>CM070744.1:20982037-22416375 GCA_036346245.1 Bonia amplexicaulis
ACAATGGTAAGCATCAAATTATTTGTTGTTGCAAAGGCATTAGCGGACCAAATATTTTTATTAGGAAGGACTGGAAAATTTAAGTGCTTGTTCTTCAACATGATTTTTAGACCAAAAATCTTCTGCAATTAACATGGTTGTTAAAGCAATTAATAACACTTTTAACTAGCTCATGAGATTCTATTAACATGGTTGTTAAAGCAATAATTATAACACAGTGCTTATAGATGCCCAATTCTGAATTTGCTAGCAACAGAGATGAGAGTAATGAACGGTATTGCTCCCCTGTTCCATTTAACTGCTGATTCATCTCCGGCTCTCCGCCAAATACTAGTTAGTCCATGGATGAGGGACCAACCCTCCTTGATGTAGCTAATAGGGATCTGTTGTTGATTATGTCATTTCCTCCTATGAAAAAGAGAGATTATGAAATTTCCTAATATCCTCCTATTTTCTTGACGGCCTTTTTATTGCTGGATTTTAGTTCTGTTTACTGCATCCTTGTTTTTCAGATCAGTGCGGTAGGTCAATCTGTTTAACATCATGTGCCTCCGCTGCGCTGTTTTACATTACATGGTGTTTGCAGGAGCATGACTTTCTGTTTTCCCCTTATTGCTGTTGCTAGGGTAACAAGGGAGTTTTACCTGAGCACCGAGGAATTCATTGATGCTGTCGCTCAGCAGCTGCGAGAAAAGATTCAGATACCAGCTGCGGTGTAATTTCTCCGTATGCAGATTTTATTTCTAGCTGGAAGCGTGGAATTGGGTTGATCAAGTTTATTATGGCTGTGCATTCGGCACACATTTCGATTGAAATGATGAGATGGAGGATCCATCCACTTGTGTTTTCGTCTCGAAACAAATTTTGCTAGAACCTACCATTTCGTCGTGTTAATAATCTGCTATGCGATTTTTCCCCTTCAGCCTCATGGTTGGGTAAATAAATGGTCCATGGCCCAGTAAATTTAGAGTTACCTTGAGTTCATTACATTAGTTTAGCCTGTCATCCATGGTATTTTTGCACAATTCTATTTGCATCTTCGTCACGTACGCGAGCCGGTAGTATGGGTGGAATTTTTTAGGCTGTGGTTTTTTATTTAAAATTTTAAATTTTGATTGTTTGCGATAGAGTAGAGAGACGTGTAATTTTGGCTAATATAGATGAATTTAGTATAATATATATTATAATTAATTTGTATACTTTATCTTAAATTCTTAAAAAGACATATTATTTAGAAGTTAGTTACTGGAATATAAATCAAAAGCCTAAAAGGAACCTGCCTATCTTTTCTTTTTCCTGAAATGTGTGCTTGAGCTGCTAGGAGTACATCAGTACATGTTTCGCGAATCGTAACCTTTTGGTATTTTGGACGTAATTTTATACGGTATTGTTGTATCAGGACTCAATTGATCCAAGTATCTGTATATGCTAAACATTATATTATTGCACTGTACCAAATGCGTATTTTTTAGTCGGGAAACAGTGATGCTCCCGTGTTAATCGAGTGATGTAACAAAATTTGCCACCGCAAACTCGTGACCGCCCGCCCGCCCCCAATATGTTATTAACGAGCACTGACAGATGATTAGCCGCCGTCCTGACTACGTGTTAGCGAATCATACCGTATGTTTGGTATTAGTACTAGTAGTATAAAAAATGGTTAAGATTTTATGAGGATTTGTTCTTTTAGATGATGGCTTTTTTTTATCTGTGTTTTTTTATGTAACAGCAAACAACAATCAAGAACGGCAATACAGTTCTAAACTAGAAAAATCATTTAAAAGATCCGGTAAAAACGAGAACACCGTTTGTTTTGACTATGCAAGATGCGAAGAGCAAAAGGAAGGTAGCCTTGTGAGTAGGTCGGGAGACGTGGCAAAGGCGGCCGCTCTTCGTCCTCACCTAATTTAGCAACCGTTAGTATCAGCTTCTGACTTCTATTTTAAAAAAAATTAAAAATCAATACAAACAATCAATTTCTTCAAACAACTTTCTCACTTTTTTTTATAATTGTCTTGCTCCGGAAATATGATAGAAGTCACAGGTGTGTTACGCACTTCACTTTTCTCGCTTCTGTTACACGCACGTATACATCTCTTTCACTTTTTTCACCATTCATTTCTTCTTATAAAAAATATTTTTCAGTTATTACTATGCATTTTCAGTTAAAAATCTTAACACAACAAAAGTAATTAGCAAAAATCAATACTAAATGCCCCTTAAGTACAATTTTTTATTTAATCCTTTTTTAAAATTATTTTAAAGTTAATCCCTAGCGAACTTTATTTTCAATTATAATCCCTTTGGCCATGTCACCTCCTATGGTGTGGCCAAAACGTTCTGTCACGCCACCCATAGAGGCGTGGCCAAAGCTGCCACGCAAGCCCTCGGCCGCTCGTCGTTCCAGCATGGATGGCTTGCATGTTATCTGTCACGCCATAACTTATGGCATGACAACTTGTTGTCATGCCACGAGACTTGGCATGATGGGGGAGATTGTCATGCCACGAGACCATATTGAGTTTTCCTGTCATCCAACGGGAAAGCGACAGCAACGCTGTCTACAAGCCGTTGGGTGACAGGTTCCAATGACCTGACCATTGAGCGACTAAAACCAGTCCCCTTGAGGCGGCGGCCGAGCAACCTCGGTCCAGTCGCCCAACGGCCGACAGATTGCATGCGTGTCGCTGGCCGTTGGGCGACAGGCTCTAGTCGTCTAACCGTAGGGAGACTAGAGTTTATTTCTGTAAAAAAAATATCGTCGTAGATATATTTCTGTTATTTTAAATAAAAATAGATTATTCGTAAAAAAATCTCGAAACAGCATCAGAAGAGGAAGTTCTTTTCGTCTTTTGAAGTGGGTCGGCTTGGTTTTGGGCCTGAGACCGGCCCAGACCTTCGAGGTTAAAAGCACCCCTGTATTGCAAGGGCCGTAGGCCGTCCTGTCCGCCTGTCCGTGACACCACCGCTTCGTCGTGCAGGAGGACGACACATCGCGTGACGAGACGTACGTTCACCTTTCAGATTAGCAAAGGACAAAGTAGAAAAACAAAACTCAGTGCCTAGTGCGCCCTTGTATGTTACCTTCTTTTCCGAATGATTAGATGCTGAGTAGTGGGTACGAGAAAAAGAAGAATCGACCCGTCGCACAATGCAAGAAAAGTGCATCAGAGAGGTGTCCTCGAAGAAACACACTCCCGTTACATCGATCGATCCTCGCAATCTTTTGAACTTCTACATGGCAATGGAAGATGATCCTTGAAAAGATCTTTGCATGCATGCTATGCTAGCTTGCTAGTTAGATGTGAATCTCGGACAATATGCAAATTTATGTTTTTGTATTTGTAAATCGCCTGATTTTTTCTTCGTTCTAAGTAAATTTTTCATGGTCATTAATTTTGTACGAAAATTAGTATGTTATGTGATTGGATGTTGATCTAATGGATAAAAATATGACTTACGCTTAAGAAAAATTCAGCAATCTTACAAATAGGCAACCGCACAAATTTAACTTTTGAGTTTCGATTAGTTCATCTAAAAACATAAGTTATATGCTGAAGTAAAGTGGACAACATATTGTTGTAGGGATACTCCCATCCCCTAGTTCATCAAGATACTAGTGAGCCCTTAGAAATACTAAATGTGGAAGCGCGGTGCCACGCCGCGCTACCTACTACGTGGACAAAAAAAGTAGACAATTTGTAAGTATGATTTTTTTTGTAAAAATTAAGACTTAATTACATAAAAAGAGGCATTTTACAAAAAAATCAAGAATCGATGAGTAATTCTGGGAAAACTATGGGTTTTTATTCCGTGATGGGTCAATGTGTTAGAATCTAGGTGGTCGATAAATGTGGTCGGAACATCGTGGTTGACCAACATGGTCGAAACATCATGGTCGACCAATGTGGTCCAAACATCGCGGTGGAAGGAAGGTGATCGGATTAATGTGATCAAAATATCGTGGTCGAACCATTGTGTTCACAATTACATGATGGGTTTAACGTGTTGTCACAACGTGGTTGAAACATCGTAGTCGAAAAAACATGATCGAAGGAATGTGGTCAAAACGTCATGGTTGATCCATGTGCTCGAACTAACGTGGTCGAAACCACGTGAAGTGGTCGAAATATCATGATCGAAAATATCGTGATTGAAAAAGCATGATCAAACGAATGTCGTCAAAACATCGTGATTTTCACAACGTGATCGACACAGCGTGGTCGACCAAAGTGGTCAAAACATGGTGGTCGAAACATTGTGGTCAGCACAACGTGGTCGATAATATGGTTGACCCAACGTGATTGAGCCAATGTGGTTCAAACAACCATCGTGGTCGACACAACGTGATCGAACAAATGTGGTTGAACTATCGTGGTCGACACAACGTCGTCAACCGAAGTGGTTGAAACGTCGTGATTGAACCATCGTAGTCAAAACAACATAGTCGAAACATCATGCACGAAAATATCGTGATCGACCCAAGCGGTTGAAATATAGTGGCCGAAACAACGTGATCAACCTAACATGGTCGAATCAAGGTGGTGAAAACAACATGGTCAACCAAAGTGATCGAAACATCATGTTCGACATAACGTGGTCAAAACATACTGGTTGAAACCATCATGGTTGAACAACTGTGCTCAAAACAACATGGTTGAAACAACTTGGTCGAAAATCGTGGTCGAACCAGCGTGGTTGAAACCTCGCGGTCGAAAATATCGTGGTCAAACCAGCGTGGTCGATCGAAGTGGTCGAAACATGATGGTCAACTTAATGTGGTTGAACCAAGGTGGTGAAAACACTGTGGTCGACCAACGTGGTAGAAGCTCGAGCCGAGCTCGAGTTGGGGTCCGAGCTTGAACCTAGGCTCGAGCTCGGCTCGGTGAAGCTCGATAACAATTAAAATAATTTATTATGCACTATTTTTCAATAATAAGAAAATTTTAAGTTCGAGCTCGGCTCTAGTAAGCTCGATAACAGTCAAAATAATTCAAATATACACTAATTTTCAACAATAAGAAAAGCTCGCGCTCGAATTCGGCTTGAGTAAGCTTGGTAAGAATTAATATGTATTACTATTTAAGCTCGAATCGGAGCTCGCGAACTATTCGAGCTCGACTTGGTGAAGCTCGCGAGCTCGAGTTCAGCTCGTTTAAAATTCAAATCAAGTCTAGAACGAGCCAAACTCAGCCCTACTCATGGGCACTTGTAACGGTTCCGTCTCCTTTCATTCATTCACTCACCACTATCTTTTGGCTTCTTCTTCTTTTGATCCATAAAGACAAAAGGTTTGCTATATCCATTGTTTAGCCTCAATGCTATAACATATATTCATACTTCAATAGTAACCTTAGGTTTTTCAGACTCAGTAATTAGTAACAGTGTGGAATTGAAGATCGTTAGCTATCACCGCAAGAATCAATTTTAACACCCTCACATCCGTCTCCTTAATATTTTAGAAAATTGCTACACAACACTCGAGTGTGTTTTTGGACTTAGAGCACTTAAGCCTCACTCATTTCGGCTTAAACTTCTAGGTTCTGGCTTATTTTTCACTATTACTAATTTTGGTCTTTTTTTGATTTCTTGGTTTTTTTTAGCTTTTTTGCTAGTTCTTTTTTTCATATTCATTTACATTATTTGTGATGGGCTAACCTATTTTTTATTTTTTTTAATTTAGTTACACCAAATAAATCATCATTAACTATAGTGTAATTTTAGTCAGCTATAATACAATTTCACTTGCTAAACCGAATAGCACCTTAGATTTCTCTCCTACGTATACACCCCTCCAAAAAAATATAAGTTCTCCGAACCACAAAAAACACTCAAATCCCTCCTCCCATATATACACCCCCTCCAAAAAAATTATACATGCTCCGAACCACAAAAACACTTAATCCCCTTTCTTCCATATATACAACCCCTTTAAAAAATTTGAATACTCCAAACCACAAAAAACACTCAAATACTCTCCGAACACCGCCAATATTTTATCAGGCTATGGGAACTAGATCGCTAACTAGGGAAAAATATCTTCCATTTTCCTTTAGACCTCGTTTGATTAGACCATAATTTCAACTCATCTGTATAAATAAACCGAGATTTTAGTTTAAATCCCTAGCCCATCCGTACGGCCGGTCGGGAACAAGGCTCCCAAACAAACAAGGCCTAAAAGAGGGCTCCGGAGCTTCAACGTGTCATCAACTCAGCTACTGCAAAGTGGACGTACGACAGTTGCTGTTCCATCCTTGTCAGTCAGCACCACAAGTACTCGCACCTCTCTTCCTTTCTCTGTGCGAGATGCCTTACAAGGCATTCAGCGAGCAAGCTCTAACGGAGGGAATCTAATCTACCACGGCGTGCACGCCCCACCGTCGACGTCATCGACCACATCTTCGAGGTTCCACAGGCTGCCCCACGTGGCACCGTCCTCCTCGCTCGAGCCGTACTCCTCGCTCGTCGACGCGCAGCAGCTGCCGCCACCGCCGCCGCCGTTGAGGACGACGCAGGACATAGGGCACATGAAGTCCATGACGTCGTCCGGCATGATCAGGATGTCCTCGTGGCCGGCCAACGTCGGCGCCGCGCCCACATCGCCCATGCCGCCGTCGTCCACGACGACGATGCCGGTGCGCGCGCCGCCGTGCGGGTTCTCGTCCTTGCCTTGCCCCTGCAGCTGCAGCTGCTGTTGGCTCTGCATCTCGCGGCGCTGCTTCAGGAACCGCGCCCTCGCGCGCTCGATGTTCTTGGACGGCTTGCCATCCTTGAAGTGCGTCCTCCAGTAGTTCTTGATCTCGTTGTCCGTCCTGCCGGGGAGGCTGCGTGCGATCGTCGACCACCTGCATGTATGCGTGATGACCGAATCTTAGCACGGCAACAGCAAGTTAATTATTTCATGCTGCATGTGAGAATGATCCTGTACTGTCAGTACCTGTTTCCCCACAAGGCATGGAGCTGGACTATGATGCTCTCCTCCTGGGGTGTGATCTTGCCTCTCTTCAGATCAGGCCTCAGGTAGTTAACCCACCGCAGCCTGCAACTCTTGCCGCTCCTCTTCATCCCTGCAGCAACACAAGGCCAAATGGAAAATGGATCTCAGACAGCAAGTCACCACCCATCTGCAATACTACGATACATAGTCAACCTCGCCACCAATATAAATGCACCACATAACCGATGCCATCACAAATTATACATTAACACTGCTTACCAACTCTACAACGTGGATGCACGAGTTCAAGTCCACCCATGAGACAATTTCAATCTTAATTTCTGTTGGATTTTTTTTAACGTGGATCATTGGAAGGTCACGATAGCTCTTAGATGTCTAAGATTGATTGATTGGTGCATGAAACTCATAAGATTGATTGATTGGTGCATGAAACTCAAAAAGGGAATTCCGGATCTCTTTACTCACGAGTCATGATCAGCATGTCTGCATCATGGAACAGGTATGTGTAGAGGCTATATAGCTGTGACCGATCGACTTATATGAAAGCTGAGTATGAGAAACAACATTGGCAGGAATTAAAGAATACGAAGGGGAGATTAAGAGAAGAATTTTTAGCGGAAGATAGGAAAATCGATCGAAGACAAAAACGCACGTTAGACAGATGCAGGAATACCGTACAGGATAGAATAATGCGTCCTGCTTAGTTGAGTTGCAAGTTGTCACTTGAATATCCTAAATCCTAACTTAAAATCTAAAGCCATGTTTATATTAACTTTTAAAAGCTACTTTTCTATAATAAATAATTTTTTATAATATCTAACTTTTAAACGAATTATTTTTTTAAAACAAAATCTATTAATTAATTGTAGTAGATACTATAATAACTTCATTTTTATTAACTAAAATCACACATAAATATCTTTTCATACCATTTATCTATAAACTGTTACTATTTAAAAAGTAAAAAAACATAGATGAAAGGCACTAAAGTCAACCACTGACTGGTTGACTGCCGTGCAACTTGCAGACCCAATCATTTGCAGGTCGCAACTTGCAAGTTGCAAACCGGTTGGTGAAAAGAGGCTCGTACTTGAGCTCCACGTGAAGCGAGAAAATCAAGTAAAACATCTCAGAAGAAGCAGAGAGAGAGAGAGAGAGAGTTTAATTGAAGATGAAATCTGCTCATGATTGTGTTCGTGTCTACGTGATTCACTTAATTTAAGTACCTGTAATCTTGGAGACGGAATTCCACCTCCCGTCCCCGTGCTGCCTCACATGCTCGATGAGCTGCTTGTCCTCGTGGCTTGTCCACGGCCCTTTCCTCCACCCGTCGTCTTGCCTTCCCCCCGCGAACTGCCCTTCCGCCATTGGCGCGCTCTTCAGCTAGCTAGCTCCTCTGCTTAGCAGAAAGAGAGCTTGGTTTTGGACTCGAAACGGCTGATGCTTCTGCTCTTTCCTTGGGAGATATTTGTGCTGGTAGGACACAACGAAGCTAGCTTATCTGCGGCCGGGAGGAAGCAACCTCTCTTTCCCCTTATGCTGTCTCCCAGTGAGTGAGGCCATGTAACGAGTGAGCCGCTGCCGCGTATATATGGGGCAGGAGCTAGCTCTGTCAGGGGAATTCCGGCTCCACTATCGTGAGGATTTCCGAAAATGCCCACGGTAAAGTTTTCGTTACCTTTTTCTTTTACAGGCTCGGTGTCGTGCGGCTACGTTACGCGGATACTTTACAAAAATTACGTACCGGTATCGGATACTGTATAGGATACGGATACTGCCCTGATACGCACCGATACGTATCCTGCACGTATCCGAATTTAATGATTATTCAAAAAAAGAAAATAATTCCCGATACTTTTACCCTAAAATCCCCACCCACCACACCAGATCCAGATCCAATCCATTATCCCATCCACCCCGCCGCCCACGCATCGCCTCCACACGGCGCCTCGGCTCGCCTCCTCGCCGACCTCCGCGCCCGCCGCCCGCCGCCTCCTCCGCCGCCCACCGTCTCACCCGCCTCCTCGCCGCCGCCGCCGCCTCCGTTCGCCGCCGCCTCGCCGTCACCTCCGCTAGCCCGCCGCCTCCTCGTCTCCGCCTGCCGGTCGCCTGTCGCCGCCCATCGCCTCCGCCTCGCCGCCGCCGCCTGTCACCTCCGCAGCAGCCGCCGCCCGCCCGCCGCCTCCTCGTCTCCTCCTGGTCGGGTCGCCCATCGCCTCGCCCGCCTGCCGCCCGGTCGTCATCTCATTTGCCGCCGCCGCCCTCTGCCGTCCCTTCGGTCGTCACCTCATTGCAGCCTCCGCCTGCCGCCTCCGGTCGTCGCCTCGGCCATCGCCTTAGCCTGTCTCCTCCGCCCCTAGCCTCGGTTCGTTGTCTCCGCCCCTCAAGAATGTGTGGGTGCGCGCTCCTTCCCTCCTCGCCGGCAAGGCCTCCTTTGTGGTGAATTTCTTCATGAGGTTACATTGCATTTTCTTCCCATCTGTTTTTACTTATTTGAGCTCATTATTCTAATATATATCGAGAATCAGCTATATAACAACTTGTAGATACGCTTCCAGCATCTAAACAGACTTCTCTTCAATTTCAGATGCACAAATTAGATTTTGTTGATGTTGATGATATGAACATGACATCTGGAAACCGGAAATATACAAGTTGGTTGGGATACTCAAATAACAAGTTAGCATAGGTATCATAGTGGTTACAGAATTGCTACTTCAATATTAAGGTATTCTAGTTAGCATAGGTATCATAGAGGTTACAGAATTGCTACTTCAATATTAAGGTATTCTCGGTTTCTCAATTCCTTACAAGAATTCATTAATTTCTTATTTATTTTATATTATTACATATATATAAACGTATCGCCGTATCGGTGTTTTTGGGAAAATGGCGAATCACGGTATCGCCGTATCGCGTATCCGTATCCGTATCGGGGTATCCGGGCAACATAGTCGTGCGGTGAGTTACCGCGTGCTTCTTAAGAAAGCGCACAGGAGCTAGGTTGTGCATGCAATCTGCTTGCTCTATTACGATGGATTTATTCTTTTTGATTTTAAAAAACTGATTTTTAACTTTTTTTATAGTAACTGTGTTTTAAATAAAGTATTTTTTAAGACGAGATCTACAAGTTGATTATATTATACACTGTAACGACTTTATTTATATCGACTAAAACCGCATGCGAGTTTCTCTCACAAACAGCTCAAAAGCTATAAGCCACAATCATAAATCACAGCTAAAAAAACAAGTCCATCATATCTTAAAGAAAATTGAGGGTCTAATTTACAACCAAACAAGTTACTGTACTACTAACGATATCTTCAAGATTAGTCTACTTAGTAGCGAATCATACTAGTTACTAGGCAAACTAGCTTAGCTAGTGCCTACTGCCTAGTAGTACTGTTGATCAGAATGGGCAAGGGTTCGACCCTATCGATGCCAAAATTTTAGCAAGCATTTGCAAGCATTAGCATCTCACTTCACTTCTCTCACGTGGCAAATTCCTTGGTGATCGACCAATACCATGACCAAACTCCAGTGATGCTAAGCGTTGGCACAATTTACAAAGCAAAATTTAGCACAGGCCCAGAAGGCCCGAAACACCTTGCAAAACCTATCTGGGCAGGCTTTTGTAAAGCTGCCGCGTGGACAACTACGTTTGCTACAAGTGGTCGTTCATCTCGCGCAATAACGCTTTGATCAATGGCACTTTCCGACGCGTAAGTGAACTAAACTAATCCTAGTTTGACGGTCATGTATCACTGCAAATGCAGAAATTCTTGCGTTCTCCTCACCTGGTCGCTTCAGTATGTTCCGAGCTGGCACGTACGCGGTTACAGCGGATGTATCATGTACGTGCTACCTTTCTTTGGTGCAAATTAAAGAATATAATAGTCTAATCCGATCGTCTGATGATCCCTATCTCCATCTAGAAAAAGACACAAATCACACGAGGATGGCTTTGTCCAAGTGTATGTGTATCCACATACATTAGCTTAGCTTAGTGTAGTACTTTAGTATACATTGCACACGCGCGAACCTGATCTACAGTGCGGAGCTTGAAAAATGTTAATGGCACATACTTCATGCTATCTATCGGGTCCATGGGGTCAAGTCTAGCTCGACCGGTCGGTCAACATGGGCCTAGCCTAACTTGTACGCGTTTGCCGTATGCGATGACCGGAGTCAAACCACACTGTGGCGCTGTCGCTGCCACTAGTGCTAGGCTTCAACTCTGAACGCCGACAAAGTGATATCCAATTCAAGGAGATCTCTCTCTCTCTCTCTCTCTCTCTCTCGCGTCACGCGTGCGCGTACTTTAGACTAGGAACTGAGTGGGGGGAGAAAGAGGGACCGTAATTAGCGACTGATCAACGTATGGAGGATTTGACACTTGTACTAGGACTTCAGTTTCTGCGATTAACACGCTGCAGAGAGATGGTAAATATGCAGGTTTGTTCGGCGGCACCGCACGGTTCGACATTACACGTTTGCTTCGCGGAAGACACGCATGCGAAACCTAATTAGGGTAGATCCAGTTCCATCACCGATCCTTTCAGCTTCAGTTTCTAGCTTCTGATTTATTTTTTACTATTTATAAATTTTATCTTTTTCTGAACTTTTAACTTTTTTTATCGGTTCTTTTTTCATATATTCGTTTGGGTTATCCGTGATGAGATAGCATATTTTTTATTTTTAAATTTTTTTAAATTTAATTACGTTAAATAAGTCACCTTCAGCTACAGTGAAATTTCAACCGCTAAGTGTAATTTTAGTCATAAGCTATAGCTTTTCAGCCTAACCGAGCGGGATATAACCGTGATAATAAGAAGAAATAGGATGAGGAGGAATCAATCTAACCTTCGTGAAGTAAGTCTGGTTATTTTTGTGGCTATTTTTAGCTCTGGCTTGTGATTTTTGGACTGTTCGTGTTAAAGATTATAGAGTAATAAAAACTCATGTACGATTTTTACCGATATAAATGAAGTCGGTATAGTATGTATTATAATTAACTAATAGACTCTATATTAAAAAATATTTTATTTAAAAGTTTGTTACTGTAGAAAAATTAGAAGTAAAAGTTAAAAGCTGAAAAAGAAGAGAAGCTATATCATGCCTGCAACACGTGTACAGAGACTCCGTCGCGCGACATGCATGGGAGTCGGGCATGGGATCGAGCTCTAGATTTGATTCCTTCGTCATGTTTATCCCATATGAGATGCATCTTTACATGAGTCCGGTCCAGGATTGCCGCCCGCTAATTAATTACCGGAGGGCAACTTTGGAACACCGCACGCACGAATTACTCAGAGAGGAACCAAAACCCGACGTATCCAAAATATGCCGCCCTAGCTTACCCCTTCGATCGAGAGACATCCTCCCCGTCGTGGCATGCGTCTCCAGTGCCAAAGAATAATGAGCCTGTACTAGTTAAGTAGATCATTAGATCTCATCCGGATTTAAGTATAGGTACGGCCGCCGCCCTCCCATCCACGTACCCCCTCCCCGCAGCATAGAGCCGTAGTTGCCATGCCAATGTGCCCTGCCTCCTTGACTCCTCCCTCGATGAATCTCACCTCACCCAGTCACCTACCAGTCAAAAGTGCTTGTTTTTTTTTTCATATTTAGTTTTTAGTTTCTTTAAAAATTAAAGTAAACATAGTGGTTTTTTAATACAGAATTTTTTCAACGACTTTTAAAGTTTAAAATCTTATATATCATCCATATCAATGCTTTGTTATTCCTAAAAAATATAAATAAAAAGTGGTAAAAGAACGAAAAGGCTTCGACGCGCCCAGCGGCAAGTACGGCATGGATCACCTCATTTAACAAATATGTACGACGTCCTCGTGGGCAGCTCATACATGCCGTCCGCCACCAATTGATGGTAGGTGGCACATTTATTGTTTGCCGATGGGTGCCAATCGGCCTACCACGCCGCGCCACCACAGCAGGCCGGCCTTTCTTTTCCATCGATCGGCACCCGCGGTCCAAATTAGAATTTTAGAATTTTATGGGGTCTAAATTAGATATATTTATTCGAATTAATTTAACTATAATTATTTTTTGTTAAATTCTAGATTAAAATAATTCTAACAAATATGGCTAATTTGGACCGTATAAAATTCCTAAAAAATTAAAAAATAACTATTACTATATCGGAGCGTTTCACATAAAATTTCGTAATTTTTAGAGCTCGTTTGTTATATATAAAAACTCGTAAAATTATCAAAATTGTATGAATTTTTTAGCACATTATCCATGTATAAAATTCCTAAAAAATTAAAAAATAACTATTACTATATCGGAGCGTTTCACATAAAATTTCGTAATTTTTAGAGCTCGTTTGTTATATATAAAAACTCGTAAAATTATCAAAATTGTATGAATTTTTTAGCACATTATCCATGTATAAAATTCCCCAAAAATTACACTCCGACGAACGTTGCGTTCGGAGGCTGTGTATAAATTTCGTAAATTTTTCAGATCATTTGATATATTTAAAAATTCAAATAAACACTAAACAGAAAAAATAGACAGCTAATTACGCCGGATAATCAGCGGCCTAATTACCTGCTGTCCGGTGGCCGACGGCCTGCCACCTCCTCCTTGGGCGATAGGTCGCCGCCCGACCACCGGGCGGCAGCGCCACGCGTCGCATGATGCATTGCCGCCGCGACGGTCACGGGCGGCAAAAATGATATTTTTGTCAATACTGTCGTCATATGCTGATTTGTAAATACGGTGTAAAACAGTGCCAAAAGTGGCTTTGATTCGCTGCTATTTCGGGCAAGCACGTACGTACGGTGAGCTAGTAAGGGCGTGGGTCGGAGGGGTTATTTTATGCTCGCATCGTCGTCTTTACACGTTGGTGCGGTGACACTGGCGCACCACGCCGGCAACAGGTATCCACACCGCGCTACGCCCCGTCAGGACCACCGCCTTGTGTAATCGCCACTAGGCGCGGAAAGCCCTAGAATTGTTTTGTACGAATAATCTATTTTTATTCGAAATAACAGAAACATACATGAGGTAACATTTTTTTACATAAATAGGTTTCGTAGAAGTATTTTCATCACCTTTTAAAGATATAGGAACGATAGCCATATTTTAGATGGTTAAATTTTGTATTACTTAATTATATAATGCTTTTGTTATGCAAATAGTTTTTTACAATATATTGTTTAGGTACATTTCAATTTTATCCATAGTCATTTTATGTGGAAGGTTAATCCAAATACCAATTCTTATTTCACTATCATTATTAACTAAATCTATCGTTGAGATTTATTTATCGGCGACGTGCTAATGGTGGGGATTATATCATGACTTTCTAATTTAAATATGTATTTCATTTTAAATGGTTATGGCACATCATTTAATTAATTTTATCAAGCGGTTTGATTTTGTTATTCGCCTAATTACCTTTAAGTTGGGATTATTAAATTTGGACATTTCATCAAAGCCACCTTTTATTAATGCCTTTAATTAATAATTAGATTTAAAATAAATAATAATGGTACATTAATTATTCACGCGACTCACGCGTGCGGCAGGCGAGGGGAAGGCGAATGGTCTCGCTGAGGATCGAGCGGCGTGTCACGGCAGGCGAGGCGAAGCGAAGCCGCGAAGGCGAACCGTCTCGCTGAGGAATCGGATCGACCAATCGAGCGGCACGTCATGTGCCCGGTACTTCGGCTGGATCCCACCGCCACAGGGTATGCCGGGCCAACCCGACATACCCTGTAGATCCGTCACTGCGTATATGTATATAGTATTAGCTGATTAAGCTAGGTAGGCTTTCAGTACATGTTGCGGCCGGGCGGGTTGCTTTGCCTATCGATCTGCTGTCTGTTTGCATGTAGTTTACTCGGGCATGTAGGCTGGATCCTATTGGTGCCCTGATTAGTAAATCCCTCGCCTGATGTGGCTGTAAGCTTATGTTGTTAATCGTGTGCGGTCAGATGAAGCGTCCGTCCATCCATAGCAGCCGTCTAGAAAGACCTGTCCGCTTCTATACTTTGCGATCTGGAAGGCGCTGAAAGTTTTGTTTATCAAACCGGAAAGCCAGGTGTATTTGGAGGTATGTTTATACTCCAAGCAAGCTCATCGGGAGCAAAAAGTAGAAAGCAAGATACGGTTCCGACACAAAGTTTACTGATTAATTGCATTAGCAAACAGTCCACTGTTACGCATGTATCCAATATCCTTAACTAAATCTATGTTTTGAATTATACATAACTTAATTTGTGATCATTACATGACTGGAAAGAAAGAAAACGAAGTTTCTCGGTGCATATGTCTCTGTATCACAAAAATGTTGTCATTGATGGTTATTATCTCTATTACTTATTAGATAGTTATACAGTTTACCTACCGGTGTCTAGTCTAAACTGTGTGGCAACAGTTTTATGTGCTGGATAGCATTCTCCTTAATTTTTATACAGGATTTGATCCTGCAACCTCTCGGTTCTTGCGTCCTAAAATAGCTATGGACTATGGTGTAACCAACTGCATCGATCCTTTCTTAAAACAAGAAGAGAGGCATACGATTTCATAACATAGTTTCAGGATGTACACTATCAAGGAAACAAAGTGACATATTTCCTTGAGAAGAATCTAGGCCTTGGGGAGCTAAGGAGACAACTCCCCATGGGGTTGACATTCTAATGCTAATTAAGAAGCACCAAGCTCTTATTGGGGCCATCGTGCAAATAGGATTCTGGCTAAGCTAGGTGACGTGAAAATAGAAAACAAATCAATGGCATCGGTTCCATTTTGTACGTAGCAGCCTGATCCCTCCACGAGTCTCGCAATCCTCTTAGCGTAAAGAGAAGCCGGAATCTTGATGTCGAGAGAGATCGATCATAAACTGCTGAACACGCAAGCATCTCACTTACAAAGAAGAAATGTGCCGACAAAGTTACAACCTATATTATATATATGGTCCGAGCAAATGCTGTACTTGCATGATGCATAGCACATGTGGATCAAGTGTCGTTCCTGCCGGAGAATGTGTACCTCCAGTCCTCCGCTGCACAGGCAGAAAAACGCATCTGCAGCGAGCATTAGAACCAAAAGGTCAGCCCGGCCCATCTTAAAGGCCCACTGAGTTGATCCATCACCCGAAATTCCCAATGCAACGTGATCGTTCATCTTAGGCTGATCTTCTTTTTGCTAGTGGCTTTTAGTTTAGCGTGGGTGTTTATGCGAATAAATTCGATAAGCTGCTTTAAAAATATTATTCTGATAAACTTTTTTTAAAAAATGATAGAACCGTCCTATTTATTTATTCGCGAGAAGTTATAAGCTTAAATCAGAAGCATGAAGTGAAAAGAAAGAAAAAAGAGCGGAAAAATTGTTAGTTTTGCGAGCTCGACTCATGCGCTCTTCCCCCGGCTCTCATCAGCTGTATTCCATCCCTACCTCCATGGCTGCATGCGCTCCAAGTTGGTTCCCTCACTTTTTTTAGGCTCCAACTTGACCATGCAGTGATTGTTGTGCACAGGTACGTTGCCATCCAGGCCACATTGTCTCTGGAAGCCAAAACAACTTGTATCATATAGCAGGTACAGGAACCTGAGGCCGCTCCTCGTCACATAAAAGGTTTAAGGAGCTATGAGCAATCCCTTTTGAAAAGCTGCGTCTGCAGAAGCCCGCGCTACAATCTCGCTTTCATGTTGGCTCCCCTTCAAGAAGTCAAGAATGGCGAGGGGAAGGGCCTGTTCTTTTGGCTACGAACTTATGGTTTTGGTGAAATTTTAAATTTTATTGCTTACTGACAGATTACGGAGAGATCGATACTCATTTGTGATTTTGACTGGTACAGATGTTAAGCTTTTAACGTGTACTACATTTAACTTGTAGGCTCCATCTTAAAAAAATACTCCGTTTAAAAGTTAGATACTGTAGCGACTGCTAAAAGCCGGCTGGCTTGTGGCCTGAAGAACAGGCCCGAAAAGCATCAACATCAGAGCTTCGCTCAGCAACACCGTACTCTTTCCAGCCTTGCTACCTGTTTTGCATGGTACTTCATCTAAAATGAAGTAACTCCATATTCGCTTACATTGACAATTCTTGCAGTTAAGAAGGCGAGGTAATTGCTTACATTGGCAATTCTGCGGTCAAGAACACGAGGCAGTGCAACAACCTGCAGGGTGCGTGCTTTCGTCTCTGAACTGCGCCTCATCCAGATATGAGCTCAGGCATATTGCCATCTCAAGTGACGCCCCTCAGACCATCCTATGCTCGTACATGCTAACCTTAGCTTTGGCATGTACAATTGTGAAGACACGAGTCACGAACTCACCATACTGAAGAATAAATCTTGCTTCAGAAAACTGGCAAGAGTTACAAGTTTCCAGTCACATTGTACATTTTAAACGTCTCTTTTCAGCATAAAGCTATACTTTCAACTCCTTGACCTCTCTTCTGTATCAATAGCTTAACTAGCTAACCCAATCCAACAAGAGGCGTCAACTAAAGGATGCCGGGCATTATATTATCTGTGCACTGTTTGATTATCAAACAACATTAATCATCAATGTCAGTGTACGAGAAAGCCTACAATAATGCTAGCTCTCTGACTCGAAAAAAGATTAGCACCTGAATAATGCACACGATGGCATCTCTATGAAGAGAAGCTACGCTGACTCTCGCAACCAGGGCAATTGTGCAAGCTCTCATGGATGTAAATATCGCAGTCAAGGCAGAAGTGCTGGTTGCATTTTGGACAGCGAACATGGAGACTAGAATGGCTATCTGCAAGGATATTGAAGAAATAGTCAATGAACCTGATGACTGCAACATATAAGACACTAGCATAAGAACAAAAAAAAAACAGTAAAAAATGTCACAGGAAAGAGAAGCATGAGATTTGAGACGGGAGGAATGTAATGCCCACATAATTGCTAATGGAACTAAGGGCTTCGCTCGCTCTCAAATATCAACAGTTTGCTTTAATTGCAGAAAGAATTTAAGGCTAGTTCTCATTTGGATGTTCCCCTTCGCGCTATGCCACTTTGTTTTGTTAATGAAATAAAGCTGATGTCACACTTCACTAGGAAGTGATAATGAATGAAATAAAGAAAATGTATCACAAGATATACATTAATTGCTACTAAATGTAAGGTCATAAAATCAAAATTTCATACAAATGGAACTAATGCACTTTTTCTAGCACTGAAACATACGAACACAAGGGCATTAGAGATATTTTTCCTTGTTTGAAGATGAAGAATCATAATGAAAAAGTACCATATACGAACTTTGATATGTTTAAGCATACCAGGGTTAATAAGGCTCTGCTCACAGCCATAACAATTTTGACCTCCCTTTTGACCTTGTTTACTTGGGTGCACGGACGACACCTCATCAAACGGTGCTACAGGGAAGAGATGATGATAGGACCTTGCCAGGTGCGGAGAACTAACTAGCGTTAGACCGCAAGTTCGACACTCTGTTGGAAGCTCACATACATTAACTTTGCATCTAGGACATATGTAACCTTCAGCCCCAGACTTTATTTTCTTGTGACAAGAGCAGATGGAGACAAGATCCTCTGCTCCCCTCTGTGGAAAACCCATCTTAATCAAATTAGCTGCAGCATAATCTGCAATTGCAGGTGGTGGAGGAGCATGTTCCAGCAGCAACTCCTTGAAATGGGACTGCGAAAAGAAAGGAAACATTATTCATCTTGACAAGAATTGTGTAATAAAAGGTAAAAGCACAAGCATATTTTAGCACCTCATCCAGTGCAACTGTGTAGGATCCACCGGTCTCTTCACAGAGATATTTGCAGATGAAAATTTCTGCAGCAAGCCCAATAACAGAGCATCTAATTTTGGATTTCTTGCATTTTTCTATTGTCTCCATGATATCACCAGGATCGCATGTATTCAGGGCAGAGTACAAAATTAATACTTCTTTGTGGCCATATGAAGGAATTTGGTTTAAATAACCATGGACAAGTTCTAGAGCATTCTGTAGAGATGAATCACCAGAACACTCGAGCTTCCCCATCAATGCCTTAATCTGTGACTCTGGGCTCCCTCCAATGTCTGTAAGTCGATGAGAAATGCCTTCTTTAATCGTCACTAGCCCAACATGGCTCAAAGGATTCTGGTCAAAGAATTCCCTTATGAACGCCTCAGCACATTTTGCAACAACAGCCATTCGACTAGGACGATAATCCATCTCTGAAGCTGCCTACATAATCAAAATACAGCCAGTGCAAAAGGTGATTACAAGATAATGCAAAAACGTAACACAAGAGTTCTGAACAGTGTATCAACAATTTCCAACAAAGAAAAATATTTACCAGCAAACAATTTTGAGCAGCGTAATCATTAAGAACTAGGCAGTATGTGGATGCTAAAATATAAGGTTGTCAGTTATCACTGCAACAACCAAAGGAAAGGGTGGTGAAGAGAAAAAGTGTACCAAAAATGAACATTTTCCAAATGAATGCATGCACAAAATGTATATAGGGTGGGTTCGGCTCCACTTTTGCTTTTGCTTTTCACTTTCTATTATAGTAACTAGCTTTCAAACGGTACATCTTTTCAAGACGAGGTCTACGAGTCGATTGTAATAGACATTATACCGAGTTCAGCTATAACGGCCAAAATCACATGCGGTTGTTTCCCTCTTCGCGCTGTCTCTCATGAATAACCAGAATTCAAAAATCATAAGCTAAAAGCCACAGCCCAAATGAACACACCAATAGTTTTGTCAAACCAACAAAAAACCTTTTCTTGCTATGTTAAGTAATATTGGAGCAGTACAACACCCTTCTCTTATGGCATAAAACAAAAGACACAATCAATCAATGCACTATTCTTTTCAGACTCTTGACAGTGAAGAATCTCACACTCCTATTAAGTTATAAGTGAGGACAAGGCTGAGAGAAAATTGCTATGAGCACGAACCTAGAGGGAGGTGGGTCTAAATTGTGATATTCCTTTTTTAGGTGGCCCATAGTGCAGTAAGTTCTAGAATCTTATTTCCACAAGTCCTAGTGCACAGGTAACAAAGAAATTCATGAGCAGGCTATTTAATTCAACAATGAAGAAAACCACTCACTGGTTGCAATCCAAACAAAATGAATGGTTCTCTACTTCTCTTTCAAAAAGTTTGACAAATTTTAGTTACAGCTGAAACTTACGTGCATGTAACACATGAGACTTACATGTGCAGGAAATCAACCCAAACTCCCCGTCCCCGTAACCCCGGTACAAACTCTTGTGTACGAAGAGTAGGACCATCTGTTCTTATGTGAAATGGATATGCATCTGTACAAAATTAGTATACCATATTTTCTTTGCCTAACTAATAGAATTCTGTCTTTCACTATTTATACGTTAACGTGAAAGATTAGTCTAGCTTTTGTACCTGTGTACCGGGGTGATCCATAGAGCAATTTTGCAAGAATAATCAAATAACACATGCTTGTCCTGCAACCCAATTCCTGCCCCTGTTGTAATGTCAGGAACTCAGGGCCTTAGATGAGCAGGCCTCTAAGGTTTATCTTCAAAGTCAAATCATCTAACACAACTGTGCTTATGCATGGCAACTTGTCAATGAAATTCTCACAGGAGAATAACATCTTAGATAAGGAAAGATAATTACAAAATAACCATGGACACGATTATTTAGGCACTGAGTGATAAGCCCCAGAAACACCTTCAAATCATTCAACGCAAGAGTACAACTGATAACACAAGGGAAAAGGGGAGAAATAAGAGATTGAGACGCTTTTCACTATTTGATTTTTTTCCTATCTATTATAAGCTACGTGATATATAAATCACAGCACATAAACCAAGTAGAGGTCAGAGTTATATTAGGCATAGTAATCATCCAATAAACAGCCCCATGGTTAAGAGGATGAGAATTCAACATGGAAAAGCTGAGGAAGCATAAAGATGATGCATGGTGTCATGACTGTCATCTACTTGTGCTTTTATCAAGCCAACTATTGCGCGCGCACATAAATGGAGCCTCTCTTTGGTAGACTTCAGCTCTGAACAATAGATTATTGCCAAGGGATGAACTAAGGTTGGGGGCAGTCTAGACCTAGGCCTCCCTTGATTACACAAACTCTTGTAGTATCACCTTAGACAGCATTGCTTTCAAGTTGAGGTGACTTACCATCTTGCTATCATGCGTCCTGGGTTCAAATCCCACTTGAGCATAGATGTTTTTTAAAGGGGAAAATTTTATTTTTGCCATTAAGACAAACCCTTTTTAATAAATCTCAGGACACCATCCGGCAAGAGCAAAATTTCCCTTTTAAAAAATATCAAACTACTACTATTGTAAAATCATACAAGATATGCTATTTGTAATTAAAACTATATATGGTTTTAATTTTGGTTAACAAATTTCCTTCCATTAAATGATTGGCACCCAATTCATTCAGTTTCTGATTCTGCCCTGATTATTGACATATCAACAATGGCTAGATTCCAGCAATTGCGCTGACATCCACCAATTACAACACCCACACTGTGGAATTAAAATCAGAACACCTAAGCAAGAAGGCAAGCTGGACAGGTATGCATGATCCCTCATCGGATCATCGACACAGAGAAAAACTCTTGTTATGAATATTGTGTGTATATTCATGAGACCCAAAGAGCAATATATATAGGGAGTACAAGAGGATATACAAAGAAATATATCATATACATATAAGGAAACCAAGGCATATAAGGAAACAAATAACAATCCTATTCAATCTTTTTACACCCCCTCAAACTCATGGTGGATCACACATACTAAATTTGGAGAGAAAATACAAATGTTGTGCTCTAGTTTGGGACTTTGTGAAGAGGTCAGCAAGCTATAACTCTCATGGCACAAACTGTAGAGCAAGTTCTCCCTCTTGTACCTGTGAGCAAGTGTATGACGCATCTACTCCAATGTGTTTGGTGAGCTCATGCTTTACTGGATCACAAGCAATACTGATGGCACCTGTACTGTCAGACATAAGTGTCGTAGGTCCCCTCATAGGTACACCAAAGTCTGCAAGTAGCCATCTCAATTAAGTAATCTCTGTTGTCACTGCTGCCATAGCTCTCAACTCAGCCTCTGCACTCGAACGGAATCGCACCGCTTCTTTGTCTTCCAGGCAATCAAAGAGGAGCCAAAAAAACACAGTAAGCAGAAAGAGAATGACAATCAGAAGGATCACTAGCACAGTTGCATCGAGCGCTCAAGTCAGATCGAAATGGAGCTAGGGAAAAACAAGCGACGAGAGATTGTTCCACGCAAGTAGTGAAGGACATGAATGAGGTGACTATAGTGAAGATGAGTAAGACTAACCATGAACTGACTCAAGATATAAATAGCATAAGCAATATCAGGGCGAGTGCTCACAAGATATACCAAGCTCTCGACAAGATGGCGATAACGGGTAGGATCCTCAAGAAGATAATCATCAGTAGCATAAATCTGAAGGGAGAGCTCCATAGGAGTCTCAGCAGTGCGAGTGTCAGTCAAACCAGACCGATCAAGAAGATCCTAGACATACTTCTGCTGGGAGAGGTAGTAACCCTCAGGTGTGGAAGAAGCCTCAATCACAAGGAAGTACGTAAGCAAACCAAGATCAGTCATCAGAAACCGCTCACTGAGATGCTTCTTCACGTATGTGATGAATGAGGAATCATCACCAGTAATGAGCATATCATCCACATATAGAAGAAGTAGTGTCCTACCTCGAGGTGAGATATAGACAAAAAGAGAAGGATCGTTGGCACTGACAGTGAAACCAGCAACGGTAATCACTGAGATGAAACGCGCAAACCAGGCACGAGGGGCTTGTTTGAGGCCATAAAAAGCACGACAAAGACGACAAACATGGCCAGCTGGAACAGAATACCCAAGTGGTGGCTGCATGTAAACATCCTCATGCAAAACACCATTAAGAAAGGCATTCTTAACATCCAATTGAGAGATAGACCGCCGACGAACAGAAGCAACCGTAACAAGAGTGCGAACAGTGGTCATATGGGCAACAGGGGCAAATGTCTCATCGTAATCACGACCATATTCCTGCTGGAAGCCTCGAGCCACAAAACAAGCCTTGTAGCGCTCTACCATCAGACCTGATCTTAATCTTGTACACCCACTTGCACATGATAGGACGAGCATGCACAGGTGTCGGTACAATATCTCAAGTCTCCGTTCATCTAAGAGCATCAAGCTCCTCTGTCATAGCGAGCTGCCACTCAGAATGAGAAGCAGCCTCGCGATAAGAGCTAGGCTCAATGACAGAGAGAGCATGAGCTGTCGAAGTAAAACCAAGACGATCAGGAGGTCGAAGGGATGTCCGGTCACGAAGGGCGTAACGAGGAGCATCATCAGAGGAATCAGACATCAGTGTCGGTAAAATACCAGAAGATGAGTCTGGTGAAGGACGAGAACGTCTGGAGTAGTGCACCCCAGAGAAACGAGACGGTGGTGCTATAGGAGCAAGAGGCGGTGCTGTAGAAGGCAACACAGGAGGTGCAGGTACAGAAGGAACCACGGGAGACAGGCTGGAGAAAGGTCGTGAAAGAGAAGAAATGGGTGAAGGGTCAGGGAGAGACAACCAGGAGATCGTCTCAATGGTGGAAGCAGGACAAGGAGCTTAATCTCGGTAGAAGAAAGGTCGAAATTCATCAAAGACAACGCCTCGTGAGATCCTAATCCGTCGAGAGAAAGGATCATAGCAGCAATAACCCTTATGCTCAGAATTGTACCCAAGGAACACATACTCAACTAACTGGGCTGACAGTTTGGTGCGCTCACGAGGCTGCAGCAGGACAAAACAAGTGTAACCAAAAACACGAAGGTGACCGTACTGAGGGACTCTAGAGTAGAGACGATTTATAGGACTGACATCCTTAAGAGCAATGGAAGGCTGCATATTGATAAGATATGCAGCTGTAGAAACAGCCTCCACCCAGAACTGTGGTGGAACATGAGAAGAAAGAAAATGAGTGCGAGCAGTCTCAAGTAGATGACGATGCTTGCGTTCAGCCACCCCATTCTGAGCATGGGCACTAGGGCAAGAAGACTGGTAAAGAGTACACTGCTCAGAAAGAAATTGTCTGAAAGGATCAGAACAGTACTCTCCAGCAGAATCACAGCGAAAAATACGGATAAAGGACTCAAACTGAGTATGAACCATCGTGGCAAAGCTACGATAGATCGCAAGAAAACTAACCACGATTAGACATATAGAAAAGCCAAGTGAAACGGGAATAATCATCAATGAAAATTACATAGAATTTATGCCCGCCTTTTGAGATAATAGGCGTAGGTCCCCATACATCTGAATGAACTAAATCAAAAGGACGAGAAGACACGGACTCACTAGAATGATAAGGAAGTTGTAGCTGCTTGCCCAGCTTGCAACCCTGATAAAACATTAACGTGTCAACAGTAACACATCCAAAACACCCTGACGAACTAATGAAGAAAGACGGGACCCACACAGGTGTCCTAAACGATGATGTCACTGTGTAAAAGCTCCAGATGTGGTGGCAACAGCGGCAGTAGAGGCAGACGTAGCAGGAGCAACTGAAGTGAACGGAAGGTGGATGTGGTCGAGAATGTAGAGACCATGACGATCCCTACGGCGCCGGCCAGTCCCAAGTACCGTCCCTATCTGTCGATCCTGGACGAAACAGGTGTAAGAGTCAAAAACAACCCTACAACCAAGATCAGTGAGATGTTCCACCGAAAGAAGCTGCATGGTAAGCTGGGGAACATGAGAAACAACTAGAACAGAAAAGTCAGTGGACAAAAGAATACCCTGACAACTGACAGACAAGGAAGTACCGTCAGCTATCTGAACAGAGATAGGAAAATCAGGAGGTCCTATTAAAGTGAGAGATGTGGAGTCCGACGTTATGTGAAAGGAGGCTCCAGAATCTAGAACCCAAGAGGTACCTAGAGGAGACGTCTGAGCTAGATTGGCAGAACCTGCTGAGCTGTGAGAGAGCTGCTGAAGTAGTGCCTAGCAGAGCTGTTGAACAGAGTCACCTTTCTGAGCAGAAACTGATGAGCTGGTTTGTCCTCCTGTGAAGGAAGGGCCTCCCTACCCCCCTTTTGTCGCCCACCCCCACGAGTCTTGTTCCGCTTTTTCCGCACCGCACAACTCTGGTAGTCGTGCCCGAAGTTCTTGTAGTAGCATCGAACTCCGTTCAGGCGAGACGAAGCGAGAGTGCACCGGGATAGGCCATAGTCAAAGCAGATATCAGTGTCGTAGTCGAAGATGGGGCAACAAGCACAGTCGGAACAGACTGTGCTGCTAACCGGAGACGAAGCTCTTTAGCCCGAAGCGTCGAAAGTGCCTCTGTAACGGTCGGCCATGGAGAGCGGCTCAGCAGCTGAGCTCTGACAGGCTCAAACTCTGGGCGAAGGTGGCAGAAGAAGTCATAAAGGCGAAGACGATCATGATCTGCCTTCTGCACTTTGTGACACTTCTGACGGAGTGGAGAGGCCAGCTCATCTATCTGGCACTAGAGACTTGCCAGGGCCCGAAAGAAGCCGTCAACAGAAAAATCTCTCTGGCGAAGTGCCTCTAACTCACGTTGAAGAAAAAAGAACTGAGCATCACTGCTCTGCTGATATCGCTCACGCAAGTACTCCCAGATCTGTCGAGTAGACCGTAGACCAACAATGTCTGGCTGGATGGAGTAATCGACGCTAACCACCAGGATGGCACGAACACGGGCCTTGTTAGCACACCAGCGCTCGAAAGCATCAATGTCATACTGAAAAGTCTCATCAGCAGCGTCAGCAGCAGCCTTTGCCTCCTTCTTGGCAGCCTCATCTGCTCCAGGAGGTGCAGAAGTAGACTGCCTAGGAGGAGGCTGAACCGGCGGTGGCGGAGAAAGGCATGCACTAGTGACATGTCCCAAAAGGCGGAGACCATAACCTGTAGTTCGTTCCATGGAGTTTTGTTCCCGAGAATAGAATCGCAGCAGATGGAATGGAAGCCATCGATAGGCGATGCTGGATGGCGTGGCGCATGGTTGTCACGGCGGAGTCGGCGACCACGGCGAGCGAGAGGCGCCTAGACGCCTAGGCGAGAGCCCGGCGACGCCTAGGCGACGGGCATGGCGAGTTGGCGACGGATACACTGCCGATGCCAACTCTTCGACTCACTCTCTCGCCGTCTCGCATAGTCGCGTCTCGCGTTATATTCTTCGCCGACTCTCGGTCTCGCCTCATTCGAGTCTTCGCCCTCCTCGCGTTGCCTCGCGAGTAGCGACTCCTCTCTCTCGCGCCGACCGATCTCCCGACGGCGGCCGATCTCCCGCCTCCCCACTCCGTGGCCGATCTCCTCCCAAAGCTTCCTCCCGCACCACCTCCTCCCCGGCGCCCTCCCGACGCCTCCCGCCGCCGCCGCCTCCCGTCGCCTCCCCGGCCGGCGGCGGGAACACCGAGCACGGGAGAGACATCGGCGGAGGAGGAGGCGGCGTCTCCTCCCGGCGTCCGGCTCCAACCCTAGCGGCGTCGGACGCGGATAAGGCGAGGCGGCGACCATGGCGACCTCCTCGGCCGCCAGACGCCTAGGCGACGCTTAGGCGTCGCCTAAGCGACGCTGCGTGACAACACCGGCGTGGCGACCAAGGCAACGAAGTTCAATAATGTATTGGATGGCGCAATGTTAGAATAACGTTATATATTTTTTTTTGCTATTTTTCCTTTTTTTTACAAAACTACAAAAACGAATCGCTCTGGTCGCTCACTCACTCTCTTCTTCGCGTCAGCCGAAACAGGAGCGGGAGACTGGCGGCCCGGCGGAGCGGCGACGATGGATCGGCGCCTAGAAGCGCTTGATCTGGCCGGATCTGGCGGTGGCTCGAGCAGCGACGGCGGATCGAGCGGAGGTGGCCTGGAAAGCACCGATCTGGCCGGATCTGGCAGCGGCCCAAGCGGCGGCGGCGGCTCAGGTGGAGGTTTCCCGGACAGCAGAGCGGCGGCGGCTCGGACGGCGACAGGGGCAGCAGAAGAACAAGGTCAGAGCCTTTGCTCTGATACTATGTTATGAATATTATGTGTATATTCATAAGACCCAAAGGGCAATATATATAGGGAGTACAAGAGGATGTACAGAGAAATATGTCATATACAGATAAGGAAACCAAGGTATATAAGAAAACAAATAACGATCATATTCTATCCTTAACAACTCTAACCTGGAGCAAAAGGCACAGCTAAAGAAGGGCACGAATCAGATCGTCTAGGCTACCTAGTTCTTTCTACACACAAAATGAAACACAGCTATGGACGCGGGCATGCATTCTTTCTACTACGAACCGCAAGCTGCTCAGTGAAACTACTAACATACGAAACAACCCAAAGCATTAACTCAATGCTCAGCTGCTCACTAGCCACAACTTCACCAATCCTGCCTCCAGTCCACATCTTACGGGAACTAAATCGATAGCCCATGGGCAACAACACCAGATCACTCTCGGCACAAACAATTTTTGTCAACAAAACAAAGCGAGATCGGCACGATCAGCATTGCTCGCTAGTCCCAGTGATCCCAAGCAACTAACCCGAGCTCATACAAACACAAGGTGCTCGACGGCGTAGCCGACCGAAGGTCGAGAAATCAAACAGGAGATGGCACGAAGGAACGAACCCGGGAGAGGTCGATGACGATGTAGAGGTAGCGGATGAGGCCCTTCTGGATGCGGGCTGCGGCGGTGGCGGCAGAGAGGAGGAGGAGGCGGCGGCGGTACTGCGCGTGTACGAGCGTCTTGGTGTCGATGGGGCGGAGGAGGCCCGACTCGTCCTCCTGCAGCTCCTCCCACGACCGCTCGTCCGCGTACGCGCGCTCCCACGCCTCGAGGACGCGGCCCTCGCCGGCCTCGTCCTCGTCCTCGTCCTCGTCGTCATCCTGGCTGCGGCGCCAGCCGGAGGCTTTGGAGGGCGCGTTGAAGCCGCCGCCGCCGCCGTACATGGTGGGGGCGGCGGCGTGGTGGAATGGGAGTAGGAAGGAGGCGAGGTCGGGACCAGGGGATGATGGGCCAGGCGGCGAAGTTTGTTTGGGTTTGGGGCTCCTGGGCTTTTGGGCGGGTTTTTGCTAATCTTTGCTAACCATCAGACAGCTCGGTTGACAAGCTTAGCTTTACCGTCGTCCGAGCCTCCGAGCTGCTGCCCCCCGGGCCCTATCCTGGTCGACTTCGGTGCCTTATCTAAGGGACTAAGGTACGCGTATGTATCGAGTGAAAAACTATGTATTTATACTCTGTGAGATTATAAATAAATTCAAAATTTATTCAGTGGCCCTTGGTTAAATCCTACCGTGTGTTTCAATAAAACGTATGTGCTTGTGTAGTGTATGATGTGAGTGTTGTGTACATCTACATTGTAATCTAAAAAACAGACTCTAGTCTCACCAGCTCTTAAAAAAGAAAACAAAACAAAACAAAAACTCTCACAAACTTAGACATCAGTTGTAATTTGAAGGTCACTGTAAAATTTGAACGTTCCCTATTTTTTAAAAAAAATGTGTATGTTTGATTTGAACTCTTTATAAACTTAAATGCTAGTTATAATTGGAAAGAGATGGTATCAAAGTTACAGGATGTGTGATAGTGCTAGGATGGCACCTTGAAAATTGTGATGATGGAGATAATAAGATCTGGATCATTGTCTTATATGATTCTACCTAATATAGAACCTACCAAGGATTGAGATCGGAATTTTATTTTATGATATAGAATATGGATCGAGGTCCTGATGGGGCCCATTTGAGCTTTTAAATCTGAACTTCTAGCTTTTTATACTATAATGGCTTTTTTGCTTTGTAGTTGTTGTTAGTTTTTTCGGCGTAATTAGATTAAAATAAAAAAGGTCACATAATCACGATCAATGCAAAAAGAAATAAGAAGAAAAAAGAAAATACAAAAACCAAAAAATATATAAAAATAAAATTAAGAAATCAGAAGCCATAACCTTACTTGACAGTGCTTGCAGGTTGCAGCAGGCTACTACATCTAATGTATTGCATTGGACGCAACACAGATGTGCCACGCCTGTACAATGTCACACAGTGTCATCTTTGCGCTGTGCCCATGTTTACCTCTTCATTGATCATCTTTTTGACAAACTTTGCAGTAGTACGTGGCAATTTTGTAGTACCACGGTAGATATTCGGTACTATTGCTGCAATGCTAGTGATGAGAGTTATTCAGTGGACAAACCGACAAAGCAGTTAAGGGGACGGAGGCACGGAGCTGATAACTTTTGATTGAAATAAAATAGTAACGGCTCAAGAAAGTAGGTGGTGGAAGTCGAAGTGTTTGATTCGGTTGAAGCTTTTGGTTAAGCTGACATGAAAAATTAAAAAAAGGAAAAAAAATACATCTCCACAGGTGAAAAATGAAAGAGAAAAGAGAAAAAGGAGAGGGAAAATGGAAAGGGAAGAAAAAATGAAAGAAAAAAAGAAAGAAATTTGAAAAAGAGGTGACGGTAGAGGGAGAATAGGCAGCGACAACGAAGGAGACAGGAGGTAGAGGGAGAAGGGATGAGCAGCAGTGGCGGAGGAGGTGGGAGACAGAGGTGGAGGAGATAACAGAAGGAGGCGGTGGCAGACGACGACAGGTAGCAGCTGAGGCAACAGCGTGTGTGAGGGAGGATCGGGAGCAAAAGCCAAAGTAGATATGGCTGAAAAAACCGTTTTTAGAAGTTATAATGTTTAAATCGGCTTTTGACTTCTTCAAAATAAAGGCAAAAACAGAAGTCGATTAAAAACACCACCTTATGTCCCGACAAATCAGCTAGCTTCAGTAATCTGAAAGTGCAATTGGATCTCTTCCCTAGCTGCCTCTTGAATTCTGCACTTCGTGCACTGCCTTTCGGTTCGTGCATGTTCATCCATGTGTGAATTGACTTTTAGTTTGCAAAAAGTTATTCCCTAGACTTGGGTTCTTTTGCGTAAGTCCCACCAATCATTACAAGGATATATAGTTTTTCTCCAACCGATTTCTCTTTATGGCTACTGAAACGTGTCAGTTTATTAAATTTGTTTTTTTGGTTTTTATTTTTTTCTTTTATTTATTTGTATTATTCATGAAAATATAATGATGCTTTTTCTTATTTATTTTTTCTTAACTTTTCGCTAATAGCCACTACCGTGCGTTTTTAGTCAAAAGCAATAAGTTGTTTAGAGCACTTCCATAGTGCAGTATTAGCACTGGTTCAATGTGTCTGCTCAGCTCTACTAACCTAGCACCTTTCAGAAAATTTCAGAGTAATTTAAACCGGAAAGGATAGAAAGTTGAAAGCTGTGATCACGATGAATCGAAAGCGAGAGCCATGTTTGTATTGATTTCTGTTTAAAAAAGTCAAAAGGCAATATTAACATCTGGCTTGTCCACTCTTCCGCTACTGTCTCGCTCTGGAGATACGGCAGGGGTCACGGGTGCATCACGCATCTCATTCTCTCGCACCTGTCACACGCACACGTCACTCCCTCACTTTTTCCACCGCTTGCCCTTCTTCTAAAAGCCACTTCTTTCAGTTATTACTATTTATTTTCAGTCAAAAGCCATCAGCAAAATTCAATATGAACTCCTCCAAAATCAAGAGGTAATAGTCTGAAAACACAAAAAAATGAGCTTCACTTCTCCTTAATTCCCTGTACAATGTTTACGCACCGCTCTAAACGGCTTCAGCTTCTGGTTTTTTTATTTTTTAGTTTATTTAAGTCAGAAGTTACTTGGAACACATCGACTTCTTTTTTTTTTCTTATTTCTTTGTATTGTCCATAATGATATAACGTTTTTTTTTGTCTCATTTTCTATATTTTTTAAAAAGTTAACGGCCGTTATAATATAATTTTAATCTTAAACTAAAAAAACGAAGCTCAGCCAAAGTCCATTGGAGCGCCGCAGGAAGAAGAAGGCGGCCAATCTGATGCGACCTTACCACTAGCCTCCTGGTATCTGTCGCTTCAAGAAATGTTCAGAATTAGCAGCCTCGCTATCTTGTTCTTCTGCTCTTGTTCCGTCAGATAAATTGCGCTCTACTGCTCGTCTTTGTACTAGCTACGGAGCTTGAATGCCTATGCTTGCATGGGATGCCACGGTTGGTCAACCTGTGCCTTCTGCCCCCGGGTTACCACAACCAATAACCAATCCGAAGTGACCTCGCATCGAAACAGAACAGAAGCATATGTGTGCGCCCCACAACAATAAAGGCCTCACATGACACTGTGTATAGCGCCTAAACCGAAGACCACACCCTGCACAGCCTAGTATAGCTAGCTAGTAGGAACTAGGCAGGCAGTCCTGGCCCACGGTCAGCTAAGCTACTAGTAGTGGTAGCCTTCGAACGGAGGAGCAATGGCAATGATCCGATGCAGTGGACGGTTCGGTGACTGCGGTTGAAGTGCTCAGGGAGGTTCGATGCGTAATGACAAATGTTTTCGTCTTCTGATTTGATCTGACGATGTGATGCTTTGTTTATAACGAGAGGCTGGCTGTGTTGGAAATATAGTCAATTTTCGGCATATTTTAATCCAGAAATTAAGTATATATAACATGACATACAAGAGCATGAGTGATTCAACAATCATCCAAAAACTTGATCGCCCGTCTACCCGTGCAGGTACTCAGACGGACGGAGTTTCGGAGGCCTACTCGCCCGAGCCTTCGCGCAAGGTTCTGGACCGGAGATTACAGATAGCAGCAACAAAAACAGAACTGATCTTTTTATATCCTTCGTATGGAGAAGAAACGAAGAGGCGCTTCGTAACTGCAAAAACCTCGTAACTGCCATCCATTCGTTAATGCTATTTACTGCGAGTCGGTGCGTTTCGATTTTCGAATAGATAAAGAAAAACGCGCCCGCACCTGATACGCGTGCGTGCGCACACACACACACACGGCACGGCTCGGCGTGGCGAGGCGAGCGAGCGCGCGCGCGCGTATTGGCTCTCTCCAATTTCACAAGGGGAGTTACCACATTCCACCTTTTAAAGTGGTGTAACTCCCATTCAATTCTCCATATGGTACTAAACAGTTTTTCCATGTGGGCCTAGGAATTTCATTTGATTAATTGCTAAATTAAATGGGCCAAAACCCAATTAATCCAACAGGCTGATGGATTGAGCCCATCGGTGGTTGTTGATTTGATTGGTACTTGTACGTTACCAAAAGTTGGCATCGATGATCGCAACCTGATGCTAACAAGATGGGCTTTGATGATCGGTTACGTGACCGAAAATTATGATGAATCATCGTTATAATAACTTGTACAGTAGTTAGCAGGACTTGTGGGTGTGACTGAAAGTAGGTATCATGCATTTTTGTTGATGCTGCTCTGAAGTTTTTTATCTGAATAATGTCGCCTCTTCTTCGAACATTCCGCCCCAATTCAGTGGAAAGATAAGCTGAATATCCGCATCCGCATTGGAACCCGTCGAAACGTGCCCACAATTTGCTTGTAATACCGGAGGAGAAAGAAACCGATACAATCGGAATTGCCTTCCCCTGCTTCTCGTTGCCGGTGCAAGCATGGAATTCCTGACCAGTGCACGGCAGCACCCACTTGCTTTTAATCAATCGGCGATGGAGCTGAAGGAAGTAAAGAGGCAACGTTTCCTGCCTTCTAAGTTTACCTTGTCCCCTTCTTTTATTATATCTCTGTAGCTTATAATCTTTGATCTTTCTCGAACATGCAAACAATATGGTTTCCCTGTCATATTTTTAAAACGATTTATTAGTATTTGATTTTTATATAAACGCTCGTGTTAGAACCAAAAGTCATCAGTCGCAGCCGAAAAGATAGCTAACTAACCGGCCATGGATACGTCGCCTTCTACTCGATCGAGATGCAAGCATTTCACTGTTGGTTCCTGTCAGAACCGGCAACGAGAGAGGGACGCTGGATGGATCGCTCCCTTTTTCCTGACCTGAGGTACCGTACAAATGTACAATACAGTTGTACCAGGGCTTCCTCTGTTCGTGTATTTCTGCTCTTGACTCCTCTGTTCGTGTATTTCTGCTCTTGACTCGTCTGTCAGTGTGTTCAACGTCATAGTCTTCCGACATGGTGATCGCCTCTGAGCCAAGTGAAAATTGAGAATACATAGGACAAACTACGTATCTTTGTTTTCAGGGAGAACGGTAAGACTGAACCGTGTAGCCTGACAATTGGTTACTCTAGTGAATATTAGCTTGTGCTTTTTTGGTCTAGGGAGTGAAGATCGGATTCATATTTCAATACGTGTGGATCATGGGTTTAGGTCGTATGATGTCTAATGACCTGTTCACAATTTACTTTCTTACGTGTAAGTTTCGGCGGGTTTTTTTCCCTAAAAATCTTTTGGTAAATTGTTTTGGTGCGACTGAAAGCTTGCGAACTTTATTGTCCTTTGACCGACTTGAAATGGATGAGTTGGTGGGCCTGGGCCTTTATGCTCTTCCTTTAAGCTCACTCCTCTGGTCTAGGGCGTATGCGTTGGCTGCCAAGATCCAGTCTAGCACGGGTGGCGCCCCTGTTTTCTTCATCGATCTCTCGTGGTTTTTTTGTTATTTTGTCTCTATGTCATCAGATATTTTCTTTCTAATAATTATTTAAATTTAAGATCGTTAGATTAGATATCTAACGGCCTCTTTTTTTAAAGGAGTTAGGAGGAGAATTTTGAATATCTAATCTAATGATCATAAATCTAGATAATAATTAGAAAAAAACATCCAAATGATATTTATCACCACATATTGCTCTAGGTCCACAATGACGTCATACATGGCATGTGCACCCTACGCTAACTCAAGTGCCATCTGCCATGACGGCTATGACGCACGCTCCAAGGTGAGTGATAATAAAATTTAAGGAAAAGGGTTGCTCTCAGACTAAACATTAGGGTAGCCTTAGCACTAGAACTTTGGTAGAATAACCGTTTCCACCGAAATGTCTACCTTGATCTTTTTCGGAAAAAAAAGAGCCCTAATATCATGTGGAATGGTATTACACCTTGAGAGAGAAAAAAGGTCTTGACCAAGGTCAATCCCAGTGTTGTGGATTGAGGCCGGAATCTACAAGATTCCCAAAATCCGAAATCTACGCCGGAAGTGTATCCTCCAGAAAGGCATAGTAACAATCCTTGGGACCATGCATTTTGGCGCCTCTAGAAATGTTTGATATGCACGAATTTCGCAGGAAATCACTTAATTCATGTAGAAATCAAGAAAAAAAATCTTATGTCCAAATGGGGCTTTAGGGCGTTCGGAATAGCTTACTATATCTTGCTACTAGAGGAGAGAGAATGTTTATATGAGATTTTACATACAACTGCTTGAATAGTTTGTATCTTTCGTTAATTTTTAGATGAGAGAAAATGAGTAATTTGAAGAGATATGGCCCCACTAATTTCTTGATTTCCTAAAAAGACTTGTTACTCATTAAAATAACAAAGCATCTTCTATCTTTTCCTTCGCTTTTCGGTCTCATAAAAAAATAACGTAGCATGACCTTAGTAACAAACAATGCCCTCAGTATAAAGACATGTTATTTACTGCTTCTAAAACAACTTTTGGTTTTTGTTATAATACATAACTTTTAAATGGAGTATTTTCTCAAGACAGGATCTACAAGTTAATTGTAGTACACGTTAAAAGCCTAACATCTGTATCAACCAAAATCGTAAGCATGTATCTTTCTCCGTAATCTCTATCGCACCGAAATTCAAAAATTTCAATAAAAAATTGTAAGCCACAGCAAAAAAAACCAGACTCAGAAAGGCAGAGGATATGCTACCTCTCCCGTCCTGGGTCCAGACTTGTAAAACCTGATCTGATCTGGCTCCATCTATATTGTTCGCAAAACTGTCTGCTACATTGTTCAAACTCTTTAAAGAAAATATTTAGTTAACAAAAACACACACTTTGCCGCAAAAACGGGAAATTTTAAGCCAAGCAAAAGAGAATTTTTTTTCGTGAAAGCTTGCATCGCATCACATATGAGTATATGACTGTGTCGGTTATACTTGGAAAACCAGCCTGGAGAGCGAAAAATACCATTTTTTTAAAAAAAAGAGACACACTTGCAAAGCTTCAAAGACCTCGATGAATCTCCCACCCGCCAATTAATGCTTCCTCGGGACCTCATCACTTCAATACAAGGAACCAAAAAGACCCGAGAAGGAAAAAACACCTTGCAGTAGGGGGAGCAGAAGCAGAGCGCGAGGAAGAAGGCGGACTGGGATCCCACATGGCAGCGCCCTGAGCCTGGCCCACCCACAGGACTCCGGCGCCGGCGCCGGCACCGAGATGCCGCCGCGGGGGGCGGCCCTGCTCCTCCTCGCGCTCGCCGTGCTCTCCGTTTATGGTATGTTCTCGAGATTTTCTTTCCCCCGTCCGCGCTTCTTGCCCAAGCGTTTTTTCTTGAATTCGAGTTGCAATGCCGAGTAGAATTCTAGTCTGGGTCGCGGCCTTGCAATGGGATCACCTGGAAGAAGAGGTGGGCATGGCGTGCGTGGCAAGTTCCCCATGGTTATGTGGGAAAAAGAGGTTTGCCTTTGCTTCATGGAGCTGTTGCTACTTTGATTTGTCCGAGCGCATCTGAATCCAGTAGGGATGGACCAAACGTAGATGGGCGTTTCTTGCCTCCTTTCTCTCTGCCTTTCCTGAATCAACTCAGGCTCGGTATCTGAAAGTTGGAATTTTTATGCAAATCTGTGGTTTTGGATTTGCTGCATCGGCGCCGCGGCGATTGGTGGTACGTTTCTCCTCATGCCTGAGTCGCCTGGTTAAACTAGGCTTGTCTGAAACTCTGAATACAGCATACGCTGTACTGATGGAGTGATGGGTGTGGCTTGAACTCGAAATTTTTAGGTTTTGGTGCAATGCCTGTTGAGGGTTTTGGGCAGGGTCCGCTCTGTCCTCATCTTCTTGCATAGAACTGTCACTGCACTCTGCGTCAGACAACTGTATACATAGCGCAAAACTCCAAATGAGGAAAACAAAACGGCGTGCATTTGCATTGCAATTCCCAGTACATTAACCATATTTTCATTCTAGTTATAATGAAGTGCAAAGTTCGTTATTAGCTATGTTGATGTTCGTATGCATTGTATGGGTTCAAGCTTCTTTTTTTTTTTTTGAATATCCTGTGCAGTGCCACTGGGAACAGCAAGCTCAACAACCATTGCAGCATACTTGTTTGGATTCTGGAGTAGAACGCATCGGCGGCATTCTCTTCCTGCCCCTGCCCCAGCCCCTTCCCCTGAATCTCAACGTAAGTAGAAATACTCTCGAGATTTCTACACAAATAGTAATACAGGTGTAGCAAGCACATACATTTCTTTCCGCAACCTAAGATGTTTATTTTCTGTGTGTAGTCTTCCATTTCAATGAAATTGTATATCTAGCATTCTTCATATAATTTATCTATCCTTTTGACTCTCAGGCCCCATTGTTAGTCACCCAGTGCATAGGCATCACAGAAAAAGGCCACATGTTGCCCCACCATCTTCATCGTCATCATCAGAAAGACAAGGTTTTTATTTTTCTCCTCAGACTAGTAGAGACTGCAAATCTTATTGTTAGTACTGAAGAACATAACAATAATAGGCATGTCTGTTACTGAAATTTAACAGATTGCAGTGGAACAACTTGTTCTGCTCCGCTCACTTCTACTCCAATTGGTTCCCCCTGTGGCTGTGTATATCCTATGCAAATTCAACTTGACCTTGGAGTAGCACCATATCAGTTGTTTCCAAGAATCGATGAGTTAGAAATCGAGATTGCAGCAGGTACATTCCTGAAACAGAGTCAAGTTCGGATAATGGGTGCTGGGAGCAGTATTGGAGATCCTGAAAAGACTACGGTAACCATTGATTTGGTGCCATTAGGTCAGAAGTTTGATAGGACTTCAGCCTTACTGACTAGCAACAGATTTTTTCAAAAGAAGGTGCCAATAAAGTCGTCTATTTTTGGTGATTATGATGTAATATATGTTCATTATCCCGGTGAGTGATATAACTGTTGTTGACACATCCACTTCACTAGCATAATGGCCCTGTATTGCTTGATTTATTTAATCATACAAACATTGCAGGCCTTCCTTCTTCATTACCTAATGTTCCGGGATCCTTGGGTCCCATAAGCAGTAATGAGTACCCCTTCGGTGCAAATGTACACAGTAGAAGCCATCAGAAGGTTAACTCTAAAATTGTTGCCATAATTGCTCTGTCAGCTGTTGTGCTTGTTTTGACATGCTTTGGCATCGGCATCATATGGAAATATAAAGGATTTGAAAAGCCTTATGGTACTGGTCATGCTTCAAATTCGTCAGTCACCAGAAAAGCAGGTAAATTTCTTAGCAACCCTTGTACAATATACTGCACTTATGTGCTGCAGTATAGCCATTTTCATTCAGATTAATTAAGCTGCACATTACATGTTAGTACTTGAGTTTTTTTGGGGGGTCAAGGGCTTTTTCCACCCCTGCCAATCCAGGAATCAAACCCAGGCTAGCCGATGCGCACCCCCGCGCTCCCACCAACAGGAGCTCATCCTCGTCCCTGTTAGTGCTTGACTTAATAGCTAAAACTGCTTGTTGGTTTACTTGTTTCTCATTCTCTTGCTCTATCCATTCCTTATGCAACTCCGGTGATTACATCGCTCGTTCTTGAGCTTCTTGTTATCCAAGATTTTCACCACTGACAGTGGGGTCATTCAATATATAGACAACACTCCTCGCTTACATCCCGACCCTACCCGTCCTTCCATACACCCAGTCACTCTCACCTAGGGTACTATTCTTTTTTTTAAGAACTAGTACCTTAAGCTACTTCTGACTTTGCTATAATTTCCGAGCAACTATGCACCAGGAGCAATAAAACCTCATTTTCAGGATGTGTAATTGCCTTGATGTTTGTTATAACGCGTTGTTTTTGTTTCAGGTATGAGGTCATCATTTTCCAGTATGACCAGCTCTACAGCATCTTTTGCTTCAACAATAGCAACCTGCCCGTCCACGGTTAAGACATTCTCAATTTCTGAGCTAGAGAAGGCCACAGAAAACTTCAGCTTCAACAAAATAATAGGTGAAGGGGGGTATGGACGTGTTTATCGCGGTATAATTGGAGATGGAGTTGAGGTTGCTGTCAAACTGCTTACGAGGAAACATCAAAACAGAGATCGTGAGTTCATTGCAGAGGTTGAGATGCTAAGTCGTTTGCATCACCGCAATCTTGTCAAGCTGATCGGTATATGCATTGAACGGAGCACAAGATGCTTGGTATTTGAGCTTATTCCAAACGGAAGCGTGGAGTCTCATCTGCATGGTATGCGAACCTATGTTAATTTTGCATGACATCTTAACAGTTCTTTCATCAAGCGTTTAAGAAACTTGACTGCAAACCGTAAAGCACTATATGTACATAATCTGGTGTGTTTTCGTTGGCATATAAGAGCCTTTTGTACACTTTATGTACCGGAATATACTTGTTGTGATCTGCCTAGTTACTTCTGTTTTGATGTTTCAGGTTCGGATAAAATACATGGCCCACTTGATTTCGATACCAGAATGAAAATAGCCCTTGGTTCTGCAAGGGGCCTGGCCTACCTGCATGAGGATGCCAATCCCCATGTTATTCACCGTGATTTCAAGGCTAGTAATGTCCTATTGGAAAACGACTTCACCCCCAAGGTTGCGGATTTCGGGTTGGCAAAGGAAGCATCAGAAGGAATAGATCATATTTCTACTCAGGTCATGGGAACTTTCGGGTAGGACCTGCACTCTTCATTCTCCTACTGCTGTTATATCATTATATCCTACTGCACTGAGTTTCTTTTAGTTCTTGTTAAATTTTGGGTCAATTCTTCGATCGTTTGCAGGTACGTTGCCCCAGAGTATGCAATGACCGGGCACCTCCTTGTCAAAAGCGACGTCTACAGCTACGGCGTGGTGCTGCTCGAGCTCCTATCAGGCCGGAAGCCCGTGGACATGTCCCAGCCACCGGGGTCTGAGAACCTCGTCACCTGGGCACGCCCTCTCCTCACCAACCGGGAAGGCCTGCAGCAGCTGATCGACCCGTCGATGCCGGCAGGCTACGGCTTCGAGAAGCTGGCCAAGGCGGCGGCCATAGCCTCCATGTGCGTGCACGTGGAGGCGTCGCACCGGCCGTTCATGGGCGAGGTCGTGCAGGCGCTGAAGCTGATCTACAACGACAACGACGAGACTTGCAGCGGTTCCTTCGGCGGCGCCACGGAGGAGTCCCCGTGGAATGATGGCACGAGCTCGTGGAACGACGCCACCACGCCGCCGCGCCTGGGCCTGGCATTCCCCCGGGCCTCCCGCCCGACGATGGACTGCAGCTCAGACCCCGCCGACGAGACGACGGCGCGGCGGCTGCGGTCGTCGTCGAGCCTCGTGCTGGACAAGATCGAGTCCCTGGCGATGTACGACTGGTCCGGCCCGCTGAGGACCAAGGGGAAGAACTTCTACAGGCTGAGGGGGAGCATGAGTGAGCACGGCCATCCTTCGGAAGACTGCAGCATGGAGGGCTACTGGATGTAGCAAGGATTAATTATCTGCAGATTACCCGCCATGCTCTTCAGTTTCTTGTTTCACTCTTTAATTGTATAGATGCTGCTGGCCTGCTGCTTGATGAGATTTTGATGCCTGTTCTGAAGAACCCCTGGTTCTGATCTTTTAATGTAGCGGATGCATGCATGCATTTTGGTCCAGAACTTTGCTTCCTCTAGTGCACTGAATTCAGATATTTAAATTCAGATGGGCGATAAATTAAAATTAAAATTACACAGCACATATCACGATCCGTATAGTAGGATCTTGCAATACAAAATACTCCTACGCCCTCCGCTAAGAAATCTATTATATTATCAAAACAAAGGAAAACGAAGCCACCACATTCGCTCTCAAAGGCTAGAAATTCACACGTTAATCAGATGAAAAAAAGATCTAGACGTCCATCTAGCGGATCTAAGTTATAACGACTGAGATTAAAAAAAAGAGTTTATAACAAGTACAATTAAAAAATAACTGAAATTCAGAATAAAAAATAAAGAAAAATTAGCTATTTGATTTCCATACGAACTTCAAAGAAAACTGAAATTCGGAATAAAAATTAGTAGTTGATTTGTATACGAATTCCAACCTAAAAATGAAATTTGGAATAAAAATAAAATAAAATAGCTATTTGATTTCCATATAAACTCTAAATTAAAATCCCTAAATAGCTTAAATTTAGAATAAAAAATAATGTGAAAATACCAGTTGGATTTGTATATGATTCCAACCTAAAACTATAAAAATAAACTTCATATCATACACAATTCAACAATGTACAAATTTAGAATAAAAAACAAAGATAACTAGCAATCTGCTTTTTATATGAATTCTAAATCAATTTGATTTCCATATGAATTTCAAATTAAAACTAAAATTTGAAATAAAAATTAAATGAAATTTCGTACTTGAATTTGTATAACTAAACTGAAATTTGGAATAAAAATAAAACAAAGTTAGCAATTTTATTTTCATACAAACTCTAAAGTAAAATTCCTAATTAGCTTAAATTTGGAATAAAAATGAAATAAAAAATTCTAGTTGTATTTGTATAAGATTCCTATATGTATATAGATGATAACTTTTTATGCATAAGACAATAATTTTTCCAATGTACGTAACTTGATTAATTATAGATGATAACTTTATATTCAGGAGATAATAACTTTCTGTAGCATTGTAATGTGAAAGTTACGTTCTAATATACCAAAAGTTATTATGTGAGAACTGTAAGTAACTTCGTGAATTATAGACGATAACTTTTGTGCATGAGATGGTAACTTTGCAAAATGTAAGTAACTTGATAAATTATAAATGATAACTTTATATTCAAAAGATAATAACTTTTTCATAACTAACAACCCCACTAAATCCTAGAAAAACGGCACGTGGTACCGCTCGTGAAGGGGGAAGGGAGGCGCGCGGGTCTAACACGTGTAAGAAATGTAAGCAACTTCATGAATTACAAATGATAACTTGATGTGCATATGATGGTAACTTTACCATAATTAAAAAACACTAGTAACCATTCATGAGGTGGGATGGTGGGCGATTGGCTGATTGATTGATCAAGGTCGCATGCTTATTCTACCCGTAGCCACTGAATAGTACTCTCTCTCTCTCTCTCTCTCTATATATATATATATATATATATATATATATATATATAACACCATGTAACAATATGCAAATTCAAAAGAAACCACCACATTTGCTCTGGAGGGCTAGAAACTATCATGTTAATCGATAAAAAGGCGAAAGATCTATACCATCGATTGTGGTGGATCTAGATTATAACGGTAAGGATTAATAGGATATAAATAGATAGTACACATTGAAAACAAATAGGACACGAGTGAAAAAAACAACACATGTTACAGATGCGTACAACACATATTACTTAGAGATGCCATATATATATGTGGCATCTAGGAACAAGAGAAGCTATCACATCATCGGCTAGCAAAAAAATTTGCTTTTGTCAGAGATACTTTGTCTGATCGCAAGAGAATAAAATCATCCAAGGAACGTTTCACTGTGTGAATGCGATGGACAAAATTGGACACAGCTAAAAAAAGAACTTGCTTGTTGTTTCCCACGGGTTTGATCGACGTTGATTTGGACTAAGTGATGTGTGGGGTTATGCTGGAGAGCAATACTAGAAGCTTGATATAAGTGGAGGCGACACAACACGAGATTGTGTTGGCAGTGTTAATGCTTTGCATGATGTCCCGGTTCCAAATGCAAATATGATGTAAGGCACTAAAGCAGTGGTCAGGGGTGTACTTAAAAGGACAAGCAAGGCACTTCGTCGATGATGGCAGAGAGATGGGCACGCATTCAAAGGAAGTATGATAAGACAGTTGCAATATGGTGAGTGGTGGAATGGGTCGAGGAAGAGGACGAGGGTTTAGCGATAGCCAGTAAGAACCATTAGTGTCATGCTTCAAGTCTTGGTTGAAGGATGCAAAGTAAGGGAGAAGGAGCAATAGATGAGGGGAGCTGGAAAAGTAAAATAGATAAGGTTAGAGTAATAGTAGCAAGTGTAACTGTCTATCTAATTGCATGTAAACATCTCAAAGATAATTTAATTACCAGTAAAATTGACTTATATGAAAAAAATCAAATAGTTGTGCACGATATGTAACAAATCTAGCCGAGAAAATGTGCAGGCCACACTATTAGTATAAGGTATATAGTGTGAAAAGATTTGTTGATAAATATAAGGCTTCCATGTAGATTTGATGAGGCTTTTCCTCTAGACTCTATTTATTTTCTCTATCATATGTATTTATTCATTCATTATCACCTACGCGAAAGTATTCTCTCTTATCTTTTCACAATAATTACGAGGGGTATCTAGGTTATGTTATCTTATCTTTCTCAATTTCACCACTTCCTTAGTCCAGATGGAGTAATTGGTTCATACCTTGCACTGATCCTACTATGTCAATTTTTGTTAACACAAAAACAAAATTTCTGTCTAAGAATAATGCCCTGCTCAAACTGGCTTATAACTTAAGCTTCTAGCTGTAGCCTTTGGCTTATGACTAAATCACACTGTAACGGTTGTTAACTTTTTTAAATAAATAAAGAAAAGTTATAAAAAATAAAAAATCGTTATATTATAGACAATACAAAGGAATACGAAAAAAGCAAAAAGCAAAAAACCTAAAAAACCTACAAGATAAAATAAATCAAAATTAATAATTAATAATTCTAAATGACTTCTATATTAAATAACCTAAAAGTTAAAAATCGGTGAAGCGCCATGATATCCCTATCTTAAAAGACAAATTCGCCAGCACGACGGATGACGCAACACAAGTCGGGCGGGTCCAAGCTGGCGACGGGGTGGGGTCCACCGAGCAGGCACCGAACAGTGAGTCTTAGCGCAAACGTGGCGCGCTTTTCTCCCCCTCTTTATCACCACTCGAAGGGAACTAAGCACACCCCACTAGAAGCGCCTCCTCGCTTTCTTCTTGCTTCTCTTTAAGTCGAAGGCCGACCAGAAGCGACGGCGAAACGAAACGAACAGATTGGAGAAGTTCCATGGCTTCCGCTGCTCCCACAAGCGTGTGCCCCATCGTGCCGCTGCTCGTGGCCGCCTCCGCCTCCGTCTCCGGGCGCTCGTCGTCGGCGAGCTATCGGGTGGTGCGGTGCTGGAGCGCGAGGAGGGGGAGGCGGAGGCGGTGGGCAGGGCTGAGGGCGAGGTGCGCCGGCCAGTCCGTCGTGAAGCCCGATGCGGGGAGCTCCGGGGAGGGGTTGGCTGAGGAGGACCGGCCGCCGCTCCCGCCGTTCGACCTCAATCTCGCCGTCGTGCTCGCCGGGTTCGCGTTCGAGGCCTACACTAGCCCACCCGTGAGCCCCTGGGTTCCCCTCCTCCTCCTCATTAAATTGCTCTAATCCAGCAGTGTTGTACACTTACAATGGTACAATTGTTCTTCGTATGTCGCAGGCAGATGTGGGCTGGCGCGAAACCGATGCGGCTGGATGTCAGACAGTGCTCCTCTCTGAGTAAGTTGTGGGCTTATCCCTCCTTTTAGAGCTCGAATCATGTTTGTAAATTGTGCTAGAAGTACTTGTGGCCGCTGTGGTGCTAAACAAGGAGAACAATGGAATGCTGAAAGCATTGCTATAGCTATCATTATCAATGTAAATGTTGTGAATGGTGCCGGCAACTATTGCAGTGAATGCTGAAAGCATTGCTATAGCTATCATTATCAATGTAAATGTTGTGAATGGTGCCGGCAACTATTGCAGTGTATTTCTCCGTGAAGTATATGATGGCCAGCTCGTTGTGAGGCTGAAGAAAGGCGTGAATCTTCCTGCAATGGATCCATGGGTATGATGATGCATAGGCTACCGAGTAGTCATTATTTGTTTTCTCGATGCTATTTGCTGCGTCTATTGTTTGTCTCCTCGATGCTTCATTTATTTTGTTGCGGTGGATGAGCAGACATCTTATATTGCTAAATGACCAGCGAAACTGATTGTTGAAGACTTACGGAGAATATATCACTACTAACACTTAAGTTCTTCTCATTGACCTTGGAGAGGTATAGGAATTTTTTGCAGGTCCTATGTGCATCAAGTAATGCTTTTGTTCGAACTTGTCTGAAAATCCGTTCCTTCTCTTGGTACTCAGGTTTAGATAGTCAAAACACACCATGATTTAGCCTGTATGTCCCAATCTATAATCTAGTTGTCTAGGATATTTGGGACAATTGGCAGATTGTATTCTCAGTTTTAATGCAGTCTCCAAGAATTTTGAAATCTGCCACATTTCTTTAATGGAGTAGTAGTTTGCACATTTTTACTATTATTATTCAACAACTTCCTTCTCCTAATCCCTTCCATTGCAGGGTACAAGTGATCCTTATGTAGTTCTACAACTGAATGGTCAAACTTCAAAGAGCAACATTAAATGGGCGTGAGTAACCTTTTCCAGTTCTGTGTATGCTGGGCCCTGGGTTTGCTGCTCTAGACAAGAATGTCCTCTCTATATTAAAACAACATATGCAATAGATACCACTGCCTTTTTCTTGCATTTTGGAATGTTTTGGCCACTAATGGGTCGATTCCTTGATATAATATTTGATGCGCTTGAAGATTGTTGGTTTTTTTCATCATTGCTGCAGATTGTGATTTCAGTAATTGATCAACGTAGGACGAAGGAGCCAACATGGAATGAAGATTTCACATTTAACATTAGGAAATCTCGAGAAAATCTACTGCAGGTATGAACAAGTTATAATTTTCACTTTCCTCATTCTGGCCCATTTTGTTTTGAGTGTAGTACCAAGCACTAGAACTTAAGTCTTGAGGTTTACCATTCTACATTCTGTGTCTTGTTAACCAGTTGTCCTTGGCCTTATTAAACTACGACTGTCTCAGCAAATTAACTGCAGGAGACTATAGTGTAATGTGAACTATAGTGATATTGAACTCGCTCCTAGTCTTCTAAACTGATAATTTGATTATTAGCCATGCTTGTTCTTAGAATTCTGCATCTTGGAAGTGGCTATGGTATTGTTCTTTAGGAGTGAGCCAATGAGGTTGATATTGTAAGTAAACCATGACAGAAGTTTGGCACATCAATCTCCATTAAAGCTTAAGCTGAATATGCAATATTAACATAAAAGATCTTTACAAAAATAATTTAAATAAGAGATCTTAACCAATTGAAATACACATCTACGGTTCTCTGTTGTGGGGCTAGTTCAGAATCTACAGCATCAGAAGACTGGAGTACATGGTGCAAATTTTTTTATTTAATCAACAACAAGTCCATAAGGAAACTACACATTTCATTCTAGCAAGTGATAGTAATAATACCATCCAATTTTATGCATCTTTAATTTTCCTTTTTATCATCTACTTCGTTATATCTTGGTATCACTGCAAATGATTTTTGTGCCTTTTGGCATCTGGTACCATTTTTCTCAATAGGTTGCAGCTTGGGATGCAAACCTTGTTACCCCACACAAACGCATGGGAAATGCTGGACTGTACCTTGAATCACTTTGCGATGGTAACTCTCTGTGTTGACAAAAAAATGACTGTCTGTCATTTGTTGTTCTTTTTTGTTATAAGAAGGGTTTTAAAACCCAGTTCTCAGTGGGAACTTATCCGTACAGAACCTCGCCAAAATCCATATTGAATCAGGCTGGAATTGGCCAGAAACCATAGAAGCTGATTACTTTCGTTCTATGAAGAAATTTGGAAAAAGTGCATATTTCATCTTTTCTTTATGCTTATGGAGTATTGATTTTACATCAAAGAACAACAACAACAACAACAAAAAGATTTATAATAAGCTTGACTCAGTCAAAAATAAGGCTAACTTGCCAATTCCACCCATTTGAGAATGTCCAAGATGCAACGCACTACCTGTACTGGGATTTCAGATATAGGATACAGTTGCTGTTGTTTTCTTTTTTATTTGGACCTCTGGTGGCAACCCCACAGTTACTTGTTGCTCAGATGCATGTAATCTTGCTGGTCTGTAGAATGGTCACTTTCTGGTGTGTGCTAGTTCATTTTTCAATTTTCATTGCCAGAATTCATGTAAAAACATTGCTTTTAGTGCAATCAGACATTATCTTCTCCAAGAATCTTTAATATGAATTCATTTGTATTTTGTAAGATCCGCTCATGGGATAACCTATTAATGCCCTTCCACTTTCTAGGAAATAAACATGATGTTACTGTTGAATTAGAAGGCCTTGGTGGTGGTGGGACTATTGATTTAGAGGTAAGATTGTAACACCCCGTCCATCCTCTGGCTCTAGAGTGCTACCACCATTGCAGACTTTTATCATTTTCATCAACTACTAGTAATTTTAAGTAAACACTACTTTATTTATATTGCAGTGACTAGATAAACATCATACCATTTTAATTCTAACTTTAGCATGGCATACCAGTAGAGTCAACATACTAACAAAATATGATACATGAAGTGTTGCTGGTACGTGAAATTATTCGTGTGCTATTCTCGTCGTGCATAACCTCTTTGCTGATAACCTAATAAAACAACAAAGTAAATGTGAGTCTAAAAACTCAGCAAGTACAAAGTAAAACAAGAAATAACAGGCATACGTATCAATCCATAACCATCACAGTTTCATTAACCACTTGTTTTCATTTAATCTTTCTCCATTTTCATCAACAACTCTATGCATTTGCACCTATTCTCGGTCATAATGCAATTGCATATGCATATGCACTTTTATCTCTTTAGCCCATACCGGTATAACAGAGCGAACACCCGTCGATGCTCACCCAAGCCCACCCTGTTTCCATGCGGGGATCACAAGCCCGTCCTTTTTCATACGGGGACCTCAATAGCCCGTCATTTTCATACGGGGACCTCAGTCTCCACTCCCGTGGAGCGTCCACACAAAGTGGACCAATGATATCACAAAACTATCTCTTTTCATGACATGCATGCAATGCAAGTCCTCCATTTACGCATATTAGTATGTCATGTCTCAACAACCGTTATTCATCATTTCTCGTCATGCAGCCAGAAATAGTTAACTTACCACAACATGGTAAGCAATGCCTCAACATTCAACTAAACACAAACACTACTCGGAATTACTGCTTTACCATGCACTTGCCTGGTTAAACCTCGGGGACGAAGCGTGGACAGCTCTGGCCAGGACCTCCATCTGTACAAACGTCAACCCGACTCAACACATCATATCGAAACCAATGCTTAAGCGAGCAGCGACGACCCTACGCGCATAACCCGACTCTGGCGAAGGGTCACCCGGTGACATGGCGGCGGCGCAGGCAGGTTAGGTTTAGCGGAAGCGAGTTGGATCGTAACGATCTCTTGATACCATGATAGCGCGTATATTTCTGTTGTGTATACAACTGAGAGACATGAGTACAATATATATAGCTCTACCGGTAATCTCTCTACCTGATTTATAGAATCAAGATCAGGGATGAGATCCGGAGACCAAAGATAAGGAAAGGTGGGCGTGAAAGACGAATGGCGCCACCACCTAAATATAGAGGGGGATCACGAAACAGGGGAAATAGATAAATTCTAACAGGTTCTTATAAAATCAACACTAGCAGAACAATTTGCACAGTTAACTAGCATAAAGTTTTTTGCACACAGTACAGTCAAAAAAGCCTTTTTACTAGTCGTAAGTACAATGGTCATTTTAGTCACATATAACACCGTGCAATATAAGGCAATATTGGGTAACATATTGCTGTATTTCTTATGCATCGCTGCTGTTCCCCTAGCACAAACAGGTATGGTGGTATATGGACAGCTTAGCTATTATGTTATGCTGATATCAATAGTTTAGTTCTTCCATGATGTTGTCGACTTTATTTCGTTCTAATTGTCTATCTAAATTCTTACTTTCTTAGTATAACACATCAGGTCAAATACAAGAGTTATGATGACATTGAACGTGAAAAACAATGGTGGAGAATACCTTTTGTGTCCGACTTTTTTGTGAAGAGCAGCCTAGGATCTGCTCTTAGAACGGTCCTTGGATCTGAAAGTATAAATGCAAGTCAGTTTGCGCAATCCGCATTTGGGCAACTAAGTTCTTTCAGTTACATGTACCTTCCAAAGCCATTGTCTTTGGATAGCCAAGCTGAGGTCTCTAAAAGTGCTGAAGCATCCCTGGATAACTCAATTGGATCAAATGAATTTCAACAGCAGAAGATTGATTCAAAAGCTTCTGAAGACAGTTCATATTCTCACAGTGAAGCTGAATCTACTGCTGCAGTTGTTAACAGTGAAGGAAATGTTTCGTCCGATATGAAGGAATCAGATGAATACTTCTGGAGTGCTTTCACCAACGTGCTCAATGAAAATGTTCTCCAAAATTTTGGATTTTCTCTTCCCGAGGTTAAGCAATTGGATGGATTTGACCTATTAAGTTCACTTGGTTTGAAATCACGTGAAATTGCTGAACAGGAATATTTAGAATCTGGACTGGCAACAGCAGATACATCAACCAATGATGGCAGTGAAAAAACTCCTGAAGGTGCAGTCAGTGTTGACAATGAAGATGGCACAAATCCAACTAAAGAGGAGGTGCATGATTCCTTTCCTGACATTAATAAAGTATCCCGGGATGTATTGTCTCAAACGGAGAATATACTAGGAGCTTTGATGATCCTTTCTAACAACTTCTCACCGCAAGACAAGGGGTCAGTAATGACGGATGAAGCAAACAGGAGCGGTGATTCGATCAGAGAAGAACAAGGTGCTGCAGATTCCATTGATAAGGATGTTGCATCTTCCAAAGCGTCAACCGATGCACAGAGAGCAGAGGATATGAGGCGACTGTTTGCAAGTGCAGAGACTGCCATGGAGGCATGGGCTATGCTTGCCACTTCACTGGGGCGTAACAGTTTTATAAAATCAGACTTTGAGAAGATGTGTTTTCTCGATAATGATTCGAGTGACACACAGGTGAATTATTGTTGCTGTGCTATCAATGAGTTTTGATGTCTCTTTGCCCTTATGTTGTGTGGCCTATGTTAACAAATCTCTGCAGGTTGCCATTTGGCGTGATTCTTCACGAAGAAGGCTGGTTGTTGCCTTCCGAGGAACTGAGCAAGTATGCAATAACATGAAGGCCTCACTTGTATTCTCTGAATAGAAAATTCACTAATTACTTTGTCACATCTTCCATCTTATTTAATTTGCTTTCTGAATGTCCTTTCAGTCAAGGTGGAAGGATTTGCGAACTGACTTAATGCTTGTACCTGCTGGGTAAGACTCAATACACCACAGCTTTTTCCCCTTTCATTGGTTTACTAGCTGTTCATTATCAAGAAGTACTAGCATTGCAATATTGATTCCAGACTAAACCCTGAGAGGTTGGGTGATGATTTCAAACAAGAAGTTCAAGTTAGTTATCTATTCTCTTCATCCACTTGTTTATGTATTTCTTCATGTCACTTTATGCTAACCGACTTCTTGTCATATCATGTTTTAGGTTCACAGCGGATTCTTAAGTGCATATGACTCTGTTAGGAATAGGATCATGGCTCTCATCAAATATGCCATAGGATATATGTAAGTATTTCGTAACAAAATACGTGACTTTTCTACTGCAAACTAAACTAGCAATTCGTCAAATATGAAGCAGGAAAATTTTCAAGTTATACCTTTTGTAGCATGTTCTTGTTGTTCTCCAGATAGAATTGCTGGCTGCTATCACATAGAAAACTATTGCCAAAAAAAAAACAACCCTTTCGACTCAAAACTTGAATGCTACTGCTTTCTATACATAATCTTTTGCAAGTAATTCTCTCAAATTCTATTCAAAAGCATCTCATTTTTCCACTGCAGGGATGAAGAAGATGCAGAAACCGTACCTAAGTGGCATATCTATGTAACTGGACATAGTTTAGGTGGAGCACTAGCAACCCTTCTCGCTCTTGAACTTTCATCAAGTCAAATGGCCAAGTAAGTTAAAGATCTGGACTCGAACTTGATCTGTGACCTTCTCATTTCATATAGACCATATAGTACCATTCAGTTCAGGGTTAATGTGGAAAGAAGTGACATTCAAACATTTAGCACGCGAGACACTATCAGTTAAGCAAGATAGATGAACTTGGCTAAGGTGCTTTAACCCAGTTTTAACTGTCCTGCCCTAGAACTGCAAAATGTTCGCTTTTGTAACAAAAATGAAAGAAAGAAAAGAAAGAAAAGAAAACATCTCAGGATACTTTCATATTAGTGAAAGTAGTGGTGCTTAATAGAATTGAAAGGGCACAATTGAAGTTTAGTTTCCAATTTATGTATGGTTGTGTTATAAAGCTGTCGACATAGCACACCAGAAATTTATGCATTTATGCCTCCTCTCCTGCAGTTGCTAAACAATTCTTTAATGGCTTCCTATTTCCTACACCTTTTTCTACAACTATGTGCTCATATTTTTCATGTCACCTTGTATAGGAATGGTGTCATATTCGTGACAATGTACAACTTTGGCTCTCCTAGAGTCGGAAATAGAAGGTTTGCTGAAGTCTACAATGCGGTAACTTTAAGACCATTTACTAAATAGGAAGACGCTAAATTTTCTGCTTGGATGAATTGCATTTGAATTGGAATACTTGTTAAAATGCTACTGGAAACTCTAATTTTTTTATACATAATAAAATGATTATATTTTGGATGATGTTATCCCATTCTTTTTTCTTTTGGAAGATCCACCCAATATAATTTGGCTGTGCTTTTTCTAAATTTGTGAGTTGTAAAAGTGAATAGGTTATGGATCTAGTACCTATCATAGTCATATTGGTATGGACTATGGACTTGGAGTTGTGGAAATGAGGAAATGAATGTGAATATTGACCAATGCCAATTTTATCATGTCTTGGCATATTTCTTTGATTCAATCTTCTTCCTCTCCTTGGCATATTGGATACAAAATATAGGCAAGTTCATATTGGTTAGAACCTAGAGAAAGCTTATACTAATAATATAGGTGAGATAAGATTTTGTTTTGGAATATCAAATGTAGACAAAAAAGAAAAGTAAATAATATTAGGTTTACCCCAAGCATGTGGGCTACTACATAGAAAAGAATATAAAAAAAGACTAACAAAATAGTGTTAATCCTTGTTTGCATGGAAGGAGAGAGAAGGTAGGTTTACGACACTGTAAGATGTTTTGGTTCTTTGGGTTAAGCCTGATTACCTTGAATCATATGTCATTATACCATTACATGGATTAAATCTGTTATGAATATTGTGTGTATTGATATGAGACCCAAAGAGCCATATATATATGAGAGTACAAGATGATATGACATATAGAGATAAGGCATATATCTATATGTCATATCATCTTATACTCTCCTATATATATGGCTATATGGAATAGAATCCAAGTCATATAAAGAAATAGATAAGAGTCCTTATCTATTTCCTATTCTTATCCTTAACACCCCCCTCAAACCCCCTTTCCGATCCAGGTTCACCACTGCGTTCGGTCCTTCTTCTCTATTGCAACTTACACTGAGGTCGGTAATGGCGCTCGCACCCTTTTCTGGACAGATAGTTGGATCCATGGAAAAAGGATCGCTGATCTGGCTCCCTGTCCTTTTGATTTGGTTCCCAAAAGACATGCCAATAAGCGCACGGTGAGGGAGGCTCTCACGGGGCACAACTGGACTGCGGATTTGATAGGAGCTTTGACGGTTGGAGCCATTGTTGATTTTTTAAAGCTCTGGGATCTCCTCTCTCAGGTGGAGCTGCAGCCCGCTTTAGAAGATAAACACATTTGGCGCTTCACTCCCAATGGAATTTACTCAGCAAAATCAGCTTATGAAGGCTTTTTTCAAGGAGGCATTGAATTTAGCCCCTGGGAGCGAATTTGGAGAACTTGGGCCCCAAATAAATGTCGATTCTTTATGTGGTGGCTGCACGATAAATGTTGAATGCAGATCGTCTGGCTGGGGTTTGCAACACCCCCCCGCCTGCCTTCTCTGTGACCAATTCAGGAACCGTTAACCACCTCTTGATCTCTTGTGTGTTTGCCCGCCAATTTTGGTTTGACTTGCTTCAAAGGGTCAGATTACAAAACCTTTCCCCCCAGCTGGGATAGCTTTCCTTTGAAGATTGGTGGTCCAGATCTCACAGCGCAGTTCATGGCCAGGTCCGGCAAGGCCTTAACTCCATCATCATTTTGGGGGCTTGGTCTCTTTGAAATCTTCGCAATCGCTGTGTCTTTGATGGGGTTGTGCCGGATGTTAGGACCCTCGTGTCTTTTGTCAACGAGGAGATGAGGATTTGGGGTATGGCCGGTGCAAAGGGTATCTCATACCTAACTGCCCCGCCTCAGATTTGGTTTAGATCTCCTCTGGTCGAGGTCGATCTTGCTTTTGTTTCATATGCTAGCCTCCTTTAGCTTTTGTGGTGGGTGTGTGTGTGTGTTTTTGAGTCTATAAAGTTTTTTTTTTCTGTATGGGCTCTTTTTCCCCTTCTTAATGTAATGATACGCAGCTCTCCTTCGTGTTCGAGAAAAAAGACCCCCCTTAAATGCAAGGCGTATGCAATAGCATTGCATTTGGAAAAGATAAACCAAGTCCGAGTCTTGATGATGTCGTTGCGTGCGCTTTGGAATAAAGCGTCAAATCAAGTCAAGAGGAATAGATAGATGCATGACTGCGTGAGATCGAAACCCAAGAGGCGCAAGGTGCATAGAGGACGACGCACGGCCTTTCAAACTCGGGCGGCGGCAGAGAAGCGGCGGCATCATAACGACTTCTTCGATCCGCACGCTCGAGATAGTAGGCGGCGGCTACGCCAAGCAAAATAAAAAATCCTATACTTCTATGACTGACAATAAATTTGTTGACTCGCACGACTTGAACGAACTAAAAATCAGAAAACTACGGACCTGGATGGACGCAATGGAAGACTGACTTAAAAGAAATAAAAATAATAATCGAAACCGGTCTGTTTTACCATCTCGGTCGGCCCACCCGGCAGACTCAAAGAGGCGGGTAGGGTTTCACCCCAAACACCCAAGTGGCGGCGAGTTCATCCGTCGGCGGGCGGCAGACGAGCAGCGTTCTGGCAGATGCGCATCTTGGCGCGGCGAGGCTTCAGACGGCGTGGCAAGGCGGCGCAGTCGAGGCAACCCAGTGGCGAAGGCGGCGGCACATGCGGGCGTCTTGCGGCGGCGGGCCTTCGCTGCGGCGGCGGCGGCCGGGTCGTCGTGGGCCGCCGACGCGGGCGGCGGCGGCGGATCGGGTCGTGCGTGGGCCGGCGGCGGCGGCGCGCGGTGGAGAAGACCGGATCCGGCCGAGACGGTCGGATCCAGGTGAAAAGAAGGGCGGCGAGATCCGGCGGCGGCCACGGGAGGCTGCGGCTAGGGACAAGCGCGCGCGGCGGCGGAAGGCGGCGGTCGAGGCAACCCGATGGCGGCAACCGAGGCGAAGACGGCCGGATCCCACGGATCCGGCAAGGCGAAGCGACGGCGGCGATCGAAAGCCGTCTGCGGCAGGGCAGCGCGGCGGCGGTTAATACGTTATAGCGCGCAGATGCGTCTTGCCGGCGGTGCGGGGCGGCGGCGGCGTTTGGGTGGCGTCTGGCGGCGGGCCAAGGCCGAGGCAACCCAAAGAACAAGAATCGAGGCGGGCGGATCCGGCTGGAGGCGCCGGATCCGGCTTGAGGCGAAGCGACGGCGGCGGCGGAAGCGGCCGGTGGGCGACGGATCTGGCGGTGGCGCCGTCGGATCTGGCGGCCGACGGCGATCGGCGGCGGTGCTAGGAACAAAGCGGTGGCTCGAGGTGGCCACCCCGGAGCATGAGATTGATCCTCCGGCGGCGGTGGCGGAAGAAGAACAAAGGTTAGGATTTGAACCTTTGCTCCGGATCTGGCCACCAGCGACGGCGGAGCATGCTTCCGGCCATGCGGGCGGCGATCGATCGGCGACCGGCGGCTCTGCAAGGACGGCGGCAATGACGAGAAGAGACGACTCGCTGGGCGGCGACGGGCGGGCGGCTGGCGGAGAGGCGGATCCGCCGGAGCCGTCCGGATCGGCGGCGGAGGCGGATCCGCCACCAGCGACGGTGGAGAAGACCCGACGGCGGCCATGGGAGCGGCCGCGACGATCGAGGATCTGCGGCGGTCACGCAGAACGGCGAAGATGGCCGCCTGGGAGAGATCGATTCTCCGGGCGGCGACAATGAAGACGAACGGAGGCTAGGTATAGAACCTAGGCTCTGATACCATGTTATGAATATTGTGTGTATTGATATGAGACCCAAAGAGCTATATATAGAGGAGAGTACAAGATGATATGACATATAGAGATAAGACATATATGGAATAGAATCTAAGTCATATAAGGAAATAGATAAGAGTCCTTATCTATTTCCTATTTTTATCCTTAACAAAATCGATAACGCAGATATTGTTTCTAATAATTGAACAAGAAAATTACAAGCGATCGCAACCTGCTTTTTGAAACAATTTTGATTTTGGACTAATATATGCAGAAAGTAAAGGACAGCTGGAGAGTTGTCAATCACCGAGATATCATTCCAACAGTACCACGTCTTATGGGCTATTGCCATGTGGAAGCACCGGTTTATCTTAAATTTGGAGATCTAAAAGATGCACTGGTGAATTACTTTATTATGCTATTTCAATCCACTTTGTTCTAACAGTACTATTAGTCAGGCCCTGTCAAAATTCCCTGTTTTACGTAGTGCTTAATGTAGGTTTTGGCTAATGGCTGAAAAAGCACTGTAGCGGCTGTTAACTTTTTCTGAGTAATTAAATTTTAAAAAGTAAAAAATTATATCATCACAGACAATGCAAATAAGAAGAAAAAAGAAAAACCCAAAAACGACAAAATTAAGAAGCAGACGAGTTTCAGAAATTAGAAGTAGAAGTCGTTTGGAGCGGGGCCTTAATCCTTCTGATCTATGTTCTCAGTTCTCACCCAAAACTTAGAACTGTATTTGTATTCTGACACAGGCAAGCAAGGAAATTTTAGATGATGAAGACCAAGGGGATGTGATAGGGGAGTACACCCCTGATGTTCTTGTTAGTGAATTTGTGAGTGACTTTGGCTCCATTCCTTAGCAACATCGCCTGCTAATTGCCAACTAAAAAATAATGCATTTATATCTGTATGGGCAATGTCATCCTGACTGATGAAAAGATGAGGATTCTAGTTTTCTAGCAGTATAAAGAACATTTTATTTTAAACAGGACATGTTTTCATCAATTGGTTTGCTCCAAACATAATTATTTTAAGAAAAGTGAAAAGAGGACAGATGATGCATGGATAAACAAATATTTTCATCAATTGGTTTTCTCCAAACATATTTTTTTAAAGAAAAGTGAAACAGGACAGATGATGCATGAATAAACAAAAATGATATTGCTCAAATTGTATCTGACAAGTTGCGCATATTAAATTCCCTGCAGATGAAAGGAGAGAAGCAACTTGTGGAAAAACTACTCCAGACTGAAATAAATCTACTCCGCTCAATCAGGGATGGTTCAGCTCTTATGCAGCACATGGAAGACTTTTACTATGTCACACTTCTGGAGGTTTCTTACATCGTCTAGTTTTGCCTTATGCTTAAGAACTATTTCTGCATTTTTTACTTCACATGTTATATGTCAAAAGCTTCTCCAGGAGAAGGTAACTAAACAACAGAAACTATTAAATTGGTGCAGAGTGTGAGATCAAGGTACCAAGTAGCTGACAATGCAAATGAAGAATACCGTCAGTTGACTGCGTGATCTTAGTAAAATTGTGTGCTTGAACTTCCCAGACCTGATTCATACTGGAAGGGACAGTATATGAAGGTACTCTTCTCAATCAAATCATGCGCATTTAAATGTCTTATGACTACATTGTTGATGTTATTTAAACATTTTGATGTACATTTTACATTATTTTCCTATGTTGTGTTGAGTTCCCAATACCTGTCTAGTACGTTATGATGAACAAAAGAAGTCTGAATACATATCAAGTATCTTAGGATGGCTAAGGAACTGGACCTAGCTCAGTTCGTGGGCCCAAGTTCAAGTCCTCTTCGTTGTTAATTTGGGTGCCTGTTTTCTTCTTAATGAAAAAAAAACCTTTATCTCCTATGTATTCTCGTTTTTTTAATCTTAGAATGGCTTCATTATATTATATATGTAAAATAATAAGCGTTAGTTGCACCGATGTTGTGATTATGTGTATGTGATTCGGATTTTACTTGCAGCAATTCTCCAAGCACTTCAATTGCACACTTATTGCTTAGTGACTGGTATCTTTGACCTGAGATATTATTTTCTCCAAAATCATTTCTTCTGATTTTGATGTTTGATGCTGCCTTTGAGCTTTCAGGGCTATTGGTGTTCAGCTTCCTTTGACAGCGATAGAACTCATGGAACATTGCAACCAAAGAAAATCTGATCTAGGAGACTAAAAACCCAATCGGCATGTCATGGAGTCCCTGCCAAATCTATGGCAACACTTTTCCTGCCTGTGGTAGAAGGAACCAATTCAGGGGTCATCCCCAAAAATGGGCATTCTCCATTACCCATCAGTAAGTTGTATGATAAAACCTCAACTAATCAGGATTCAGGACAGAAATCAGAAGATTTTCATCTGCACGCATTGGAAATGGACATGAACGCACAAACATTCATTCCGAGCGTGAGCGTGGCGATCCTCGTTGTGTGCATCATTCTGAATTGTGATTTGTCTGGCAAAACATTCGTGACTTCTACGTGATAGATTCATGTAATCCGACAAAAAGACATGGAATAATTCCGTTTTGCTCACAAGTGCTTTGAATCGTAAGTATAGAAGCTCACGGTTCTTGGTAAAGGATCCTCCCAATGTTCAACGGTTGCACACTGGCAGTGTGGCAGGTGTGCATTTTCCAGGTGTATTTGCCCATGTGATACCAGTATACCACTAACACATGCCCTATGAGAGTAAAGCAATTTCCGAAGTATAACAGGCCAAGGAAACGAGTAAAATTGTTCCACCAGAGAGCCATTTTGATGCATATCAAGATTTCGATAGGATTTTCTACAAGCACTGCAGTAAATTATTCCTGTGACGAAAAATAACAAAATTCATCCTGAGTATCAGTTAACTGTGTTGGTAAATAGATGTAACAGCAGCGCAGAAGTGCTTCTCAAGATATGTTACAAGGCAGAATCAACATTCACTGATCCCCACAAAATACTGGATAGATGTGCAAGGGTACAAAACCTCAAGAGATCAACTCAAGCTTCGTTCTTTATCTGGGAGAAACTAGATAGCATGGTTGATCTTGAATTTGCTAACTCCACAATTAGTTCAAGTGCTGCATGAAATAAATATACAGTTAGATTAGATCAAAACATAGACTAAAGCGGGGTGTGTTCCTATTAGAAAGAATTGAACCTGTCTCAAAGGAAACTTGGGCAGTTCGTAGTTTTGGAGATACCAATGCTCCAAAGACTGATAACGCTTTCGATCTCGCCTTTTGAACCTAAAGGTGCACAAGGACAAGAAAAGATCAATAAATAGTCAAAGTATAGGAATTATACTACAACCTTTTTATTCACTACTCAAATATGTAGCTCTGCGACACCTCATTTTCTTCAGAAGCCTAACAGAAATTGATTTTCTTCATTGCTTTCAAATAAGAATGCAAAATGTGTTTACTAGCAAGAATGGGAAACCCGGCTAGAATTGTCACAAACCAGACGAACTTGACAAAAGACCCTGAAACCAATTCCCCGAACTGCTTGGTTCACTACCTTCCAATCCTGTCCGCTAAAACCACAAGTGCTAACCAGCAATCTTCCAATTTCGAAACCCTGAGTATAGCTAGTATACAACGTTCACAAAAAAAAAGTACAGCTAGTATACTACAATATATTATTTCCATATTACTTCATTTTAAACAACCAATGGATCTGGAATCCAGCATATCAGGGGTGAAGGTTAGCCTCACAAACCACTGAAAGAACATAGAAACCTGGTTTTACTGACATTCATCATAACTAGTGCTCTAATTTTGTTGCTTCTAAGTAGTTTTTTTAGAACAGCCGGAGCTCATATATTAAACTGATGAATTGATACAATCATAATTAATACGTTGAACAGAGAATTCAGGTGCTCCACTAAGCCACATGCACCTATGAAGGTTAGATGACCCCTGTTTCACACACAGGTGAGCCACCAAATTGGCATTCCTTCACACAAAGCAAATATTTAGCTCCTAGCCTCATACAAGGCTGAACCTTTTTTTGTTGTTGATTCTAAGTAGACATTCACCATCAATTATGCTATACTTTTTTTCCTGCATGAAGCAATATACGTTGATAAAAGGCACAGCTCCCATTTATACGAGTTTTACAATACATGCTTCCAAAAGATGACAGGCTTTTACATTGAACTTACATGACTGCTAGTGTCGACACCAGTAGAAGACTCTGCAGTAGTTGCATCTGATTCATGGCTACCATCTTCTTAACAAAGAAAAGATTTGATGTCAGCAAAGAGAACTAACTGGCACATTTCAATACTAAATATGGAAGAAAATAGAAACAGTGCACATGCTAATACCTGGGGTAGTAGCTGATCCTCGATACCTCAATTTTTGTTTAGTACTATCTTGCACACTGACAGGATTGTTAGGCTCAGAATTTTCTTGCAAACACCACTTTGATAGAGTAAAATGTGGGTTTGACTCTGTAAAATGATCAAAGAATAGCTCATGATTTGCACATGGAACTACCATTCTAAGTTTTAACTGTTTTCATAATAGACTTAGACAATAACAAACCAAGATCTAGTTTCGAAAGAAAACAACGATGTTTGTAATAGCAGCATTCCATTGCTAATAAAGATTGTTAACTCAAAATCAAATAGTGTGTGGTTTACCTGATGGCTGCAAGCCTGCAGAATCAACTACTTGCAGCTTAGTGGCTGCAGATTGCTCTTTATGATCGAACAGTGTACTCGAAACACGTGATGTACCCATCGAGTGACGAGCACTTGCCAGATCAAGCCACCCCTAGAAACAAGAGTATTCATTCATGTTAAATTGTGAAGTATGGCAGCCTAAAACAGGCGAACAGTCCCCTAGAAACAAGAGTATTCATTCATGTTAAATTGTGAAGTATGGCAGACTAAAACAGGCAAACAGTTTCTTCAGTAAATCTGACTAAGACTGAACAGCAATTCGGAGTCTCGCATGCTCACCACATGAACAAGGCAGAAAAGGAGATCGGCTATCGAAACTAATCGATCCAAATGCAATAATCTGGATCCAGATAAGTTTCAGGGCACTACAGAATGGTGGTTGTCAATGCAACATGTATAAAAATTATCAGAATAAATAAGCTTCTGCTCCAGAACAATGTTAGGAACAGGTTCTAAGCAGGGATTTGGCTATATTAAGACCACGATCAAAAAGAGTTCCTTTGTTCGACTTCCTACCCCTGTAGTTATCACTTCATTTAGAGTCAAAACTGTTCTACAGATCAAAACCCAAGAGATCACAAAAACCCAGGCTAGATATCAGTACTGGGCTACTGGCCGGAGGATGGATGAGTGGTGGACAGAGGGCGGCAACCGGGGTGCCGTACCTGGCGAAGAGCGGAGGAGAGGGAGTCCATGAGGAGGAGGTAGCCATCCACCGAGTCCATGAACCGCAGGATCTCGTCGTCGTCTCGCCCAAGCCCATCCGCCGCGTCGTCGACCTCTTCCGCTTCTTCCACTCGAGGGGCGGGTCCCATGTGCCGCAGCTCCTCCTCCGCCGCCGCCGCCATCCAGTCCGATCCTGACCCCTCTCGGCTAGCGGCGTCGGCACAGGGTGGTGACGGTGGCCGCGAGACGGGTGGATGGGTGCGGCGCGGCAGCGGTACAGGCTGCGAACGAGAGCGTGGCGTGGGTGGGCTTCCTGGCTCGTGAGCACTAGCACGCGGACGGCGGTTCACTGCTGCTTCCAACGGCCGAGATTTTTCCGCCGAACGTAACGCACGGAAGCGAACCCAGCCTACCTGCGGAGCCTAGCCTGTACTCGCTAACCGTCCGCGGTCGGAACGGCCTTCGGTTCCCGGCCCGCACGGAGGAGAGGGGACGGTGGGTGCCGTTGGGAAACTTGAACATAGACTTGAAGCTTTGTTTATGATGGTCATCGTATCATTAGAATATATATAGAAAGGATTATTGGCTATTATATATATATATATATATATGTAAAAGATAAATCAATAAAGAAGGATCAGGAGTTCTCCCTCTTATTTTTGTGTTTCAATCTACTATTTACGCCATCTGTAATTGATCTGTCTATTTGCATAGGAGAGAGGAATCGATCGGACTGGACTCGCCAGCAACGGTTCCTCAACATATTATCTGCACGAATCGCTCTGGTGAATCGACAAATAATCATCGAAGCAATAGTACATTGAATTGTCTGCATCTAGATCACTTTAAATTCCGCAGATTTCGCTTTCTAGATTATTTTCTACTTTGCAAATCTGCTCTAATATTTTCTACGGTGCAAATTCGCTCTAATCTACCGCGAGCAGACTTGAAGTCGCCGGCACAATATCGATCGGTAGATTACATGAAAGAGTAGATGTTGATTGCATTGTAGATTGAAAAAAAAAGAGAGAGAAAAGAGAAAAAAAACTCGCACGGTCGAACACGCCTGCCCCGTCTGACGGCCGCCGTGAGCGCCAGATCGAATCGTAGGTGGCCCCGTCTGACGGCCGCAGACGGAGGGCCGGTGGTGGCCAGCCGCACCTCCCGATGCTCCGTGGCGCCAAGATTGGCCATCGCCGCCTCGACCGACGGCAACCATCTGAACTTGGCGCCGCCGCACAAGGCCAACCCTCGGCTCCCCGCCTCTTGAAGCCACGGTCGACGCCGCCCACGTCCAAAATCACCGGCCACCGTGCTCCGTGCCGAAAATCGCCGCTTGCTCGCTAGCGCATCAAGACGTTGGCCACCGAGTTCTTGGCTACTTCCGTCGCCGCATCACCATCACTAACCGCATGAAGAAGGCCCCACCACTAATCGACCGTCACACTCGACGCCGAACTCAACAACGCTGAAGGTCGCCGGCCGCCGCTCAGACGAGCCTCGGCCGCACGGCAAGCTCCCGACCCGCCGCTCCCGCACAAGCCTTGGTCGCACGGCGAGCTCCCAGCCACCGCCGCTCCGCCGAGGTCGGCCACTGCCCTCGCCTCGCCTCACCCGCTTTGTGGCCGCTCGGGTTGCCGCCGCCAGGAGGTGAACAGGGGTAGGGGAAACCCTACCCCTCCCTTTTTGAGCCGGCCGAGTGGGCCGAGTGTTAGGGGTTTCGAATTTGCAAAAGACCCGAGAATTGTGAAATTGCGAAAAGTTTTCTCTGAATTGAAAATTTACGTAGAAGCCCTTGAAAATAGCAGAATTCACTAAAAATTCATATTCCAACATAAAAAGGCCTCGGGAATTCAAATTTTGAATTATTTTAGCATTTGAAGCATGTTTAGTACTGTTATTATTATTTTCTATGTTTTCTGTATTTACTTACTGTTTTGATTAATTGTAATTATTTAAATTGCCTTTAATCACTAAAATTAACAGTAAAATTTATAGAAAATTCTGAAACATTACGAGAATCTTTTGTACCTTTGTCCAATTTATTTACCTACAGTAAATCTATGCATGTTTACTGGCAGTAAACTTTTTTATTCTTTTCATACACATGTAGATGACAGTCATCACAAATCGGAAGTTTGAGGAGCTGGCCCAGCATGGCCAAAACTACTTGACTTGGGCTTCAGATGTCGAGATAGTACATGGGGCCAAGAAGCTCCGCGCTGCCATTGGGATTGGTGCATTGCAGGATGCCAACCTCACCCCTGAGAAAAATGATCAGGCACTTCACTTTCTCAGGCACCATCTCTATCTCACTCTCAAGAATGAGTACATGGCAGAGAAGAGTGCGTTAGCATTATGGACTGCACTTAAGAAGCGGTTTGAGAAGCTAAAGTACACCATTCTTCCTCAGGCAGAGCAAGAGTGGATCCGACTGAGATTTGCTGATTTCAAAACGGCGAGAAGTACAATTCTGCTCTGCACAAAATTTGTACCAATCTTCAACTTTGTGGCAAGCAGATCACAAATAAGCAGAAGATTGAGAAGACTCTATCCAACTTCCACCCCAATGCAGTGTTGTTTGCACGCAACTATCGTCACAACGGCTACAAGGAGTATGTTGAATTGATTAATATGATGCAGGTTGCAGAGGCTCAGGATGAAGTTCTCCGTAAGAACTTTGTCGCACAGCCATCTGGGAGCTCTGCTGGTCGTGAAGCCAACGCCGGGAGCTACAAGGTGTGAAAGCCCATAATGAAGAAAAGGGGAAGCAAGGGTAAGGCCGTAGCCCAGAAAGGCAAGTCAGATGCTCCACGTGAGAATAAAGCAAGCAAGCCAAAGCGGGACGGCAAGCCCTATGGTCAGCAAGACCAAACCTGCTACAAGTGTGGCAAGTGGAGGCACTGGTCGCGGATCTGTAAAGATCCATCACACGTCATCGATGCCTTCCAAGCTAAGAAGAAGAAAGATGGCAAATGCCAACATGAAACCCACTTTGCTTTTGTTAAGGGGGAGAGTTCTGAGTAGCTGCCTGCACCGATGGAGGTTGACTCCATTCCGGTAGTAGCACCCTCTTGACATTGCAGCTGTCGCCGCTATAATTTCTCTGGAAAAGCATATCACCCCTGAGAAGATAGCAACCGAAGTCTCTGACTTCTTAGCAGATTCAGTCTAATACACAGAATGCATTTAGAGTTTAATTGTCATTTATTTTATGTGTGGAAGGAATAAGTTGGATCTTTGTATGGATGGTACTCAAACAATTTTATTTTCTCGTGGTGGTTAGATGATATTGAATAATTCACTCATTTATTCTGTCTATAATGGCATGATATGTTCTGATATTAAAATATTTTATTTATGTGTTGATTGCCTTCTACAACATATTAATAAAGTATTTCATATTAGAACACGTGTGGCGCCCTATAGAGGAAGTGTGCTTAGCCGACTGCAACACAACGAATACCATCTTAGGAGAGACAATTCTTTTAGTCGATTAGTAAGAATGCTGGCAGCCTTACAACAATCGCCGGTAGCGATGCTTATATAATAGGTTCAGGAAGAGCCACAATTATACTCCCAATGGGCACAACTTTAGTCAATCAAGAAGACTTATTGTACCCAGCATCGGCTAGAACTCTCCTAAGTTTCAAGGATATTCGCGCTAATGGTTTCCATGTTGAGACTGAAGAAGAGTACGGTGAGAAATACCTACTCATTACGAAGCGTGAAGTAAATGGAAAAGGGTATTAGAAAAACTTCCTTCATTAGAAACTGGGCTATACTACACTAATATCAAGGCACCTGCAGTCTATACTGCCATGAAAATAATATTTAGAAGCTCTAAACTCTTCTGTCTCTGGCATGACAGATTAGGCCACCTAGGTCTTAAAATGATGAAAAATATAACTAACAATTCATAGGGAAATAATATCGATGTAAAGAATTTCCCGAATCATGAAGATTTTGTGTGCACCGCATGTGCCACTAGAAAATTAATTATTAGACCTTCTACTCTGAAAATGAAGGATGAAGTCCCTGCATTCCTAGAGCGCGTCCAAGGAGACATTTGCGGTCTGATACAGCCATTATCAGGGTCATTTAAATATTTCATGGTGCTCATCGTTGCTTCCTCCGAATTGTCGCACGTATGTTTATTATCTACGAGAAACCATGCTTTCGCAAAGCTGATCTCGCAGATAATTCCATTAGAAATATTTTCCCTGATCATCACATAAAGTCATCAGAATGGACAAAGCTGGAGAATTTACTTCAAAGTCATTTGATGATTATTGCATTGCAATGAGAATTACAGTTGAGCATTCTGTACCGCGTGTCCACACCCAGAATGGACCAGCAAAGGCATTAATCAAGAGAATTAAATTTATTGTCCAACCACTTTTGTAGAATTGTAATTTACCAGCTAAATATTGGGGACACGTAGTCCTGCATGTAGGAACTCTCATCAACTTTTGACCATCGGCATACAACATCCATTCACCTATGCAACTAGCACAAGGGTCAACACCGAAAATTTCTCATCTCCGGAGATTCGGATGCAAGGTTTATGTACCTATACCCCCTCCATAGCGTACTGCAATGGGTCCTCTCCGAAAGACTAGGATATACGTTGGGTATGAGACAGCATCCATAATCAGGTATTTAGAACCCATGACAGGAGATTTGCATACTGTCTATTTCGCTGATTGCATATTTGATGAGGATAGTTTCCCAATATTAGGGGGGAGGAAATCAACCCCTTGATAAAAAATGTCAGGAAATTACACGGCAAACCACAAGAATCCATGCATATGACTTGCGCACTAGTGAAACAAATAAAGAAGTCCAGAAGATCATTGACTTGCAAGCATTAGCAAACCAACTGCCGGATTACTTTAGTGATTTAAAGAGCGTGACCAAGCACCGACAGCAATCATGCAATTCTACGCCAGCGCCGAGGTAGAAAGTGGGCGCAAGCTCCGACTCCTGCGCACCGACCGCGATGGCGAGTTCACGTCGGTGCAGTTCGGGGAATATTGCGTGGACCTCGGCGTTCAACGTCAACTCACGGCTCCTTATTCCCCCAGCAAAATGGAATAGTGGAGCGCTAGATCCAGACAATCGTCGTCACCGCCCGAAGCATGATGAAGGTGAAGAACATACCTGGGACGTCTGGGGAGAGGCGGTCACCACCGCCATCTTCATACTGAATCGATCGCCGACACGGAGCCTGGACGGCAAGACTCCCTATGAGGCGTGGCACGGCGAGCGCCCAGCGATGCATTTCCTTCACACCTTCGGGTGCGTTGCGTACGCCAAGAGCACCAACCCATACCTCAAGAAGGTGAACGGCCGCAGTGTCTCGATGATCTTCCTCAGCTATGCACCAGGCGCCGAGGCCTATCGCCTCTTCAACCTGGTCGGAGAACGCGTGCACGTGTCGCGCGATGTCGTGTTCGACGAGGACGCGCAGTGGGACTGGAGTGGAGATGGCGGAGATCAAGATGCAGGTGTGGAACCGTTCACCATGGAGTACGTGGTCACCAGGGAGCCAGTGCACGACACGAGTGTGAACTCCTCCGACCACGGTCGAACGCCTTCGCCGACAACAACTGAGGCTGGGGAGAACAAACCCTAGAGGCAATCGAGCACGTCACGCCACCTACGCATGACTCCATTTTTGACACAGATGCTGATGAAGATGTTCCCCAGCGCTACTGCACCGTTGATAATATCCTCGTTCCAACCGCGCCATGGCCCATGAGGGTACGCACCGCGCCAGCTCGACCACGACGAGCTTCACATGGTGAGCACTGAGGAACCAAGTATGCTCGCTGAAGCGGAGCGAAGCGTGAACTGGAGGAAGGCGATGCAGGAGGAGATGGACTCAATTGCTGACAACAAGACATGGAGCCTTCTTGATCTCCCTGCAGGTCACCATGCGATCGGTCTGAAGTGGGTGACAAGGTGAAGCGCGACGAGTGTGGAGCTATTGTAAATCACAAGGCTCGCCTCGTCGCAAAGGGCTATGTCCAGCGATAGGGGGTGAACTTCAATGAGGTCTTCGCCCCTATTGCCCGTCTGGAGACGATGCAGCTCCTACTCACCATTGCTGCCCACCAGTCATGGGAAGTTCATCATTTAGATGTCAAGTCGGCATTCTTGAACCGTGATCTTTAGGAGGAGGTGTACATCGCACATCCGCCCGGATTCATCGACAACAGGCACAAGAATAAGGTGTTGCGTCTCCACAAGGTGCTCTACGGTCTTCACCAATCACTGCGCGCCTGGAACGCGAAGCTGGACGCCACTATGATCTCACTCGGGTTTCGTCGTAGCAGCTCCGAGCACGAAGTGTACACGCGAGGTGAAGGCAGAAGCCGGCTAATCGTGGGCATCTATGTCGACGACTTGATCATCACTGGTGGCAACACCAGCGGGATCCACGAGTTCAAGGGAGAGATAAAGAGCATGTTTTGGATGAGCGATTTGGGGGCGCTCAGGTACTAGCTCGGCATCGAGGTGCACCAGACCCCAGACGGCATCAAACTGGGCAATCCGCTTAGGCGTTGAAGGTTCTAGAGAAGGCCAGGTTGGTAGACTGCAACCCTGCCAAATTCTAATGGAGGAACGACTCAAGCTCAGCAAATCGAGCTTATCCCCGCTGGTCGATGCTACTCTCTACCGGAGTCTGGTCGGAAGCCTCCGATATCTCGTCCACACCTGGCCGGACCTGGCCTACTCAGTAGGTTATGTCGGTCGTTTCATGGAGATGGCACGCGAAGAGCACCTCGTCGCCGTCAAGCGCATACTGTGATATGTTGCAAGGACAAAAACATAGGGTGTCTTCTATGCAGCCGAGAAGAAGAAGAGCGCACGGTCGTGTCTGCTGGGCTACAGCGACAGTGACATGGCCGGTGACGTTGATGACAGAAAGAGCACCTTGGGTGTTATCTTTTTCTTCGAAGACGGGCCCATCACCCGGCAATCTCAGAAGCAAAAGGTGGTGGTTCTGTCTTCCTGCGAGGCTGAGTATATCGCCACGTCTTCTGCGGCTTGCTAGGGCGTCTGACTGGTACGACTTCTTGCAGACATGCTCTGTGCAGAATCCAACACGCCGATTCTGAGAGTGGACAACAAGTCCAAAATCTCGCTGATCAAGAACCCAGTGCATCACGACCGGAGCAAGCACATTGATACGAAGTTTCACTTCATCCGGGAGTGTGCAGAGAAAGGCTAGATCGATGTCGAGTTTATCGGAACAGCAGACCAACTCGGTGACATCTTCACCAAGCCACTCAGACACATTAAGTTTCAAGAACTTCGTTTCAAGATCGAGCTCATAGACATCGAGTAAGGACTGCAAGACTTAGGAGGTGTTTGTTGAATAAGTCTTGTGTGTAGTCGTGTGCGTGATCGTAGTCGTGGTTGTGTGCGTGGTCATAGTCGTAGTCGTGTGCGTGGTCGTAACCGAGTGCGTAGTCGTAGTCATAGTCGTGTGAGTCAATTATGTTTAGCGCATAGCCATGTCTTCCGGTCATGCGCAGTCCAGGTCGTAGTGGCATGTCACGTACGGATTGTTCGTTAGTGGAGCAAGTCTAGGAGGCCACTCAGGCCACGTTCTGTACATAGAGTTTTATAAATTCAGCAGTGCAAGAGAGAAAACGCTGCCGCCTTGCAGCACAGATCTGGTGTTCATCGAGTTTGCGTGTGTTCATAGATCTGCTCGGGTGTTTTCCAACAATGAAGGGCAAGAAATGCAGAAATTCCTTCCTCCTTCCAATGTTAGAATCGTGATCCTAAATAGGATCGAAGACACTCTGACATGATTGCATTCTAGAATCGAATCGTAAAATCTAAAATCCCACCTGATTCTGCCAAAAAATTTTTTTTCAATTTACCGTGTATTCCAAGAGTGATATTAGTGTTTATTTGGTCATTTGGCATCTAATTTGATTAATAAATGTATCTTATTCATGACTAGAATCATAGTTTAAATTCTACATCATTAAGAGCTACGACTAGAAGAGTGATGTTATCAATATTACCATAATCTGATTATTTTATATAAAAAATAAAATAAATAGATAATTAAATTAATTTTTATTATTCTAAACCTCTAAATCTTAACGCCTAAACTATTAATTACTTAGTACTTAACATACAATTTGAATTAAGAGATAGAAAACAACTAAACATATAAGTCTTTTGTAATCTTGAATGATACGTGATTTCATACGATTTTATTATAATTCTACTATGATTTTACTATGATTCTACACGATTTTAGATTAGGATCATGATTCTATCGGATTCTACCGCTATTTTACCATGTACGCCTCAATATGTAATTTGAGTCTGGTTTCATACAACCGGAAAATCATAAGATTCTACGACTAAAATCACCGTTTTAACAACTTTACTCCTTCCACTTCAGGTGCGCTGGACCTCCTCCAAGCGACGCAACTGGCTGCGCCTCCTTTAGTTCTCCTAGCTCTCCTTTTATTAGTAGCTAGTGGTAGTGCACCGGCCTGTTATTCTAGCTCTTACGGTCGTGGAGCTCAAGGGGACGACTTCAAATCCAGATACCATGGAGGCGAACACCCCCAGCCTCTCCATCACCGTCGAGAAGAACCCGCCGGAGGCGCGCTTGCTTCAACTCGGCATCAAATCCTGGCCCAAGTTAGCTTGCTTCCTTCTCCTATTCTTTTCATTCATTTTCTGTTCCATCGATGGTCCAACCATGAGAGTCCCATCCTGTGATATGTGTCGTGTAATTAACTTTGCGTGTTTGCCTATGGATGGAAGATGGGGCTGTCCACCGGGGAAGTTCCCGCTCAAGTTCGACGCGAGGCTGACGTGCTACCTCCTCAAGGGCAGGGTGAAGGCCACCGTCAAGGGCTCCTCAGACGTCTCCGAGTGCGTCGAGTTCGGCGCCGGCGACCTCGTCGTCTTCCCCAAGGGCCTCAGCTGCACCTGGGACGTCGGCGTCGGCGTCGACAAGCACTATAACTTCGATTCCTCCTAGATTAACACCACACGCATGTCCAGCTTAATTTTTCGTCTCCTCTTACGCCTTATTTTCTTTATCTTGACGTGACGCCTCCGTGTGACTTGCGATTTTCTGTAACATATGATGGGTAGGGCGATCAATTAGCTAGCTAGACTTTGTGGCAGCCATTAGTTTACAGAAGATGAGAGCCGAAAGAACTGAAAACTGGCCGCTCAGTTCAGGGGCAAGATATATACTCAAAAATAATGTAATCTATCGACTAGTATAGATCAGAGTGCAAAGATGTTTCTGGTGCTTTCTTTGACCGTCGACACTCGACACAGCCGGAATGCCGTGTCTGGGGAGCCTTGTCTGTAGCTTTGTGACACCCGTGCCCGCACTAGTGGTGCCATTGGGCTTAATGATGATCGGTCACCATCTTCACCTGCCGGCTTGCTTTTAGTATTGCGCTTCTCTTTCAGTTTCCTGTTTTTAGTCTCTGTTTCAAATAATTTCTGTTTTCCGACTTTCAATTTGAAAACTTTTTAATAGTTTTTTTCATTTCCGCTTTGTATTATTTGTAGAGATATAAGGATGTGTTTTATTTTTATTTTTAATTAAATACCTTAGTGAAAGGAGACGACCACTGCAGCATCAATTTTTTTTTCGAAAACCAAAATTAACGGCACTTTAGTTCCAATGGTTTCAGCCCCAGCTTCGGGCGTGCTCACAAAGAGAAAGAGGTTGTTGTTCAGTTTGTTCGATACGATGGATGGATGCCGGATGGTGCTAGCTGCTACCCATCAGCGGCTACACAGTGTCCTCAGGCCCGCGGGCCGGCGTACTGGCGAGGTTACGGCCGGGCTATTCGTTTCGCCGAAACTTTCGGCCTAAACCGACTTTGGTTGGGAGACGGACGGACGACACGGCCTACAGATCGCGGGTCAAGACTCAAGTAGACACTCGAATTGGAAAGTTATCTGTAGAATTCGTTTCGATTTAATTTTGTCTTTCGGATAAACTAAAAGTCAAAAACGCAGAGAAACATGGCCAAAATTGTGACGGGGTCAACTCTGACAATTCATCCCACCAAGGCTGACGATCTCATCGATAAAGTGAGTTCGTCTGTGATACCCGCGTGCCTGCCTCTCTCAAGTCTCTGAACATTTAACGTTGGGAGGAAAGACTGCAGCAGCTGCAACTAGCTATCAAGACCCCGTCCCCTCTGACCAAACGATAACAGCCATAAATGGGGTACGCATAAGTCTTGAACCATTGTTTTCCCAAAAGGTCAACTGTTTAAGCTGCAGCGATAATATTCATCCCAACTCGCAGACGGTACGAGAAGCACGACGTCGACGAGGAAGAAATTTGGTGCTAGCTCCATGTTCCCATTGGTCAGGTTTGAGAAGTGATAATCCCAGGTTCTACAAGTTAAACACGCGTAGGAATTAATGTGGATATCCACCACCCGCGTAGGCTAATTCAGTGATTTGAGTCAAATACGTAGAGATAAACTGCCGCTTTGTGTTCTCGAGAAAAAAACTAATGATCCTTTCTGAAGGTTCTGTTCTAGAATTGGCGACAGAAACACTTCTAGACGAGTATATACTTTCTAAGAATTTATTTTCCGAGATCATCGACTCAAAAACGAGGCTAATCCCGCTTGTTTCCTGACTTCATCAATTGGTGACAACAATCATTTATATAGGAATATCAATTGCACCTGGAGTTTGCTTTGTTTGAGCTGTTGGAACTGTAAAAGAATCAGTCATTTGGCCAAAAAAACCTCTATCCACAGCTTTCAGCTCTACATTACGTAAACACACCTGTTAATTGTGATGTCTACTTTTATTGAATCGTTGAAAACAGAAGTAATTCAGTGTGCTACTGAGCTGGATTCATAGGAAACAAGAAATAATTCAGGTCATTATATGAGCACAATTTTCTGAAGAAACACTGAGAGAGAATAGAAATCAACGGACAAGAAAAGCCTTTTGTTTTGTTAAGCATCTTTCAGCATGTCATCAAATGGGCAGCACAACGTCAGATCAGCTAGGGACCTCGTTCGATCGGGCTGACTTTGCATCTTATATACTAGTGATTATGTCCCTTTTTAATTGAATCTAAACTAGTATTTCAGCAGCTACAATGACAAGGCTCGATATGGAAAACATTGCCAGTAGGCCGAGAGCGATACTTTGTATTGTCTACTTGATTAATTAGCTCAAGCCAATAATATTTTTACATAGAATCTAATACAAAATTTTGGCCATGTGAACTGTATCTGAATCAATTAATGGTACCATTTCACAAAAGAGAAGAAGCTGCCGCTACATCTATTCCTCTAGGATAATTGACTAATTGCTTTTTACTTGGTAATCTTTAGGTATCTTAGTATCTATATACGTAGTGCATCTCATATATTATGTTCTCAAGAATCTCGATCAATCATTCATGGGAGAATTGCAGTGCCTAGTATTCCGATCAATTGGTATGCAGTGTTTCGACCCTGCCGAAAGGCGAGGGTGGACTTTGTGGCATTGCAGACCTCGTTTCGCAATTACAGCATCAGCAGCAGGTATACTAAAGAGCATTCAACTTGCGCCGAAGCCGAGCCTCCAAGTTGCAGATCATTCACAAAATTAATAGATAATCTTAGGGATTATAACTGGGGAATAGTAGCAAACGCTTCAGACAAGCATGTGCTCAACTGCTCATAATTGTTCCGTGACAGACTAAACAAGATACCGACAGCCCAAGCACGGATGCAACAAGATGCGTACAATAGGAATCCTTTGAAGCAGAAATGGGATTCATCTTCAAAGAGCACTTGTATTTTAGTAAAGACTAAACAGCCTGTATGGTGCCTTCTGTCAGTTTTTTTTCTTTAGTTTGGATAGACAAGGTTGTTGCAAGCTAGTATGTTCAGAAATCAGAACGGATGTACCGCAAGTAATATCTGGGCATTCAAGTACCACAAGCTACAAGATATGTCATTCAAGCCGAGTTGAAACCTTCTTGGATCATGTTACCAGATCATGAACCAACTAGATCAAAGCCAGTGCGAAGTTGGGATCAGGACCATGCATCCAGATCATGATCCAACTAGAGAGTCAATGCAGAGTTGTTTGCCCTGTTCTTTTTTGCTTTTCAGCAGCTTTTAACTTTTGAATTTTCTTGACAATCACTATTTATTAGACTAATAAGCCGCAGTCTAAAAGAACAGACCCATTAGCCTATATGATTCCAAGTTTCCAATGATAAGTGTTACCTCTTCTTATGCGCAACAGCTCTTGTATCGGATCAGAGTTTATAAGATACGACACGAGTGTGCACGGTATCAACAACGGAGAAGATAAATCTTATAGAGAGAACCAAAATAATAATGTTTAAGCAACCGCGATGGGAGAAAAAACGATTTGGCGAAGTTGACTGTAAATTCTTTAAGCATAACCTTAAATAAGTGTAAGAGATTGTCGTTCTCTCACAACTCTCTTGAATTTTTAGAACACTCGGATCCTTACCCTATAAAAGAATCCAGCGCTAAAAAATAACCTAGTCTCTAATCCTCTCGTGAACATCTACCTTTGAATGAGTACCTTTTTAGCTTTGTTTTTTTGGTTGCTTGGGTTCTCCGTGACCATCCCTTATGGTTTTATATAGTCTTCCTAACTCTCATCCAAAGTGGAGTGGGAATTCTATTCCAAAAGAAAGTATGAATCATAATTCTATTAGAATTCATCTAGAACTCCTTATAACATATATTTTTAAATAATAAAATACTAATATATAAGTCATCATACTCAACGATCTTCACCGTGATTCTTATCCATTGAAGTTATTGTGTTCATCCAAAAACTCGCTCTAAATCGACTATATATATTTTCTTTTTTTTCCTCCTACCTTTAGGAGTACCCCCACCACAGGGGCTCAATGTTCGGGCTAGCCTGCCCGAACACTCCAGTTAAGAGCTCATTTGTTTTGTAGTTTGATTAACCACATCTCATATTCCTACATCATCCATGTCATAGATTTGTACCGCCTTCGAGCTTCACTTGCTCGCCGTTACTGTGTGGTTGGTCCCATTACATCTTTTCTTACAACAGCTTGCACCTTCGCATTACATCTTTTCTTACAACAGCTTGCACCTTCGCATTTGTGTATGTTAGATTTTGCAACCGTCTTTGCAGTTCTGCATAAAAACTGTAGACGAGATCTAAGTAACTACTATTGATGATACGATTTTCTTCTCCTAACCAGAATTTTTATCATGCCTCTAATCCTTTCGTGCATCTCTAACTTTGAATCAGTGCCTTTTTTGCTTTATTGCTTGGTTGTTTGGGTTCTCTATAACCACCCTCATAAATTTATATAGCCTCTCTTAGCCCTCCTCCAAAGTGGAATAGAAATCACACTTCAAAACAAAATAGGAATTCTAATTTTACTAGGATTCATATAGAACTTTTTATAGCACATTATCCAAATCCGACAAGACCAGTGTACAGGCAAACATGTCAAATTAGTGATACTCATAAACTGGGCGCCAACGCGATGCAAAGGTACGCAAACATGCTTGCAGGAATGCATTACAGGTACAGAGCAGAAATATACTTTCCAGTTCACATGCACGCGAATCTGTAAGAATAAACAGCTAAAACGGAAATCTGTACAAGCTCTATCCAATGGAGGTGGAGGCCAATTGCAAGAGGAAAACTTGTCGCATTGCGTTTTCGTAAAACAGTAGCCTACTTCATCTAAACCAAAGTCAGAGGTCCCTTGCGCAGATGGTTCTTCGCACAATCATAAACAACACAAGACAGCTCTTCGGGCTATAAGAAAGAGCACATCTGATGAGCAAGATCAACCAACGAACGTACATGCAAAGTGGAATTTGGCTACCGGAGACGCGACAAGTGGAAACTTTCTTACTCTGCATACGCATACATACAGATCGTTAGACTTGGGATGCCTCGATTTGTTGTTTCTCAAAATGCAGATTAGTCCATTCTTTGCAGGCGATTTAATTAGCGTCTGATAGGTGAATGTGATAGATAGATAAACAAGTCGGCCGCTGACTTTGTGGTGATGCGTCGCGTCTCCACAGGATCTGCTTGCACCATTTGGGGATCCTTTATTTACTCACCTGGAGTCCTGGTCGTCGTTGTCGTCAGAGTTTACTGATGCTGTTAACCCTAAACTAGTTGCGAATTGCGATGCTTGACAAATGACAACTACTACTACTTTAGTATTTGCTTGAGGTATCTTATCAAGTTGGGGATTGTAAATGGGGACTATATGATTGGTGTTGCACGGTTTGCGGCTTGAATAACATTTTGAACTTCCTTTCATTTTTAAAAAAAATAGCATTGTAAACTTAAGCCCGTCTAAAGAAGATAAAGAATCAGAGTTTGATTGGCAGTACTACTTCCTCAAAGTCTGAAGCTTCTGCCGATGTAGGAGAAAAGACAACGAATTGATTTGCTATAAAAGGATAACAATAATTCGGTATTTCTCAGAACCCTCAAAATAAAATTGTGTGGCTCTCAGTTCTGCAAGTCCATTACGCAACGCATGCGAACAGACTGTACGAGCATTAGTTTATTTATGTACGAAAGAGATTCTTACCACCTTTTGATGTGCGGTGGTGTTTTAAATCAATCATCACATCTGTTAGTGTTTGAATCCTAGAGTCCACCTTTATACATTTTTATACACTTAGGATTGTATTTTTTACTAGAAATTTTGTGAGATCATGTATTTATCTCTAAACTCGATTTATCTCTAGACTCTATCTTTCTATACATAAGATACACTCGCGTGTACGTGCATGATGATATGTACATGTGCATCTTACTTGTAATCGAAAAAAGATTACCCACCTCAAAAAATACTCGTCTTTTACAGAAACAGAGAGGCTATCATGTTGACCAGAGCAAAAGGAATAGCCTAAGGTCCTGTTTCTTTCGACTGCACCTTCTGCCTTTTAGAAACCGGAATGAATATGTTGTCTTCTTAATTTTAGCTTTTTTTTTAGTTTTTTGGATCTTTTTTGCTTTTGCTTTTTCTCCTTTTGCTTTTTCATTGTCCGTAGAGATATAATGATATTTCTTTTTTTTCTTATCTTTTTATTTTTCTTTAATTGAATAACTCAGAAAAAAATTACTAGTTGTTATAGTGAAATTTTAGTCAATAACTAAAAACCAGAAACCACTAAAAATGTTATATTGAACAAGGCACAAAGGCTTACGGGGAGTGCAGGATTCGTTTCCCTTGACAAATCTTATTCACACCAAAGTCCCCTTCCATGACGTCGACTATTTGAATATTCTCCGTTGACATTGCTCTACATGAATCCAATAAAATGATTGATACATGGTGTAGAACAGTGAAATTGTTTCTCAATTGGCAGGCCATCGGGGTTAAATTTGTGTTAAAGTCGGTGTTATCTGGAAAATAAAACTAGCAACTTAAGATTTGCCCAAGAATTGGCAGAAGGTTAATGGAGATACCAACGTGATATGGTTATAGAGTAGATTCCCTCCTAGAGTTGATTTAAGTTCAGTTTCATAGCACGGTGGCTTTTCCAAAAAGTGTATTGTTTCTATGGAAATATTTTCTCGGTTTCACTATATTTGTTTATGGTATCGAGAGTCTTTGTTTCAAAATATTTGCTCGTTGAGGGATTTAAAATGTTTGTTCGTTGAGGAAAGGGCGCTACTAGCGCCCAAACGTACGATGGACTATTGTAGGGTTCCTTCCTAGATGGCGCAACATTTAAAAATACCATACACAACAAATGTGATCAATAGCTGCAACAAAAATGGTATCAACAAATGCAACAAATAGGCATAACCTCAACGAAGAATTTTAAAAAAAGATATCTCGACCTCACCAAAACATACCGATAACAAATCTTGTTTAGATATACATAGTAGTGTATCTATGACACCTTACAAGTGTCAAACAAATAAAATACGTGATGTTATATATGATGCAATATTTTGGATCTTCGTCGGCAACAATTAAGAATGATGTTTGCAACAAATGGAACAATTGACACAAAAATTATAAAAAATCATTACAACACTAAAACAATCGCATCAAAGTGGCGCAACAAAATGGCACCCTTACTGCAACAAAAAATAATTATGATGTAACAATTATTCAAAACTTATGTGACAAATAATTTTAAGAAGACACAGTTATAACAAATCAAAATGCTTCTTGCAACAATTGCCAAAAATATGCACAACAAATTGTGAAGGTAGATTAAGGAAGAATGTCATCTTCCTTTTTTTTTTTTGAGAAATCGCATTGAAACAAATTACAACAATTGATAAATAAGTCGGTAATAATTCAAGAAAATGTCTGCAACAAAAGCTTATCGAAGGTAGAGGCTATGCCGGTAGCTTTGATGAACAATATTGTTGGAGGGGGAGGCAGCTAGCTTGGAATCTAGTCGCCAATAAGCCTAGATCTTGACGAGGCCAAGGCCAACCCGGTGGCTCATCGCCAGCCCTACGTCAGATCCCTTCGATTTATATAGATCTGACGCCCCGGCTCGTCTAGCTCATCGCTTGAATGCCTCCTTGGGAAAGAAATTCGTCCACTCCATCTCTAGCTCTGATGGGGACGAGGAAAACGGTGCACTCGGCCTTATGATTCAGACGTCCCTAGTGGGACTTGATCTAGCAGCACATGAGGCATGCTCGTTGCCTCACGGCCAATGCCACCACCTCATTGTCAGCCACGCCGCTAGCTCTCTCCAAGCTGTCTGCCGTACCAACTCCTCCAGTCGCCATGTAGTGTACTACTGCAACTCCTTGACCTTGCTAGCCCGGAAGAGAGAGAGAGGGAGGGAGAGGAAGCTTGGAGGACATGAGAAGGAGTAGGAGAGGCTGTGTGTGGGAGTAGAAAATTTTGGAGGAAATAAGAGTAGGAATGTACGAGAGAAAGAAGACTACTGCAATACTGTTGCGGGTGTGAGTTCGATTATAGCCTGTGGCAGAAAAATGTTTTGCGTCGGAACAGTGGTGCATGATGATGAATGAGTGAGGGAGTCATACAGACTATAAAAATGCCTGATATAAAGCGTCATATCGGATGTATATGTCCTATCATTTTCCTTGAGGAAATCGAGAGTGTAGTCATCTTAACCCATACACACATCAACCAAACGATATATCTCGTCATTTGTCGCATGTCAGCTCATACACATACAAGTAGACGATCAAAAGGTCCACCGCATCGTTAATTGCGTCTACTCTAGACCAGCTACTAGGCATGTCCGTATTAGTTTTTGCTGATGACTTTTGTTTGTGGATGATGAATAGTAATTACCTATAGAAGCGGCTAATGAATAATAGTGACTGATAAATAATAGTGTATTATGTAAGAAAGATAATGCAATAAAAGACACTAAACATTTGGACCACTCTGTGACTTATGAAATTGTGACATAGCAAAAAGCAAAGTACGTTACAATATATGAAAACGCAAAGTAATGGCTGATAAAAATGACATATAGAAACTAAGACGTTTGTATTGGTTTTAGCTTTTGGAAGCAGAAGTCAAAGCCAGGGTCATTCTTTTGAGCTGTGGTTTGTGGTTTATGACTGAAATTTTTGAATCCTGACTGTTTGTGAGACAGAGTACGAAGAGAGATACTCGTGTGTGATTTTAGCCAGTATAACTGAAATCAGTACAATGTCTATTACAATCGATCTGTATACGCTATCTTAAAAAATACTTCGTTTAGAAACTAATTATTATAATATAGGCCATAAACTAGAAGAGAAAAGAACAGTCCATACGAACGGGCCAGACCTCCAGATTCCCAGGGATCCGAAACGGCTCCACCCCTCCCTAAACGAACTGGAGCCTGGCCACCAGAGAAGATTCACTGCCCGTGGGCCCCACCCCCCGAACGAGCTAAACCAAAACCCCAACCCATGCCTCCGGATTCCCTGCTTCTCTTAACAAAATAAAGCCACCTATTTGCTGTTTCTTTTTTACCGTCTCCGGCTCGCGCACGCCGATCTCCTATAAATCCGACGCCACCGTTTGCCCCCAACCTCCCACGCCACATCTCCCAGCCCTCTCTTCGTGTACTTTTCTACTCTAGTAGAAGAACTTTAAGGGTGTTTGTTGCTAGCTAGGGGGGAGAAGAAGAGGAGGAAGATGTCGACGTGCGCGGCGGACCTGGCGCCGCTTCTGGGGCCGGCGGTGAACGCGACGGACTACCTGTGCAACCAGTTCGCGGACACCACGTCGGCGGTGGACGCCACGTACCTGCTCTTCTCGGCGTACCTCGTGTTCGCCATGCAGCTAGGCTTCGCGATGCTCTGCGCGGGGTCGGTCCGGGCCAAGAACACCATGAACATCATGCTCACCAACGTGCTCGACGCCGCCGCGGGCGCGCTGTTCTACTACCTCTTCGGCTTCGCCTTCGCCTTCGGGACGCCGTCCAACGGGTTCATCGGGAAGCAGTTCTTCGGGCTCAAGCACGTGCCCAAGACCGGTTTTGACTACCCCTTCTTCCTCTTCCAGTGGGCCTTCGCCATCGCCGCCGCAGGCATCACGTCGGGGTCGATCGCCGAGAGGACGCAGTTCGTAGCGTACCTCATTTACTCGGCGTTCCTCACCGGCTTCGTCTACCCGGTGGTGTCCCACTGGATCTGGTCAACCGACGGGTGGGCCTCCGCCAGCCGTACGTCCGGCCCGCTGCTCTTCAAGTCCGGCGTCATCGACTTCGCCGGTTCCGGCGTTGTCCACATGGTTGGCGGCGTCGCCGGGCTCTGGGGCGCGCTCATAGAGGGCCCCCGCATCGGCCGCTTCGACCACGCCGGGCGCTCGGTGGCGCTCAAGGGCCACAGCGCGTCGCTCGTCGTGCTCGGGACGTTCCTGCTGTGGTTCGGGTGGTACGGATTCAACCCTGGGTCCTTCACCACCATCCTCAAGACGTACGGGCCCTCCGGCAGCATCCACGGGCAGTGGTCCGGCGTGGGCCGCACCGCCGTGACGACGACGCTGTCCGGCAGCGTGGCAGCGCTCACCACGCTGTTCGGGAAGCGGCTCCAGACGGGGCACTGGAATGTGGTGGACGTCTGCAACGGGCTGCTCGGCGGGTTCGCGGCCATCACCGCGGGGTGCAGCGTGGTAGACCCGTGGGCGGCGATCATCTGCGGGTTCGTCTCGGCGTGGGTGCTCATCGGGCTCAACGCGCTCGCCGCGCGCCTCAAGTTCGACGACCCGCTCGAGGCCGCGCAGCTCCACGGCGGCTGCGGCGCCTGGGGGATCATCTTCACGGCGCTGTTCGCCAGGAAAAAGTACGTGGAGGAGATCTACGGCGCCGGCAGGCCGTACGGGCTTTTCTTGGGAGGCGGCGGCCGGCTGCTCGCCGCGAACGTCCTTTATATCCTGGTCATCGCGGGGTGGGTGAGCTGCACCATGGGCCCGCTCTTCTACGCGCTCAAGAAGCTCGGTCTGCTCCGCATCTCGGCCGACGACGAGATGGCCGGCATGGACCTGACCCGGCACGGCGGGTTCGCGTACGTCTACCACGACGAGGACGACCACGACAAGTCAGGGGTTGGCCGGTTCGCTCTCAAGTCCGCGCAGACCCGCGTCGAGCCAGCGGCGGCCGCAGCGTTCAACAACCAGGTGTAATCAATTACGAACGATACATACGAAGAAACTTGAGGCTTTTCAATTCGGTTTTTATGGATTTTAGTTTTTTTTCCAAAATGGCACAATAATAGCTGATAACTTTTTCTGATCATTTAATTAAATAAAAAAATCGTTATATCTCTATAAATAATACAAAAAAATATGTAAAATGTCAACATGTTCTAAATTGCTTGTAGTTTCTGAAAGCCAGTAGGAGGAGGTTGGTGTTTAAGTTGGCTTGGTGTTTCGTGTAAATGCGTGCGCCTTTTGAAAAGTGTGTGCTGTGTGGATGGAATCGACAGGGCTAGGGTCTTCTTAGTAGCATTGTTATTTTTGTGGTGGAATTTCATGATCATAAGGTGAGCATGGTCTACCTCTATCAAAACTTTGGCACATTTCTCTGCAAGCTGTCGATGAAATTTGCCACACCGGAAAGCCCGGATGATCTGGTGCTTCTGCGGGGAAGGTGCTGTCACTCGAGCAGCTTAGGATGGTCATCGACCATGCAGGGTAAAGGATAATCTATTTATTTCCTCTAAAAAAAGGTTAAAATTTGAAAAAAGAATAAACTAACAAATGACGCATGAAAAATAGCCTCAACGTGCCATTTGTTTTCTCTCCAGTCGGTCGATCGAATAATTGGCCGCGCGTTGGTTGGATGCGCGTGTGGTGCCGGTGCATTGGTGCGTATTATTTGCGGGAAATAATGTCGCGTGCAGCGTGCTCAGGTTGTCTTGCTGCTTCTGCATATCCTCCTCCCATGCATGCGTAGCAGCGGTGGTTGGTTTGGAAATATATTTTTTAATTCAGCGAGAAAATCGGCTCGTACAACAGCTTTTGAAACTCGGTTTAACATAATGAAGCTAGGATCGAGTCTCGATGCGATTATTGTTCAACGGGAAAATCTGTAGTCAGCGACAGCTTTTGCAACCTGTCTACACTAATTCTGATAGGGCATTAATATTGGGCTATTGATCGAGTTCTTTTAAGTTTAAAGTTAATTTATACTTCTACTGTCTACACTAATTAACTTTTAAGTAGTACATTTTTAAAGACATAATGAATAAAAAATTATAGTAAAAAGTATATTTGGTTTAACTGTACCGACCAAAATCGTATTCGACTATTTTTCTTTGCGTACTGCCTCTCGTGAACAGTCAGAATTCGAATATTTAAGTCATAAGTCTAAACCATTAGCCCAAAAAAAAAACCACCAATTGTCCAGTAACCTCATTGTCTCATGGTAAGATTATGTTTGGAACGAATGATTTTTTTTTCAATTTCTACTAGCATTAAACTATTTCTTATTAAATTCCTATAAAATTTCTGAGTTACAAACGACCCTAAGATTTGTCACACTAAACAATTCGGGGTTGGTGAACGTGAACAGTTAGGGCTCGAGAGTGGAGACCCCTGTCGTTCCTGCATGGAGTTAACCATCGGTTCACGATGGATGGATGGTCAAATTTTGGGGTGGAGCGCCCATGCATGCGTGGAGAGACACCAGCTGGATTGGAATCCGCGAAATTATGCTTGCATGCAGCGCGAGTCCTTTGTTTTTCCTTCCCTTCGCAGCTTGTAGTTGCAGATATCGCCTGACGTGAATACGCTCCCGGCTTCCAACGAGCTGTTGGCACTGTGCTGCCGAAAGATTCGGAAAGCCAAGCTTGCTTAACATTGGTTCCAGCGGAACGGAGCCTTTTTTTTTTTGTGGCGGGTTGTGCGACAAAACGATCTCGTGTGCCACTGCAAACACCGTCCAAGTGTACGGATGCCGTGTGCTTGCAGATGGGCTGGCAGTCGAGCAGGCCAACTGACCAAGCCATGCATATGGGATGGCCTGCTTGAGTGCTTGACCCGAAAGAAATTGTGCTTCATAGAGAGAAAAATGGCACCGAAAGGCTTTTTTTTTGTTGGAAAGGAAAGCAGTGAAACACCTCAAATTTTTAAAAAAAATTATTTCTTTTTAACGTTTGATTGAATTCTTAAAATTCTTCCCAAATTGGTACCTTCATTTGAGAATCCATCTTTCCACTCCTGGCTTTCCCACCTTCTCCCCTCCTTGGCGTCCTGCAAGAAACCGCCTTCGCCACCGCCTCCCTGTGCCTCTGCTCCACGCGCCCGCTTGCCCCGGCTCGAAGTTGCGGCCCCGCCTCCCCCGAGTATTCACACCGCCCTGGTCAGCGACTACCACCATGGTCCCACCAGCCAGTCGCTCATCTCCCTGCCAGCTTCTCTCTCCTTTTCTCCCTCGCATAGGTGTCGACTGACTCGCGCCACCCCGCCGTGATTCTCAGCCATTCCCCGCCCGACGCGTGCTTCCATCGTACCAGATGCCGTCATGCCTTGCCAACTCCTGCAGACACCTTACGCCACCTCACCTGCGCGCCCCTCTCTCTCGGAAGCGCTCCGCTGACTCTCTCTCTTTCCACGCGGCACCGAAACCGACCTACTGCTCCCACCGCCTCAAGATGACTTTAAAGCCCAATCCACTGCCTGAATCATCTCACACACACTTCAATCGACCGACCAAACTGCCCAATTGAACCTTCTTGCACCATACCTCCGACCCCCAAGTTTCCCTGAGCCCGGTAAGCCATCCAGCAATTCCCCCATCTCCAACCGCCATGCTTCAATTCCCTGTGCCCACAGCATCACTAGACTACCCTAAACACTCTGGTGAACTTATTTTTACATGATCATTTCCGTGGAGCTTCACCACTGAAAACCACCGCTAGCCACAAAAGCCTCTCCCGTGGACAGCTCGCCTGAGAGTTCCTCAGCCTAAACCACTGCCACATCAGTGAAGCATACATTTTGTAGATGGTTAAATCACTTATAACCTCACCAGAAAACCTCTAGAAAACCCAAGCACCACAGTAAAAGCCACAGCCTTCTTTCTTGCCGCCGGCTGCCACCACCCAAGTCCTTGCCTTCCAAAGCCCCAAAATGGACTCCCCGTCCTCTGAGTAACCCAACCATAACAATCTTTTCCACCGGAGAGTCTCACCGACGCCGATTTTAAAAGGTGCCGCACCTCTGTTTCGCCAGGAGAAAAGCCGGAGGTAGAATAAGACACCCCCGGACGCGATACGGCTGCATTGTGGTCGTTCGCGCGCCGCTGGGCGAATGGATGTGATCGCATGCACGCAAGTAACTGGGCCGAATTGGCACACGTTCTTAGGCCAAGATGGCTGGCCCACCTGGCTGTTTTATTTGAAAGTTAATTCCGCACGTGCACTGTTTACTTGGGCCGGCCAGTACTGTAGCAACACTGTTCACCCAAGCCTAAAATATCAAAATTACCCCCATTTTGACCGTTTCAACACCACGAACCCATTTTGACCTCCGTTCCACCAATCTCAGCTCCAATAAAAACCAAGCCAACTATGTCCGGTTTTTACTGCACTTTACTCCTTTTTATTTTATTATTTTCCTAGCTTGATTAGTTTCAAGCACGGACCTTATGTTATTTTATGTGTTTGCATTAGTTTTCAAGTATTCTGAGGTGACAGTATAAGGATCGGAACCAGACATCGAAGTATACGAGACAACAAGACAAGTTACAAGTTTTTGATCATATTAAATACCATAAAATTTAAATTATTTAATTGCAATACTTGCATTATTGTTATTTATGCAAAGTTATATGTTTAAAATAAATATTTAGAATGACTTGTTAATTAATTATGTCCTACCACTGAATAATGCCATGTTTAATTAGAGGCCATATTCACCTTGACAACTTTTGTAATATTTAATTATTATATAATTAGTTGTAGATCTCATTCAAAAATTTATACTACTAAGTGACTTGGCTTTTGATTGGTAGAATTGTTAAAATGATTCTAGGGTAAGGGGACCTTGTAGAAATCCACAAGATAGTCATCGTCCACAACTTTACTCTAGGGTGGAGGCTTGTGTAGAAGAGTAACAGTGCTGTCGAGGATGGCAGCCTCAAGGTGAAAAGTAAGGGTAAAGTTCGAAGAAAGTAATAATGATCTTATACTGAGCAAAGAACATAATGATCGTCCAACCACAAGTTTTGAGTCATCGAACCTGGTGTAGTAGCTGCTCAAATCAATTGAATCTCTACATGAGTAAAGAAGAGTTAGTATGGGAGGGGGTAAAACTATACTGAACAACGGTATATTCCTCTCAAGATGGGCAGAAGATATCTCACCGAGTCGATGGATATTCGGGTCTGAGCTGGAGATCTACCGGGTAGAGTCTATACAAAAAGATGAGCAGTGAAACGGCCTTTTTTTTGACTCAGCTATAAGGGTTAAATAATCTTATGGGTAAAGTTTGGTACTCCCAAAGTACCAAAATCGAACAAGCTTCCAACGCAGTGGTTGCCAGATGCTGCTTCTATATCTGTTTATTCTTAATTTGTACTTTAAAATGGTCGAGTATACAAGATAGCCTAAAGGGTACCCAATACAATTGATCACTAGCCTCGTAGGCGCGGCGTCACGCCGCGCCAGGCACCGTAATCGCGAGAAATTATTTAAAAAAAATCTCGTGAGGAATTATTTAAAAAAAATCCAAGGGCATATGTGTAATTTCGAGGAAGATAAAGGGTTTTTTTTTGAAAAAAGCGAGGACCTGTATGTAAATAAAAAACCACATGAGGGACCTGTACGTAAATAAATGAGGACCTGTGCGTAATTTCAGAAATCGTGGGGGGCCATAACGCAAAAGGGAGAGGCAAAAAAAATAGGTAGGGACCTTTTTGCGAGAACCAAAGATCTATACGTAATTTTGAAAAAATACGAAGGAATCACCTCTCCTGACCGTACGCGAATTTCGGACACACGCGTCGCACGGACGCCAGCGCGGGGGCGCGTGGCTCGGCTCCGCGCGCAGGAATCCCGCGCGGAGTGGCACTAACAGTATAAATGACACAGCTCTCCCACGCCTGGACTGCATCTACAACAGCGACAAGCTATCCACTGAATTAAGTTATAGCAGCAGTAGAGTCGTAGAGATATTTCAACTCGAACCAAGTCTACGCTAACGTACGACAAACCGGGATGTGAGCCGGCCAGAAGCAAAGCCGTACGGTTGGATGATGGAAAGAAAAACCATGGCAATGTGTCCTTTTCCAGGCTCAGTCTAGAAGTTGACAAACTGCAGATCGAGCAGAGCCAACTTCCCCCAGTGCGGGGCCCATGGAGGTGATGTGTGCGCAGCAAACTTTGAACGTGAAGCTTGTACGGTTTATAGTTTTTGATTGAAAATTTTAAATTTTGATTGTTTATGGTACAGATTACGGAGAGAGATACTCACTTACGATTTTAGATGGTACAGATGTTGAGCTTTTAACGTGTACATCGTTTAACTTGTAGACTTCATCTTGAGAAAATACTCTGTTTGAAAGTTAGTTACTGTAGCAAAAATCAAAAGTCGTCAGTTTCGAAGAAAAAGAACAACCCTGAAACTGATGGAGAGCACAAAGCGTTGACTTGATCTCTACGTGTGGTGCATGCATGCATCCATGGCCATGCCTCATCGGGACAGCGCAGACCATAGTCTCGTGCAACCATTCGCAGTTGCACAACGTCTCACGTGTACTTTGGATTTTGCTGGCTTATTTTAATTTTCTAGCCAAAAAAGGTGGCGATGTACAGAGCACAATCGTGGTCCACCTGATTGTGAAATGAACGATCAAGAACCAAAGGCTGAACTGGAGCAGCAAATCACTCGCTGACTCTGATAGCCTATCTGCTTTCTGCTTTCAGTTATCAGATTTCCGATTGGAAGGCTGCTGTCAAAAAGTCTACAACCACCTAATCCTATACAGCTTTGAATATCCTTGAAGGAGCTTATATAATGCTCGTAAGATTCCAGCCTTGGTAGGCCTAACGTGCTGGATTTCTCTTTCGCGATGCTGTGTTACGTAATATCAGTCGGCGAGAAGAAAAGTTATTAACTGTGCATTCCCAGGCATAAAGTAGAACACCATTTGTTCTTCTTTCTCAACGTTTGCTGCTGTCTTTTTGCTCACCAGTTGAGAGACACAGCCTGCACGAGTTCTTCTGGAGATATTTTCAGGTGTTCAAGCTGTTGAGAGCAATACTATGTTTTCACTCTGCACTCTGCAGTACAGGCTTCAACTTTCTTGCTGGAAGTGTTGTTGATAAGAGAAAGGGTTGATACCTGCAGGTGAACAATGGAACAACTAGCCCTTGCCTGACTTATCTCCGAACTAGTACTTGTCAATTTGCCAACCGGCCCAATAAAATCTCGTAACAGTGGTAGAGCATGCGTCACTGAGGGAAAATGCAATCTCATCTACATGGATATGATAAGATTGCTAAAAATCTCTAAATTCCCATTCCATGCTCTTCCCCACCATACGTACCCTCCCCGCCATCCTTGACAGCTCGATGCTTAGGAAGATAGTGTCATGGTCCGCCCAACATCGAGTGCCAATATGCAGAGGCAGCTTTGGTTCAATGGCCTGCGTTAGATATTCCCACAAATATCACCCATATTGTCCATGTGTTGACAGTCCGAGTACGTTGAACCATAGAATGTCGTATCCCGCTCAGAGTAGCGGTGAAGCTAGGATGAAAATAGAGAGTGAGCTAACACGACTAAGTTAAATTGACACAACCATAGTGTTTTAGTCTTGTGCAATCCAAATTCATTAATAAATAAAAGAGATGCAAAGCAAAAAAAAAAGAGAGATTAAATTCTAGTTGAAGCCTCTTTAGTTGAGTTGTTCTGTCATTGGTTGAGAGAGTGCTAATTGAATTGATTTTGAAATAGTTACGTAAAGTTGGTTTCTCTATTATTACAAATCTATCAACAAATTATAAAATTCATCGATACACAAAATGCAACTAGGTACTATAGTTTAGATGACTATAACTATATATTACTGTCTAAATTCTAAATTTCTAATTATAATTTACTTATGGAATACATAAGTTCATACGTACATCGAGTCATCATAATTCATGAATTATAAACATTAATTGAAATTCGGAAACCATAAATCATAAACACAAAGGGTGTCGACACTTGAGATAGCTTACCGAATGGTAGGAGGAAGATTCACAGTTGTGCAATTTCACCACTTTCGATAATTCTTCACTGCCTTATAGCTTCGCAATTTCTTTGATGTTCCTGTTGTCTAACACATGCAACAACTTAGCAACATACTTTAGCTTGAGTGAGGAAATGTAACTATGCACTTGCATTAGTCAACTCACTGTTTAGGATCTCCACCAAAAGGTGTTTTGCCAATTATCAAGTACAGGAGCATCACCCTAGCCGACCACACATCAATCTTGGCTTCCCAAATCCCAATCCCTACTTCCCCACTAGGGGTGAAAATGGCTCGGATACTTGCTGACCAATTCGGACTTTTTTGGATTCGGCTAGTGTTGGGTAGAATAACCTTCGGTTAGCATCAGCTCGGAAACGAAAATAGCTAAGCTTTATCGGAAACGAATACAAATATGGTATGGCACTATCCAACGGATACGGGTATGGATTTGTCTAGCTGACCAAAGACATCATTCGGCTAGCCGAGAGATATGACCCATTTGGCCATTTAGTTTTAACCTAGCCCATATTTTATGGGCTGAGTTCGGCCCGGATAAGACTGGAGTGGGCCAAATCCATGTCCCATTCGTAATTTTTTAGACAAGCCCTTATGGTTTCAGAAATTTTGAAGAATCCCCTCATTGGCTGAATTTAGATCCTTGCCGACAGCAGAAATTGCAGAGGAGATCTTAGAATTTTGAAAATTACACATAATTGAGTTAGGCCACGTATGGTATTGTAACTTTGAATACCATCAAAATCGTATGCTACTTTTTCTTAAGGAGTATCTTGCCCCAGTAATTTTTTACGAGGATCCTATGCTAGTACTTTGTTTAGTGCATGTTTAGAACGCAATAATTCATAGATATTTTATAGACATTTCACATGGAACAATTTAGTTTCACCGGGAATCGGGAAAATCCGAGTGCTCTAAAATGCGCATTGGCAATGGGTAAGACCGCCATCCCATTTTGGGTTGGGCCAAGTGACAACACGGGCCGGCCTGCCTCTGTCGCATCCTCAACCACGACCCTTGAGTCCGCATCGATCCAACGGTCACGAAAGCCGCGCGAATCCGCCAAAATTGCCCGCCGCACGGAGGTCGCGCCGCGACGGCGACTGGACTGCCACATCCCACCGCGAGTGAGCGCCCGCGCCACCTAAACTGCTCGCTCCCCCCGACGCACGGGTCCCACAGCCGTATCGCGCCAGCAGGGGCCCACCCGCCATCGGCACGGTCCGAGACCAGACCGTACCTGCGCGTCGTATCGCGACGACTGAAAGGAGGAGACAACGAATCTGGAGAGAAAAAGACCAGCGGGGCAGCAGCCCAGCCGAGCAGCGAGGCCATTTTAAAACCTTCCCCTCCCTCTCCGTCTCGACTCCTCCTCACAGCTGTCTCCAATCCAATCCCCCCATTCGCCTCCTCTCCCTGGCGCAAGCGGCGGCGGCGGCGAGCCCCGGACCCCGCAAACCCTAGCCTCCTCCCTCTCGAGGCGCGGCTGGTTCGTCTCGTCCCCGATCCGAGCTCCCCCCTAGGGTTTTTGGGCGGCCATGGAGGAGCTGCACCGGCAGCAGCGGCGCATCGCCAGCCACCCCCTCGCCTTCGAGGTGAGCGCTGGGTGGAAACCCCTCTAGGAACGCGGGGAATGGTGGGGTTTTTGGTCGGGGGGTTTTGCCTGATGCGTGGGGTTTTGGGGTTGTGGTTGGTCGCAGGTGGGCTCCTACTTCCTGGCGGGCTACTACAACGTCCTGGCGAACTCCCCGGAGCTGGCGATCCAATTCTACACGCATAACAGCACCGTGGTGAGGCTGGACTGCGAGACGATGAAGTCTTCATTTGGGGAGACGGTTGAGGTATAAATCCCAGTCTAGCAATTTTTATGCTGTATTTTCCCCCTTGGCGCTGGTAGATTATCATCGTGTTGTGGAATACCAAGTACAAGTGGGTGGAGTGTAATTCATGTTGATGTTAGTTCTGTTTGATGGAAGGTTTTGGCTATTATGCGTTGCTGACTGCGTGTCACGTTTTAGTTTTGGACGCTTTGGTTTATGTTGAGATTATTTGTATCCGTTGTGGGGTTGAGGAATGACGGAGCTATGTAGCTTTGGGAGCAAGTAGGCAGTTAGGCACGGGTGCTGTGTGTCGTAAGGATCAGTATTAGGAAAGTTACCATCGCCAAGTTTTGATGTTTTTATGATTCTGGATATTTGGTTCTCAAATCGTTCTCTTTTTGGTGCAGATTTGTGTCTACTGCTGTGCAACTTATGGGCTGTTTATTAGGTTTTTGTGCATTTCCTGCCTGTTTGTTAGTATTGCCAGATGGAAACAAGGATAGTATTCAAGGGTGAACAGAACAGAACATCTGGGTTGTGACTTGTCCTCTTGTTGAGAAGTTGTGCAATTTTTTTTGGTTGGGGGCTGAAATATCATTGTGAAATCTGTATATTTTAGTTGCTTAATTGGGAGGTAACAGCACTTGCTTGATGCTTACACTTATTCGGTCTCCTGTTGAGTTTTTTGATGTTTCATAGTTCAATTTCTTGAAAATTTGGGCATCGAAATAATGAGATCTAAAATTTGAAGATTGTTTTGTGTTCATTGTTTCAGCTTGCATACTTTGATAAGTCATTTACTGTTACATTTTCACTGCTTAGTATAATTATCTTACCTTTTATTCTTGCAAACTTCTATAGGTAATCAATGATATGATTATGTCCATGAATGTACACAAGGTCGAGGTTAAAACAGCTAATTGCGTGCAGTCATATCATGGGTCACTCTTGTTGTTGGTTACTGGCCTAGTGCAATTGAAGGGCTACCCTTCTCGCAAGAGATTTGTTCAGACTATTGTTCTTGCTCCTCAGGAGGATGGATATTTTGTATTCAGTGACATCTTTAAGCTCATCTGTGATGAGTACGACGATCATTACCAAGTTGCTGATTACAGTTATGCTGATAACATACCCCAGATGGATGCTCCTAATACCATGACCGGAACAGGTATTGCTTTCTAACAGTGTTGAAGTGAATTGTACATCTAAACAACTAGCACTTACTGTTTCATGGGGCCGTTCTACTTCTGTTTTCTGCCATAATTTGGATTACATGATAATTGTTCTGTGATATAAATTGGTAAACTAAATCTATTTCAGCGCTGGTTCTCTTTTGCAAAAAAGGTTTTCTTAGATTGTGTGATATTTTTAATATAGTTATCACAATTTCACGTCAGGAGCTTCTTCTTTTGATTTATTCTGTAGAAAATAGAATCCTCGTCACAAGGTCATCAAATAATTCTCATGTTTCACGTCACCACATTTAGCCATTCATTGATCTCCTTCTCATTCTTAAGTACTAATACTATGGCCTTCTGGATAGTACACTTTTCTACATAAATTCCTAGTTTCTATTTTTGGTTTCCAGATAGTTGATGTACTCTTCTGCGTTCGCATGAGCGAAATTTTGTCTCCAATCGTAACCATGGCTATAACGATAATAAGATTTTGTTTTTGTTGGTTGATCCATCAGCTTCTGATTATTGGACTGAAGAACTCGAAGCAAATGGTGTTGTAGCTCCTTCTGATATTGAGGAAAGGGGTACTGTTCTTATATATGAGAATCATGAAGTACAGCAGCAAGATTGTTTGGAGTTTGGGGCTGCGATCAACAACGATACTCCTTTCGAAGAGTCTACTCCCTCGTTCCCCAGTTCAACAGACATTAAACAGGATTCAACTCTTGCTCCTGCCAACCCTCCGTCCGCGCCTACCCCTGAAGAAGAGCCTGAGGGAGAACCCCCTAAACAAACATATGCTTCAGTGGTAAGAAAACATATGTTATATTTTATTCAAGCTGAATTCCTAGATTTCCCTTTTTCTAGTGATTGGTTGGAATTTTGTCAGCTGCGAACAAAAGGACACACAGGCCATCAGGTTATTCACTCCACTCCTCTCAACAAGGCCATGATGGGGACTGCTGAGTCGCAACAGGTTGGAAAGTTGACTCAGCAGGTGCAACATGCCCCAGTGCATGAAAAATCCAACTTGGACACCCATCAGGATGTTAGCGTCCCTGAGGATGAAGGTTTATTTCGTTTGGACACTGTTTACTCTTGCTTCCAATGATTTTGTTGGGATCTGTCTTGAATTTTTTTTATTACTACTAGGTATAGGTAATGAATATTGGATAAAATTCATGTAGCTCTTAATGATTAATCCTTTTCTGTTTCAACAGCCTTTGCGCTTTAGCACTTGAAATGGGCTTTGACTTGTTTGTTGGTTGTTATTTACACTTCCTGTTTTGGATTTAAGCTCAAATTCCTTGTTAGTGTAGTCTGAAGTCAAATTCTTGAATGCTACTAAAGCCCCTTTTGATGGCCAGCTCATCAGTTAAGTAAAATCAGAAGTGGGGAGCTCTTGTTAGAATACATACACCCCTGTTTGTTTGTTGTTTTGCATTGTAGTTACTTATTTTCTTTCTTGCCGGTATTTGGAAAGCTGCTGCATCATCATGAATCATGGGAGTTGATGGTAGCTCTACCTTGTTGCTTGTTTGATGAATTCTTTCCCTGCAACTCGTCTACTCATGCATGCCAGTTTTATGTACTTTGCTGTTTATTAGCTGCTGTGTTTAAGAAATAGAAATCCGGTTATATTTTTCTTTCTTCAAGCATTGTTGTATTGTGCCATAGCTTATTGTCTACTTAAAGCTTGCATGTTGTGTTGGACTCAAAGAGTATGCTAATGATTTCTGTCTAGGACCTGTTTCATGTGATATATTTTCTGACGGTAGTTAATCGAATGTTCTTTTTGTATGTGAAGTGTACACAACTGAACAATTTACTTTTGAACGTGTGTGGCAGTGCACGCTTAATTTTTTGATCTCTTGTCCATAACCATTTGAACTTGTGTGGTTATCTCATTTTTATTTGCGATTTGTATGTATTAGTGTCCGTCTGAAAAATGCTTGGACATAATCTTTTTGGTTGTGTATTCTCCTGTATTGACTAATGATGGTTTTTCTTTTCTGTCAGAAGAGTTTCTGTCAGTTTATGTTGGTAATCTTTCACCGTCTACTTCAGTCTTCGATCTCGAGAAGGTGTTTCAGGCTTTTGGAAGAATTAAACCTGATGGAGTTGCTATACGAAGTCGCAAGGTTTCTTGCCTTCTATATAGTGCTTTTTCTTCTTCTTTTGTTCTTTCCTTTTTGGCTTCATACTTGCATGCACTGGTATGAAGGAGGCTGGAGTTTTCTTTGGCTTCATTGAGTTTGAAGACATGTCTGCTATCCAGAATTCTTTGAAGGTGGGTTTCAGTTTCTCTTAGTATGGTACACTTCTGCATTGTATCACAATCTATGCAGATTCGAAAGAAAAAAGGGGGATAGAAAGAACATGCCTTGAATCACTTCATACATTATCTACATTGCTATTTAGTTTTTTACATGCTCTCCTGACTTTGATGGAGGGCACACCATCTGTGATTGCCAAAGTGGAATCCTATAGCCCCACGGGTTTTTGGAATTCTATAGTAAGAGAGAAAAAAACCCCAATATTTTGCCAAAAGCCCAAAACTACATAGGACACAGCCCACAGATTTCTGTTCTGTGTGTAGTCAAAACCCACAGGGTCAAGCTTTTGATCTGTCACTGCATGCCAGATGCGTAAAATGATAGACAGTGCATTATGAAATTTCCATTTTTCTATTCAGATTTATGCCGGTAGTTAGATATTCATAGGAAAGTAAGAAGCAGGGTGGTGTGTGAATGTCATCTGTATCATGTCATAATATACCTGAATGCTATCTTGTTCTGATGATCTTTTGTATTTCAGGCATCTCCAATAGAGTTGAATGGGCGTTTAGTACATGTTGAGGAGAGGAGGCCTAACAGTGGATTCCCCCGTGGCGGAAGTAAGTATCTACTCTGATTTCCTCCTGACTATATAGTTAAAGCAGATTTATTTTTTCAAACATCTTTGTGCCAACTATTCGTAGACAACTTTTTGTATTAATAGTTTTAGGCAGGGGCAGCAAGAAAGCAGGGTTATATCAGAATCTGAACTGACTATTATACTGGTAATACTTATGCTTGAAATATTGAATGAGGTTTCTGTAACCTCACTATTTAGAGAGGATATATAGAATTCATGTTATCCGATGTGATAATCATTGCCCTACTGTAAAATGCCCTATATACAATGACAAAAAAAATCACATTATTATAAACTCACTACTTCCAAAGAAATGAGAAAAAAACCCCTAGAATGTATTTTTGTCCAATAACAGAGTTTAACAAACAAGGTTTGTCTTTGTGATTTCCGTATTTATTTCCATTTTTAGGGATGTTAATTATAGCTTCTTGTTCTGCAGGACGGGGGCGAGGAAGAACTGATTTCTCGAGGGGTCAATTTGGTGGGCGCTATGACGGGGATTATGCTACTCGGTCGAAGGGAAATGGGTACCAAAGGAGGGGTGGACGTCAATACGATGGTTACGACTAGTTTGGCATCTGCTCTGCTGGTGAATGGTCGTGTCTCATTGGGGCTCTCTACCTGGTGCGGGTCTGGCCATATTTTTGTCACAACAAGGCGCAATTATCTGGAGAACTGGCATTCTGCTTAACTGATATTGAGCGGGAGTCATTTTTGGATGGGCTTCTGTTATCGTTTTGTTACATGATAGTGGTTTTTACCGTCGTCTGTGGTATGAACATAACCTCAGCTGCCGTGACCTGGAAAAAGGGATCAGTGCTATCATTGGATCGGTGTCGGTTTGAGAACATTAACAATATTCTAATGTCAACGAACAGTTTTTAGTAATTTTCCCGGGTTGTTGCCATGTGCTAGTAGTATTGCCTCGTATATTTGTAATGGCAGCCTACCTACTTTCTACGGATACATGTGGTTTGCTTTAGCTCGGCTACAGGTGGCGTAGCTTTCAGTAAGATTGCGGTTGGTGCTGTTCCTGCACTGCAAAATGTAGGGCTGTGCATATTAGAGCCGACCCAAAATATCGGACCGAAAAACCGAATCGAACAGGTCAACGCAGTTTGACCGGTTTTTGGTGCGAGATCCAGGTTTTAGGTTTTTTTTTTTGCGTTCGGTTTTTTCGGTACAAACCGAACACTCGGTCTGTGTAGTGTGTGGTAGTAGCGCGCGCAGCGGCCAGCCCGTCGAGCCATCCTAATTACTTGCTGTGTTGGGTGAGAGGCCAGTGGGCTGGGGAGCCTCTTCGGCTTGTTGCGTTAGTGGGCTACTAGCATTAATCAGCCCATAGAGACTAATTAGTGCCTGGCTTGTTGTAGTAGACTAGTAGTGTCACTGTGTCAGCCCAACAATACCGTATTTATCATATATACCACACATACCTAACCAATTTTATCAAACTAACCGAATGCATAGGCCTAACAAAATAGCATGCTTAGGTGGTGCTCTAACTATCTTTTGGCTTAAGCTATTGGCTATGCTTTTCGGCTAAAATTGTATTGTAACAGTTGTTAGGTTTTTTAAGAAAAAATTAAGAGAAAAAAATCATTATATCGTCATGGACAATGGAAAGGAATAAGAAAAAAAAAGAAAAAGACAAAAAAGCTGAAAAACTTCCAAATTAGAAGCTAATATGTTTTAAATGCTTTTTGGTTTCAATAAATCGAAAAAAAATCAGAAGCTGAAACTGTTCGGAATAGAATATAATGATTAAATTCACCGTCCCTTTTCTTGCGAAACAAACATTGGGGTTACATGGCCAGCGCCTGCGGCTATGTGAAGGCCGGTGTGCATACTAGTTTCATGCTATCAAGAACAAGCGCACTAGGTTCGGCGGAGCTTTTACTTTGGCTTTTTATTTTTTACTCTAGTAATTAACTCGATATATTTTTTCAAGGTGAGATTTACTAGTTGATTATAGTATACTCTGTATCGACTTCAGCTATACCGGTCAAAATCGCATACGAATATTTTCCTCTTCGTAATCTCTCTTGCAAGCCACCAGAATTCAAAAATTTAAACCATAAACTTATAAACGTGTGGTGTTGCTGACCCAGAAGCGTGCAGAACAAATGGCTGACCGCCGGCGCCCTTGAGTGTTGAGCGCGTGGCCTCACATGGCCGGCTACCGCGTTCAGTCAGTGCTCAGCCCTCGGCCCTCGCTACCTTGAGAAAGTGCCAGCAAATTGTGCGACTTAACGAACGTTTTTACCCCGGATCGGTAAATAGTACGTTGTACAATCTGCCTACAGACTCAGCCACTACAGTTGCAGGAATGCACAAAGGCCTGTGCCACTGCCCGCCCATCAAGGTGCCATTCTCATGAGACTCCACAAGCAGGTAACGGGGTAATACAAGGTACTTGCGTCTGTTTTGAACCATGAAGAACAGCATAATATCTGTAGTTCACCAAAGTTTACAAACCACTCCCCAAGCCGCTATGTTGTTTATTCGCTGATTAATTCAAGCACGTTTCGCCAGTTCCATACTAACAAACGTGACACATCGTCAGCAAGCCTCGACCGTGTCCATGGCCGGATGATCAAACGGGCACAGAAGCCAGTTCTCTCACTTGCCCTTGTTGCCCGGTATGCTCCAGTGCTCCACCCGTGTCTTGCTCATCTTCTCCGAAACCGAAATCGTCGTCCTGTGCCCACAGGAAGCTGGCGTACGCTGCGAGAACATGGCTGCCACACCAGAACGCGATGTCATCAGGGTTAGAGCTTAAGGATTCGAAATGCATATATATGTTTTTGCAGGACTGCCAGTACAACCAAATATGCTTATAGCGGACGGCTAGCTACCGACCTGTCCTGTGGGGCAGCCTGCACCGACTTCTGGAAATAGCTGAGGGATCTGTCTTGATCACGGTGCACCTCCCAGACCAGCTTGCCGTACTGCGACATGATCTCGCCGTCGTTGGGATCGGCGAGCATGGCGCGCGAGTAGTACTCCTCGGCCCTTCTGGCGTCACCCTTTACCTGATCAGTCAATAGCTTCGTATGGTTATGCTACTCTGTAACCAAATGTTAATCAAGGCCTGTGTCGATAAAGAAACGAAATCAATCTAACTTGATCTTCTTTTTATCTAGTAATGGCAGATGCACATAGCCTGTCACTTTAGTCTAATTTTCTCTTCATGTTTTTTGTTCAACTCAATTCAAGTGATCAGTAGATAGGTAAAAATTAACCATTTATCTATACAGGGAATCCCGCGTTCCAAACGGCTGGTGCAATTCTTTACCGACGTCCTATTGGCTACTGTGGGCACTGTGAATCCCTCTCAGAAGGACGAAACTTCAGTATTGAATAGTGACAGATCATACCTCGTGCAGAAACTGCGCGTAGTTGCGCAGGAACAGCGCGTTGCCCGGCTGCTCGTCCACCATCTTCTTGTACTGCGCGTCAAGCGCCACCACCTTCTCGTCCCGCAGCCGTTCATCCACGCCATCCATCTTAGCTGCGGCAGCCTTGGACTTGGCAGCGCCGGCTGTGAACAGCCCGGAGGCGATGCGGTCGATCCCGAGGCCCCTCGCCAGGAACAGCGGCAGCTCCGGCTGCTCTTGCTGCACCGTCTGCTGGTCCTGCTCCTGCTCTTGCTCTTGGTGGGGTGGTTGGGCCGGCGGTGCCTTGTTGAAGGTGTTGTAGATGGAGAAGGAGAGCTCGGTGTGGAGGCCGGTGGTTTTGCTGTTGTCGTTGGATGAGGATGGGTGGAGGGAAGGGAGGTGGCTGTCGGACAAGGCTCGGCAGAGCTGGAGGGAGGAAGGCGACGAGGGGGAGGAGGAGAGGAAGGAGTGCAGGAATGGCGTGGACGAGCTCCTTAGCAACATTCTCTCTCTCTCTCTCTCTCTCTCTCTCTCTCTCTTCCCTGGGTATTTTCTTGAGGGAGGAGAAGGCAGCTTAGAGGCATCAATTCCTCAAGATCTCACCTCTCGTGTCTTGATTTATATCACAAGAACCGTATTGCTTATCGGTCGCCGGATTTTTTTTTACCATCTAAAGCGTGTTCAAGTGGGTGCATGCACGTGAATCGTTATCGAATTTACAGGAAACAAGCTCGAGATCGACACCGTTTGCTCGATCTAGAAAGAAAAAACTTCAACCAGGCTTCATCTCCACCGATCTCGCGCCGTGCTTTTTAAGCTTACTTAGAATGTGTTGCAAATAAGGCATAGGAAAACAGAGATAAGAGATATAAATTTTTACGTAGAAAATCTTTAGGGAAAAAACCACAGACGCTCAAAGACAAATCAATATAATAAAAAGAGTTTACAATGAAGCGCTTTCTCTTGAGCACACATCTTCCTATGAACTACTGGCGTACATATATATAGTACGAGGAAAAAGAGTCCCACATGGAAAGAAAACCGAATCAGAGTCGGTTGCTACAGATTGCCACCACGTCTGATACAACCTGTGCATACACCTATCATGCCACGTCTGTCATGAGACGATGAAGTGTCCTACACAAACACGGTACGAATTTGGATCAAGTTTAACAATCTCCACCTTAAGTCGAATTCTCTCCAGTAGTAGAAGAATGTGATAATCTCCTTCAATTAAAATTAACATGAACACCTTGTGCACCAAAAATCCATCGGACTAATCTTCAAGTAGAAAGACTAGGATAGTCTTATCGAAACGCTTCTTGCGAAGCAAAATTGAGCAAACCAATAGCAGACCTGAACACACAGGTATTAACAAATCAGACGAACAAATCTGGGTCTTCAACAATTCATAACCCCAGCAAAGTCTGAGTCTGTGCAACTGACCTCTTGAAACAAATGCTCAATCATCAAATGACATGAACCAAAATATCACATGTGGCGCTGGATGAACTCATATCATGGAATCTGATACGCTCCACCTGGAACACAAAACTCAGCAAGCAACACTCATTGTAACAACAACTCTTCAATAAGAAGGGCTGGAACAGTCTTATTGCACGTGTATACTATCACGTACATCAAACTGCCGACTTCAAAAGTAATTGAATTCTATGACATGGTTGAAACTGCTCCTGTAAAACTGTCTGGATGAAAGGAACACTTATGTCGTCAATGGAGAATAAAATGCAGTAGACCCCTCATATCGAGCTGCGACAACTGAAAGACGTTGTAGTATCCACGCAAAAAATAAAACCCCTTCTCGCACTTAAATCCTTAATCTCAAACTGAAATTGGAGCAAAACCTTCACTTTCAAACAGCAAAACTACATAGAGTATTATGCTAACTGCCATCAGGGTGTTATCAAACGGTGAATAAAACACAAAATTTAGTTATTTTCACAACTGACATTATTTTTTTAAGTCTCCTCGATCAACCATAGCCTAATTAACTTATTGTAGAAAAGCCTACAACTCCACCTTAGACTCTTTATCTACGGATCTTGCCGCAGTAACCCTTAGAAAATGATAGATCGTCGATGAAATTACCGTGATTAATCCCACATAGATGCCGTCAATAATAGGCAAAGTTATAATGAACTCCACCTCCATAAAATTTATAGAGCTGACGACACAACTTTTGACGGAGATAGCGCAGTACAACGCCATGGCATAGCGTCAGACAGCGCGGATGACAATATTGGCAAATTTGCTTGCTGTACGGTTCGGTGGATGAAGTCATCGTAGAAAAAACCGACTCAAGATAGCATCGATTCCGAAGCGAAAACTGATTTCTTATATGTCATGGATTGGACGTCTTTTGTTCCTTTGACGACCTGTGTTCTCTAGCTTCGTGTGATGCCACCGGAACACCGCTCTTGATGCCACACCGTACGGACGATCGGTGTTGCACCGTGCAATGGCGGCCCCGGGAGTCTCCTCCTCTCGGGGCAGCGGCTTTGATCTACAGCCTGGTGCTATAATACACTTGTTGTAAATAACGCACAGAAAAATAGAGACAAGAAACACAAATTTTTACGTAAAAAACTTTTGCGGGAAAAACTGACGGACGCTAAAAGGCAAATTATTATAAAGAGGAGAGTTTACAATGGAGCGATTTCTCTTGAGCACACCACTTCCTATGAACTACTGGAGTACATATATAGTGCGAGGGAAAAGAGTTCCACGCGGAGAAGAAACCGAATCAGAGTCGGTTGATACAGATTGATACCACGTCTGATACAATCCGTGCATATATCTATCATGTCACGTCTAGCATGAAACAATAAAATATCCTTCACAAACACGATACGAATTTAGATCAATTTTAACATAATGCATCATGCGTGTGCACCTGTTTTCTACTGCAAGTGACCTGCAAGTGCAAGCTAGCTAGGAGAACAATACCTGCAAGTGCGGCTTAAAAACTCGACTTTGCTTTTGTTTCAGACAATAGACAGCTAAAGCCATTTGTCAACCACGCATGGCGTTCTGATGATATGTTCAAACGATCTTATCTGATGGCGTAGGTCAATTCGCAAGCGCAAGGACCTCGTGGGCATGCACGGTGCAGCCAGCTAAACATCGGCGTCCAGTTTAATGTATCTCACGTGCCCGTCCCTGACTCTGTGGCCATATCTTCTCTCAAGTCAAAAGGTATGTCGTAACATGCGAGTGAACCGCATCCCTTAGGAAACTGGAAACCGTAGGAGCAAAGATGCAGCACCGCCGCCTTTTGAGAACCTGAAGGCCGGCGATGGTATTGTTCAGAATCCCAGGGCTTTCCCCCCGCACCTGCCGTGCCGCGCGGCGGCGCGGGTCACGGAGCGCCGCGCGAACAGCACCGTCGCAGCGTGGAAAACGCCGTGCCGATGTGGCTTTCCTTCGCGCAAATGGCATTCGGTAGGCGCGGCATCGGCCGAGGTGTGGGCGTGTGTAGCCACTTTTGGAAATAATTCTGTCGAATTCGTTTTAGAGTCTGTATCGAGTCCGAGACTGTTTAGAATTAAAAATTCATGTTTTAGAGTCAGTTTGTATATCCAAGTCTAATTTGTAAAGCTGGGTATAAATAGTGGAGAAAACTAAGAAAAATATGCGATGATCGGAGCACCACCAAAAAGGTTGAGAAACAGAGGAATTTTGTCAAAAATTACGAGTACTCAGCATACTCGAAAATAAGAGAAAACTCGAGCACACGAAGATTACGAGCACCGTTTACGAGCACTGTAGTACTCGAAAGTCAAAGTGTTTGAACTCTAACGAAGTCGAAGTGGTCCACCAGCAGAATCATCTACGTGCAACGTGGTCATAACCAGAAGGAAGTAGTCATATCCATCAGAAGTTATCGTATCCATCAGACACAAAGTGGTCTTAAATCATTGAGTGATCTTAAACCTTCAAGTGGTCGTAGCCCACATTGGAGTGGTCATGACTAGCATTTGAGTGGTCGTAGCTGCATACGAGCACTCTGAAGTTGTATCTAATATTGTTGGATACGTGTATGAGTTCGTGACGAGTCCTTTTCCGTTTCTAAGTCTATGTATTTGAGTATAAGTAGAGGGAGGTAGGTTTGTAATAAGGGCAAGTCGAGAGGAACCAAGGAGAGCGAGAAGATAGAGACGATCGGTTGTGATCGTAAGAGTGATCGGTTGTGATCAGGTGTAACGAGAGGGAGAGAAATACAGAAAGACGGAGTGTTTTTGTGTCCCGGAATATCGACCTGTGTTCGTGGCTTGTTTTCGCGTTGTCACCACCATACTCGAAGGCAGTGCGAGGAGTAGAGGAGCTACACATTGGTATCGAGTGCTCAACATACTTGAAGTATCGAGTACTCGCTAACCAGTTGAAGTTTACGAGCGAAGGTGTTCGTGGTCAAAACTGAGTGTGGTCGATACGAGCTGAAAGGCGTGGTCAAAGCGAGTACCAAGTGATCGTATCCATCAGGTTCAAGTGGTCGCAACAGACTCAAAGTGGTCGTAGCATTGAGTGGTCGTATCAACACAAGTGGTCGTAGCCCAATCCAAGTGGTCGTATCCAATAGGTTATGGTCGTATCCAACAGTGGTATCAGAGCCTACTGATCTTGGTGGTACTTGAAGAACATGGGAGAAGCGTCGACTTTGAGTGCCTAGAGTGGGCTAATATCTCTCTAGTATCCTCTCCTAATGACAGATAATTACCTAATGTAAGCAATGAAGATGAAGGAAAATATACACAACAATTCTAATCTTGTGCAATTTCTGTGTTTAAAATAGACTCCCACGGTAGCAGGTATTCCATAAGCATAAGCATGAGCAGTTCACCAAATTTAAAAATATGCAAAAATAGTTGGCACAAGGGGAAAAATGAAAAAAAAATGAGTGCATGAATATTATTAAAAAGGGTAATTAAACACCAAAAGAGAGATGAATAGAGCCTATTCTTTTTGGTTTTTTTATCTGGTTTTTATCTTTAACTTATTTTAGCAATTACTATTATTATATTTATCCATAAAACGCAGTAAAAAAAACGCCCTGAGTCTGCTGGCTATTAGATCTACGAAGACTTCAAGATTGGTACAAAACGGTCTAAACAAGTAAACGGAAATTACCTTAGTAAACGTGCATGCTATACAGACATTGAGAAGTATGAAGGGGGTAAAAAAAGAAATAAGGAAGAAAAGAAAAGAAAGGTGCAATAATTACTGGCCCATGCAGGTCTCGAACCTGCGACCTTCGCGTTATTAGCACGACGCTCTAACCAGCTGAGCTAATAGGCCATGGTGGAAATCTTTATCTGCATCAAAACTCGAATGGTCGTAACAAAATGTACGCGTTAAACAGTGTGCTGCACCCGCATTACGGGGTGTGGCTACGCAATGCCGTCGTTCGTAACACCCGAATTCCATTTTGGGTTCGCATTGATCAGGCTGGGAACCGAAGACCCAGTTCCTCACCTAGCCACCGCACGCTCGCTCAATTGGCTCGCTGAGTTCTTCGACCGTTCGGAAAAAAATCGAATTGTGAGACAGCATTAAAATGCAATTTGCGTTCCGAATTGCTACCTTTTCTCTTTCATTATTACGAAATTCTATTGCCATTAAAATATTGATTGACAGACGATTACAAAAGAAAACTCTAATATAATAAAGAATTGAAACAGGGTATCATTTGTAGCATCGGTTAAGCTAATAAAATGCTACCTATTTCGTCCAAAAAAGATTGAAACGTCGGCCTAGGCGGATATATCCGATGAAATATAGTCCCTGAATAATCCTAATGTTTCCCCGAAAGAGATAATAAAGAACCAAAGCAGATAGCATCCTACTGAAAGAGTGATCTTAAGAATTGAAAAGAGATCTCGAAAGAGATAATAAAGAGAACAAAGCAGATGGTATCCTACAAGAGTAGATTGCTCAGAAGAGATGATGTATCCCAACCCCAACCTCTGCTGCACTCGCGTAAAGTTTTTTTTCTTTCACGCGACAGTATCGATCGTCTATCATTTCAAACATAACCTCGGCTTCCACAACTCAACTAAGATCCCTCCTTTTCATGTCGCCCTCTGCTGATTGTATCCAAGTTAAAAAAAAATTGTAGGATGGTTGTTTACCACACTATTCCGCATCTCCATGAATTTTCTGGGATTTTTCCACAGAGATTTGACCAGTAAAGAGGCGAGACTGCCCGGTCGGTGAACCGTTCTCTGACGGTCCGGCCGGATAAGCAGAGCAATCGCCGTCCTCGGTGCCCGGACCAAACTGCGCGAGCAGAGCCGTCCGCCAGCCCTGGAAAGGGTAGAAACGACGACCAAACGTTTCGGTCGGCGACGTAAGGGTAGAAAGGACGACGACCATCACCACTGGAAGTACTGGCAACCCCCTAAGGAACATCATCCAGCGTACATCACGGCAAATCCCATTGTTGTTTTTTTATTTCTTTACACATGAACGATACACCAGTACACCACATCTGGGTCTCTCATACAGGGAAACCATGGCAAGTTCAGTATCATCTCCCTTCCCTGCGGCAGGCTCACATGATCAACATCACATCTAGGACATCTTGGTGTGCTCCTCCCGCTGCCTGGCTACGTAGTCGAAGAGGCTCCCGTCGTACATGCGCCGCATGGCCTCCCTCGACAGGTACCCTTCCTCGTCCCTCGCCAGTATGTACAGGATCGTCCACTCCAGCTTCGACGCAATCCTGCAACGTTTCAATCACAACAGTTTTTAGAGTTTTGGTCGTCCTGGTTCGCAGTAAGGTTGAATTCATGTTGATCGGTGCTTGCCAGCCAAAGAAATCGAACACCTCCCGGTTCCCCTCGGTCATCTGCCACAGCTCCCTGAAGGCGAGCTTGTCAGGGGACGTGCGGGCGTACTTGCTGAAGATGTTCTCGAAATTAACCGGCATGAACCTGTACCCCCAAAGTTTTTACATTTTACAGTCGGTACAAAAGATGTTCATTGTTCATGTGTTTGCAGAATAAAAGCAATGGTGGGATTAACAAAATATCAGTTACCGGCCCTCGTTATCATAGGACTTGGAGTCACTCCCGTGCTTGCTCTTGTGGATGTTGTGGATGTAAATCGGGAAGAGAGGAGACGGCAGCCAACCCTACAATCTCAAATCGCAGTTAAAATGCGCTGGAGAAACATAGTAGCAAAATATATAATTACGGCCATCCTATTGCTGCTGAAGTAAAAAAATTCTTGGTGAGCTCACTCACAGGTAGAGTGGGATAGCTCATGGCCACGTTCACGAGTACAGCGATGAAGAAAGACATGATCACGTTGAATCCAAGCGCAAGGCATCCTAGATTAGTACATCATACATGCATGACAAGATGTTAATGTACCTTATTAATTTCCACAGTATAATATGCATGTTCGTGAGTAGTACTGGAATAGGACTAGCAATCAAGAGAAGAACGCAGCGATCCTATATGTGCACACCATCATAAGTTTCCCACGGATAGATGATGCCGTTGTCGTCGCGGTCGAAGAAGGCGACGTGCTGCTGCATCACGCTCATATGGTGATGCTTATGATCATCGGTGGTTCCGTCGGGGTGGTAGATGTCCGGAGCCGCCAGAGCTCTCGCCAAATCTGCTCAACCCATTAGTAAGACCTAGCTCTTGATTAGGCAAACCACGACTGTTATCATATAAACGCCACAGTGACCAATTGAAACAGCGTGTATATATGTGTTGCTCACAAGGCTTGGGAACGTGCTCCTCGAGGTCGCCGCGGACGGGGCGCACGACGGTGACCGGAGATTGCAGCGCCACGATGGTCAGGGAGTCCTTCGCCTCCACGGCCGACATGCCGCGCAAGTCCCCGACCTTGCCGGCGTCGCCCTTCCCCTCCGCCCTCGTCGCGCCGCGGTCGCCGTTGGCCGGCCCCTGCATCTTTGCTTTTGCTACCGCGCGCGAGAGTGGCGCACTAGCTCGCGTGGCGCGAAGGACTCGACAGGATCGCAGACGTGGGAGACTGAGAGGAGCTTCTAATTAATATTGTAGCTAGTGCCAGGGCCGCGCAGGCGCATATAAAGCGGTCGGCTCGGAGCCTTGGGGTGGGGACGTGGCCGCCGAGAAGGGCACCGCGGCACGACGTGGGCGCGTGCATGGCGTTCGCCCTTGCGCGGCCGTAACGTGGCGCGGGACGCACCGAATATTCGTCGTGTCCGGACTCCGGAGGCTTCAGTTGGCGTCTTGAGGTTCAAGTAATTTCAGCAGTCGGACTCGACGAGTCAGCTTCCTCTTTTATCTCTACAAAACCAATGTTAAAGGTTGTTACAGCTAGACAGGTATATAACCTAATATGAGAAGATGTGTTCAAGCAAAAAAATAAAAACAACGAATCTAATTGTAAAATCTAAGACGCAAAAGATCTAACAGTTAGCCACTTTTCTCTCTATTGGAGAGAAACTTAACTTCCTGCATTATTAGGTCGTACTTGATCTCACTCTCCCAATAGTGATAAATATGTAATTTGACAAAAAAAGTCTAAAGCCAGTCTCTGAAAACCAGACCAGATTAAGAAAGTTAGATATTAGTCAAATATATCTAAAGTAGACATAGGCAAATGTATATTAATTTAACTATTTTTCAACTATATGATAGTAAAAACACAAAACCTAAAAAAACAATGCAATAATCCATGGAGACAGGTAGAATATGTCACAACATAAAGAATGATGTGCTTTCTGCAGTATAAAATCTAGGTGCTATCCACTTGCTAGTATTTTTGTGGCAATGCATGCTAGAGGAAGTTAGAAGTTGCCATGTTACTTGCAGAAAACATGAAAACATTCAGCTGTTCCATTCTTGATCCTACTTTATACAAAGATAGTAAGTATAAACATCTATATTTACATGTATTTCTGGTGAAAAGGTTGCACTGAAAAGCATAGTTTGTCTCACAAACTTCTGTGGCATATTTATCCTATAAACTATCTTCTTATCTGATGCCAAGCTTAGCTAGAAATTTGCATGTAAGTTTAGTATTATAACTGTGACACTGGATTATACACAATAACTATTAGGGGAAGAACACAAAGGAATGAAAAGGAAGTCCAAGTACAACTAAAACTTACACCGAAGAAGGATTCCTGGAAAAACTAAGGATCAGTAGTTCTTTTTCACAATTAATTTCAAAAAAGAATGGGTCCGATGTTTTTCTTACATATAAAACCTCAAAACCTACAAAGTGCAAGCCCTTCTTCCATATTTGCATTGAGCTATGAGTGAGTACAAAATTAAATATTACTTTACCTAAAGACAATTCTGTTGTGAAATTCATTAGCCAAGACGCAAAGAAAACATTACGATAAAGTTACCCCAAATCAGAATTATAAGACATAATCAAATTATTTTGAGGATGACAAGCTGCAAACAGAAACCAGATGTGCAAGTGCATAGATCGATGCCTTGCAGTAGTAGTAGTCTTCCATGGCACATTTATGTTGTACCAAACTACACACGCGATGGTTTCTTTGTTTTAAACAATGTTTAATTTTTGTTGTAATCAGTTCTTGATTTTGCTGTCCTAATAGATAAAATTTGTTGCACATTTGTTATTGCATCAGGTCAAATTAATTGTCTCATCCTCATCCATTCACTTGCCAAGCCTACGCCTTCCAATCCCTATTTTCATATACTAGCAACTCCCCTCTAGTAGCTTGCCAGTCTCCGGCCGGTGGCCAGAGGTAGCCATACTCTTTCCACTCTTCTCTCTCAAGATCGGCAAGGTGGGTGTCGCGGCGATGCAGGCGCTTCTGTAGCCTCTTCATCTCAGTGCCACCATCATCGAATGACAGGTTGAAGGGGCGGGAGAGGAGCGTCCGTTGGGAGGCTTTACGTGCGGTGTTTGTGTTTATGTCATCGTAGATAAGATTCTACAGTTGTTTAGCCATACTCGCCCAACAATTCGGCCTGGATAACTCGTTGCAGCCTAGGAGTTTGCGGTCTCAGGAGAGAGAGGCCCAGGTAGAGGACGTGCAACCTAAGTACGACGCGAGCGTCCGGGGCTCTTTCAGGAGATGCGGCCCACGAATTGACGCGTCCGCGGAGAAGGGAAGCGCAGCGCGTGCGCGTGGAGAATCTGATAAGGCCGTCCGTGCAACTACATCCACCGTTGTTGCCCACGCGTTATACTTCACGCACACACCACTTACACGAGCACATTTCCGCCTACGCTCCACGAGCTCACGATTTATGTTCGGTCTTCTGTAATTCTGTGCGTACGCTGGAACTGTTCCTTTCTTCTCTCGATGAAATGGAGGGAGTTCTCGTGCCTCCACTTATAGGGCCGGTTTATATTAACTTTTGCTGATAGTTTTTACCTACGACTGATAAATAGTAATGATTAATAGAAACGGTTAATAAATAGTAATGTATATAAAAAAGATGGTGTAACAGAAGACACTATAATATTCAGATCGCTATGCGACTTACGGAATTATGATATAATAAAATACAAAATACATTAAATATGTAAAAGCGAAAAGTAGTGGCTGATGAATAGTAGCAGCTTATAAAAACTGGGACGCTAGAAACAGAAATCAATACGAACATGCCCATAGAGAGAGAGGAAAGCAAAGTGGAACTAATGCGTTGTGCCGTGCTACACCCGGAAGGCTCCTGCGGCTGTGGTCGCATTTGGTACTCACGAAATTTCGCCTGTCCGTGGATGCCGACGAGGTACCTTGCCGTGTTACGAGAATGGAGAACCGAAAACTATAGAACTTGGCCGAGTGTCCCCTGAGTCAGGTCAGATGGTATCTCTCTCAAGTCTGCAAAAATAAAGAAGATATAGGCCTGTTTGGCAACGGCTGCGGCTTAGGGCTTTTCCGTTTTTGGCTGAAATTTTTGAATTTTGGCTGTTTACGGTACATATTATGGAAAGAGATACTCACCTGTGATTTTAGATGGTACAGATGTTAGGCTTTTAACGTGTACATCGTTTAACTTGTAGACCCATTCTTGAGAAAATACTCCGTTTAAAAATTAGGTACTGTAGCAAAAACCAAAAGCCGTCAGTTTCGGAGGAAAAGAACAGACCCATAGATCCTATTCTTTTTAACTTGTGGTTTATAAGTTTCTCCGAATAAATAAATGAGACTATTTCTCTACTGTCTTTTTAAAATAACTTCTCAGAATAATCATTTCAAAATAACTTATCTATTTATTAGCATTTAATTTATTTATATAAATACTTACGCTGTAGCCCAAAGCCAAACCGACACCCCCATATATGACGGCTACCGCAGAGGGGCTGTCGACCTGCTAAGATGATGCCGAACAGCGGCGGCGGCGACTGTAGAATCGTAGTAGAACAAACAATAGACAACGATAAGATCATAATATCAGCGACCTAGCTCCAATTGTGATGCTAACTTTTGTATAGGATGCATTGGCGCACTAGCATCTATACTAGTATTGAACTAGATCAATTCGGTTATTGTTTTTTTCCTTCGAAGCTAACAGCTTTTAGCTTTTGCTACAATACCTAACTTTTAAACAGAATATTTTCTCAAGACGAAGTCTACAAGTTAAACAATCTACATGTTAAAAGCTCAATATCTGTATCAACCAAAATCGCAAGTAAGTATCTGTCTCTCTGTAATCTGTACCGTAAACATCCAAAATTTAAAAATTTTAGCCAAAAGCCACATCCGCACCCAAACAGGCACATAATTTATTGGAAAGGTGCGTGCTGTCCCAGGTATCTACGCATTGCACACGCCACACAGTGACCCGCTACTGCGAGTCTGTGACCCCACGCTCGACCAAGGCGCTGCTCGAGTTTCTGACTTCTCATTTATTTTTTATTATTTATTAATATTATTTTTTTCTAATTTTGCTGCTATTTTGATTTTATTTGCCGGTTCTTTTTTTCGTATTTATTTGTATTATCCGTGATGGGTTAATTTGTTTTTTCTATTTTTAATTTTTTAAACTTAGTTACGTCAAATAAGTCACCACCAGCTACAATGTAATTTCAACCAGCTACAGTGTAATTTCAGCCATAAACCAACTTATTTTAGCCCAACCGTGCGGCACCAAGAACACCAAGAATTCAGACCGACGTCACTAGCGGCGACGATGATGGCACACGGGGTGCGCGGCGAGCTCCCACTACGTACAGTTGGGGAGTCTGGCCGGCACCTCCGGGTCTAGATAGGATGCACATGTAGGCATGGATGGCACAATGTGGTCAGCAGTAAGGCAGCGCGACGTCACCTGCAGGAAGTGAGAAATGAGTATGCATGTCGGAAACAAAGGTCGGGCCACCGAGCGGGGAGAAGGTGGGCAAGGGAAGTGTCGAGGAAGCATCCAGCAACTACGGGGAGCAGCGGGAGCGATAGTTGTGATGTGGCTGGGCTCGTCCACATGCCGGATGCTCGTAGGTATTATGTCTAAAACTAACCGAACCCATATAAGACAAATCCAACTTTCCACCATAACACAACTCACAAAAGATTTTTCATAACCCCACCTAACCCAAACCACCTTCCAATTAAACCCAACCCAACCCAATTCAAACCACCTTCCACTTAAACCCAACCCAACCCGAACCCATGATTCAACCCACTTCCCAGCCCATTTACCAACCCACTTATTCGTAAAACTTTGGTATTTAATTTGGAATTTTAACACCACGTTCACATTATAAAATTTGTACGAAATCGATTGAAATTTATTGCAAATGATTCTGCGTGTAGGAGAGCTACTCTGTGCAAATTGGCAGGACTAGACGCACACGTGACCCCACATGCTTTTACAGGAAGTTTTTGTAAAACTTCGGTATTTTGAATTTCATCCTCACGTTCACACCACAAAAGTTTCTTGAAATCAATTAAAATTTATTGGAGATAATTTTGCGTATAATGGAGCTACTTTATGTAAATTGGTAGAGCTAGTGCACGCGTGGGCCCCATATGCTTTTATAGGAAGATTTCATAAAACTTCTGTATTTGAAATTTTAATCTTTTGTTCACACTATGAAAGTTTTACGAAATTAATTAAAATTTATTGTAAATGATTCTACGTGAAGGGAATCTACCTGTGCAAATTGACAGGGCTAAACGTACATGTGGATTTTACGTGCTTTTATATATGAAGTTTTTGTAAAATTTCAGTATTTAGAATTTCAACTTCGTATTCACACCACAAAAAATTTCTCAAAATAAATTAAAATTTATTAGAGATTATTTTGTGTGTAGGGGAGCTACTCTATGCAGATTGACACGGCTAGGCGTTCATGTGGGCCTCACATGCTTTTATAGGATGTTTTCATAAAACTTCGGTATTGAAAATTTCAACATCGCGTTTACACTACAAAAGTTTTACAAAATTGATTGAAGTTTGCTGCAAATGATTCTGTGTGTATGAAGCTACTATGTGTAAATTAACAGGCACATGTGCATGTGTAGCTCTCATATGCTTTTATAGAAAGCTATAACTAAATATGGTAGTCTTAAGCCTTTGGATAATCCAAGTGCCACCCCATTAGGTTACACCACGGGTTGAATCTGTTCACAACCCGATCTCAACTCGAAATTTCTAAACCCATCTCACTCCTGACCCTTTTTATTAGGTAACCCAACCCGTTTTCACCTATCCAAAGCTAACCGAATTAAGAATCCCCACTGTGTAACCCATTTGAATCCAACCCATTAGTACCCTAGCCTCAGGCCCTCAGCCGGGCTCTTGCCTGTCTACTTATGGGTTGGGTTACGTGCTTGCTCGGACTATTTGGGCCTAGATGTGGGCTGAACAGTCTCACTTGTACCCATCCAGCGGCCCTGACATGATCGAACCTCTCCACCTGTCTTCTTTTCCCTCGCGCACGCGCTTCCGCCGCCCTCGCGCTCACCTCCGGCACGATGCCGCCGGTGTACGACGTACTCTCTGCCGCTTTCAGGTCCAACAAGACCCTCTTCGGTACGCATAATCTCCGCCCCCTCTTCTTCTTGTTGGCGCCTCTCGTTGTTCTAATGCTCCTCTCTTCCAATGAGTCCCATCACAATTAATTCACGCAGCAGGGATTTTCACAATATTGCTGGTTACAGAATGTTGATATATCAATAACACGAGCACACCTTCAATCTATTTTCTAGTAAAAGAACAATCTTGATGTCCTCAACTTTATTTCCCTTGTTGTATTTCTTAGGCATACATGAGATAGCTAGTCCACAGTCATACACAAGTACTGTCCGGGATGGCAGCACAGCAGTCTACTGCTCTACTGCTTCTTCTCGTGTGCTTCCCTCCTTTGCCGGGCAATGGACTCGAACAGGCTTCCATCGAAGCAGCGGCGAGCAGCCTCCTTCGAAAGGAACCCTTCCTCATCTTTTGCAAGCACGTACAGCAATATCCATTCCCCCTTGCTCGCTATCCTGAATACATATGAATTTACACGCAGAATTAATAAGCATTTTTGTCATTGTGGTGAGCAAAGCGAAGAATCGGACACCAGAAGTAACTTAAGCAAATGGCCGAATCAACGTTACAGGTGCTCACCTTCCAAATAAGTCAAACGCCACCCGTTGGGCCTCGGTCATACGCCAAATCTCGCCAAATGTCAGCTTGTCCGGCACCGTGCGAGCGTTCTTGCTGAAGACGTTCTCGAAATTAACCGGCATAAACCTGTTTCACATTGGACATGTCGGCATGTAACTACTACCAGATGATAAAAGTTTTGAACCAAATGGATTGAAATTACCTTCCCTCGGTGTCATACGTTGAGGAATCGCTGCCATGCTTAGCCCTGTGGATGTTTTCGATGTATATTGGGAACAGGGGAGATGGTATCCAGCTCTGTCCGGATCATGAAAGCGCGGATGCATAAGAGCTTGCTAGTTCAGAGTTATATATATATCGACGAATGTTCCTCAAGTCGACTTTTTTTGTACTTACAGGCAGAGTTGGGAAGCTTAGACCAACATTTATGGCTATTGCCACGATGAACGACGCAATCACGTTGAAGCCCAGTGCCCTTAATCCTGCAACTCGTACAACAACATAACCATCGATGAACAGTCGACTGGCAAGTGCACGGCATATTTTTCCGAAAATACTATACGTGAGACATAGCTAGCTAGACACTCATATCTTTTATGTGTATAGCAAACTGCACTAACTACCGAACCCCGGTTGAAACACTTGATTTTTTCTAGATACCTAGAGAAATCAAACTGTTTCGTATGAAATTACTCCTTTTGAGTTCCAAACGGGTCATCGTGCATTACCTCCGTAAGTTTCCCAGGGATAAACGATGCCGTCGCCATCCAGGTCGAAGAAGGCCGCATGCTGCTGCAGCACGCTCATCTGGCGGTGGTCGTGCCCCTCGGTTCCTTCAGGATGGTTCACATCGGGCGCAACCAGAGCTCTAGCCAAGTCTGCATTACCATTGCTTCACTGAGGAAACCGTCGCAAAAAATTTTGGGACGGATCAGGGCACGGAAAGAACCGAAGAACTCACAAGGCTTTGGAAGGTGCGTCTCCAGGTCTGCCCGGACAGGCCGGTCGGCCGTCACCGGCGCCTCCTCCGCCACTGACGACATTGCGTCGGTAGGCGCCTTAGCCTCCGCCATAACTCTCTCTCTCTCTCTCTCTCTCTCTCTCTCTGAAGAGTCACGAAGCTAGGTACTTTACAAATGGATGATGAGAAGTTCTCTCGCGTTATGCTCTAGTTATGCACGAGGAGAAGAACGGACGGTGCAGTGCAGCAAAGCCAGACGGAAGTGGACGTAGGATAAACACGCAAAGTGGGCCGCGCGTCATGATGTGCTGCAGCCTACAACTGGAACCTTCTCGACGATCGGTAGCTAAACGTGACTGTAGCTTCGATCTTTTTGGTTTTTTAGTTATTTTTTAACTTCTCAATTGATACTATTTATTCAATTTATTAAAAATATCATCAGCTACAGTTTAAAAGGACGGAGCTATGCCGTCTTGGCATTCGGTCAATGTCGTCCGTTAGACGGTATGACGCCCGTCTCTTCGTAGTGCTGTGCCACATAATTGCGATTTGCTCGATGTGGAAAATGTAGGCACCGCTGGTTTTGGCTCGCGTCGCGTGTGAACAAGAACAACTGGCTTTGGCTCGTGGTGTTGCGTGACGCTTTAGACAGGAAACAAATCAGGAAACCGCCAAACTGCCAAATCAACAAGCTAACGATTCCCACTAAAGTACGATTCCCACTAAAGATATGTATGTTAGAAAACCTGGATCTAGGCCGAAAGTTTTGATCTATGATGAATATCTTATCAGTAGATTATAAATAGGAAATTATACCGATAATTTTATATAAACAATCAGAAAGAAAGCAATAAAAAATCAGGAGTTCTCTCTACCTCTCTGTGTTTCAATCTACTATTCTGTCTTCTGTGATTGTTCCTGTTTTGCATTAAGCAGAGGAATCGATCGGACTGGTCGCCAGCGATGGTTCCTCAATACGTTATCCGCACAACTCGCTCCGGTGAATTGAAGGTAATCATCAAGGCACTAGTAGATTGAATTGTCTAGATCGCTCTAAATTCGCAGTTTTCGCTTTCTAGATTATTTTCTACGGTGCAAATCCGCTCTAATTTAGTGCGAGCAGACTTGAAGTCGCCGGCACAATGTCGATCCGTATATTACACCACAGAGTAGATGTTGATTGCATTGTAGATTGAAAAAAAAGAAAGAAAAATCGCGCCACGGTAGGCCCGTCTGACCACCAGACGCGATAGTGGCGCCGATCTGCCGCTGGTCACCGGCCAACCATCGGCCGCCGGCCTGCTGAGGAAGACACGCCCGGCCGGCCCGCCGCCGCCGCCGCTTCGGTTTCCAGCGCCGCTACCGCCGGCCGCCCTAAGGAAGACGCGCCGGCCGGCGAACATGTGATTCGGATATGCATCCGACCGACCGACCACGTGACCGTGAAAAGAAACAATCATGGCCGCTCCGACCACCACCGTCGCCTCCTCCGACCGCCGCCGCTCGTGCCGCACCGTCGCCTACCGCAGCCACCCGCGTCATGCGCCGGCCGATCGTCGTGTTGAGCTGCCGCGGTCACCTGTGCCATGCGCCGGCTAGCTGTCACGCCAAACCGCCACGGCCGGCCGCCCATGCCCCTGGCTGTGCCGCCTTCGGCCACGTTGCCCGTGCGCTATTCCTCGTGCCGCACCCACACGCCTCTGCCGATCGGCACCAGCACCTGTCGCCGACGCCTCCCGGCCTGCATGCCGCCGCAGCCTGCCGCGCACCTTCGGCCTCCACGGACGTTGCTCGGCCACCTGCGCCGTCGCGCCCACCTGTGCACCGCCGCATGGCACCGCAATTGCGTCGCCGCCTGGCTACGCCATCGCCTGCACGGTCGCAGCCCACCGCGCCACTTCCGACCTCCACGGCCTACCGCCGCTCGGCCGCTTGCTCCACCGCACTAGCCAGCCACTTGCGCCGCCACCCCCACCTGCGCACCGTCGCACGGCGCCGCGTTCGCATCGCTGTCGGGCTATGCCACCGCCTGCACACGCCACCTCCGGCCGCCCCGTACTCGGTTGCCCGCGCTGCCAGAGGAGGAAACGAGAGTGGGAGAAAGATGGATAACAGGAGATTGGAGAGGAGAAGAGAGAGAGATTGGAAAGGTTGGGCAAGATAAGAGAGAGATATACATGGGAGAAAGAGATTACAGTTCTGTTTTTTTTGGTGCTACACTATATAGATAATTTATTATGTGAGTTATCTTTAGTTGTATATATATATATATATAGAAAGCCTCTTTTCTACACTCGGGTGTAGTTACACCCTATATCGTATCTCGCAATGTAGGGAGTATCTCGCGTAACGGAGGGTATGTACGTGTAGTATACAAGTATTTAAGATCATCTGGGTGGTATGAACAACTTTTCAGAAGTGGTATGTACATTTTTTCGTCATACTCCTTTTTATGCGCGTATATAAGGGTATTTACAAAATACGCTAAAAACTATGAACTCCTTTACAAGTTTTTCGTATGGTTCACATTGGAGTATCTTATAATTAGTATACAAATATACCTAAAGTGATAAAAGAGTATTTCAAGTTTGTTTAGGTGGTATATTAGAGGTGGGTGTAACTACACCCGGGTGTAGAAGGTATTTTCCTATATATATATATATATATATATATATATATATATATATATATATATATATATATAGAGAGAGAGAGAGAGAGAGAGAGAGAGAGAGAGAGAGAGAGAAAGGTGTATTATAGAAATTTGTAGTCTATGTCACTATGTATGACCTAGTCTTGCGTAGATAACTTTTTCTAGAGGAATCCAGCCTAGATATCTGGTTGTAGCCCAACCAAGCACATTTTCAGGAGCGCGAGGCGAAGGTGGTGGGAGCGCAAAGGGGCACCGACCGGACTGAGTCTATTAGGTTTTGCACGTATTAATTCTCGTATCAATTAAATCTTGACTGCTTATTTCTCTAGCAGCAGCCTTACTGAAATTAAATCATCCTACAGCAACAGTTAACAATAGTCTTCTCTTGTTAGGCCAATTACTAGAGATTAGTTTAATTATTATCGCCTGCTATCTGATTATATTCCTTTAGAAATCGATACTATCATGTTTGGAGATGCGCCCATTGTCTAATGGTAAAGACGGAAGGCCTCCATGCGGCGCCTTCTGATATAGGTTCGAATTACCATGTCAAGTACTTGCCTTGCCTGCTTGTCTAGTGTACTAAGATTAGATCATGCCTGGCTACTTGACATGTATTCTGGTTTATAGGTTTATTATGTTGCGAATCACTGGATCAGTCTACTGTCATATGCCCTCTATATCAGTTAGTTCATTTGCCCTTTTGTCTTTATCATCCTCCACTTTGGATTTCCTTATCAGTGAATACATGGAGTAATTGTTATGAACTTGAACTTGGTGCTGTTTTACAGGTCTATTCTGCTGATCTCACACATGAATAGAGGTATTCTTTGCTGTTGACTTAACAGAGGTATTCTTCGTCATCACTCATGAATATTTTTTAAAAAGATGTTGTTAATCTGATCTTTGCTAATCCAATCTTCTTTGATATCCGGTCCTTCCTTAGGTCTTCAATTCGGCCTTTAGGCCACCGCTGTACTACTATTCTTCTTGATGAATGAAACACAACTCTCCTGCATTTTCGAGAAAAAAACTTTCTGCTCAAAGTTGGAGGGACCACAAAAGCTGAAGGAAATCTAAGGGTGCTGTAGCTATCTGGAGCTTGAATTGTTTACCTCTATGGTTTGAATTTTGAATTTTGTTTTTGCCTCTGGAGATCACTGATATATGATTTGACAATTTTCTAGTGAACCTTAATACTGCAAGGAAGTAAATAATTCATACATTAGAATGCAACTGGGTAGCTTAGCCATTACAATGTTACTGGGTAGCTTAGCTGTTACAATGCAACTGGGTGACTTAGCTATCACAATGCAACTGGGTAACTTAGTGTTTTCTATCCGTTTATTCTTCCTTTTAGACATTACATTGCAAACTCTGCTCAATAAGGCTAGCGAGCCAATAAGCATATCTGACACTCCTTGACACAGAAACTTTAACTTTGCATCATTGTTGAATAACATGCAATATTTAAAGGCATCTGCCAGGATTCCGAAGAATCAAGCTTTTGCCAGAGGAATGAATCCATGCTTAATAGCTGCCGACCATGTCTTGTCGATGTCCATCATATCATCTCCGCACTCATGCATGTCCCAGCCTTCCAGAGCATGCACTATTCCAGCAATGCGCCATGCACTCATCACCCTTCTTGGCAACCAATTCTGTTCAGACAGCCAGTAGTGTGACACATGTTAATGTTGACCACATTACCTATTGTAGGCTTGGAGAAGAAGTTTGTGTACATCATATGATCCCATCTCGGTTAACTCAAAATTTACACAAAATGGTAATGAAAAAATATTATTATTACCTCACAGGTGTGGACGTTTTGCATTGTCTCTGGGATCTTCATTGCTGGGTTACTCAAGTAAGTGCAATCCTTGCGTGTCTTCTTAAGGGGAAACTGTGATGTTGGAATAAATACTGTTCCTTTTGGTGCCCTCCGTTGTTGTTTATCATCTACGTTATCTCCTATCCAGATCTGTTTCAGTCAAAGCGTAATCATGAATATATTCTGCTTGCCAGTGTGTTTGTTCCTTTAGTTTTTGTACTATGCTAGTTACATAGAGTTGACCAGTAATTTTCTTGTCATTTGGTGGTAGACGATATGGCATAATGCGTTAGCAACCAAAATTGTGCGAATGGTTTTAACAAGGTTTATAGTTAAAGCATTCACCATCCTGTCATGTCTCTACTAGTGATACCCCCCTTACTGTGTATTCACTCTAGAATGCTTCTTGAGGATTTCGTCCCTTTTTTCAGATAACTTTACCTGAGGTATTTCATCACTGGAGAATTTCAGATAGACAGCTCTACTCTTTATAACTCGCAACCCGAGCATGTCATATTCCTTCTTTTGATTCATGATTACCTGCACAAAATTACGTTGGTGGAATGGTTTGGAAAAGATTGAGAGGTAGTCTTTTAATGTAAGAAGAACATCTTATAACAATAAAAATGAGCTACTAAATGATACTAAAAATTGATCTAAGACAACCAAGTAACACAGGCTGATAGATGTACCTGGATGCCTCTCTCACATAAAGCTGTCGCTGTGGCATGGGCCACCTTAGAACTACTTCCACAGAGAAAAACTTGCTTTGTACCTAAAGGGATGCTCTTGAGCACCACTGCAGTTGCTAGGCCACTTCCGTCAACAAGTCGAACTCTTAGTTTTGGATATTTTTGTGTAAATAATTCACCACTTCCATTGAGATGTTTTGCCTGGACCAACAAACTAAGGGTTAAACTCATCACCAACTGATCAATCATTGCACTTTGGATGAAACAAGAAGAAAACTCATTTTTAAGTTGTTTGCATGAGCAGTTTGTGTGTACTGTGCGTCTAGCTTTTGCAGTACTTTTAGTCAAAACTCTATTATTTCCACAAACTTGTTTGAAGTAATCAAAAGATTGTCCCTACATGCATTTTGCTGATATGTGTTTGAAGTAATCAAAGGGTTGTTCCTACATGCATTTTGCTGATATGCCTGAATGTGTTCTGGTCAGATCAGAAGGTAATGTTAGAAAGGGAATTATGCGAGACAAGTATGGCCATCATGCCTGATTTAACAGTCCTAGACTGAGCACTCTGACCCCTCCTCCATCAGCATCTAATATTGCCTTCTCAATTAAGCTGTTGATGGATCCCCTCTCCCAAATCAAGCTATACTGCATGGGAAGAAATTTTATCAGTTTGCAAAACTGTTAAACAATAGAAAACATACAGCACGAGAAACCCATTACTTGGAAGTTGTATCTTGGTATTGTCCATGTTTGCATCTTGAACTTCTTTAGTTTGAGTCTTTCAGTGACGAACGCAGAAGATCCATAAACCCATGCCAGTACCATTGACAGCCACGCTGCAGGCCATATCATCCACATATACCATACAGGGTTGTCGGATGGTTTAGAGGCTATGGAGGCAATCCCAATCCTTAGATGATAAGTTGATTGCAAGGTGGTCATATGCGTCAAGTGAACAAGATCTGGTGTTTCCTCTGTTCCTTCCAGTGTTCTTTCATACAGCTCGTCACTTGAATTGTCCATGGTGTTGTATATGTAGTCGTAGAACGGCATAAACAGCGAGTAGTTTGTACGAAACTGGGTATGATGGAGAGAGTGAAACCTGTGGAACAAAATAACAGTAGATAATTTAGTTCATGGTTTCTGAAGCTATGACTTCCACTGCAATTTTTTTTGTGCAACTGTGTGCAGAATCCACTAGTCAGCTTTGACAAAGAACTCAATGGATCCTAAGTCTCATCACCTGGTAGTATGTGACAAGATTGTGAGCATGATGCTAAAATGTTATACTTACGATGGAGTATACATGAGATACTTGAGAGGAGGGAAGACTCGGAAGATCCACTTTGGCACCAGCTCAAAATTGCAGTGCCCCATATTATTCATGAAGTCGATGTAAGCGATGTACAAGACAATGGCCAAGACAGAGCCACAACCCATAAAGATTGGGGCCATCATGGGGATTGAAAATAACAGGAAATAAACCAAATGTTCAGCAAATGGATGGATGACAGCTGCCAATCATATGGTAAAATTTCATTAGAACTGAAGACAGTTGTGCATTAACATCATAAATACTGCATCAGCGTGCTTTCTGCAACAAGGAACACTAGTTGTTAACATAACAAGCATTTAGCAATTCATTACAGCAATACAGGTGTGACGTAGGCTAATTTGAAGTAGATTGACTGTCATGACCAACAGTATAACACCTCATTTCAGAGCTTGATTTTTACAGTTTCAGAAAACTATCCGTGTAGTTTCGTACTTTTTTTTCTTCGGACATATCTATGCTCTGAATTTCTTATGCACACAGCACCAAATTGTTCTCTCAGGAATTTGACTGATGCTATGGGTAGGTTGACAAAAATGTAGCACTTCGTTATCTTCCAGCACCCTTAGTAAATGCGCTACTACAAACTACAAAGGATATTTTCATATTTTTTACGGTTTTACCCTCTTAGAGCCATTGTTGGTAAAAAAAATTGACGGTGAAGTAACAAAAGTATGATCTGTACAACTAATATAAACCATAGGTGCATCGACTGTTAAGGGTATTAGAGATAAGGTATTAGAGATAGAGTAGGATTGTTATTCCATATATACCTTATCTCTATATGGTAGTATATCCTCTCTTGTACTCTTATATATATGACCCTTTGGGTCTCATATCAACACACACAATATTCATAACATGGTATCAGAGCGCTAGGTTTAGATCTTAACTCTAGCCGCCGCTCGCTTCCGCATCGCGCGCCCCCGGGGAGATCTATCTCCGCCGGGGGCAGCGCCTACGTTTGGGGGCCGTGTTCTTCTGCCCCGTCGTCTTGTCCTCGGCCGACACGTTCAGGATGCCGTCCACCTGCTGCCTCGTCGCGTCCTCAAGTCGCGAGTTCCACCTGCTGCCACTGCATGCGTCCGGCCTCGACGCGCCGCTGCAGCATCCTGCTAGACGCCACGCTGACCTCGTGGTGCTCGTGCTCCGATGCGCGTCGTGCGCGCCCGCCTCGCCGCCTGCTGAATCGGTCACCTCCAGGACGCCGCGCTGTTCCCCGACGAGCGCCACTTCATCTCCCACCGTCCAAGATCTTCACCGGCTTCCTTGCGCTTGGCCCGCCGAGCAACATGTCGGGCTTTTCCTTCATGCCGCTTCAGCCGTCCATGCATGCATGCATGGATTCTACAGCCCGCCATGCATGCATGGATTCTACAGCCCGCGCAGTAGTTCCTCCTCGCTGCCCAGGACGCATCGCTGCTCTGGAAATCGCGTCCGATCGAGACCATGCATGCATGCGTGGTTCACCCGTAGCCCGCAGCGCCACATCGACGGACACGAGCATCTCCTGCAGCTCGTCCAGCGTCATCTCGGTCACCACGATAGTATTCGGGGATCGCCTGCTGCCGCCGTGCGTCGATCACGGCCGGGTCCGACGCCCGCAGTTCCTCCGCCGCGCACCCCTCGCCGCATGCATGCACTCACTCACGTACTCGGTGCATGCATGCACTCACGAAGAAGGAGCTCCTCGGCCGCAGACGCGCGTCTTTGCATCGCTCAGACGTGGACATCGACGCGCACCGCCCGGCCGTCCGCCGCGATCCCCGCACGCGAGCGCACCTCCTCGCATCCCGCACGCGCGGGACGCATCTACTACATCGACCGCTTCCTAGCTTCTGTCGCAGGCCGTGCGCCGGCGCTGGCGGCTTCTCATGCTCCTGCTCGTCGTCGCGGTCATCGTCCATCCACACCCTGGTTTCCGATGTGCCCCGCGTCTGAAACGTGAACACAGCGCAGTAGGCGGCGTACTGTGCTTGCTCCTCGGTTGTAAGTCCACTCTGCGGCGAGGCAGACCCATCTACATCCAAGTCGGATCGTGTACTGCATGGCCCATGCATGTGCTTTGGTCTTGTTGCACTTGTCTACGCATGCATCAGGATTGCCGACGGGCTGTTTGCGAGGGGTGGCAGGCCGATGTAGACGTGTCTGCTGCCTCGGTGATCTCGGCATGCAGCATGGCGGCCGTCCCGCTCGTCCACCATGCTGGCCTCATGATCCGTGCCGACTCTACGCCAGGACGTCGCCGTCCTGCTCCGTCACCAACTGGATCCGATTGCTCTCCATGCTCTCCAGCCGCCGCATGCCCCCGGCGTCGTCGCTCACCTTCTGGGCCGCCGCGCCTCCTGGCCGCAGAGCCGCCTCCCGTCGCCTGCCGCGACTCTTGGCCACAGGGCCTCCCGGCGTCGTCGCTCATCTCCTGGGCCGCCGTGCCTCCTCTCGGCGCCACGCCTCCGGCCGCAGAGCCGCCCCGCCTTGGCCGCCACTCGGCCTCTCGGCTGCTCCCGGCCGCCTCGGGCTCCTCGCGTGTGTGCTTGCGCCCCAGCGGCGCCGCCGCCGCCTCGGCCGCTTCGCCCGCCGCCCCGCTTGACCTCGCCTGCCGGCCGCTCCGTCGTCCGCTCGGCTCCACCTCCCGTGACGCCGGCCTCCTCTCGCCGAGCCGACCGCCTCCCGGGCCGCCGCGCCTCCCGAGCCGACGTCGGCCTCCCGACGCCTGCGCCTCGCTCCCAGCGCTCGCGCCCGCCCGCCGCCGGCCGGTCGTCGTCGACGCTCGGCCGCTCCGATCGCCGTCGCCGAACGACGCCTCGATGCAGTGCGTGTGGTGACCGACTTCATGTGTCGGTCGGTTTTGTAAACCAAAAAAAAAACCAGCTTGTCGCCGCCGACTCCCGTCCGTCGTCGCCGATTCCTGCTCCGTTCACCGCCCGGCTGGTCGTCGACTTCCGCGTCGTCGCCGTCACCGACTCGCCGTGCTCGGGACTCACGGCGCCACCGCCTCTCGGATCCGATCTGGAGCCGCTCGTCGTCATCTTTGACGACTCTTCCACCGTCGACTTCACCAGATCCGGTAGGATCGGGTTCCGCCGCTCATCGTCGGTCTTTCTCGGCCTCGAGTGTCGTTGCCGACTCGCCAGCCGCCACCGACGCCGACTTATTATTGCTGCCCGGAGAATGGATCTCTCCGGGCGGTCATCTCTCGCCGCCGCTGCCCTTCTTGTCGCCGTCGTCTCGCTCGCCGTCATTGCGTCGTTCATGCTCGTCTCCTTCGAGGCGCGCGCAGTAGGGGCGGCTCCGCCGGATGCTCGATCCGGCCCTCGCTCGGGGTCTCGCATCTTCTGGCCTTCCCACAAGATCCGCCGGTGCGCCACCCGAAGATGGAGTTCCGATCGTCGATGCCCGGCGCAAGGCGCCCGAGTGGATCTCCCCACGGCCTCCTCACTGCGACCCCTTCATCGGCCGGCGAACGCGCCACGTCGCGCCCCGAGTGGATCTCCCCACGGCCTCCTCACGGTCCCAATCCTCCGTCGGGCCGCGCCGCCTCCCTTCGGCCACCGTGGGCCCCGCGGCACGCCCGCCGCGGCGGCGGCATGCGCCGCCGCCGTACCTCCGCGGCCGGTGGGGGCGGCGGGAGCAACATGTCGCGCTTTACACGACGAGGCGCCGGGCTCGCGCCTCGCCCACCATGGTGCTTTCCATGTCGCTCTGCTTCATCGGCTTCGTCACCGCCCTCCACGTCTTCGGCAAGCTCTACCGCTCACGCACCGCCTCCGCCTGATCCCCAACCTGGCCGATCCCATCCCGTGTTTCCTCATCTCAGATAAGATTAGATGGTTTTGATGTATAAGGAGGAGGACGTTTTGTTGGCTAGCATCTCTTACTTGATCCTTCCTGGGTGAACTGAAGGATCTCCTCCGTCAGGTGCATATGCCTCTTCCGGATCATCGACTTGTCGCACACACGCCTTGTCCAGGCCTTTAATTTTAATTTTTTAGAGTTTTCAGTTGCGTCCATCTAAAATCCGTAGTTTCTACTTTTTTAGTTCGTCTCACCGCACGAGTCCACAAATTTATTGTCGATCATAGAAGTGTAGGAATTTCTCTTTTGCATGACAAGAGCCGCCTTTAAGGTCGTCGCGCTTCTTCTGCACCGCGCCTCCGTTGCGCTTCTTGTGCTCTACGCCGCCACCGGCCGTCGCGCTTCTTCTGCACCGCGCCTCCGTTGCGTTTCTTGTGCTCTGCGCCGACTCGCCGTCTCGGGTTTCGATCTGCGCCATCATGCTTCTATCTATTCCTCTTCGGCTTGATTTGACAGTTTATTCCAAGATCGCACGCAAGCACGACATCATCAAGACTCGGATTTCGGATTTATCTTGTTTTAGTATTAACTCTTTTTCAAATGCAATGCTATTGCATACGCCTTGCATTTGAGGGGGGGTGTTAAGGGTATTAGAGATAAGGTATTAGAGATAGAGTAGGATTGTTATTCCATATATACCTTATCTCTATATGGTAGTATATCCTCTCTTGTACTCTTATATATATGACCCTTTGGGTCTCATATCAACACACACAATATTCATAACAGACAAACATGAAAACCAGGGATGGCTTTACGTGTGTAAAAGTACAGACACCATAACTTACCCTTTATGAAATACTATGAAGCAGTGCTCACTAGGTTCAGGAATATTTCAAGGTGTTGCAAGGGGAGTGATATTTGGATTTCTATGATGAGTTATGTGCGCTCTTGTCATAGTACCAGCATCTAGTGGTCCAGGCAGTTTTCAGAATACGGGTTGGGGAAAAAAAGGGTTGCTTTACACACTATCCAGACATTGGTGAACTTAATGATGTAGGGCAAGAGCATTAACATCGTACATCTGGACAAATGTTATAAAAATTTACCGTGCTTTACTTAAAGCAATCGATAAGAAAATGATCAATTCCATGTGCCTTGTTTCATGTGGACATGTGGTCATTCTTTATTCTTATGTAAAGCTCTGGACTTCCTACAGCAGTGCCACTTAAGGTAATTTAGTGGGTTCTTGCAGGATCCATTGTCTGTGCGTAAGTTGGTGGCATCATTGTGCTAACCCTGGTTCTGTAATGCTGTGACTTACAGGTAATGGGTTCTGTGACGATGGAGGCATGATGGTGCGAGTGGTAGCGCGAGTAGAGGAAATGGTGGTGCAGCGCCCTGTGGAGCCAGTAGTACAGGAACTCCACAGGCCCTATGTGAAGCAGCACAGTGATGATGGCTCCACCAGTTCTCCACACTGGCATGAGGCTGACGTTCGGGACAGCTGCATAGGCCAGGTAGAACAGCAGCCCATTGAAAATGATCTGATCATCCCTGTACAGAACGGTGAAGGATCACTTAGCATTGCAAGAACAGATCGATGTGCTTGTGGTGGAGACTGCGCTCAGCGATGCAGCGATTACTTGACCATCAGAGGTGGATGGCTGTGCATACGACTTACCAGGACCGCTCCCGGTCCACCTGCTCGAAATCAAGACCGCGGTCAACGATGAGGTGCTTCCTGCGAGCGGTCTGGTAGCGGGACAGGCTGATCCAGATCTGGTTGTGGATCATCCTCAGCAGCAAAGCCGGTAACATGGTGGCGTATGCCGGGTCGATGTCTCTCCACCCCTTGGTGGCCACCCTGTGCGCAGTGTGCGCCGCTGCAGGTGCCAGGACCAGGTACTGTGCATGGATAGAGCAATGGGTCAAGTACTGAACGACAGGAGTAAATGGACTGAATGTCCTGTTTGTAAACGGTGTTTTTTCAGATCTTTGATAGCTCGGAAGCCGCTATTGCCGTGCTTGAAGTTTCCAAACATATCTTCGTTTTTTTTTTGTAAAAAAAAAGGTAGTTTGCACATGTCAATTCAGTTGGATATTTACAGGATGCAGATACCATCAGCGATTCAGATTCGGTCGCAAGGACTTGGTACACAAACGGTTCACGTGTTTTCGCCGTGAACCACTTAGCAAGATGCCAAGATATAAGCTTAGGAAAGCAAAGCTTGTCCTCTTGTCAGCTCGCTAGAGCCGTGACATGGGCGCCGTGTAGATAGGACAAACCACGTCTTACATAAGCAATCAAGTCGGCGAGCCGGCCGGAATTGGAGACTAGCTAGTTAAACGGCCGGCCGGCAGCCAAAGGAAGTTTGGTCAACTCGATCTGCTGTGCTACTGCTCAGATGAGGTAAATTGTTCAGATGAGGTAAATTACCCAGTTTGTAATTAAGGTTGAGGACTTTCGACCGGAGCACCAGATGGGCGCATGCAGCGTGCAGCTTGGTCGTAGCCTGTTTGCTGCCATTTCCAAAATTTTCTAGCTAGTATTATGCATGCATGCGTTCAGCGGACTTGGCGGTGTCTTCGCTTGTCATGAATTAGGACAAAAAAACGCGTGTGCATGGGCCCGGGTCTCGCGGCACAATATATCTCCTTAACTTCTTAACCCGAATGAACATCAGAAAGGAAAATTGGTACTTCTTGAGTAGGTTCTATTCGACTTATGGTTTATAACATATAACTTCCTTTGAATAAATAAATATAATAACCTTTTCACTATCTTTTCGAAACGGTTTATTAGGACAATTTTTTCAAAGCGGTTTATTGACTTATCGTCATTCGATTTCTACGCACGAACGCTCGTACTAGAGTAAAAAGCTATCAAATCACAACCATAAATTACCAGTCAAAGAAAAAAAATCCACTCAAGAAATCATATGGAAGAGCACGGTCGCAACTTTGCATACCTTGAAGTTGCCCATCCATTGCCAGGGCCATTCCGTCAGAGGGCCTGGTCGTGTTGCCATGGCGAAGGATGATGATGCCCTTCCTCTCTTCAAAAGGTAAGCAGCTTCCCTCAGCTAGCTCTTCCAAGCGCTCCAAGGTCCGGGTGCATTTTATGCATGGACAGTTGGGCTTTGCAGAAAACACCCCATAAGTAAGGCCTCTTGCAAAAGCCCCCTTAGAACTCATGTTGTGCCAATCACCACCTACAAAACGTGATAAACAAATTCAGCCATAAAAATTACTCCGTTAGTTCTGTTTTACTTAACATTTTTTGTTTTTTCATGGTCTTTGAGATGCACCTTTGACCGCTATCTTTTGTAACTTTATATTAAGATAAACTAATAAAATTATAATATTATCAAAATATTTTTAATAACAAATCTAATGATATAATTTTTGTATAGCGAATCTAGATAGTTTTAAATCTACTAATGGTCAAACTTTAAAAAAGTTTGACAGCACAAATTCTAAGAAGTCAAGTAAAAAAGAACGGAGCGAGTACAAAGTAAGTTTTAATGTCTACAAGTTATGTTTCATTTAGTCTAGCAATTAGCAAGTACCCCTCCATTCTTTTTCATTTGACGTTTTTTATTTTTCATGGTCTCCAAGATATGACTTTGTCTGTTATTTTTTATAGCTTTATTTTATTATATACTAATAAAAATATAATCCTATGAAACTATTTTTAACATTATAATATATATTATTAACAAACATCTCAACTTGTAAAGGTGTTTTTTTTGCAATTTCTCTTTTGTATGACCGTGCACATTTATGGAGTTTATATATGGTGTTCAGATATTAAAAAAGGGTTGGGAGAAGAACAACGGAGACAAGAAATCCTAGTGCCACGGCGGCCATTGATCCGTCGTTTGTTCGTTGGGCGCGCACATTTTGTATTTTTGATAGCTTGCTTGGCCAGTTACACTAGCATATAATAGGTATATATGTCACCTTGACTTGTTAGGCCAAGAAATGCTTAAGTTTTCATGCGTTGAGTCACTTGAGATGACCAATCTTGCTTCTTACCCTCCGGAGAATCTTTGGCACAATTTGAACAGAAGTATGTGATACCTCATAAATGTGCATCTCATACTTGTAGGGTGTTTTGATCACACAAAATCTGCTTGCTTGCTATGTCTTTTCTGTTAGGTGAACTTCCGTCTCATACTGTAATTCTGTTCGTGCTGTTAATTCCCTAAATTTCCCTAGTCGAACGCAAGAGAAATGTAAATAAAAGAGCCGCCCGGAAACAAGGGATTAAAAATATGGGTGTGATGCGACCTGCAATTTTATTTTAGTAAGCCAAACCAAGTCAGTCAAGTCAAAGTACAGAAGCTTGCAGTTCATAAAAATAAAGAACAGACCGGTAGAAGCTTCGAGATCAAGGCAATAAATCACTTCTAAGATCATGCACAGGTCAAAATGTAAGTGGCGTTGCCATGCTGCGATTGTGATAATTAAGTATGTGTCTGATAACAACAGGGAGCTGCCGGTGGTAATTGCTTCTCGATTCTCATGGGGACCTTTCTACATGTGCTGACGCGCAGTGATAGAGCATTAGATAGATAAAAAATGCCACAACGCTTAAGCATGATAAAGCAGTAACATATAGAGGTGTTTGTATATTGTTCATCGTTTAACTTCGTCTTCATTGGATTACATGCACTTCAGGAACTGAATGAAATGTCTAGAATCATTTGCTAAACTTTACTGTTTGGTTCTGTCGAAGAACAATTATAAACTGTACTTGTTGCAGCATGAGCACAACAATGTGTACAGAGTATCTCTCTCCATAGGAGGAGGTAGAGCTATTTGAGAGCTAACGACAGGAGAGAGAGCTTGTGTGTAAAATAAGTGGATCTTGCCCCTTATACCCCTCCTGAAGGTTTATATACATGAGTGATGTAGGATGGGGAATTCTTATCCAACCTCTTAATAATTACAAAAGGTAGGGGTATATTAGTACATTCCTTTATACTATTGGGTCTACTGCAAGGCCCAGTCACGGGGAGCTGGACCACCCCTACAACAATGCTCCTTCGTCAGCAAGGGCGGATCTCCTGAGGGGCGAGTTGCCGTGATCGATTGCCCCAGCCCCCTATCCCCAACAGCAAGCACAGAGGTCCCAATGGGCAAGCTGATGCAACTGCTCGCTCCAACCCCCGGGGTCTGGACACTGTAACCCTCCAAAACAGGGTTCTTGTTTGACTGATCCTGACATGGTCGTGGCGGCGCATGGACGCAAGGCCAGGTGCGGTGCGTTCCCTCCGAGGCAACGCTCACGAGGGCGATGGAGTCCACTGACGCAGCTGGATACGCTGTGTCGAGGTGGTGCATCGGACATGGGCAGCATGTAGACACGAGTGACGAAGGCTCATGCCAAAACTGCGACCGTACCATCGATGTCCTGCCTCCCACGTGGGGGGTGCCGAGGCGGAGTTGTGGGTCAGATCGGTCCTCCAAGGCGATGCCTACAAGGAGGGCGGCGAAGTCCCATGATGTCACACCGAAGTCATGGCCATCCCGTCGAGGTCTTGATGGCTTTTGCCTTGGCTGAACGTCATTTTACCCCGATCGCGTTTCCTTAACCAAAGGCTCACCCTAGTTTGACAGAGTCACCTTCGGCGAGCTGCAACATGCCTCGATGTGGTTCAACTCGGCCTTGACGGCTTTTGCCTTGGCCGAATGTCGCATTGCCTCGATGACGTCTCCTCGATTAGGGGATCCCCTTAGTTCGATGGACTCACCTCGGTGAGCTCCAACACGCCTTGATGGCTTGGCCTCGACGTAGTTCACTTTGGCATCAACAGCTTTTACCTCGGCCGAACGTTGCTTCGCCTTGATGGCTTGGCCCCCCTAATTCGACGGACTCACCTTGTCAAGCTCCAGCACGCTTCGATGGCTTGGCCACGGCGTAGTTCAACTCGGCCTTGATGGCTTTGCCTCGGCCGAGCATCGCTTCACCTCGACAGTGTCTCCTCAATTAGGTGCTCCCCTAGCTTGATCTATTCGCCTCGACGAACTCTAACACGCCTTGATGGCTTAGCTTCGGCGTGGAAACACTCCCCTCTGGGTCGATCCTAGACAACTCACCCTCTTCTTTTTCAGAAGGGAGACTTTGATGTTCTTGGTAAGTTTTTTTCCATAGGAGACTCTGATGTTCCCGCTTCCCTGACCGACTATGGGAGACTCTGATGTTCTCGACGGGAGACTCTAATGTTCCCGATGGGAGACTTCGCTATTCCCGCCAAGTTTTTTTCCGATGGAAGACAACAATGTTCTTGTCTTTGCGATCGACTAGTTGCTCGTGAGCTTTGTCCTGAGTGCCAAGTTTTTCTTGATGGAAGACGATGATATTCTTGCCTCCCCGATCGACCAGCGGCTCACGAGTTTCATCACGATATTTTCGATGGGAGACAATGACGTTCTCTTCTCCCTGATTGACTAACCACTAGTGAGCTTCATCCCGAGAGTCAAGTTTTGTCCGATAGGAGACGGTGATGTTCTCGTCTCCCTGATCGATCGGCCACTCGCGAGGTTCGTCCTGAGCATCAAGTTTTTTTTATGGGAGACAATGACGTTCTTGTCTCCCCAAGCGACCGGCCGCTCGCGAGCTTCGTCCTGAGTGCCAAGTTTTTTCGATGGGAGACGACGACGTTCTCGTCTCCCTGATTGACCAACTACTCACGAGCTTCGTCCAGAGTGCCAAACATTCTTGCCTCCTCGATCAACTAGCCGCTCACGAGCTTCGTCCCGAGTGTCAAGTTTTTTCTGATGGGAGACATGGACGTTCTCGCCTCTCTAATCGACCGACCGCTCCAAGCTTTGTCCTGAGTGCCAAAATTTTTCCAATGGGAGACGGCGACGTTCTTGCCTCCCCGTTCGATCATTTGTGTGCTTCTCCTTTGAGTCTCTCCTCATCCTCGGTGGTCTCCGCATCTAATTGAGAGTGCTTCTAAGTTTACTGTCTAGTCTTGTTTCGACGTCAGTAGTCATACCGGCCAAGCAGTCAGACCGCCATCTCATTGTGGTCAGACCGCCAACGGAGTGTTTTTGCTTAGTTTTTGTAGGGTTGGCTTGTAGTCTTCGTGTGCTTGATTTTCCGTTGCATGTTTTGAAGCCGTGGATAATCGGGAGGTTAGATTGGTTATCAAAAAATAGTGAACTCCTTTTCACCCTCTAGTTGCCGCCTTCTGTCCTACACTTCCTGTTAACGCCTTACAACGGATCAAAGATAGTAATTAACCTGCATCTGCATATCCGTTTGCATGGTTCTAGCAGCATTTATGCCACCATTTGTCATGAGCATCTGGGACTTAGGCATCACTGCAGGCAGTGTAATAAGTCGATCGGAGCGCATGAATGCTGCGCAACTGTACTTGATCAGCCTTTGTTTTGGGCGTTGTTTGTGAGCAACATATATGGATTCGCTTTTTCTGATCCTCATATCATTTTCCAAAAGCGGTTTGCTGACTGCATCAGCTTAATTCAACCGTGGAACTGCTCACAACTAAGATTCTCTTTTTCGTAACTAAATAGGTAGGTGATCCACATGTGCTAGGTTGCAGTATCTAAGGATTTTTTTCGAAAAAGAAAGCGGGAGGCTGCAATTCTATTTTAGTAGAGAGCGGAAAATTGTAGTATCCAAGTAAAATTGCCCCATCATGCGATAAATGTGTGTACCTTGTAATTGCCTCTTGTCATCGTTTTCCGGACGGGAGCAAATCGACGGAACTCATCGGTGCACAAGGGCCGCGCGCCGCGCGGGCACACCACACGGCCTCGTTCGCGGTCGGCACGATGCGCCGCGGCGCCGGACAGCCGCAGCAAAATCGGTGGGAATCACCGGAATGGCACGTACGTACCAAAGGATCGACACGAATCCACCGTTGGTGGTGAGGTGCTGCAGGTACTCCCCTCGCAGCTCCGGAGGCGGGATCGGCGACCAGCTACACTTCGAGAACGAATTCCCAGTATCCTGTAGTTCCTGCCGTTATCTCACGGCTTCAGAATACGCGAAAAGCAGCAAAACTTAAAACTAGACTGCACAGCTGCACTGCATGCAGGCAAATATGTCTACATGCGTGTGCGTGATAGATAGATAATGTAGTATTCGAGTAGGATCGTCAGACACCCACCTGGAAGGAGGAGGTCGCGAATGCCAAATCCGTGTCGTCTCTGAAACGCATGGGGAATATGGCGTTTATCTTTCCTGACTGCGGGCTAAGAGTAGCATCATTAGCGAACCAATCTGGTGTTTTTTTTTTTCGTTGCATTTTTTTGTGAAGCTTTGTCTCCATGGATCCTGGGCAAGTGAAGAGGCGAGCAAGAACGTACCATTCTGCTGACGAAGAAAGGGTCCCTTTGGTTATATACGAGTAGGGCTGTAAAAAAACTCGGAGCTCGCGAGTTACTCAAGTTCGGTTCGTTCTAGACTCGATTCGAGCTCGGTTTGAACTTTAAACGAGCCGAACTCGAGCTTGATCTCGAGCTCGCGAGCTTTACCGAGCCGAGGTCGAATAGTTCGCGAGCTCCGATTCGACCTTAAATAGTAATACATATTAATTTTTACCGAGCTTACTCGAGCCGAACTCGAGCTTGAACTTTTCTTATTGTTGAAAATTAGTGTATATTTGAATTATTTTGAATGTTATCGAGCTTATTAGAGCAGAGCTTAAACTTAAAGATTTCTTATTACTGAAAAATAGTGCATAATAAATTATTTTAATTATTATCGAGCTTCACCGAGCCGAGCTCGAGCCTACTCGAACTTAGGCCGAGCCGAGCTCAAGCCCAGGTTCAAGCTCGGACCCCAACTCGAGCTCGACTCGAGCTTCTACCGAGCTCGAGCCTGAAAGGCCAAGCTCGCTCAAACTCGGCTCGTTTACAGCCCTATATACGAGCTTCGTCGTGCCGGATGAGCCGAGGCTCCCTAACATGCCCTTCAGCTGCGAGCTAAGGATGACGGATTGCAGCAGCGATATCTGGTTGATAGCCTTGATGCGATCTATGCAAAGCGCGAGAACAGGCAACTGTTGTTAGCTGGAATCTGTATCTGTCGACTATTGTATAGACAGTACATTATTTCTATCACCAGAGAATTGAAAGAAGGTGGGAATGTTCATACCTTTTTGTCGGGTATGGCCAGAGAAGTTTGTTAGACTTAATCTTGTCGTCATCTATTAGTTCTGTGTTAAGTCTGAACTTTTGCTTGTGTTTAGTCTGAACTTCCAGTCGTGCTTCAGCTCCTGAAGACACTGTCTTTGGCTGAATTCTGTTTAGTTGTGCCCAGGAGCGGAACTGGGCCTCGGGCTAGGTAGGCTATAGCCCGAGGCCCAATAATATTACTAATACTACCTTCTATTAACACCCCCTTCTAAATATATCTAGTAACAGTCCAGCTCGAGGTCTGAAAAATAATCAGCCCGGCAGCCCGTTGGTAGCAGGTCCAAGCGTGCAGTATTTACAGCTCATACATCTTTCACAGCCCATCCAGCCATCTAACAAATAAGACCTGAGCCCAGCTAAAAAAGGAAACCCAAAATACAACCAGCCCTTAGCGCATAGTGACTCTACCACCGGCGGCCGCTCCGATCCGCGCGAGGCACGACGCGACCGCGCCCACCGCGCCGCCGCCGCCGCCGCCTCGCCGCCGCGCTCCCACCGCCGGCCGCCACCCTCGCCTGCGCGCGCGTCCGCGGTCGCTGCGCCTCCCCTCAAGGCCTCACTCCCGACGAGACCGCGCCCCACCGCCGGCCGCCGCCTGCGCTGCGCACATTCGCGATCCGCCGCCTCGCCCTCGCTCCCGACGCGACCGCGCCCCACCGCCGGCCTCGCCATCGCTGCGTCGCGCGTCCGCGGTCCGCCACGGCCTCGCCCTCGCTCCCGACGCGACCGCGTTCCACCGCCGACCGCCGCCTCGCAGCAGCGTGTCCGCGGTCCGCCATGCCTTGCCCTCGCTTCCGACGCGACCGCGCTTCACCGCCGCCGCCGCCTTGCTTGCGCTGCGCTGCGCCACGGTCCGCCGCCTCCCACGGTCCCACCGCCGAGTCGCCGAGCACGAGTGGAGAGCAATGAGAGGTAAGTAATCGTCTGATAGTACTCTAGTAGTAGTAGTTTAGTAAGTAGTAAGTAACCTTTTATGCTTCCAAATTTCCAAATTGGTTTGTTGATAGTTGATGCAATGAGAATACAATTAGTAAGAATTATCTTTTATGTTTCAAAATTAGTACGAATAATCAGATGAAATAACATATGTTCAATGTTTTACATTTGCTATTTAGGAGAATGATCAGAAGAAGTAACATATGTTCAATGTTTTACATTTGCTATTTAGGAACTAAATATTAAGGTTTAAGGATAAAAATTACAAAATGAAGAGAAGCAAGACATTGTCATCAATGATGCATTTGTGATGTTTTTTTTGTTATATCGCTATATAGTTCTAGACTTATAGTATGTTAGATTATTACTTGATTGAAATTTAGCCCGAAGCGTCATCCAATCCTGGTTCCGCCACTGGTTGTGCCAGTCCCGGGTCCTGCGGATCATGGGCATGTGTAGCCATCAATCCGCAGGTTGGTTAGTTAGTTGCATAAAAAACGGATCGGCCGTTGCCATCCGAGTGTGTTTCTGTGTTCTCCAGAGTTCAGTTTTCGTGAGTACTGTAGCACATCCGAAAACGTCAAAAAATAACGAAAAGGGCAGAGCAGAGTTGTTCTGTTGTGCGCCATATTGAGCTTTTCCTATTCGTTCCTTGCTCCGGCAGGCAAACCACTGTGTGTGCATTAACATCCACTGAATCCGCGTGTGTTTAGAGATTTCTGGGGCTAACATTTGGTATCATAGCATAGGTAATTTTTATGACAAAGATCATGCCGTTTTCGAATGTAAGGTCGAGCTTGGTGGACAGGAGTGCGTCAAAGGTACCAGCGCGTGAGGGAAGCATTTCCCTACAGTATCCCGAGTTCACGAGGAGCAACTACATGATGTAGGCCATGAAGATAAAGGTGTTCATGCACGCACAAGGTGTGTGGGACACGATCGACACTCCGGATGAAGTAGATGAGAGATAGGATCAGATGGTGCTAGCAACAATCTTCCAAGCTGTGTCCGAAGACATGCTGCTGATACTCGCAGAGGAGACCATGAAAGAAGCCTAGGAGACACTTCGCACACTGTGCATTGGTGTAGATCGTGTCAAGGAAGCCTATGTGCAAACTCCCAGAAGCAACTATGAGAACCTACGCATGAAGGACTCTGACTCCATTGACAATTTTGCCATAAAGGTAACCGTGATTATCAATCAAATTTGAGGATTAGGGAAAAAATGGAGGAAAGGCTATGTGCTGAAGAGATTACTCCGTGTTGTTCCTATGAAATTTCTCCCAGTAGTTGCTACAATTGAACAACTCAATGATCTTAATAAGATGATCCTTTAGGAGGCAATTAGTCGTCTGAAGGCTTTTGAAGATCAGGTGAGGCTGTACAAAGGTGCATAGTGGGAGGTGAAGGTAGCAAAGAAAGAAGGAGAAGGAACTAGCTGTGGGAGTGGCAGTGGCAGGCCGAAGGAAGGTGGAGGTCGAGGCTACGGATGTGGCTGTGGTCGTGGCCATGGCAGGCATGGGCATGGCGAAGGAGAACACGATACTAGCAATGACCCCAATAAGAGAAGGTTTAACAAGGCCAAAATCCGCTGTTACAACTGTCAGAATCTAGGTCATTTTCATCAGTGCAGAAAGCCGACATGGGCAGCGGCAAGCAGTGCAGCATGGGCGACGGCTGTGAGGCACGGCGGTGTGGCATGGCGGAGCGGCACGGGCGGCGGCCGTGAGGCTCGGGCGTGGCGCAGGTGGCCATGAGGCGCGGCGCGGCGGTGTGGCATGGTGGCACGACGTAAGCGGTGGCCGGTTCCCACGGCCACGTGTTCGGTTGGCCGGGGCACAGCCGAATCACGTGTTCACACGGCCGAACGATGATTCGCTTGGCCGAACGACGATTTGCACGATAAAGACTTAGCAAATGCTAATTCTTCTGGCCAATCTTACTTCCGTCCGTCTTTCCACAAGTTTATCTTAGCTATGATCTGATCCATCTCCGTTCGCATGTTCAAACATTTATTTCAGTTTCCGCTGGTTCTCTAATAAAGTACTCTTAAAGTTTTAATTTTTTTTACGATTTCTATTGTTACTTTCATTCTTTATTTTAACGATAACATTCTATACTAGTATCTTATATTGGTATGTGATGTGCTACAGTATAGTAGAGTGGCGAGGGGAACGGGTGAATGGAATGGGAATAGAGTGGTGTGGAGGAAAAATAAATGCGTCGGGCATGGGAGTGGGGCTTCGAGATTCGTGCATCCTGACTTTAGATCGAACGATTCCGATCTATACTGTCGTATGACGTCCGAACGGATACCGTTCTTTAGATTTTCTATTTCTATAAACCCCGGACATCCTGGAGTAAGCATTTTGGCCTGAACTTTGACAACTAAGTATTTGGTGAATTATTTAGGATCAAGGCTTGGTATGTGGGTAGATCATAACCCCAACTTAATCACCCTCCGTGGTCTCCACCCTGATTTATTTCTTCCCCAGTTGCTTAAACATTGGACATTGCCCTTCCATAAACCATTGACCAGCACCGACAGACGATAAATGGAAAGATCGACCAGACCAACAATGATCCCATTTTATGTAAATGCAACAGGTAGAAATGGACCAGGTAGGTACAAGAACGACCAACTAAGGGGGTGCTCATTTGGGCTTATTTTGGCTTAAGCTTATTGGCTTAAGCTTATTTTGGCACTATTCATAATTTCGTCTTTTTCTGAATTTTTGACTTTTTTTTGCGCTTTTTTGTCGGTTCTTTTTTTTCTCGTATTCGTTTGCGTTGTTTGTGATGGGCTAACATATTTTTTATATTTTTTAATTTTTTTAGATTTAATTATGTCAAATAAGCCTCTGTCATTCTGGTGTTTTTTTCACCATTCAAGTGTTTTCAGCCATAAGCCACCAAAAATAAGCCGAACTGAACACCACCTAAATAGATGGCTTAAAAATCGGAATAATGCGCAGCTAGTAAATGAAGGCGTTCGCTGTCTCTGTACGAACGACACATCGCGTCAATGCACGCATCAATCAGTTGAAATCAACACAGATCAACTCCGTACACCATCAGCCGTAGGGAAAGAAATCGTAGCTAAGCTTAAGCTTTTCCAGTACCCTTTTTCTCACCGATGATACAGATCTATTGGGTATTCTTTTCCCTTGCACGCAATGCGATAGTATTTATGTAGTGTTCCAGCCCGACGTTCACCCAGATAACGGAACCCATGCATGGATGGAAAATGTTTTTTTTTAAAACTAGGATTTGCCATATCTACCGATGCTACGACGAACGCCATGTTCGTTGCATCGCCGTACTACGGCACGCCATGTGATCGGTCAACTTTTGCGTGGCAGAGCCACAAAACAAACATGATACGGAACAAAACTAGTAACAACAATGCATCAAGTAAAAGCTAGTACACCAAGTTGCTCGCTAGATCTACAATCTAAACAATAGACAAGAGGAGGCGAAATCAGGCGATGAACTATGCTTGATGTGTCTTCTTGAGCATCGGTTCTTCAGGTCGGAAAAAAAAACGTCGGGACCGACGTGGCCGTCACTCCTTTATCTGCAGCCAGCGGCCGAGCTGCGTCGGGTTGACGACGCCGGGGATGTGGGCCCCGTTATTCATCAGCAGGCAGGACACCTCGGCGTACCTCCTCCCCAGCTCGGGCTCGGCCCGCGAAGCCGGACCGGCATGGCGGCTCGGCTCGATCCGGCGGCCGAGCAGCGTGCCGTGGGTGAGGAACTCGTGCGCCAGGTTCCCGGCTAGGAGCTTGTTGTTGCCGGCGCGAGCCGGCTTCCCCGGCTCGGCTTTAAGCGGCACGGGGCGCAGCTGCAACTGCAGCTCCCGCTCCTTGCGCTTGCCGCGTGCGACACGCGCCGCCTCCAACTTCTCGCTGAGCGACATATCGACGGCTCCCCTTCGCCACGCGCCACGTCAGCAGCGAGCGGAGCCGTCAAAACGGAGCAAGAAAAAACGATGGGAGATTTATGACAGCGGGGCTCACCAGGGGCATAATCGTAATTTCACATGTCAGGGACCATGGAAAGGAGGAAAACGATGGGAGGAGACGAGAGACTGGGAGGTGGTAGAGTAGGATGACGGCGTTTAATATTAGGGTGTGCCAAGGGAAGGTGGGGAAGCGTGAGGAGGGCAGCCGGCTCTTATTTATATTGGAGAGCGGTAGAGAGAGCCTCTCGATTCCGCCTAAATAACGCGAATGCCACCGTGCGTTTCGCGAGGCAGAGCGGAGGCGCAGGGGCAGCTTCGTTTTTGCGGGGAAATTACAAGGGTAATAAAGTAATTACGCTGTGGTGGTGGCCGGGGAATTCACGCGGGATCATGGCGCCGGTTCTTCTCCTGGGACCACCCGTCAGTGGTACGAAGGTGGGAATTTTCGGTGCGGGTGTTTTGAGTGTTTCAGTCGTCTGGTGCCTGGGCCCGGACAAGCATTTTCTTTTCTTTTTCAGGCATGCGGTGAGGACCCATTTATCCCGGCTTCCTGCTTCAACTTGTGGCTATAAGTCGAAATGTGGTCTCTTAATTTTATTTTTTTGTTTTTTCTTTGTATTGTTATAACAGTGTTTTACCTATTTATTCTTATTTTTTAATTAAATAACTCAAAAAAAGCTAACAAGTTGCTATAATATACTTTCAACTAAAGGATATCAGTTAAAAGCCAGAAGCTGTTAAAAAATAGAATGAACAGCCCCCATGGTACAAACGAAACACTATTTGGAGATCAAAATGCTAGATAATTTTTCATAACTCTGTCTATGAGAATTTTCCCTTTTCATTGATTTTTTTTAGGTTTGGGCGGATGATAATAAGGTCCTGTTCGAGGAGTTTCAACTTTTGTTTAAATCCACCAAAAACTTAAACTTCTCATACATGTACCTTTTGTTTTCTTTTTGAGACCTTCCACCATCTTCTCTGACGAATTGACAATGGAGAAAAGCTAAACTCCCCAAGCACACCCTAAGTAAATTGGTTTAAGATTATACTAGAGTTTTCTTTTTCTTTTTGAAATCAAGATTAGACTCAAGCTTGCTTCTACACAACCAACCAAGAAAGTAGAAGTGGCGGCTATGAAGCGATGGCAAGAAGCTTTCGTTCACACCTAAAATTGTTAACCCAGCTTTGTCCTAATCCATGGTTGGGCCCAGCCAATTCAGTTTGGGCCTTGTACATCCCTTGCATAGTCCATAAATTATGGCCCTCTCCAGCCTCCAGAAACGCCCAAAATTTCAGAGACTAGATACTGTACCAACGATACGAAGCATGCCATCAAAACTAGAAAAAGCAAAATGTTACAGCTCAAGGTAGGGTTGATACAAATCTAGATGTCAGAAAAAATAAAAAACGTGCATGAAAAAAAGCAAAAAAGCGGATCCATGCATAGATCTAAATAATCCCTCTTTCTTTTGCTGATGTACGTTACAATTTTCCTCGACACACGTCGTGTCCTTCCTTTCGAAAACTTTCGGTTGATGCAAAGAAAGCGACGGGAAGAAAAGTCACCACAGAACTTAACATGATTTTTGGACAAGAGAAATTGTAACCATGATTTTTTTAAAAAAAAAATTAGCCAGGAGCTCTAACATTTACTTAAGAAAAAAGATAGGCGTCCGGATACAAATCTCAACGTTGTTTGAGTTGCTCAAATGGGCAATTGACATTCATACGGAACGAATTTGTTAGCTGAAGGATTTACTAAGGTATATTTATCTTGGACCTTTGGAATGCAAACTTACGCCACAAAAAGACGAAAGAGGCGGCCATATGTGAAGCTTCCATTGATATCATAGAATTAATAATGGTGCTACCATTGTGTGAGTTATGCTTATTTTGAATATCCTAAACCATGTCTTCGTTGTTAACCAAGAGTGTGACAAGAGACTATTGCTCACGCTAGGCATGCTGTTGCACGGGAAACTTACGTAAGTTAGGCATGCAAATGTGTGAGAAACTCGATAAGCTATAAATATTTAGTAAGATACTAAGATGGCTAGTTAACTAGGAGTTAAATTATTATGTTAATTCTTTAGCGTAATTAATACATTGAAACAGATACTTAGTCACGTTCATGCAATTGCGCGGGAAACTTGACTAGTCAGCTAGTGCTGAACTAGCTAGTGGGCAAAAGAATAGTTCAAAACTCCTTTTTTTAGAGTCTCTTTTTTTAGAATATGCATGAGTACTACGTATCATATATGTCAAGAGAGAGAGAGCCATTCCATGGGGAATGGCTAGAGTGGAGATGTTTCACTTAGTCGATTCAGATTCGAGCCCTCACTAACTAAAATCAGAAGGAAAATCAGAGAGACGTCTCTCCCCTTGTCCCCTTCTTTCATATATATATATATAGAGAGAGAGAGAGAGAGAGAGAGAGAGAGAGAGAGAGAGAAGAATAGTTCTTTTTTTAAAAAAAAACTTCAAGAGAAGAAAAGTTCATACAACCGTTATAGCGAATCTATGGGACAACAGGTAAACGAAAAATATCTCAAAAACCAAAGAAGGAAAAAAAAATCCTATTCCCAGGCTCCCAGCATATGGAACACATTAAACACCAAGCCAGCACATCGCAGGAACGGTACGTACATACACCCCGACGCCAACCTCGGACCTCCATTAATTCCTCGGCCTCCTCTCGAGTCTAGATGCTCCTCGCCAGCTCGATCGGTACGTCCAGGATGCATGGGTTCCTCGGAAAATTCTGCTCTCTCCAAATCAGTTACGGATGCCACGCCACTGGCACCGAATCGGTATGGCTAGCGAGCACCGCGAAGCCGCGCGCGGCACCGACGAGTGCAGCAGTAACAGGCGATCACTGCCGCCGGCCTGGGGCACAGCGGGAAACTAGCGACGGCGTCTCCGTCTCTGCCTCCGCCTACCGCGTGTTAGATTAAACCTTGTCTATATGTCTAAGATCCAACCAGCTTTACTCCTTAGGCCCTAGGTCTACATAGGCTAAACATAAGCTCACGATCTACCGTATGCAAGCCCTAACGCAACAACCTTATAAGTGGTATTATGACTTCTCTCATCAAAAGACTAGTTCAATAGGTGAGATCTCTCTCACACTTATAAATTGTACTTTTTTCCTTCCTACAATTGATGTGGGACTATTCTCAACATTCACCCTCTCACATATCGGCTATGCACTTATGCAAGCATGAAGTCTAAGAAAATGTTAGGTACCTCGACTTTGAAACCAATTGTTAGATCGGATCCTGATCGTATGACTAGGTCTAACCATATTTACTCCCTAGGCCCCAGGTCTAAACGGGCTGAACACAACTAAGTTCACGGGCTGCTGTATGTAAGCCATAAATCAATAACCTTATAAGTGTTATTGGACATTATCTTCCCAAAAGACTAGTCCAATGTGTGAGATCACACTTATAAGTTGTATTTTTTCCCTTCTCACAACCGATGTGGGACTATTCCCAACACCGCAGTGGTGATTGCTCTGATGACGACTATAGCCGTTCGCTGCAGAAGCGTCCGCGCGGCTCCAGCGATCTCCCCGAATGTGTCCACTTCATCTCTATCAGCATCGCCGATCCGTCTTAGAAGCTTAATGTTCTTGCAACCATAGGTCATCGAAACCGAGATCGAAGGCTACCTTAGGGACGAAGCTGGCACCGGAGGCTAGAAGCCTTGTGTCCAACACAAAGGCGGTGAAGATGATGAGGAACATGAATTACAAGGAGGGCACTGGCCTCGGCAAGCATGGCCAAGGGTGTTGTATTTAATCTTATGGGTTTGCTAACTCACATGCGAATGAAAATGTCAAAAATCATAGTCAATTACCTCACTGTTGGATCTTGCTTCACAATTCATACAGTTCATCCTCTCCGGTGACAATGGATGGTGGTGGCCGGAAGATTAGGGCGTGGGCTTACCCGTTTAGGATTCGGGTTCATCGGTACCCCCCTTCCCGCTTAGAGGGAGGCTGGGGTGGTGGTAGACTGGGGGTGGGGCGGTGGCGCCACCGATGCCATAGGGTGGAGGAGGGTGGTGGCAGTTGATGGGGGCGATAAGAACTAGAGAGGTTAGGAAGCGGCGGGAGGCGGTGGCGGATCTGGCAGCGGCAAACATCGGAGACGATGGAGGAGGCGCGGGGACGAATAACGGGAGAGTTGGTTGGGGCGAAGAAGGGTTGGTGGGAGCGATGGGGAAGAGGAGATAGCCAACATGCCCTACCAACGCCGATGGCAGTGCCGGCAAGGCGGTGGGAGGCAGCGCACGCGGAGAGGGTGAAGGAGAATGAGGTTTGGGGGGTGGGGAAGGGGTTTATATGAGAGAGGGGAAGAGATCTAGAACGTTGGAACAAAATCCAACAGTCCACAGAATTGACTGCTTTTTTTTAAAAAAAAATAGTCGACTGTGATATAGTCGGGCACAAGTTGTAGCAAAAAAGAATAGGTCCTATAGATAGGCGTGCTTTTGTATCTCTGATTGACATACATGACAGTCGGCTCCATGCCATCTGGAACATCAAAGTAACCGTCGAATGCAGTCTACAAAGGTTGATCATATCAGCATGTAATGTAAAATTTTATCATATATGGTATATCACACAGCCATACGAATGTATAAGATCAAGAGGTCAATGCCAGAAGCAGTTCTTACTGGTTCTCCAATTAGTACTCCGTCTCTTTCACCTGTAGCGAAGACCAGCGCATTCCCCTCGTAAGTACCAAGGTTGCACGGAGAATATATGCGATCCTCGGCGTAAATTGCTGTATAATGATTTATCCCGATGACATCCACCTTGTTTTGAAGTAACCTCTTCTCTTCTGGGGTGAACTTTGGCAAATTTGATGATAAGATCTCTCGCATTTCTCTAGGACGACTTCTACGGTGGTTTAAGCATCCAGGTCAATGTTTTTTTTGCCTGATTGTTTCTTTCACCTGACTAGGTACCGCGGAGAGGGTGGCTAATCGGAAGAAAGGGATCGGGGAGCCATTGCTGGCAAGTACGGTGAGAGAACTCCGTGAGTCGATTGCAGACATCCGCTCAGGTTTTGGAGTAGCCTTCGGCATCAATTTATAAAAAGAAGTTTGATTTGAAGAGTTGCAGGGGCCGCGCGAACGCGTACCCCTTCTACCACAAATTATGACGTTCACTCTCCCACTTAGGAAGATGATAAACCAATGTGTCTACAAAGTGCAATGTAGGCCATTGATCTAGGCCATGAGGCTTATTGATCGCTCATTGACCCCGTCCAGGTAAGTATGTTTTAACGTTGCCACAGGTCATGCCTAAATAGCCAGCTCGCCCTCCCAAGGGTACTTGGTCCCCGATATGGGACTAAACACGATTGTGCGTATAAAAGGACCCGGTGATTGTTTGAGGTGCTAATGATGTGTGAGGTAATTAGGTCCACCCAAACCTACTAATTTAGGCCCATTGCTTCCTTTATAGTCCAAGCCCTACATCGTCTGTGCATCACGTTGTGCTGTTGTTACAGGTGCGATGAAATCTTTAGCTTATCAGGCCAGGGATCGATCAGTATCAGAGATCCAGAGCACATCCCATGTTCTCCGCCGAGATCCCTGGTAATGAAAATCTCAAACTCAACAACCTGCAATGGTAATGAAAATCTTCTCCGACGAGCTTGAGGAGAATACTATATACGCAGGGAGGGAAAAGGAAAAGCGCGTTCCCATAACCACTCGCAGACGCAAAATTATTCGCGGAAAGTGGAAGCAGTGAGACATCACTGTATCATAATAACATGGACCTATCAAAGATTCGAGAGACCACGATGCTTCGTTCTCTCCAAGTTAAACGCCAGGAAAAGACGATGCGTTTGCGGCCTCTGCATCAATGACAATGAAATGGATGCCGACCTCCGTTCTAAAAAGAAAAAGAAAGAAAGAAAGGTAAAGAAATGGACGCCGGGAGTTCAGCCTCTGAATCTCGCTACACCGAATCTTTCAAGGTTTTCCCAGAATACTGAGGGTCTGTTCTTTTTGGCTACGGCTTTTGGCTTTTAGCTGCGGCTTATGACTTTTGGACTGTTTGTATGAGAGATTACAGAGTAACAGAAATTCACGTGCGGTTTTTGCTGATATAAATGAAGTCAGTAAAGTATGTACTACAATTAACTAGTAGATCTTATCTTGAAAAAAATACTCTATTTAGAAGGTAGTTACTGTAGAAAAGTCAAAAAGCAGCTTTTAGAAGCTGAAAAGAACAGGGTCTGAATCTTTCAAGGTAGGTTAACTGGGTTTACTTAGACACCGAGGTTCACTGTAATAGGAAATGGCTTATGTCTCAAGAGTTTTCTAACAGTAAAGTAGTCCAGATGCATGATTGGAATCCACGGTGTCCTTCCGTAAACAAGCGAATCTTGGCAAATTAACAGCATCATCCAGTCCAGCTTTGATGAAGCTGAAGTGCTAGTTATGGGCATCTCTCATAGCACGGAGCAGGGACGAAGGAAGCACTCTAAGTTTCATGTAGCACTAAAAAATAAATTAATAATAATAATAACCCTAATCTAGTTATGGCTTTAATTAGGAGACCTCTCTATTCTTTTTCGTGCGCAGCTTTTCCAAATCCAGATTTTCCCATCTAATCTCTCTCTCCGTGCGGCGGCCGGCGGCAAGGGGGTGGCTGGAGGCGGCGGCAGCGGCGCACGCGCACGACCAAGGCGCGGCGGCGGCCGGTGACAAAGGCGCAGCCAAACGGTCGTTCACGCAACCGAATGTGGTTTCGTACAGCCGAACAGCGTTTCGCTCGGCCGAACGGCCATTCGCGTGGCCAAACGTAGTTCTGCTTGGCCGAACGGCGTTTCGCACGACCGTGGGGGCTAGCGAACCCGTTTCCTCTCCAGTCAAATTCATCTCCTGTTGTTCCTTTATCAAATTCTTTTGTATCTGGTCGGTTGCCGTCCATTCCATCTTGAGGTTCGCACACAGCTGTTGAGGGAGCAGTTGGACAGTTATGCATTTCGGATCCGTTGTGCAACGTGTCCGTTGAGCATGCTCAAGACAAGTACCTCGCGGCCGTAACCTGTCCTTTCGCACATTACCGTTTCATGATTATTGTCGTCATTAGCTTGGTATTCAATTATTTCGTAGTACTGGTTGCCAGTTATGTGTTGCTTGTAGAATTAGATAGATTCTAATGCGCTGAGCTAGTTAGTGTTGTACACTTGTAATTGTATAGTGCTTGACTATAGAATTCATGCTTAGTTAGGGATTAGAACAGATGCTTAAATTATTGATGGGGTAGCGTATAAGCATGTTCAAATCTAAGGTTAACCACTAGTAATCTTTTAACATTGGACGTCATATTTATATATCCTGCTTCCATGGTCCTTTAATTGTAAATTAATTGATTGTGAGCCTCGGCTGATTTAGTTGTGGTACATTAATCTGACTAATAATCACTTATCATGTAATAAAATTGTATGATTGACAACCCTTGTGTGTCTTCTTCTAGTATCCTCTTTAGAATAGATTTGAGTACGCTATCATCAGATTATCATTCTCCATCTCTTTGTATCACAAATCATATCTCTCCGTTCTCAATTGTATCAACCTCTCAACTGTATCACCCTTTTACCTCATAATTTTACCTTAATTCACCCTTGACTTTCTAATTACATCTTGGATAACTCACTAATAAAAAAAATGACAGTTACCTGGCCCAAGATTACCCACATATCGTTGGCCAGATTTTAGAAAGTCTAACCCAACAGATTCTAAAATTTTATTTTAAAAAGAATGAAGGCAATGCATAAAAATGACAATTTGTTTAGAATAAAACTCCCTCCGTTCTTTTTATATGACGTCTTAGAATGCGTGTAATCAACATTTTACAATTTTGGCCGTTAATACACACACAAGAGTATTTGCATTTGTCTGCATTTGTCACGTGGAAATGATACCATTAGATTTGTCATAAAAATACTTTCATAGTATTATATTTTAATAATTTTTACTAACATATAATTAGAAAAAAAGGTCAAATATATGTATTAGAGACCGTATCGCTGTGCAAAATGACAAATAAAAAGAACAGTGGTAGTACTTTGTACAGCGTGCATCTATATAATAGCTGTTTTTACATCTTACATAAAATCGGATAGTTCACGAACGAATGCCATGTACACAAATTGGGTATAAGTGGCTATCAGGAGTAATGATTCCAGTAACATCACTACATTAAAACAGCATGTTCATCGTAATTTGCAGCTTTGAAGTTTCAAATGAAAGCTTTCTCTATCGAGCTTCATGTAGACCAAACTTCAAATGAAAGCTTTCTCTATTGAGCTTCATCTAGACCCTGGAGGAATTCCTTGTACCACTGCGCGGATAGCTTTGGAGTCCTTTCCTGTGTTTTGTAATCTACGTAGTATAGTCCAAAACGCAGTGTGTACCCAAAGAGCCACTCAAAATTGTCAACGAGAGACCAGGCGAAGTAGCCACGAACATCAGCTCCATTCCTAGCAGAGAAGGTGTGCACCGTATGTTAATCATGAACAGTTAAATATCAGCAAAGATGTGGGTTTATTCTTTTGGGTAATCTGAAGATATGTATTTTGCCGGAGAGTTTTTATAATCCTTAGAAGGTATCCGGAGGTATCAGTATCTCACAACTAAATTATATATACATTTTTAGTATCTTCTGGTAATTTAAATAAGGCTGATAAAAACTTTCAATTTGACTGCAAGGTACATGCATGAGACTGACCTGATAACGTCGGCAACTTTTGTGAGATAGCCGTCCAGATACTCTATCCTGCCCTTGTCATCGAGCCAATCCTCCACATTGGCGCAACCGTCTCCACCTTGTGCATATCCTGAAGCATTTCCAGATCAGCATAATTTTCTTAGAGACTGGAAACAGAAAACGAACAGTAATGCTAGTTCAATGACTGTTCTGCGCTTCCGTACCATTTTCAGTGACGAACATTGGCAGGTTGTTGTACCTCTTCATGATGTAGGTGACCATCTTCCCTATCCCGTCAGGAACCACGTAGAACGTGGGCATCGCAGTCTGCACGTACATCACGCAGAATCAATCAATGCGATCGAGCATTTCAGTACAAGTTCCTTGGCATTTCAAGCACTCCTTACCGTAACGAACTTACCGGAGCTCCGATGGGAAGTCCGTTTCTTTCTCCGGTGACGGCCACCAGTGCGTGCTGGGTCGCCTGCCCCGATGGACACCCCGAAAACATGCAGTCCTTGGCGTACAGGGTCGTGTAATGGTTAACCCCGATGAAGTCCAGCTTGTAACGCAGCTTCCTTAGATCTTCCGGTGAGAAACTCGGCAGCCTCTCGCCCAGGAGCTGGCGCATCTCCGGAGGGTAATCGCCGTATACTAATGGATCAAGAAACCTGCGTACATGAGAGCAAGTTAAGTCCTCTGTAAATTAATATCACACATGGAAACCAATGTAAATTGAGTACTACTTTGATACCTATTGGGTAGTTTCTTACCATGGAGCATCAAACGACAATGCTCGTTCAGTCGCCAGCCGGTCCTCGGGGACATCCCTCAGTGGCTCATACCAAACGGTGTTCATCACAAGGCCAATCGAGCCATTCTGCTTGCCCTGCATGTAGAGCAACCAAATGGTGTATCAGCGAGTAAGAAATCGTTGGCTTCAGCCTGCAAGTTGCATAACCAAAGTCAATGTCATCCTGGCCAGATGATGGTTAATCACCTGGTACTTCCTCTTGTATATTTCGACAGCAGTGGCATGGGAGAGTATCACATTGTGCGTGGCGACGTAGGGCTCAGCGTCAGAGTTGCCGCGGACGCAGGAGCCAAATGGCTGCGAGCAGCGGCTCGGGGGGTAGTTGCCGCGCATGTAGCCGCTTCGCACCGCGACGTTTGGCTCGTTGAAGCTGCTCCAGTACTTCACGCGGTCACCGAATGCGTTGAAGCATATGTCTGCGAAGTGCCCAAAATCATACCTGCATACAGAAGGAAGAACGAACTGTTTTACTAAGTTTAGGAGTCAGTAATTAAGAACATGGAGAAACTGTAACCAGTCTTGGACAAACTTGGATATAACATGAAGTAAGGATCGATTGAATCTTTTTTTAGAAAGCAGGCGTACTGTATCTCGGCATTGAGCCAAGCTCCGTATCTGTCTTCAAGCTCTTGTGGAATGTCATAGTGGCTCAGCGTGACAAATGGCTGTATTCCTGCTTCAGCAAAAAGTGTTGAAATGCTAAGTACAGAAAAATCTCTGATGTCTGAGAAAGTGCAGAACTCTATATGCAAGAAATACCTTTAAGCATGAGTGAATCGATAAGCTTGTTGTAGAAATCAATGCCTGATGGGTTGACTCCGCCGAATCTCCCTTCTGTCAGCAAACGCACCGTCTTTTGTTAAGCGTAAGATGAGGTGATACAGATTTGATCATTTGGAAAAACTATGCAACGAACTCACTTGGAAGAATTCTGGCCCATGATATCGAGAACCTATAGGCGTTTACGCCGAGAGAGTGCATCAGCTCAACGTCGTCCTGTCAAGAAGCAAGATTAGGGCCGGTTAAGTTTATGCAGAGACAATTCTCAGTACAATTTTTTTGTTAAAAAAGGAATTTTGTAGTGTAATATTTGCACCTCGTAGCGGTGATAGTGATCGTCCGCGATGTCTCCGTTGCTTCCATCTTTGATCCTTCCTGAAATATGTTCGCAAGTAAAGACGGTTGATTATTTTCTTTTGGGCGAGGATTGATGATTGTTTGTTGGCTGCAACTGCACCTAGCAGCAGAAGTTGGATGCACCGGACGCGTAAGGACGGAACCACGAGGAACGTCCGGCATGGGTCAGAAAAATATTTGGATTGTTCTTTTCAACCGAAGCTAATAGTTTTTAGTGTTAACCTAACTATCTATATGAACGAATCGTGCATCTATAAACTAATTAGTTGCTTCGAAAAAAATATCTTAATAAATCGTTTTAAAAAGATAATAAAAAATAGGGAGTGTCTATACAACATGTGATTGTTTTTGGATGCAAAAACAGTCAGATTTTAGGACGTTGGATGGTGATCCAACGCTCCAGATCTTTTTTTTGGAGGGGGTGCTTATATTCAATTTTTTTTTGGAGATGGTGCTTATATGAGTGGATCGTTGGATAGAGATCTAACGTCCCTTGATCATTTGACTGTTTTGAACTTCAAAAACAGTCAAATGTTCTATAGCATTTCTCTAAAAAATAATCCTATTTATTTGTTTAGAAGACTATAAGTCATATGCTGGAAAAAGAACGGCTGTAATAGGTCCCGGCCGAGTCCCCGTAGGCTGTCCGATCCCCATCCGACGGATCGAAGCGCGGAACACTCCTCTTCGCGTGGTCGGCGCATGGGCCGACACCTTCGCGGAGCGACGTGGGCCAGCTCTAGGAGTATTGCATTTACACATGTATATACAGCGTCGGTGCTTGAAATTATTATACGCATTTGGTATGTTTTTTTGTAAGTGCCACGAATCGATACCGTAGAACATCACGTACAAATACGAGTTCATCCACAACATGATGACGAGACTCGAGAGCCTACGGTTGAGAACTTACCTGCTCCATGAGTGAACACATCCCAGTTGCTAAGGCTTTTGTTGTCTTCTAGGTATGCACCTTCAATCTACAGGGAAGAAACAACTGCGATTAGCACGGTATGCCGACTTTTGCAAACGCAGTCTCAACTGTTTCACCATGTACCAAGCAGGCGCCAGGAAAAAAAAGAGATCCAATATATACTCTGAGCTAAGAACATTCTTGGACTACGTATTGGGTTAAACCCAATCAAAGCCCAAATAAGAAAGTTCACGGTAGGATGTGTTCTTCACTTACTTCTCATCTGAATACCGGAAGAGGGTAACAGTAATTCAGGAGCCAGGACCCTATGTGCTGTACATCTCACATAGGCCAAGACGCGCTGCTAGAGAGATCAGTGAGGTACCTGATACGAGGAAGTGGCGGTGCCGAAGAGGAAAGACGACGGGAAGTCGCTCCTTTGGACTGCAGAAACCCATGGGAGCAGCGAGAGGAGAGAAGAAGCGAGCAAGAGCCAAGTCTTGCCTGCCATTCTGTGAACCAGCGATGCTCTGATCCTGCAGCTTTCCCTCTGTTTCTGCAAAGAAAAATAGTTTAGAGAAAGAAAGGGCCTTTTTCATGTGGTCATCTCCCTCTGTTTCAGCTTTATGCCTTTTTCATGTGGTCATCTCCGTCTGTTTCAACTTTACGGAGCTATATATAGAGGGAGGTGGTTTACCTTGAGCACAACAGTTTGCAGCTTGGATTGGCGGAGTGCCCCACACATACAGGTAGCCCTCGCGCGCGAGCGGGGTGGACAATGCGAACCAGGACAGTAGAACTGGACATGCATATACTCCATATATTATAGGAGGAAGACTCCCCGGCAGCCGAAACGGGCCAAGTCACCTTTTTTTGGTTTTTTTGCGACAAAGTCTTTGCGCTTTGCGAAATCGCGTAGAGGTCCTCCGTCATCGCAAACAAGTCCCTGCTTCTTGCAAACGGGTCCCTGCCATGTTTTTTTCTAGAAACCACCCTCCACTTCACCGATAGCAACCCGCGGTTTCCAAAATTACGTATAGGTCCTTGTTTAGTTACGTACAGGTCCTTGCGGGTCAGTGTTTTTTTACGAAAAAACTCTTTAATTCCTCCGAAATTACGCGTACGTCCTCGATTTGTTTTAGAAAACCGCCCCGCGGATTTTCGTCTCTTTTACTTCGGTCCATACGGTGGCTGGCACGGCGTGGCGCCGTGCTTACGTGGCTAGTATGCATCAAATGGGGCAAAAATGAAAGCAATGCCATCGTACTAGATAGTCATGTGTTTTCACTTTGCGCGCGGAATCTTCCATAGCTATCCCCAAAGGCGCAATGGCTGTGTATTATCAGATTATCGCAAGAAATCGACTGTATTCCAATATTTTGGTTATCCAGTTTTAGATATCTTACAACTTGATACAGAAGAATTTCTGAATTTCTTTATTTTCTTATTTGCTCCCCTTTTTCTCCTTTTTCTCTTCTTCTTTTTTCTTACAAAATTGGCTACAAGCCTCCTTAATATATAGGCTAATAATCTCCTTCTAGCATACGTATTCGGATTTCAAGTTGGACATAACTTTAACTTGAGTTACATACGAAGACGGACTCTACTACATCCTGGACTCGAAGTCAAGATTATTTCTAATAATCCCCTCCTTAATCTTGACTTGACTCTAAAACATTGAGGTTGTCGAACTCAACTACGACTTACTAAACTCATACTTCACACAGAACGGTGACACATATGCTCAACGTTCTGATTTCTTTTCACCTTACTTGAGTTTGGACGACGATACATCTTCTCAACATACCTGACGACACATCTTCTCAACATACCTGACTCAACTCATCATTAGAGCACTGTTAATTCATCATCGCTGAGCGCTTCAGCAACAAACGCTTTCTTCATCCTCGGCTTGGGGCATTCTAAAGCAAAGTGCTCGTAATCATTACAATTATAGCACCTCATTTTTGCCTTATCAAACTTTTGATTCTGACGGCCTTGGCCACCACCCCTAGAAGTGTTCTTGCCTTCACGCTTCGATGATCGGATCTCCCACTCAGCGCGAGTCAACAAGACATGTACGTCGCCATTGTTACTATTGTGGCGGGTGCGTTCCTCATACGTCTTAAGACGACCGACGACTTCCTCCATGGTCATCGTCTTTAGGTCTCCAAATTGCTCTATGATCGAAGCAATTGGGAGAAACTGTGAGGGAAAAGCACGAAGGAATTTCTTCACTACGTATAACTCTTCCACCTTCTCGCCAAGGGCTCGAATCTTGTTGACGATGACCGTCAACCGGACGGCGAAGTCATTGATCGACTCTGTTTCCTTCATACGCAACACCTCGAACTTGATCTTGAGAGTTTGTACATTTGCTTCCTTCACACGATTGGTGCCAAGATGCATCATCTTCAACTCCTCCCACGCGGCTTTGGTCGTCTTCTTTTCGGCTAGTAGGAAGAGCGTCTCCTCTGGGATGCCCTGATAGATGGCCGTCAATGCCATCTGATCCTTGCGCACATCGACGTTGCTGTTCTCGATCGTGTTCTATACTCCTTGAGCCTTCATATACACCTTCATCTTGATTGCCTAGGCTACATAATTGCTCGTCGTGAGTATCGGATAATGCAGCGAGACAGCGGAACTCTCCTTCGCCATCATACTGAATGATACCTCATCACCGGTGATACCACTTTCCGGAGAACGCGACATGATCTTGAGCACGGATCAAGAAATCGGGCTACTTTGAAGCGGCTCTTGGACCGAGGGAACGAAGAAAAAAGATGTATTATTTTTTTCTTTTTCCTTGAACTGGCTCCTATGCCGTTTTTTTCTTTTCGCAGGACTGCTGCTTGTTGCCTCGGGATGACGCGCGGAGCGGATGCCTTGGGAGCACTGCGCGAGACGAGCGCAAAACAGAATCGTCGAAACGATTTTTTTAGCGGCTCGGTTCTCGCCTAGGCTCTAATACCACTTGTTGCAATTTTGTTCCAGGAGAAAACGCACACATCGCAAATAAACTAAGAGAACACAGAAGAATTTCTGAATTTCTCTATTATCTTATTTGCTCCTCTTTTTTTCCTTTTTCTCTTCTTCTTTTTTCTTACAAAACTGGTTACAAGTCTTCTCAATATAGAGGCTAATAATCTCCTACTAACATACGTATTCGGATTTCAAGTTGGACGCAACTTCAACTTGAGTTACACACGAAGACAGACTCTACTACGTCTTAAACTCTACAAGATAACTATGCACTGTTTCGTACGTGCGAGGATGCAGGATTTTCCCCATCTAGAAGTCACACGCATGTTTGAAATTTATCGGAATGAAGGTAGAGAACTACAGCAAGCAATTTATTAGCCATGGTTTTCTCTGTCTAAGGCATTGTTACCTGTACATCTCGTCGAGATTAGTTTAGGAAGATTTTCACCTACGCTATACCGTTTTCAAGTTTCTCGCATCAAATTGTTTGCGTATTGAATGCAAAAGGGCCCTGAACGGCTGAATTAAGGATCACCTCGTGGAAATCTGGAGCCAGCACGAGGAAACATGGACTCTAGAATTGTACATGGTGCAGTCATAGTCAGGTCGGGTTCTTTTCGGCCTAATATTTACCTCGCGACAAACAGATGATACGATGTTGACAGATGCACCGTCCATTTGAAAATCGGTGCACGCAACTTTTTCTTTGACAAAGAACCAAGGTTCGCGAAGCAGAGAGCTGCTAACGTCTCTCCTCTTTTAGAATTTTGATTTCTTCGTAACTCAAAATAAATTAGATGATTTCTTAAAGTAAAATTTGAAAATAATTTTTCAAAATTAAAACCATGTAGACCATCTTCAGCCAAAAACTATGGAGCGTACTAAAAAACCAGGGCGAACATCCCTGGAAGACGGAAGGGAGCCAGAGGACGTATCGCCGAGTAGCCGTACGCGCGTGCTTGCTAATTAAGATAGGACCGATAGGTCATGTCCACGTCAAGTACCTTCTTAGTTTTATCTACACGCGAAACACCTACCCACAGCGAGCTATCCGACGTGTGTTTTTTTCTTAAGATTCATATATTCCGACGTGTTCCTGTCTGTCTTGTCAAAAAAACACGCGTACGGTGGTCGGAGGATTCTGCGGCCGAAGTTGAGTGTCGATCTTCTGGCTGTTCTTTTCTTTTTACTGGTATTCTTGCTGGCTTGTTCCGAGTCTTTTCGTACCAATCTCGCACCCTTGAGTCAGATACGTATGTAACAAGAATAAGAAAAGACCACTCACGACTGTATCACAATATTACGCAATATATGTCACAAATACTCCCTCACCCACGTCACCGTTTTTACAAAAAAAAAGCCCTTCGAATTTTTTAAAATTATATATGAGCTCTTGATTTTTCCAAAAAAAACACATGCCACGTCAATGTTTCCACAAAAAGGCTCTCAGCTTTCCCAAAATTATGTATAGATCCTCGATTTTTTCAAACAAGCATTCCTTTTACAGGATAAAGTCCTGCGCTTTACCTGAAATTATGTATAGGCCCTCGATTTTTCAGAAAAGCCCTACTCTTTTGGGATTAAGCCCTACAAATTTTTGATTCATTTTTAGTCCACGTCATAGCTAAGTGCAACATCTCCCTTTCTGGAGGCGCTTGTAATCCCTGCAACTGCCCAAGGCTATTTAGTTGCGGAGTACTGTACATGAATAAGCATCAGTTTAACATATGTTTATAACAAAAGAACTAAACTTTATTACAGAAGTATAGCTTAACAACCAAGTTTGGACGCAGTGGGCATGCAAGTCTAAAGTTATCTTATAACACAAAAGAAGTTCCTCACAGGTGTACTTGAGAGAAGCTAAGACCTAAAACTACTGGTCGTCGACGAAGTAGGACTCTTCCAGTTCTTCATCAACAGCTTGTTTATCATTGTTCTATTATTCTTTTGTTTGTTGTTTAGCAAGTAATAAGTACAACCGTACCCAGCAAGTTACAAGAGTAAAACCTAATTTATCTATTTGCCAGGATTGTAAATGGATGGGAATATATTGGTTTTATTAATGGGAGTGTGGATGCAATTTTATTTGTAAACATTTGCAAACAAGGAATAATAAAACTACAACTTATTAAGAGTAAGGGGTTTCAACACTTGATTACTCAGATTAAAACATAATAAAATCTATTTATGCATTGTGTTGGAATCTCTCATTAAACACATCTTCATTAACCGAAAGCATGGCTTATTCGAATATCATTTATTTTACTCTGCAGAATTACCCAGCTTTACCCACAAGATTTCTCAAACTCTCAATGTCATGCAATAGACACGCTTCAGCTAGTGTACGACTGAGTTGAGAAAATAAGGCTTTTCACTACTCATGTAATACCACTAAATTGCAAAGAGTAATAGTGCAGTGTAGGGCTGCCATTGGACCAAAAAGCCCCTAGTGCCATAGCCAGTCAAAGCATGAAGGGAAGGACATAAATGGCAGTGCACAAAGAGAGATTTGTCCAGGAGGTAGCCGTAGGGCATCCTTGCCCTTTTTATGCTTCTGCCAGCTGTCCCAAGAGGTGGCAAGCTGCATGCTTGCCATGGCTGCCACCTCTCCCCTGCATCCGGTAGAAAGCTACGCAAGCCAACTACTCTCCCTCTTTGCCTCAGCAGAAGCAGCGGTCAAGCCAAAAAGATAGCCACACAGAGCAGTGAGGAAGAGCCCGAAGGAGGAGAAGCCTGAGGAGAGGAGCTCGGATGGCTGGGGCGTGAGGACGGCGCCGACGCCGACGCCATCTGGGGACATCGACGGCCACCAAATCCACGCCAAGCCAACCCCAGCCGCCGAACCCACACCAAGTCCACCCATTGAGTAGGTTCACCATTCCTCCCACAATCTCATAGCACAAAGAATAGCATGCAAAAAAAAAAAGATTACGAAGCACAAAGAGTAGAGGCAAACCGTCTGCAGAAGGGGAGCCGTGCCGGTCAGAATGGCCGTGGCCGTGAGCTCACCCACGCCGACCGGGCGATGGCGCCTGGCGCCCACCACAGACGCGCAAGGGAGGCGGCAGATCCGGTCTGCACGGTCAAATCCGGCGAGGAGGAAGGCGGCGGGGAGACCGGCATGAGAGCCCGAGGCGGCGAGCCGACCGCCAAGACGCCGTCATGCCGCCGGAGCCCTAGGTGCGGTCGCGCATGAGAGAGAGGAAGTGGGGAGGGAGGAGAAGGCGGGGGGGCAGCGGAGCCACCGGCGGCGAGCTTGGGGCCGGCGAGCCTGAGCTCAGCCGTGCGCCCCCAAATCGCCTGGAGGAGCACCCGAGAGAGAGAGAGAGAGGAGGAAAAGAAAGAGGGGCGGTTCGGCCGCAGAAAATGAAGAGAAAAGAGGAAGAAAGAAAAGGGAAAAAAAAGAAAGGAAAAAAAAGAGGAAAGAAAAGAAAAGAGGAGAAAAATAAAAGAAAAGAAAACGGGATTGGTACCTGCGCGACGGGTCCTTAATCCCGGGTATTTTTGCCCGAGTCGGGTCAGGCGTGTAGAATCGTCGTTGTCTGCTTAAGTCCTGGTTTTTGGTTCGATGCATTGAGTCGGGATGACGTTTGTACAGGTGAAGGTCCTGAGTCGACGTCGTCTGCACGTCGCTTCGCTCCATTTGGTTAACCAGGCAAGTGCATGGTAAAACGGTAAATTCTAGTAATGTGGTTTCTGTTAGATGAATGATGGTGCATTGCTTATCATGTTATGGTAAGTTAATTATTTCTGGATGCATGATGAGAAATGATGAACGATGAATCTTCATGACATGACATGTTGATATGCATAAATGGAGAAAGCGCATTGCATGCATGTCATGAAAAGAGATAGTGTTGGTCCGCTTTATGTGGACACTCCACGGAGTGGAGAATGAGGTCCCGTATGAAAATTACGGGCTATTGTGGTCCCGTATGAAAAGGACGGGCTTGAGATCCCGCATGAAAACATGGCGGGCTGGGTGAGCATCGACGGTGCTCGCTCGCTATACCCAGATAGACTAAAGAGAAAAGAAAGAAGTGCATGTGCATATGCATCATGATCGGTTGATGAGAATTTGAGATTAGATGGAAACGAATGGTAAATGAAACTGTGATGGTTCTGGACTAATTCGTAAACCTGTTATTTTTCTGTTTTGCTTGGTGCTTGCTGAGTCTGTGGACTCACCCTTGCTTTATTGTTTTTAGGTGATCGTTGAGGTCGGCATGCATGGGCGGGAATAACACATGAATGTTCTTCACGAACCAACATCACTTTTGTTCCACCTTTTGTCAATCTATGCTAGTCTCTTCTAGGCTGCTAGAGTATGGGCTAAACAAAGAACTATGTTGTATCTTTTCGCTGCTATCTAAATATTTTAGTGTGGTTTTTCTGGTAATTGAAGGTAGAAACTTGCATGGGTGGTAGCATTCTGGCCCAGAGGATGGGCGGGGTGTTACAACTCAATTCTTCATATAGTCTCTACCCGGTAGATACCCACTCAGACCCGGGTATCCACTGGCCAGGTCTAAACACTTCTGCCTGTCCTGAGTGGAATCTAACATTGTTAGGTATGGTTATCGTTCTCATGCTAACGCCCCATCACACCTACATCATGTAGATGTTCAATCAAGTTGAGTAGCTACTAGACTAGGATTGACAAGTCAACATTTATGATTGAGCGATTTCCGTGTCCCTTACTCAGTATAAGGTTCCAGTCCTTACTTTTCACAACGAGGCAACCATCCACACCCAGATCCTCAATGCTCTACGGCACTGTCACCCATCTACTCATGCCTCCTCCTTAGGGTAAGGTCGTGGACTCCAACCAACTAGTGGCTTTCCACAATTTATTCTTAACCCTAGAACTATTTTGAATAAATCTACCAGCCAAATGCCAAGTCACTTAGTAGTACAAATATTTTGAATAAATCATTCTATAATTTTTTATACAGTAATTAAATATTATTAATGTTGTCAAGGTGAATATGACCTCAAATTAAACAGGGCATTTTTCAGTGGTAGGACATAACTAATTTACATGTCATTCCAAATATTTATTTTAATTAAATAACATTGCATAAATAACAATAATGCAAATACTGTAATTAAATAATTTAAATTCTATGGGATTTAATATGATAAAAAACTTGTAACTTGCCTTACTGTTCTATGAACTCTGCTGTCTCGTACACTTCGATGCCTGTATCTAGTCCTTGCATGGTCACCTCGGAATACTCAGGAGGTAACGTAAACACACAAAATAACATAAGCTCTGTGCTTGAAATTTATCAAGCTAGGAAAACAAATAAAATAAAAAGGAGTAAAATGCAATAAAAACCAAATTGGGTGGGTTTGGATTTTATTGGAGCTTGGATTGGTGGAGCGGAGGTTGGAAATAAATTCACGGTGTTGAAATGGTCGAAACGGTGGTATTTTTGAATTTAGGGTTTAGGTGAACAGTGGCGTGCTACCGTAGCTACAGTGCTTGTGGCGGCCCGGGATGAACAGTGCATGGCCTTTGCGGTTTTATACCGATTCAGCCCACGCCGTGCAGCCAAAATGGCCCAGTGCGCGCGTGCGCACAGGCACCAAATGCATGACAGTCTCTCCTGATCTCCTAGCACTTGTCCATCATACTACTGTAATAAAGTGGCACATTCTTTGTGAGCTGACAGCTCTGAAGTTTGGCTGTAATCTTGAGCAGGGTGATCTGTGTAACTGGGGTGATAACGCCCCAGGGACTGGTCATAAAGAGATTGTGCAAGTGATAATATGCTAAATCGCTGGAATTTATTAGATTGGCGTTTAAATGAATAAATTATATCATGTACAGGATTGTAATATCTGTCACATATACAAATTCTGGAACCTCTTAAATGAAAATCGTCAAAAAAAAACCCAAAGAAATATCTCATTCGTGTCAAGACAGAACTAGCCGCCTGCCTGTGATGTAGAAGACATTGGAAATGGGATTCTGTCATATTGGAATGAAGTATTTGCTATCCTTATACGAAGCCTCTTTGTCCTCCCACTGTAGTTTCTCCCACCAATCAGATGAACCACATATTTGCTTTAGTTTCGCACAATTGTATGTGTTGCTCAGTGGGATGCTTCTCAAATTTGCGCAATCCTCCACCCGAAGGGTTTCAAGGCAAGGGAAATCTCTTGGTTTACAAATACTTTTCAGCTTCTTAACATCAGTCAATACGATCGATCTCAACTTTGGGAAGTCAGTGTACCTTGTATCTTTGGTTGCTTCGCCCTTGCACATGCTTTGATAATCATTATTACACTCATCCCATGAATTCTCTACCATAGCGTGATCTTCTTGTTTTTCAGAAGGGTTATCCTGCATTTTCATTCCTTGTTCTCCATACTGCTTGTCACTGTTAGCTTCTTCGTCTTCAACAATTTCCAGCATCTCGTCACAATGGGATACTAAAAGCCTTTCGAGCAACTCAAGTCTTCGGACCCATGTGATATTCAACAATTTGGGGCAGTTTGAAATGTTCAATTTGCGAATGTACCAAAAATTATGGGGCATTGGTGCAACAAGGACACTTTCCAACGAGGGAAGAACTGAGAGGGTCAGGAACTGCAAGTGTGAAGTCGTCTGCTCAGCATCAGCAACCACAGAATCAGCAACCAGTGTATTCAGATCATAGCATGATTCAACATGCAGTTCCTCAAGGTGCTTCATGTGGTTGAGGTCAGAGATTTTGATTGATTGCATCTCTGCACAGTACTTCAGGTTCAAGCGATGTGTTGACTTTGCCAAAGGATGAGTCTTGTTCAACTTCTTTAGCACATCCTCTGCATAAATAGTGATTCCGAGAAACAGTAATGCCCCCAGGGAATCCAGATTCAGGTCATCGACATCACGAATCCCATAGTGGCTACGGAAGAGATTGAGCACTCTCAACTTGTGTAACTTTGAGCAGTTGTTCAGGGTATCTTCAAGTGCAACAGTCACACTGAGATCCAGATGCCTCAACTCTTTCAGTAACCACAGACGCTCAGGTAATCTCATAATGTGTGTGTGTGACAAGTTCAGATGCTGCAATGCAACCAATGTCTCACACTCTGGAAGTGATGTTATTGCAGTGTGAGAAAGGTCTAGAACTTTCAAGGAGGACATACATTTGAAAAATCCCCAGCCCAGCATGTTCAAATTTGGGTTATTCTGGATAAACAGTGTGGTGACGTTTTTGCATTTTGGTGAGAAAGAAATATCTGTGATGTTATTAGACATGATGGAGATCCTTGTAGCTTCTTTCCACTCTCCAGCTGTTGGAGCATTATCCAGGGCCATCCCTGCTTGAACGAGAAATTTTTTATCTGCCTTGTTAACCAACCAAAGCCCCAGATGCCTGATTACGTGGTGCATTTTTACCTTTGATGACATTGAGCTACTGGTCTGCAACAAGCACGCTGAAATAAGACTGCGAATTATCTGATAACCCTTCTCACAATCATTGAGTAGCAAACCTTCAGCCAACCAATAATCAACAAGTTGCTCTTTACTAATAGACCCATACTCTGGGAAAAGAGTGCAGTACAGAAAGCACTGTTGTTGAGTGGGTGTGAGCCTGTCAAAGCTGTATTTCAGCCGAGCAAACATTTCATCCACACCATCAATATTGTCCATATTGGCATCAATTGCATCCGCAGCTGAAATCCACTCTCTCGGCCCTTCCAAGCCGGCCACAGCGGTCCCAATAACATTGAGTGCAAGAGGTAGACCTCCACAACTTTGGAATATTGCCATGGCACGCTCCCTAACAACATTGTGGGGACTGAGTGATTCAACTGCTGCACTAGCCCCGTTACTCAGCTTGCTCACGAACAGTTTCCATGCAGCATCATTATCCAGAATCTGCATCTCAATCAAGCTCCTCTGTGCACCCATCTGGAAGCATACTTCTCGGTAACGTGATGTCAGGATCAGCTTACTTTGGCTGTTGGTATCTGGTGTTGGGATACCAACGTCCTCCAGTCGGAATTTCTTCCTTACATCATCAAGCAAAACTACAAATCTTTTCCTGGACAGTGCCTTTACCAAGAATCTGGCCCGTTTGTCAACTGTCTCTGCTTCATTCCATGGCAAGTTAAGCCTTTCAGAGATAGTCTGCTGTATCTCTGCTGTGTTCAGTGTCTCTGAATTGGATACTTCAATAAAGATGACAACCTGGCACAACCAAGTTAAGAAAAAGCAACATGGATTGCAGTCAGAAGGTAATTTTAAAATATGATTGAAAATGCAACCTAAAAAAAGTAGAAATAGCAAGATAGTAGCGGAGATGCATATACAAAGTATGGGATGCAAAATGTTATTCACTATCCACTTGAACCTACAAGTTCAACATTTGTTGCTGGGACAACCATAGAGCATTCAGGGAAACATAATGTTTTGAACAACATGCATCTTCTTCTAGGCCATGCATTTCTTTTTACAAATTTTCAGTCCAGCAAAAAACATCTTATATTGCTTTTTTATGCCCAATTAAACTTCTGAGAGCCAACATATCCATACATTTCAAAACAAACTATTACACATTAGGGCGAGTTTGATCCAGATAGGATAGGAGCACTATAAATTCTATCAGGGGTTCTCTACTAGCATGCCCACCTTGCTAAAATTCTTGCTAATTCCATCCTTTTAGACTCATTTGTATGTTCTTAGTGCAGGTGCATGTTTCACAACTTATTTGTTTAGCTTGTATGTAGGTTAAATAGCAAAAAGGTCACATATTTGTTATAGAGATGAGTATGTGTTTCGAAATAGTTGACATATTAAAAACAAAGCGGCAATAATAATAATAATTTCGGAACTTGTATTTGATGGCCATTAACATGGTCTATATAGTATATGCTTGGAAGAGCAAACATTTAAGAAACTTGTGAAAGACAGCAAAATGACACACACTAATTTCATGATGTAAATAACAATGCAATTTTCCTGTACATATCTATTATGTATGGTTAATGTACCTATAATTTTTACCTAGCTATGAAGCTGTAAAATTTTCACGTTGAGCTAGTGCTTGTGAACAATAATTTGAAATGTCCTATGCATGTCTGAGAGACGTTAAATTTCGTTTTGCCTGTATAAGAATAGCAACATTTTTCCTAACATTACTGAAAAACAAACTTTTGCAGTGTATTGCTATTTTACATAACATTTCTGAATATGGTAATTGGTACCAAATGTAAGCATCGTCATTGAAACAACCCTATATATGCATTCTAAAATAACAACACAAATGTACAGATATATATGTATTCTGAGGCATAAATTGCAGTCTTTGAGAAAGCAGCATACCTGATAGTCACGGGCCTTCTTTTCAAGATCGTTGTTGAAGACGTGGAGGAGTGTCGTCTTACCAATGCCTCCTTGACCCCACACGCCAATTATGCTCGAGTCACCCTTCTCAAGCAGATCATGGAGCTGACTCACCATGGTCTCCAATCCAAACGTCTCGATTTGAGGCAAGTGTTCAACAATCTCCGGTAGGGGCTCGAATCCAAATTTATTGAATCGCCCCCCTTCCTCGATCAGTTTACTCACCTCTTCCAGCGCCTCGACAACACGCTTGCCGATCCACGTACGCCGAGGAGCATGCACGGTGCACTGGCAGAGGCAAGAATACTTCATCAACAGGCTATAGTCCTCATCAATGGCGTCCAACTGTAGCTCATCGACACGCCTCAGCCAGACCTGCACCTGAGGGTCACAGACGTTCAGCTTGTCTATCTCCACAGCGACTCGCGCTCTAACCGTCGTCTCGACAGCCCGCAGGCTGTCCCTGGCCTTGTCGAGATCACCCCAGTTGGATTTGAGGCGAAGGAACGAGTTAACCTCACGGGCCGCCGCGTCGAGCATGCCCGTGCCGTCCAGGCAGTCGCACAGCGGCTGCAGGCACGAACCAGCCGCGCTGATCGCGTCAGCCATCGGGGACAGCAATGCGCATGCAGATGCAGCAGGCAAAAATGGATGCTGCAGATGTAGGAGAAGCTTAAAGCTTATAAAGAGCAATGCAATGCAGCGGGGAGACGCAACGCGGTCCCGTAGCCAAACCGGGCGGCACGGCAAGGATGTGCAGCGAAAGCGCGGCGACGGTTCTGCCGATGGCGATTGGCATGTCGGGCGAAATATATCCACACGCAATTGGGTGTCTGGGCTACGAAAGTCATCATTTGGGGAGGAAAACTTGGCAAGGACAGACTCTACCGGCCGAAGCCGAGTTCAGCAAGCAAAAACTTCTCCCCGCGATCCCCTTTCCTCGTCCCTTCTCGAGAAGAGCACCCCAAGCGAAGCAACGGCTGCGTCCATGGTGGAAGTAGAACTGATCTGGAAGAGGCAATTCGTCAAACACCTTGCGTGCAGCGCCATCCCTCCTGCGCGGAGAACGCGTCCGTACCGCATGCAGCGCCAAAGGAGCTCGCAGTATTGACTTGGAATCTGGTGATTAGGACGTGGTCGGATTTGCGCTGCGCCGAGCAGCCAAGATTTGGACGTGGGGGATGACAGCGTCGCGGTTCGCAAAGACGGCAACAAGCCGCAGGAATCTTCCTACCAAACCCGCACCGCACGGCCGCAACCGCATTCGCTGGGCCTTCGGGTACCGACGCGGGCCGCCATGCTTCAGCCCAATAATTTGCTCTAGAGGAGGTCCTTGCCTTTAGGGGGTAGACGAAGCGGATAATTTTTATTCGTCCGACTGATCAAAATTTTGTGAAATAAATACGAAAGAGATAGATGTGTATCTGGTACTATCTATGTTCAACTTTGACTTTAAGGAAAAATATAGAATATGATACAAGATAAGTGATATCCGTATGTAAATGATATGAGTAAGTCTATTGTGATTTCATCTAGAAACAAAAATAACATATAAGTAGATTGTCATATCTAAATAGACAGGAGTACTGAATGTTTTTTCTTTAACAGCTCAGTAATTAGTCTCTCATGTTCGCTCTGATTATGACATACTGTTCAATGTATTGTGCAAAAAAGTAGATAATTTTCGTCAGATCGATCGTTCGAAAGATTATGGTACAGATACAAAATAGAGAGATGGATATTCGTTATTTTCCGTATTCTCTGAATCTAAAAAAAAGTAAGTTACTGGATAAACAATATTCGTTTGTGTGCGCTCCAATTGGTCTGCTTGTCCTCCTTCCACGCTTTCTTCCAGAGCGGAGGCGAAGAGGAGCGAGCAATGCGGAACACCCAGGATCCACGCTACATTAGTCAACGCGGTTCGACGGTTGCTGCCTCTCCGCGGGCGCATTCGAAGCAGCAACGCACTTTACCTGTTCGGCAAATTGCTGCTCCGTGTGCAAGCCCAAGCAGTGACCGACTGGAGGCTGGAGGGGTAATCGTGGATCGCGGTTTCTGCGATGTTCTCATGGAGGATTCCTGCAAGACAGGACCTCCGTCATGTCCGCGAGATGTTCGACGAAATGCCTGAGCGATGCCTTGTATTCTGAATGGCTGTGTTGCTATGTATTCGACAATCGTCTCCTTCAAGGTAGGGTTACAGTCTATGCTTTGAGCCATCGACTTCGTGTTCAAAAGAATAGGGTGGAAACTGATCTTTTTGCCTCTTTACGAGTTATCATGCAGCCAATTAGGGAAATGCAGCCGCACAGTTGGATCCCTCTTGCGGGCTAGCTACAAATGTAACTATTGAAGGAAAGTCAGTCAGGTATGAACCATATTACTGGTTTTTGGGTTTAGGCCGCTCGTTTAACTTTTGAAGGATATGCTGTGTAGTTGCAGTTTTAAGGCAGTTAATGAGCTTAACTGCCACATGAAATAGGAAGAAACCCTACATGAATATGAGAGCGCAACACTTCGAAATTTGATCAAATTTACATCATGTACAATTCGTATGTACAGCAAGCTAATACATTGTTGTTGTACGACATATACAGTATGTACAGTTTGTATGTACAACATATACAGTTTGTACAGTTGTATACTTGTGTGTACATTATATAGAGGTTGTATGCACAGAATACTAATAGGTTTACACAAAAGCCACTTATTTATGAATCTGAACATATGAATCTAATAAATAAATTCACATACTGGTATTTACATCATAAACAGAAGGTATCATTAATTCATACTTAGCAAAATGTTGCAGTGAAGAAAGTTGTTTAAATAGTTTCAGGCGTGTGCTAGTCTTGATCCTGGATGGGGATGAAATACCTGTTCTCCATTATCTCCTTGTCATCCCACTCAAGCATTTCCCACCAGTCATACGACCCACAAATCTGCTTTAGTCTCTGGCTGTCATACATTTGACCCAATGGAATTATTCTCAAGTTTGGGCAATCCTCCACCCTAATACTCTCAAGACAAGGGAAATCTCTTGGGTTGCATATCTTTGTCAGCTTCTGTAGGTCAGTCAGCACCAGGGATCTCAGTTTTGGGAAGTCTACACGATGCACTTTACCATTGATCCGCCCACTTCTGGTCATGTTCTGGTAGCCCTTTACATATTCAGTCAATGCATCTTCTACCGTACCATGTATCTCCTGTTCTTCAGAGAAACCATTTTTTCTCCCACATCTTTGGATACTACACTGCTCAATCCCCCATTTATTGATTTCCACGTCATTGACTGTTTCTTGAACAACTTGCTCTAATTCATGGCAGTGACAGATAGAAAGCTTCTCAAGTGCTTCCAGCTTCAGAACCCAGGTGACATCATGCAACTTTTGGCAGTGAGAGATTGTTATTTCTTGGAGGTTCCGAAAATGATGAGGTGAAGATCCAATAAGAATAGTTTGGAGGGCAGGAAGTTCAGCAAGGGTGAGCACTTTCAGGCAAGAAGCTTTTCGCTTGTCAGAGTCGGCGATAAGCTGTTTCAAGTCAGCACAAGATTCAACATACAGCTCTCCAAGTTGCTCCATATGTGTGAAGTCCGATATCTGTATTGACTGCATTTGTTTGCAATGCTTGAGGCTAAGGCACTGTGTCGACTTTGCTAGAGGATGCGTCTTGGTCAGCTTCTTTAACACATCCTCGGCATAAATTGTGATCCCAAGGAACTCCAATTCCTTTAAGGAATCAATGTTGAGGTCATTGACATCACGAATCCCATAGTTGCTTCGGAAGAGGTTTAATACCCTTAGCTTGTGCAGCTTGGAACAATTGTCAAATGTGTCCTTTAGCGCCCCAGTGACACTTAAGTCTAGATGTCTTAGTTCTTTGAGCATCCAGAAATCCTCAGGAAGCCTCTCAATGTATGTGTGAGACAAATTGAGATACTTAAGCTTGGTCAATGTGCTACAGAGCGGTAGTGCTGTAATGCTGGTGTGTGAAATATCAAGAACTCTCAAAGAACGCATGAATTGGAAAAAGTTTTGACTGAGCCTATCCAAGTTAGGATTATTCTGAACCAGCAAAGTTACAAGATTATTGCATTCAGGTGAGCTAGCAAGGTCCCTTATGTCATTGGACATGAGTGATATCCTTCTAGCTGTTTTCCACACTCTGTGTGGTGGTGCCTTCTCCAAACTCATTCCAGCCTTCACAACAATCTTTTCCTGCACTGCAAGGGACAGCCCCAGATGACGAATTATGTGGTGCATTTTCACCTCTGAGTCAGATCCGCAACTCTCCAACAAGCATGCGGAGAGCAGGCTATGGATTATGCGATGACCTTTCCTGGGATCCTGAGGTATTAGTTCATCTGCCATCCAGTATTCCACAAGCTGATCTTTGCTAATTGAGCCATATTCTGGGAAAAGGGTGCAGTATAGGAAACACTGCTGCTGCATTGGTGCCAACTTGTCATAACTGTATTTCAGTTTGTGGAACATCTCTGGGATTCCATCCAAGTCCTTGATGTCATCCTTGGTTGCTTGCATTGCCAAGCTCCATTCCCTGGGTTCTGTTAGCCCTGCCACGGCCCTCCCTATTACCTTGAGAGCAAGGGGCAGACCACCACAACTTTGGACAATTGCGTCAGCATGTTCTCTTACAACATTGTTGGTGGTAGGTGACTCAATGGCTGCAATAGCGTGAGTGCTCAAATTGCTTCGGAAGAGCTCCCATGCCGATTCCTTCTCTAGGTACTCCATCTTGATCAAGCTCTGGTGTGCTCCCATTTGATAACACACATCCTTATAACGTGAGGTGAGAATTAACTTGCTTTTGCTCCCAGAATCTGGGGTAGGGATCCCGACTTCTTCTAGTTGGAATTTGTTCCTCACATCATCTAGCAAAACCACAAATTTTTTTCTGCCCAACACTTTTGCCAAGAGCCTGGCACGGGTTTCCTCTGTGTCTGTGTCATTCCATGGCAAGCCAAGGCGGTCAGTAATTGTGCGCTGGATGGCTGCTATATTCACAGTTCCGGAGTTGGACACCTCGATCATGATCACTACCTACCAAAGTTAATTCAGGCACAAAATTGTTAGTATCCAACTAAATTGCACGAGGTAACAGATCAAGTGTAGAAAATTAGTACTTCTATGAGTGCAAAGGTTTCAAACATTATATTGCAAGGCTTTCAGAAAAGATGAATAGACTACCTATTGCCATGCTCATAATCTATTTCCCCTTCACATTGCAATGAAAATGTTCTAAAATGAGGCACCATACGCAATACTTGCTCTCTTATTTTTATGCCAATGGAGATATGTAAAAGCCTGGATGGTTGCAGAAAATTGCAGTGTTCTCTCAAATGTACACACGCAATTAGGGAGATTAGAAATGCCATATTGGTAACATTGTGATAAATATAATTGTCAGCGCTTCTCGACAAATATCTATCTTTGTACATTTCATGCTGTAAATGTGAAGTATTGACAGGGGGATAATATAGAAAATGAACTGTTTTGCCTGTGTTGATTCAAATCTGTTAGGGAAAGAGCAAAAGTCCTGTTCTTTATTCAACAAAATCATAGTGATTTTTGGAAATACTCATGTGCATTCAGGCAAAGTAGAAAATACTTTGTGAGTATATGACACCAGAGGTCCAGAGCATACACTCTAAAAATTTCTGTGAAAGAACAATGACACAGTTTGTAGCACTATATGTACTTTTGTTTTTGATATTTTTGGAGCAATGGAACATTATTTCTTTATTTACTCATTTGTTTGTTTTGCAAATGTGGGCATGTGCCCATATATGCTCATCAGGACCTTTCCTTTATTTTTTGTACTCTGTACATTTTGTGGAATAGTTTCAATGTTTCTAGAACACGTGTTATACTACAGTGAAAATTCTGTCCTGATATGTATTGAAATGCTATTTTGTCAAATAATACATATTTTGGACAGAGGATCAAAACCACCTTCTGTTTTGAAGAAATCTGGATAATTTTAACCAAATACATATTTACGGAATACATATACAAATAGAAATCCTATCTTGTGAAAATTGGAGTACATATGTTTCCAACATACTTTGGACAAATATATAATCTATAGCACCCATCTCTTGAAATTGCAGTGTTCTCTCAAATAATCAAATGTACACACATAATTAATGAAGCTAGAAATGCAATATTGGTGATACCGAAAATAAATACACTTGACAACACTTCAGGATGAATAGCTTGCTTAATTTGTACATACATATCACAAATTTGAAATACTCAGGATAATGTCTGAAAATATGTAGAAATGGAAGTGGTGTATTTGTATTAACTCAATTCTATTATAAAGACTGGTCAAATTAGTGCATGGAGTTTTTTTCTTTAAAATTGAAAGTGCATGGAGTTTTGTTATTGTATTCATTGCAAGTTTCTCTTAGAAGCAGATAAGAATGTTCATACATGCATAAATATTGTTGACTAATTTGCTACTAGAGTTATGCACCTGGTAGTCCTTGCCCCATGCCTTAAGCTCGTTGTTGAAGGTGTTGAGGAGTGTTGTCTTCCCAACACCTCCTGGGCCCCAAACTCCAATGATGCTCACGTTGCTGCTGTGGAAAAATTTTCGGAGATCCCTCAGCACAGCCTCGATGCCAAAGGTTTGTGTCCGTGGTCGCTCCTCAACAGAGTCTGGCAAAGGCTTGTATGCAAATGTTTTAAATTGATTCCCTTCTTCAATTAGCCTACCAAGATCCTCCAGCATTTCGAGAACACGTTTGCCAAGACGATACCGTTTACCAAGGCTTAAAGCAGAACTACAGCAGCAAGAGGATTGCATCAACTGATCACACTCTTGGTCGATGGCATCAACTAGGACTTCATCGACCCTTGTCAGCCACAAATTGACTCGAGGATCACACTCGTTGAGGTTGTTTGTCTCGAGGTTAACTTGTCCTCGAACCACCTTCTCAACAGCTTGCAGGTCCTCCATGGCTTTTGTAAGAGCTCTCCTGTTGCGCTTGATGCAGACTAAAGACGAGAAACGCCTTGCAGTAGCTGCAGGCACCCCTGTATCACTGATAAAGCCACACACAGGCTTCAGAGCTGCACAGATTATGCTAGGATCAGCCATGGAAGTTGTGCAAGGAACCATATGAGCTCAGCATGCAACATTGTCTAAAACTAGGTACTCCCACAACTTCCCTCCTGCACTTCTTTCAGTGTTCATCTCGTTATTTCAATTCTGTTTAGACACTTGCTATTTGCTAAGAGTGGGCGCCAGGGCAGGGCATACTGTGGGAAAAGACCTACCAATGCTAGCTTCCTGCAAATTACAAGGTGGCTTGGATCAGCACGGGACCTAGGGGCTAGTTTCGTTGAAGGTACAGGAAGCATGTTTGTCAACTAAGGGCAGTGTGCAAGGTTTGTGCATGATGAGGATCGAGGAAATCTGGATAACTGCAAATAACTTTCTTTTATGTATTGCTTTTGTAGATAAGAATGCCTTAAGTCAAGATGAGGATACTGTTCACATCATGCGGAAATGTCATGTGCTGATGTACACGCATCATATGCATGCCACTTGATAAAAAAATTGACGGTTGAGATCAGATATAGACAATAAATTGGCTTTTCTAACACTTCGTGTTGAACTTCAATTTTTTTAATCAGAGGGTATACGCTCATGCAATTCCTTTAATGTCAATCTAGTCATATACTTTGGGCTTGTCATATTTGCCATCCAACACATGGTGAAGATGAGATCGGTCAGACTGACACATATTGTAAGCAGTAACTTGTAAGACAGCGGGTATTAGGAGAAACTTCTCTCCATATTTTCTTATAAGCAGTAATTTATTTATTCCTGGCTGAGTAGATGCCTATGACTTATTGAGCAAGTTATGCTTTATTTAGTTGACTACAACGATATTAGGAAATATAGACTAGATCTGTAAACAATTGGTTTCTCTTTGTTACATTTTAGTGAAAGCTATTGTTCTCTCTGTTGCTTCACAGTTGACATTTCTGCTGGACTCCTATTTGCTGAACGATTCTGCTTATGTACCCTTTTATTACGGGTTTATTCATATTGAATTCTGTTTCTAACTTCTGTTTAGAGAAGTCAGAAATTAATATGAACATTCTATTTTTTGAAGCGATTTCTCCACTCCTCTCGCTCTCGTCTCGTTTCGAAGATAAGAAAGGAGATTATGAGCGCAACACGCACTCTACTTCTCTCACTTATATTTCACACACGCATCTTTCATTCACTTTTCTCACCGCTCGTCTGCTTATTCTAAAAATCATTTTTTTCACTCTTTCAATCACTATTATTTATTTTCAACCAAAAATCTCTTATCACAGTTAATATAAGAAGGCCCAGAGGTCACGAAACATATGTCTCGTGCCTATATATGATACGAGATTCCAAAAGCTACCCGCAAGCAGATGATAACACTGCTGATTCAGATACGTGTCAGCACATTTATCCAATGGTATACGTAGCATCGCATTTATCCATTGAGATACATATCATCACACTTACTTTAATCGAGTAGCTTCTGAAAGCTGCTTAACAACCAACATACCATAAGGGTCTCGTCTGATTCCGATACAAATCATCTTAATTATCCTTTGTGAAGTAGAAGTTCTATAATTTTGTTACGATGAATTATTGCCAAATTAAAAGAGCTAAGGTTTGAATTTTGTAAATTTGTAGCTTTTCAGAATTTAGTTTAAACCTGACAGTCTAACCAGCCTAGGAGACGGTCAGACCGGCTAGCACTAGCGGTTTGACCGGCTTCCATCAACGATCAGACCGGCTAACACCAGTGGTCTAACCAACTAGGTGGTTTGCTTCGGTTGAAATTTGTAATTTGGGAATTTTGGTCGTGATTCGATTTAGTTTGACCTAGGTCAGTGTATATATGTTACATAAAACATGTTTTAATTAACGTGGGTCAAGTTGTGAAGGACTTATGCCCGAAAATGATTTCTTGGTCTTTAGATGTGTAGGGAGGCTTAGAGTCAACCACAGTCAATAGCGAGAATCGGGACTACGCTCATGAAGGAGTCAAGACTCAGAACAATCAAGAATATCGAATGAGATGTCTGAGCTCGAGCATGGTACAAAAAAGACAAAATGTTGAAGGGATGGTTCAAGCGACTTATTGCACCATGTGCCTTGGTCAGCCCAAGTGAGGCATGGTTCGGTGAAACCGAAACGAGAGAGACTTGCAGACGTATGGCAAACCAGTGGTGCACCTATACGTGGTAAGCATGGTGATTGTTTGCAAGGAATATAAAGACCGGGTTAAGAAATGGTATATTGGTAAGATGGACAAGTACTGAAAAATACCTTGGATCAAAACTGTAGCGCTTGAGCGGCGCTTGAAAAACTGGTTTAGGTCAAGGAGAAGTTAAAATAATCAAGTGGATATAAGTATGAAGACTTAGTGGATTCGGGCGTGAGTAAAATCAGTATTGTGTGAGGTTAACGGGTTTCCTCATATATGCTAGTGGATACTATCCATTAGGGCTAGATATAGGCTGATTGCCTTATCCATTTGACAGGTTAGGATGGAGACTTGTTGATTAACCATACAACTATCCATCACTCTCGCCAAGTATTCTAGGGTTAGAGTTTGAGAAGTGTGAGTGCTGTAGTATGATGTGCTCTCTTGTTCTCTAGGTGGAGTAGCTGTAAAACTTTCATACTCAAGTACCAATACATTAACTTTGCTCATCTATCATAAAGTCTTCTTCTTTTGGTTGATTTACTCTTGATCTTGTTGGTTTTGATCTTCTCTCTTCCTTTCTTGATCTTACTGCATGCCAAAGATGTGTGAGTGATAGAAATGACTTATGGAGATCAATCCCCATCCATCTAGACATGAGGTCTTACAAGTTCTTAAAGTTGCCTGGTTTTTGGACTTGGCCTCAACATAAGATTTCTTGATCTAAAGGTTTTTATCTCAAATCTTTATGAGTTTTTGCTTGCTGTGACATGTGTGTATACATTTAGAACCATCTTGATCATCCTCCACCTACGAGCAAATTATACTCTGAGTTTGTGGTTTTCACCTAGTTTTAATGCAATCTTGCTTACTCTTGAGAAAGATATAAAATTTGATAGGAATTTAAATGATTCATGGATAAAATAGGTTCCCGAGACTCTAATCAATGTGTGTACAATGTTTCATCTCATTTAGCCTTGGATTTTTAGAGTTGCACCAAATTGATTTGGATTCAGGCTGATTCTCTATTATGGGAATATGGAAGCGGTCATACCGCTCCCAAGCCTAGTCGGATCGTAGCCCAGTCAGATTGGCATGTAGCCACTGGTTAGACTACCTTGTAGCCGGTGATCGACCGCTCGAGCACAGGTCAAACCATGCACAGTTACCTGGGTTAGACCTTGATCTTGTATACTTTTAGTTTTTAAACACGAGTTGATTGTTTTGATTTTGGCTTCCGTTTTTAGACTGTTCAAACATCTAGCACTGTAGCAACATTTTTAAATTTTGGCTCCGTAGCACTTGTTTTTACAAAAATGGATACCCCTCTGCGAGCTCGGAAGATGCAGTAGGCGACACGTGTCACCGCCTTGCCGTCATAGCTAGCGGGAGGGAGGTGTCTTGCAAGGCGAGGCGGCGGCAAGCAGAGCCAAGGCACGGTGGGGGAGGGTTGTCGAGCCAGCACGCTCGGCAGCTCCTGCCGAGCTGCCCTAGCTCGGTAGCCATGCTGGTATTCGAGTGTTGGTGGCCAACCACGTGGATGTGATGCGACACGACACAATGCGCTCGACAGTAATTCCCCTGGCTCTCGGCTGGATGTGGCTACTGCCCCATGCACCTGAGTGGATCTGTCGGTCAGCAATGCCTCCCCATGCATATGAAATGCCCTGCCTCCCTCTCTGCTAGCTCATATGAAGCCGAGCAGCTAAGCATCTTCCCTACGGAGCATGAGAGAGCGAGGGAGAGGAAAGAAAGAAAGTAAGAGTAGAAGAGAGTTTGAATTAGTTTTTAGAGGTGGTTTTGCTGGGATCTAGGGGATTTCACAGGTGAAATTAGTGTGGTTTTGGTAAAGACCTTCATAAAAAGGTATGTTTCATTAACATCTCATTAGCTTTACCCATAGTTCAGTTGTGTAGAATGTGCTCTGTAATGATGTGTAGATGACATGTGTTTTGTTTGTGTGGTGCTTTTTTGAAATTACTCATGTTAGTGATGGATTAGTGATGGTATTAATGATTATTTGTTAATACCTGAACATTCTTAGTTGTACACTATTATTGTATGTGCACTGTTATTATTTTGGGCACTACTATTATTTGAGTATTTATGCACTGTTATTGTTTGTGCACTATCATTATTTATGTGTTGTTATCATTCCTACACTACTATTATTTGTGCACCGAAACGATTCGTGTTGATAACATGTTGAGGAACCGTCGCTGGCGAGTCCAGTCTGATCGATTCCTCGTATACAAAGAGGTGAATTAAACACAGAATAATGCAATAGAATAATAGATTGAACACAAGACATGAGAGAGGAGCTCATTTCTTTATTGATTTATCTTTTCACAAGGTACACATAATAACAATTACGACCTCTATTTATAGACTAAGTGGAGGATGTCCAGCAATAGACTGGGCTTGCATATCTAAACTCAGATTTTTCAACAGTAAGCATGGTACCCTGGTGTTTCAGTCCCAAGACGTGCCGGCGCTCGACCTGGGACTGCTTGGGACGCAGAGTGGCACGTCTGCTTGATCTAGGGATGGCAATTGTGCCCGTTTACCCATGTACCCGTGGGTAAATACCCTAATGGAGCCAGGTATGGGATGTACTCTTTGCCTACGGGCATGAAAATGAGGGGAACTATCTGCCCATCGGGTAAACGGGACGGGTATGGGTGAGCTCCACCCGTACCCGTCTCGCCCATTTACCTGCGATCTGACAAGTCGACCAACCCAATAATAAAATAGGAAACCCTAACTCTCCATACCACGCCTCTGATCCGAAAGTCCCGACTCCACTCGACTCCCCAGTCGCCGCCCTCATTTAGTCATTCCTCGAATCCTCCTCCTCGCCCTCATTCCCCGCGACCTCGCCCTCGTCTCCTCATTCCTTGGCTCCTCGCCCTCATTCCTCGCCGACTCCCGACTCCACTCGATTCGCCGTCTCCACTCTCTAGCCACCTCTTCGTCCATCGACCAGCGACTCCAGGTCTCCAGCTACCGTGTTCGTCCCGTCCTCCAGATCCAGCCGCCGCCCCCACCCGTCCTCGAGATCCAGAAGCCGGTGTTCGTCCCGTCCTCGAGATCCAACCGCCGGCGTTCATCCCGTCCTCAATATCCAGTTGTCGGCGTTCGTCTCGTCCTCGAGATCCAGCCGCTGGTGTTTGTCCCGTCCTCGAGATCCAGCTGCCGCATTCGTCCCGTCCTCCAGATCTAGCCGCCGCGTTCGTCATCCAGATCCGGCCGTCGGTCGCCCCTCCGCCCCCACCCGACCGCCTGCATCTTCCGCAACGGTAACGACAGCCTTGCCTCGTCCGACCTCCTCTCCTCTTCTCTCATGGTGCCGCCTCACCTTGAGTGTGCTTGCTGGCTGAACGTTGATTTTTAGTTGTGTGACATATGCCTGCAGATAATCATCACAACTTATGGGGAGCTTGATAAGAACAGTTATCTGGGCCCTAGGACTACGCAAGTAGCTACTGTGGACCATATTAAGCAGGTAATCTTGCTTGATGTACATGATGTTACCCATGGTTATTTAGCTTTGCTGTGCCTATTACACACATTAAGATCTAGCCTTTTAACACACAAGAAAATATGGCAGTAAGTCTGTAACTACTAAACAATAGCTGATCATATAGGGAGTAGTCTATTTAGCTGCTGCATGTCTGCAATAAGCATGGCTTGCATCTTGAGCTTGATGGTCTGACTATTTTGACCCTTTCGAGTTTTGATGAATTGCCCAGGGCATCTCTGGTTGATATCTCTTACCTAAGTTCATGTAGCATTTATTCATTTTGCAAATTATGCAATATAAAATCACATACTTCTTGAGCAATATATCATATAGATTTGATATGGTCTCAATTCCACATAGATTAGTGCAGAGCTGAGCTCTGCATTTCAAAATTTTATCATCCCATACTGAGCTTTGCAGATCTGAATGTGAAACAACCATATGTTTAGATTTTCTGGACTTAAATCGAGTTTCTTATCTTCAAGGAAATAGCTCAAAAGCAGGAACAGGAAATAGCTCAAAATTGTGATATTTGGTAAAGTATTGTTTCAGAAATATATGGATGTGGGATTCTTTTTGGTTTTTCTCACCTTTTTTGTCATTAAAATATTGGCATTCCTGCATGTGTGAACTGTTGAAATTATCAATTTGTATTCGTATTTTCATCTATTTGTTGAACTGTCGAAAATATTGTCTTTCATCTATTTGTTGAACTGTCAAAATTGAACTATTTTCGTATGTTCCACTCTTATTGTAAACTTAATTTGTTTGTGTGAGGAACTATGTCAATTTGTATTTTTATTGTAGTTGTTGAATATGTGATGCATTGGTGATGTGTAAATGTGATGCACTATTATGAAAATTATTTTATCAAGGACATATATATTTGATGTGAATGTGATGCATATATGAGTTATATCTATCTGTTCGCAGGTAAATGGGTATACCCGCGGGCGACGGGTACCCGTGGGAGTTCTTTACCCGTCGTCTTTCACAGGTATATCCGTAGGTGTAAATCAGAATTGTAGATACGAATATAAGTAAGCACTATATATTCGCCATGCCCGATTGTCATCCCTAGCCTGATCACGGTCAGAACCCACAAGAAGCACTAACTTTGCGAGGATGCGACCTCTGGCTGTCTCGTACGTGGTGGGTTTTCGTCCATCCTCGCCGTCTGATTGGAAGGTCTCGAGCCCTGCGTCCACAGATGCTGGGCCTCCGAAAGCCCGATAGATACAATGCTCCGGACTAGTGGTCTTGGGCCATGCTGCATGTGGCCCAAGTTGTACCCATTGCCCAATGGTTCGGCCGGTGCCCCATGCTTTCGTTTTCCCAAACGAATGGGCAGCTTGGTCTATATCGCACCACGATGCTCGGCGCACCAAAATATTTTCGGACTGCGTGCTACGCTAATCCTACCGTGTACCCACCGGCGACGACATGTGTCGATATTTGACAGTGAGGGAGGCCATGAGTGCATTGCGTTTTGGTCGCCGCGCGCTACCAGCTTGGTGCCCATGCAAATTAACGGCAGGCGGGGTACAGCCATCTCATTGATCGATGGATCGATCTGTGTCGCGGGGACGCGGTCCTGTTGGACAATCAGAGCGCCATCGATCTGCAGGAATCTTGTCTCCTCCAGGTCCAGGGTTTCGTTGTACCTGTTTCCTCGAGGGCTGCCTTGCACGTCGTTGCCACATCAGATCGATCGATCGATCTCACGCTGCCCCTAAATTAAGCTAGCTGGCTTCACGCACCTGTAGATCGAAACCAGCGCACGTACGTGTTCGTGTTGCAGTTAAATACATGGACCGATATGATAATCAGTTACGTGTTCGTGTTGCAGTTGAATACATGGACCGATATGATAATCAGAGAGGAATCATGTATTCAAATTTAACCTCTTAAATGGCACTTTTAAAACTTCTATTTCACTAGCTACTAAAAATTAGAAAGATCAGATTTACCCATCAATGAAGAACTCATAAAAACACGGAAGCAAACAAAGCTTAACTCCTCTGGACCGATCAAACCGCTATGAAGGAGCGGTTGGTCCAGCTAAGTGGTCGGACTAGCCTCCAGTCATACCGTATGCCTAGGGGCGGTCGAAACGTATCCCTATTCTCAGAACTAGAAATTGGCTTGAGCCAAAACAAAAAATAGTACAATCTCCAAAATACAAACCCAAATAATTTAAAATTTTACACACACCTTGCTGAGGATATTAGAAATCTAATCAATCGAAAGATCACATGAATCTTGGTAAAAGTTCCAATGTTTCCTCAAGACAAGTAAGATTACATCAAAACTAGACAAAATTTAAAAACTTGAGATATAACTTGCTTGTGGATTGAGGATTACCAACATAACTCCATACGAGTTCCCATATGTCATAGCAAGTAAGAGCATCCAACGATTCGATGTCAAAGCACTACGAACAAGATATCACTAAAAGGGCTCTAAATCGAAGCAAATAAGGCAATCTTTAAGATTTTACTATAGCTGCCCCCTACATGAATGAAATATAATCCTCATGAGGTATCTCCATCACCTATACATTTTTGGAACCCAGAAAGATCAACAAGGAAGGAGAGAGGGCAAAACACCAATCAAAATAAGTGTAAAATCAGCAAGAGCAAGAATAGACCATCTAGGATGAACAAGATTAATCTATTGCAACTTGTAGATGAAGATTTTATAGCCACTTCATCATAAAGGACATAACTCTCACAACCCCTCCCACTCATATAGATGGAGGAACCAGTCTACATCTAACCCTAATAGATACTAGCCATTAGCATAATCGGGGAACCCGTTAACCCCATACACCGGGTTTTACACTCATATATGAGTTATGCACGTTTCTCAAAGCGCATAAGCCCAAACCTGCTAAGGAGCAAGTTTTCCATCCACTTGTCCCTCTCAGCATCTCATTAACGTAAACTGCTCTCTCAACATCCTCCAAGCACCGTGGTTTTAGTCTCATATCATTTTTGGTATTTTGGCTTCACCGCTAAAACACCCTCGCTTTGACCGTGGATCTTATCTTTTTCGTGAGCTTTGTCCATGCTTATCTCTTTCTTTGCAAGCAATCTATAAGCCCGCAACGTGTTGGTTCCCCTCGATCATGCCTTACTTGCACCGACTGCACCATCCGTGAACCATTATTCGAATCTTCCCTTCAACATCCTTAGTCTTTCATTTGTCTTACTTGAGCTCAACCGTCCCACCCGACTTCCTTGACTGTACCCCAGCTCATCGTCAAACCTAGTCCCAGTCAACACCGTTGACCAAGGTTGCATGCAAGTTTTCTACATATTAAAAACCAAGAAATCATTTTCTAGAACAAGTTTTTCACAATGACCTAGGACTCCACAACTCAACCTATGACCATTTTTACAATATCCAAAACCTCTCGGATACCTTTAGATAAAATTGGTCGGACTGCCGTTGAGCGACCAATCAAATCGCTAGCCCCCGGTCAGAAACGACATTTTAGTCAATACGCTCGGTATACTGCTATTTTTATAAATACGGTGCGAAATAGTGTTAAAAGTGACTTTGGCTCAACAATAATACATCAGGGTATATATACATGCATCGCAAATCAAACCTCTATTACGCCCCGCAGGATTCCCGGCCGCGGAGGGACTCCACGTCGCCCGCGCGCGCGCTCCGGCCGGCGCGTGGCGACGGGAATTCCTGTACGGTCGGGAGAGGCATTTTCCTGAGGTTTCCCGAAATTGCGTACAGGTCCCTGGTTCTCGCAAAAAAGTCCCTGACGGTTTTTTTAAGCCCCTCCCTTTTGCGTGATGGCCCCCCGCGGTTTTTGAAATTACGCACGGCTCCTCATTTATTTACGTAGAGGTCCCCCGTGGTTTTTTTTTTCTGGACCCTCGCTTTTGCAAAAACCTTTACCTTTGCGAAAATACGCATATGCCCTTAGATTTTTTAAAAATAATTTCTCACGATTACGGTGCCTGGCGCGGCGTGTCGCCGCGCCTACGAGGCTAGTAAAAGTACATATATATGGCATTTTCGCTGATCTGCTGGCTCTCCGTGCATGCCTGTACAGAACTAATCAAGACAGACAATGCGTGAGACCCAACTTGGCCACGAAGCGGTAGCCCGTAACCGATCCATCCATCCGTGTGAAACATAGCAAGCGTACAAAAGGCTCGTGTGCATGTAAGTTACCCTACAGCTGGTGAGGGCCTCTGTACACGTGCATGCCATTATCGACTACACGAACCTCGGAGGTGGATCTAGACGTGTGGTAGCCTAGATTTCAGTCTAGGATGTGAGGTTTTGATCAATACAAAATATATTTTTGCTGATAAAAATCCAAGTCTAATGCATAATATTTTCTCTAGTCTAAATAGTAGTCATTATGGCTATAGACCAAACAATAAACTAAAAGATTAGTAAAGTAGTTATAATAAATAAGCTATCTTTGCCCCGCCTTAATGACCAGGGCGCACGCGCACGCGCACACACACACATATATATATATAACATCCTGAAAAATTTTAAGTTGAAAATACGAAGCTCTTGAATTATTGTGCAATATGTATTATTGGAATTTGGACTTTAATGGTGTTTCCCTGAAATTTTGTTTGAGTTTCCAATAGTAAGAAGGCAATAAAAATAAAAATAAATAAAACACAGACAGATATATATATATGCATACACATATATGTATACAAAGGGCTTAGAGCAACACATAAAATGTATACACGAATATACATATAGGAATATATATATATATATATATATATATATATATATATATATATATATATATATACTTATATAGGTAAAGAATGAAATAGGATATAGAGAAATAATAAAAATAGAGAAATTTATGCAAAGAAATTACTCATACAATTATATATGTAAGTATAAGAATTAAACAGTAAATTAAAAATTTAAATTCGAAACCCAAATTTTAAATTATGCCTAGCCTCCCTTTCTCACTTTTCTCCCTTTCCCACTCTCTTCCAAGTGGGCCCACCTTTTCCTTCTCTCTCTCCTCTCTCCTCCCTTGCTCACGGCGGCTGGGCCTTTCTTTCCCTTCCTTTCTCCTGCTTGGCCCCAGTCCTCTCTCTCTCTCCTCCTCCTTTCCGTGGTGGAGCTCCGTCCGCGTCGCCTCCTCCTTGCTCTACTACCCTCTGCGTCGTGCCGTCTTTTCGCTGCTCTCTCTCACCTCCTTCCTCTGCGCAGCGCCGCCCGCCCGTCACCTTCTACGCCGAGCCCCACGCCTTCACGCGTCGAGCCCAGCGCCTCCGGTCCTTGCCCGGTAGCCCCTTCCCCGCCGCCCGGTCCTCCACGCCTCCCCCGCTCCTCTGCGGCCATAAGAGGCCTCCTAGCTCCCCATGGTCCCCTGCGCTTCCTTCCTCTTCCCCCCTATTTTTGCCCCTTCTCCGATTTTGGCCGCCGCCGCCATTCCCACCGCCGTCCCCTCCTCGGTGAGCAGCGGCCGATTCCTTGCTTGGGAGCTTCTCCTCGGTGCGCTAGAACTCTCCGATTGCTTGCCGACACTCTCCTCCTTGTGTGACCCTCCACGGTGACCTCCCACGCCACCGCCCGTGCACGCCGCCGGCTCGTCGTGGCCACCCTCCGGCCCGGTCAGTTCCGTGGTGAGCCTCCCCTTTCCTCTCTTGTGCCTCCTCGCACGCTCAATTTCTTCCCCATCCCCCCGGCCGCCGACGCCTCATTCCCACCCCACCGCCGACCGCCCCGTGCCGTCCCCCGTCCATCTCGCCGCCGCTCCGGCCGATGTGCTACCGCCCGTAGCCTCCACGTCGCCTGCACAACTCATTTTCGGGTCGTCGCTTCCTCCCCGGCCACTGTCTGCCGCCGGCGGCATCAGCACGGAGAGCCGCCGGGTCTCCTCTGCTTTGGCCCCTCCTTCCCTCGGTACTTATGCAAATCCTGCGCAACCCCAGTCAGCCCAGGCATTCGGCCCGTTTGGCTAGCGTAAGATCGCTTCGATCGTGCGACCCGAGTTCGATTCCCCATCCGCATGATTTAGTAGATTAGGTTTTAAATATTTTTGCTAGAGATTCCAGTAAAGGAAAAATCAAGGAAAAATCTGAGAGTAATCCATAAATGATGAAAAATTTATTAAGTTATAAATGAGCTAAATAAATATCTAATCATGGGTAAATCGTTACATGTTAGTAAATAATATGTCTTTAATCTTTATTTTTTTTTCAAACTTAACTTGAGGCTTTAATAAAGAAAAGTGGCCTTGGTTAAGTATTCGCAATTAATAAAGAAACCCATAATTATAATTAGAATATGTGCATTAACATTTAACATGCTGTTATTAAATCCATCCCGGAAGTAGATGTAAATTAAAATAGTAATGTTAAAATATGACCCTATATGATAAACCTTACCTAGGTAAAGAAATTTAAGATTTAAAAATAAAGCTAAGCCTAATAATAACTAAAGTATAGACAAAATAAGAATAGTGGTATTAGTTAATTCTTAATGTAGGTTTAAATAAATAATAACATCGAGCACCAGTGTATTTAACCAGTTAGGACTAGTCTAAATAAATCCGAGTTCAAATTAAACTTAGCCTAGTGATAAAGATGCATAAAACATCATACCACAAAATGCTAAAAACATAAACTATGAGATTAACTCGATAAGCTAAAATTTGCAAACATTACTTATGTATATATATATATATATATATATATATATATATATATATGTATATATCACATGCCCTGAACATTAGCACCCGACAAAATACACCAATTCATAAGTCTAACCTAACTCATGGAACTTCCTAAATAAATGTAAAATAATAAAAGAGATTGCTAATAAAAAGATCAAATCATCATATACTACTACCGACCCTGCCTCAAGATACCTATTAACTCATAATAAAACTAAAATGAATTTATTCGGATTTATTTGGATCTTTTGAGTTATTTGCTTTTATTCGTGTTCAATCATTTAGCACGTAATTAGCAATTGGAGTCCTGAAGAGTCAAGAGATCAAGCGTGACCAAGAGCGAAGTGAAGATAAAGACCGGAAGGTCCAGGAGAAGCATTGTGTGAGCTCAAGACCGCGGTAAACCGCGCCAGGCGAGTCAATACTTTGATCATGTTGAACCTACATTTTATGCAAATTACTTTTGTTTAAATTATCAAATTGCATGCTATTATTTTATATGCAACTACATGTTTAATTCAAGATTCTAGTATATGCCTATTGTTGCCTTGATTAACATTACACCCCTTTTGAATATTGATTATGCGAACCTTGTCGCCCTAGCAAAATTATAATATTATCCTTTGAAAATAAGTCCCTAATTATGCGCCATGCTTAGTCTTGCATAGATACTCGGTATTGAAATGCCCCAAGCATCATCAACATTTTCAATCATGAGAAACTGGTTTGGGCAGTCATGGTGATAATGACTGGTATTTGTGTTGGATATAATTATTTTATGCTCCCAAAAAAAAACCTCAACTTGCTCGAATACCTGGGTGGATGATTTGGGGGCTGGTATGTGGTGCGGTGGGAGCACAAATATGGAGTGTGGTAGAACCGCCCAGGTAATACTAAGGACTGAATCTTGTCATGATCTCCCACGTAAAACAGTGCAACCACATGTCTGTAAAATACAACTTGGCTAAGTAGTGGTATCGACACTCCCCGACTCATCTCACCGGTAGTGGATAGGCGTGGTTATGCAAGGGCAAGGAGGCCTAAAGGGACACCGAGTGGAGGTGGCGTTCACCGGTCGTACTAGCATTGAGGGAGAGGAGCGAATAATGCCGGTAGCCGTGGTGAACATCCGTGCAACGTATGGGACCCACCGCAAGTGGGCGATTTCCCATAGGGTGAGATGACTAGAGGAACTAGATATCACGAGCGGTCATGTGATAATCTATTTGACCACGACCATGGAATCGGGTGGGGCAGCAGTGGATTATCGCTTGTGGTGAAAGTGTACAAACTCTGCGAGTCAAAACTATTCGAATAGCCGTGCCCACGGTCATGGGCGGACATGGGAAACTTAACGGATATAGTTCTGTTTCAAAATGATTTGTGGGTGGGAAAGGAAAAGTGAAGGCGATTGCAAGGCCCTGGTTTGTGTTGTCTGGCGTCGTCCGGTGGTAAGATAAGCGGCTATAATGAAGGATTAAGCATATGGTGCGGATGCCATGTAGCGGTGGATGGAATCAATCGCTATCGTTATTGCATTCTCATATACAATATGTTTTGTTTAAAGCGCTAAGTCTCGGGAGGTTTCTATGTATTATATTTCAAAAGCTAAACGATGATAAAGCTTCTGCTTTTACAAAGTAAAGTGATAGGAAGATAAATAGAGTCGTAGGAAGAGTGGATGTCTGTTGTGGTAAATACATAACGATGATTGGTGAATTCATGCCGATTATAAAAAGAGAATATTAGAGAAAGGTTTAGGAGAAATGAATCGGTGGAGTCTATATGAATGGATGGGTTAGAAAGATGATTTAAATGATTTTTGGAAGATTAGAGTGTGCAAAAGAAATTGTTGGATTACGACACTAATATAAATTCTTGAGAGATGTTAGTAATAATGTGATTGATCGGATTTGATTAAAATACTGGAAGGATGAATTGAATCTTTGGGTACATCGGAGGAATAATAATAATTACCGGAGTATAATCTGGATCAATGATTTTGGAGAATTAGAAGAGTGTAAAGGCAATTGTTGGATTTAATGGGATTAACAGGAATTGATCTAGATAGATGATTTGGATTTGAGGAAATTTGGAGATATGATAATTGAAGCATAAACTAGATTAATGGTATTCTTGGTGCAGAAGTATTGATGAAATAGTTAGAGATAAATAATGAAAATAAGGATGATTATGGAAAGAGCAATTTATGGTTTTGGATCATTAGCATAAAGGATTGATTTGTTAGAAAGTTCTGACATGAATGATGTCGGTGGATTAAAAAGTAATCCTATTAGGGAATCATTGGAATTCAGAAGTAGGGAGTTGGAGAATATTGATTACAAGATTGGATTAGTATGAATTCGGAATACGTAAAGACATTGGGTGGATTCAAAATGAATGTATATATATAAAAGGTTTGATCGGTGGATTAGCTAAATGATGCCACTCATTGTTTGGAGTCTTAGACGACATTTAGTAAGAAAATTGTGTCTTTGGGAAATAAGTCAATTATGGCATTTGGGGAGTGAGTCAATTTGGCAATCGTGTGGGAAGTCTTAGGTAGCGATAATAACACTATGGTTTAATAATAACAATGCTACCAAAAGCGTTTTCTGGCAAATAAAACAACCCGAGCCTTTCCTTTGATAAGCCATGCATACTATATATTTGCATTCTGTGTATTGGCTTGCGGAGCACGGTGGTTAGTGTGCTCACACTCGCTCTCATAACAAAATCCAGAATCAGGAATCAGATCACTACACATCAGCAATACTTGGGTCTTGAAGGCTAAGAAGGTGAAGACGTCAAGGGCTAGGTCGCGAACCTCCGGTTGGTCGCTGTGGGCATGTCTGAAGGTCCCACTGTGTGCTTCATTCTTCATTCTTTGCAATTTTTGATTTCGGCCTAATCGGCTCATGAGTAAGTTTACTATTTTATTTATGCTTCCGCATGGTATGTATTTGATATTCATTTTACGTATCGTGAGCACTATCTCTTGATCCGGGAATAGTGCATTAAATCACAGAGGATTTCGGATTGAAAATCCGGTCCGGCGAGGATGGTATCGAGCATATCATTGCAGTCGTAACCTAGTTAACTGGCCGTTAGTTCCATGACTAGAAATATTTCTTTAAAAACACTATCTCCGAAAATACAAGTTATACTGCTCGTTCTTATCTCTCTTAAACGATTCTCACTCATCTATATGCTGCCTTAGCCATTTCTATTTCTCATGCTCTCTTACCCTGAACTCAAAAGGATGAAAATCTAGTACCCCTCTTGGAAACTCTCCTTGAAAACCTATTTTGGGCCAATAGCCATGAAGCTTGAATTTAAAGCTTCATTTCAAAAAAAAAATGTTTATCCTTGGAGGACTGATTATCAAATTGTTTACAAAATTCATTTTCAAACTCGATTTCACTAATCTGGATCTTCCGAGGAAATTTTCATAAGTTAAAGTACCTACCAAAAACTTATTCAAAACTTTACCTTGGTTTCTCAAATAGTTCAAACAAAGTTATATCTTGAAAGCTTTCCCCAACAAGAACTTTGTTTTTCAAAAATAGATCCTAAGGGTTAATCTTGGGATGTTACCTTCGAAAGAGTTATGTTGATAAAAACATATTTCCCTGTTTGGTTTTATCTCCCCTAGTTAAAAGAAAAATCTTCAGTTTTGCCACAAAGTTTCATTAAAATAATAATATTAATAACGCTAATACTGGAATAAGAGATGATATCAAGCCAATCGCCTCCAAATACATTCCTCTTCTTTCTATTGATTTGGGAAGAAAAATTTTGATCCTCACCTCGTACCCTTACTCCAAAAAATTAAGGTTAGGAACGTTGAAGATCGTCATGAAGATAAAGTGGTTTCGTTTTAAACAAACTACGCAGATGAACCCTGTGCCCCCTTATGCGTGCTCCCCCGAATAGACGTTGTATTGTTGCAAGATTTCACTATGGCCCTGTGCACTGCCTTCTTGCCCTCGGACGTCCTATTTCGCAGTCACAGGAAAAGCTTGCTTTCAAAATTTGTGTGGTTCCGTATCACCCGACACGGGTATACTCTCTTAAATTTTAATGGGTTTAGAGTATCTTATCTCACGATGTGACACTCGTCTCATCTTGTTCCCTCTCACCTTTTCGGAAAATCCTATCAGGACCAATGGACAAAAGCAAGACCACTGCCACAGCCAGGAGTAAGGAGGGAAGAATAATAATTGATGCTCGTAATAGCCCCAACCATGTGTACCACCATCACCAAAGCATTCACTCTACGAGAAAAGTCAAGAGAGGCCATCATCATGAAAATAACAAGTAGCCTGCGATGGCGAGAGGTGCTCGAAGAAGAAAGGCAAGTGTTTCGAGATGTGGCGACCGAGACATTATGTGAAGGTGCGCCCCATGAAGAGGAAAACAAGCGAATAATAGATGCCACCACCATCGACCTCAACTCGGCGAAGAAGAACAAGTTGCAAAAGTTTTGTCACTAGACCAGAAGCTACAAAGAATAATATATGCGATGAGTGTGGCAAAGAAGGACATATCGCACAACACCGCCTCCACTACGACAAATTGGACAAGGAGCTGTTTCACTTGCGGGCAAACCGGACATATTTGCTACAATTGCCCAGTCTCCTACTGCTTATACTGCAAGAAACATCATTACCCCGACGACTGCCTCATCAATCTAGTAGCATGTAGGCGTTGTGGGAGAAGGGACATGAGAAAAGTCAATGTACACATTTGCCCCAAGCTGAAGGAGACCACCCACGGGAGCATGCCCAACAAGCAAGATCACATGTTTTCTCTGCGAAGGACAAGACCATCGCCCAAGGATCGCTCCATGAGCACATTGTGACCAAGACAATGAGATACAACGGACGAGTCTCCAAGTCGCTATAGGACTCGTCAAGCCTGAAGTTAGAAAAGATAGCTAATGCTAGTAATCAGTTATTTTAAGGGGGGTAGCAAGAGTAGACCTAATGTCAGAAAAACTACTACGATGCATAATTACTTTTGGGAGTATTGAGATGGTGTATGGCTACCTCGAAGATGCAACAATTTGTATTAGACCTAATCGGACCAGTACACGGAGGTTCGCAAGACCAGAAACCTTCTGGTGATGAGGATTACAAGATGTACCTTTAACTAAAGATCAACAACTTGTCGAAACCCAAGAGTAAGAGCGAGATTCTAGGCAGAAGTAGAAGACCACCATATAGATATGCCCATCGCACCTCTGCATTCCTAAGGCTCTCTACCTCCTAGAGCACGTGCCATTCTTACCCGCCTATCAAATAGGAAATTCTACAACTATATGTCCAGTAGATGATGCAACTACTTCATGCCATGATGACGCGAGGACAACTACGTCAGAGAGCAAGCATTGGAAGTCTAGGACCTATCCAAGAGGACAAGGTTTTTCTCTCCCCTTTTGACTTCTCCAAGTGCTAACCCCAATTGTGCAGATATTCACCTCCCCGCGAAGCTAAAAGACTTATGCGTCGAGCAACACCCAGAAAGCCGTTGCTAGCCAGTGTAACCTCACCCCCTTTCTTTCTACTCTACCGGAATCTCGGGGTCGAGATTCATTTAAGGGGGGTAGATTTGTAACATCCTGAAAAATTTTAAGTTGAAAATACGAAGCTCTTGAATTATTGTGCAATATGTATTATTGGAATTTGGACTTTAATGGTGTTTCCTTGAAATTTTGTTTGAGTTTCCAATAGTAAGAAGGCAATAAAAATAAAAATAAATAAAACACAGACAGATATATATATGCATACACATATATGTATACAAAGGGCTTAGAGCAACACATAAAATGTATACACGAATATACATATAGGAAAATATATATATATATATATATATATATATATACTTATATAGGTAAAGAATGAAATAGGATATAGAGAAATAATAAAAATAGAGAAATTTATGCAAAGAAATTACTCATACAATTATATATGTAAGTATAAGAATTAAGCGATAAATTAAAATTTAAATTGAAACCCAAATTTTAAATTATGCCTAGCCTCCTTTCTCACTTTTCTCCCTTTCCCACTCTCTTCCAAGTGGGCCCACCTTTTTCCTCTCTCTCTCCCTCTCTCCTCCCTTGCCTGCCGGCGGGCCCGGGGCCTTTCTTTCCCCTTCCTTTCTCCTGCGCCCGGCCCCCAGTCCTCTCTTCTCTCCCTCCCTCCTTTCCGTGGTGGAGCTCCGTCCGCGTCGCCTCCTCCTTGCTCTACTACCCTCTGCGTCGTGCCGTCTTTTCGCTGCTCTCTCTCACCTCCTTCCTCTGCCTTGTGCGCCTTGCCTGATCACCTTCACGCCGAGCCCCACGCCTTCCGCTGCCGAGCCCAGCGCCTCCGGTCCCTGCCCGTAGCCCTTCCCCGCCTTGGGTCCTCCACGCCTCCCGCTCCTCTGCGGCCATAAGAGGCCTCCTAGCTCCCCATGGTCCCGCGCTTCCTTCCTCTTCCCCTATTTTTGCCCTTCTCCGATTTTGCCGCCGCCATTCCCACCGCCGTCCCTCCTCGGTGAGCAGCGGGCGATTCCTTGCACTGGGAGCTTCTCCTCGGCGCTAGAACTCTCCGATTGCGCCGACGCCTCCTCCGCTTGTGTGACCCTCCACGGTGACCTCCCACGCCACCGCCTGCACGCCGCCGGCTCGTCGTGGCCACCCTCCGGCCCGGTCGGCCAGTGGTGAGCCTCCCTTTCCTCTCTTGTGCCTCCTCGCACGCTCAATTTCTTCCCCATCCCCGGCCGACGCCTCATTCCCACCCCACCGCCGACCGCCCGTGCCGCCCCCGTCCATCTCGCCGCCGCTCGCCGATGTGCTACCGCCAGTAGCCTCCACGTCGCTGCACAACTCATTTTCGGTCGTCGCTTCCTCCCGACCCATCTGCTGGCCGCGCAGATCAAGAGACGGAGAGCCGGGTCTCTCTCTTTGGCCCTCCTTCCCTCGGTACTTATGCAAATCCTGCGCAACCCCAGTCAGCCCAGGCATTCGGCCCGTTTGGCTAGCCGCGCGTGCGCTCGATCGTGCGACCCGAGTTCGATTCCCCATCCCGCATGATTTAGTAGATTAGGTTTTAAATATTTTTGCTAGAGATTCCAGTAAAGGAAAAATCAAGGAAAAATCTGAGAGTAATCCATAAATGATGAAAAATTTATTAAGTTATAAATGAGCTAAATAAATATCTAATCATGGGTAAATCGTTACATGTTAGTAAATAATATGTCTTTAATCTTTATTTTTTTTTCAAACTTAACTTGAGGCTTTAATAAAGAAAAGTGGCCTTGGTTAAGTATTCGCAATTAATAAAGAAACCCATAATTATAATTAGAATATGTGCATTAACATTTAACATGCTGTTATTAAATCCATCCCGGAAGTAGATGTAAATTAAAATAGTAATGTTAAAATATGACCCTATATGATAAACCTTACCTAGGTAAAGAAATTTAAGATTTAAAAATAAAGCTAAGCCTAATAATAACTAAAGTATAGACAAAATAAGAATAGTGGTATTAGTTAATTCTTAATGTAGGTTTAAATAAATAATAACATCGAGCACCAGTGTATTTAACCAGTTAGGACTAGTCTAAATAAATCCGAGTTCAAATTAAACTTAGCCTAGTGATAAAGATGCATAAAACATCATACCACAAAATGCTAAAAACATAAACTATGAGATTAACTCGATAAGCTAAAATTTGCAAACATTACTTATGTATATGTATATATACATATATATATATATATATATATATATGTATATATCACATGCCCTGAACATTAGCACCCGACAAAATACACCAATTCATAAGTCTAACCTAACTCATGGAACTTCCTAAATAAATGTAAAATAATAAAAGAGATTGCTAATAAAAAGATCAAATCATCATATACTACTACCGACCCTGCCTCAAGATACCTATTAACTCATAATAAAACTAAAATGAATTTATTCGGATTTATTTGGATCTTTTGAGTTATTTGCTTTTATTCGTGTTCAATCATTTAGCACGTAATTAGCAATTGGAGTCCTGAAGAGTCAAGAGATCAAGCGTGACCAAGAGCGAAGTGAAGATAAAGACCGGAAGGTCCAGGAGAAGCATTGTGTGAGCTCAAGACCGCGGTAAACCGCGCCAGGCGAGTCAATACTTTGATCATGTTGAACCTACATTTTATGCAAATTACTTTTGTTTAAATTATCAAATTGCATGCTATTATTTTATATGCAACTACATGTTTAATTCAAGATTCTAGTATATGCCTATTGTTGCCTTGATTAACATTACACCCCTTTTGAATATTGATTATGCGAACCTTGTCGCCCTAGCAAAAATTATAATATTATCCTTTCGAAAATAAGTCCCTAATTATGCGCCATGCTTAGTACTGCATAGATACTCGGGGCGCTGAAATGCCCCAAGCATCATCAACATTTTCAATCATGAGAAACTGGTTTGGGCAGTCATGGTGATAATGACTGGTATTTGTGTTGGATATAATTATTTTATGCTCCCAAAAAACCTCAACTTGCTCGAATACGGGTGGATGATTTGAAATTTGGTATGTGGTGCGGTGGGAGCACAAATATGGAGTGTGGTAGAACCGCCTGTAATACTAAGGACCTGAATCTTGTCATGATCTCCCACGTAAAACAGTGCAACCACATGTCTGTAAAATACAACTTGGCTAAGTAGTGGTATCGACACTCCCCGACTCATCTCACCGGTAGTGGATAGACGTGGTTATGCAAGGGCAAGGAGGCCTAAAGGGACACCGAGTGGAGGTGGCGTTCACCGGTCGTACTAGCATTGAGGGAGAGGAGCCGAATAATGCCGGTAGCCGTGGTGAACATCCCGTGCAACGTATGGGACCCACCGCAGTGGGCGATTTCCCATAGGGTGAGATGACTAGAGGAACTAGATATCCGAGCAGTCATGTGATAATCTATTTGACCACGACCATGGAATCAGGTGGGGCAACAGGTGGATTATCGCTTGTGGTGAAAGTGTACAAACTCTGCAGAGTCAAAACTATTCGAATAGCCGTGCCCACGGTCATGGGCGGACATGGGAAACTTAACCAGATATAGTTCTGTTTCAAAATGATTTGTGGGTGGGAAAGGAAAAGTGAAGGGCAGTGCAAGGCCCTGGTTTGTGTTGTCCTGGGCGTCGTCCCAGTGGTAAGATAAGCGGCTATAATTGAAGGATTAAGCATATGGTGCGAGATGCCATGTAACGGTGGATGGAATCAATCGCATCGTTATTGCATTCTCATATACAATATGTTTTGTTTAAACTGCTAAGTCTCAGGAGGTTTCTATGTATTATATTTCAAAAGCTAAACGATGATAAAGCTTCTGCTTTTACAAAGTAAAGTGATAGGAAGATAAATAGAGTCGTAGGAAGAGTGGATGTCTGTTGTGGTAAATACATAACGATGATTGGTGAATTCATGCCGATTATAAAAAGAGAATATTAGAGAAAGGTTTAGGAGAAATGAATCGGTGGAGTCTATATGAATGGATGGGTTAGAAAGATGATTTAAATGATTTTTGGAAGATTAGAGTGTGCAAAAGAAATTGTTGGATTACGACACTAATATAAATTCTTGAGAGATGTTAGTAATAATGTGATTGATCGGATTTGATTAAAATACTGGAAGGATGAATTGAATCTTTGGGTACATCGGAGGAATAATAATAATTACCGGAGTATAATCTGGATCAATGATTTTGGAGAATTAGAAGAGTGTAAAGGCAATTGTTGGATTTAATGGGATTAACAGGAATTGATCTAGATAGATGATTTGGATTTGAGGAAATTTGGAGATATGATAATTGAAGCATAAACTAGATTAATGGTATTCTTGGTGCAGAAGTATTGATGAAATAGTTAGAGATAAATAATGAAAATAAGGATGATTATGGAAAGAGCAATTTATGGTTTTGGATCATTAGCATAAAGGATTGATTTGTTAGAAAGTTCTGACATGAATGATGTCGGTGGATTAAAAAGTAATCCTATTAGGGAATCATTGGAATTCAGAAGTAGGGAGTTGGAGAATATTGATTACAAGATTGGATTAGTATGAATTCGGAATACGTAAAGACATTGGGTGGATTCAAAATGAATGTATATATATAAAAGGTTTGATCGGTGGATTAGCTAAATGATGCCACTCATTGTTTGGAGTCTTAGACGACATTTAGTAAGAAAATTGTGTCTTTGGGGAAATAAGTCAATTATGGCATTTGGGGGAGTGAGTCAATTTGGCAATCGCCGTGGGAAGTCTTAGGTAGCAGTAATAACACTATGGTTTAATAATAACAATGCTACCAAAAGCGTTTTCTGGCAAATAAAACAACCCGAGCCTTTCCTTTGATAAGCCATGCATACTATATATTTGCATTCTGTGTATTGGCTTGCGGAGCACGGTGGTTAGTGTGCTCACACTCGCTCTCATAACAAAATCCAGAATCAGGAATCAGATCACTACACATCAGCAATACTTGGGTCTTGAAGGCTAAGAAGGTGAAGACGTCAAGGGCTAGGTCGCGAACCTCCAGTTGGCTGCCTGTGGGCATGTCCTGAAGGTCCCACCTGTGTGCTTCATTCTTCCGCTGCTGCAATTTTTTTGATTTCGGCCTAATCGGCTCATGAGTAAGTTTACTATTTTATTTATGCTTCCGCATGGTATGTATTTGATATTCATTTTACGTAGCGTGAGCACTATCTCTCGATCCGGGAATAGTGCATTAAATCACAGAGGATTTCGGATTGAAAAATCCGGGTCTGACAATATATATATATGCTCATAATGTATGATTACAACAATACCTTTACAGTTGCGTATCCTATATAGGGACATATATGTATTTGTACATATCTCACTGGTCCTTATAGCTCCTAACAGACCAGATAGGTTTAGATAGGGGATATCCCTATTACAGTAGTGATTTTTAACCCTTTATACCTCGTGATATAATGAAATTCTTAATCCGTCACCGACGAATCTAATTTGTTTGCTAATTGTTCCTCATAGCTAGCTACCAAGCTGCATTAGTCTTTCTTTTATAGATAGCTTTCTTGGATCATTTGATTATGAGATCCAGTTGTCCAACCCTAGTGGGGCAGCATGAAAGATCCCACCCGTGAATCAGCCTGTCCCTATCTGTAGATAGCAAAGTGCAGACTTCGTTAAGCCCTACATGCCTAAAAATATATATTCTCTTGTTATTCCTTTTTTAATTTATATCATTGTCGTACATACACGCTTGAGTATACATCTTTAACACCCTCGATCGACACGTCGCGATAATTAATGCGATTGCCCCCGACGATTGGATCGACGTAGGCTTTCAGAACGGACTTGGAAGCAATATGTCCTCTTCGGTGTCGTGTAACCTTTCTGCTAGCTCCCGTTTCGGTGGCTTATGCATCACTTTTCATCACCCTTTTCATGTAATTGTTCTAATCATCCGTCAATCATGTTGGCCTGCACGTGATGACACGAACATATATATATATATATATATATATATATATATATATATATATATATATATATATATATATATATATATATATATATATATATATACACACACACATACACACTATAAAATATACTTTCCTGGACGATTTATCATAGATAGCTTATGAAAAATCGTCTATACTATTATTATTATAGACGATTTTACAGAAGTGACTGTTTGCCGTCTGTGATGAGCCACTATCACAGACGGAAAGACGGTTATTAATACAAACCGTACTGTGATAGTTGAAGACATCATAGACGATTCGTATTAAAAACTATCTGTGATATTTTATAGACAGCTATTAACACGAACTGTCTATAATATTTGCACATATCACAGACGTTTATTAATACGAACCGTGACACGTTGTTGATTCTGCCCAGTGGAGGAACATCGATAGGATGTTTATAGTCTTCGTTGTAGAATTGAGGAATATAAGGCTTAGATTGAGTATAGATTGAATGAATCCTTTCAGTAACATGATTAGCTGACGTAGCACATGGCCTGTAAATGTATGCATGTGCAACCTTCCTACTTGGCTGTGTATGAAGCAAAAATACATTTCGATGTCACGTCTTATCCAAGAGCCGAAGCAACCTGGGAACGATATTGACGTGTATCTAGCACCATTGATGAAAGATATTGCGACACTGTGGAACGAAGGGGTACATGTATGTGATACGGACAAACAAGAGAACTTCACTCTGCGTGCCATGTTATTTTGCATCATCAATAATTTTTCTGTCCTTGGTAACCTGTTGGGATTGAGTACAAAAGGAGCCAAAGCATGTCCGCACTGCTTAGATTATACCAAGAGTGTGTGGTTGAACAACTCGTGCAAAACTGCATACATGCGTCACCGTATGTTCCTTTCACGATATCACTCATACCGCAAGATGAAGAAATAATTTGACAAAAAAAGGGATGACTCGGCACCAAGGCCTTTTAGCGGGAAAGATGTTTACGATATGGTCAAGGATACCGATGTTGTACTTGGAAATGGGTGTAAGTTGAAAACCCATCAGAAGAACATGTGGAATAAGAGGTCAGTATTTTGGGACATGCCTTACTGGGAGCACCTAGAAGTTCGCAACTGCATCGATGTCATGCACGTAGAGAACAATGTATATGATAGCTTGATTGGTCTTTTACTGAACATTCATGATAAAACAAAGGATGATGTCAACGTACGGCGTGACTTGGTCGCTATGAACATCAAGACCGAGTTAGCACCGATAGAGACCGATAAAGGCCGAATGTACATTTTCCTATCTTGTTACACTTTGTCAAAGTCTGAGAGAACTGAACTGTGTCAATGCTTGCATAGTGTGAAAGTTCCATTTGGTTACTCCGCCAGAATGAAGAAACTTGTTTTCATACAAGATTTGAAATTAATTGGCATGAAGTCTCATGATTGTCATGTGCTAATGACACAATTACTTCATGTTGTAATTAGAAGTATTTTACCGAATAAGGTTCGCTTGACAATCATGAATCTGTGTTATTTCTTTAACACAATTGCTCAGACGGTCATCAATCCCGATAGACTAGATGTTCTGCAGACCAAGGTGGTGACAACTCTATATCATCTTGAGATGCATTTCCCTCTATCATTTTTTTGATATCATGGTCCATTTCATTATCCACCTTGTGAAAGAGATAAAGATATGCGGCCCCGTGTTTCTACGTCATATGTACTCGTTCGAGACGTACATGGGGATTATGAAGTCCTACGTACGCAATCAATCTCGACCGGAGGGTGGCATCATTGAAGGTTATATAACCGAAGAAGTCATTAAGTTCTGCGTCGATTACATGGCTCAGGTCGAACCGATAGGAGTGCCTCATGAGGGGAGGCTAGAGGGTATCGGGACTATTGGAAGGAAAGCAATAACTCTCGATCTGCATATGTACACTCAAGCCCATTTTACGGTCTTGCAACACATGACTGAAGTGTCCCTGTATATTAAAGAGCACAAGGACATGCTACGCTAAGAGAATGCAGGATGATCGGAGGTTTGGATCATGAGACAGCACAAATTTCTAAAAAATTTACACTAATGAAAACGTTTTAATCTTACACTAGGAAATTTTGAAATTTTTTGTTTATTTTTTAAAAAAATATTACACTAGGAAAATTTCTAAAAAAATTACACTAATGAAAACGTTTTAATCTTCCTCGGCTTCTATGGAATATTGGCAAAGTTTTTCTAATGTAAAACTTTTGTGCAATTTAAATTTTTTGTTCAGAAGTGGTCCTTAAATTTTCTATATTTTCTGGTATTTTTTTGATTTTTACAAATTTTATTTTTTTGATATTGTCTTGCATATTTTCTTAATGAGCAAACCACGTATACTTGGCAAAATGAGTAGATTTGTGATGGCAGAAATGATATTGCACATATTATGTGTGAGAAATAAAATTTTCCCTAGGACCCCGTTTGCCTCCATAGAATTGAATTTGATTCATTCAATTGTATTCTAAATCCTATTTTAGTAGAATTTGAATTTGATTCAACCCAATTCAAACTCTATGTTTTTCTGTGTGGGTGTCACATTGAATTAGAAATTTGTCCCTTTTTCTACGATCCACTTCTTGACTGTAAGCAGCAACATCGAACCCATAAAGAAACAATTGCATAAGAGTGGAAACCAAGCGATCAGGACTAGACGAACACAGTTCAACAAATTGGATCAAAGCATGAGAATCCAAGAAGTGAAGAATAGAAGGACGCACCACCAACGCCGCCTCTTTCCAGAAATTAGAGGAGAGCGAATCATGCCCAGTGCCATTGCTCCGTCGCCGGCGCACGCCGCCTCCTACTGCTTCTTCTACGGCGCCATTGTCGCTTAGTAACGGCGCCATATCTGGTCGAGCAGGCCAATGGTGAAGGAAACAGATGGCGCGACCTTGAAGGAGACGTGGGGAAGGCGGCGCAGCGACGAAGTTGGAGAATGTCCGGCCATGACGGAGGTATCACATACCACTTCAAAGAAATTTAGATTCAAATCTAGTATTTCATATATTTTGTTACAAATTAAAGCCTTTTTCATCATTTTTGGCCATGGTAAAGGATTTTTTGCCCATGTATGCCATGTTTTCATGATTATAGAAAAATACCACACAAGCCATGCGACCAAACCAGCCTTTTCTATTGCGGTGCGATCGAGTGTATCCATGTCCAACTGGTGTCAGCTCTATTAGCTTTTTTATGGTCAGAGAATTGTAATGTAACCTATGTCCAAATCTGCACATGTAATTATATTTTGCGATGAGGAAGGACATATACACACACACAAAAACCATGAGAGTTGCTAATTCATTAATTGAGAAATGACATATTTTTCTGTTTCAAAATGCCAAAACTTTGGTTTGGCAAGTGCCGCGGATTTCTTGTCGTGTTCAGAAAGCCAAAACTCTATCATGCCTTTAGTTCGATCCCTTAGCATGGCCTTTATGGACTTGAAGTGAGGTTGATCAGTATCGTCTAAACTGATGTGGCTATACACGAACTATAGACTAATGAAAGTGACCTAGTCTCGAAATTGGTCACACGAGGGTCAAAATGTCTTGAGTGGTATTCCCTAGAATCATAAAAACATAGTGTGTATGGACAAAATAGTCCTTTCCTATAGCAAAAAAAAGGGTGAAAAAGCTTTAATTTTCCAAAAAAATGAGAAAATTATATGTACTGAATCTAAACTTCGTTGGAACAGAATACATGGAGGTCATTCTTTAAAGTGATATTTCAGGCTCCATCATTGTTAGACCGGTATATGGTGAATTATTCTAGAAAGAAATGGATGGAGTGCGTGCAGCCTGAATCTATTACAGGCACCAAATCATAACCGGACACCAAATCTGAACGAGGGCCGCGCCGGATGACGCGGTGCTGCCTGGCTTTCCGGTTCCGAGAAGGAATGGATCGATATCGAAACAAACCGTTCGCCGCAAGGAAGAGAGGACGGAGCCGTCACTCCTCGGGCAAAAAAGGCTACGCTACACGCCTATCCGACATGCAGCAATCCGGAGACCTCGACTCCATCAGGAGCCCGCGCCCGCTCGGCCGGGAAGAGCTCCGATCGATCCAGATGGCACCGCGTCGCGCGCCCCTCCAATCATGGGGCGTCCTGGGCCCTGGCGCGTTTCCTGCCAAGAATTAATGCGTGTTCGACCGTGCTCTCCCCTCCCGTTCCTGAGGCTGAGCGCTAGCGGCTACCACATCAGCCGCGCGATCCATCGATCGATCGTTCCTTCCCTCCCTGTGCACGCACACGCCGCGCGCGCATGCGAACGAAGCTTGCTTAGCTTAGCTTCTTGCTGAGGTGCAGCAGCGCGCGCGGCAAAGGCTGGCTAGCTTGCCGTCGTTGTCCGGCGCCGGGGCCCGCGGGTCCCATATGGACTAGCGGACATGGCGCTGCTGAGGACATCCCCCGGGAGGACAGGGATGTGAGCTTCATCCCTAGTCATTCGCATGCAAGCTTGGCTTGGCTGCTGGCCCAGCTGAAATCTTAGCTTCTGCTTTTTTTTTCCTTGAAGAAAGTACACCAGGCGCTCTGTTATGATTCATTAACAGTAGGAGTAAACAGTTACGGTAGCACCGCAAGTTCGTATCCTTACGAGGAGATATGTAAACGTGAAACTAACCTCTGAAGGGAATCAATCACATGTGACAGCTTCACATGATACTACGCATCCATGTATATTAACCAACAGATCTGTGCATGTGTTCACATTTTGTATTGATCAGTATGTGCTGGCATTTTCTTACTATTCAAATTTTAGTGCCTAGATGCCAAGATCATACTAGAGGACCGAATTCTTTTCGTCTTTCCTTCCCGGATTTTTGTGGTCAAGTTGAACAAAGTCCACTAGTCACTCATATCAGTTTTGTGGGGCCTCTGTTTTGTTTCCCAGGCGGCCTCATCAGACTACGCAGGGACCCGAATCAGATCATACTTCTTTTTTTATTGTTTCCGTTGTACCAGCACTTTTGGCGCTACAATTTGAATCTGCATCATGTCTCCATCATTTCCCGTTTACTTATGCTTGTACATTAATTAATCAATCTCCTAACTCTCTAAAGATCATTTGTTGACGAGTCAAGATGTGTTTTGGGGCTTTGCTTAACTACTCAGACAAATCTCACTTTCTCGTTTCATATCATCATCAGCACTCAGGACTGTCCTAATTAGGATAATGGCATTGCGATGAACGCAGCACGTACTATACGAGAATCATTAGTTGGGCAGTTATGAAGAACATTATATATATAATCCTATCAACTTGTTTTCTTCTCGATCGGACTGATTGGTTCAATGAATTCATTACTTAGCCATACGCAAGTACGTAGTGCATCCCAAGTGCCCCAAGTCTGCCTCAGAAATAAGTGCCCTGCATCAATTCTAATGTTGGTTCAATGAATTGTACCGTGTAGAAAAAGGTTCAATGAATTCATCTACTCCTATACATTGCACCAATGCATGACATCAAGAGTCTACATGCATTTTATATGACGCTGGAGAGAATTTGTCCGGACTATAATGAGGTCAGATGGATCAACGTAACCTAGCCCGCTCTGCAAGTAACGTTGACCGTGCATGCATGCACCATCTGTGTAAGCAACTATGCATGCAGATACATGCATGAGCATGAGGAGACAAGTTCATAATTAGTTTCCTTTTAGCCATCGCAGTGGGCAAGCCGAGTTCAAAGATAATTAAAGCTGCCTTAAAAGTGATAATTAAAGCGTAGCTACTTGAACGGTTCGTCAATGGCTCAATGCGTACGTGCCTCAGTTCCAACACGTACATCTACCAGCTGCTGCATGCCTGCCTAGTTGCCTGTGGCCACGTAGTATAGTATATATTAACCGTACTCTTTAGTAGATGCATGCATGCAAAGCACGTACTAGAAGCTTGATTGTCGTAGAGGCAAGCATGTAAGCATATATGTACGCTTTAATCTTTTGAAATCGTGTGATTAATCTGGTACAATACGGCCATGATCAGCAATATACAAACCGTGGAATGATTTAGATGCCCATGGTGTACGTAGTATATATATAGATGTAGGGAGTGATTATTGCCAAGGCGACTGAAATTTTTTTACCTCTCAGTCACTTGAAGTTGCACTCTCAATCAACTAAAATTACAGTTGTTTTTTTTGGAGTGTGGCTGCAATTTTAGTTGATTGAGAGTGCAACTAAGTGTAACTGAAGTTGCACTCTCAATCAACTAAAATTGCAGTTGTTTTTGTTGGAGGGGGCTGCAATTTTAGTTGATTGAGAGTGCAACTTCAAGTGACTGAGAGATAAAAAAATTTCAGTCGCCTTGTCAATAGCAAAATCGATAGATGTATGCCCAGTCGTTACGTTTTGTGTACCCATTCGATATTTTTTATATACGACACGTGTGCGTATTATAGAGCACGCTTTGCCTCTCCAAAAGAAAAATATTAGAGCACGCTTCAGGGCCTGTTCTTTTCGGTTGTGGCTTATGGCTTTTGGCTGAAATTTTTGAATTTTAGCTGTTTACGGTACAGATTACGGAGAGACAGATAGTCACTTGCAATTTTGGCAGGTACAAATGTTTTCGCCTTGTCAATAGCAAAACCGATTGATGTGTATTTCGGTCGAATTTGAATCTTCCCCAATGTGGAAGTTTCTCAGCCCTTTCCACCTTCCCATTTTGGTAATCTGTCTTTCTCAAGCCATTAGTGTCTTTTCTCTTTCCCAAGCCAAATAGCACATTGTCTATCCTGCATGGCAAGAAAAATCATTTTTTATTTGGTAAGCACCTCTCTAAGCACTTGCGTTATACATGCTCTACTACAACCAGTCACTAGTGTTTTCTTACACCCCCCACGGCCCCCTCTCTTTCTTAATTTGTACATAACCACGACTCTTAGGGTCTGTTCATATTGGCTTCGCTCTGGCTTCAGTTTGGAAAAGCCAGAAACTAATATGAACACTTAGCTTCCCGAAGTGGCTTTCTCACTCCTCTCGCTCCAAGGATAAGGCAGGGGTCACAGACGCATCACGCACCACACTCCTCTTGCTTCCGTCTGGCGCACACACTCTCCCTCACTTCCTCAGCACTCGTTTCTTCCTTCTAAAAGCCACTTCTTTTGATCACTATTATTTATTTTCCGATAAAAACCATCGGCCGCAACCATTATGAACATGCCCTTACACTATACCACCTTGTTATTTGTGCCAGTGTATTATTGAAGAGTATTATGGTTGCATTTTATCCAGAGTATGATCAATTTCTTTAGAATGCATCATTTGGTCAAAGCGACATGTATTGGAGAACGAAAGGAGTAACTTATTTGAGACTTCAATATTTTTAAAACCGTGGAGACCCTTTTCTGTTGCTCCATTTTTTCTTTGTGTAAAACCCAGGTTTAGACTTAGAACATAAGACCAAAGCTGTCACATGTTTGAATTAGCTTCAGCAACTTTTTTTAAAATGTATCAAGTGCAACCCTCTCTTAGGGTGTAATCGGTGCAATCCAGTCAGTTGGGGCACCAAATCAAAATGAAAAAAAAATCAAAAACAAATTGATAAAGTTGTCTATCGAGTGTTACAACACACTTTAAAAATTACAACTCCAAACTCAAAGTGTGTTAGAAGGAACAAATAGATAAATTTATTGTGAATAGTAGCATCTATCCTTTTTTTTCTTTTTTTTCTTTTGATTTATCATCTATCAAAAGTTCGTCAGCACACGTAGTCTTTTCGTGCCTTAAAACCCTGTCCCTTGTTACGCACCAAAGGTTACCTAGGTACGTACTCCTGCTACTGATCCCTACTCGGTGTGCACATCAAACTGATGCATGATTCGCAGTCCCCGGTCGGCCCCACCGTAGTGCTGCATTATTATGTCTTGACAAAAGCTTGTGCACCCCCTCACGCCCTCGCGCACACACATGTATATGAACGCCATCACGTCGCCGTCGTCATCCCTAATCATACGCGATCTGACAACCTTCCAAGGACCCCGTCCTTTCCCCCTTCAATTAATTCGTCAGTTGTAATTTCTTTCCCGCGGAATCAGCACAAACTGACCTGACAACAACGGGGAAAAAAGTAGAAAAGAAAAAGAAAAACTCAAGCTTATCGGTCGCGTGCCATGAACTACAACCGCCCGGAGAGGTAACGTTTCCGTTGAAGTATAGCTAAATGTCCGTTCATTACTATAGATTTTTAAAATTGATTATATTATATGTTTTAAAACTCATGGGTGATAAAAAATTTTAAAATATACACAAAAACATGTTCTAAAAGTTTTTAAATCCGTCAAGTAAGTTAGAGCCGTCGATCACACCTCATGATCATAAGTCAGAAGACATCGTCAACACCTCGTGGTGTAGGTCGGAAGCCCACGAGCACACCTCATCGTCGTAAGTTAGAAGCTGTCGACCATCACGCGTGATCGTAGGTCGGGAGCCGTCGACCATCGCTGGTGGTCGTAAGTTGGCAGCGGTCGATAATCGATCGTGGTCCTAAATCAAGATCCTTCGACAATAGCTCATTGTCATACGTCGGAAGCCGACAACTAGGGGTGGAAACGGATCGGATACGATCGAATAGTCTCAAATACGAATACGAATTCATATTTTTAAAACGAATATGAATTCGAATATTCTCAAATACAGATATGAATATTCTCGAATACGAATATTTTCGAATACGAATTTTCCCTGATACGAATATCGGATAAAACGGATTCCTAGCCGTTTTACCGATTTTTCACCGGTTTTTGACTGGTTATCGGTTTTAAACCGCCTAAATTCAAATTTTGAATCACAAAATTCGTACGGATTTTTCATGGGTTCTAGAAACGGATCAAATATGAATCGAATAGTCTCTAATATGAATACAGATACGAATATTCTCGAATATGAATGCTAATACGAATATTCTCAAATACGGATACGAATATTCCCGAATACGAATATGAACATTTTCGAATACGGATTTTGCTTGCCATATTCGCGTTTTCTCGGATACGAATATCAGATAAAGCGAATTATCCGTTACCGTCTTCCACCCCTACCAATGACCATCGTTCGTGGTCATAAGTCGGAAGCTATCGAGGACACCTCGTGATGGTAAGTCAGAACACATCGACCAGGACTCGTGGTCATAAGTTGGAAAACATCGACCACAACACGTGGTCGTAAGTCAGAACACATCGACCAGTGCTCGTGCTCGTAAATCGGAAGCCGCTGATCACACGTTGGTAGGCCTCCGGTGCACTCGTGCCCTGTCGCCCGACTGCCAGCACTAGCCTGCTCGGGCCACCCGGCCTGCTCAGCCCCGACTTTGACCACGGCCCCCTTCGACCATGGCTCCCTTCGACTACGACCCCGACTTCGACCACTGTGTCGACTTCAACCACGGTGTCGACTTCGACCACAGCCCCGATTTCGACCACTGCCCCTGCGACTTCGACCAGTGCTCCCTTTAACCACTGTCCCCTTCGACCACGGCCCTACGACGTCGACCACTTCTCCCTTCGACCACGGCCCCCTTCGATCACGACTTCGACTTTGACCACGAATCTTCGACTCCGACCAGCGCTCGTGGTCATAAGTCGGAAGACATCGAGCACACCTCGTGGTCGTAAGTCGGAACACATCGACCAGTGCTCGTGGTCATAAATCAGAAGCCGTCGATCACACCTCGTGGTCAAAAGTATGTTACAATCCATGGGGAGTACGAGACCTTATGGGTCTTGCCGTCGAGGGTGGGGAACTCGATCTCGGCGGTGAACTGGGGGTAGGCGACGTGAATGTCCAACTGGAGGGGGAACTCGTAGCGGCGGAGGTTGTGGATGAACCAGCATGTGCCCTCTGGGTTGGCGCTACGACTACAACCATGACCGCTATGACCACGTACACAGGCGCTACGACTACAACCATGACCGCAACTTCGACCACTACACCCTTCGACTTCAAGCACTGCCCCCTTCAACCATTGTCCCCTTTGACCATGGCCCTTCGACGTCGACCACTTCCCTCTTCGACCACGGCTTCGATGACGACCACAGATCTTCGACCACTGCCCTCCTCGACCACTGTCCACTTCGACACGGCCCTTCGACGACCACTTCCCTTCGATGGCGACCAGTTCTCCCTTCAACCACGAGCCCCTTCGACCACGGCTTCGAATTTGACCACGGATCTTTGACTTCGACCACTGCCACTTTCAACCACTGTCCCCTTCGACCATGACCCTTCTACGTCGACCACTTCCCCCTTCGACCACGACTTCGACTTCGATCACAGATCTTTGACTTCGACCACTGATATGCGACTTCGACCACTGCCCCTTAGACCACTATCCCCTTCAACCACGGCCCTTCGACGTTGACCACTTCCCCTTTCGACCACGGCTCCCTTCGACCACGGCTTCGACTTCGACCACGAATCTTCGACTTCGACCATTGTCACCTTCGACCACGGTCCTTCGACTTCGACCGCAGACCGACTTTGTCCATGCCCCTTCGACTTCGACCACTGCCCCCTTCGACCACTGTCCCCTTCAACCACAACTTGGACTTCGACCACGACCCTTCGACTTCGACCACATCCCTTCGACTTCGTCCACGGCCCTTCGACTTTGGCCACTGCCCCCTTTGACCACCGTCCCCTTCGACCACGACCCTTCGACTTCGACCACGGCTCTTTGACTTCGACCACGGCCCTTCGACTTCAACCGCGGACCGACTTCGTACATGGCCTTTCGATTTTGACCATTGCCCCCTTCGACCACTGTCTCCTTCGACCATGGCTTGGACTTCGACCACGGCCTGACTCCGACCAAGGCCCTTTGACTTCAACCACCGCCCCTTCGACCACGGCTTAGACTTCGACCACGGATCTTCGACTTTGGCTACGGCCCCTCGACCACAGCTCCATTCGACCACGACACCGACTTCAACGATCGGCTTAGGAGACAAAAATCGCCAGACAGCGCAACGGGCTCCATGTGAAGAGCGTAACGCGTCGGCCCGATCTTTTCTATGAGGAGCGGAAGAACTACATACATGCGGATCTAGACGACTGGTCTTTGATCGGACGGCTGAGAAGAGAGAAGAGAGAATGGACCGACAACCACCAACTCACATTTTTAAGGAGTAGAGATATTGCCATATTTTTTCAATAACTTCAACTTTTGAGTAAATTTGTTGGTGTTTGAAACTCAATAAGCTCCGTGCACTGTTCGGTAGTTCGATGCACTGTTCGGTAGTTCGATGCACTGTTCGCTGCTCTAGCTCTCCCATCCCATGACTAGCTGGAGATGGATGGATAGCTTGCGGGGTTGGGCCTCCTCGATCGTTAGACGCAGGCGAGAGAAGTCCTTGTGCGTTGGAATCTCCCACCTAAGCTAGCTTAGATAGCCCGGGCGGGCCGGGCGCCTCAGGAGATCGGGGATAGCGACGGAACGGCCGCTGCTTGCGAATTAAGCAGTGCTGGCTAGGGCAATGCAGCGCTACTCCGGTCCCCTCGACTGTACCATGACGCGACATGGATCGAGTTGTCTACAGCGGCTACTTTCTTTGGCTAGCGAGCTAGGCCCGGGCTCTCCCTGATCATATCCCTCTATAAAAAGGGCTGGATCGATCGAACTCCAACCACTTTGAAGATGTATATCTAGCTCCCTGCTTGTTCTAGCTCTCTCTGTAACTCCTGTAGCTCGAATCCTAGCTACGGCTTAATTTATTACGAGCAGCTAGCCGATTGTGCAGGGTGTTGTAGGTAGCAGCTAGCTAGGAGGATCTGTTGGTTCTAATCTGATCAGGTGGTTGCGTAGATCGGCCGGCCGGGAGGGATGGGCTTGAGGGAGATAGAGTCCACGTTGCCGCCGGGGTTCAGGTTCTACCCGAGCGACGGGGAGCTGGTCTGCCACTACCTCTACAAGAAGGTGAACAACGAGCGCACCTCGCAGGGGACGCTGGTCGAAGTCGACCTCCACGCGCGCGAACCATGGGAGCTTCCCGGTGAGTCCATATATACGTCCTGCTGTTGTTCATCTCTCTCTCTCTCTCTCTCTCAGTGTGTGTGTGGTGTGGTTCGGTTCCTATCGAGATGTCTAGCAGATTGTTAGTACTTAAGCATGTTTCAGGATTAGATTGATGTTGCTGTGCAAGGAGACGAGTTCTTACTTCTTAGTTCTACTTCTGACTAAGTGAGGATCGAGGTGCTTATGAAAAAGAATTGAAAAACAAGAGATATATATGACTTTCTTCATGATCCCTGCATAGGTTAGCATGACTTTCCCTTGAAGGTATCGAACAATTATCGGTTCCCCATGTGGTGGTAGCAGCAGTGATGATGAACAAGAAAAGAACTATACCTGGTCGAAGAATTTTATCTATATTTGTTGGATTTACTAGTTAAAAGATTCTATTTCTCTTCTGGGTAATGTCTCCACCCTCCTTAATTATGTATAGAGTAATCTCTCACAATAATGCATTAACTGATCCGAACGCAAAGTGTTATACTCCTCGTGACCATCTTGACGTCCTTCATTTTCCTGTCCATTTCTTAGCTACGTCACATGAGTAACAGTTACGCCTGAATTTTCTGTTCTTTCAGGAAGTAGTTTCACTTTCTGGTAATCAACTTAAACATTCCCGTGCAAATTAATTGCAGCTTCGTATTATAAGGTCTGTTAATATCTCAAGGCTCAAGAATGTAGTATATGTTTACTAACACTGTTCATTTCTATGCTTGGGCGCAGACGTGGCGAAGCTCACGGTCAGCGAGTGGTACTTCTTCAGCTTCAGGGACCGCAAGTACGCCACGGGGTCGCGCACGAACCGCGCCACCAAGACCGGCTACTGGAAGGCCACCGGGAAGGACCGCGAGGTGCGCAGCCCGGCCACGCGTGCCGTCGTCGGCATGAGGAAGACGCTGGTGTTCTACCAGGGGCGCGCTCCCAACGGCGTCAAGTCAAGCTGGGTCATGCACGAGTTCCGCCTCGACTCGCCGCATTCGCCACCAATGGTACTATATCAGAACTTGCGCTAGCCGCCGAGACATCGACCGTAAGCAGTCTCGCTTCCTTTTCTTGCTTCATCGTTGCTAATTTGGATATACATGCACTGCACGGCACTTCTGCAGGAGGACTGGGTGCTCTGCCGGGTGTTCCAGAAACGGAAAGGAGACGGCGAGCAAGACAACAACGGCTCCTCCTCCCCGACCATCGCCGGCTTGCCGCAGGCAGTGCAGGACCAGCCCATGATGGACGCGTACAACGATCAGACAGGCTCGTCCATCGCCCTCGCGCCGCGGCAGGACGAGATCGGCGGCTCAAACCCACTGCTGAACGCGGCGATGTGGCAGCAATACAGCTCGGTTCTTGATAACTTCCCACAGGAAGTGAGCAGCTCGCCGATGATGGGGTTAGGGTCCAGAGGAGCCGGAGATCAGTATGGCTTCTTCTTCGACACCGACCTCCAGGAGATGGCGAACCTTGGGGACATGAGGTTCCCGCAAGGGTGGAGTTGATGCCGATCGATCGTGCAGTGAGATTGTGCATTATGAAGGAAATGATTGAATTAATTCCATTGGTACTGTTTCGTCCAAAAAAAAATTCATTGCTACTGTAGGTAGTGTGAGGTGATTTAGATATTGGAAAGAGTGTGCCTGCATGAGATGGTTCGGTCACTTGAAGGATGCCAAGTGTGAAAACAAAAATGGATCGGTCTATCTATGTAAATCAATACAGCTCAATTCAAGTTTCAGTACATAGAACACATCTATGTGCTAAGAAAGTGGATTGCTATAAAAGATGCTTTTCCTCTGAGATTATATTGTGTTTTCCTGATTTTCACACAGTTCCATGATATTAGTGGTAAGCACTTTGAAAGTTGTACATGTATGATTTAATTGTTAGTCCAGATTATATGTGTAAGATCGTTGATGACAATCAAAGAGAGTGAATAATTGTACTTCATAGTAAAATTTGTTTATCATAATTTGTTGTCTTCTGAATATTCAACCAGTCACAAAATAAAAACATAAAAAGACAAAAAGAAGGAGAAAAACTGTCTACTCTCCGTGCACGCCAAACGACGATGAAGTGACGACGCTGTGTGTGGAATTTTGGACGCTTTTGACACTGTTGGTCCCGTTAATTCCCGAAGTAGCTCCCGGCGAAATAAAATTCCTGAATTGGCCCCCTGCCGACCGCACGACTCTCCTGGTGTGGACGCGTGGCAGTCGTGCGACCGAGAAACGCATGACACGGAGGTCGTGTGGTCCCTGACCGCACGACTCGGGCGGCGAGTGTAGCAGCCGGGTGGCCCAGCTTTTTTGTTCGCCCATGTTTTCTCTGTAAAGAGTAGCGTACATTTCTACTTCATCACAAGCGCTGCTTGTGTTATCTGTAAAATAACTTGTATTGTTTCTGCCCTTCTAATATATGACTTCAGCGATTGCTGGCTTTCAAAAAAAATAGGGTAATCCCGTCAAAAAAACAATTGTGAATTGTTTCCTGCGGACGGTAAACACAGAGAGAGAGAGAGAGAGAGAGCGCCAAATCTTACATCTCCCAACCGGCCGGCTTAATCCATCGGGCCCAGTTTTTACCTGCCCACATTTTCTAGCACCTCGCGGAACGAGACGGGCCGGAGAAGCGTGAAGCAGCTGGGCCGCCCGGGCCTAAACGGCCGAATCAGACCGTGGCCCTGCAGCGGCTATTTCCGCGGCGGCGGGCGGCCACTAAACGTGACGGTTTTCTTCGCGCTGGGTCGTCTCACGGCATCTCACGCCGGGAGTGGACCAGCATGCGGGCTGGATGATCCAGGCGTGGACCCAACTCCATTGGAGTTATACATCGCGTTTCCGGCACGAACCATCATCTGCTCAAGGGTTTGAAAAAAAGAGAGTATATACTACTGTTCATCGTGGCAAGGGTGCAAAATTTGTGTACTGCCAATATACCATGTATGGGAGTCAGATTTATTTGGGCAGGACAGCAGCTCCAGTACTATTTCATAAGCACAGGAGAGTGCAGGCTTCGGTTTAATGCAGGGTACAGCAACGCTGGCAAAAAAACGACAAGAGGTGTGGCGCCAGGGAAGGCATGAAAAATCAATGGTGGGGAAAGAGCTACAGAAATGAAGCGCCACTGTACAAACATACGGAGTGGTAGTAGCTGTAGCTGGAGGGGTGCAGTTAATACACTCACCATGTTCCAAGGACAGAGTGTGGAGTTATGATAGTGTCTTGGCTCTAGTAAGATCGAACTAACCAGCTTGTTCTTGTCAAGAACTGGGCCAGACCAGTATTTCCCGTACTAACATAGCCGTCCCTAACCCATCAGGATAGTACAGACTATAATAACTCGTCAAACATAGAGCTTTCGGCATTTCTATCCCTAGTCACATGTTCCCCAAGCTGATTACGAACATAGAAATTGCATATTACCGAATGTTCCAGAGTGTGAGATCGGCCCAATTAGTTTTTTCTAGCATTTGGCGCTGTCTTTTTCTCCTGGTTTTGTTTCTGTTTTTTCAAATAGAAATATAGAGTTTTGCTTTCGTTTCTTTTGTTCCCCATTGGACTTGTTTAGTTTCAGTGCAGCCGAAAACAAGTTAGTGGCTAGCACACTCCTGTCAGGAAAAAAAAAACAAAAAAACACGCAATTCTGAGGTGGTGAACCACCACACAATAAAACGTCCATGATTATTCAGCAACGTTGTGGCTACAAGCATCATGATCAATTGATCACAAATAAGCTGGGCACTGAATTGATTCATCAGTGGGTGCGACAGGAAGTGATCTAGTGCCCATATGAGTTCGTGGTGGTACCATTTGTCAAATGCTCAAATTTAGCGCGGCCTGTCAGTATTTCTTCAACAGCTTTCTGAAAACAGAAGACCATATCAGTGACACCCACACGCCAACTGAAACTAGGATAGCGAAAGAGGAGCATTGCGTACCTCAATACATGTCAATGCATACTGAACATCACTATCTGAAATTTGGTAGTGGAGGACAAACCTGACACTGCATTATAAGGGAGTTCAAAATGGAGAGTTAAATTTAGAAGCATACATAATTATAGTTGACAATGCTAACACAATATAAATTTTCAGTCAGGGTCCATATTTAGTAATAAAAATGTTTGTACTAAGTAGTTGAGTTTTACAATCAAAAGTGAAGTTGAAGGCAACAGACATAAGCAGAACATTCTTGTTATGCAAAAGGATCAACTGGATACTGAAAATGCTTGGAGTAAAATCAACAGCCTATCAAATAGGGAATTGAACTTTACCTCTTCGAACTTGCTGGCATTGCAAGCACATTGCGCTGTTCCAGGACTTGACACAGCTTGTCAGGTGATATGCACGAATCCACGATATCAAAGAATACCTTAGAAAGACAGCTCGTGCGTTACATATGGGAACATAGTGGAAACAAGAAAATCCAATGGATGATCTGGAAGACTAACCATATTGGTTTCCACTGAAGTTGAGTCAACTTTAAACTGCTTAATTTTCTTCAGTCCGTCTAAATCCAACAAACAAGAAATATATGTTCAGGAACTTACTAAGGAGTCAGGACTTGTGAATCACTCGAATTTCGAAATAAGTGAAGTGAGATTCGATAGGAAAATATATGAAACCTGCCAAAACTTTAGCCTTTCTGTGGTCATCCGCAAGCTTCCCTACAGTGTCGCGAACTGCAACATAGGCAGCAGCACAAAGAATTCCCACCTGCCTCATTCCACCACCTAGTGTCTTCCTAAGAATTTTAGCCTGAAAGTATTATTCAGATTCCCGTCATTACATGTTCTCTGCAGTTTAAATTAACAAACAGAATTGAACAGACCTTGTCTATGAAGGCCTTTGAACCAACGATAACTGATCCAACGGGAGCGCCTAACCCTTTAGATAGGCATACCTACAGCACGTTTCACAGAGAAATAGAATCAGGAATCATATACTACCTGCAGCCCATTCATATGTGGGTTGTATAATTGAGCACAGTACCAAGCAAATTGACACCTACCGAAACTGAATCAGCAGCTTTCACAAGTCTATGAACAGGAACTCCAAGTGCCTAGCACAGAAAACCACAAGATTCAACGTGATAATTGGTTGCTTTAGTAACATAATAGATGCTAAAGGGCAGTAAAATGATAGCATTAATCCCCTACTGCTTACCACAGAGGCATTAAAAATGCGAGCTCCATCGATATGAAGCTTCAAACCATGGCTCTTAGCAACTTCACCAACCTTGTCAGTATACCCTACAGATAAGCACTTTCCACCACAACTGCAGCAAACAACACGAAACATACCAATTAGGTACAAGAATTAGTACTACTACCCTTCTCATCAGCAAGATCAGCAACAGATGTTCGAGCAACTCACTTTGCTTGTGTGTTCTCCAAGCATATCAACCTCGTGGTTGGATAATACAGCGCCCCATCCGGATGCCTAATGGCAGCAACAATCTTGTCGATGTCCATGGTGCCGTCGGGATTGTTCCTCACGATCTTTGGGTGGACACCGCCGATGGTGGAGATGCCGCCGTTCTCGCAGATATGGATGTGGGAGTTGTCGCCGAGGATGACCTCGCTGCCCCTGACGTCGCAGTGCACGAGGACGGAGATGAGGTTGGCCATGGTGCCGGACGGCACGAACAGCGCGGCCTCCTTGCCCATGTTCCTGGCCATCTCCGTCTCGAAGCGGTGGGCGGTCGGGTCCGCACCCAGGACGTCGTCGTCCACGTCCGCGGCGGCCATGGCGGCCCGCATGGCCTCGGAGGGCTTCGTGACCGTGTCCGACCGGAGGTCCACCACCTTGGTCACCATTCTGCGCAGCTCAAACTAACGCTGCAGCGGCACAACACAACTTAGAAAGGTAAGTATGCAGTATTTTCTTACCAGTACAGTGTGAACTTTGCGAATGAACAGGGATGGAGCAGTGAAATGGTGCGATAGCCTTCAGTATAACAAGGCGTGCTTTAACCTACCACAACTTTGTCTTGGCCTAATAGAAGCACCGGGACTCATACATGGTGTAATCTACACTCAGTGTATTGCAGCAGAAAATCGACTCGTACATGCTTTAATTTCTCAGTCCGGATCCAATAAAACAGGACACCAACCGGGACTCAATACACGGAAGGGATGAAAAGAAGGAAACGGATAAAACAACGTCGTTTTTACGTTGCAGCAGAGCCGCGCAAAGCCAAACACAAGTGTCCGGAACCTAACAGACAACAGAGACGAGCCGACGTCCACACACACCATACGCGTGCAGGTGCGGACTGCAGAGTAAAGGCGAAGAGGAAGGAGGATTCATACAACTCTATCCGTCCAACAACCACAAAGTGCGACCCTTTTCGGGCCCATGGCACGCATCTCGTCAGAAATTCATCAAAAGGCGGTGAGAGGATAAACGCACGGCTCCAAGAACAACGGAGGGAAGGCAGAAGGGAGCACGGTGCATGCGCAGAGGAATCAACTCATCGCTTCAACCCGCGCAGGCCGTCAGGCAAGTACTAACTTCGGTCACGAGAGTAAAACCAATCCTCACGTACGGCTCACAAACAAGAGGGATACCAATAACGAAACCACGAGTCCGCGCCTCCATGGCCGCATCATTGTTGCACAAAAAATTGGGGCTAAAAGAGGAGGATTTGCAGAATTGCGCACCAGAATCCGAGGATCAGATGGAGCGCGAGCCGAGGAGCGCAGGGATGGAAGGCGCGCGTCGGAGATCGGACCGAGAGGAGACGTGAGAGAGTCCTGGACTTTGCAGCTTCTGCCCTTACGGGGTCGTGCTTTATAGAGGCGCCGCCCTGAGGAGGAGACGAACCGCAGCAACGGACGCGGGCGCAATCTAGGTCTCTAGGTGCCCACGTAATCAGCCACACCCGTTTCTTGACCACCCGTCGTCACGCGCGCTCCTGCCCCGCCACGTACGAAAGCGCCGAGCTGTGGTGTAGGTTTCTGCTCGTGCACGCCCCTTCTCTACGCCTCGAGGCGAGCTTCCTTTTCGGCCTTGGCCATTCATCCCGCTGTACTACACCAGTTAACTTCTTCTACAGAGTGAATCCAAACCTAAATGTGTCACGTGCGATGTTAACACTGAACGTTTGCGTCCAATGGTATGTGAAAGGGGAAGAGAAGCTTAGGAACGGAATTGAAGGCAGCCTCGGCTCGTGCCATGCGATCAAGCAGGTTGGATCCCTCCTGATAAACTGTCAATCTCCGGCGACCAACCGAGATCCTTCCGGACTAGAATCCAACACGGAATCATCTGCAACCGGACAGTTTGGTTCACATCAAAGACACCAAATGGCAGAATGCTCACTCAAAACGCGCCAACCTGATGTCTAACGCTAGCTTCAAGGTTGTGCTGTAACGATGTTTACTGAAAGAGTGAAAGGAACATGGTTCGGTGCACATTTCGCCTTTCGGCCTATCAGCCTAAGGCTGCCCTTTTCAGTGTCCAATCTGCCACAAGATTTTATGGAGCTACGCTGTGTAGATAAAATTATAGAACTGAATAAGTCCACCTCGTCAGAAGGCTAATAGAATTTGAAGAGATCACTTTTGTCCCATAGCATTATTGAAGGTTGGGGGTTAACCATCCCCCCTGGTTATGCATGAAGACAACTTGGTTTCGCAAGTCTCACCTGTGAAGTCCAAATACACCAAACAATTTGTTTTCAAGTCCGGAAAGCGTAGCTGTCCGGTATGCAGAGTAAACCAATTACGGTGCAGTTGTACTGCTCCATGAACATACATAGGATATTAGGATGAACTACGGCCTATGGGTTTCTATGGTACTTACTGCAGTTTTGGAACGCGTCTGCATCCTCAGCATGGCCTGATAAGACTACTACATTTCAATCCCGAAAGTAGGTAGATTGAACAAATAAACTCACCATCTACGTGTCTAATTTTGACCCTGTTTCGAACGCAGGATTTTCACATGTATTTCGTATGAGCCCACGTACGGCGAGAGAGCTGATGTTTCTTCTCCTTTCCTGTGTTCCCAACGGGACCATAAGCTACAAATGTATTACTTCTTGTTTCCTCCTGTGGCTATATGAGCTTGACGATGTGTGCTGCATCGATCGCTGGTGCTGAGTAGCCTCACGGCTGGCGGGCGGATAGACGCGTGCCCACTGCCCAGCCGCCTTTGCCAAGTCAAGTGCCAAGCGTGCTTTTGACTCAGCACGACGATGTGTCCGCGTGCTTGGCCGGTTCCCCGTTCGTACTAAATACTTGCGTGACAGTGCCGCCGGATAAGTGTCGTACGTGGTAGGTCCAGTATTACACATGGGCTCATTCGTATCCATGCACACATGTGTGGTCTGTTACCGTGGATCGATCAACACAAGCGTTACTTCCAACACAGTATGCTGGGCGCTCATAGATGAGGCTAGCCGATCGACTAGGTGAGATATGACAAAAGAGGACAATGGAGGGGGTAGTTCTACAAAAAGAACTCGTGGTGGAGTTTAGTTCTACTCCTCCTGCAAACGTGGATTTAGTTCAGCTAGGTGGTAGCTGAGTTCGAGTTGGGCACTGGCGTGGATTGGGAAAATGCGACGTGACATGGAATTCTAGCGCATTAAGGATGAAGTAGTTGCCGTGACGAAATTACGTTCGTCTTGTCCTAGAACTGGTTGATGGTTCAACAATTGTCAATCCCAATGGGGACATCTTCTATGCGGCATATAATCTGTCAGTGGAATGCGAGATCGAACAGTACATTTGTAGGACCTCTGATCGAATTCGAAAACCACCAAAAATACTAAGGGGCCTAACGAAAATCGTATATGAATAGATGAACAAGTATATTACATATGGGTATCTAGAGTTATAAATGGTCTTCTAGCTCTACTTACAAAGGCTTTTATTTATAGAGTGAAAGGAGAAGATAAGTGAAGTTATAAGTCTACCATCAGGATCTAGCTTACTTCTAAGGGTAGTTTCGTTTTTCACGTCATATGAGGCCTACCGCATCCGAGGGATTCTAGGGGTTGGCTCGCGGACCTCGCTCGAAGTTGCTTCCTGACCCCGCCCGAGGTTGGCTTACGGATTTTGTCTACAGTTGGTTCTCGGATTTCGTCCGAGATTGATCTGCAAATCTCGTCTAGAGTGGACTCCGAACCTCGCACCTCATCTGAGGTTTATCACCGGACCTCGTCCGAGATGGACTCCAAACCTCAGACCTTATCCAAGGTTAGTCCACGGATCTCATTGTGGTGGACTTTAGACCTCGTCTGAGGGGTTGGACCGTGGATCTCGTCCGAGACGCATTCCCTATTGTGTGACGTCACGTTAAAATTGTCGTGGTTCTGGGATAGCGTGGGACCCTCAACATAATCCATCGCTTGACACAGGTGTCAGAGCTTTCGGAAGACTTGGCCTAAATTTCGTGGCGTGACGCACCGCCAGTATGAGCTTAAATCGTGAGCTTTGTAATGTCATCAATTGATTAACTGATCCTTTTCAGAAGCATCTGGTCGCGTGGCCTAATGGATAAGGCGCTCGCCTCCGGAGCGGGAGATTGTGGGTTCGAGTCCCACCGTGATCGTTTTTCCTTCTCACTCACCTTGTTTTTTTGGTTTTCGGATTTACAACAAACCAAGCCATATTGGAATAAATCTAACTCCTGTCTTCTATCGGAATCGCTCCAATATCCCCTCTCTCTCTCTCTTTCTCTCTCTTAATCTCTGATCAAGTATTAACAGGCAAGGCTATCCAGGTCGTCTCCCGATCTATTGGAGAATTGGATACCAACTCACAGAACCCTAGATACCTAGCTCACCATATATCCCATGCAAAACCCCTTCTTCTGCCGTACGTCCACCGCCGTAGCACATCACAATGCAAGCAAACAATTACCCTGATCGTGCCATGGCTGTCCCTGCCTCCCTCCTCGTCGCGTCGGGCCTCTGCCTCGGCGAGTGCGTGTCGTCGGGCCTCATGTTCTGCACCACGTTCGTCGTCTCCCTCCTCTTCGTGGTGCGCACGGTGTCGTTGGGGGCTCGTCGACGACGTCTTCGGCCTCGTGGATGCCTGTGTGTAGCAAGAGGTAGCTTCGCCCGCGCCACCGTCGTCTCGGCCTACCCCAATATCAAGGCCGATGCGCGGCGTCTAAGGGACGCGACGCAGGGCTACCCCGTGCTTGTGCACATCTACGCTCAAGCCGAGGAACACGCCCACCACGCCCACGCGTTCGTCACGGACAGGGTCGATGGCTTGACGAGGAGGGCGATAGCGAAGTGGAGGGACCTCACGGATGTGACGATCGTGGCGTTGTTCTGGCTCCGTCTGACCGTCGGCGTGATCAATGTGGGAGTGATTTGCAGGAGTGGGAGGCCGGAGGGGATCAGGGGAGTGATTTCGAGGCTGGGAGGGGATCTAGGGAGGCCTGATCGGTGGTCGCCGGTCGGCCGGAGGGAGTTGACACCATCCGCCAGGCAGTGAGGGAGAGGGAGCTCACTGTTTGTGTACTTTTGTCTACAAAGTGTGACATAGGGAAAATATCATAAATTAATGGTCTCTTTGACACTTGACAGCAATACCAAATCCTAGTGTGGAGTCGGTTGTGAGGGCCTGACCGCTATGGTTTTGCATTAATATGTATGAAACACAAATCTACTTTTTAAATTTGCGCAATTGTGGTTAATTTGGTATTTTAGTTTCATCTATTGTCATTTATTGATTTATAGAGTTGCAAGAAATGGAGAAACGAGCATTGCATAAATATTTTTCATGCAATATAAGTAGTACTCCTCACACTAATGAGAGTCAAGTAAAGAAGGCTCGGGTGGATTTTAGTCCCGATGAAATCATCGTCAATCCAGCGAATCGTATATTTATTAATGAGTATGACAATGAAATTATAGATCAAGTGAGGAGGGTGTATTTGTTGAGAGGTCCAACCCAACCAAAAGGCCATGATTTTCCTCACAAAATGCAGAATGATTATTCAAGTGAATTTCAACAATCTTGGTGTAGATAATCTTGTTCGACTTACTGAGATTTATGTCGATGACTTCGACATAGCTGACCGTTTGTTATTAAAAACCAGCTTCAAACATTTGTTCTCAATGTTAGGAGAAGTGTAGAATTCTATGGATGTGGTGATATTGCAAGCTAGCTCAAAAGATGGTTGAAACATGAAAAAATAGATCATCTCCATTGGTCTATCGCCTCATTGAGCTAACATTAATCCTTCCAGTGGTAACGGCATCGGTTAAAAAAGTCTTTTCGGTAATGAATATTATCAAGACGGATTTGCGCAATAGAGTAGCAGATGAGTGGCTCAGTGACTTGCGATAGATTTTTAGAAACTTTGATGCTGGTAGAATTAGAAAACGTTTTCAAAGTATGGAATCTCGTAGAATACTATTGCCTTGTACTTGCACTACTACTTCTCAATCCTAGCTACTGGTATGTCTCATTATTTTTTTCAACCTTTATAACTATTCACAAATACAATTTCTGATTTCATCACTAAGTTTGCTAATTTTGGTGTACAGATAACTGCTTACATATATTTATGGACTTTAGAAGGTATATTATCTATTACCAAAGTATAATATTTCTTGTATTTTGTATTTTTACTATGTCCCTATTCTAATTATGTGTGATTTTATATTGCAAAATATAGTTTACTTTATGCTTAGTGTATTTATCTTTTATATGTTATATGGTACTAGCCCCTACAATGTCTCTGCATGCAACGACGTAAACTTGCGTCTTTCGGAGGACTACCACTTTGCTCAGCAGTAGCTCGGGTGGCGAGCAGGTCACATGAGCCGTAATTGGCTATTAACTTTTGATGGATTTGGCATGTTTAAGAATAATTTGGCCGAACACTGTAGCCAAATTTGATCGAATATAGTTTGCAAAGCAAAATTTATCATGGAACTGTGACTAATCAAACTTTTTGTCATGCGTCATACATGCATGTTGCCCTGAGAATCTTTTGGCTATGGCAATGCCTTTGTGGTCCTAAAGTTACTTTGGCCCTGTTTTTTTGGTTTTTTAACTTTTGATTTCTCTAAAAATCAAAATAAATAGGATAGCTTTTTAAAACATATTTTTCAAACGGCTTTCTGAGTCTAAAATCGTGTGCGCCATACACGTCAGCGTATTTATCATCCACTATTATCTAAAAAAATCACAGATAAAAATTATTAACTTCAGCTAAAATCTATTAGCCATAGTCTAAAAAATATAGAGCTTTTGCGTTTTCGATAGCCTATCGATTGTGGATTATGGTGCAACACAGGCATTTATTTGTTCTCTTTTTAATTTTAAAAAGGAATTACCCTAAAAAAGTCCCAAGGCAACTTGAGAACAAACCGAAGAACATGTGGACAATGGATAAGTCTTTTTGGGCTGATAATTTAGGGCTTATGATTTAAATATTTAGATTCTAACTGTTCATAAGAGATGGTATGTATAGAAAAATAGTCATATATAATTTTAACTGGTACAACTAAACCCAGTATATTTTTTACTAAAAATATAAGTTATATATAAGACAAAAAGAACCGTCCATTGGAACGCACTGGAACGCGGATACGGCCGCTCCTCTCGCGTTGGATTCTCGTGGATTTCGAGCCCGCCTAGACGCACTCATGGTCTCATGCATGTTCACAGAGGAGCGGAGGGAGCCTGCACTGAGTAAAAAAAAGGGGAGGGAATCTCTGTCCCCTTGTGGCCATGTGCTCGCAACCTGCTCGCGCTGCCGTTACTGGGAAACTTGCACGTCGGTCCCTTGTACGCTATAAGATTTTAGATGGTTTTTTTTAACTGATAATTTATGATTTATATATTTGAATTCTGGCTAATCGTAAGAGGTAGTATATATAGAAAAATAATTATATATAATTTTGATCGATATAGCTAAACTTAGTACACTTTTTACTATAATCTTCCTATTGATTTTATCTAAAAAAAATATATTATTTAAAAACTAATTACTGTAGATAATACGAGTATGAGCCGTAAATAAGCCAAAACGAACCCACCATTTCGCATTCATATAGAAAAACTGTACTAGTAAACGCTTTTTACAATTGTACTGCTTCATCGCGTCTAAAAGAATCAACGGTTTGAGGCTCATTTATTAGATTTCACTACTATATCAAGAAGGAAAAAATAAATAATCTTGAGTCATTCTTCTTTTCTCGAGGGGATATGGCAAAACACTGGGAATTGGAAACTTCCCATCTTTCTTTGAAACCAATATTGCATGCAGTACGATTTCAAACAAAATAATATTGCAGTACTCCCAACAAGTTCCTCAAACTAACGAGAACCATAATTATCCATGTCAATTCTTTTGAGGCAGAGCGGTACACACATCGATAAAGAAGAGCTCGGCTTTACTCAATAACGCACTTGTGTGTATGCTTGTGTTTTCTCCCGAACGGTGCGGCCTGGACCTGCAGCCGCGGCGGGCTCGAGGCCTGGAGCGGGACACAAATATATGCAGAGTAGGAGGAAGGGAATGAAAATCTCACACCGAGGGCATGACAAGTAAATAAAGCAGCAGTCTTGTTTGGGCCCCCGTGCACGTGCATCCCAAGGAGGCAACCAGAGCACAGTGTCGTCATTTCAAATTCGGCTCCATCACATCAAGTAGCCTGTGTAGGAAGCAGCCAGAAGCAGTGAGTGAGAGAGAGAGATGGGTTCCGTGGTGCTCCTCCGTTCTTTGGCTTGCTTCCTCTTCCTCCTCTGCTCATCGTTGGGGGCAGCAAATGGGATGTACGGTAGAGCTCTTGCGGAGGAGGAGGCGAGCAGGAGGGTCACCGATGGCAGCCGCGGCACCGCGAATGTGTGGCCGGGGTACCTCTACACCAGAGCAGTTGGGCGATGCACACCCCAGTAAGCACACGCTTCCCATTCCCATTCTTGGATCAATTTCTTGGCTTTCCTTTGCAGAGCTACAGTTTCTTTTACTTGATTCTTTTAGCAACGCTGGGTGGTTAGTGGTCACTACAGCGTTAAGTTAGGCATCGAATCTTGGGTAGTCCTGTGTGTAGAAACCTTTCTCCAATTAGTTTGGAACAAGGTTGGTGATTTCAACTTAGATATTATCAATGAACAAAATGTAGAAATGGCAAGCTTCGTAGCTTACCCAATGGAAATCGAAATGCGATGAAACGTAATTTTTAGGCGTTTTCAGGCTTACAGTCTGTCTGTGCAAAATGACCACTTTCTCAACTGGATAGATCTAAGAATTTTATTCCAGACTAAAAGGTCCAGCTGGATCTGCACAAGGTTGCAAGAAGGTGGCCTTTGCGAGCCCACAACCTTTAATTCGCTTTCATGAAATCCCTTGTCGTATATGCCAAGCTAAAGTCTTCAACTTACAGTCGATGGAATCATCCTGACAAGTTTTACAACATCCGCTCATTCATATCCAGGGTACATTTTGAGTAAAAAGTTCTCATATAGCCTTTTTCTCTGGTAATATGGTCTAGGGAGCAGGGTAAAACGTATCAACAAGCGATTATTATTGTTGTACTATAACATATTTTCTGCAGTAACTCATGGTACTCCATATAGCACATCTGTATATTGGGCTCACTTCTGCTGAGCTGCTTATGGTAAATGCACAACCATCAATCCATCGTAACAGCTCCGGGTTGAGTCTTGTGGGCATCAGGGCAAGTGACGTCAGTTTCATTAATTACATGCATCTAGTGTTTTTTCGTGCTTCTCAAGCTCTGGTTGTTGAAGTTGTGGTCTTGTGGGGCATTCTGTTATGAAGAGAAGTGTTGTGACCTTGTGGGGGCGTTCTCTGCTAGGGAATGCGTTGTTATCATAGCCCAGCATGATTTAAGCCCCAGCTTATGAGCCAGTTTAAGTTCCATTTTACAAGGGAATAAATGCCATCGCTAAAAATTATTGCATAGCATGCAGAGTTCCTCATTGAGAATTTTGCAGGGTTTCTAACATGCTGGTTGCATAACCTTAAGAAAGACTGTGTCCAGACATTAGACCAGGGCGTAATCCTAAAAGCAGATTGTATGGGTGCTTGCTCTTGTTATCATGAGGGTATTTAGGTAATGATCTTATTATATGAAAGAACAACTTTTTTGATAACGAGGTATGGGAACGGTTTGCTTCTGTGCATGGCTCCAGTTGGATTTTGTTTATATGGTAATTAGAGTTTCTTTTTTCTAATTCAAGAATGGACTGGCATGATGATAGTTACCATGTACAATGCCAAGCATTACACTTTTATGAAACTGGATTTTTCAGCAATAGGACAAGTGCCTGTTAAGAAACACTGCAATAAGCCGCTGTTTTGCTTCCTGTGAATACTCTTCAGGTTCTGGAGCAGTGGAGCTGAACCATGGCCCAACATCGTCCCTCAGGAAGCAGCAGTGTCGAAGGTATTCGGCTCCAGGTCCGTTGAGAAGTACGGGCCGCGCCTGACCCTGTTGGAGGCTACCATGAGGACCGACGACATTGGTGGCAGCGCCTATGTCAAACTTGTCAAGCAAGGAAGCGCGGCTCTCCTCAATGCCTACACAAGGAGAGGTTTTCCTTTCGATTCCTGGGAGGTTAAGGCACTGCTGCTGGAGTCACTCGTGTCCGAGGAGGCCGCGGCTGTCCAGGCCGAGCGGTTCGAGCAGGCAAACGAGTCCTGCATTTGAAAGCGGATGAAGAAAGAGCCGCCATCCCTGCTTGGAAGCTGTATGAGCAGACTGGTAGTATAAGTAGTGTGTTTGTAGACTGTAGTAGGTCACCACTTCTGTGACTTGGGATCTCTCAAGCAATGTTCTCTTTTGGTTTGTATGCTATCTAGATGCTCTTCGGATTTCTGAAATGTTGTTTGCACTGATGTCCTGCGCAATATGTGTAGTGTAGCTCGTATCTGTGTGCGATTGTACCTTCCATACTGTGATTTAGATGGAAGGTCTGTCTCGTCGTAGTGGTTTATCATATTTGTATGCTATAATTTATGGGAGTGATTATTGCACAGACGATTGTTTTTTCCTTTATTTTTAGTCACTTTTTTATACTGTTTTTACACTGCAATTTTAGGTGACTGAGAATGTAATTTCAGGAGGGGTAAATTAGTACAGTTTGCAATTTTAGGTGACTAAGAGATTAAAAAAAATTCAGTTAACTGTGCAATAGTAAAACCGATAATTTATAGCTTTGTACTAATTGGCTCAGCATGTTATGGAACCGACATCTGTTTATGAACGAGGGAGAAAAAAAATCTACAAACTTGGCGTACTTACCACGTCGTCTTTGCTTCGTCCGTAAAAGTTGGCTGTGGTCCTTGTGGTTGGCAGCGACGCCGGTGTCGGTGGAAGTTTGCACGGAGCCGGCGTGGGCGCACCGCGCAACCTAACAAGTCGACGTGCACCGTGCACCGTGCGAATATGGCCGATGGGGCGACGGCCCACGGGAGCTGCGGCAACCGAACAAGTCGACGCGCATTACGGGCTGCGGCCGCGTGGGCAGTGGGAGGCGGGCCGCGGGCGTTAGGGATTTGGGCGCGGGGACTCGGGCGTCTCACGTGGGATATCAGGAGAGGGAGGTGGGCTGGGCGCGTCTGCAGCCTAGCCAGACGCGCTGCTACGACTTGGGAGGCATTGCGAGTGTGCGAGTGTTGGGCTTGCCACGCCTGTCCTCCGGGGATAACTAATTGCTCTTTTGTTGGGCTGTGGCACAGTTGGACTGAAGTATCTGGGAGCGTGCCAAGTGCCAACAACGTGGGCCGTTTAATGGAGCAAAATCTCTCTCTCTCTCTCCCCCTAAACGGAAAGGGCACTATAGAACAATGATTGCATGATGCTCCCTCCTCGTGGAGTGATAATTGTTGTATATTAGCGTTTCGGACGTAGAACAGACACAGAAGAAGACGAACACAGGATGTAGTCTCAGACTCTCAGACGACCTTCTCTCTTGATACCAATTGGATGTGTATACAATAAGATCACCTTTACGATAGAACAAGCAATATATAATAAAACTATGCTAATGGGACTTATGAGCCAGCTGCTCCTAACAAGCTTGGTTTAGGTAAAGTATCTATATAATTAGACCATGGACCAGCCGATATACAACAATAATGTGATTTGATGATTGGGGCGGCGTAGAGGGACAAAACTTAACTGGGGGACAGCGGTTGTCCCCAATGTCGTCCAATCGCTCACACGATTAGACGACAACGGGGATATTATAAAACTCGCGACAAATATAGATGATCAAAATAATGAGAGATGTGGATTTAACGTGGAAAAACTTTTTGGAAAAAACCATGAACGCAGGAATACAAAATTCACAATATAAGGAGATATTACAGTGCAAGAGGAACTTCGGTATATCTCAACCGTACGACTACAGGGGTACATATATATGCTAAGGAACAAAGGGTTCTAGGAGATTACGAAACCGAAACAAAGTTGGTGTATGTGTCCATTTGGACAGTATACGAATTCATATCGTACTTTAACAATCTTTACCTTAAGACGAATTCGAATCGCATACTCAACAATCTCTAACTTGAGGTGAATTTGCTCCTGTAGACTAGATTCACTCATGTAGCCAAAATAAATCAAATCATAATTCACCGTCAATGATCATTGTGTGTTGAAAGTCTATAGGACTAATCAATTAATAAAACTGGATCAGTCTTCTCCATATATGCCTCCTATGGCATTGGATAACTATAGTGAAGAACTGATCCCATGGACTTCTTACACGCTCCAGTTGGAACACATAACTCGACAAATAATGCCCATTGAATAGCAACTTGTACATGTAACAATCACGTACATAAAACTACCAACTGTAAAATTAATTGAATTCTATGACATGATTGAAAAACTGCACCTATGGAAGAACATTCGGATGAAAATAACTCTTGTGCTATCAATAGAGCATAAATAATCTCTGTAATATACAATATCAAATGTTGTAGTATCTATGCAGATACTACAACAATATCAAATGTTGTAGTATCTTCGGTGTGGAATGACTTCGACTCGAAAACGAAGACGATGCCTGACTCGTATTCGACGACGTGGAAAGTGCTGGGAGGGTGACTTGGATCCGCACTGATCCGATGTTTTTTCTGATCGAATCTCCTGTGCCATGGATGTCGGGCGTTGGCTACCTTGGTAACGCCGTGCGATGGCCGCCCTGGAAGTCACCTCCTCCCAAGTGCAACGGTTAGGATCTTGAATCCTAAGCTCTGATAAAACACACAGTAAATATAGAGAGTCAAAAGAACGGGAGACAATAAGTTAACGTGAAAAACCTTTTTGAGAAAAACCAAGGACGTACGAAGCTAGAATTCATTGTACACTTCGACGTATCTTAATTATGCGACTACAGGGAACACGAGTCCTAAGAGATTATAAAACTGAGACAAGATCGATGTATGTGTCCACTTCTATATAAATTTGTATCAGACTTTAACAAGTCAGTCCCACGTGTGGAATGTCCCTAGAGAAAAGCGTTCCGGTGTAGAGTGTGATGTTTGACCTGTCAACGGTTGTCTAGATGTCTTTTTCCTTGAATTCCGTTATGGCAGTGTCACTGTAAACATACCTACATAGCACTTATTAGCAGCCCTCGGACGGCTCTAGTTCATCCGTCGAGGAACATGTCCAAGCGAAGACCAAAATTGCGCTACAACTCATTGAACCAGCTACAAGCTGTGCAGACATATGCAGGGAATGTAAGGACCTATATCGAAGTATCTTTCCTCGTACGCGCTGCCAGTTGCCTCCCCGTTAGCTCCCCTGTCTTCTTCTTCCCAATAGCACATCATCTCCATTGCATGTAGCCGTCACTCGTGCCTTTCCCCCAAACCTTGTTGCCTTGCACGGTCACAAGCTCACAGGTCGCAACGGGCCACACGAAGAAAAAAATATCTGAAAACGAATGTGTTTTTCTTCTCGCTTGACATGACATTGGCTTTACGAGTCTGCTCTCGTTTCTTTTTGGCCGTCCGTCGGTGAGTTGTTATAACAGCGTCAAACAATCAAAACATCTGTGCGATGGCTATGGTGTTTAATGGCTCAGGGTCGAATTCTCAGAAAGAGAAGTTTTAGCTGCAAATATAGCACCACTCCTTGGTTTCGTCTTTCTGATCAGCTGTCATGTCTATAATGACACCAATTAAAAAGTTCACAAATACAGCACCACCCCTTTGTTTCGTCTTTCTGATCAGCTGTCATGTCTATAACGACATCAATAAAAAAGGACTAATGATGCATGTATACTGTATCACCGGTGACTAGACTAACGTACAAGTACGAAGGACAATTTAGAACACACATGAGGATTGTACCTTGATTTTGCTTTGATTCTTCGACATCATGACCGACAATTAGGAAAAGGAAGTTTCGGTTGTAACTTGTAAGGTGCTAGTTGGCTTAATTTAAACATAAGATTAAAACGTAACTCTCATATTCAATCCAGATAATAATACGAATAAAACGTTCCCAAAATGAAATGCAAGCCAATAGCCGAACTACAAAGTTCATTACGCAATTTACATGGCGAAGCCAAACACGTTTAGCTCTCAATGTACTATCTAAATTACACACTCCACAATGCAGTGGATAAACTTCTAGTGTAAAGTAGGATAGATAAAAGCCCTAAATTTCAAGACAAATACCGGCAGTCTTATAATTAAACAAAATAATTATACTTCTAGTTGAGCGATAGATAATTACTAATGGCACAAAAGAGGCCACGGGCCGGACAGCAGCTAAATATTCTGTTCGTAGTAGTAGAACAGTCCAATGAACAATATAAGCTGCTAGAATTATCAATTGCAACATCTAGAAGTACAACTACACAAGTAAGCAAAATTAATTGCCGATATAAAATACATGGGCAACAAGGTCAACTACTGGTAATAATAGAATAACTACTACTAGTGATTAACAAGTCACAATTATATAACCACAAGTGAAGAGAGAGATCGGAAATTCTAATAAATCAACGATACTCAAAACAGCTGAGAGGCTTGGTGAAGCATGACGAAGTCGTCCCAAAAAACAATTACGTTCCGCCTAGCCATGGGATGCCAAGTGTCTAGTTCTCGAAGATACGAGGCATGGAAACTGTTAGAGCATGGGATAGGTCATGTATATATTGATGATGATTGATGAATATTTAATATTTATATTGTATTGAAATTTGTGTTTGTGAAAGTTTCGGATAGTGCGCTTTTGTAAAACTAGAATCGACATATGTCAACCACAACAAGTCGATCATGGTACATCGACCACTGAAGATCGACAACACATGTCGAGTACGGCAGAACGACCATGACATGTTGACCACGGCATGTCAACCACGACAGATCGACCACGACTGAACGACCACGACATGTCGACCACGGCAGAACGACCTCGACCAAAGAATCAGTCGTAAACTACAGTGAACCGGTCGTATGAAACAGTGAACCGGTCGAGAGCTACAGCGAATCAGTCGATAGTCGTAGCCTTGTGTTGGGCTATTCGATTGACAGAGTACAACCACAGTCAACAGTCAGAGACGTCGCCCGTGATCGATGATTGATAGTGTGAGCTACAGTAACCGGTCGGTGGTCATAGCTACAGTACCTTATCGATGGTTGTAGCTACAGTGCCGATCAATACTCAGAGTTACAGTACCTGATCGATGATCGGTAGTTGTAAACTTTACAATTTGTTGTTGTAGTCATAGGCTTCATGATCGGTTTTCGTAAACCTCATGATCGATAGTCGTTGGCTTTATGATCGGTTGATGTAGGTTTCACGGTCACTACTCGCAGGCTTCGAATGCTTCAGTACTTATGATCTCTGAGTACCTCGAGTACTCGTGTCTATTGAGGTAGCGATCTGACAGGCCTGGGTTGGCAGTCTGACTGGTCTTTCTAAGTGGTCTGAGGTTGTTTCATGGAGAACATTGATATTGAGATCATGTATGATTTGGTTAGTGGTTATTGATGGTTAAGGGTGTGTTTTGTGTGTGTGGATTGATGTCAATCAAATTGGAAAGAACTTGTGCCAGTAAAAAAGTTCTTTGGTCTTTATATGTGCAGGTTGGGCGTGGAGACAACTATGGTCGGTGACGAGGAGGACCGGGAATAGGAGTGTGAAATCTGAGGTCCAGGCGGTCGAGGATATCACGAGATGGTCGGGCTTATGCTGGAGCACGTGGAGATCAAATGTGGATGATGCGTAGAGAAGCTACGGGAGGTGCGGTCTTGGAGATTTCGATACGTGCTGAGTTGAAAGAGTTATGAAAGGAATCCATAACCGGCAAGGCTTAGAGATTATGGAAAATCCATGTTTGGAAGGGTTTCGATTCCCTTGATTTTTGGAATGGATAGAGTTTAGTGTCCATGTTTGATAATGACACGGTTTGGTGTTTGATGAGGACACGGTTGGGGCGTTAATAAAAACAGGAAGATGCTAAGGGTTAGCGTAAGATTTTTGGACGGAGTAGATTGAGGAGGCTTTAGTTTTGGCTAGGCTTTTAGGGTACTTATGAGGGCACATTGTAAATCCAAAAAAATCCAGCAATAAATATCATCTTGAATCAATCTAGTTCTTGATCTGCTCGAAAAGTTGCTGGTGATTGTAGTTGAATTGAAGATTATGATGATGTGCAAAGATGTCAAATCGCTGCCAGTAAAACAGAAAAATACGAGTACTCGAAGGCGCTAGTTTCTCAAAGGCACAATGATCGAGAGGTTCTGCTCTCGGTGTTAAGATTTCGAGTACATATAAATCAGTCAAAGATCAAAGCTAAGCGATCGAACGAGCGGTCGAACACTGAGCGACGGATCGAGCAGTTGAGCGCTGAGCAGTCGAAACCTTCACCGAGCACTAAGAGATTCCAAAAAGCGGAGGCAATTATTCACCCCCTCTGATTGCGGTATTCGATCCTACAAATGATATCAGATTAGGTCGGTATGGCATTATAGAGGTATATGAACCGTCCCCCTATGCTAGATGGTTCTGATTTTGATTTTTAAAAGTGTCGTATGCAAGCTTATATTGAGACTTAAGGTAGTGATGATTAGAATAAAGTTTCTAAACCTTATGAGATTCCTGCTACTATTACGACTCTAAATAAAACAGATATTGATTTAAATACTCAAGTTCATAACTTATTATTTCAAGAGATTTCTCGCAAAGAATTTGATCATGTAACTCATATCAATTCTGCTCACTTAATATAGAAAACTCTCTGTGATTATCATGAAGGAACCACTAAAATCAAGAAAGTGCATAAAAATCTTTATCAAAAAGTGTAGTTCAGTTTTGCTATGAAGCCTGGTGAATCAATTAATGATCTTAGTGTATGGTAAGGTTCTAAATAAATCTTAATGGGTTTCCATCATTTTGGTGTGATTAATAATTGAATCTAGTATTTAAATGCGCATCCGTATGATCTGATAGCACTATTTTTATTTAATCAGTGGTCACTATATTCCCAATCTACTAACGACATGCCATTTAGTTCTTAGTAACGTACAGGCTTACTACTAGTGTTTCGCAATAAACAATGCTAGCAAAATTTTATGAAATCCCCTTTTAACATTTATTTCTAAACCTAGCATACCTTTCTTTTTCTCTTCTTGTCTTTTTCTCTTTTTTTTCTTACTCAGCCGAACTGTCTGTCATCCACCCCCTTCATTCGGCTGCACCGCTGCCCCTCTGGTTCATTCCCCTTCTCTCCTCCTCTCAGTTCCTCCTCTCCCGACCTAGATCTATGGCGCCCTCCTCCTTGTGCGCCATCCCGGCCTTCGACTGCTGCTTCACCACCACCTTCTAAATTAGAGTGTTTGATTCTTGACGTTAATTCGGGCAGTTTAATTATTATTGTTAATGCTATTTACACCAATTAGGTTAGCTAGAAAATGCCGGGTGTTACACACAATCTGTGATTTGAAGTCAAAAATTGTTTTGTTTCCAAGCAGAAACAAGGAGCACCTGGACGTGAAGTTGTCGGAGCTAGCATGCCAAGATAACAATCGACACACCAAGAATTTCAGCGATTCTACAGCATTCAACTGCCGATCAATATCCTGAAACAATTCCAATTTTAATTGTCAACTGAGAATAATTTCTTGAGGCACAACTGGGGCCTTTTCGTCAGAAGCTTCGAAAATTTTCTAGATCTGATTTGACGATATCTTGTACAGAGAGCTCAGCACTATGACCTGAAGCTCCTTTAGTCCATATGGAGATCGCTATCCGACATGACAGGCTAGAATGGTAGATTACGTCCCACATGACCAAGAGGACATATTGACATGTCACTGTGCAGGTTACAACTGGTTGAAATCGGTGTAGTCCCCGATCTGCTTTGCAGCTCAATTGCCATTCGTTCATTCCTTTGTGCTGTCGATTTGTGGCGTGTTTGTTTGACCAAGGAAGAGAGCGAAGCAAAAACGAGTTGTTCTTACGGTATTACGACTGTATTATGTGCCAAGAATTTTGCGAAACTCTTTCGAAAACAGTTTCTTGTTCTAATTTGGAAATAGGCAATGGGAGACTTTTTAGGGCTCTAGGCAATGGAAGATGGCTGCTATGTTCCTAATAATTTCCTAAAATTACATGACTTTTTGCGACTATTCCAACGCCCCCGAGAAGCTGCACGGGGATCAGCTTATCTCTCACTCGGTGTTCCTGATAATTTCCTAAAATTTGGACATAGCGATGCACTTCCTTCCAATAAATCACATGCATTTTAAACTAGTAAGAATACACCAAATAATGTGCAAAATATTATTGTGTTGTTCCCGATTTAACATCAACTATTGGTACAATGATTATAATTTATTCAGGTATCGTTGTAAAGAAGTATACTTTTCAGCCACTTAGTCCGAAGCATTTTTTTGGCTTGTAATCACTCTGCTAACCTTAGTTATCTTCCAATGGTACCTTGATTATTTTGGATCTAAGTTTTTCTAGCTTAGTCCCGATCTCTTGACCGCTCCATCATGACCTAGCTTCGGCTTCTTACAACAAACAACAACAAGCAAACAATCACGTAGCACCGTAGAACACATAAAATCATCAATTTACACAATTGATGAGCTAAGAATCTTTACATTCACCTCAAAGTATCTCCGCATGCTTTGACACGTAGATTTTAGTGCCCAATGACTAGCCGTCACGTCTTTACGTATTCGAACTCCCCTAAACTGTCTCTATGTGCATCGGTCCCGTCACTCGGTGCACTGCATGTATCAACTCGCCTTTTCATGATTCTTGTCTTCATTATACTTCCCGCTTGAACCACATAATCTCATCTGGACTTACATGACCGCTCGGACCTCAGCTCCCCTGCCTAGTTCTAACCCATTGCCGTTGACTGCTAACGTTATCCAAGCCACCTGCACATCCAAACACCAAGCAACCATGTCGAGCACAAGTTCCATGCACTTAACTAATATTAGTCAAAGCAATGCATCATGCAACACACCACACAAAAACAACGGCACGCATACCATGCATACACTCAACCATGCTCATACATTGATCCTAACCCTAAGACAAACCTTAAACTAAAATGTACAATTTCAATACCAATTCATCAAAATCCGGTCTGACCACGACACCTTTGCTGACTGACTGCCTCAAAGCCAACGGTTGGATTACCCTCACAAGGACTAGTCGGACCGCTCACAATTTCTCTCGTGCACATGACAAACACCTCTCTGAAAAATAAATACCACCAACTACGGGCTAGTGCGATCGCTTGTCGGTCAGATTGCCGCCATAGCCGATTTGACTGCTTGCTCAGCTCACCGAAAAACACTCCTTTGAAAAACTAACTACCGGCAAATAACGGCCGGTGCAACCACTCACCGGTCTGACTTTCAACCATAGCCCGATCAGACCGCCAACCTGACCGGTTATACCGCTTAGCATCTGACAATAAAAACTAGATATTGCAATAGACACAAAATCAAACTTAAACATCAACAATAAAGCATAAACACAATTAAATACTTATCACAAAAAATGTTGGCACTGCACGTGGTCTTACACGGACAAATTAAACATCAGCAATAACTATGCATATATGATTCTAATGCAAGAAAAAAGCAATAATTAATAACTCGAAAGGACTAAAGTACCAGTAGTCTTACTCTGAAAAAGTAATGGTTGCTTGAATTGAGATCACATGTTGAAACAACCTTGAAATTTAAATTTTTAGAATTTATTTTAAATTTTTCTGAATTTTAATTGAATTTACAAAAACTTACCCAATTTGGAAGTTTTCGGTGGAAATACGCTTTCCTTTTCCGTTCTTTCCGCTTCCGACAGCTGCTGGCGCCGCTCGCACGCGTGGGAGCAGCTCCTCTCCTTCCCGAAGCTGCCGTCCGCGCGTCGCCATCTCCTCCGCGAGTTTGGTCGCCATCTCCTTCCCTGGGCGACGTCACTGCCTGTGCGCCGACCCCACCCGTCGGTCTCCACTTTCCCTTTGCCCTTTTTCCTCGCACAGCGCGCCGAAGACTGCCCGCTGCCCTCGCCGCTGCCACCGCCCAGCCGTCTCGCGGGTTCCTCTCACGCCGGGTCAACAGGAGTCTTGGGCGGGCAGGGTGGCAGTGCCACATCCCCCTCTCCACTCCCACATCGCTCCAGTGCCTTCCCTCATCGGCGACGTGGAGCAAGCGCAGCCGAAAAACGCCCTCGGGGCAGCCGACTACCTCGGGGCATAAAACCCGTTTTCTTTACTTCCCAGATCTTCCTAGCCATCTCACGAAGCTCCCCACCCAGTTAATCGAACTCCTATCGACTGGAGCGCCGACGAGCTCCCTCCCTGCGCCGGTTAGCCCTAAATTCGAATCCGGTGATTTTGCCGATTAAAATTCAATTCCTTTCTCTGGCATACTCCCTACCACATACTGAACACGCCGGTGATCTCGCCTGAGAGCGAGCTCTCCTCTAGTGCTCTGGCCACAGGGGCCGCTGTCGGCAGCAAGGACCTCGCTGTGGCCAGCCCATTTGGGTTTCTCCCTAGCTGCATAGACACTTCCAATAGCTCCCTAATGTCCAGTAGATGGTGAAAACCCAGTTTATTTAACCGAAACTTCACCGGAGTTCTACATTGCCGTCGTGGACTCCCTCTCTCTCTCAGACCACCAACTTGTTCTAGCTATCCCCGCAGATTTTAAAGTCCATAATTGGAAACCCAAGCTCCCCTAGTGTCTCTCTGTGTTGGCCATTTTTCCCCTGGTGCCCTAGCCTCGCCGGCTCACTGCGGCGGGGTGAGCTCTGCTCCCGGCCGGAAAAGAGCCGGCGGGAGGAAGAAGAAGACCCCGAGCGCGACGTGGTCGTGTCTCGGGCGTCGATGTTCTTTTAATCCGGCCGTTCGATTTCATTTAAACTGCGGCCGTTAGATCGGTGTCTCCTCCCATCCGAGCGCTCTCGTTCGTGGAATCGCTGCCGCTCGCCTCGGACGCGTGTCGCTCATCGGGCGGGCGTGCGTGCGGGGTGCGAGGTCACCACGAGCGCGTGGGCCATGACCCACTCGGCCGGCCGTTGCCGCCGCTTGCTTGCGCATGGGTGGGCCGACTGTTCCTCTAGGCCGAGCCATTCATGTTCACACGATTTAAAATTCGAAAATACTTTAAAATTGTAGAAAATCTAGAAAATTCTAAAAATCATAAAAATACACCATTGTGTCCAGAAAAATCCCTAGAATTCAGAAATGACCTTTATTTCTTTAATTGTGAGTTTTAGAATTTTATAATTTTAATATATAACTTTAGACATAGTAAAGTATATTTGCTCTTTGCTTAAAAAAAATCTAAATACCACTTATTCTTTGAAAATTGAACTTTAATAGTATTTAAACTTCTTTAAAAGATGTTGTACATTGACATGTATTTTATCATGTTATTTCTTTGATTTAGATAAATCAAGGATTGACTTGTGTTGTTATTTTATGTGTGTTTGCGCTAGCTCCCGAGTTCGTAGAGGTTGCAGTTGCGGATCCAGAGCCTGTTGCTCAGTTATACGAGATTGTCGAGATCCCGGATCAGCAAGGCAAGTCACATGTTTTTGATCATATTGAATCCCATGAAATTACAGTATTTAGTAAATATTTGCATTATGGTTAGTTGTAAAATGTTAATTGCTTAAACTAAAATGTTTAGAATGACATGATACTTAGTTATTCCTACCACTGATAAATGCCCTGTCTTACTTGATGGCCATATTCACCTTGACAACCATAGTAACTATAGAGATATTGTATTAAGATTTATATGGCATCGCATTCAAGATTTTGTACTACTAAGGAACTTGGCCGTTGGTAGGTAGAGTTGAAAACCCGAGCTAGGGGGGGTGGTATGGGACACCGCACCTAGGTGGTGATGTTTAGAAAAACTTGCACCAAGGGGAAAGTCAGGAGTGGGAGGTTATCACATACGTGATATCGGTCCACGGCTTTACCTTGGGAGAACCAAGGGGGGAGTCATGAGTGGGAGGTTATCACATACGTGATATCGGTCCACGGCTTCACCTTGGGAAAACTAGGGGGAGGGTCTGAATGTGGGGTCTTCACATAGATGATTTCATCCACGACCAAACCCTAGGATTGGACACAGGGTAAAGAGGTGGTGGGGCTCCGGGTTAACTGGATTGGGCCTACCGCTTTACCCTAGGATGGAGGCTGTTTGGTTTGGTGGTGGCTGAAGCTTAGGAGTTCAAGCAGGTTGTGGTTGGTGCCTCGGTGAAAACCGTAAGGACAAGAACCTTGTGCCAAGTAAAGAACATAGTGATCGCTAAACCACAGGAGTTGACTTGTCAACACTGGTTTAGTAGCTGCTCAATTCGATTGAACCTCTACAGGCTGAGGTGTGTTGATGCTGTGGGAGTTAGGTATGCTGCGGATACCTAACAATGGTAGTGTTGACTTAAAACGGCAGGGGAGGTTCGGGAGGAACATGTGGCCGTGATCGAGCGATGCTACGTGTAGAGTCTATATAAAGAAGCGAGCAGTGAAACGACCTGGCTTTCTTAACTCTGTCGCGGGAGTTGAGGAATCGTGTGGGTAAAGTTAAGCAAACTCTGCAGAGTGAAATAATGGTATTCGAATCTGCGTGCTTAGGTTAATGAAGTCGTGTTAATTGGGTGATTCAATAATGAGGCATAAGTAGATCTTTGATGTTAAGATGGATAATGATGAACACTTTGATAAATGAAAACCCCTGATCTTAAGGAGCAAATGTTTTACTTTTGATTGTTTTGCAAATAAACTGCATCCACAAGTGTATTAAACCCCTATATACCCATCCGTGAATATCCTTGCATATAGTAAGAAAGGATTACCCTTGTGGCTTGCTGGGTACGGTGGTACTCATGACTTGCTAAACAATTTACCAGAAGGTCAATGGATTCAAGAGGAACCTACGGAAGAAGGAGCCCTGGAGGAGCCAGTCATGTCCGATGATGATTGGTGTTAGGTCTTAGCCTCGCTCAGGCCGCCTGGGTGTATTTTGTATTAATATGTGGTTTATGGGTCTGCGCGCCCGTTGTTACACTAATCTTACCTTTATATTGTAATAAAGTGAAATCTTTATTGTATGTATGTTCTGTTGTGATAATCGCTTTAATTCGAACTTTATAACTGTTCATTTCTGTACGGTTATGGAGTTCCGTACCGTCTCCAGAAATGGGGACGTTACAAAGTGGTATCAGAGCAGGCATGCTTGACCGTAGGACGAGACCTAAGGATAAGCTTAAGGGCTATTTTGTGGCAAAACGTAAGTTAAAAAGGTAAAAAGAATTTACATAAAATATAAGAAATACTGTCGTCTTTTCTTAAATGTTCTTCTGTCGTTTTAAAATTTTATTAAGCTTAAGTTTCCGCTTTTTGCAAATATTTGTGTCAAATTGTATCTAACAGTAAGTTTTTCTTTGATAAACAGATGGTCCATATTATCCATTCGAGCCCGAGGTGTGGTGGATGGCGCGCCTACTCTGGGAGATGCAGCAGTTCCTAGGAGCGACAGCTTGGCACCGTCCTGTGTTCCACGCCGTGACTCATCAGTTATCTGATGGGAGTCGCGAGTGGAGGGCCAGTGTAGGCCTGACTCCCTTGCCTGTCCGTCCAGACAGGGAGAGGAGGTTCGTGGGCGGAGGCGTTGGAGTGGGGCCGATGCAGACGCGGCGAGAGATGCCGTGTTACACTTGAGGCGTTACTACGACACCGAGTTTTCTGAGACTCGTTACGACCTGGTGCCTCAGAGAGTCCGCCGGGGCGGAGGTTACGTCACGCCAGAGCCATGTCCAGGGGACGATGTACGTCTGGGGGTTGCTTCCCGGTACATAGTCCAGCAGGAGGTGGTGTACCACAGGGCCACCAGGGAGTCACAGGAGCTGCGTCAGCAGCTCTGCCAGGCTAGGGACGAGCTCAGAGCCCTACAGCAGGAGATCCACCGTAGAGATATGGTGGAGGCAGGGGAGTTGTCCGCCTGCGGTGAGTCGCCAGACGTTCCCGAGGACGACGTACAGGTCGTACCAGAGATCCCTGTTGCTGTGGAGCCTGAGGCACTGGTTCCAGAGGTGCTGGTACCAGAGGGTCCTTCTACTTCACGACGTCGACGACGCCCTATTACTGGAGAGCTAGCCGGTCCTTCTTCTCCCCGAGTTCGACGACGCCTCACCACTGTGGAGTATCGTCAACTGTTTAGTCCTGCTCCTCCTTCAGCACCACCAGTAGCTGGTGATGATAGGGGGAAGGCTCCAGCTGAGGGTACAGAGGTTGAGGAGGATCCTGACGAGAGAGTTTGGTACACTGCCAGTAGGCCACCATCCAGTGGATGGTGAGGGCAGTGTAGAGAGTAGTTTGAGCCCTGACAGCTAGAGTAGAGACTTACTTTTGGACAGTGTAAATAGAGTAGCCAGTGCTAGTGTAGGACTTTTGGCTGTAAAGTGGTCTAGTAGTACGAACGTTCAGTAGTGTATTTTCTGTTTGTAAATTATGTAGTGTATGGCTACTTTGTTTGCAGCTTGTATGTTAATATAAGCTTTGCTTTGCTGTGCCTAAAATATTTTACCTGCTTAATTTAAATTCCTGCTTAAAATTTCCCCATAGTTGGGTAAAAGATCAAAAATTTTCTTGTTTGTTAGAAATTGTGTAAAAAGAAAACCGCTGTAAAAGGTAACTTCAACTTTTCCCAAATGCAGAAGTACAATGGCAGGAATGGAACCTAATCCTGGTAATCAACCAGCGGGGCCTGAAGAAGCTCCAAACAATCAAAACGCAATTGCAAATATTCTGGCCATGATAGAACAAAACCGTCATCAGGCAGAAATGAATCAAACTAGAATGTTAGAACAGCAATCAAAAATGTTGGAACAAATGATGACGCGAGCCGGTACTCCAGGTGGTCCCTAGAGTGACAAAGGGAACACCAATAACGTCTAGATGGAATGATTTCCAAAAGACTAGACCTCCGGTGTTCTCTACTTCTTCGGATCCCTTAGCAGCTGAAGATTGGTTAAGGGATATAGAAAGAAAGTTGAATACAGTGCAATGTGATGATAAAGAAAAGGTTTTGTATGCTACTCATCAACTCCAAGGGCAAGCTGCCACTTGGTGGATAAATTATCAGACTATGCATGCAGAACAAGAGATAACCTGGAAGGACTTTGAAGAAACTTTTCGGCAAGTTCATGTTCCTTCTGGAGTCATGCAAGCTAAGCGCCGAGAATTTCTGGCACTTAGGCAAGGGGGAAAGACAGTAATGGAATACTTGCATCAATTTAATCAATTATCAAGATATGCTCCTGAAGATGTGAAGAATGAAGAAAAGAAGATGGAGAAATTTAGAGAAGGATTGCAGAAGACCTTGAAATTTCATATATCAGCTACAAGGTTTAAAGATCTATCTGATATGATTGATTGCTTGGTGACTTCTGAAGAGGCTAGAAGTGAAATGGAGGAGTCCAGAAAGAGAAAGGCCATGCAGCGGCCATCTGCTCCGTCACCCAACCCTCAAAGACAGAAAACCTTTATACCCAATCAGAATAGGCAATCGTCCAGTCGCCAGGTGATGCTTGTACCCAAGACACAGTTCAGTACTTCCCAACAGGGTAATAGGGGACAATTACAGGTAGTGAAATGCTTTACTTGTGGAGGAAACCACTACCAAACCAATTGCCCACAAAAGAGAAGTTGCTATCATTGTGGACAAGTGGGACACTTTAGGGATTCATGTCCAAAGAAGCATCTACCTGCTGAGGTGGCCAAGATTCAAGCTGGGAATCAAACACAAGATGCCAAAACTACAGTTATCCAGACCAGATCTTCATTGCCAACCGGAACCACTGTTAAGTTGCCTGCTGGTTCTTTAAATAATCATGTCGGGAAAGGCAAAGGAGTGGCCAATCAGATATTCCAAGGGAGAATTAATTATGTATCAGCCGAGGATGCAGCTGGAGCAAATGATGTTATTGTAGGTATGTTTCCGGTCAATTCAAAGCCTGCACTAATTTTATTTGACTCTGGTGCTACGCATTCCTTTATGTCCATGGATTTTGCTTCAAGAAATCAAATGCCAATGGTTGCTTTGCAAAAATATTACGCCATCCAAACACCTGGAAATAAAATGGAATCCCGTTTTGGATGTAGTAATGTTACCATAGAAATCCATGGATTAGAATTTAAAGCCAACTTGTTGTTGTTGGACATGGAGAAACTGGAAGTTATTTTGGGAATGAATTGGCTTACTAAAAATAAAGCCATAGTAGACTGTGAAGCAAAAACTGTAACCCTGATCAACTTTGAAAACCAGAAAAGAATAGTACATACTGATCATAGTTTGATTCATAAGGTAAAAAGGGATGTACACAGTGTAATAACAAGTGAAGCAATACAAGTACCAGTGGTACAAGAATACTTAGATGTATTTCCTGAAGAATTACCTGGTAGACCTCCTGATAGGCAAGTAGAATTGGCAATAGAGTTGGTACCTGGCACACAACCTGTTACCAAACACCAGTACAGAATGTCAGCAAGTGAATTGAAGGAGTTAAAGAAACAATTGGATGACTTGCAAGAAAAAGAATTCATTCGTCCCAGTGTATCACCATGGTCAGCACCAGTTTTGTTTGTCAAGAAAAAAGATGGAAGCTTGAGAATGTGTGTTGACTATAGAGGATTAAATGCTGTTACCATCAAGAATAAGTATCCACTGCCAAGAATTGATGATCTGTTTGATCAGCTTAAGGGAGCAAAGGTGTTTTCAAAAATCGATCTGCGATCGGGTTATCATCAATTGAAAATCCGAAAGCAAGATCGAGAAAAAACTGCATTCACCACGAGGTATGGACTGTACGAGTTTACAGTGGTACCTTTTGGCCTAACCAATGCACCAGCCTATTTCATGAGTCTTATGAACCTGGTGTATATGGAACAGTTGGATCATTTTGTAATAGTTTTCATAGATGACATATTGATCTATTCCAAAAGTGAAGAAGAACATAAAGAACATTTGCATATCGCCTTGACCAAGCTAAGAGAACATCAGTTATATGCAAAGTTCAGTAAATGTGACTTCTGGATGAAGGAAGTTACATTTTTGGGACACAGGATTAATGAAGAAGGAGTTAAAGTGGATCCTGAGAAGATCAAGTCTGTAATGGAATGGAAGCAGCCAAAAACTGTCACAGAAGTGAGAAGTTTTCTTGGATTGGCAGGTTATTATCGCCGATTCATAGAAGGGTTCTCTAAAATTGCTCGTCCACTCACTCAATTACTCAAAAAAGACAGACCTTTTGAATGGACGGAAAAATGTGAAGAAGGTTTTCAGATGTTGAAGACGAAGTTAACAACCACACCAGTCTTGATATTACCAGATCCAGAGAAAGACTTTCAGATTTACTGTGATGCATCAAAACATGGGATGGGAGGTGTCCTAATGCAAAATGGAAAAGTCGTAGCTTATGCTTCAAGACAACTGCGACCACATGAAGAAAACTATCCCACACATGATTTGGAGTTAGCAGCAGTAGTTCATGCTTTGAAGATATGGAGGCACTATTTATTGGGGAATCACTGTGAAATATTTTCAGACCATCAAAGTCTGAAATATATTTTCACTCAACCAGATTTGAATCTGAGACAACGAAGATGGATAGAACTAATCAAAGATTTTGATATTGACCTTCAGTATCATCCGGGCAAAGCAAATGTAGTAGCAGATGCATTAGCGAAGACCATATTCGGCATGATCGGTGATGTTGACCAACCGATACAGTTGGTGGCAGCAATGCAGAAGCTGAACCTAACAGTATTTGACCAGGGTATGTTAGCGGCACTTGAAATTCAGCTAACATTGACAGACCAAATCAAGGCTGCACAAGATGAAGACGAAGCAACACAACAGCTTAAAAAGGATAACCAAGAAAAAGGTTCGACAGAATTCATGGAAGATAAACAAGGGGTTTTAACCTTTAAAGGTCGTTATTGTATACCTGACAACAAGGAATTAAAAGAATTGATTTTGAGAGAAGGTCATGCTTCGCATTTCTCTATACATCCTGGAAGCACCAAGATGTATAATGAAATGAAAAAGAAATTCTGGTGGAACAATATGAAGAAAGAAATAGCTGAATATGTAATCAAATGTGATGTATGCCGACAAGTGAAGATAGACCATCAAAAGCCTTCTGGTCTATTACATCCATTGCCAGTACCAGAATGGAAATGGGATAATATTGGAATGGATTTCATCACTGGTTTACCCAAGACAAAGGAAGGATACGATGCTATTTGGGTCATTGTTGATCAATTAACAAAAGTAGCTCATTTCATTCCTATCAAGCAAACTTATGGAAAGGATAAATTGGCAGAGATTTATTTGACAAGAATAGTGATATATCATGGAATTCCCAAGAGAATTATTTCAGATAGAGGTGCTCAATTTACCTCTGTATTCTGGGAAAAATTGCATGAAGCAATGGTATCGATTTAGCTTCGATCGCTTATCATCCATGCATCGGAGGACGGATGAAAGGGTAAATCAAATACTTGAAGATATGTTAAGAGCCTGTGCTATAACTTATGGCGCAGCCTGGAATACATGCCTGCCATTTGCGCAATTTTCGTATAACAATAGTTATCAGACCAGTATACAAATGTCACCATTTGAAGCACTATATGGCAAAGCATGCAGAACTCCTTTAAACTGGACTGAGGCCGGAGAACGCCAATACCTCGGGCCTCAAATTGTTCAAGATGCTGAAGCTCATGTCAAGATCATCAGAGAAAACCTGAAGATTGCAAAGGACCGTCAGAAGAGTTATGCAGATACTCGAAGAAAAGATTTGAGTTTTGAAGTGGGAGATTTTGTTTATCTCAAAGTCACGCCTTTTAAGATTGTCAAAAGATTTCAGATCAAGGGAAAACTAGCACCCAGGTATGTGGGTCCGTTTCAAATTACAAAGAGGATTGGTGAAGTAGCATATGAAGTACAGTTGCCACCCCATTTGGCCAGAGTACACAACGTATTTCATGTGTCACAACTCAGGAAATGTTTAAGACAGCCTACAGAAGCAATACCGATGGAAGAAATTGAACTTCAAGAAGATCTAACCTATTCAGAAGAACCTCTGCAGATCCTTGAGACAACTGAACGCCAACTCAGAAACAAGAATGTTAAATTATGCCGAGTTCAGTGGAAAAACCATACCGCTACAGAAACTACATGGGAAAAGGAATCGGAATTACAGCGAGAATTTCCAAACCTATTTACTGAATCCAGCTAAATCTCGAGGTCGAGATTTATTTAAGGGGGGTAGGTTGAAACAACCTTGAAATTTAAATTTTTAGAATTTATTTTAAATTTTTCTGAATTTTAATTGAATTTACAAAAACTTACCCAATTTGGAAGTTTTCGGTGGAAATACGCTTTCCTTTTCCGTTCTTTCCGCTTCCGACAGCTGCTGGCGCCGCTCGCACGCGTGGGAGCAGCTCCTCTCCTTCCCGAAGCTGCCGTCCGCGCGTCGCCATCTCCTCCGCGAGTTTGGTCGCCATCTCCTTCCCTGGGCGACGTCACTGCCTGTGCGCCGACCCCACCCGTCGGTCTCCACTTTCCCTTTGCCCTTTTTCCTCGACTGTAGCACCAAGACCGCTCACTGCCCTCGCCCGCTGCCACCGCCCACCGCCTCGCGGGTTCCTCTCGCCGGGTCAGGAGTCTTGGGCGGGCAGGGTGGCAGTGCCACATCCCCTCTCCACTCCCACATCGCTCCAGTGCCTTCCCTCATCGGCGACGTGGAGCAAGCGCAGCCGAAAAACGCCCTCGGGGCAGCCGACTACCTCGGGGCATAAAACCCGTTTTCTTTACTTCCCAGATCTTCCTAGCCATCTCACGAAGCTCCCCACCCAGTTAATCGAACTCCTATCGACTGGAGCGCCGACGAGCTCCCTCCCTGCGCCGGTTAGCCCTAAATTCGAATCCGTGATTTTGCCGATTAAAATTCAATTCCTTTCTCTGGCATACTCCCTACCACATACTGAACACGCCGGTGATCTCGCCTGAGAGCGAGCTCTCCTCTAGTGCTCTGGCCACAGGGGCATTGCCGGCAAAGAAGGACCTCGCTGTGGCCAGCCCATTTGGGTTTCTCCCTAGCTGCATAGACACTTCCAATAGCTCCCTAATGTCCAGTAGATGGTGAAAACCCAGTTTATTTAACCGAAACTTCACCGGAGTTCTACATTGCCGTCGTGGACTCCCCTCTCTTCTCTGCAGCCACCAACTTGTTCTAGCTATCCCCGCAGATTTTAAAGTCCATAATTGGAAACCCAAGCTCCCCTAGTGTCTCTCTGTGTTGGCCATTTTTCCCCTGGTGCCCTAGCCTCGCCGGCTCATCATGGCGGGTGAGCTCTGCTCCCGGCTGCCGGAAAAGAGCCGGCCGGAGGAAGAAGAAGACCCCGAGCGCGACGTGGTCGTGTCTCGGGCGTCGATGTTCTTTTAATCCGGCCGTTCGATTTCATTTAAACTGCGGCCGTTAGATCGGTGTCTCCTCCCATCCGAGCGCTCTCGTTCGTGGAATCGCTGCCGCTCGCCTCGGACGCGTGTCGCTCATCGCGGACGCGTGTCGCTCATCGGGCGGGCGTGCGTGCGGGGTGCGAGGCCGCCCGCGCGGCGTGGCCGCATGACCCACTCGGCCGGGCCGTTGCCGCCAGCTTGTGCGCGCATGGGTTGGGCCGACTGCTCCTCTAGGCCGAGGGCACATTCGTTCACAACGATTTAAAAATTCGAAAATACTTTAAAAATTGTAGAAAAATCTAGAAAATTCTAAAAATCATAAAAATACACCATTGTGTCCAGAAAAATCCCTAGAATTCAGAAATGACCTTTATTTCTTTAATTGTGAGTTTTAGAATTTTATAATTTTAATATATAACTTTAGACATAGTAAAGTATATTTGCTCTTTGCTTAAAAAAAATCTAAATACCACTTATTCTTTGAAAATTGAACTTTAATAGTATTTAAACTTCTTTAAAAAGATGTTGTACATTGACATGTATTTTTATCATGTTATTTCTTTGATTTAGATAAATCAAGGATTGACTTGTGTTGTTATTTTATGTGTGTTTGCGCTAGCTCCCGAGTTCGTAGAGGTTGCAGTTGCGGATCCAGAGCCTGTTGCTCAGTTATACGAGATTGTCGAGATCCCGGATCAGCAAGGCAAGTCACATGTTTTTGATCATATTGAATCCCATGAAATTACAAGATTTAGTAAATATTTGCATTATGGTTAGTTGTAAAATGTTAATTGCTTAAACTAAAATGTTTAGAATGACATGATACTTAGTTATTCCTACCACTGATAAATGCCCTGTCTTACTTGATGGCCATATTCACCTTGACAACCATAGTAACTATAGAGATATTGTATTAAGATTTATATGGCATCGCATTCAGCATTTTGTACTACTAAGGAACTTGGCCGTTGGCCGGTAGAGTTGAAAAACCCAGAGCTAGGGCAGGGTGGTATGGGACACCGTACCCTAGGCTGGTGATGTTTAGAAAAACTTGCACCAAGGGGAAAGTCAGGAGTGGGAGGTTATCACATACGTGATATCGGTCCACGGCTTTACCTTGGGAGAACCAAGGGGGGAGTCATGAGTGGGAGGTTATCACATACGTGATATCGGTCCACGGCTTCACCTTGGGAAAACTAGGGGGAGGGTCTGAATGTGGGGTCTTCACATAGATGATTTCATCCCACCACCAAACCCTAGGATTGGACACAGGGTAAAGAGGTGGTGGGGCTCGGGTTAACTGGATTGGGCCTACCGCTTTACCCTAGGATGGAGGCCATTTGGTTTGGTGGTGGTCAAGCTTAGGAGTTCAAAGAAGTTGTGGTTGGTGCCTCGGTGAAAAGCTGTAAGGACAAGAACCTTGTGCCAAGTAAAGAACATAGTGATCGCTTAAACCACAGGAGTTGACTTGTCAACACTGGTTTAGTAGCTGCTCAATTCGATTGAACCTCTACAGCCGAGGTGTGTTGATCTTTGTGGGAGTTAGGTATCTGCGGATACCTAACAATGGTAGTGTTGACTTAAAGCGGCAGGGAGGTTCGGGAGGAACATGTGGCGTGATCGAGCGATGCTACCGGTAGAGTCTATATAAAGAAGCGGCGGTGAAACGACCGCTTTCTTAACTCGTCGGGAGTTGAGGAATCGTGTGGGTAAAGTTAAGCAAACTCTGCAGAGTGAAATAATGGTATTCGAATACGCCGTGCTTCCGGTTAATGAAGCTGTGTTAATTGGGTGATTCCAATAATGAGGCATAAGTAGATCTTTGATGTTAAGATGGATAATGATGAACACTTTGATAAATGAAAACCCCTGATCTTAAGGAGCAAATGTTTTACTTTTGATTGTTTTGCAAATAAACTGCATCCACAAGTGTATTAAACCCCTATATACCCATCCGTGAATATCCTTGCATATAGTAAGAAAGGATTACCCTTGTGGCTTCTTTGAGTGCGGTGGTACTCATGACTTGCTAAACAATTTACCAGAAGGTCAATGGATTCAAGAGGAACCTACGGAAGAAGGAGCCCTGGAGGAGCCAGTCATGTCCGATGATGATTGGTGTTAGGTCTTAGCCTCGCTCAGGCCGCCTGGGTGTATTTTGTATTAATATGTGGTTTATGGGTCTGCGCGCCCGTTGTTACACTAATCTTACCTTTATATTGTAATAAAGTGAAATCTTTATTGTATGTATGTTCTGTTGTGATAATCGCTTTAATTCGAACTTTATAACTGTTCATTTCTGTACGGTTATGGAGTTCCGTACCGTCTCCAGAAATGGGGACGTTACACATGTTTTAGCTAGTAGGCTTAGTGGTACAATCATTTCATCATTTCGGCCTTCCTGACCAATTGTGTATACACATGTAGTGGTGTAACCACCACATTATACTATTAGGAGATGACAGAGACCTTTGTTCCACAATGAAGCTGACTTCAGCTATCGCCGTTAAACTTTTAGTTCTCTTCACAAACTTCTTGCATCTTCTCTGCCCAAGTATATATATGATTTGGCCATTGTTCCCATCCCTTCAAAAAATTTAATTTCTGGCTCCAATAACCTGTCTGAGTCCATCTTCTCTGAAGTCAGCTTCATTGTGGAATTTAACTGGCAAAAACCATAAAGTCAAAAACGGTAAATATGACTTGTCATGGGTAAATAATGGCTAAGATGGCTCTAAATGTATTCCCATATGCCATAGTAAGCTAGAATACCCAACGAAATGAGGCAAAAACAATTGTATTAAAAAATTACTAGAGAGAATCAAATCTAAGCAAAAACCGGGCAACCTCAAGATTGCTAAACTTGATGCCTAGATGGATGAGGATTAATTTTCATGAGACATCTCTATCGCAAACACGTCCTTAGCATCCAACAAGATCAAGTAGTGGAGAGAGAAGATTAAAACCAATCAAATCAAAAGCAAATCAACCAAAATAAAAGATATCCTTAAGAGATGAACAAAATTGATATATTATTACTTGAAGATGAAGATTTTACAGTTACTCCACTTGGAGGATAATATAGCACACCATAACACTCACACTTCTCTAATCCTAACCCTAAAACGCTTGGCTTCAATTAGTAAAGTTATGATGGTTGGATGGTTAACTAGCAGGTCTCCATCTCAACCCGTTAAATAAACAAGGAAACCAGTCCCATATAATCTTAATGGACACTATCCACTTAGCACAAGCAGGAAAAACCCGTTAACCCTATACAACACAGGTTTTACTCACACACTACACTTATGTACGTTTTTAAAGCATATAAATCTGAATCCGTTAAGTCCTTAGACTTTGATCCAACTTTATCTTCTTAGCTTCTCTTTGACCTAAACCACTTTCCGAAACACCGCGGTTTTGATTCAATATAGTTTTTGGTATTTTGATCAACATATCAAAATACCCTTTTTTGACCCAGTCTTTATCTTCTCTTGCAAGCGATTACCATGCTCGCCACGTGTAAGTGTACCACTGGCTTGCTACACATCAGTAAGTCTTTCCTGTTCCGTTCCACCGGACCATGCCTTACTTGGACTGACCAAGCTACATGGTGCAACCTGTGGCTCCAATTTTTCTTCAATATTTTCCGTCTTACTCGTGTCATGCTTGAGCTCAGTCATCTTGCCCAGCATTCTTAATAGTTCTAGGCCTCTACTCCTCCATAAGCGTAGCCCCGATCCTCGTTGTTGACTATAATTAACTCTAAGCCTCCTTGCACATCCAAAGATAAAGGAATCATTTTTTAGGCATAAGTTCTTCACAACTTGACTTACGTTAGTCAAAATATGCATCATACAACATGAATTCACCGGCAAAATACAATTCAAAACCGAATTCCCAAATTCCAAGAATTTTTCATCTGGTCCGGTACTACTGCCCACCACAGGCCTGTACTACCGCTTTCCCCAACTAGACCTCTTTGGAAAATATACCACTCTGAAAAATAGCAACCAACAAGTAACTCGTGGTACTACCGGTCAGCGATATGACTGCCGCGGTATTACTGCTCTGCAGTATGGCCGCTGCAGTCATCCGATTTGCCTGAAAAAAATCTGAAACCGATTCGGACAAAATGCAATCTTTGCGAAATTAAATATCAACTTCATAAAATTTTTAATAGTTCATCACAACACTATCCCGAACTTTCTCACATAGTCCTTCAAAGTTAGCTTTGCTGCACATGTGATTGTTCATTTGACATGTACAACACACGGCCCTTTGGCTCCTCTTTCATGGAGTCATCTGTAAAACCGTTGAGAACTTAATGCTTGAATCGTTTGCCATTTTCTTACGACTTTCTGTAAGCTGATTACCATTCATCAAGTTCTCTTACAAATAGAAACTTCGTTTTTTTCCCTTTTTAGAGGGTGGAGAGGCTATGTTTTGTTCAAAATCCAAGTTTGAACAAATTCCCCTTGCTAGTTGGACTTCATCAATGAAAAAACTGACAAAACTGTTAGAAAATTTCTAAACTGCAAGCTAAACAATAACGTGAAGTAATTACCGTACAGGCTCATTCTTACGGAGTTAGCTGTATTTTTAACGTCAACGGTACGTCACATTTACGCTTAAACCAAGAAATATGTTTTGTACACACAATTTCCTCGTTCTAGATAGGGCTAGTTCTTTATACATTAAGGGTCTGTTTGGCAACGGCTGCGGCTTATGGCTTTTAACTGAAAATTTTGAATTTTAGCTGTTTACGGTACAGATTATGGAGAGAGATACTCACTTGCGATTTTGGATGGTACAGATGTTAGGTTTTAACGTGTACATCGTTTAACTTGTAGACCTCGTCTTGAGAAAATACTTCGTTTAAAAGTTAGGTACTATAGCAAAAGCCAAAAACCGTTAGCTTCGGAGGAAAAGAACAGACCCTAAGAATGTTCTCGAGGCTTGTATAGTAAAAGCCTTTTGAAGATAAACCCTTAATCCCAAGTGTTAATTCTATCTCCTAGACTATTTGTATACTTGGGCTACTCTTTTGACTTGACAACAAATGCGCAAGTATTCACAAATTCTTTTGAAATAATGAACATTGTTTAAAGTAGCTTTATGGTGAACATCATTGTGCAAGTGCTACTATTTATTAAGGACAGACTGCTGTGATGGTCATGAAATTGTCGGTGATAAGGAGCAGTGTATTCTACTCATCTGGAACAGCTCAAAAGATATCATCGACAATACAGTATCTGAACTCTCGCATAAACAAAGGCAAGAGACCCGTCTGTATAGTTCAATACTGTTTCCACAGCTTAAACATAAACGACAAAAGGTGGAATAGAAAAATGATAGCACATGTTCTTCGTTTACTTTGTCCGGATCAAACAAAGGCGATACGGAATCAATGACAAGACAGCCAGATCTGTTCTTGTAATTATTCAACTGTAAAATATACGAAAGAAATCTCCCTTCAGTTTTTGCAGTCTGATAAGACATGTTTTTGAGGCTTCTTTTCCTAAGCGGTTAGCGTTTCACCTCAACTGCGACAAGCGTGCACTGGAGAAGAACAGATGACAGGACAAAACCCGTACAGTAATTCGATTTTCACATGATGCGATTTCATAACACACAAGATGAATTTGGTCTACAAATGAGAAAAATAGATCATTTAACATAGCTCCATTGCGCATAAACATTTGCACATTGTGCAAAAGAATCTCTCAGAATGCTTCGGTTTCGATCACTATTCTCTTCTCTTTCTATACAAGAAGGTAAACAGGATCGATCAAAGCTACCGGGTGCATCGCATGATTCGCAATATTCCTGCCTAATATCCTCATGGACACTCTTCTTTGTTAGCTATGTCCCTCCGGTGCAAGATGACACACAGAGAGAAAGAACAATCAATTAGCAGCCAAGAAACTCTCTCTCTCTCTCTCTCTCTAAATCTGCGGCAAGTCTTGCAAGTCGCCGGCCTCCATGAACACTCCGAGCCAGAAATCCATGTCGTCGGCGGCGCCCGACCACGCGCCGAACGCGTCGCGGGGCTCCATTGAGATGTCGCAGCTGTCCAGTGGCATCGACAGCGTCTCCGACCAGAAGCTCTCGTCGATCTGGAAATCCTCCGAGCCTGAGGTGAAGCTCTCCTCCTTTGTGAACGCGGAGCTCCTCGTGTTGACGTGCTCCGCCGCCGACGAGGCCATCGACGACTCCGTCACCGACGACGAGACAGACCGCTCGGGCGACACCGGCGCGGTGGTCGGCACGCCGGGCCTCCTTCCCCCGCTCTCGCGCTTCGGCGCCGCTGGCTTGTGCTTCTTGGCGCCGCCTGCCTCGTGCTCCTGCGCCTTGGGCTCGAGCCGCTTCTTGAGGTGCGTGTGCCAGACGTTCTTGATCTCATTGTCCGTCCTCCCGGGCAACCTGGCAGCAATCGCGGACCATCTGTAGACAAACAAGCGCGGAATCCAGAGCTGATTAGTGCACAGTTTTGTCAAAAGATTGGCGAGGAGATGACCTGTTTTATGTTCTCTACGTGATTTGATTCCCCCAACGGAATCAATTGCTGTTGTCTAATGCTAAGTGCATGTTTTTGCAACACTGAAATAAAGGAAGCACTGCTCCTCCACCGGAACGGCCAAACGAGATGGAATATTCAGATCTCGGGCATCATCACTGATGCAATTAGCTATAACATAGCGGCCTACACCTCTGATTTTTCTTCTTTATTTGCCTCGGGGAGGGGCCTATGAGGATAATGTATCTCCCTTCTTTGCATTTGAAGCAATGATCGTTGCTCCAATTTAGCAAAAATAAAAAAGAAAGAAAGAAAGAAAAGATAACAATGCAATTAAGGGGAAGGCAAGATGAGGAGTAGTACCTGTTGCCAAGCAGCTCGTGGAGCTGGATGATGTTGTCCTCCTCCTCCTTGGTGAAGTTGCCGCGCTTGATGTCCGGGCGCAGGTAGTTGATCCACCGGAGCCGGCAGCTCTTGCCGCACCGCAGCAGCCCTGCAACATCACACAAGAGTCAAGACAGCGCCCTGCCCGCCGCGGCACCACGCGCGTGACACCGAAGAGTCGAACGAGCTGCTCACCGGCTTGCTTGGGCAGCGCGCGCCAGTTGCCGTGGCCGGAGCGCTGGATGTGCGCGACGAGGACCTGGTCCTCCTCGGGCGTCCACGGCCCCTTCTTGAGGCCCATCTTCTCGCAGCACGGAGCCCTCCCCATTGATCCTCTGCTCCTCTGTATTGCTTGCACCTGTGGTTGCTTCGTTGGGTCGTGGGGCGCGCGTTGACGTGTGTATTTAGAGCAGAGGTGTGCTGTTTGCCGTGTAAGTCCTCGTCTTTTGGGAAGGCAGCACTCCTGTCCTGCCTGCTCGCGCTGCGGAGTAAGGAGGGTGTGCGGGTATTTATTTGTTGGTGTGCAGCGCTCTGGGAAAGTGCTTCAATGCGTCAATTCTGGCAGCTTCGCGGAAAGGTGGCTGCTCTCCATGGGGCATTATTTTCTCTCTCTCCCCCCTTTTTTCTACGAGGAAAACCCACACCACCACGTGCGCATGAGCATGAGTATATTCCTTACGCATATGTAGGGATTAAGGCATCCTAGTGATAAATTTGTAACCGCATAAAATTTCTAATAAGACATATTAGCGTGTGCTAAAGATAGGTATTAGAATTTGAATTCTAATAAATAGAGTCATATTCTCGTAACTCTATCACCCCACTGAAAGGTAATTCCCTCTTCTGTTTATTTTTGTTCTTTTTTTTCACCTTGTATAGGCTCGGGTTGTATTTTTTATACGCTGTGAGAAGAGGTGTTAAGGCTAATAGGTGATAGAAAATAGAAAAACTTTTCTATGTGTTTGATACTCAGACGCATGGGGATCGACCCCGCAGAGTTTCCTCTACAGAAACATGGTCGCACCACCTTATTCCTAAAGAAACAGTAACTTGCAGCTGTTTATCGATTAAGATCGTCTGATTGAAGTATTGTTGTGTCAGGGTCACAAATTTAATGGATTTCCTGAAGAAAGCTGGCGCTAGGAGCCGTCAATGTCACAATTTGTGAGTTAAATGTGAGTTAAGAACATGAGACAAAGATTTAGCGTAAAAAACTCTTTCTGATGAAAAGTTACGGACGTACAATCGATAAAATCACTATAAGAAAAGGTTACAAAACACTATTGACATATATGTGATTCTACGTGTACATGTACGTTGTTCTATCAAGAGGCTTACATGAGGTATAAATAGTCATGAGAATGAGAGTCTCATATGAGAAAGTGTTGGGAAAGGATCTCTGCGCTGCTCAGGGCCCACGACCACCTCAGATCAACGGCACTCGTTGGAGGACCTATCTCGAGCCAAGTCTCCAAGTCAACTCTGGGTGAGATACGCGATGTGCAAAACCAACCTTAGAGACGTCTAGGACCGACCTAGAGCGAAGTGCGCGAGTCCGACCCCAAGTGAAGTACGTCTTTGCTGCCCGGGGCGTCCTCACGACACATCGCGGTGCGCTCTCCTGCTCTCCCAGGCACCGCTCACCCAGGCTTCTTCGGAACGCCCGAGGTTGTGCTCAGCTCCGCGTAGGTTGCGCGTCTCTTTATACAGCTCATGAAGGCGATTTTTGAGGTGCTAGGGAACTTACAAAACGGACTGCGGAGGGAACTGACTAATACAGAGCTCGCAGAGTCCATGAACAGTTGAGGCGCGACCTCGATGCCAATTGAGCAACCTGGAACAAGCTCGTCAAGCATCTGAAGCTAGAACTTCAGATACACTCCTATACGTGTCAGGCACTACTAGAAGATGCTACTGACCTGTAGCTAGCATATGTTCTAACAATAGGTTGGTGGTCATGCATATCTGCAGCACCTTCGGACCGCCTCACGCATGAGTAGCCAAGCGAGGTAGCTTCACGCGCAGCTCCTTCGTTGGGAGGTCGACCTCAATATAGTGCTCAAGATCACGCTCATCCAGATGCGCTGAAAGTGCGGCTTCATGGGCCATGCTCGTACCTTGCTCCATTCTACGCTTGAAACGGAAGTCGTGCTCTGGGCAGCGATGGGTGTCGTCTACTCACGGAGTGCAGACCTCCATGCTTCTTGGCGGGTGTTCCGTGAAATGGGCCACGCTGCGGTGTTGCTCAATGCGCTCACCAACGTAGGGCTCATCAGCATGTGTTCGTCCGCCTAGGCATTACAAACTAGGCGGCAAGTCCATGCCCGCTTGTTCAAGTTTTTAGTAGAGCACGATATCTCTGTGTGCAATGCACTTGCGGACTCCTACAGCAGGTCGCCCACCCATTTGCTTGACTTGTTGCACGCTTTCAGTGCGGTCGATGAGCCGAATGCGATGTCCTGGACTGCGTTGATTGCTGGACTTACGCGTCATGGCAGAGATGAGGCGGCGTTTTTAGCATTCGGGTGTAAGTCTGGCTAGGGATAGTTTGTCTAGGTATGGTACCATCGCATTCTCTGTCCTCTAGGATGCCATTCCCTAGACCAAGTCCATGGTTCGCCAAGCACAAGGTTGATGTCACTCTCGAGAAGGTCGGCCCTTCCAGCTCATGGGTGAAACTTTTCGAGCGTCTTGAAAGCGATGGATCAGCCTCGACGTGTCCCAATCGGTCTTGATGGCTTCCCCTCAGCCGAGCTTTGCTTTGCTTAGATTGCATTCCCTCGACCATAGACGCCCTTTAACTCTGCAAATAATCAAATCACCTTCTTTCATCAAGGGCCATGGCCCGACATGCAGAGTACTATGTGCCTTGCAGTCAATGCCTCGATGAGTCCGCCGCATAGGCTCTAATGAATTGACCACCTTGCATTCGAATGTATATCTCCCCACCTCAAAGGTCAAACCCCGCCAGGGGTACGCTCATCGGTCTTGAACATCTTGGCATGTTGGCATGCAACATCTTGGCATGTTGGCATGCATCAATCGATCATGCCCATCCCGCTGAGATCATGCAACGACCCGATTACCCAAGGACTCCGTGCATCTTGAACTGGCAAGTTAGATGATTATTTCTAACATGTTCACGTGGGTCAACCTTCAGCCCCCTCAGTTTCTGTCATCCTTTGGTGGCTATGCCTATATGAGTCGAGCTCGACACTCCCGTGCATGCCTTTGTCTCTCAAACACTATAGGTCAAGAACTGACTTCACGAGGCACTTCTCTGGGCCAAGTCATAACCCCACACCTCCTCGTGGCTTCGACATCAAGACGATCAACACTTGACTGCATAACTATTCATGACCCGACGTCCTGTGCGACAGTGAACTCCCCGACACGACCCAAAATCGGTCGGGCGGAGCAACGACCATTTGGCAAGCATCCGGGGAACCCAACTTGGAGGTGTTGGCACGACTTGTCATTTGGAGTTCGCGCAAGGGCTAAGGTATATTGACATATTGTCGAAATGCATTGCGGGCAGTTAGCGACCACCCAGATTGACGTGGGGCTACTGTTGGGGAAGGGTCCCCATGCTACCCCGGGCCCACGACCACCTCGGAGCGATGAAAGCCATTGGAGGACCTATCTCGAGTCAAGTCCCCAAGTCAACCATGGGTGAGGTACGCGAGACCGATCTCAGGAGGGTCCGAGGCCAACCCCGGGCGGAGTACACAAGACCGGCCACGGAGGCGTCTGAGGCCGACCCCGGGCAAGGTGCGCAAGACCGGTCCCGGAGGTGTCCAGGGCCGACCCCAAGTGAAGTGCGCTAGACCGATCCCAGGAGGGCTCAGGGCCAACCTGGGCGGGGTACGCGAGCCCGACCCAAGGAGGGTCCGAGGTCTACCCCGAACGCAGCGGGGCCCGCGAGGAGCAAATGACCGAAATACCCCTAGAAGTAGACCAAACCCTGAGGGTAAAGTTGTAACTACACTGGCCACCCCTCTCTCCCCTATAAATAGGACCCCTTGTAATGGGAGAGGGGAGGCTATTTTGTAACCCTAGACTCCCATATAAATTTCACTTGGTGATTGTGTGTTTCTCCTTGGGTCCCTTCGCACTCTCGGCGGTCTTCGCATCTGACCGTGGGTGCCTCCAAGTTTACTGTCCGGATTCGTACGACGATACCCTCAGAAGTAGGCCAAACCATAAGGGCAAAGTTGTAACTACACTGGCCACCCCCTCTCTCTATATAAATAAGACCCCTTGTAATGGGAAAGGGGAGGCTATTTTTAACCCTAGAGTCCCATATGAAATTCACTTGGTGGTTGTGTGCTTCTCCTTAAGTCCCTTCGCACCCTCGGTGGTCTTCGTATCCGACCGAGTATGCTTCCAAGTTTACTGTCCGGACTCGTACCGACAACAAAAAGGAACAGAGTCATAGTCGGCAATGAAACAGCGACATATCAAAAGCTGGAATTGTAACCTTCTTGGAGACGAGAACAACACTCTGCTCGAAGAGTCTCAGAAGATAACGATGTACAGTTGTAGTCGAAAGCGTCTCGAATAGCCATGTCTGACTCCATTTGACGCATGCACTTTAGAGCACCATATTGATGCGGTGTGGCGCGGAGTGCATTACAAACTCGGAGATGATCTTAATTATAACCTTCGATCAGTATGCATTGATTTTATGATCGAACTCTTCAAGCGATGGAAACAATCAGCGGTGATTAGACCCAATCAAATTCATATCGCGGAATATAACAACATGCGACTGGGCGTAGATGGCATATATGAGTTGAGGACACGCTTGTCTATTAATTGGGCACCTCGCATTCTAGGCATGAACAATAAAGGAACAGTCACATATTGACAAGTGAATAAAACTAAATTCAAGGTTCTTTACACTACAATAAAAAAAACATAATCACTAGTTTCTTTCTGCTGCTGCCGGTTCTTCTTCTAGTTTCATTAGGAATGTATTTGACTCATTTCTGATACGTCACCTATGGACTCCTATCTTCTGTAGCTTCTATATACGCGCGGCGCGTGTATGTGTAGGTACACGCACGTGTGCACGTTTTACGCTTAGCTTTCTAAATGGCCTACGCTAGCTCTTGTGAGTGGTGACTTGGTGAGCTTGAATTCAAGTTGTACGTAACCTCAATTTTAAACAAGATAAAGGAGTATGACGCGATGGTTTCAGAAAAAAAAAGGTTCTTGTTATTTGTCACTACTTTCTCAAATTAGGCGTGTTCCTGGATCGACTTGGTATTCTGCACCAAGATGGTTCTACAGAATTAGGCGTGTTCTATCCTTGTTTTTCAGGACGCCAACACGCAAAATTGAGAATTTACCTGAGAAATTATGCAGTAACATAATCAAGGTTCATGAAGAACATCTCAACATCAGCACCTAAGCTGGTATCATACGACAGTTACCGGTTTACTGGCCAGTTTATAAGTATAACGCTAGCAAGAAAAACCGCACAAGTAAATTGGCATCCCTACAAAGCATCAAGACCCAAAGAAAATGCCACATTTGTAGAGACAAATGATTGATCCAAATGTGAAGTTGCCCTCGAATTTACCACTGCTGCTACTACTGCTACTATTCAGCGGCTACGAATCGACGACAAGATCGAGTAGCGTTAAGATATGTTGGACCGATGTTGGTAATCGACGGGGGTGAGTGATTTCTCAAAAAAAAAATTAAAGTGTTTAAAATCTACACTTAAGTAACTATGGTAGATTCAAGTTTAGATCATACGCACAAACACATCAAGGCAAAGCAAAACTAGCAACAAAATCAGCTGCCTTCAACATAAGGCCGATTAGACCGCTGGTCATTCCGACCGTTGGCTTATGATCGATCACACCGACTGACCGATAGAACTGCAAGTCTAGGGCCGGTCCGACCCGTCCCTTGTTTCTAGATCTGAACACATTCGGAACAAAAACTCAAATATTAAGAATTTGTTTAAATCTCATCTAAACACTTCACGTTTTGCATAGGACTAACTCAAGGTAATAAAAACATAAGCCAATCAAGAATCACAAAGTGTTTTTGGCTCGAGTTCACCAAATTGAGGATAATCAAATTTAGATCATAAAAACACTAAAACCCATAAATCTCAAATTACTTTACTTACCGGTTCATCCCGCTCGTTTCGGCTTCAGCTTCTGGTTTCTAGCTTATTTTTCACTATTCATAAATTTCGTCTTTTTCTGAACTTTTGACTTTTTTGAGATTTTTTGCCGGTTCTTTTTTTCCCGTATTCGTTTGCGTTGTCCGTGATGAGCTAGCATATTTTTTTTTTCTATTTTTAAATTTTTTTTAAAATTTAATTACGCTAAAAAGCCACCTTCACTCTGAAGAAAATTTCGGTAGCTTCTGATGCAATTTTAGTCATAAGCCACAACTTTTCAGCCCAACCGAGCGAATGTCTTTCAGATCTATTCTCACATGTTCTAACAATATAATTTAAGCAAGAAATTGGACCGGAACTCCCACGAACCCGAAAATCACAAATCAAGCTCAAAAACGTGAACGACCAAATAAAAACACAAACAAGTGCATGATTGAGATAATGTTTTGATCTATTCCAGAGGAGGATGAAGTTTATATGCTCATGGATAATTACAAGGTGTAGCCAAATCACCACTCTTTCATCTCTAAACTTCTATCTCATAGGCATGAAAGGAGACAATGTCGTAAAAGAAAACTAAACCCCGGAATCCTTACTCTGCCACCTTCCCCCCTCTAAATAATCAACACAATCCTTAATGGGTCCAACCCATTAAGCTTACCGGGAAACCCGTCAACCCTACTAAAACTGGTTTTGCACACTCGTGCACGCTTCTCAAAAGTTTACAATGATCAATCCACTAGCACAGTAGTGTTTGCTCCACTTTACACAATCAACTCTATTCTAACCCTAAACCACCTCCTTTATGCCTCCCCGTGCCGTAGTTTTGGTGTAGACCTCAAATCCAGTTTGAGGTATTTTTCAAAATACCCCTGATAAAGCTTTCGAGCACCTTCGCTTGACTCAGTCTTTATCTTTACATCAAAGCATCTCCACATATTTTAACACGCAGCCCGTAGTACCCAATGACTACACATCACATCTTCATGTATTCAAACTCCCGCGAACCGTATCTACATGTATTAGCCTCATCACTCAGCCCACCACATGCATCAACTTGCCTCACCATCATTCTTATCTTTTCTGTGCTTCCAGCTTGAGCTACGTAACCCCATCGAGACTAACATGACCACTCGGACTTCAGCACTCCTACCTAGTTCCGGTCTATTGCCATCGACCTCTAACGATCTCTAAGCCACATATACATCTGAAGATCAAGCAATCATCTCAAGCACAAATTCCATACACTTAACTCAAGTTAGTCAAAACAATACCTTATGCAATACAACACAACCATACACCAGCACCCATACCGTGTACACTCTCAATTCACTCAACACACCTCATTGGTCTCTCATGACCAGTCAACCAGTTTGTAGCTTAGCCTAGAAGCTTTCAATCCAACGGGGAGGTCTCCAGCAGCTTAGCCTAGAAGCTTTCTAGCTACTATTTTCTCTTTGTTTCTGGGGTGAAGGGCCTTAATGCCCCATTCGGTTGGGCTGAAAAGGCTATGGCTTATGGCTGAAATTATACTGTAGCGGTTGAAATTTCACTGTATCTGAAGGTGGCTTATTTGACGTAATTAAATTTAAAGAAAATTAAAAATAGAAAAAATATGCTAGCTCATCACGAACAACACAAACAAATACAGGAAAAAAAGAACCGGCAAAAAACTAAAAAACCAAAAGTTCAAAAAAAAACAAAATTTATAAATAGTAAAAATAAGTCAAAAGCTAAAGCTAAAATGAGCGGGTTGTAATGCCGGTATTTCCGTGACGCGTCTAGTTGCTTGCTCGGTACAGTATTTTCTTCGAGATGAACTACCTTCGATGTCATCACCATTATGTTGCGGCAAGCGCGTCAATAGATTGACCGACGCCGAAGGACAGCTGCTTCGCAGTTTGTAGTAGGGTCAACGTTTATTCACAGGTGGGCCCCGTCGAGGCAGCAGCTTTTTTTTGGCCAGTCCGAACGCTAGCTAGGTTATCTATCCGGTGCCCAGGGCCTGTTTTTTTTTTCTGCAGCTTATAGATTTTGGTTGAAATTTTTGAATTTTGATTGTTTATGATAGAGATTGTAAAGAGAGATACTCACTTGCAAGTTTAGTTGATACAGATATTAGACTTTTAACGTATACTACAATTAACTTGTAGATCCTATCTTAAGAAAATACTCTATTTAAAAATTATAAAAGATAAAAATCGCTTTTAGAAACCGTAAAGAACACGCCCTCAATTATGTGTCCGGTGCGTGTTCGATTGTTCATACGTCGTACTAGTAACAACTTGCAGCGGAGAATTCGATTGGATTAATATTTGATGTAGCTAGCATGCATGCAACACACGAATAACACTAGCTGTTTGCCAATGTTTCACACAATTAATGCGTAAATGATTCATAGGAGAGTGCTATCTGTATTTTGTACCAAAGCAAGGTTGCCATGCAGGGTTGTTCACTAAAGAGAACGAGGACCTATTTGACATGCTTAATTTCCTTCGGAATATGCTTTTCCGAGAAGTTTTTTTTTAGAAACAGAGAGCGCACGCTCCTGTCCCACTTTTATTAATGACACATGATCAGCAGGTTATTCCGTTTGTAAATCCATCTCTTGCAGTTGCATAATCTCAACTCCTTACAGTTCTAACGATTCTCCCCCAAATAACCTGCATATTACGCCACTTTTTATTTTGGAAACACATCTCATTTCTGATTTTCCATAAGCTCCAGAGTACTGCAGTTATCAAATTTCTGATTTTCCCCGCTAATTTTGGTTTGAGCTTGTAGCTTCTGGCTTATTTTTCACTGTTTCTAAATTTCGTCTTTTCTAGCTTTTTTGAGCTTTTTTTGCCGGTTTTTTTCCCATATCTGTTTGTGTTGTCTGTAATGGGCTAACCTGTTTATTCTATTTTTATTTTTTTTTAAATTTAGTTACGCCAAATAAGCCATCATCAACTACAATGTAATTTCAGTCAGTTACAGTACAATTTTAGCCATAAATTAGTTTATTTCAGCCCAACCAAACGACACATAATACATATAAGGCTTTTGTGGCATAGCCACCAGCTAGCTACTGACTCAAAATTAAAGCCCACAGCCTCACCCAACATCTCAGAAACTTCTATCCAAGTTTGTTTGGTAACAAAACAATCAAAGAACAAGTGTGTCAGTCTCATTTTCACAGCAGAAAAGATAACTTTTATCCCCAACGTATTGTCTCTTAGCAAGATTTTCTCTAGTTAGCCCTTTGTTATTAGCCAAAAGCCGCACAAAAAAACATGTAGTCTAGATGGCACATTTAGTTTCCTGAAATAATCCTAACGGTGTTTTAATACTGATCTTATATTTGATTATTTGGTTTAGGGAATCTCTCAAAGTCCTGACTATACAGAGAAAGACACAAAGATTTTATACAGGTTCGGGCTTTTTGCAAAGAGAATAGCAATTCTACTCCCTGTATAGCTATATTAAGTGTACTGATTACAATCAAGAAAAAGTGTAATGTTGAATGTCTTGCGCTCCTTTCTCATCTATCCCTTCTGTGCTTTTCTTCCCGACTTCAGCCTTTATATAGCGTATGAAGATGTGGCGGTTGCTCCATGCCAAAAGGTGTCTCAACATATCAGACGGGAAACTGTTTGACAGAGGTTATTGTCAGTGATGTGATACCTCCTCATCGCCAGACGGTTATCGCTAAAGGCGGGAAGAAGTTACAGGCGGTTATTCCAGAGAACAACTGCCTTGTCAGATAAACCTGCAATGTATCAAGTTGTCGTAGAAGAGTTCACGACCACAGAATGGTCGTAGAACGACTTACGATCATACCATGTTCGTGGAAAGGCTCACGACCATAGAGTGATCGTGGAAAGGCTCTCAACTATAGAGTAGTTGTGGAAAAGCTCATGATCATGGAGGGACCATGGACAGCCTCACGATCATATAGTAAGGTCTCTCCTTTACGAATATAAGAAGTATACTTAAAGAGCATAATAACATAATAATATTATTTATAGATAAATAATAAATTGAGGATTATTATATCCTCGTCAAACCCTAACTCTTAATTAATGTTAATAGTAAAATTAAACTTAATTAATAATAATTAATAACAACCTCGCTCATTTCAAATTTTCGAGAAGGGTTTTAATTATGCAACTTAACACACGAGAAGCCTGAGTCACGCTTCATTTTCAACTTGATAGTACAACAACGTAATATCAGTTAGTTGATTATCATGCCCTAAGCACTTGAAAATTGAAATTATATATCTTAGGAGATGAATAACGATACACTTGGTGCAACTAAAAACAAAACACAAATAGATATTTATTATATCAGCGCACGAACGACAGGAACTAGTGCAAGCGGGGGAAAAAAGGAGAGGCGTACGTAGCTTTCAGGCATCGCGACCGATCATCCTCCGTAGTCCCAGTCACCTCCTCCCTACGTATGCTCCTATATATGTTTTAACTTATAATTTATATTTTATAACTTACTGCAAATAAATAAATAAAATAATTTTTTCATCACTTTTTCGAAATGGCATATCATAACAATATTTTTAAAACGATGTACCGACTTATTTACAATTTAATCTTAGGGTTTTTCTGATAAACTTAAGCCCCGCTCTCACACGGTCAATTAGTAGGCTAGACTCACATGCCGGTTAATTGCATCATTACTACCTCTTTCTCAAAGTGTAAGGCCTCATTTTTTTTATCATCTTTTGAGACTACGTCTTGATCTTAAGAAAAGAAATATATAAAAAAATGAATCCAATAGCACTATTTTTATGCGACAGATCCATATATTGCTAGCTGAAACAAGTGTCAATGAAAGTTTAGGTGGCACGATTTGACCAAAGAAGCGCGGGGCGCTAATGTTAATTATAGGTACGTGACCTATCTCCTTTTTATTGTAGGCTATGAAATAAATAAAAACTAAACTAAGTTACCATCGCAGAAAAAAAGAAATTTAATCAAGGATAGCCGTTCAAACTTCAAAGCATTACGCGTGCAGTCAGACTGAAGGAACAGGGTGCGCGGTTTCCCTTATGAACAGAGCAGCGACGACCGTACGTGCGCACGGTGCAGCCCGTCTCCTTCCCTCGTGCGCATGCGTACGACTCGTCCGCCGCCTCCTCGCCGCGCTTTAGTAACGTGCCTCCTCGCCATGCGTTCGTCAGACGCCAACATGGTTGTATTCTTTGATTGTGATTAGGGTCTTTTAACTATAGTTGATAATTTTTATTTTTTGTTTTTGAGACAGTAAATATGCTAACAAGAGCAGCATAGATAATTTTAGACTAAAAAGGCATTTATTAAGACAACTTTAAAAAGCGTTTTAGAAAACCCGACCAGATTGCTTCGGCGCCCAGTTTCTCACCCTCCTTTTCCCGTTCCAAATGTGAAAGGCGAGCGGGTGCTGGATCCCCGTATCTTTCCGGCATTTTGGATTTGGATTTGGGTGACGTCCATGCATGTACTACACGGGAAAGCTACGAGTAAAGAAATGGGAGCGTATTTTCCCCATGCGGGATGCTCTGCGCTTTCGGACTATGATGCCAGTAGTTCAGTTGATGTGTCCACGTACAGCAATAAGAAGCAAAAGTAAACTGGGAAGACAAACCTGCACAATCTATGCCTGATTTGTCCTTGATATTTTATTTGTTGATCATGGGGCTCGCCATCGCATGACACTTTACCTATACCTTCAGATTTCAGACTCGTGTCGCCTTCCGTATCTTTTTTTAAGACAACTACGGGTGTGCTCTTTTCAACTCCTAACTTTTGTTTTTTGATTTTCTACAATAATTAATTTTTAAATAGAGTATTTTCTAAAAATAGAATATATAAGTTATTTATAGTAGATATTATAGTGACTTCATCTATATTGGCTAAAATTGCACGCGATTGTCTTTCTCCATACTCTCTCGTACGAACAATCAGAATTCGAAATCTTCAGTTAAAAGCCATAAAACACAGCTCAATAGAACATGCCCTGTTCCTTCTGGACCATCCGTGACGAGCGTGCTGGACGCTCGGACAGCTCGTAAGTAAGTGAGACGTCCAACGGAGAGGATTAATCCGGGCGGTTTTTACTGCTCCACATCAACTGCATGCGGTTCTCCATGTAGCAACCAATTAAACACCGCTGTGGCATTTCTCCTGCATGTGCTAACGTCGTTTACTCGTTTGCGATGCACCTAGCAAGTTAAAAGGCATCAAGTGCGCTAATTGTGCCCATTTGGTTTCAGAAAAGAAGTCACTTCTTGTAGTCAGAATATAACTGCAGTGTCCGATCTTTATTGAGTTCACAAACCAAATCTCTACTCTTGAATGCCTGTATGTAAATGATTTTGCTTTGCCATCCACTTTTGTCTTGAGATAAAAATGTTTTTGCTTTGCCATCCACTTGCCAGACAGAGGGTGGATTCGATTTGGCTTAAAGCTAGCTTATGCTCGTGCTGTTTACTTTAACTAATTTTTCAACATTACATTTTTTAAGACAAGGTCTATACAAAGATTATAGTAAAAAATGTACTAAATTCAACTATATCTGCCAAAATCGTATGTAACTGTTTTTCTGTGCGTGCTATGTCTTGTAAACAGCTAGAATTTAAATATTTAAACCATAATCCATAAACCATCAGCCAAAAAAAACCCATGCAGAATTTCTCGCTGTTTCGTTCCGTAGCACGACTGCTCGATCGATTGCTAGTGATTGGTAACTTCTTAGGCCAGTTGCGTTCGGTCTTCAAGTAGACTCTGCGCCTCTTTAGGCCTGACCTTTTTCACGCTGATCTACTCTCCTTGCTCTGCACATCGCCATCGTTGATCGTTTTAGCCAAAATGGACTTTTATTTTACGCCCGCAATTGAGGCAACGACTGGAAATTGGTAACTAGCTACAGTGTAACGACTAATAAGGAATCACCAATCCTTTGGCTGCAAGGCGATGGAAGACGTCAGTAATAATCTCTTGTGGCCATGGTAATTTATGCTCGCGGCGGCGTCGTTCTGAATCCGCCTTGTTCTTTTGTGAGGAGAAGTAACCGCGCGTAGCATACCGTGCAAGCCACGGTAATTTCGCTAGCGTTTCGGTTGATTCTTTAGTTTTGACTGTCCGGCCAGAGCAGCCATCGATCGGTCCTGCCTCGAAGGGGGAGTACTTACTGAAAAGATCTTTTTTGGCTTGTTTTGCGAGAGTTCTGAGATGGCTCGAACCAGCGGCGGCGCATCATACTTGGAAGACGAGTCGATGACGTGATTCACTCAAACTTGGAAATCACCTTACAGGATTCTTTACTCGCCGTGATTATAGTCACCGCTCTGATGGAGTAGCAGCATCTTGAAACGCTAGAGCCTACAGATGGCAGGCTGTTGAGTGATCGCTTATGTCACCACGGAAGCATCTGGACTAATGTGGCAGCTCAATCACTTGATTGATACGTGATCCTGTCAGAGACATCAATAAATACTCCTAGACCAGTAACCCAGTATTTTGCATTTACCATAAAACAGCACAGCAGACAAATAGATGTAGCCTCCTTTGAAGAACTAGCACCATCTTGGTTTTCCATTTCGTGTATGATTCAGGTTTATGACCATTAGAACGAAGTTCTGGCCGTCAGACAAAACATCTATTCATTTCTATGGTACATACACTACACTGAAGGTAGCTAGTATGATGATCCTATGATTGACAATACACATAAAAAATGTTCTACAACAATTGTGAAGTGAAAATAAATTGATCCGTTCATCTTTGAAACTTGTTAGAATGCACTGCTTTCGTGTCTTGTGCACTTCCTCCAGCAATGCACATTAAGCAGCTATTGAGATTTTGCGTATGCAATTCGACTACCATTTCCATCTAAAAACTGATCTGTGTACCAGCCTCTACTCCTAACTTCTGACACGAACATGGGAAATACGGTCTCCATCTTCTCATAGGCTTCATTTAGAACTGTATCACGTGAACCAACACCTGACCTCTCCATCTCTGAAGCAAAGGCAGCAACCAGCCACCCCCTCAATGCATCCTCTCCAGTTGCACTCTGCTCAAGAACCATGTATGTCTTATTGCTATTTTGACTGAGCAAGAATTTCTCCTTTCGGAAAGTGGCTCTAAGCTGTTCGACACGCTTCGGGCTCAAAACTTCGCGAAGTGGTTGTCCAATTTTCACACTTCCGGCTTCTTCTATTAATCGGTTAGGAAATAGAAGATCTTCGCTGTATCTTAGCTCAGCTGGGCTAGAAACCTTTCCACTCTGCAGTGCAAGCAAAAATTAGTATTGTAATTGGGAAGAAGGCAAGTGCTTACAGATCAAATATAATAAACCTTGATAAAATCAGCCACAATCATTGCTGTTCTTTGTGGATTAAGTGTGTTTATAGGAGTTGCTCTCATCTCTTGCACAACTCCGTATATATGTACAGCAGAAAGCAATGGGCCTGCAATTAACTGAAACAAATTTGATATAGTAATCAGAAGCTTGTATCGATTAAAAAGTTCTTAAAACATAATAACAAGTTCTGATTGTATGCAACAATTGAGAATGGAATATGTTAAGAAGACAAAGAAGACGGTCATCAAAACATGCATACACTGTAATTCTCAAAATTCTCAACAGCGAACAATACATAGTTAAGTGTTGGCTCTGTTCTAGTTAGAACTTAGATATATGCATTGGGCAGCACGGCAGTGGACTCAAATCTATGCTGTAGCACAGATTAGGTATTTACATTGTAGGCAACAATTGGAATGTCCTCAGTCCTCTCTCATACAATGAGTTTCTCCTTCCTCCTCAAAAATATGAGCAACTCCTTTGTCTAGTTCCCTTAGGTACAGAAAAAAACCAATAAAAACTACATGTTATGACCGGTATCTCGTATACGCGCAGGACACGCATGGGATAAACACAAAACAACTGTTAAAAGAGTCCTAAACTCTTAGATTACCTTCCCTCATTAGGTTTACTACTCCTTATCCATAAAGGATTGTAATCTAGATTGGTTTGTTAGGGAGGATAAATAACCTCACCTTGGTATGGAATAAAGCACGCAGAGCAACCCTAGTTGCTAGCTGCGGCTGGCTTATTTGCCCCTGTTCGCTTCCCCTGTTTCTCACGGCGCCCTTACGCCGCCAGGGGGTTCACCCCCAGGTCGTCCGGCCGCTCCCCTACTTCTTCCGCCGACGCCATCGCCTCCCAGGCTCTTCCAATTTGGTATCAGAGATGCCAGGCGAGGAGAGCGGCAAGCAGCCGAAGGGAGCACCGCCGCCACCAGCCGACCCCGTCGCCAAGGCGCTGGCCGAGCTCGTCCAGCAGATGGCGACCCTCTCCGCACGCATGGAGGCACTGGAGTTCCGGTCAGCAGCAACCACCACCGCCGCCCCCATCGCCAGCTCCACATCCACTCTTTCCGCCGCCAGCACGCTACCGCTCCCCATCCACCAGATCCAGTTTCCCCACTCACCGTCGCCGCTTCCCACCGGTCCGCCGCCTCCTCTGCGGCCGCCCCTCCCGTCCGGCCCAGCGACAGGCTTCGGTGGTGCCGGCGCTGGCCTGGGCGCCCCCCGCTTCCACAAACTCGACTTCCACACCTACGACGGCAAGGAAGACCCGCTCAATTGGCTCAACCGGTGCGAGCAATTCTTCCGTGGCCAGCGCACCTTGGCGTCCGAGCGCGTTTGGCTCGCCTCGTACCATCTCACGGGCGCCGCCCAGACGTGGTACTACGCCTTGGAGCAGGATGAGGGCATGCCCTCCTGGGAGCGCTTCAAGGACTTATGCCACCTCCGCTTCGGTCCTCCAATCCGCGCCAATCGCCTGGCGGAGCTCGCCCGGCTGCCCTTCTTATCCACCGTCCAGGACTATCAAGAGCGCTTCAATGCACTCCTATGCCACGCACCACAATTGACACCAATCCAGAAGGTGGAGTTGTTCACCGGCGGCCTCCCAGAACATGTCAAGATCGACGTCGAACTAAGGGAACCCCGTGACTTGCAGACGGCAATGCACCTTGCGCGCGCATATGAGCGCCGTGCCGAAACAGCGCCGCCAGCATCACTGCAGCGGCCGAACCGCCCCCTCCAGCGTCCACCGTCGGCTTTTCCTACACCGCAAAGGGCTGCCACCCCTCCCTCGGCCGCACCAGCCTTCATGCCACCGACGCCACCTGCGGTCACAACTTTGCCGGCAGCATCACGGCCATTCCGCCGCCTCTCTCCGGCCGAGTTGACGGACCGACGCCGGCTGGGGCTCTGTTACAACTGCGATGAGCAGTACGTCCGCGGCCATAAGTGCCAGCGGCTGTTCTTTATTGAGGTGACCGACTACCTGGACGACGAGACGACAGACGACTTGGCGGTGCGGCGATGGGCGAGGCGCGTCGGACTTCTCGGTGGTTTCCTTCATGCCATCACCGCATTCGTGACCGAGGATACAATGCACCTACATGTGACTATCCACCGCCACCTTCTCGCATTCTTGGACTCCGGCTCCACCCACAATTTCATCAACACCGAGTCCCTAAGCCGCCTCCATCAGCAGACAACGGATATCACCAATATAAGGGTCGCGGTGGCCAATGGCGACCGGGTCCCCTGCAAGGGCGTGGCCCGCAACGTCGCCATGAATATTGGGCCCGAGGACTTCTCCATCACCGCTACTAAGATCGACCTCGGCGGCCACGACCTCGTCCCGGTGTTGCCTTCCTCCGAACCACAGGACCCATTCTTTGGGATTTGAAAACTTATGCATGGCATTTTGGAAAGGCGACAGGCGAGTATTCTGGAAGGGCCTTGGCTCTCCACATGATGACACCCCACCGCCGTCCCTTCGCGCCATCACCGGGACACAGCCGCAACCTCTCTTGGATCACCTTCTGCACCAATACAGCATGGTTTTTGAAGAACCAAAGGGCCTGCCACCACCCCGACCCTACGACCATCGCATCCACCTCCTTCCGGGCACCGCGCCAGTGGCCGTCCGCCCCTACCGCTACCCTCAACTGCAGAAGGATGAGCTGGAGCGCCAATGTGCCGCCATGATGGAGCAGGGCATTATCCGGCCAAGTACGTCGCCGTTCTCTGCACCAGTGCTCTTGGTCAAAAAGGCGGACAACTCCTGGCGCTTCTGCATCGACTACCGTGCCTTGAATGACAAAACCTCCAAAGACAAGTTTCCCATACCGGTGGTTGACGAGCTCTCGACGAGCTCCATGGTGCCGTGTGATTCACCAACCGGACCTCCGTTCGGCTACCACCAAGCACGCATGCACCGGACGACATCGAGAAGACGGCCTTCGCACCCACCACGGTCACCGAGTTCCTCGTCATGCCCTTCCCCGCTCCAACGCACCGGCTACATTCCAGGCCCTTATGAACGACGTCCTCCGTTCCTTCCTCCGTCGGTTCGTACTCGTGTTCTTTGACGACATACTCATCTACAGTTCATCCTGGTCCGAGCATTTGCAGCATGTCCGGCTCGTCTTCGATGCACTCCGCGCCCACTCCTTGCAGCTCAAGCGCTCCAAGTGCTCTTTTGGGGCGCCTTCAGTCGCCTACCTCGGTCATGTCATCTCCGCCGACGGGCCGCCATGGACCACGATAAGGTGTCGCGGTCGCCTCTGGCCGGTACCGCTCAACCCGGGTTTGCGCGGGTTCTGGCCTAGCAGGATACTACTGGGAAGTTCATCCGGATTTCGCACGATCGCAAAGCACCACTGACAAAACTTCTACGCAAGGACGCTTTCACTTGGTCAGATGATGTCGCGACAGCATTTCAGGCACTCAAGCACGCCTAACAACGGACCAACCCTACGGATGCTGGGTCTTTGATCAACTATTCATCGTCGACTGCGACGCTTCGGGCGCTGGCTTCGGCGCCGTTCTCCACCAAGACGCCGGGGCCATCGCATTTTCGGTACTGTTCGCTACTCGCCATCTCAAGCTAGCAAAGATATGAGCGGAACTCATCGGCCTCGTCAGGTGTTTCGGCATTGGCGCCCATACCTATGGGGCCGCTTCCTCATCCGCACCGACCACTTCACCTCAAGTTTTTTTGACCGGCGCCTCTCGACAATTCCGCGGCACGGTGGATTAGCAAGTTGTTCGGCTTTGATTTCACAATTGAATATCGTCCCGGGCGCCTCAACACAGTGGCAGACGTCCTCTCGCGCCGCGACTCGGACTCAGCCACACTACATGCGATCTCGGGACCCTCATTCCACCTCTTCGACGAGATCCGAACCGCAACAGCCACCGACGAGGAGTCCGGCCGGCTCCGTCAGCAATTACAGGAGGGCACCATTGGGGAGCCTTGGCACACGGCTGACGGGCTCCTACTCCACGGCTCGCGCATCTTCGTACCAGCGCAACACGACTTGCGCAACCAGGTGCTCTCCCTGGCACATGCGGCCAGCCACGAAGGCATCCAGAAGACACTCCAACGAATGAGGGCGGACTTTTACATTCCCGGCGATAGGGCACTTGTTCGGGACTACGTGCGCTCCTGCCTCACGTGCCAGCGCAACAAGACAGAAACTCTGCAGCCGGCAGGACTATTGCAGCCCCTCGACGTACCATCCCAGGTCTGGGCTGACATCTCGATGGACTTCATCGAAGGCTTGCCGAAGGTACACGGGAAATCGGTAATCCTCACCGTCGTCGACCGTTTCTCCAAATACGCCCACTTCATCGCCCTCGGCCACCCATACTCCGCCACATCCGCCGCCAAAGCATTCTTCTTCGAGATCGTCGCCTTCACGGTTTCCCACCTCCATAGTCAGTGACCGCAACCCGGTTTTTACCGGCCACATGTGGCGCGACCTTTTCCGAATGGCAGGCGTCAAACTCCGTATGAGCACGGCTTTTCACCCCCAGACGGACGGCCAGTCTGAGGTCGTCAACAAGGCCATCGCGATGTACCTACGCTGTGTCACGGGTGACCGGCCTCGCGCGTGGGTGGACTGGCTACCTTGGGCGTAATATCGCTATAATACTTCCTTCCACACCACGCTCAAGACAACTCCATTCCGGTGGTTTACGGCAAACCTCCTCCACGCTCATCGACATACGGTACGGCCGCCGCCGAAGCGGATACCGTGGACACGCCCCACGCAACCGGACGAATTCCTCTCCGTAGTACGCGAACGCCTCCAAGCGCAAAGAAGACACCAAACGCTACTACGACAACCATCACCGTGATTTGACGTTTGCGGTGGGTGATTGGGTATGGCTGCGTCTCCTCCACCGTCCAAGACAAATGTTGGAGCCTCGGCCCAAGGGGAAGCTCGGACCACGTTACGCGGGACCCTTCAAAATCCTCGAGCGGATCGGGGAGGTTGCCTACCGTCTCCAGCTTCCGGAGGGCGCTAGGCTTCATGATGTCTTCCATGTGGGACTGCTTAAACCTTTCCACGGCGAGCCCCCATCGACGACGCCTCCAGTACCACCTACGCAAGACGGCCGGCTACTTCCCGCCTTTAACGCGTCCTGCGAGCCCGGCCGCCATGAATCGGCATGTCTTGGTCCAGTGGCGCGGAATGTCCAGCGACGAAGCCACTTGGGAACAACTACCGCAATTCCAGGAGATCTACCCCGAAGTTCAGCTCGAGGACGAGCTATTTTCAGAGGCAGGGAGAGATGTTATGACCGGTATCTCGTATACGCGCAGGACACGCATGGGATAAACACAAAACAACTGTTAAAAGAGTCATAAACTCTTAGATTACCTTCCCTCATTAGGTTTACTACTCCTTATCCATAAAGGATTGTAATCTAGATTGGTTTGTTAGGGAGGATAAATAACCTCACCTTGGTATGGAATAAAGCACGCAGAGCAACCCTAGTTGCTAGCTGCGGCTGGCTTATTTGCCCCTGTTCGCTTCCCCTGTTTCTCACGGCGCCCTTACGCCGCCAGGGGGTTCACCCCCAGGTCGTCCGGCCGCTCCCCTACTTCTTCCGCCGACGCCATCGCCTCCCAGGCTCTTCCACTACATTACAGAGATCTCTATCATACTGCCTTGCCTTCATGTTAACAATAGGTCCATGGACCATATACATATACAACACCACAAGTTCACTGCGCTAGCTTTTTTTTATGCACTTGGTTTGTTTCAGTGCATGTAATCAACACAAATGATGCACAGGACTATATTAGAGGACCTAGCAAGCTGTTCTGGGCGTATAGGAGATGATGGCAGTCCAACAAGCTAAGATCCATTCACCCTAACTAATGCACCTCATAATGCTAGGCAAAATATCTCCCAGATAAGATAAAGAAATTCAAAAAAATTATCTATGGCAAGTTCATTTAGCATATGACAGCAACACTTTTATGTTACAATCATATAACTCTGAAAGACCTAATATAATAGTCACTCTTGTAAGCATGTTTTTACTTTGTGTATTTCCTGATCAAACGACACAGAGTAACTGAAAACAGCTGTATTCTTTCAAATATGTGTACCTTCCCGTGAGTTGTTGAACATACAGTAGATGCTAATCCAATGCCAGCTCCTATTCCCATGACATTGAATAGTGTTGAGATGGCCTCCCCTTTAGCAAACAAGTCGCTAAGGTTACCTTCCTTCGCAAAAGAAGAATAGATTGGTAGCCTTGTCGCTCTGGCTGCAACAACAGCCATTCCCTACAATGACAAGCAATGGCTTATTTTTTTGTAAATCAATTTTCAAGCCAGGAAAAAACTGAACAAACATAATATCATTTTTATGTTATTGTTCTATATAGCTATTTCATATACCATTAGGTACAGAGGAACACTCTTTTTAGCTTTTCATAAATCCTCAGCTAAATTTGGATTGCCAAAGTCAAACAGAAGATTGTATTGCAATATTCATGCCATATGAAGTGCAACATCCAATTTAGAATCTGCACCTTGGCAAAATTTCCCAAGCCTGCCACTTCAAGAAAAAGTTGTGGGCACAATGGTGAAATGACTTCCAAGGCAGTACCAAGATCATAGAGAACATCAGCTGACAAACCACAAAAACAGGCATGAATTACATAGCTTGGAAAAGATGGCAAGATCAACACAAAAGAACAGAAATCTCAGTAATTACTACCCACCAAGTATCCTCCAACTCTTTGGCTCAGAATCCATTCTTGCCCCCATGCTGCTACAGATGAGCTTTCCTGCGTGCTGCATTCCATCTTTTAGAATCTGAAATGGATACAGAAAATCAGCCGAGATGTTTGGTAGTATGGCCTGTTTGAATTTTTAGCATCTCTGTCATCGTATACTTACCCAACTTACAGCAGTTGCTTGCGCAGGGGTAGGTCGCAAACCTGCAGCAAATAACAAAGACTGAGCCACAGCCCACACGGGCAGTCAGTTGAAAGGCATTGTTTTTGTCCATTAAAAAAGTGGGTAAAAGTAAAGGGTTCGAATAATTATAGTATCTAACAATCAGTTCTAGAAAACTGGCTGAAATTCATGGAAACAACAAACAAGTTATCTAACGACTATAACAAAATACAATATAAGTCAGAAAAACTGACCTGGGTTGATAACACATGCAGCATAGCACTAGAAAAATGCTGCAGTGCTCGGAATTTGGTATATGTTAAGTAGCCCTCATTCACACTGCATGATCGGAAGCCAAAACTTACAAAGAATGTTGTCCAGCAGAATTATCAAGAATATCTACTATTCCAGGAAACTCATACCTGTATGGATAACCTGATGGAAAAAATTTGTTCAAGAAAGAATCAACCATCTTATCATGTATCGGTCTTGAATCCTGGATAACTTTTATCTACAGAAAAATAGGAGTTACACACTAGCAGAAAATTTAGGCTAAACTCAACAATTATCACGAAAAGTAACATTCCAGTACTTTTGCAAAGGAACTACGCTTGCACACACTCAGGATTATTTAATATTTATTTATATCATCCAAGCAAACATTTAGAGGTCATTTTGCAGATAGTGAAAACTTACATTGGTAATTTTTTGAGGTACAAGAAGGGGAAAAAGCCTGCTTGTTGGCACAAGAACTCAAACAACAATTTGCAAGGTTGATGGTCCATTTGTAGTTTTGTACTATTAGAACGAAATCACATACGGTAATGTAACATGTTCCATTATTTGATCGATGAAACAAACAACTGTACTATAATTTGTTTCTAAATAACACTCAGGACTAAGGTTAACCAGCGCTGCAATTAGCTACTATCATAAAAAATGAACTATCCTAGCAGTGCAGCTATAGTTTATACAAGTTAGCTCCAAGATCCATTGTTCAATTGGGCACTGCTAAATTGTAGTAGACAGATTACCGTTTAAAGTTCATAAGAGATACCAAAGTCCCAACAAGCACATAGCTTCATTTGCACGTGGCCAAATTCTCATATAAACCATAAAGATTTCAACTGTTGGGATGTTGGCCTCTCTATCGCAATATTAATTGAATCTTGCACAACCGAAAAACAACACAATCAACAAGCATGGATCCCTTTATAACAAGACCCATGTGACCATTATCCAGCTCGGCCCAAAAATCTAGGGCTTCGTGAATATGAACTAAACCCATTTGTTTTTCTTAAAATGCTAAGCCTAGTGCCCCCAAACCTTTTCTCCGACTGTTCCATTTCATCAAGTGCAAGTGGATGGTATCTAATTCTAATCTGATGCTACGCGAATACGTGATAATAACCTTTTTCTTACTAGCATCTGAGTTTTTTCCCTGGGCAGATTTCTGTTCCCCACAGGTATGATTAAAAAAAGACCAATCTGATCCTGAAAGTCCGGGAGAACCAATAGCGAAAAGGAGGAGAGGAGGATTACAGAGATTCTGCCGGCGTCGAAGCTGCAGAGCCGCGAGACGGACTCCGAAATCTCCACCCAGGGCTCCGGCTTCCGGGGCATCTCCGTCCCGGCCGCCCTATCGCCGCCCCCGCGTATCCTCTCCTGCGAAAGATTCGCGCACAAAAGAAGAGGAGGTTTGACTGACCAGGAAGCACGGCGACACAGAGGGAGTAGGGATTGGAGGAATTAGACACTTGTGCCTACGAGTATGTTCATTTGGTACGCGGCACGGGAGCTCGCCGGAGGCCCGGAGCCTGCGTCCTCCTCTCTAGTCTTGTCTCCTGTTCAGGGTGAGAACGAGACGGCGGCGAAGCGGAGGGGATGAGGGTGGCGGAAGAGGGCGGGGGGTTTCCCAACTCGCTTCTCCCGTCACGTGGTCGAGGTTCCTTCCTACCAAAATTTCTTCGTTTTTCCGCTCGTTTCTGCTGGATCAGGCGGCGGAAAGCGGGCCGGGTGTTCCCCGGCAGCCGGCCTGCGAAACCGGGCAAAAATAACCGAAGAAGTCGGCCCACTCCATTCACCGGCAAGATGGCCGTTTTGGGCTCGCCCCATGCGCCACCAGGCTTGTTACTGGTATGCAATTTTGAAGGGCGGGGGCACTCGTGAAGCGGTTCCGGAAGGCTAGTGAACGGCGGGCGGGGCGGCTCATGGCAACAGACAGCGTCTCCAACAGGGAGGTGGCATCCACGCTGTCTGTCGTTCGACGTTGACGGGCGCACCGGGCAGCGGCGGCCGGCGGTGAGTAGGCATGGCAGCAACTGGACCAAGCAAACACGGGCCCATGGGTTCGCCTGGACTGCGCACGTTGGACTAGCTCGCAGCGCGGTCTAGAATGCCATTTGCCAACGCTCGGTCGTCGAAACTTCTTTCCAGGACCAGCAAAACCGGCCCGGTGTCGCCTTGGCCCGCTCCATACACCACCGGCACCGGCCCGCACGGCTTTCGTCTAGATAGAACCCGACCGGCCACGATCTATCCAATGACCGACCGATCGAGCCGGTCTGACAGGTCCAAATTTGAAGAACTCTTTGACCGAAGAATAGCAATCTGCATCACGAAACCATCGCGCTCGACACCGGCAAACGAACCTCCCGGTCCCGAAATGCTCTGATTCGAGCCGTGCCTTCCCACTCCGTCGCTCGGAGCCACCACTATGTTTGAAAGTTTCGAATTATGAACACACTCAAATACAAAGAACAACAAAATTTATACTACGAGGCGGCAGCGTTTTCTACTTGTATTGCTGAATTTATAATACTATATATACAAAATGTGGTCTAAGTGGCCTCCTAAACTTGCGTCACGAACAAACAGTCCATATGTGGCTCCAGTACGACATGCTCCCGTGCGAACGACGCGTATATCGAGTTGAACCGCGCACGACCGAAAGATGTAGTCATACGCTTGACTAAACATAACTAACTCTAAAGGAAATCAAGAAAGAAGGAACTCACACGATTACGACTACAACCACATGATTACGACTACGACCACGCACAAGACTTATCCAATAAACACCCTCTAAGTACTGCTGTGCTTACTCAATTTCAATGAGACTGATCTTGGAACGAAGTTCTTGAAATTTAATACGGCCGAGTGGCTTGGTGAAAATATCACCGAGATGATCCACTGTTTCGATGAGCTCGACGTCGATCTGGCCTTCCTCTGCACACTCCCGGATGAAATGAAACTTCGTGTCAATGTGCTTGCTCCGGTCGTGATGCACTGGGTTCTTGATCAACGAGATTGTGGACTTGTTGTCCATGTTTAGAACTGGTGCACTGGGATTTGAACAGAGCATGTCTGTCAAAAGCCGCGCCAGCCAAACACAAGCCGCAGATGCCGCGGCGATATATTGTGCCTCGCAAGAGGATAGAGCCACCACTTTTTTACTTCTAAGACTGCCCAGTGATAGGCCCGTATTTGAGGAAGAAGATAACACCTGAGGTGCTCTTCCTGTCATCGACGTCCCCCGCCATGTCATTGTCTGTAACATTCCAAAATTTCACTTTTTAAAAAAATTAATTTTAAATTAATTATTTTAAAGTGTTTAGACCTCATTTGGATCATTTGTGTGATACTGGAAGAAATTTCATAATTCCATTTCCCTGTTCATATTCCAAAAATCCAAATTCCAAAATTCAAAATCAAATTCCAAAAATTCAAAATTAAATCTCCAAAATTCTGAATCACCAGAAAAATGTATGTTTTATTTTTCTGGGCCCATTCTAATTTTTTCTTGACCTATTCTTTTTTCTTTTCCTTTTCTCTCTTTTCATTCTTTCTCTCTCCTCTGTTTCTTCATCTTCTTTGAAACGTTACGTCCAGAACCGCAGCCGCCATCGCCGACCATTTGAAGCTCTTCAAACTCGCGATTTCCTTCACGATTTTTTTTTGTGAAATTAAGTGCATTCATTTGCTCTCTTCAAGACTTCTCCATTCCCAACCGTTCCTCTCCTCCTTCATGTGCATTTACACGAAAATGAAATCGTCACCCGAATTGACATTGTCGTTTGATCTGACTCTCCCGTCCACCTCCGCCCCTATAAAGGGAGCACCAGGTACCCCTCCTCATCCTCAGTCATCCCCAAAACTCTCAAGTCCTCTCTCCCTTCCTCCTCTTCGCAATCGGCGTTTTTCTCTCGCCAACCGAACGTCGTTCCTCGGCCGTTTGCACCGCCTACAATGGATCCCCGTCATCATTGACCACATCATCGGCTTCGCCTTCGCGCGTTCTACACGGTGCTTTCTTCGCCTTCACTGGAGCATCGACGCCACCGTAGGCCAAATCACGTCGCCGCTTCTCTCGTCAGACCCATTGGCTTTAGAAATGCCAAATGGATTAAGTGCTCACTGAGGTTCCCAGACTATCCGGGGCCAGTCGGCACCATCTCACATTTTGGGTTCTCATCATCCGACGAAAAATCTAACTTTCCTCCCGCAATAAAAAAGCCCTCAACAGTGCAAGCCCAACCTTTGGACCAAAAGGTCCTTGAGGCAAACAGTCAGCTAGGAGAGAGTTAGGGATAAAGTGAGTGTAGCATAGACATTTCATAAACCAGGAGAGAGGGGGTTGCCGACTGCCCACTCCCCCATAAGCAAAGCACCCCCCCACAAAGGGCATCCATCCCCTCAGTCGTTCCCCACCAAGAACTAAGCAATAGAGCCAGTGCATAGCTCAGCCAAGGGCAAAACAAAACTCAGCACAGGCGAGTACCTTTACAAGTACCAGTCCCATTTCACCTCAACCAAGAGCAAGCCAACAAAAGCCAAGAACCATATTGCCACTCCATCGTCTAGCCCAGACAAGGAGTGAAGCCATGCAAGCCCACCACCACCTCCACAACCACGCAGAGAGGAGGTAAGGAAGGGGAAGCCTGAGGAGTGGAGCACGAGGTGTAGGGGAAGACGAATGAGTCAAGACGATGGTCGTCGGCATGGAGCCTTCAACGACCGTCAGGATGCTCTAGGAGGGCTGGACGTCAACTCGACCGCAAGCCAATGATAGCCGGCAAGTGAGCAGGTCTTTCCCCACCTCCCTTTCAAGCTCACCCATGCCACGGCTTAGCACAACCCCCACATAGCACCACCATAGTGCACTATCGGCGGTGAGCATGTAGGAGTCACCGTGCGCCCTTGGGAGGGTGAGCATGCTCCCCGACGCATGTCTCCCCACCCAGTCCCATCATGGCGCCCTCATAGGCATTCCCAAGACCAAGTGCACTCACACAGAGAGCAAGGTAAAAGTAGAGGCTGAAACAAGGATGAATGCAAGTAGTAGATGGAGAAGAAAAGAGAGGAGCCGAGAGGGGGCGGCGGTGCCACAGCTATGGGTAGGGGCAGCACCGGTGGAGCGGTCGGGTAGACCTTGGCGGTGTGGAGGAGGCCAAGCCTTGGCGTCGGCAGCCAGGCCAAAGGCGCGAGCGACGGCGTGTAGACTTCCAGGGCCGACGATGAGCTCTAGGCTAGTGGGTTATGGCCGGGTGGTGGCACAGTCGCCCAAAACCCAGGAAGGCAGAGATGCCTAGGCGTGGCGGTCGACGGCGAGGAGGCAGCCGGAGCCGAGCTGGTCGGCCAACTCCGAGGGAGCCGAGTAGGGAGTCGAAGGAAGAGGCGGAGTAGAGGCGCAGCGCAGGGGGCGTGCGGGAGGCGGCGTCGAGCGCCTTGCCGCGCTTACAGAGGGGAGGCAGTAGAGCGTTGCCCCAAATCCAGATCGGGGTGAGGAGAAGGCCATTCGGCCGAGAAAAAAATGAGGAGAGGGAGAGAGTAATGAGGGAAGAAGAGAGAGAGAGCTCGGGTGGGGGAAAGAAAAGAGAAAGAGAGAGAGAAAAAAGAAGAGGGAGAAGAAAAGGAAGAAAAGAGGAGAAAAAGAAAAAATAGGGTTTGGTACCTGTGCGTCGGGCCCTTAACCCTGGGCATTTTTTTATGCTAGCGTCGGATCTTACGTGTAGAATCGATACCATTCATTTAAGCGTATGTATCGATATTCTATTTTTAAGATGGGTTAACTGTCTGTTCAGGTGGAGGTCCGAGATCGACGTCGTCTGCATGTCGCTTCACTCCGCTTGATTAATCAGGAAAGTACATGGTAGAGCGGTAGACGGTAGTTGTTATGAAATATGTGGTGTTTACAGTAATTGTTGTTGCCTGATTGGTGATAATAATTGTGATACCTGATAAATTGTTGGTGCATAGCATTCATAACATGACATATGCATTACGAACCCAAGACAGTAAGAAAGTCAATAGCTATGAGTAAAGCTATTGACTAATCCGGTGTGTTCTTGAGGAAATCCTACCGAAAGGGTGAACTATAGCTTCTACGAGAAGCTCCCTTAGGCAAGGCACCTCCACGGGATGGAGGGAAAGTCCTACTTCGGTACGCACCTCCACGGAATGGAGGTTAAGGGTGACATCGACGGGTGTGCCCTTCGCTTTACCGGTAAAAGCTACAGAGGAGAGAGTTTGATCATAGCATTGTATTGCACTAAGTGTGGATTGAGGTGATATATTGAGCATTGTGGAAAATGTTTGTGTTATTATATGTCTGTGTTAAGGTTGGAACAGGTGGGAACGACATGGTAAGATTGTTGCTTGTATTTTTGGTAGTGTTTATCGATCTATTATGTACTTGATGAGTCTTCAGGTTCACCTTTGCTTTATTTGTTTTTTTGGGTGATCGTTGTAGGCGGCATGCATGGACAAGAGTAATACATGAATAACTTCACGTGCTAACAGCACTTCACATATCAGCTTTTGCTAGTATATTTAAACTCCACTAGAATGATGGAATAACTGTTTAAAATGATATGATGCAAGTGATCGTGGTATTATGAATAAAATAGTGTATGCTTAAAGCGGTTAGCAGTTGTTAAGAGTAATATTATTATGTAATGATGGTAACATTCTAGGTTCGGAGTATGGATAGGGTGATGATGCGTTCAAACAAGGCAGAATGATCCATAGATTGCAGATATAGACGCCATCATTGGAATTGCACCTTATGGGGCATAAAGTGACACTAGAAATGTGCGCAAACACTGTTGCCCGGATCTCGTGAGAAGTATTATACAGAGGAAATGTCAAGAAGACTTTATCGACTATAGCTATTCCTTTCTCTCTCTCTCTCTCTCTCTCTCTTGAACGGGGACTATAGCTATTCCTTTCTAAATATGCTAAAATGGCTTTAGTTGAAGTCAGGCTTCTCAGGGTAAGTGCAGCCAGAACGCTGGATGATAACGTTTGCAGCGTAACAAGCAGCTTTGACACACTCGTCAATGTTTTTCTCTTGAACCAATTGAGAGAGAAAGCCTCCAACAAAGGCATCACCTACAATACAATGCTTAAATGTCAGAAAAAAAACAAATACGACGCAAATCCTAAACATCAAAAGCATATGTGAAATTCTTCTACTATTACTAAAAATTATATCATTTAATTGAGGTGGCACAATTTAAGTTCGTGCTAAAACAGAGGATGGCTCAAGAAAAATCAAATTGCAATACATATATTAACATCAATATTCAAAACTAACGAGTACCTGCGCCATTGGTATCAACAAGCTTCTCCTTGGGCAAAAGGATAACAGGGAACGTTTTTACCTGCAAGCAAAAGAATATTTAAAACAAATCAGGATAGACATTTATATGAAGTAGCCAAGGTAGCAGCACATTAGGCATACTCCAATAAATGTGATATCATTTCTAATAACAATTGCACTTGGGGTTGCTGCTAAGATCGTAATACCACCCAATAAGTGAAACAAGCCTTTTGCCCTACTAGACCAATACTTAGAGCAGACCAACAATTAGACATTCCACTTCAAGAAAAAGCAGTGGCCAGAGCTGCTTACATCGATCAACATAATACATGCACACAAATTGCAGAGACTGGATTTTACATTATGTTCTAAAGCATGTTTCATGATCTCTTCCGAGTGAGACACATTTGCCCAGTATCGTTAGAGAATCAACAGTAGTGAAATTGCTTCGGGCTAGATAGGCGAATCGTGTGGACAACACTACAGTTGTGTATATGCAGTTTAAAACCAGAATCTGAAGTAGATGGCATATTTATTTTCAAAATTATACCCAAAAAATCAGTTTGGTTGCATAGTGTCATATAATTTAAGTTGGTTCCCTACAGTCGAAAGATGGAAGTATGTATGCAAGAGAGGAGGGGGAATAAAGACATGTGAATGTTAAATTTGTCACGACTGGTAATCTGCTGCAAAAAAAAAAAACCCCGAACATTTTGAACAGAAATGAAAATATCATAATGTTGTAAAGCTTGTCTGTGAGACCAACAGGAATATCAAAGCAGGATATTTACCTTTCCATCATCAGCAACTACTACTGGATCACAACCTTGAGTAATCACTGTAATCCTCTTGTGTGTTCCTGAAGCCTTAGGGAACTGTGAGATCTTCAAAGCAATCTCCTCAACATTCTCAGTCTACAGATTTTATGGGCAATTTGTCAACGCTTAACCCACTAAAGAAAATAACAGGTGGCGAATGGTTAATTACCTCCCAACAACGAACTTTAGCAAAGGTCCTTGCCTCAGTTTCATTTCCAAAGATGTAGTCCACATACCTAAATTTGGTAACAGAAAGAACTGTAGTCAGATTTTACATAGCACAGCAAACATTGGAAAAAACGTGAATGAAACATAGATTTACACCATGAGCTGAAGTTGTTATACAATGTGCTCAAATAAAGGTCATATGATAAGCATCATATGGGGGGATTCAGTACTTACGGAAGAGCTTTCTCTTGGGCATCACGGAAAAACTCGCAAATAACGGGAGCGGAAAGGTTCATCATAAACACCTGCAAACAGTGTAATCAATTGTATTCCAACAACACTAGAAAATGGTCTCCTTTTGGCAGCACCATTTTACCTTGTTAGTTGCAGCAGCATGCTCAGCAACAAGTTGAATCGAATCCGGGGAAACCGTAAGGAAAAAGCCGGCAATGTAAATATATTTTGCCTTCTCAACTACAGTTAATGAATTATGCTTGTCAGGAAAGAAATCTATCAACACATTGAGTGCAAAATAAGTAGTGAACACTAAAAAATGGGGGGATGACTAGTATGAAAATTCAAAAAAAAAACACTCACACAGAGAAAGAGAGAGTATCAGTATGTTACGATTCATGTAGGAATCAAAATTGTTGTTAATAACTCCAGACATGATCACATCTGTATGGGAAATTCGTTGGTGACCAGGGGTTCCCGCATCCCCATTTGCAAAAAGGGGTATACACGATTCCAAAAATGCCAAAAAAAAACCCATAAATGTAGTACACACAAAGTTATGCAAACCTGCAAAAATTCAACCCCCTGGTACTTAGAGCCAAAACAGAGGAGTCAATCCCACGCTACTCATATGCACTGAAAGTACTGCTTGCTTTTTTCGGTGCTCGATGCCAGGGATCAATTTGATATTGAAAATTTGTAGGTCTACATAAATTTATGTGCACTATATCCATGATTTTTTTGGGTATATTTGAAATAATGCATCATGCCCTTCTCATAAATGGGGACGTGGGAACCCCTGGGCAGCAAAATCACATTCACATTCATATATTATGTCAGATTCCAAAGATTGGCGTGTAGAATTGTCTCAAACAACATAACGAACCTTACTTGAATCAAGAGATCATAAAGCTGATAATTCACAAGAGAGTTCAAGTGACTCATTTTATTACCAAGTGCCCAGTTCTCTGATCTCTTCAGATGTTCGGACCTGTAGCAGTTTGCTGCGGACAAGTTTGCAACAAGTGACCTGGTTACAGATAGAAGGAAATAGTTTAAAAGCCACATCCATTTGAGTGCAAACATTCACAGGATATGTTATTGAGCTGGAAGAAACAAGATATGAACACAATAATGAAAATATATGTCTAGAAAGACAAATACCATAGTATCGTTGCGAAGCACAGCCTAGTGCAATAAGCTACACATTTTAAAACTTAACTAGTAAAGGGACAATTTCAGTAAACACAAGTATTACAAATTGCAGGTTAGTGTAATAGCAATACCGTCACAAGACAAACTGAACAGGTTCACGATAGCAACTTTAGGCAAGCTTAATGTCTAGGTATCAGCAGAAGGATATGCAGTATAATAGGTAAAGATCACTGTAGGTTGCATACCTTTCACCACCAACAACACAGACAGCACATGTGCCGGTCGGAGCATTCTCATCCTCATAATAGTGGGCCTGGTTGAATAGATGGCAAGGTTAAGGTAGTTTGTGGTGCAATAAAGTGGAGTGCGATTGCATGAAGAAGGGAAAAAACTAATAAAAGGAAACTCATAACTTACGTTAACACCAGCAGCTTGTGCATTTTCCTTCATCTCCTCACCAAACTTGTCCTTCCCAATGCAACCCATGTAACTTGTTGCACAGGGAACTTGAAGCATCCACTACAAAAGTAATAGAGATTGTTATGATTTAGTAAGTACTGAGCATATGATAAACAATCAGAATTGGTAAGAGTTATGAGTGTTATGATTTAGTATCTTCTGAGCTTACTTGGGCAACCCTGATAGAGTTTTGAGTGGCTCCTGAAAGAATCAAACAAAATAAATACAAACAGTGAGAAAACAATAGTTCACTGCATTGACTTCATAGGTTAACATAAATTGTCCACAGTAATATTACCTCCAGCAATGTATTCAACATTGCCCTTGCTAGCCAATTCATCGTACCTAGCAGTATAACACAGAAATCCACAATGTTTAGTTACCACCAGCCTTCAGTGATACATCCATAGTGCTCGTCTATTTCAACTATGTTATGTCTTTGTATATTGCAAGTTCACAACTATAAAAACACATTCTCTATTATGGCATATGAACCAGGCAATTTAGATACTAACTTCAAGCCATGTACACATCTAACCATACAAAATTAAAACCATGACATGCCTTTCTTTCTTATCGTACCTAATGCGACAGTACCTAGCCTTTATTTTCTATTCTCAGTTAACAACAAGCTTGCGACAGAATTCAATAATGCTAGGGAAGTTGTAGGGAGAAAGAAACTTACATCGGCAAGTGCTTTTCCTCTGCGAGAATGGCATTGCCCGGTTTGATATCATACCTAGAACACAGATACATAGAAAAAAAACATGTCAGTTAGCTCGTGATAACTACATAGGTTATCTGATTCTCCATACAAGCAACCGAGAAAACATGGTCCAAGCCATTAGAGAAATTCTGATGAAACAACGTAATGGTAAATACCATTTTCTGGGACCAGACCTTACAGCTTAGATATATTTGCGATGAAAAGAAATTCAGAAAGGAGGCTAACGAATGAGTCTAAATGCACTCGATGAGATGGTACTACTCTTTGATCAATTATGTAGTTTGGCACAAGTGTACTGCATATTGTCCGTTCAACTGCATGTTATATACATATTCTGCAGATTATTCACAGTTGCACAGGTACCACCTTTAAAAATCGTGCTCCAGAGTGCAATAAATATGACACAGATGTGACGCCCAACCTCGCATCACCCTCAACAAAACTATACCAAAAGAATTTGAGTGCGACTAGTGCACGATATACCGTAGACAGGCATCTCGACGGGATCTGGTTGTAGGTCTTGATGAGGCAGGCTCGGAGCTCATGGCTACATGTTGTTAGCCTAGCTGTAGTATGACCCCTACACCACCCACGAGGCCACCACCTCCGTGGGGTGCGCACGGTAGCTCGCCCACCCCTAGTTTGCGCCGTACGGGCTCGTGCCCATGTCCGCGAACATGCACCCGCTCTGCCGTTGTTGCTGGGACACAGTCCTCACCGCGGCCGCCGCAAGGTCGGTGCTCCACCGCAGCGGGGCCACCCCGACCGCCGCGCGCCTGGTTCTGCGGTGCCAAGTACTCGTCTGTTGTCGCGTTGGCCGCCGGCGCCTGCGCCTTGGTGACCACACCGCCCCGCAGCGCGTGGCCTCCATGAGCCGGAACAACGCACAACCGCAAGAGTGTTGTAAATAATCTTGTTTAGAAGTCGTGTGCAAAAGTTGGTAGTAATCGAAGTCGAATTGTAACCGTAATCGAAAGTCGAAAGTCGTAGTCGAAACAGAGTTCTAGTCTAAGTCAGAAACAGAGTAGTAATCGTAGTCGGAGTCAGAATTGTAATCGTAGTCGTAACCCGAGCTAAAGTTGTAGAGCCGGGTATAAAAAGAGAAGAGTCTTGTAATCAGTTCAATGCGAGAAATAAAGAAGAGAAAAGAAAAATCCTTGAGTATCGACTTCATTGAGTAATCTCGCAGACGTGGTCGAAGTCGACTAACGACCACGGCAAACGTGGTCGGAGGGGCTTACGACCATGGCAAAGTATCGGCAGGCGTGGTCGGAAGACATTCGACCACGGCAAACCTGAAGAAGACGTGGTCGGGAGAATATACGACCACGACGGAGAAAGTTTGAAGGTGATCGGAAGACGTACGACCGTAGCAAAGAAGATTGAACGTGGTCATAAGGGCGTTCGGCCACGTTGAAGAAGATTGAACGTGGTCGTAAGGGCGTTCGACCACGTTGAGAAGACGTCGACCACGGTGAACGTGGTCGTAAGAGCATTCGACCACATTGTGAAGGATACGACCACGGTGTGAATGGTTGGAAGAGGCTATGATACGCCGTGAAGACTTGAATGTGGTCGGAAGGGACTTCGACCACGTATTAAGGAAGTGGACGTGGTCGAAAGGGTGTTTCGACGACGGTGAACAGTGATCGCCAGCATCACTGCGTGATCGTAGGGAGTTGTGATTACGGTAATTCGAGCGCGGTCGAAGGAAGAACTGCGCAGCGGCAGAGAAGAGCGGTCGAAACCTCAACAGGAGGTTTACGACCACGAAGGCAAAGCGATCGGAGGAGCGACAAAGCGGTCGAACGGCGGCTGAAGGCGGTCGTAAGCGGTCGTAAGTTCTCGAAACCGGTCGTAGCTGCCTGGAAGCGATCGTAAAGGTCCTGGGGAAGTCGTAAGACTTTCAACAAAGAGGACAAGCACGCCATGGCCATCGCGTGGTGGTGGCACCGAGGGGCTATGAGATCTGGAATAGGTGAGCAGAGTAATGGCAAGTGATGAGTGAGAGCACTGTGCAGCCAACACTTAGTGTGAGCTTGTGCGTGATATGTTGTCACTAGTAAGTTAAGAAGCCCAGCAACACCGGGATAGAGCGATCTCTACGTGGCAGGGAAGAAAATCCAATGGGGGATTGAGGCCCTTCCCATCGACCATTGATCTGGTATGGGGCCTACCGGATCAATGGTGGATGAGAAAAGCGCTTCTGTGGTAGATGCTACCGTGCTAGCTTCTATGTAATTGATGCCACCTTATGAAACTATGAAACACTAGGTCATGAAACCTTATGGAACTTTGAAATCTCATGAAACCTTATGAAACTTCAAGAAACATCATGAAACACCATGAAATTTAATCATAAAACCTCATGAAACATAGCCAATTTAGGCATAAAACCTCCTGAAACAACACGAAACCTCATGAAACACTATGAAACTTAATCATGAAATCTAGTCAACTTAGCCATGATATCTCATGAAACACCATAAAACTAGTCATGAAATTTAATCAACCAAGACATGAAACCTCTTGAAACAATATAAAACTTAATCATGAATCTCATAAAATTTTATGAAACCTCATGAAACACCATGGAACTAGCCATAAAACCTCATGCAACTTAATCAATTTAGGTATGAAAACCTCCCAGAACTTTATAAAACACCATAAAACTATTCATGAAACCTCCTAAAACATTATGAAACCCTACGTTGCACGGATACTTCACAAAAGTCACGCATCAGATCGGACATCGCATCGGATACGGACATCGCCTCGACACGCCGATACGTATCCTGCACGTATCCTAATTTAATATGTATTTAAAAAAAGAAAATAATTCCCGATACTTCTCGATACCGCTCCGATACTTCCCGATACTCTAACCCTAATATTCCCAACCCCACCCCCAAAATCTCGGATCTATTCCCACCCACCCACCCACCTCAAGACCGCCGCATCGCCGCCCAAGACTGCTTGCATATAGATCGCCGCTTACGCCGCTTGCCGCCTCGCCGCTGCTCTGCTCGCCGCCGCTGCCGCCGCCGCCGTGCCGCCGCCGCCGTCGTCCCGCCGCCGCCGCCGCCGCCGACCGCCCGCCCATCCGCTGCGTCGCCTCAACCACCGCCGCCCGCCGCCGCTCTCCCATCGTCCAAGACGTCGCCAACACGCACCGCCGCCGCCCGAAGTCACCGACTGCCGCCGCTGCCGCCCGCTCGCACCTCCACTGCTCGCTCGCTGCCGGGCTGCCGCCGCCCGCCGCCGCTGCGGGCTGCCGCCACCGCCGCCTCGTCGCCTGCCGCCGCCCGCTGCCGCCTCCGCCTCCGCTGCCGTGGTATTTTGTTGCTACCTCCACTCCAGTATAGTATGTCTTCTACTCATCTGCTACTACTGCTACTGCTGCTCCTTTGTGATGTAAGTTTCAATGCACGATGTAGGCATTGACCGAGATAAGAGCTACTATGCTTCTTCTCAACTACTTAATCACTTTGTTCGTCTCACCGTAATACTTATCCGTGTCATTGCATCTCTGTTGAAACCCCGCGGTTGGAAGCCCTCCGTATGCGGCGGTTCTTCTTGGACCGCAATGAGATTGCAGATCCGTGTGATAGTCTTGAGAGAATATTTTCAAGTGAACAATGTGTTCTGCAACTTAAAGCTCCCGTTAAGATATTTGGTGATTTACATGGTCAATTTGGTGACCTTATGCGATTGTTTGATGAGTACGGTGCCCCTTCAACGGTAGAAGACATTGCATAAGTTCTTGCTTTTGAGAAAACGATAACGACACATTTCTTAAATGTTGGTAACAATTATGGTGGGTTTTCGATATGCCAAAACTTCACGACAAATTGTGATCATTTATTATGCCAAACTAACAAGAGAAGTTGTTATGCCCAGAAGTGGATTAGAAACCCAGTGACATGTATCTTGTTCATTATTTGTATACATGTACTTATCTATTCTGTTATTCTTCGCAGATGGTTCATTATATTTGTCTAACAGTCAGAAGGGAGAACTGAAGTACCAAGCAAATTGCTACATGCCTATATCAATAATTAAGGTATTCTCGGTTTCTCAATTCCTTATAAGAATTCATTAATTTCTTATTTTATCTTTATTATATATATATTTATATTTATATTTATATATATATATATATATATATATATATATATATATATATATATATATATATATATATATATACACACACGTATCGCCGTATCGGCATTTTTAGGAAAATAGCGAATCGCGGTATCGCCGTATCGCGTATCCGTATCCGTATCGAGGTATCTGGGTAACATAGATGAAACCTCATGAAACTTGGAGTTCAACTTAATGGATCTGCTACCAAAAAGTTGCGAAGAGTTTCATCGAACTAATACAATTGCACTTATAGGGTTTCACAAAATAAACTTCAAGTTTCAAAAGTGTTTCAAAAAGGTAAGTTTCAGTTACTTAAAAAATACTCACAATCATAACCATAATGAAAAAAATAAAGTTGCAGTTTTGGGCTATCAATATCATTGAAGTCCAGAGAGTAAGAAAGAGATCGGGAAAACTATAAGCATAACTTTTCACGTGAACTAACAGAAAAACGACACTACAAAATCATCAACTATCACCTAAGTTACACAGTAGTTATGTTAAGTTTCATGTAGTATCAAGTTGTTAACAAATTGCATGCTAAGTAACAAAATTTTAGCAAGTATCAAGTTTCATTAGGCGTCAATTTAGATGAATGCACAGACTAGGATGACACGTGGGATGGTGTGGTTGCCGACGAGTTCCCTCTAAGCCGAGCGCAATCACCGGTGGCCAATGACGAACCTCGCTACCTCGAAGCCGCGCGCAACCAGGTGCCCCGCCGCTGTCCCCTCGCTCCCTCGAAACCGTGCACAACCACGGTACCTGCTGCCGCCCCCTCACTCCTTCGAAGCCGCGCGCAACCTCGCCGATGTCGCCTAGCTCCGTTGGAGCCCTAGCGATAGGGGGAAAATGCCATCGCCGGGGGCATGTCAGTAACACCCGAATCCCACACAAACCAGTCGGCAAAAAAGGGGGAAAAACCTAACCGTGTTGGGCACAGAGTCAGCTGCCGTCCTTGTGTCCCCTCGCGCGACCACGGTGGCCAGTCCGCCACCCTTGATCCCCACTGCCCTACCCCAATATCGCGCAACCAGTCGCAAAAGGGGGCAACTTCACCGTGTTCAGCACCTCAATCAACTGCCCCCTCGTGTTCGTGATCTCCGGCAACGCCGCGCGACGGCGCCCAGTCCGCCACCCTTGAATCCCAGCCGTGCTCACCGGAAACCCAAGGAGGAGCTCTCAATGGGGGACGAGGGATTGAGAGAAGAGCAGTTTGAGTTGCGTGCTGTGTTGGGGACGACGAGCCAAAAAAATTGGCGGTCGAGTGCTGTGCGGGGATGATACGATCCGTGCGCTCAGAAAAAAACGAACGGCAAAACGCTATTTCGTTGCAGTCGAGATGAACGGTATAGCGTTTATTAGAATTTCTGAAAAGTATTGGGGAAAATGGGCGCAGTGAGTCCAGAGATGGTATTCCTACGTCCGTAGCAACGATTGGTAAAGAAAAGGCACAGTCCAGAGATCATAACGTAAGGAAGAGGAGAGATCGACGAGGAGATACTTACTTAGCGAGGAAGGCCTCGTCAACGACGGCGGAGATGTCGAGGAGGGGGTTGCCCATCCCCAGGAGGAGGCCGTCGCAGCTGCTGCGCGCCATTTTTTTCCTCTCGAGCCGAGCCGAGCGGAGCGAAGCGAACGGGAGGAGATCTGTGTTGAGTCTGCGTGGAGAGAATTGGGAAAGGGCGGGGCGATCTCGGGATATTTGCAGCGATCACAGTAACACGGAAACCCAAGGACTGGACGGAGCAGGCCTCGCACTCGCAGCTTCCAGCACCGATCGATTCGGCACACGCGTCGGCAGGCCAGTCCGCCACCACACTCGGCTACAAGCATATCGTGCGCGTCTGCGGCTATCAGGCTACCACTACCGAGTACTGACCCACAATGGGGCACTGGCGCCTCGGTCTCCCGGTGTTGGCACGCGGAATTGAAACGCACGCGGTTAGGGCGCGGCTGCACGGCAGAGGACTAAACTTTAGGCTGTGATCGTTTTGACTTAAGCTTTTAGCTTTTAGCTTATTTTTTATTATTTATAAATTCGTTTTTTTCTGAATTTTTATTTTTTTGAGCTTTTTTGCCTGTTCTTTTTTTCTCGCATTCGTTTGCGTTGTCTATGATGGTTAACATATTTTTTATATTTTTTAATTTTTTAAAATTTAATTATGTTAAATAAGCCTCTGTCAGCTACAGTGTTTTTTCATCCAACTACAGTGCTTTTCAGCCATAAGCCATCAAAAATAAGCCCAAATGATCACCACCTTAGGTATGACCTAGCCGATAGCGTGATTAAAAAGTTTTACTTAAAAACAAAGAAAATCTATATATAAATTATACTGCGGTCGTACTGATAAAAGCCTATAACACTGCATAGAATGAACAGGTACAATCCACATGCGAGCGTGTGAAAATAAAGAGGTAAAACCTCCAAGAATACCCCACATTGATATGAAGCTTTGATGAGAATACTTCCAGAAAGCCATAACAAGTACTGAACATCATCTGATCTGAAGTGGCCTTGGACTCTGACAGAACCATATCCTTATTCACTAGAGTGATAATTAAAAAAAACTACATATGCCTAGTAAATCCAATCTACCTAAACCAGAAGATTTACATGCGAAGGTGGCATCGTCCCACCCCTGCAGAAGATTGCCGATGGAAGCGGCAATTGCGACTAGAGCAACTCCCGACATCTCCCCCACAAAAAACACACCCTGCGTCCAGCGTTCTTCTCAGGCGACGGGCAAGGCTGGTGCTCGGCGGAAGGGGGGTTCTCGGCCGGCGGTAGCTCTGACGGACGCCAGAGCTCCTCAGAAAGATGTGTCCGCCCCTGCGCATCGCATCAACGTTCCTTTGTCGCGCCGCGCGGCGGCACAAGGAGCATCACGTCGCCCTCCTACAGTCCTCCTGCGTGGGGCAGTACACGACTTCGGCCTACTTGTGGAGTTACGGTGGCAGGTGGAAGTGGGCCGACTGCAGCGCCGGTACGTAGCCGGGTATCGACGAGGCCGGCATGGCGCTATCGGTGAGTCGGTGACATCCTAACGACCTAATCAGACGAATGGGCTTTACTGCTGTATCATATCGAGTGGATTGGATTACCGGGCCCATGTCAACTCTTTGTGCAGACTACAGGCGGCCCAGACCTTTTTTTTCCCTTAAAGCTGCTTAGATGCTTACGAGCTGCTTACAACGGCCCAGGTTGATTATGGAAAAATGGAAATCCCGAAACGGGTGGGCACTCGACAGCTACTTTTGCAAAATTTCGCGATCATACGCACACTGGATTACAGAAACCAGTTTTTGTCTAGAGAGAGAAAGAAACCGTCTTTTTAGATTTCCTTCTTAGCGCACACCCAAAGATGTTGGGCTTTTAGACTGTGGCTTATGATTTTTGACTGTTTATGAAATAGCGCGGAGGGAGATTCGTGTGCGATTTTGATCGATATAAATAAAGTCGTTGTAATGTTTATTACAATTGATTTGTAGACCTTGACTTAAAAAGATAGTTTGAAAGCTAATTACGGTAGAAAACGGTTTTTAGAAGTTAAAAAGATGTCCGGTTTCTGTAATGGTTGTGCTCAAATTTTCGCCTGAGCATAGAAAATGGGTGGAGTACTAGATGGTGCCTTCCATCGGATATGTCTGGGAAAAAAGAGTTAAAGCTTACGCGCAAAAGAGGTTGGTTGATCTGTACAACCTATGAGTTCCAAATCCACCTGATGTCCTGGTGGTATGAGTTCCGTTGAACAATCCTTTTTTTTTCATTGCCATAAAAAATAAGAAGAGTTCGGTTGAACAATACCACTACTGGATCTGACTAGTAGAGTGGTAGTTGGAACCAACTTTCACAGGCTAAGCGATATATATCCATGTAATAAGCCGTTTGAGGTCAAACAGATGCTTTCCTCACCTACCTCTCTCCTGGACGGATGCACACCATCTAATTCCGACCTGTCATAAATCCCTAGCCTTTCAAGGCAGAGCTTTGTTTGGTAGATGACAGCAACATGTTTTTTATTACTTTAGCAACATGTTTTTTTTATCAGAAGAAGCAACATGTTCTGATCTCAGCTCCTTTGCTTTATCCTGATATATCTGCATTACAACACTGTACATGTAATCGTTCGTTTTCTTGGTGTAGTTTTACACGTCCAACAGTATGACCAACCGATCGACCATTACATGATCTAGCAGCTCAATTAGCCCGTACATGAATAATTGCCAGACCATTTCGTCTAGCCAAAGGGACACACAGTTGTTAGGACGTGGTCGTCTGTTCTTAACAGTTCTACAGATGTAGGCACATGGTTTCTTGAGCAAACACTAGCTGTCCCAAGTATTTGACCTCAGCCTATGAGGAATTCTCTAATGTACTATGAGGTGACGAAGAAATTAACAGTCACAGATTCACAATTCACAAGCTCGATGTCGGCCGCCGAGCTGGATTTTGGCAGTCTAACTATTAATCTGTCAGCTAAAAGTTGCATGTGTTATCCATGGTAATTTTCAAATACATTCAAAATCATCTGATTTGAAGCAGCCCGATCGACTTTACAGTTCAAACCTTTCCATAGAAAAATCATGCAACTTCTGCAATCTTCTAAGCTGTATATTACATGGTAGTTTTCCCATTTGTTTCTGTAACGCCCCCATTCCTGGAGACGGTACGGAACTCCATAACCGTACAAGAATGAACAGTTACAGAGTTCGAAATAAAGCGATTATCACAACAGTACATACATACAATAAAGACTTCACTTTATTACAATATAAGGGTAAGATTAGTATAGCAACAGGTGCGCAGACCCACAAACCACATAATAATACAAAATACACCCAGGCTTGACCTTCTGGTAGATTGTTTAGCAAGTCATGAGTACCACCGTACCCAGCAAGTCACAAGGGAAATTTTCTTATACTATATGCAAGGATTTTCAAGGATGGGTATGTATAGGGGTTTGTTGCACTGGTGGATGCAGTTTTATTTGCAAACAATCAAAGTAAAACCTTTGCTCCTTAAGATCAGGGGGTTTTCAATTATCAAAGCGTTCAGCATTATCCATCTTAACATCAAAGATCTACTTATGCCTCATCGCTGGAATCACCCAATTAACACAGCTTCATTAACCGGAAGCACGGCGTATTCGAATACCATTATTTCACTCTGCAGAGTTGCTCAACTTTACCCACACGATTCCTTAACTCCCACGACAGAGTTAAGAGAGCCAGGTTGTTTCACTGCTCATTTCTTTATATAGACTCTACCTGGTAGCGTTGCTCAGTCACGACCACATGTTCAACCTGAACCTCCCTTGCCGTTTTAAGCCAACCCTACCATTGTTAGGTATCCGCAGCATACCTAACTCCCACGTCATCAACACACCTCAGCCCGTAGAGGTTCAATCGATTTGAGCAGCTACTAAACCAGTGTTGACAAGTCAACCCCTGTGGTTTGAGCGATCACTATGTTCTATCTTTGGCACAAGGTTCTTGTCCTTATATTTTCACTGAGGCACCAACCACAAACTTCCGCTGAGCTCAACAGCACCAGCCACCACCAAACCAAACAGCCTCCATCCTAGGGTAGAGCGGTAGGCCTAGTCCGGATAACCGGAGTCTCACCAGCCTCTCTACCTTAGGTCCGAACCTAGGGTTTGGTCGTGGGTGTTGATCACAAGGTGATAACCCCACTTTCTGACCCTCCCCCTAGTTCTCCCAATGATAGAGTCGTGGGCTTGGATTACATCGTGATGACCCCACATTCTGACTCCTACCTCGGGTTCTACCAAAGTAGAGTCGTGGGCTTGGATCACATCGTGATGACCCCACATTCTGACTCCTACTTTGATGTACATTTTTCAACTCTAATGGCCAGCAGCCAAAGTTACTTAGTAGTATAAAATGTCATGTGAGATGATCTATACTTCTTAATACTGTAAATCAACATTTACTAAGGTTGTCAAGGTGAATATGGCCATCAAGTAAGACAGGGCATTTATCAGTGGTAGGAATAACTAAGTATCATGCCATTCTAAACATTTTAGTTTAAGCAATTAACATTTTACAACTAATCATAATGCAAATATCATATTAAATACTGTAATTTCATGGGATTCAATATGATCAAAAACTTATGACTTGCCTTGCTGATTTGGAATCTCAACAATCTCGTACAACTGCGCAACAGGTTCTGGATCTGCAACTGCAACCTCAACGAACTCGGGAGCTAGCGCAAACACACATAAAATAACAGCATAAGTCAAACCTTGCTTTTAACAAAAACAAGAAAAACAACATAATAAGAGAAATACTAAAGCATAAAATCTTTAAGAAAAAGTTTGATTAAAATTAAAGTTCAAATTTGGGATAGTACAAGGTAAATAAATTTTGAATAAAAAGTAAATAGATTTTACTAAGCCTAAAATCATGCCTTTGAATTTATAAAATTCAAAAACTCAATTTTAAAGAGATAAAGGTTATTTTTGAATTCTAGAAATTTTTCTGGTCAAAATAGTGTATTTTTATAATTTTTGGGATTTTCTAGAATTTTCCTCAGTTTTTAAAAGCATTTTCTGGATTTTCAAATATTGTGAACAGTGTTGGGCTCGGCCCGGAGGAACAAGCGGCTCGCCCGCACGCACAAGGCGGCGATCGGCGGCGGCCGAGCGCCCACGGCCACGAGCCTGGCATGGCGAAGCCCAGCCCAAGACGCACGCCCGCCCGATGAGCGACACGCGCCCGAGGCGAGCGGCTGCGATCCGGAGAACGCGAGCGCTCGGATGAGGCCGTTATGAAGGATCGACTGTTCGGTTTTAAACTGGGTTGGACGGTTCAGATAGAAACGCACGGAGGAACGAGATGGAACCACGTCGCCCCCGGGGGTCGTCTTCTTCCTCGCGCCGGTCTTCTTCCGGCCGAGAGCAGAGGGCGAAGCCCTGTGGTGGAGCGACGAAGCTAGAGCATGCGGCGAAGACCGGCTTCAGCAGAAATGTAGAGGGGGAGCTAAGGATTACATTTCTCGATTTTGGAGACGACCAGGGTGGCTAGAGCGGGCTGGCGGCGACCGAGAGGGGAATGGTCTCCACGGTGGCGCCATGGAGCTTGGGTAGTGAATGAGCTAAATCAGTTGGGTTTTCACCATCTATAGCACACTAGGGGGCTTATGGAAGTGGTTGTGTAGCTAGGGAAAGACCCAGATAGGCTGGCCACGGTGAGGTCCTTGCAACTGGCGGTGGTCACCGGTGTTAGGGCTCTAGGCCCTTGCCCGGCCTCAAATGAGTTTCTCAGTGCGATCAAGAGGTAATGAGGATCATACTAGCAAACGGAATTGAACTTCTATCAACCGAATCGCACGATTGGGTTTTAGGGCTCACCGGCGCAGGAAGAGGGCTCGTCGGCGTTTCCGGTGACGAGAGCTCAATTAACTGGGTGGGGAGGTTTACGAGACTGCTGGAAAGCATGGGAAAGTGAAAGAAACGAGCTTTATGCTCTATGTAAGCTGGTTGCCCTTGGCTTCACTTGGACGCGCTCGGCCCACGTCGGCGGCAAAGGGGAGAAGGAGCTGGATCCGCACAAGAGTTAGGTGGGCGAGGTGGCGCTTCTGCCCTGCCCAACCTTGACCCTGATTGACCGAGCGAGAGAGGAAGCCGCGAGTCGGGGGTGAGCTGTTGCAGCGGCGAGGGCAACGGGTAGGCGCTGGCGCGCTGAGCGAGGAGAGGGAGCAAAGCTGCGGCGGCTGACTGGTGGGACCAAGATGCAGGCGATGACGTCGACGGAGAGAGGAGCGGCGTCGCGAGCTTGCGGAGGAGGAGGCGACGCGCCGTGTCCTTCGCTGAAGGAGAGAGAGCGCTGCATGCGAAAGCGACGCCAGAGAAGGATGAAGGCGTATTCGCCGGAAAGGGAAAGCGTAATTCCAGCGAAAATTTTTGAATTGGGAAAGAAATTCAAAAATCCAGAAAATTTTAAAATAAATTCTAAAAATTTGAAAATTCAGGGTTGTTTCAGTTTCTTTATATATATATATAGACGTTTTCCCTTTGTTTCTTGATTTTGTTAGTAAGGAGACTGGGGTGTCGGTAGGTTCTGTGTCACGAGAAAAAAAATGTTATCAGAGCTTTCTCGCTTACTTCTGAACCAGGACAGAAATTATTGTTGAAAGAACAGCCATAGAGGAGGGCTCATTTCTTATTCCGTATAAAGTCAGATATTTAGGTGCTAGTTTTCTTTTTCGAATTATTTTATGATTGAACTATTAAGATGAACACGGTAGGTGTACAGATATGGGATAACGACCAAAGTTTCGAACGTTAGATTCTGGTCTCGTTTATGGCTTTCTGCTGCAAACAACAATAGCGCTACTATACTTGACAGATTTGGAACTCAATTGTTAGTCCCTGAAATTTCCAATATAAATTATAATATCAACTAAACTGGTCAAGTGTTCCAATAGAAAACTACTGAAGAAAATGGCCAAAAGGTAATCCTTGTGGAAAAAGAATAATTTAACACAAGGAAATAAAGGACAGTGGGTAATCCGCTGCCAAGCAAGATCATCACCTAATATGCCTAATTTACTGCTCGTGCAGTCGACTCTTCAACTCCACTGACATTCTCCAAGCATATTTCTGGATATTGTGAATGGGTCGGTTTGTATTTGGTCTTTTCCCAGGAAAAAACTACATCCCTGTTTTCTTACTTTCACAAAGTCTTCAGCAGAATAATCGCTGATAGGCGACAAAAGAAATCCATTGTTTGAAGAATTTACAAGTCAAAAGGGAGCCAGAATGTATAACAGCCGGGATGACATATGGATGTGGAGAGACAACTCTGTTTATACAGTCAATGAAGAATATTGTTATCGTCAATCAAAACTTTCACATTCCTTTATACTACTTGCTTTAACTTCTAATCAACTTAGCCGCTCTGAAGACCACTACCGCCCAACATCACAAATTTACAATGGTTAGCTAAGGCCAAAAGAGGACTAGATAGTAGATAACCCATGCCAAATCCATTTCCCCATTGACTGTAAAATGCATTTCCCCATTGACTGAAAACGCAGAACTGAGCTGGTAAAGGGCTTTCTTTCTTTGAACAATGGACACTCACATCAAACTCTTTTTCATGCTGTTCTGTGGCACTAGTCTCCGGTGGTAGGTAGCACGAGTGGGCATCTGCATCCTCGCAGCCTGATCGACACTGACTGGCTCGCATCCAATTGTGCTTGGCCACCACCAAGCATCAGCACGCGGGAACGGATTTCTGTGTTCTGTCACTCTCACTAGTAGTTTAGTGTCAGGTATCCACCAGATCACCTGCAAGAACCCGAGTACAAGATGCACAAGAACACAATAGAGACACTATGAGTTTTGTGCTGCCAACAGAGAGCGCAGCTTTTGCTATTGTTTCATCACCTTTATTAAGCTGAACAATGAAGAACAGAAAGATCCGAAAATACTGGGTTTGACCCCTTCTTACGCTATGACCTTGAACGAGTTTATACTCACAAGTCCAGGCGTTATTCTAGAGCTAGAAACAGGGAATAAACAACCAACTTGACTAAGTAATTAACAAACTAACCTGTGTACAAGACTTAGCTAACAATTCTCCCCCTAAGCCTTGCACACCTGTTTGATGTCGACGAGACCAATCTTGGACCGAAGCTCGACAAACCGATCACGGCCAAGAGCCTTCGTCAAAATATCTGCTAGTTGCTCATTTGTGCCGACTGATTCGACAAACACTCTACCTTCCTCAATACATTCTCTAATGTAATGATATTTTGTGTCAATATGTTTGCTGCGATCATGAAAGACTGGATTCTTACTTAGTTGAATTGCGGACTGATTGTCAATTCTCAATGCCGTGGCACTGGCTTCATCCCCTCTGAATTCAGCAAGGAGCCTGGCCAACCATACGCCTTGGCAGGCGGCTGTTGTTGCGGCAACATATTCCGCTTCACAAGAAGATAATGCCACTGTCTTCTGTTTTTGCGATTGCCAAGTGACCACACTGTCACCATAGAAGAATAGGACTCCTGATGTACTCTTCCTAGTATCTACATCACCTGCAAAATCACTGTCGCTGTAACCGACCAGGCTAGCAGTTCTTCTCCTCTTGCGGTAATGGCAGCCGAAGTTGATAGTACCTGCAACATATCGCAATACTCTTTTTACGGCCATTAGATGTTCGGTAGTGGGTTTGTCCATGAATCTGCTAACATATCCCACTGCAAAGCTTAAATCCGGTCTTGTATTCACTAAATATCGTAATGCACCCACCAATCTTCTATACTCTGTAGGATCAACCGCAGCAGCAGTACTCAACTTGCTGAGTTTCAGGCGTGACTCCATTGGAGTATGACTGGCATTGCATCCAGTCATGGCCGCCATCTCAAGTATCCTTGCAGCGTACGCTCCTTGACTTAAGGTGATGCCATCTTCTGTTTGATTCACCTCCAAGCCCAAATAATATCGCAGCAGACCAAGGTCACTCATTTGAAATGTGCCCTTCATCTCCTCCTTGAAATGTTCAAGCTCATTGCTGTTACCTCCCGTGATGATGAGATCATCGACATAGGCACCAACCACCAGTCGATGTCCATCCTTTGCACGGGTGTAAACAGCATGCTCAGAAGCACTTCGTTGAAATCCCAGCGATAATAAAGAAGCATCAAGTTTTGCATACCAGGCGCGTGGAGCTTGTCGAAGGCCATACAGTGCCTTGATCAACCGAAACACCTTATGCTCTTCACCAGTCACTTCAAACCCTGGTGGTTGTGTGACGTACACTTCTTCTTGAAGCTCCCCGTTGAGGAACGCCGTCTTGACATCCATATGGTGGACTGCCCAGCCTTCACTTGCCGCATGTGCCAGCAGCAGGCGTACAGACTCAAGTCGTGCCACTGGCGCGAACACCTCATCGAAGTCAATACCCTGCTGCTGCACGTATCCCTTCGCCACAAGTCGTGCTTTATGATTGGTGATATTCCCAGCTGCATCCTTCTTGGTCTTGTAGACCCATTTGAGTCCGACGGGGCGCTGGCGAGGTGGGTCGACAAGCTGCCAGGTACCGTTGGACTCAATTGATGCCAATTCTTCAAGCATTGCCTGCCGCCAACACTCGTGCTGTTGCGCTTCTTGCAAGGATGCCGGTTCTTCAGTGCTTACCAGCAGGAGATCTTCTTCCAGTTCCCGTGCTGCCAGTCCTGGTGGTGTTGCCGGGCCCAGCAAGTTGTCGATTCTGCGGAATCGGAGTGGGGCATCGTCGTGGTCTTCATCGAGCATCTCTTCAGTCTCAGGTGGGGGCGACACAAACTCAACTGGTGACATGCTCGTAGAAGTCACTGGGCTTGCCGAGGACATGTCAGCTGATGGCGCCATGGACATGTCGCCTGGTGGTGTCGGTGCCTCATCAGCGGACGCTGGTGGAGTTGTATCCATCACGCCAGGTTGCACAACAGTGGTGTGCTCAACAGTGAAGTCGTTGTCGATGTCTTCCGCTTGATCGCCAGTCCACTCCCACCGTGCCTTTTCATCAAAGATCACATCTCGGCTGATGTGTACACGCCTTGTCCGTGGATTATAGACGCGATATGCTTTGGAGCCTGGTTCATACCCAACAAAGATCATAGGTCGACTCCGGTCATCCAGTTTCTTGAGGTTGGGTGTGCTGACCTTAACGTGTGCCACACACCCGAAGGTTCGAAGATGATGCACGGCCGGCTTGCTTCCAGTCCAGAGTTCATAGGGGGTCTTGCCACCGATGCTCTTGGATGATGATCGGTTCAGGAGGTACACGGCAGTGGTGATTGCCTCCCCCCAAAACATGCCTGGTAGACCCTTCGCCTTGAGCATACTGCGTGCGGTGCCCACCACAGATTGGTTGCGTCGTTCTACAACGCCATTTTGTTGTGGCGTGTAGGGAGCTGTAAGCTCACGACGTACACCCAACTCGGCACAGTAGTCGTTGAAGCTTGCCGCCGTAAATTCTCCTCCTCTGTCCGTGCGCAAAGCTTGAAGTTTCCTGCCACACTTGCGTTCAGCTGCCGCTTGAATACGCTTGATGGCAGTTGGTGCACCATCCTTGGTCGGCAGCAGGGCAACCCACATGTATCGACTATAGTCGTCGACAAGTAGGAGGAAGAGACGATTGCCACTGGGTGTTGGTGGTGAAATTGGACCACAAAGATCACCGTGTAACAGCTCCAGGGGCTCGGTGCAGCGTCTTAACGCATGTTGCGGAAACGGTGCTCGTCGATGCTTGCTTAAGCAAGACATGCGTCGCATACTTGATCAACTTGCGCCAAGATCGGCAATCCCCGTACAAGCTCTTCCCTTCCCATCTTGCGCAGTGCGGCAAAGTTGATATGCCCAAAACGGGCATGCCAACGCCATGCTTCTTCTCCGGCGCGCATTGTTAGACAGACCGGCTGTGCGATGTTGACGTGGAGCATGTAGAGCCGGCCTGCACTTCGGTGAACCTTGGCAAGAAGGCGTCGCTGCTCGTCACGGATCCGCATCACGCCATCTTCTATTCGGACTTCAGATCCGCTTTCGAGTGGCCAACACCGATTATGTTGGCTGTGAGGCTCGGGATAAAGTAGGTGTTGACGAGGGCACGGTGTTCGCCGTTCTTGCACGCAAACAAAACCGCATCGCACCCTCGATTGGGACTACCGAGCCGTCGCCAAACGCACTGAGCCGGTGAAGCCGGTGTCGAGGTCGGAGAACGCCGCCTTGGATCCCGACATATGATTTGTAGCCCCGGTGTCCAAGATCCAACACCGGGGATCCTGCTCGCCCGGGCCTCCTAGTGCCGCGTGAGGCCTCGCGAGGGCCCTCGTCCCCGGGCCATCGGGCGCCGTGGAGACTCCCCGCGCCTTCAATCGCCGTGGATCCACCCTGCTTCACGGGTCCGACCACCTCGCACGGTAGACTTGATGGAGGTAGCGCGGTCGCAGATCCCCGCGGTGGCGCTGTCGTGGATCTCCGTGGTGGCGCCGTCGCAGATCTCTGTGGTGGCGCCGGGGTTGAAGTCGCCGGATTTTCGCCAGATCTACGGCACTCTCCATGGGATGAGGAATTTCTAGGCGAAGCTGTCGGGACAACAGCGCTTGCTTCGAGAAATAAAAGTGTTGTCTCATCGGTTTGGGCCACGTGGGCCTGATCCTCACCTCTCGGTCTGGAGCGGCAATCCCGGGCCCAGTGGCCGGTCTTACCGCAGCTTCTGCATTTATCCCCGGTGTGGTGCGGTGCAGCGCCTCTTCCTTCGGAGCTTCCTCTTCCGCCCCGGCCTCGCCATCTGCCTCCTCGGCGCTGCCAAGACCACGAGCTCGCTCTCTCTCTTCTTGTAGCGATCGAGCCACTCTTCTTCCGTGAGATAGAGCCTCCCACCGCTACTCTGAGGCGATGTAAGCTCGGGCTCGTCTTCAGCCGCCTTCAACCTTCCGGTGACCTCCTCTACCGACATGGTTGATACATCCAGAAGGGTCTCAATTGAAAGAACAAGTTGTTTGTACCTTTGGCGAGCGGTACGCAGATATTTCTCCACGACCTTCTGCTCTGGTTCGGGATCTCCGACCGTGGCCAGCTGATTGACGATGCTGGTCAGACGCAAGGCGAAGTCCTCCACTGCCTCCTCATCTCGGAGCGCCAGTTGCTCGTACTCCCGTCGAAGCTTCTGTGCGGTGGTCTTGCGAATCCGGTCATCGCCGATTCTCATCGTCTTGATGCATTCCCACGCCTCCTTCGCCGACGTCTTGGTCGCGAGCGTGGAAATCATCTCAGATGGGACTGCGCTACAGATGGCGTCCAGCGCCATTCGGTCTTCGTGGAATTCGACGTTGCCTGACTCGATGGCGTTCCAGAGACATCGCGCCTGGAGCTTGATCTTCATGAGCAGTGACCAATCGCTGTAATTGGTCTTTGTTAACACTGGATAGTTCGCCGTTCCACCGGTCTCCTTGACAACGCGGTGGTACACTTGGTAACCATGGTTGTTGTTCCCGCCGCTGCCCGAGGCACGGCCGCCGGAAGGAGACGCGAGCGGTGGCGATGTCGAGCGCCGACGCGGTGAATGCGTGTGCCCTCGAGGCATGGCTGCTCGGGTGATGAACTCGGGTCCGAGCTCCCGAGCTCTGATACCACTTGTCAGGTATCCACCAGATCACCTGCAAGAACCCGAGTACAAGATGCACAAGAACACAATAGAGACACTATGAGTTTTGTGCTGCCAACAGAGAGCGCAGCTTTTGCTATTGTTTCATCACCTTTATTAAGCTGAACAATGAAGAACAGAAAGATCCGAAAATACTGGGTTTGACCCCTTCTTACGCTATGACCTTGAACGAGTTTATACTCACAAGTCCAGGCGTTATTCTAGAGCTAGAAACAGGGAATAAACAACCAACTTGACTAAGTAATTAACAAACTAACCTGTGTACAAGACTTAGCTAACATTTAGTACTGACTACTGAGTGCTGCTAGCTAGCACCCAGCAAACCGCATCTTGCGGTTCCCGCCATCAACTACGATCGATAACCAATTCAGAAAAAAAAAGTCGATCTCTTGCTTAAAAGGATAACTCTCATCTAGTAACCAATACAAAACACCTTGTGCAAAATGTTTCTACAGAATTTAGCAACAAATTCCAAGCGAGAACGTATATAATCAAAACAGTAGTATACTTTACTTGCAAAATACAACAACAGATCAGAAAGTTGCCAGCCAGGCCATGAACACTGCAGGCCACGGCATTGCAACGATCTAAGCGTACAAGAAGCCTCCAGGATCCTGAAATCCTCCTTTTTTATTTTGATGCACGTATCGTCTTTTCTTTCCGAGTCTCCTCTTCGTGTTCGGACGGCTTAGCAGATGGGCAGGGGCTCGCCGTTCCACTCCTTGAGGCACTCGAGCATCGGGTCGACGAGCTTGCCCTGGCTGATGGCCAGGAACACCTTGTTGCACTCCTCGCCGGGCGACTTGAGCTTCTCGCCGGTGAGGTACACGCAGCCGAGCTCTTCGCGGATGAAGCGGTACACTGGGAACGACCGGCTCTCCTTGATCCTGTTGGCGATCGGGGCCGTGCCGTTCTCGAAGGCCACGCGGGCCGCCTCCATCTCCCTGGGCAGTGCCTCGCGCAGCTCCTCCTCGAACTTGGTGATCTTGGAGAACACGGAGGAGCTGGCGTCCTTCTCAGCCTCGCCGTTGGCGAGGGCGTGGTCGACGAGCACCGCGCGGATCTTCTTCATCAGCGGGTAGTTGGCGCTGCAGGGGTCGTCGGCGTAGCTGTACACCGCCTCGCGGTCGATGGCGGTGAGCAGGACCTTCTCGCTGAAGCGTGCGTTGTGGAGGTCGCCGGCCGGGCTCGTGGTGAGCACCTTCTTGGCCACCTGCGTCACGCAGTTCTTGACGGCGCTCTTCAGGTTCTCCTCGAGGTGGCGCAGGTCGACGGCCTGGCACAGCGCGACCATGTACGTGGAGGACATGAGCTTCAGGATGTCCACCGCCTCGGCGGTCTTCCTGGCGGAGACGAGGCCGAGAGAGTTGACGTCCTGGTTGTGCTGCTCCGCGCTCTGGACGTGGTTGGTGATGGGGTTGGCCAGGAACTGGAGCTCAGAGCAGTAGGAGGCCATGGCGATCTCAGTGCCCTTGAAGCCGTAGTCCAAGCTCGGGTTGCGGCTGCCGGCCAAGTTGGAGGTCAGCCCGTTGTTGTAGAACTCGTTGACCAGCTCGGAGAACTGGGCGAACATGAGCTTGCCGATGTTGGCGATGGCAAGGCGGGTGTTGTCCATGGACACACCGATGGGGGTGCCCTGGAAGTTGCCGCCGTGCAGGGCCTTGCCGCGGTGGACGTCGATGACCGGGTTGTCGTTGACCGAGTTGACCTCGCGCTCGATTGACTTGGTGGCCGCTCGGATGACCTCGATCTGGGGTCCGAGCCATTGCGGCGACGTGCGGAGCGCGTACCTGTCCTGCTTGGGCTTCAGGAGGGGGTCCATTTCGTTGACCTTCTTGGCGTGCTGCATGAACGAGCTGCCGTCCAGGATGTGCTCCATGATGGCCGCGGCCTCGATCGACCCCGGATGGTGCTTCAGCTTGTGCGTCAGGTGGTCGGTGTACTCGGGCTTGCCGTTCATCACCTCGCAGAACACTGCGGACAGGACCTCGGACAGGACGGCGAGGATGTTCGCGTCGTAGAGAACCACTGCCGCAAGGGCCGAGCCCACGGAGGTGCCATTCACGATGGCAAGGCCTTCCTTGGGCTGCAGCTTGAAGAAGCCGCCCTGGATGCCGGCGATCTTGAACGCCTCGGCGGCGTCCACCTTCTTGCCGTCGACGGTGACAGCCTGTGCGTTCGGGCGCCCGGTGATGAGACCGGCAATGTAGGATAGGGGGACCAGGTCGCCGGACGCGGTGATCGTGCCCCGGAGCGGCAGGCACGGGGTGACACCGGTGTTGATCAGCTTGGTGATCGCCTCGAGGATCTCGAAGCGGATGCCGGAGAAGCCCTGGAGGAGGGTGTTGATGCGGACGAGCATCGCCGCACGTGACACCTCGGAAGGTAGCGTATGGCCGTCGGAGCCGGTGCCGAAGATTCCGGCATTGAGATGCCTGGAGAGGAAGGAAAACAGAGCCATACAGATATCAGTCGATTCCGTTCAGCGTAGTAACCTATCTTTCTCAAAAAAAAAAAAGGTATGTTTTCTTCAAACGCTCATGTTTACATTTTGTTTTGGTTTGACCTGAAGTAAAGCCCCCCACCGTGGTTAGCTTATTTAAAACATGCATTTGCGCACGAACGTATCATTAGCGGTGTAGAAAATCGAAGCTTATTTAAAACTATTTCGACTAGCCAATCACCGACATATTTCCATGTGATCCCTAATTAAATCCCAAGCTTAATTGCTACTACTAATCCAATGTTGTTATACCTAGTCTCCATCACTTTCTTTTAGGTGTGTCTGAGCATCACCCGTATATTTTTTTTCTAATAATCATTTAGATTTGAGATCGTTGGATTAGAGATCTAGCAGCCCATTTTTCTAAGAGGAGGAGGAGAATTCATGGCTGTTGAATCTCTAATCTAATGGTCATAAATCTGAATAATAATTAGAAAAAACATACGAATAATATTTATCAATAACCTTCTTTTAGAGGCCCAGTGGATACGTATTTAGGCTTCGTCTTCCACGAGGCAGCTTCACATGTAAAGCACAACTTGACTGGCTCAACGTACGTTCTGGCATAGTGGCATGCATGTATTCCAACTTGTATGGACCATGTGCCAGCTATACGAGTAAAATACACTCAAGCTAGTTGCACAAGGCAGCGGGACAGGCGGAGACCCAGTCCATCACGGAGATGAATCTTTGGAAAGCAACAACTCCTACTCCACTATACTATACTTTTGGGGTGGAAGTAACTAAGGCTCTTTGATTACTACCTGAGCAGCTCAACTTGGAGGGCGGGGCCGTCCTTGGTGCGGCGGTGGGAGGTGCCGCCGAAGCCGGTGGTGACGCCGTAGATGTCGCCGCCGTTGGCGAGGCAGTTGAGGATCCACTCGCTGCTGGCCTTGACGCGGGGGCGCGCCTCCTCGTCCAGCTCGACCGCCACGCCGGCGGCGTCCTTGGCCGCTGCCACGGCCGCCACCTGGCCGACGCGCAGGCTGGAGCCCTCGATCTTCACCACGGGCTCGCGGGACTGCGCCACCATGCGCTTCACCTCGTCCAGGTGGCTCCCCGTCAGCTCCGCCGCGGCCTTGCCCCAGTTCAGGGGGTCGTCCGCGACGAAGGAGGCAGCGGCGGTGGTCTGGCTCGCCATCTCGGTGTGGTTGGTGGTGGAGTCGAAGGTGACTGGTGGAAGAAGAGCTGGGAGGCGAAGGACTCTGAAGCTCTTCTTGGAGGGAAACGGAGCGGGGAGCCGTGCTTATATAGCACCGGGGCAGGGGGGGTTAGGTGAGGCCGGGTGTTGGTGGGCTAGTTGGTGACTGGTTGGCTGTTTGGTGCATGTAACAAGATGATTTTTTTTTTGCCTCGAGTGTAGTACTGTGTTTGTTTATCTCTTTTCAACCATTTTTAACTTTTAGCATCTCTCGATAATTATTATTTATTAAATTAATAAAATATAGTTAATAAGAATAAATCATAGCATAAAAGAATAGACCTTATATCAATATTCCGTAGATGTGCGCCTTTGCATGCGTATGTGATGAGAGGGTCTGCTTTGGTTGGGATTGAATCGGCTGGATTGCAGGTGATGCAGTGGAGCAGTGGAGGTAGTCCAGCTACAGTGAGTGAGAGAGTGTACAAGCTTTACATTGTTGAACCAAACAATCGACGACGGTTTACTTCGCACCGCAGCTTCGCTAGAAAACCACTCCCCGCTTTGCAAAATTTCCACGGTGGTAGATACGGAGCGTTGATTTTGCATCTCGTAAGGCATCAGTACGTGCGCAACCACCATAGGACCATGCATGCTCCACCGTTTCGGTTGAGGAGGGTGTTGGTGTTGGCGCTAAACGCTAACCGTCTCGCCTGCAGTCACGTAGCAACCAAGCCAAGCCAACTCACTCGATCGTCTCGCCGTGCCGGCTAGCGAGGCTGAGCGCGGTGCAAATCTCACCAACCCCGAAAGGGAAAACAAGGGTGGTTGTGCTCTCCTCCCTCCCTCTCTTATTTCGCCTCCCAACTGTCGCGAGCCAGAGTTGTTGGGAGCTTCAATTATTTGTGCATCTGCTGGGCCGGCTGGATCTCTCTCTTTCGCTGAGGGGAGCCGGGTCTCTCTCTCCCTCCCGCCTGATTTGTGGTTTTTTACGTGCACATTGTTAAAGGAATCGTCGCTGATGATCAGTCTGATCGATTTTTCTACTATGTAAAATCAAATTAATTATAGAAGACAAAAATAGTAGATTAAAACACATCAATAGAGAGAACTCCTAACCTTTCTGTATCGTTACAAACTTCAAATGAGGTATCGTACCATCTACCAAAAAATTGCACACGTATAGCTGAAATTGGAAGGACGAGCCACAAGAATGTGAAAAATACGAATTCATAACCCGGCAGGAGTAAACTGCGCGGGAAGACAGATGCGACGCGAGCTCACTTTCGATGGTATGTTCCACCATCGCGTCTGCACGGAGCACCTATTTTTGTTTACTCCATTCTTTCCCATGCGCAATAATACATACAAAGACACGGGCGGAGGCTGTCCTTGCCGCACGCTGCCAAGGCCTGCCTGGTGGCCGGGCAGCAGGTCATTAGACCATACGCTTAGCCGGGGTAATGACGGGGCTTACCATGAGGCAAATCACCTGGAGCCTGGTGGCCGGGCGGCAGAGCGCCTGTCGCACGGTGGTCGGATGGTAGGTTGCCCGCCGCAAGGTGGCCGAACGGTAGGCGACACGTGACGGCTCTACGATGTCATCGTCTGGTAGTCGGATGGTAAAAATGATATTTTTACTATTCTCATTTGTGTACGCTGTTTCTATAAATACGAGCTTAAACGGTTGATACGTAGCTAACACAGGCAAACACATCTCTCCCGTTGTACTTTGAAGTCGCGTCTTCACAAGTTTCATAGCTAAAAACATCTCTCGGTGGTTGCAGTTGAAACCGGAAGAGTTAAGACTAATCTTAACAACATGTCCACCATAGGATAAGATGAATCTTTGCCAGTCTTAACTAGTCCACTTGTTAGATCAGCAAGTGATGGTAATGCACTTAGGTCTGGATGGTTGCATACATCAAGTTGAAAATATGGCAATTGGCACTTCAATTGAGCTCTTTTTTGACTTGAGAAATCAACATGATAATATTTTTCCACTTCATCTTGGGAGGATAATATTCTTGACTTGAGAAATCAGCATGATCATCAGGTGAAGTGTACTTTGCATTTTTTTGAAGGGATTAAACTACTAATTAAACACATATAATTAATTATATAATAGAGCATTAATAGGAGATTGAAGGGTACCAGGCCCCACCAGCCCCCCTCTCTCCGCCACTGCTAATAGGGACTAACGTTTGCCATTGCAACTGGTTGTGCAGGAGTTCGTTATCTAGATTGTTTGCACATGTTACGCGTTTCCAGCCGCTCCGTACTCCCTGTATCTTTACAAACTTCAAATGAGGTATCGTACCATCTACAAAAAAATTGCACACGTATAGCTGAAATTGGAAGGACGAGCCACAAGAATGTGAAAAATACGAATTCATAACCCGGCGGGAGTAAACTGCGCGGGAAGACAGATGCGACCTGAGCTCACTTTCTCACTTTCGATGGTATGTTCCACCGTCGCGTCTGCACGGAGCACCTATTTTTGTTTACTCCATTCTTTCCCATGCGCAATAATGCATGCAAAAACACGTGCGAAAACCGTCCTTGCCGCACGCTGCCAAGGCCTGCCTGGTGGCCGGGCAGTAGGTCATTAGACCATGCGCTTAGCCGGGGTAATGACGGGGCTTACCACGAGGCAAATCACCTGGAGCCTGGTGGCCGGGCGGCAGACCGCCTGTCGCACGGTGGTCGGATGGTAGATTGCCCGCCTCAAGGTGGCCGAACGGTAGGCGACACGTGACGGCTCTACGGTGTCATCGTCTGATAGTCGGATGGTAAAAATAATATTTTTACTATTCTCGTTTGTGTACCGCTGTTTCTATAAATACGAGCTTAAACGGTTGATACGTAACTAACACAGGCAAACACACCTCTCCAAAAAAAAAAACTGGCAAGCTACAAATTTTCTTGTAGATCGAGAGAACACGCAAGGCTTCGTGGGTTCATTTTTCAACTCTCGTACGTCGGAACTGGTTTGCTCGTGTACGTACACTTGTGCTCTAAACTTGTCATAAAGTTAATCCTCGTTTTAGTGTACTTTTACTAAAACAGATATTTGATACTCCACGGTTCCTAATACATATTTTTCTATTTTGCCTTCGTTCATTTGCCCCCTTCCCCTCCCCCACCGTACATTTGGTGGGGCCAAAACAGATTATCTCACGAAAGAAACAGTCACTTACTCCACATTTTGTTCGTGCAACATTCACTTAATCCACCATGAAATTTCTTCGTGCAGAAGAAATTGTTTCCTTCAGTTAAACTGCGACCTTATTATTTCTGCGAGGACCATGAATGTTGCGGTCACAGTCTCACCGATGCAGAAGGGTTGTTATTCATCAGCAGCAGTAGTACTAGTAGTACATTTTGTCAGTTAAATGGGTTGGTGCCAATAAGGTCTTTAGGAAATGGCCATCTTTGAGTTGGACTTGGGAATCTTGTCAGCTCACATAGCTTCGCAGGGGTGTCAGCTGTCAATTGGGACTGCACACAAAGGTTGGAAGACGCAAACACGCAAGTCATGTTGACGTCTGAACTAGAAATCATGCCTTCTCAGTTTGCAATGAAGTCATTTCACCTTCCAACGAAGAACAGATCACGCAATAGGAATTTTGAAATATTTTTAGCACCAAATTAACTATTGACCTGCATAAGGTGGCTTCAGGAGCAGCCATTTAGAAACCAGAAAGCTAATGAAATGAAGTTTAGGTAGCCCCTGTTCATGCTTTATGTTCTGATGTATGCATCTTCTGTCCCAACTCCCAACAGCTCCGTCTGCAAGAGACCTCATCTTGAAGTTTCCGTTTCAATGGCTAATGCACTTACCATTTGATACTTTCCTTCTCTTTAACTAATTTAGCTTAAGTTCATGCGGTTCCACAAGAGACTCCAGTTTTTTAAAAGTTCAAGAAAGAAGTGTTTAATTAAAATCAAGTCAAGTAGAACCGAACACCAGATCAATTCAGACATTTCGATGTGCTAGCCACATTTTCTAGCACGTGGTAGGTAGGCAGGTAGGAGTACCAAACTCTCCTTGACAACCCAGCCGCCTTCTCAAGATCACCACTTCAGTACTTTGCGATCGGCTAGCAACAAGCTGGGAATAGTAGGAATGCTTTGTCCCCATCGCGCAAGCGCAAGCGCAAACCCAACCAAACCAAATCTCTTGCACATCACTCCATTTGTTGTCATTAGCCAGGCCCAGAACCACATAAGCATGCTTTGCTTTAACAACTGTAGACGACAACAACAAGTCAACAGTGTATTGTCCTGTAAAAAAACTATATATTTTTTTTAAAAAAGGGGGAAAAAAACAAGAGACGACGACAACAAGTCAACAGTGTTTTGTTCCGATCCACCTGTGCAGTTTGGCCTGGCCCAGACCAGCCCAGCCTAACTTCACTGACACATCCTCCGATCCTATGCGAGGACCAGCATTCCGCTCAAATCAAAGTGGGCCGACGAGTCGCAACCAGATCAGACGGCCTCGGACTGAACCGTTCGATTCTGGCCTTTTGCGGTGGCAACGCGTGCTACAGCTGTACAGCCTACACAAATCGACGTGACCGCGATGGTTTCTGGCCACCGCAGATTTTCCTCGGAGCCACGTAGAAGCTGTGGATTTGCACAGAAATCCAAGTAATTTTGAAGATGCTGATATAATACTCCCCCTATTACGCCCCGCGGAATGCGCGCGCAAAGGGCATGGTCACGTCGCCCGCGCCAGCGCTCCGCCCGCCGCGTGGTCGTGCGATTTGCGTACGGTCGGATGAGCTATTTTGCGAAAAATTTCTGTATTTTTTTGAAATTACGTACAGATTCTTGGTTCACGAAAAGATCCCTGTCAGTTTTTTTTTACCCCTCTATTTTGCATTGACCTTACAGGTAGAAGATCATAGATACGCCAAGATGTCTTTGCGCATCCGATCTCGAGGCGGAGGCCGGCGCGGTCTCTCTCCCAGGAGTATGGTAGGGTGCTGACGTGGGACTGTTTCCTCAAATGGTACGGAAGCTATTCTTTTAAAATTTTAACATTGAAATGCCCGTTTTTCAGAAATCTAGTATCTTTCTAGAGCTCAGCAGCTCTGACACGTGACACATCATCTATCACGCTACAGAAGTTCAGCAGCGCCTGCCATGCCACGGGAGGTGCTCGGCAGCAGGACATGTGGAGCCGTGGAGGCCCAAAATCAATAGGTGCTTAGTTAGCTAGATGGCTGAAGACCAAATTTGAAAAAAAAAATAGCTTTAACAATTTGTGACGTGGGAGGGCATTGCCGGGTTGGCATGGCTCGCACGACGTGGCTTGCAGGTGCGGAAGACGGCGGCAATTTTTTGGGCTTTTGGGCAGTGCCATTGGTTTTGGTGACACGGCGTAGCGGCGTGGGAGCGGGAGTGCCATCAGAGGACTGCGACTGCACTGTTTATGAGGGCTCACTGTTTCTGAGCGGGAGTACCATCAGAATCCAGAGGCGCCTTTTGACGTCTTTTTTTGCTGCAAGTGATTGTTTTTAGGATCTAACGTAAATATTTATATAAATAAATTAAATATCAATAAATTATTTTAAATTTTGATAAATTATTTCAAAAAGCAATGAGAAAATTATTCCGTTTATTTGTACCAAAAAAATCATAAATTGGAAAGAAAAACAATTTTCCAGAGTTCAATGCTGAACACACTAAGCGGAGAGCCAGGAGATGCATGAGGTGAGGAAGTTCTCCTTAAATAGAAGCACAAATTTGTGATTTAATCATGTCTGACCAACATCTAAGACCAAAGAACATGATTCGTTACGCACTCATCAGGCAGCTATCATCTTTGGCTAAACATCAAATTCTGCACTGGGATTTAATCATATCTGACCAACATCTAGACGAAAAGAACATTGATTCGTTACGCACTCATCAGGCAGCTAGCATCTCTGGCTAGCATCGCGTACATCAAATTCTGCACCGGGATTTCCTATTGCGTTTGGCAGTAATTTAGTGATGACTCACGACTTGACTGTAAGACTATCTAGTGTTGGCAGGATGATCTATTATCTAGATTGCAGACAGCTTGCTTCACAGCTTTGTTTTAGCCAAGACGAATACGTACGTCGCCAAGCTACGCCGCTACGGTGCCGATGCCCTGGCCATGGCCAATGTGTCTATACAACATTCGACTGTTTTTAGAGGCAAAAATAGTCAGATTTTAGGACGTTGGATAGTGATCTAACGCTCCAGATCGTTTTTTTTAGGAGGTGTTTATATGAGATTTTTTTTGGAGGGGGTATTTATATAATTGGATCCGTTAGATAGAGATCCAACGCCCCTAGATCATCTGACTGTTTTTGCCTTGAAAAACAGTCGAATGTTCTATAGCATTTCTCTTCTTTGTATTGTCCTATTTATTTATTTTGAAATTTTAATTATACTGAAAAGCTAACATCAGTTATAGGGTCTGTTCTTTTTAGCTGCGGCTTTTGGCTTTTGGCTGAAATTTTTGAATTTTGGCTGTTTACGGTACAATTACAGAGAGATCAATACTTACTTGCGATTTTGGCTAGTAGAGATGTTAAACTTTTAACATGTACTACGTTTAACTTGTAGACCCCGTTTTGAGAAAATACTCCGTTTAAAAGTTAGGTACTATAGCAGCTGCCAAAAGCCGCCCGACTTGTGGCCTGCCAAACACCTCCATAGTTCCTAAAAAGCCTCAAACGGTAAAAAAAAAAGCTAAAAGCTTAAGCTTTAAGTTAGAATGAGCAGGCGCTCTCTTTAAAATCTTACCATATAATTAAATCCTAACTAATCTAATTCACTAGTTTAAAAGAATATGTGGTTCGTATTTATTTTGAGTACCTAAAAAACCAAAATTTATCTGTTTCCTGCCACGCATAAAAAAGTTTGTTATCTTCAGAATCGTACAGAAACTTACCATGCATGCACACTGCATGTACACAACTTATGGGCATCTTCCACAGCAATTAACGGTGGCTTTGTTATTCGTCTCCATTCACTTGGCATTTTCCCTCATGCGTTTCATTAAATAAGTTGAAACTTTTGAAGCACAGGTTAGATATGTGGCGGTGTGATAGTTAGGGAGCAACATGTGCTTCAATAAAATTCCAGATCCGGATTGGAAACTAATAAGCACAATACTGAAACAGCAGAGAACTACATCGTAAGATTTGAGAATTCAGAGGACTGCATGTATTATGTTGATGGAACTAGGAACACACCACCGACCACGTAAGCACAAATTTTACTCTCTAATTTGCCGTCTATTTTGGTACCATCATGTCCAACTACCATTTGGTATGCCAACAATAGACTAGCTTCTTTGGACTGTTCGAAATTTTCACAAGAACCAGAACATTTGTCATGAAAATTTATCACAAATGATACCCTTTAACTAACATCAACAGTAGTTCTAGAGCTGCCTGCCACTACCAAGTCATGCAAATTGCAAATTTTGGCAATGGCATTGCAGCTCTGAAAGAACGTCGCAAAAAGTAACTTCAAAAAAGCAAGCAAACAAAAGACAAACATATTAGGACGTTGGATATAACATTTGACTATTTTTTAAGATAAAAATAGTCAGATTTTAGGACGTTGAATGGTGATCCAACGCTCTAGATCTTTTTTTGGAGGGGATACTTATATAAGATATTTTTTTAAGGAGTGCTTATATGAGTGGATCCGTTAGATAGAGATCCAACACCTCCAAACAAAAATAGTCAAATATTCTATAGCACTTCTTAACATATTATCAGCTAAGCACACGTGGAGCCTTCTGAATTCTGAAACACACTATCTTGGTACTGTCTTCTCTTCATCTCCTTGGTCCTCTGTTCAGCAGATAGGCAGGGGCTCGCCGTTCCACTCCTCGAGGCACTCAAGCAAGGCGTCGATGTGCTTGCCCTGGTTCATGGCAACGAACACCTTGTTCACCTCCTCGCCGGGCGACCGCGTCTTCTCCCCGGTCAAGTACTCCGTCCCGAGCTCCTCTCGCACAAACCGGTAGAGTGGGTACGACCGGCATTCGGTGATTCTGTTCTGCTTTGCGGCGGTGCCGTTCTCCACCGCAGCCCGCGCAGCCTCCACCTCCCTGGGCAGCATGGCTCGGAGCTCCTCCTCAAACGTGGCGACCTTGGCGAACACCGAGGTGTCCACGTTTCTCTCGGCCTCGCCGTTGGCCAGGGCGTGCTCGACGAGCACGGCGCGCATCTTCTGCATCAGCGGGTAGTTGGCGCTGCAGGGGTCGTCCGCGTAAGCGAACACGGCCTCGCGGTCGATCGCCTTGAGCAGGTCCTTCTCGCAGAAGCGCGCGTTGTGGAGATCGCCCGTGGCGCTGGTGCTCAGGGTCTTCCTGGCCACCGTCGTCACGCAGTTCTTGACGGCGTTCTTGACGTTCTCCTCGAGGTGGCGCAGATCGATGGCCTGGCACAGAGCTATCAAGAACGTCGAGGACATGAGCTTCAGAATGTCGATGGCTTCGCCGGTCTTCCTGGACGAGATGAGGCCGAGAGAGTTGACATCTTGGTTGTGCTGCTCCGCGCTCTGGACATGGTTGGTCACAGGGTTGGCCAAGAACTGCAGCTCAGAGCAGTACGAGGCCATGGCGATCTCGGCGCCCTTGAAGCCGTAGTCCAAGCTCGGGTTGCGCCCGCCGGACAGGTTGGATGGCAGGCCGTTATTGTACAAGTCGTTCACGAGCTCCGAGAACTGGGCAAACATGAGCTTGCCGATCGCAGCAATGGCAAGCCTGGTGTTGTCCATGGACACACCGATGGGTGTGCCCTGGAAGTTGCCACCGTGGAGCGCCTTGCCACGGGAGACGTCAATGAGCGGGTTGTCGTTGACGGAGTTGATCTCGCGCTCGATGGACTTGGTGGCGGCACGGATGACCTCAATTTGGGGGCCGAGCCACTGCGGCGACGTGCGAAGCGCGTACCTGTCCTGCTTTGGCTTCATCAATGGATCGAGTTCGCCGAGCTTTTTCGCGAGCTTCATGTATGAGCTGCCCTCCAGGATGTGCTCCATGATGGCCGCAGCCTCGATCTGTCCGGGGTGGTGCTTCAGCTTGTGTGTCAGGTGGTCGGTGTACTCCGGCTTGCCGTTCATGACCTCGCAGAACACGGCGGACAGGACCTCCGCAAGGACGCCAAAGATGTTAGCCTCGAAAAGCACCATCGACGCGAGCCCGGAGCCCACCGCCGTGCCGTTTACCATGGCAAGTCCTTCCTTGGGCTGCAGCTCGAAGAAGCCGTGCTGGATGCCGGCGATCTTAAATGCCTCCGTGGCGTTAACCTTCCTGCCATCGGGAGCCACCGCCACCGAGTTTGGTCGGCCGGTGACAAGGCCCGCGATATAGGAGAGCGGGACGAGGTCGCCGGAAGCGGTGATCGTGCCCCGGAGCGGCAGGCACGGTGTCACGTTGGCGTTGAGCAGCGTAGCAATCGTCTCAAGGATCTCGAAGCGGATGCCAGAGTACCCCTGGAGCAGGGTATTGATGCGGACGATCATAGCCGCCCGCGTTGCCGCGGCAGGTAGCACGTGACCGTCGTCGCCGGTGCCGAACGCGCCCGCGTTAAGGAATCTGTCAAGATAAGCAATACACGAAACACATAAGGTTCTCACGATTCACACGCAGAGATGCTTAACCATTGAACAAGAATTCGTTGGCGGTTCATACCGAATGAGCTCTCTCTGCAGAGCACCGCCCTCCTTGGTCCTCCGGTGGGAGGTGGCGCCGAATCCGGTGGTGACGCCGTAGCTGTCGGTGCCGTTCATCATGCTGTTCATGACCCAGTCGCTGCTCTCCTTGACTCGGCCGCGGGCGGACTCGTCGAGCTCCACTCTGGCCTCGCCGGCCGCGGCCACCGCCGCGACCTGCGCGATGGTCAGGCTGGCGCCCTCGATCCTCACCACCTGCCTGCGGTACTCATCCACCATCCGCTTCACCGCGTCCAAATGGCTCCCCGACAGCTCCTCCGCCGCTTTCCCCCAGTTGAGGGGGTCGGCCCGCGGCGGCGTCGCCAGGCACAAATCACTGCCATTGGCGGCAACGTGCCCGTTCTCCCACTCCATCGAAATGGCAAAGAGCTACTAACCCACGTAAGCTAGAGAGAGACTGGGAGGTATATCTGGAAGTGGTGATCGACTGATCGGTGTCTCGAGGACCTGTGCAGAAGAAGAGCTCGAATAGCAGAGGAAGCTGAGGCTCTTCTTGGAGGGGAATGGAGGGAGGGGAGGGGGTTTAAATAGGTCGCGCACGGTGGGTGTGGGGGGTTGGGTTGGTGGCTTGGTGCAGAAGCTAAAAACCGTTTTGAACGGGGACTTATTAATATCCTACCAAGTAAGGACTCATACAGGGGTAGATATCGAACCAGCTCCTCACTTTATTAAGCCTTTTTTTAAATTAATATAGTTTAATTTAATATCATTTTATTAATAATTTGAAAGTATTCTTAGAATCGAGCTAACAAGCCGAGTTTAGCTAAAGCAAAATTTAATTTCATCTAAAATCAATTCATTCAATGTTTAACCAATTAATGAGTGCAACTGAAGCAATTTTAAATCGAGCCAACGAGCCTCACTAACGAGCTTTTTTTCCACCCCTAAACTCAGGACTCAGGAGCACGTGAGTTTGTAACTTTGTACTACCTCTGTCCAGCAATATATGTGCGACACGTATACATATGAGATATATTATTTAAGTATTATTTAATAAAATTAGATTATATTTGTTTCTACTAGAAAGAGTAGTAGTAACTATGGTTCAATTATATCAAATAATACTTAATTAATGTACTTTTAAGATATATATGTCAGACTTATATCGCAAGGCGGAGAGAGTTGTATTGAGTATCAGTACAAGAACATAAACTCTCACGGTTAATTAGGATTCACCTTACCACGTAAAATGTTTGACGATGTAGATGAGAGAGAACTAGAAGAGAGAGAAATCATCTAGCATGTAACAGATAGTCTATAGGACTGTTACAAACAGTTAAAGACAATTTTTTTGCTATTGTATTTATGCCGTCTATACAAATTGTAAGGTCCTATATAGATATCTTACAGACAACTCAAGATTGTTCAGCTGTAAGTACTGTAGACGAGTGCAAATCATTTTCAATACAAGCTTAAGCATAAAAACCAGCCTTTATTACAAAATTAAGGCTTATCAGCCAAGTTTTACGTAGCGGGATGTGCAGCTCAAAATTATATTACAATACAAAAGAACCCCACAGATGTGCTTGAGTGTAGAATAAATCCTAACACCAAGCGTCGTCTACATCGTAGGATCTTCAAAGCCTTCCTCGGTGGTTCCTTCATTGTTTTCCCAAGCATCTTTTGTTAATAGTTTAGCAAGCATGAGTACAATAACCATACTCAACAAGTCACATGAGAAACACTATATAGCTACTTGCCAGGATTTTCAAGAGATGTGAATATAGTGGTTTTGTTTAAGTATTTGTGGATGCAATTTTATTTATAAATATTTTGTTTTTAAACACAAAAAAATAAATCATAAACTTCTTCAGGAATTTGGGATTTCAACATCTCAATTACCAAACTTCAACATTTCCAAATTGTTTTCAAATCTATTTATGCTTCGGTATTGGAATCACCTATTAAACATAGCTTCATTTACCGAAAGCACGACGTATTCGAATACCACATATTATGACTCTGCAGAGTTGCGCAGCTTTACCCACAAGATTCCTCAACACTCATGACTGAGTTGAGAAAACAATGTTATTTCACTGCTCATCTCTTTATGTAGCCTCTACCTGATAGACTAGATACCCCCTGTCATGGAATACGACGGCCTAACAGGGCGGAGCCTACCGTTGTGAAAGTATGGTTTTACCATTTTTCATACCACATGCTTCGCCAGCTGTTCCCTTTTCTGGAATAATATATTATATCCATATAGTAGATATTTAATCAATTTAAGCAGCTACTAAATCAGGTTTGACAAGTCAATGCTTGTGGTTGAGCGATTACTATGTTCTTTACTTAGCATAAGCTTCCAGTCCTTACATTTTATCAACCAGGTAACCATTCACAAATAAATATCCCAGTGCACCATCACTACTAGTGTAAAGCAGTTGAATTTCCTAAAATACCATGGTATATTTCATAGTTATTTAGTATTACTAGGGCTTGTAAAGGTGAATATGGCCATAAATAAAACAAGGTTTTTTCATGTGATTTGATATAGCTAATATCATATCATTCTAAACATTTATTGTACAAGAAATATCAGTGTGTAAGTAACATAATGAAAATACTGATAAATAAATAATTAAAGGAATGTAGATTCAACATGATCAAAGATATGTGATTTACCTTGCAGACTAATGTATTCTACTGATTCGTATTCTTTTGATTATTGAACTTGAACTTGAGTTTCTCCTTCCTAGACTAGCCGGTCTATGATGCCGTGTGCTAGCGCAAAGCAAAAGAAACTAAATCAATTCTATGCTCGAAGGATTGAGCTGGGAATAAAGAAATAAAATAAAGAAGTAAAATAAAAAACCAAATAAAATAGGTTTGAGGATTATAGGAGTTTGGTATGGGAAAACGGAGTTAAGGAATGGATAGACGGGTTCAAACTGTCAAAATAGATGTATATAAGCATTTTGGGGTTTCATGAACAGTAACATGATTGATACTGTTCATCGAAGGTTTTACTATTCTTACTCGAAGAACTTTACGACTACTCGGGTGGTTGGAGGTATTGGTGGAGCTGGAAGATGTGGTCCTAATCGAGTTACAACTACTGAGACAGAACAATCAGTGTGGTAGTAAACCACAGCGCAGTCGTAAACCACAGCGTGGTGGTAAACTACAACGCGGGTGTATGCCACAACATGGTCGTAAACTACAACGCGGTCGTAAGCCACACCGTGGTCATAAACTACAACCTGGTCATAACCACAACGTGGTCGTAACAACTCCCAAGTAGCCAAGTTTGAAGTCGACGAAGATCATACAGTGTACGAGTTACTCAAGACTCGAAGTGGCGCGGTCGAAGTTTCTCTTGACTACAGGGTGGTTGGAGACTTCAAGCTGCGGAGCGGTTCAGAGAGCAGGGAGCGGCTGGAGATTTCAAGCGACAGGGTGATCAGAGAATCCGTGATCGAAACATCAATCAACGACCATGGGTGGGTTCCTGGTGTCTGGGGGTTTTCATTTTGGGGTTCGACGGCAGCTAGGGGGTTGGCACTCGCCGACAGCGAAGTCCTCTCTCTAGGACATTTGAATGGCACATGGCTTAAGAACGGGTTAAAAGGAAAATAGCATTAGGATTTGGGCACCTATAGGGTTAGAGGAAGCTCAGGGAAGTGGTGTCTTGGGTTGGGGTTTCCTGTGTTGAGCTGTCCACATGGGGTCTCATGGTTGAGCGGTGGCGCTAATCGCCAGGGCAGTAGGGGCTCTGAGAGGCTAAGGCAGTCGTTCGGTAGTGTTCCTGAGAGCATAAAGATGCTACAGGAGAAAGCAATCGGAATACGATTGATTAGATAAATGGAATCGAAACTTGGCTCACTTTGAGGTCTTCGGGTGGTCGCCGACGAGGCTCCAGTCAAAAACTCAATTGGGGTGTGGTGATGGCTTACTGGACGCCTATGCGATGTCGGAAGGGGGTCTTGGGCTTTTATAGCCGTCCCATGGAGGTTCAGCATAGGGGCGGGGCTAAGGCGGCGGCGGTGCGAAACAGGGGTCGGGAAGGTGCAGGAGAGTGCGGCGCTGCTGGCAGAGGAAAGGTACATGCTGTCTCGGGCGTAGCATTGCTGCAATCAAAAGTGGTCAGAGGCGTGTCAGGTCAGCAGTGAGAGGATTAGAGCAAAGCGAGAGCGAAATGGATGACAGCGACGGTAGGGGTCGGGAAGGCTCGGCATGGTTCGGAGAGGCAACAGGAAGGTTGGCAGGTGTGCTGGCATCTCGAGCTATGTGCTTCTCGGGCGGTGGTCAAAAGTTGAGACTATGGAGTGGTCGGCTGTGAGAAAACAGAAAGCATGAGATGAGTTACGGCGGTGGCGAGCTTTGCTGGTTGGCTAATGCCTTGCCGGTGCAGTTAAGAGGATGTCAGAGGCGGGAATGTTAGGGTGGTACGGGCTCTGACTAGTTGGCAGGGGCGTGGCAGCGGCGGGAAGTGACGGGAAGGGGTGGTGGCGAATAGATCAAGTGGTGGTGATATTTTCGGTCAATGAACAGTGCTTGCGCGAAAATGGTTTAAGGAAGCGATGCGGCAGGTTGAGATTGGAGCTTGAACGGATGGGATAGATGTGGAATTTGGCCAGGATTCACAAGAAATCAAATCCAAATAAAAATTCAAACTGATTTTGAAATTTTGGTTTTGTTTCACAAATCAAGTTCGAACCAAGTTATCTTAGCGTTACTACTTGTAACACCCCTATTTTTGGGGAAACATGGGCGTTGATAATCTGTAACCACCTAGGACTTTAGTTGCGGACCGAACGAGTATTATGCCTACTTACGAACATTTGAGAAGAGTTAGTTTGATTGAAATAAGGCCTAACGGTCAATTTTAACAATAAATCGGACGTACAAGCCCAAAAATACTTGCAGAAGAACCGCAGAAAACACCATAGGAAAGCCTGAGTGCGGTTGCAACCCTAACATGAAATCTTGATTCACCTTCTTTGCTTCTGGAATCTGTTGGGGGAAAATTACGCAAGACTGAGTACCAACCACTGTACTCAGCAAGTCACTAGGGAAGCCCTAACTTAGCTAGTTGCACGGATCAATCAAAGGATGGGAGTATACATGGTTTATTAGTTTGAGTGGATGCACTTTTATTTGAAAACACTTTTGTAAATCCAAACCAAAGGCTACTCCTTGAGATTAAAACGGGGTTTTCTTTTCAAGTTGATTATCCATCTACTCAATTTAAAACACTTGTGAAAACTACTTATGCTTCGTTGCTGGAATCACCCAAGTGATACGGCTCCATTAACCGGGAGCACGACGTATTCGAATACCATTTATTTGACTCTGCAGAGTTGGCCAACTTTACCCACAAGCTTTCTTAACCCTCATGACTGAGTTAAGGAACCGGGTCGTTTCACTGCTCAATCCTTTGCTTACACTCTACCCGATAGGTTAGGGATCCGGACAACCTCGGGTATCCGCAGGCCTACACGGAACGCCAGGCCCCAGTTGTGGGGACCTATCGTTACTGTGTATGGGTTTCCGTCCCACATACCAACTCCCAATGTCGGGTTCCACTCGAGTTTGAGTAGCTATTAAACTAGGGTTGACAAATCAACATCTGTGGTTGAGCGATCACTATGTCATTTGCTTGGCGTAAGGGTCTAGTTCTTACATTTTTCTACGAGGTACCCGACCTCCACCCTAGGGTAAAGCGGTGGGCGAAAACCGTCTTGCGGTGCCCCACATCTCCCCTACTCTAGTTACAAGTTCCATATTTTTCCAAATCTACTGGCCCGCGGCCACAACCTTAGTAGTGTAAAACTTTGCTTGAAATATATATATATATAGTACAATTATTCATACAATATTTAAATATTTCTAGGGCTGTCAAGGAAATAGCTACAATTTAACATGGCATTTATCGGTGGTAGGAATTATCTAATTAACAGGTCATTCTAAACATTTTATTTTAAGCAAATAACATTTCACAAATAACACTAATACAAATACCATAAATACATAATTTAAATGGCATGGGGTTCCAATATGGTCAAGGACTTGTGACTTGCCTTGGTGCTTAACTAGCTCGACGACGTCGTAAATTGCGGTTCCTTGGTCCTGTCCTTGTACCGAAGCCTCCGAAAACTCCGAAGTTAGTGCAAACACACAAAAACAACATAAGTCCGGCTTGAGCCTAATCAAGCGAGGAAAAATAAATCTATGAAAAAGGAGTAAAATGCAATAAAGATTCAAATGAGGGATTTTTTTTTGAATTTTTTCTGGGTTGAATTTGGTGGATTGGAGGCTAAAAATGGGTCCAGGGCATCAAAATGAGCAAGGTGGTGTAATTTGGGATTTTCTGTGATTTTCTAGGATTTTAATTGATTTTTTGGATTTTTAGAAATTGGAAAATCTCTGGAAATTCGGGTGAACAGTACCGGGCCGGCCTTTTGCTATAGTACGACCCGAAGCTCAGCGCGCGCGCCTACCGTTGCTAGATGGCCGACACGTGGCTAGCGCTGACGGTGGCGAAGCGACGCGAGTGAGCGCTCTGGATGCACTGCGGTTAGACGGATCGGACGACTACGGAGGGGATCAGATCAGGCGGTTGCGAATGGGGAAGTTTAGTGGGATCCGACGGCTGAGGGGCGAGACCATCCGGCGGTCGAGGTTAAATGGAAACGAAGATGTGAGCGGTGGGGATGTGTCTATGTCATCGTTGTCTACCTCTGACTCGTCATCCTTACCGAAAGGCAAAGAATGACAGCGCTGGAGGAACGGCGCCAACGGCGCCCTCCGGCAGAAATCGAGGGTGGAAAAAGGTTTTTTGGGAGGTGAGGAACCCATCTCAGGGCTTTGGGAGAGATGGGAAGGTTCAACGGCGGCGAATGGCCAGGAAGAAGGAGACGGTGGTTTTCGGGCACTATAGGCCGTCAGCGGTGCTCCGGGCAAATTTAAGGTGCCTGGAGCATCTCCGGCATGAGGGGAACGCGTTGGTGACAGTGGTTCGAGTTGGGGAGCCCTCTGGCGAGCTGGCCACGGCGGCCCCCTTTTGGCCGACAGTGAGCGTCGTCGCTAGGGCAGAGGAGAGATGCTCTCGGCTAGTGGGGTCTACCATCGCAATCAGGAAGTAAAGGAGAGCAAGTTAGCGAAAGGAATCAGAGTTTAACAGAGAAAAGAAGGGATTGGGCTCGGGAGATCACCAGCGGTAAAGAAGTTGATCGGCGGCGATGCAGGCGGCTATACTTCAATTGGTTGCTTGTGGAGCTACTTGGGAGCGTGGGGAAGACAATGCCGGGGTTGGTTGGGCTTAAGAGGGCGCGGAGAGAGGTGGCGACGAGGGAGCAGTTTGGAGTTGATGGGGAGGAGTAATGGCGCGGCGTGGGCGAGTTGCAGAGTCAGAGGGCATGGGAAGCTACGGGGTGGGCGGGAGTCAAGTCCGAGTGACGGGTGTGAGAGGTGCTGCCATGGGAGGCAGGTGAGCGGCAAAGATAGGCGTCGACGCTCCGTGCGGAGGAGAGAGGATCGAGAGAAGGGACAGGGTGACACGTCAAGGGCAACGTGGCGCGACCGCAGGCGGACAGCGATAGCATGGCGTGGGCAGCAGCGCGGCGAAACCGTGGGCGGGGCGCGCTCGCGCGCGGGCGCAGACGGAGGGGGAAGGCGTGAAGGAGGAAAGACACCAGCGAAAGAGAGAGATGGATGGCCGAGAAAGGAAGGCGCATTTCCACCGGGAATTTCCTAAAAAGGAAAGTTTTCAAAAATTCACCCAAAAATTCAGGAAAAATTCACAAAAATTATTTTGAAAATTTTGGGGCCTTTCAACTGCCACAAAAAACAACAGGGCGTGTGTAATCCTATAGTGCCAGGACTACAACGAAAAACTAACAGGGTGCATAATATTATACCGTTATTAATTACCACGATAAAGCATTCCATGTCCTTGGAACACATTCTAAAAACGTAGGCATAGTATGTGCTTTTCAAAAGAGAAAACTGATTAGTGGCAACGTGTTGCTGCAATTGCATCTTTTTTTTAGGGTGCATCCTAGTTAGCTTAAAGACAGGGTCGGTCCTGAGATTTTAGGGGCCCAGGGCGAAACTAGGAATAGAGGCCCTACTATAAATATCTAAATATAAATCTACATACACACACACACACACACACACACACACATATATATATATATATATATATATATATATATATATATATATATATATATATAATTTTACCAACAAACACTTAAAATACGTTATGTATTAAAGAAAATTCATATCAAAGAGTTTATAGATATTACCTTAAAATTTCTTCGACATTTCTAGATGCGAAGTCATTGATGATGGTATTGATATCAATCTCATCCAATAATTTCTTCTCAATACATAAAGTTGCCAAACCGTTTAACCTCTCTTGAGACATTGTTGACCTTAAATGATTCTTCAACAATTTCAACTTTGAAAAGCTTCTTTCAGCTGATGCCACAGTCACAGGCATAGTAAATAAAATCCGATAAGCAATAGAAATATTAGGATAACAATCCGCTTCTCTGACAAACTCAAAGATCTCCATAGCAATAGTACTGACATGGTACTGAAAATTTAAAGAACAATAGTATAATTAGTAACTACAAATAACAATTAACAAAGCACTAATTATTGATTAAAAATTCCTAATATGCAAGATTGCAAACTACGCACCGCTAGACGTCTCTAGACCCGGGCGGCATGCCGCATGAATACGCACGTGAATACGCAGATGCGAGCCATGGCCATCGTGCCATGCAAATATGCAATGCAAAGCACTAAAGCGATCAAGCGAGAATAGCAGATGAGCGGTCGCCGGTCGGCGCAAGCGCCTTGTGCGACAGTGCGAATCTCAGCGGATGCATCATGCATGCAGCAGAATTGCATAGGCGCAGATCTTACCGGCTGGGGCCTGGGGCGTTAGACGTATCAGTACGTATTCACGTACGTAGCGCCTAGCGCGGCTGCGCGCCTGCGCGGCGGAGGCCGGAGCGGAGAGACGACGAGACGTCTAGCGCTCTAGAGAGTAGAGACGGGCAGACGGGCGACGGCCAGGCGGCGGGTGCGGGCGAGCCAACCTCGGCGGCTCGGCGGCGGCGTGATGGTGCTGTGGAGGCCGGAGGACCTAGTCCCTAGGTAATGAGCAGTCAAGAAGATGAGAAATCGAGTCGGATCCGGATAGTATTAGTGTATTATTATACGCATGCGGCATGCATATACAATGTGTATGGCCTATGGGGTCCTCGGTTTTGGGGCTGGCGGCCGCCCCTCGCCCCCTGTGGCCGGGCACGCTTAAAGACTACTACTCTAAAAATATCTAATACTATATTCTATCATTTAAAAACGTAACTAGTGATGTTTTCTTAGACATGAAATATCGACGAAGCCCAGAAGGGGAGAAGGCGCTCTTGGCAATTTTCTTCAACAGAAGTTTTCTTTTTAACCCTTGCTTTCTTTGAATCAGGCCAAGCGTTTAGGACATATATAATGATATAGACCATTGTTATCTATAGTACTCTCTATGTTATTTAAAGATAAAATTAAGGATAACCTATATAATGATTGTCTCTAAGTTGTCTATATACGACTTCCACATTTTGTAACCATAAAATACATAGAATACAAACAGCATTGATATAACTGCAAAAAAGAGCCATCTATAAGGGTTTATAGACCATATGTTGCATACCAGACAATTTCTTTCTCTCTCTTTATTCTCTCTCATTCACACCATCAGAAATTTTATGTAAAAGAATTATGGACGGTTGATGCCACCCATTGTACACATCCCAACGACTTCCAGGTTCCTATCTCCAAGAACGCATACAAGTGGTCACTCTTGGGCTCTTGGCAAATTGGTATGAATCGATCAGAACAATAAAAGAATCCAAAGAATTAAGAATTTGCTAGTTTCCTCCTTTTTCATGCGTGCTCACAAGTGTTCAGTATTAATCATGCATCACATGCTTATGTGCTAACTATTATTCTATTAATCATGCATCACATGCTTAAGTATTCACTATCAATCACATCAGATATAATGAACTATTGTTTGCTACTTTGCTACAACCTGTCGCTGAAGGCGTTACCTAATTGATGCCAAAAACGTTGTAGTTTGAGTTATTAACGTGCAAACTGTACTGATTTAACCGCATCTTTTGTCGATATTTATTGGATCATTCAAATCACGCAGGGTGGCTGCTTACACCTTATATAAATTACATGAAAAGAAATCTTAATCAACAGCTACATGGTCCTTGATTTAGCAGAAAGCAGGTTTGTTCTAGGCACCAACTCCAAGCAAGTGGGTTCCGCTGTAGACAACGGGAGTTGTTACTATTTGCTAATGCTGGGGCTTCTAATGTGCATAAACTTCCATAGTATTTTTTTTTGGGCATGAAGGAGAAACTATACACTGTTAAATTAAGCTAGAAGATAGAACTTGAACTCGTGATCTCAACCATCACGTCTAAGTGTATCATCACCACGGTATTTTTTTTTCAAACCTCGGCAGGAGAGCTGCCTTCGATTAATTCACAGGAAGAAAAAAAAATACAAAGTAAGCCCTGAGCCTGGAAAAAAGGGGAGGAAGAAGAAAAGTTCGAGACTGTATTAATTTGTGGCAAAGAACTAGTGTCGTATCTCGTGTTTCACGAACAGTTTGTATATCATGGGAGACCGTCAGTCCTGTGGGGGTCAGTCAGTCACGACGTCGACTCACGAGTCTCCCCACAGAAACGGGTGCCGGAATCACATTTGTTCCTTCAGTAACCTCCACTGATCTATTGGAAGCTTCATCTCAAGAAAAGGGAATCAGCTTTTGTTTGTTTTTGGTCGTGTGTGCTGCTCCCATTTAAAAAAAACACAAGGATTCCGGTCTTCAAATGTAAAGCCATTCTGATGCAAAAACTTTGGGTCCGGCCGTGCTAGCTAGTGCGCTCCTGTCGAGTGAAGTTCCATTCTCAGTGCACACTTTACCCAGACTTGACCGTAAGTAGAAATTCTGGAATATTTTCTTAGAAGCTTACATTACATGCATATTGTGCTGTTCTCCGTTCCAGTGAACAGACTCGTTAAAAGTTTAGACCAGTCTGTAAGGTCGAAGAGATTACATAGTAACTACAAAGAGTTTCAGTGTTGTTGTGACTGTAGTGAGTCCGAAATTGTAGCGTAACTTCGTGCCTGTGGTTTCTGTTAAAATTTTCCAATTGGACCACTTTCAGCCGGTCCCTTCAAGCCCAAGCCTTCCTCGTTCTAAAGTAATCATGCAAGAAATCGAAGAATAAGCAACGCACCATTACGAAAAGTAGTCGAGAAGGACAGTTAATCTATTTCGGCGCGCCCTCCACTTCTGAATTAAACTGTACGTATTGCACGTCGTATATTTCGCTTTACTCAGTCGATCGGGTCCGGATCGATCCAATCGCAAGCGTGTGGCCATGACGCCGTGGCACGTCGCACGCAGACGCAGCAAACATGTGTATCCTCTCACGAGTTCCACGGCAAGCCGGACGGCGGTGACCCACCCTGTGTTTGGCGTTTGGTCTCTTCAACTTTAGACCGCCGACAGTCCGACACGTGAAACGAAAACGAGAGGAAACGGGAGCTCTCTGCTTCTGGTCGGTCATCTGCATGCACACCGCGCGCACACCAAGCACGCCAGAGAAATTGCTTCCACTGTACTAGTTGGTCAACGCCTCTTTTCTTAAGATTAGTGGGGAAAATTTCGCATCACTGTATGGACCAGACTTGAGTAGTCAAGTCATTAGTCATAAGAGATTATCTGATTCGTCCAAGTCTTTTCCCATTCCAAATGGAGTCGGTCAGCTCTTAAAAAAAAGGGTCGGTCAGATGCATACATAGATGCGCGTATTCTTGTTTGAGGTTCAGTCTGCCAAAAAAGATTTTTGTTGCTGACCTGTAGTGGTAATGTAGCTGAATGAATTGTCTGTTTATTCCTATTTCGTTCTCATATACTTAGCATTTTATACAAAAAAAAGTGTTTACAAATACTTAGTATTTTGTGGTTCCTAAGGTATATTTTCTTAAACCAGCAAATTAAGGCCCCATTTCGTACGTGTAAATTTTCCCAATTTGTGGGAATTGAACCGTTTCATTTGGAATTTCCGCGTTCCAAACGGAGCTTAACACAACCCATTTCTCCCTACTTCACTACCTTACTGCTTTGCTTGAGATATTATTAGAGGGCACTTTGGCAACTTCATTAGATAATAAAAACTGATCAGCATGTTTAAAAACTAAAAAATTAGAAATAAAAATCTAAATAATCATACAGTACAATAATATTTAATAAGAAGGATCAATACCTACAAAGCTCTTCGTTGGCATCGATGCGGTAGGTCCTTTTTGCGAATTTTTTTATAAATAATTATTTTTTATTCGAAATAACAGAAATATATCTGCTCTTCGTTGGCTTGATCTTGTTGTGTGACAAGGATATGTAAGTGATGATGATATCTCTTGAAGATCAGATTCATTCATCTAGTCACTTGTTATTTGTAAGTTCTTATGTTTGCCCAGTTTTAGCTCAAAAAAGGGTGATTTAAGGGTTTTGGTGTTGTGGGCATTTTGGCTTGAGTTCATGCTGTGATGTAGCTTGCTATGATATGTGATAACCCACTCAAGGTCATCTAGATCGTCAAGAATTCACGAGCAAAAGCAGATCGAGATTTTCCTCTTTTGCTTGGTTTTAATGCAACTTTTCTTCAAACAAAAAAGATTGTAGCTTTAGGAACAATTTCTTTATCGTTGATTGGAATATGTTTCTAACATCTTAGAAAAGGTGCATACCAAATTTCAAGTGATTTAGAGTTTTGGTTTGAGAGTTGAATCAATTTGTGATTTTAGCCTAGTTTTTGTGCAGCAGAGGCTCAAGGGCAATAGATCCCAATTTTCTTAAGTTATTTTTTGATCTTTAGTTGGTAATCTGGTATAGGTTCTTAAGGTCATGATCTAGGCTTGATTCAGGTTTTGAGTCATTTAGAGTTATGGATCAAAAGTTTCGTCGATTTTTGGATTTGAAATAGTGCTAAAAATCTGCTCTGTTCTTGATTTTATTGTTCACCCGGTTCAATTGCACTGTTCATCTGGTCTGACTGGTACTATTCATAGCAGTATGACTACTATTTATTAGCATGTTTTCACTATTCATAGTAGTCAAACCACCGCCCAGTAGAGGTCAAATCATTGGGGCTGTTAAAGCTCGTTTTGCTCGTTTTTTCTTGGACCTTTTTCTTATGCGTGATTGGTCACTGATCTTCATAGCTTTTCATAGCTATTGAAGTGAAAAGCTTTGACTCTCTTGGAAAAAAGATTTTGAAAAGTTTTTAAACAGATTGCCTCTATTCGCCCTCCTATAGTCGTCGTTCTCAGTTCTACAGCAATGTGGTGTGTCGAGTCTTGGCGATTTCCTATGGTGGTTTAACACAAGGATCGCCGCAAGGTTCTTTAATTAGGGTAGCATTGAGCAATTGTCTTGTTCGTAGCCCTTTTTTGGTGCTGTTTTAAAAAACTTTTGGTTTCTATCTTCTAGTTTCTAGAAATCAAAATCTGTTTGGAACATTTTAGCTTTTTAATGCCGCTTTTTCTTTGTATTACCCGTAGAGATATAAATGTGTTTTATTTTTATTCTCATTTTTCTTTATTTTTTTATTGAATATTTCAGAAAAAAAAACTAACAACCGTTATAGTGTCACTTTAACCAAAAATAAAAAATCATAAGAAAAAGTCTAATTGAGATCTTGACGGGCCTTGACCCCACCTCATCAGCACCCCTTTATGTGCCACCGCCACCGGTGGATCTGGATGCTTCAGTGGAGCTACTCGGACTACACGCCTCATATGGTGACTGGGTGCACCGTGTTTCTCGTGTCATACTCAATATTTGTGTGTTAATTACGGTGCAAATGCATGCACTTTTGGTTTGTCGCACACACGCGAAGATATTTTTATTTTCTAACAATGATTTCGTGGAAATCCCTCTCATCTATGGTCTCCATGTAGCCTTTTCCACGCACAGTCTGCTGTCTTTAGGGTTTAGATCTCTGTAACAAAAATCACTCGAGATGTACATGATGTTTCTTGGAAAATGAGTGACGCCGTTCCGACCAATTCAGTTGTAATTTACATCCGTGCAAGTTCATCGAGATCTTGAAATGCCCGTGACTATAAGGTTTTGACTAAATGGAAATTTCCTTGACCAACTGATTCTTCAGTCATCACTGTCCGTGTAACGCGCGCGTTATGGAGATTTCTTCAGATTTTTTTTCTTCTCCCAGAGGAATTTTCTACTGGCTAGTGGTTACTATGTTAACCATTGATCAACTAGTAGTCTAGTATAATTGCGCTAACTCAAGAAACACTTGGTTGGTGGTTTACTGAAGTCGTAGGCGTACGTACCACGTAGGTGATCACCATGAGCCCTCGTACCAAGCTGAGAATGTCCGGGATTTTCTTTCTGAAGCGTACTGGTACTCTGTCAGCCTGGGTTGGTAAAAGAAGCACACCGGCATGGACAATTTCGACTTAATCAGTGTCGATATTTGACTTGACCAATGTTTGCCAACAACTCTGGTTATCAAAACATGTGCGGTCAATTTGTTGATCGTGGACTGTACTAGCATTGGCCAGACACACAAAGACATGGTTAGACTGTTGAAGGATCGGTCGAGAAGGCCGAGAATACTATCAAGATGAATCGTGATCAAGCATGTGGAGTTGAAATTTGAAGTCTACGGAGTTTTCATTTTGTCAATGTTGTTGTCCGGCAGACCAATCTGACTGCTGGCTATCGCTAGTCTGATCGTTGGCTATTGTCAATCAGACCGTCAAGGAGTGACCAGTTAGACCAGCAGCCGATATGACCAGTGTTTTATTGTCAGTTATAATTTTCTAGAATAGGTTGTTTGCACTGTGTTCAACCGGTCTAAGCGGCCCCTGATTGGTGGTCAGGTTGGCCCGGAAGTTTGGTTCTATGATTCTAGAAAATTAGTTTTTGGATGATTTGAATTTTATTTGGTCATTGTATTTATATTGCATGCATCATGTTTTAGCTAAATTACATCAAGTTATTAAGAACTTATGCTCAAAAATGATTTCTTTGTCTTTGAATGTGTAGGAAGCTTTGAAGTCAACTATGATCAATGGTGAGGATCGGGACTACGCTGAGCCAAGGCTCAGACTGGTTAAGAATATCAGGTGAGATGATTGATCTTAAACATGGTACAAGGAAGGCAAAAAATGTTGAAGGAAATGTTCGAGCAATAGGATGCATCAAGTAGCTTGATCTGTCCAAGTGAGACGTGGTCCGGTAGAACTGGAACGGAAGAGATTGCCGACACGTGGTAAGCTAGTAGTGCACCTACACGTGACAAGCATGTCGATTACTTATAAGGAAACATGAAGACTAGCTGAATGATCTTATGGAACATGAGGACTAGGGTGGTCAGAAAACGAAAATGTATTCTACCTTCAGGATCTTATGGAATAGGGGAAATGTATTTTGAGAGATGGCGTTGAATAGAGGCCACGTTTCTTGATATATAGCTAAATGCCTGTGTGTTGCTACGGATTTTAAAAAATTTTAGAACATATTTGTATGTATGTTTTAAAATTTTGTACCACCCGTTAGTTTCAGAACATATAGTATGATAAAATTTTAAAATCCGTAGTAACGAGCATTCAGCTAGTACAAGATTAAGCACCGGATGAAAAATACAGCATGTACTCTACAATGCAGTCTAGATGAAATCCACCTTGACCACTAAATCATGGAAAGAAAGATATTTTGATGGAAATGTGGGTAGATTCGACGCAGGTCTTTTGGGGCCACATGTCAGCGCTGCTTTTTGTGAGAAGAGGTGAAAGAGGCCTGACCAACCACAAACTTCTTCTTTTATAATAGTAAAGATACCTGCGTGATCGATGCCCATGTACGCCTGGCAACGCACGGCAAGCTGGCCACCTGCTAACTGACGTGAAACGTAGTTAATTTGGGGCTTTGGGCTATCTATCTATCTATCTATCTTGCTCTTGACAGCATTCATGAAGAAACGTACATGCATGCGGTTTCACATCGCTATCGCCCATGCATGAACGAAACCTCCCATTACTCTGCGGTTCTACTACTCTGAATGTACTGAAACAACGTCGCTAGGCAGCGATGCAGGTAGGGTTGGGTTGGCTTGGCAAGCCGAGGATCCACAAGTTCCACCAACCGCACGCAACGGGAGTGGTTGGGCGTGCGCATGTGGCGCGCGCGCGGGTAGGTGCGGTGCGGTGCGAGCCTTGGACCGGTTGCGACGCATGCTCCGCACGTTTGCCCTGTACGCCACACAACAACACAAGCAAAACCTTCCCGTCGTCCCGTCGCTGCGGCCATAATACAGCGGTCGATTATCCGGGCCAGGCATGTACTACAAATCATTGTCACACACGTGAAACAAAACGGGCGTGCAAATTTTATTATATTTTCACAGAGCGCAGGGAGAAAAAAACTTTGTACAGACAGAGAGCGACCTAACAAAACACTGAGTTCTGTCCATCAGATCTGAACCATGAGGCATATACCCTTTGTGGTGGACATGCCATGTCGCTGATGCTCATGCATGCGCTCGGCTCGTTTCGGCCACCTCCGGCTGGGCTCGGCCCACTAACGCCAAGCCTGCGGACCGCCGTGGTACGTAGAGATATCCTTTCGGTAGGCACGCCGGTGGTGGCGGGGCTGGACCTATGGTAAAGAGGTGAGGCATACCCGGTGCCGGCGGCGGCGGAGTAGTCACATGCACTGTTACAGGGGGCTGCTGCTGATGACAAGCGCCCGTATTCACGGTAACGGATGGCGCCGGCGTGTTCTTACGGTTCTGCTTTCGCTGAAGTACAGGACCTACAGGTAGCAAATGATCATTGCCACGATGACCACCACAACAGCGAAGACATGGACGCTTTCACCAGGAGTCCCATCGATCTCTTGTACAGTTGTGCTGCTCTCAAGCTATGACAAACCTACTCAGGAATCATCAGAGGACATCAAATCGTCAAGATCGAACAAGGTTAACGAGTAGTACAGATGTACATTGCTAACATGGCGCGCATGCCTTGTTGCCCAAAGCATGCAACAAGAGCTACCAATTTGAGATGTTGCATTGTTGCTATTGCGCTAACATACCTGCTTCAAATAATGTCAGAAAAAGTTAGCCTCCATCCCTAAACTCTGTGTAGGATCAAACGGCAACTGAGGGGGTGCATGGTGCCGTCCAAAATTTAGATCTTTTTTTAAATAACTATAGGGTTATTTAGAATCGAATCCACATCTAAAATCTTAAGTCAAATCAACGAAGAATTTAACCTTAAAGAAAAACCAAAGCCTAGAGGTTTAACCTCCAAGCACAAGTGGTCTTACCGCTGTGAACACTAAAATCAGACAAGACAACGCCTACAGTAATTTTAGCACTATTACGAAACTTAAAATCGACATAACTTTTGATCCGATAATCTAAAAACCGTAAAACTTTGTACACACCTTGCTCAAGGTCTCAGAAAATTATTCCATCATAGATCGTAAAAACACACGTCAAAGTTCAAACTTTTTTTAGATTTAAACAAGGTTGCGCAAAATATGAGCAAAACACAAAAAACGGTGATGGTCAAGATGGTTCTATATGCTTTTTCACATGTCCTAGCAAGAAAGAACATAGAAGAAAAAAAACCCTCCGATTATGAAATCACTTAGAGAGGTAAAAAATATGCAAATCCGGATTTCTTCATGAACTGGATATCAAAGTGCCTAAATGGGTAAAGATCGATTTTCAGAGGTTATATCTATCTCTTATATGTTCTTATCACAGCAAGATCAAGAAGGGGTGAGAAGAGAGAAAAAAAATCAAATCAAGAGCAAATAAATCAATACAAGAGATAGTCATAGAGATAAACAAAAATTCATGTATTGTATCTTGAGGAGGAAAGTTTTACAGCTACTACATCTTGAAGGACAGAGAGCACAACACAAGCACTCAACTCTTACACCCTAACACTTGAACACTTGAGAGCAAGGTTGGATAGTTAACCACAAGTCTCTATCTCAATCCATTAAATAGATAGGCTAACCAACCATATCTAACGCATAGTGGATACTATCCACTTAGCACATTGGGGGGAACCCAAAAACCTCACATACACGGATTTTACTTACATATGTTCACTTATGCACATTTTTCAAAGCGCATAAGGCTGAACCCGCTAAGTCCTTAACCTTGACCAAACTAACTTCTCCATGACCTAAACCACTTTTTCAAGCACTGCAGTTTTCTTCCAAAGTTGTTTCCGCTATTTTGATCAAACTACCAAAATACTCTTTCTTGCCTGGTCATCTCCATCCATTGCAAGTAATCGTCATGCTTGTCACGTATAGGTGCATCACTGACTTACCACGCGTCGTTAAGTCTCTCTCGTTCCGGTTCCACCGTACTACGCTTCACTTAGACAGACCAAACCTTTATTTCACTATTTGTTCTTTCCACGTATAGGTGCATCACTGATTTGCCACTATTTGTTCTTTATTTGGTTAGAAGTGGACCGGTCCCATGTTTCAAACCTTTATTTCAACTTCCATTGGTTCTCTAATAAAGTACTCTTAAAGTTTTATTTTCCTTGTGTTTCCAATTGCTGCTTTTATTTTGTGTTCTTTACTTTGACGATGACGTTCTATAGGAGTATCTCACATTGGTATGTAGGATGTTACATTGAGTTTGGTGGAGGAGAGGAGAAAGCGTTGGGGAAGAGAGACATTGAGTGAGAGAGAAACAAACCACTTTAATATAATTTGTAGACCTAGATGACACACATAATCAACGTATAGGGATGAAATGTAGATTTTTTCTGGTTTATTTGTTCTGCTGATTATGATATTATTAGAAAGTCACGTCAATGTAGACTTGCCTACTAGAATGCCCCGTGGCTAACACGTTGGCGGAAAACAACTCCGGTTTGGGTGAAGGTCCCGAATTGAACAGTTTTGTTAGTTGAAGGTTCTGAATCAAACGGTTCACAATTTAGGGTTGAAAATCAAATTAAAACCAGAGTTTATGGTTCAAAAGTGAACTTTTTTCTAATAATCCTTGGGGATAAAATAAATGTTGGGCCTTTTGCTGAAGGATTCAATTAATGGAAAATGGGGTCATGCGGGCAAGTACATACCGAGTCCACACACACACACACAACTCGATCAAGTTCATTAGTATATATGTTAGTTAAACAGACAAACACTGAGATTCATATTCGACAGAGGAAGTTCAAAATGCAGAGAACGCTGGTTAACATTTTCTCTGAGTTGGTATTATATTTCCTTTCTTGTTTAAAACCAATTGGTGTCAGATTTTACATTTATATTGGCCGGAAAATGTAGAGAATTAGTTGAGCTTAAAATGTAGTTGTACACTTGGTACTAATCAATAGGAGGAAGCATAGAGAAATGCATACTCCTGCGCAAGCAGGAAGCCTAAGGGCCTATTTTTTTTTTGTATCGACCTATGTTATAGCCAGGGTTAACAATTTTGGCGAAATTTCAGCGAAATTTTGGGTTTTTTTTGTTCATTTCGCTTGATGACGAATGAAATACCGTTTGTTCGAATTTATTCATCGCCATTTGAATTGATGGGCCACCTGGCCGCCCGGCTACAACAGCCCAAACGAGCGCAGCGCCGCAGCCCACAAGCCTAGCCACCAGCGATCCCTAACCGGCTAAATCCCTAATTCCCCAATCGATTCAGCCTTGAGCCTTCGGCGGGTAGAGGCAGAAGCTTGTGGAGAGGATGGAGTGGTTCCGGCAGATGGGGCAGAGTACTCGTACATGGCGACGGAGCAGGACAACGAGGCGTCGGTGCTGCTCTTCACCGGCCGCTGCGGCTACTCCAGGTTTCGCACACCGTCCATTCTCGTGCACCTAGTGTTCGGCCACACCCTTGTGCTCTCGCGCAGCGCGCCCATCGTGCGCCTCGAGCCGTGTGACGCCGAGCTGCTCTACCACTGGCACTTCGCCGCCATTGAGTTCTTCCCCGCTGACATTGATGTCAATGCTCTGTCGCTCGGGACGTTCCTGGCCGTGCCAGTGGGGACGCGGTGGGATAAGGTCGAGGTGTTCCTGGCGGCGCCACCAGCGTCGTGGGTGGTGTTGAGCATGTGGAACTGCACGGACGCCTTCCGCCTCGAGGTGTGCTGAGCATGTTGGCTTTTGTCCTCGTTCGAAATTTGTCTAAATATTGTCTAAATTTGGTTAAATTTTGTCAAAATTCAAGTGATGTTTCAAAATTTCATCCGAAATTTAGAATGAAATTTTGTTTATTTTGTCCGCTTCGCTGCATGACGAAATTTTTTTCAATCCAAAAAATTTTCCTTGGTTACGTCTTTTGGCTATTAGTAAGAGAGAGTATAGAGCCGCAAATAACTCGTATGCGGTTTTGGCCGATATAAATAGAGTTGCTATAATATGTACTACAATTAATTTATAGATTCCGTCTTGAAAAGACATTTTATTTAAAAGATAGTTACTGTAAAAAAGCTGAAAAGAAGACGCCTAAATCGGTCTGTTTATTTCGTGCAGGGCATTGCGCATTGCGTTTAATTGCGTAGACAAAGACCAGTATGCAAAGACTAATGGTTTTCTCAAACTAGAAAAACTAGGCTGCCTTCATTTTGATACTGTTGATTCAGCACTGTGATGAACGCCCTGATATTGTTGATACCCTGTAGGGATCTGAAACTAGGAACTTCAATCTACAGCTCTGAAGAAAGGAAAAATTCATTCTAAGTTGCAGTAAAAAATCCATTTATATTACCCAAAAAAAAAGAGGTAGAAGCAGACCATCACCACAATTCATCCATGAACGTCGGGCTACTGAAGTGAATTTTTTGACAGAACTAATTAATAGTTCGATAACACGAATGCGGAAATTGAGCCATAAACTCATACAAAATTGCAATTCACACACTCCAGTACGTATTGACATTCAATCGTACAAGAACAGGAATATCACCACAAAGGCACAAACAAGGGGATTAATCCAACATGATATGTACTGGGGATTCTGGCTTACAGAGACGAGCCTGCCTGCTCTACTTGGGAGGCGCGGGTGCCGCGAACTGCTGTGGCGCCGCCGCCTCGGCCCGGCCACGGTTCCGGCCGAACAGGTAGCACCCCAGCGCCAGGATGAGCAGCAGAAGAATCGCCGGGATCGATATCACAAGGTCAAACATGGCTCTCCTCTCCTACTTCGGCTTCTCCACAAGACCGCAAGTGGTATCAGCTAGGAGCTACTCAAAACACGCACTCGGCGTGCTAGAAACTGAACCTGGAGACGACGGGCGGAGTAGCGTAGCTTCTGGGGGCAGTTCACTCCATATCACCATTTCAAGTGATACCGTGACAGGTGGCAATAGTGGCATCGTTTCGGGCGAGCCTTGTACTTCAGCATGAGTGGCCAAGTACAATTGTGCATGTTTTTATTGTCTCTACTCTCTAGTATCCTTCGAGATATCTAGGGGGAAAAATCTATTTTTTAGTCCTTAACTACAGCATAAATCTGAATTTCAACCTCTAATTCACAAACCGTCTGAAAGACAACCTTTAACTAACAAAACCAGACCATGTTACCCCGTCCACACATTCTAAGGTGGTTTTGACATGAGGTGTCCGCCATGTATATCCTAATCAGCATGAAAAAAAATAAAGAAGGATTTTAGACCTAGTAATATGGCTAGGCCCTATTTGTCAGTGACAAATAGAGAGAATACATCTTCTACCTCTCACTCCAAACAGAAGAACACAGGGAGATCCATAACTTTGGGTGGAGAAGATCGATGACGATTAGATGGCCGTGACGCATGGGGAACGGCCAAAATGGCGGTGGTGACGGTTCGGGGGTTGGGGCACCGAAGACATGTCGACAGTAGACGTGGGCGGCGGCAGTGGTCGGGTGAAGGCGGTGACGGCGCTGCGGAGGTCCGCAATCCGAACCATACGCGTCAAAAGGTAGGCAATGGAGAGGGGATACTCTTGTGCAAAGCAATCGGACTGAGACTCATCGGAGACGACGTATGGTGGTGGTGAAGACAACCAGAGGCGGGGAATAAGAAGTGATCGAATTGGCACTTGTGAACATAATAATCAAATTAACGTAGTGATTTGCATGATAAGGAGATGGAACACAAATTGACGCGGATAGATTTTTGAATCTCTCACCTAGGCAACGAGAACGTGGCGATGATCCTCGGCTAGTATTTGGGTGACGGTGGTGGCGAGACTTGGGCTCTCCTTGGTGACCGGATTTGGGAGAGGTGTAACGGCGTGAGATTAGGAGGGGGAGGATCAGTGGAGGGCAATGATGGCATGTGGTGCTGGCTACTATGGTTTTGGGTTGGTGGTGACATGCCAGCATGCCTATGGTGGCTCAAGTTAGCTGGATGAAGATGAAGAGAGAGGAGAGAGAGAGAGAGAGAGAGGAGGAGGAAGAAGCTAGCAATACTCACTGACATGTGGAGACCCAGTGCATAAGAAATTTTAATACGTTTTATTTGCCATGGCCAAACCAACGTCCACATGTGAAAACCACTGACACATGGGATCAAAATAGATCATGTGGTCTAGTATTGATAATTGATGGTTGTGTTTTAGACAGTTTTGGAGTTGTGGGTTAAAAAATCGGACCGAATGAATAGTTAAGGGTTAAAAAATAGACTTTTTTCTATTATTTATAGACAAAATTAAAGATAAACCGTATAATAGTTGTCTCTAATTTGTCTATATGAAACCCTACAATTTATATAGACGGCATGGATACAACATAAAGCTATCTATAAGGGTTTTATATACCGTCTTTTACATGCCAGATAGTTTTTCCTCTCTCCTCGCTCTCTTAGTCTCTCATCCACATCATCAAAAATTTTATGTGGCGAGGATTATAGATGGCTAATGTCATCTTATTGTACATATCCTAAGGTTCACACTTTTGGAATGAACTAAAGTACGAGTTTGAACTCTGGATTACTTAGGGCATTTACAATAGTATAGACAACTTTTGTCTATAGTATTCTTCATACTATCTATAGTTAAAACTAAAGATAACTTATATAATGTATTGTCTTTTAAGTTGATATCACAATTCTGCAGACGGCATAGCTACAACAGAAAAAAGTTGTTTATAAAAGCCTTATAGATCTTCTGTTATATGCTAGACGGCCTCTTTCTATCTCATACATATCATTAGAAATCTTATATAATTAAAATTACAGATAGCTGATGTCACTTAATTTTACATACCCTTAACTAATGGCTTAGTGAGAACGCTCAGACAAATCGGAGGTCAGCCTAACCTGCCGTATGTTAGTCGTTAACCGTTCCTACGTCATGGAGCCCTGGCTTTTTAATCGTTTCTACACCGCATCGAGTTACGAGGTATGAAAGCTCCAGAAGGGGCTTGGATTTCCAATTTGATACGGAGGATGCTTCCAGCAAGGAAAATGACGTTGAAGCCACCAGCTCAACTAGTTCGATTGGACGTCTAACCAAAGCCTCTCGTCTTTCAACTTTCAGTCGTCCTGATCCAGTAAGATCATCTCATCTAATCCTCAGTAAAATTCTGCATTTCATGTCGCCGCAAATTGCGACGGACACAGCAGAACGAAGGCCCACAGAACGAAGGTCCGCAGCTTTGCTGATGGTAAGATTACAGTGCCTCTATGAATACCCGTATGAAATTACGCAAAGCTAACCAAAAGCTTCAGGAAAAAAAAGTTTTTATAAATACTGACTTCCACATTAAAAGTTTTAAAAAACCTGAATTCCACAAAACAAAGTGATATCTATATAACAATCATGGACAACACTTAGATCAACTTTGCACTTGCACATAACATCTACTTTTCCTTCATGAACACAAACACCAGACTTGCATCTTTCAGGGAAGCGTTTCTTCAAAAAACATCTTACAGGGAAGGAAAAAAGGCTGCACAACAATAACAGATCTAAGCAGTTCTTCTCTAGTTTCTCAGCTGAAGACTAATCAAACAGATGAAATTAGATGGACAATGCGTTAAAAGCCATCAACATATCTCATTTGCTTACGGCGATTTACTGCCTTGCACAAGATAGTTTCCACCTTGCAAAATTGTCTTCAGATTACTGCAAGGCATAGAGAAACAAAATCGGCTTACATTCCAATGAACCAGAGATGAGACATATGACACCTGAAGAGGTTTTAATGAAACTACATAGAACTAGATTTCAATAGATCAACAGAGGTAGTTGCAAGATTTCCGGAATGGATGCAACGCAGCAGACCGGTATGATCAATGGAAGTTTGTATACTTGGATTTTCTGGTGTAACTACTCCCATATTCATGAATTTACATCTTTGCAGAAGATATAATACAAAGGACCCTCTGGTTGAATTGTCCTTTGAGTTACTTGTAAGTGCATATTCAAAGGAACATGCTAGTGAATAAAGGCTTAAAGGGAGGATACAAAAAAAATGACAGGATGGAAACACTTAAGAGAAAGAAGGTAAACTGATCAAGGCTAGAAAGGTTATACCCCTCAAAGAACCCAAGGAGATACCGGAGAATGTACCAAAGAAGGCAAAGCATCAATATATCTATTATAGTTAAGTGATAACATATTTAGTACTCTTTGGAGTGATTAGCTGAGATCCATCAGAAATTGGGAACAATTGAAGTGGTTAAAAATAACAGGAAAAGTCTAGGACTTTTTAGACCTTTGATGCAATCAGAAAACCTTCCCAATCTCCACGAAGTTGCTGATAGAACAAAAAGAAAAACAAATGTTCCTGATGATGAACAACCTTCCATTATCTTCTCTGGTAAGACAATCTGCGCATGAGGGAGTGGAAAGCATATGGTGGAGCTGAAGTTGCTAACATTTAGGATGTTAACATTAGCATGTAAATAACTTGGTATTGGAAGTTTGAAAGGGAGGATAACAAACTTTTGAAAGAGTTGTTGCGCAGGCAGGAAGAATGAACGGAGTCAAGAAGTGTGACATTCGTAGTTGCAGGATAACTAGGGTTGCATACACCATACAGATTTGAATAGGTTGCTAGAAAAGCACAATATGATCAAGGTGGGGTTGGCTGGATTCATGGAGACAAGAGTAGTTTGTTTTGTACTGAAAAGGAAGGGTATTGGGTTCTCTCTCATAGCTGTTCAGTTTTATGAGCTTTTAAGATTCTATTGAGTTGTATAGCTTCTGGTTTAAGTTTCAAGGCGTTATGACCTTTGTATGCTCTTATTTTCTCTTCAATACAAATATGCTACTGTTCTGCATGTTTGAAAAAGAAAATGAACCTATTGTAAACTTGTAATACTGAGACATAATGAAATGTTCAGAGTTAAAACTCCAGAAAAATTAAGAGAATTGAGTGACTAAGTCCGGGGAGCTATAGAAACAGGAGCTAAATAAGTAGATAGGTTAGAATGGAGCCTTGAGTGGAAAAGTGTGTATTTAGTGACCTCCATAAATAACTTTCTGAACTTTGGGGGTTGTATGGAAGAAGACTGCAGGGCCATCTGATGTTGGGTGCTAAACGACTGCAAGATAACTTTCTGAACAATAATTGCCATTAGAAAAAATATCTCTTCAAATTTGGTGCTAGAAAACCAGAATAGCACTAGAGGTAATTTGAAGAAAAGGAGGCGGCAAGGTAAACATGAGTGTATGTTTTGCACAGCAACATAATCAATTCAGCATGTTGTGGCAATGGAGGGCTGGGTTCTAATAGAGGAAACTGTTAGGCTCTGTACTATGCCTTTCTCTATGAGCTATTTGCAAGGGGATACATCGTTCAGTCATTCACATGACCATGATGCCATCATTTTTTTTTCAGAGTTCTGCAATGTGCAAATGTGCAAGATTCAACTTGTTTGAGCATGCATGTCGAGAAATTTGCAACAATTGTTAGGCATGCGGCATGCAAGCTCAATCATGTATTGCACTTGGTAATAGTCAATTATTCTGGTTGTGTGTTATTATGCTGGATGCAGCTCGGCTTGCAACAGCAGCTTGGTTGTTGGAGTTGACATTGGGGATGGCTGACCTCTTGGTCCACAAAAAATGGTGAGAAACCAGACTAATCTACAGTTCTAAACATTGCATTAACAAATAACAATTAAACAAAACCCATCCACTCTTTAGCATTAAGAAAAATAAAGTCTTTGCTATCATCTAATTAGAGATTCCACAAATTTCTAACTTTGGAAATTGCAGCAATTCCTCAAAACGGATCCTTACATTCAGACTAAGGACCAAGCAAACACTAAAGGCTGTGCTACCAGATTATCTAGCAATGTCAAATCATCCCAGTAAAAACAGGAAATATAATTCCTTTCACACAGAAGTCAAGTGATGCATAGGCAGAAAGACCCCTAAATTCCATAATTAAAGAATTCACCACCCCTGCATGGCTTTCTCAGATTCAGAAAACAAACCACCTAAGCGCCATCAAAGCGCACCAGCCATTATGCAAAAGGCGAAATCTTAACAGTGCAAGAAAGGGAAATTTGAGAAGCGATCAGTGGAAGGATACTGAAGAGGTAGCGCTCCCATCAATCGAGCATGTAGAGGCCGATGGTGACATTGTAGAGGTGGATCTTGCGCCCGATCCAGTTCATCCTCCCCCAAGAGACCCAACACCGCAGATGCCTCCCTCGCTCAGATCCGAAAGACGCGGAGGGTTTGCTGGATTTTCAGAGAAGGACGTGGGGTGCGAGGGATCGGCACCCAACTCCCTTCAGAGGATGTCGACCGATCCTGTCGGTTCGTTTGGAAGCCAACGCTTCGGATCTAAACTTCACTAGTAGTTTTTGTTAGAAATTTGCTCAAACGTTAGATCTGAAATAGACGGTATAGATAGATCAAATTACACCGGGTGAGTCGGTGCCCCTCGATTACCATGAACTAACTAGGTCTCAATCGTGCAGTTCAGAATCAAATGGTTTGATCACAACTCATCAGAGTGCGAGTCAGATACTCAAATGTATGTTCAATTTTTCTTTTTGAAAGGGGCATGAGCGCTGCCCAATTAATTAAGAAGGAAAGCAAGAGTAGACAAGTGCCTAAAAGACCCTAAGCGAGGAAAGCGTTTACAGAGTTAAGATATAACAGGGATAAAAGATAACTCAGCGAGCATGCTGGCTCCTGCAAGGACCCAATTACCAGCTTCCTCTTTAATACGTGCAATCAAGGACGTGGTCGAGCTTCCCTTCGAAAGGAAAATCCGGGTATTTCTTTCCTTCTAGATTTTCCACGAGACTAGCATGACAAGAGTGGCTGTCGCTTTCTGCGGAGCTCCAGGCGAGAGGATGACGGGCTCCCACCATTGACGAGTGGATGACGTGGGCTCCCAGGTTTGTGGGTTCAAGGAGTCAGTGAGGGTCTATTGCGCGATGGCTGTCCAAATTCTTTCGGAGAAGCGACATCGAGCCAAAAGGTGAAGTAAGGTTTCTGTCTCTTGCATGCAGAGAGGGCAGAAAAGGTGGTTCGGCCACCCATGGCGAGAGAGTCGATCTACTGTCCAGGTTCTATTTTGTATGACCAGCCAAGCAAAATTTTTGTATTTCTGTGGTGTTTAAACCCATGGTTACGTTCAATTTTGTGACAGAATGTTCTTTGTAAGGACCACGATACCTCTGTCTCTTTGCCGTCCTAAACTCCTAGTTCTGTCAGTTGTCATGGGAGGGAAACATCAAAAATATTCCCACACTTTTCTACCATCTACGTTGTGATTATAGCTCTGGATGAATGCGTTCCCTGCTCAACTGAATTTCTTGGCTATAGATAAATGTACATTTCAGGTAAAGTCACAGGATCATCGCTGATTATTAGGTTTGCTGAATGCCCCGTTGAACGGTTGGTGATAAAAAAACCCCATCGTAAAGAGTTCTTGCAGCTTGAACCACTTCATCTGTATACTTGCGAAGCTCGAACTACAGTTCTCCAACGACCATGGATCCGCCTCCGCCGCGGCCACCGCCCGGTCCTCAGGCGCCACTGCTCCCCCGGGCACCCACGCCGTCGCACGATGGTCTGATGCACCTATGCTAATTTCCACTCACCTATGGTAATTTCCACACAGTGCTTTCGTAGAAGATAGGAATCGAACATTCGGATTGATCCATCGTATACTTGAGCAGTAGAGTTTAGTTTGCACGCGCAGTAGTTGTGTGATAACAGGAAAACCATACGGACTGATCAGATATGCATAAAGAACTAAATATCGCATAGGCGGATGCGTAACTGTTTAACTAAGCCAGGACTTAGCCCACGCCGTTTCTTTGTCGATGTAGTTAGGAGTGGAATCCGGGACAGATAATTTCTGTCCGATTCAAAGTCGGATCCGGTTGGAATCACATGTCGAAAGCTATTTTACTATTCATCAAAAATAGTTAAATCTGGAATCAGAGGTGAATCCAAAGCGACTACTATCTGTCAGATCCATATTTTTTTTCTATATTATGCCGAATAGTTTACTGTACTGTAATCCAGATAATTCCTGTATTGTAGGCAGAAGAAGAAAAAATTCTAGAGAAGGTTTTTGGGCTATGTACAGTACTTCTATAAAATGCCCTAGTTGGATTCAACCAAATCAGGACCTAAGAGGCTAAGAAGCTTAAAATCTCTTGCCTGCGCTACTAACAAGCATTAGTCAGGAGTAAGGTAAACAAGTAGCGCCACTTCAACTAGCTTCTGGTGGTTTTTAGTTTCTTAATTTCATCTTTTTTTTGGTTTTTTCTTTTTCTTTTTTTTCTCTTATTCCTTTGCATTGTCTATGATGATATGATTTTTTTTATTTTTTTTAAGTTAATTTCGTAGAAAAACCTAACTGTAATTACAATACATTTTCAGTCGCTACTATGCACACAAAAAAAGCCAGAAGCTTGGACTTATAAACCCTTTTGAGCACTACCAAATGTATCTCAAAGAAAGTTATTAATATCATTTCGGTACCAGCCATACTGGCCGATACATAGCGTACCATCACATAAACCGGTATAAAGTAGGCCTATGTACCATACCGGCCCAAATATTGGCCAATACCGGTTGTACTGGCTCGATACTAGTCAATACTGGCCATACTGGCTTTGATAACGGTCAATACCGGCCGGTACCAACAGAATTGATAATACCATTTAATAAACTATATGTTATATTTGATAGTACTACTATGTATTTGAGATAATATTATAAGTGACATTTGATTCACATATAATTAAACAAATATATACGTATAAATATATATACTCATATTATTATATTAAATCCGAAACGGTACACCGGTATGGACTAGTACCAGAACGTACCATTCCAAGAGGCAAACCGATATAGCCTCCGGTACGGTATTAACAACTATGATACCAAAACCTAAATCTCAGCTTAACGGCGGGAATTTCTTGTAATGATCTCAGAACATCAAATCATAACGCTAAATCCAAAAAAGAAATCCATATTTTAAGGGTGGTTCTTTTCGGCTACAGTTTATGTTGCGTCTGATAGCTTTTGGCCCTAACGTGGATGTTTGTCCAAATGAATTAAATGACGGTAAGCTGATAAACAATTTTAAAAATGATACTTCGATAAACCGCTTTAAAATACGACGAAGAAGCCATCCCATTTATTTATTTGAAGGAAGCTATAAACCATAAATTGAAAAGCCTAAAAGAGAGGAACTCACATTCTCATCATCCGCCATTGCCAGTGGCAGAGCCAGGATTTGGTTACGCCTCAGATTTAGTAGTGGAATGATCTAGGCTATTTGGGCTGGACCATAAAAATGGACTAGATATTTTCCACAGTTCGGGCTGAAGCCTACCCTGCCCGGGGTGTGGCTCCGCCCCTGGCCATTCCGATAAACTCATGAGCACATAAAAATTTTAAATTCTAGTTATTTGTAAGAGAGAGAGTACGGAAAGAGATACTCGCATGTGATTTTGATCGACATAGATGCAGTCGTGACAGTGTATACTACAACCGACGTATAGAACCCGTCTTAAAAACACTCTGTTTGAAGGCTAATTATCGTAGAAAATCAAGCTATAAACCCTCTTGGCAAAATCCTGATTTTTTTTAGGAGTTAGGCATGGTTAACGGGCAAATACAATTAGACCTCTTGGCAGAGTCTTGTTTGGCAAGTGAAGAACACAGGCCTTTCTAAGTTCATGTCCTGTAGCCCAATTATTAATTATTTATTTATTAGGATTTTTTTAGAAATTTGATCTCAACGAATGAAACCGAATTGCCTACCAAAAATCGGTAAAAAAAATGCCTACTAAAAATATTTTCTTTGCGACGTCAAGAGGACCTAATCTTAGTTCCTACATAACAGTAAACTGCTTATCTAATACACGTCACATTATCACCCTCTTCAAGAATTTCTGCTGGCACTTTTTTGGTCCACATGAATATATTTGTACTTTTCACTAGTCGTAATCTGACCTTGATTTCCGGGATAGTGTTCGGAGTTAATGTCTAGCGAAGCAAAAAATCAAAGTACAAAATTTTCGTATTAGACACATCTCAACGAATTTAGAGAAATATAAAATAATTGAGAAAAAAATGTTGAATTGGGAACTTGTGATTGGGACTCAGAAATTGGGGAATAGGGATGCACATTTATTGTTGTCCATATGTGTGGCATGGTTCATGGCATCAGGGATGTATATATCGTAATGTATCTTAAAGTGGGTCCCACCTAATTGTTAAGGCTATCGTTGTTATGTTTGAGACCACCGCTCGGCTATAACAAGGGTCCCACTCGGCAGTAAAAAAATTGTATTTTAATGCTGCTGTTGAATGTGGTTGTTGATAGTTGGCTGGTGGGGAGAGAGAACAACAGGATTAAAAGAAAATTATATTTTAATACTTATGGCCAGGTCTTTAGCTTGAGGACCGGCCTTAAACTTTTTTTACTTATAGTCTGCTTAAGATTAATCATATAATATATAAGATCGACTTTAAAGTGGTTTATGATCCTCTATTTTTATACACTCCGAATGCCCTCACTGATCTCGTGGCCTGGTAGCTGTCGCATGCTCCCCCCTCCGAAACCTGACTCCTAGGTGGTTCAGGCCTCGCTTGATGCTCCCGTTGCTTGCTTGCGCTTGCTGCCTTGATCCTATCTCCTAGCCAACACGCCGCCGCCAAGGTCATGCTAGAGCTTGGGAGCTGCCCTCGCCACCAAGTTGCCTCACCTGATGGCTTCATGGACTCGTGTGCCAGAGCCGCATGACGACGAGAGAGAGAGGATTGGTCTCGGATGGACTGAAAGCTATTGGTCTAGCGTGCTAGGCTGCATTATACTTGATATGTATTAGGGAGGAGCGGGTTGATAGAAATATAGGGAAGTGTTATAGAATATTTGACTATTTTTTAAGCTAAAAATAGTTAGATAATCTGGAGGCGTTGGATCTCTATTCAACGGATCCACTCATATAAGCACCTCTCAAAAAAAGATCTGGAGCGTTGGATCACCATCCAACGTCCTAAAATCTGACTATTTTTACCTTGAAAAATAGTCGGATGTTGTATAGACACTCCCATAAATATAAAGTATTTGATCCAATTATTAGTGTATGTGTAACATTGTATTTTGCAAAAAAAAAAGATTTTCAACTGAACACCCTCAAACCATGCTAGGTCCGCGCAGTGCTCTCCAGATCAGACACTAGCAGCCTTCCAGATAGCTACTTTTCAGATCAAACCAGGGATTGCTCGATTCCATCATCTTCTCCCCGTTTTGTTAAAGTAGCCGGCCGTTTTTACTCTGCGGCATTCTCGTCTCGTCGGAGAAGACTGAACAACAAAACAAGACAGGTACGACTGGATGGCCAAAGACAAGCTAGGTCGTCCGGCTTCGGAGTACGAACACTGAAACCTGAATTACCTGCTTCTGCGTTACATATACTCCACCATTAGTCTAGGACAAGCTACATTCTCATTAGGTATTTATTCATGACTCACCAAAGTTCTCTATAGGATACATGCACAAACTAGCAAGTAGCAACTAGTGCTAGTGGGCAGTAGATCAGTGGCATGCTGTGGGCTGTGACCTACAAGACCTTGGGGACATGCAGCTAATAGCAGTGAATGAATGATGGGCAAAGGGCACCCTTGGTCAGAAACTCAGTGTAATGGCAGAATCAAGAACGATAGTACAGGGCAGGCACATGCTCGTCCAGGACATATATGCATGCCGTGTTTCTTGTTCCTCGGCGACAGGGGAGTACACCCGTTCGGTAGGGCCGTATATTTAATCGGACGAGGGATAGATCCATGAATGTTAGGGGGCCGCCCTTCCTTCTACGCGGCTATCGATGGGACCTCAGCATGTGGCGACTTCGGATCTCATCAGCCTTATATACTAGTTACAAGGATACATATATTTTTTCAATATACTAACGACGTTACATTCATTCGTAATTAATTATATATATTACGTATTATTATTTTATACAAAGTAAATCATTAAATTCTTACAAAAATATTAACTGAATTTTGAATAACTACAAATTTCTACGGACGATTAATTTCTACGTAACGTTGATGAATTTTCTACAACTACGCTTTGTATGTATGCCAATTTGCTAACGATGTTAATTTTCTACAACTATGTTCACTAAATTGTACACAACTATAGGTTACTACGGTACGCTAATTTTCTAAAACTACATTGACTAAATTTTCTATACTAAAGTTGTACTATTTTTCTACATTTATAATTTTCTCCGATACTAACACTAAATAAACTATCAACTTTATGTACAAAATTTAAAATACAAAAAATTACCTCACAACAGTTGCAAAATCTCTCCTCCTCTCACTCTCCTTCTCTCCTCTCCTCTTCTCTTCTCTTCTCTTCTCTCCTCTTTCTTTTCTCTCCTTCTTCCTCTCCTTCTTCCTCTCCTCCTCCCTCTCCTTGTCTTTTCTGTCGCGTCTGTTCACCGCCCGGTCGAGCGGGAGCCACACGGTCCTTTTATCTACGCTTCTAGTCGCCCAACCCTTCGACGACTAGAAGCGCGATCGTCTAACCGATGGGCGATCGGAAGCGATCGCCCGGTGGTTCGGTGATTGCAATCGATTCGTCTAACGACCGGCCGGATTGCTAACCTGACTCCTAGGTGGTTCAGGCCTCGCTTGATGCTCCCGTTGCTTGCTTGCGCTTGCTGCCTTGATCCTATCTCCTAGCCAACACGCCGCCGCCAAGGTCATGCTAGAGCTTGGGAGCTGCCCTCGCCACCAAGTTGCCTCACCTGATGGCTTCATGGACTCGTGTGCCAGAGCCGCATGACGACGAGAGAGAGAGAGGGATTGGTCTCCGGATGGACTGAAAGCTATTGGTCTAGCGTGCTAGGCTGCATTATACTTGATATGTATTAGGGAGGAGCGGGTTGATAGAAATATAGGGAAGTGTTATAGAATATTTGACTATTTTTTAAGCTAAAAATAGTTAGATAATCCGAGGCGTTGGATCTCTATTCAACGGATCCACTCATATAAGCACCTCTCAAAAAAAGATCTGGAGCGTTGGATCACCATCCAACGTCCTAAAATCTGACTATTTTTACCTTGAAAAATAGTCGGATGTTGTATAGACACTCCCATAAATATAAAGTATTTGATCCAATTATTAGTGTATGTGTAACATTGTATTTTGCAAAAAAAAAAGATTTTCAACTGAACACCCTCAAACCATGCTAGGTCCGCGCAGTGCTCTCCAGATCAGACACTAGCAGCCTTCCAGATAGCTACTTTTCAGATCAAACCAGGGATTGCTCGATTCCATCATCTTCTCCCCGTTTTGTTAAAGTAGCCGGCCGTTTTTACTCTGCGGCATTCTCGTCTCGTCGGAGAAGACTGAACAACAAAACAAGACAGGTACGACTGGATGGCCAAAGACAAGCTAGGTCGTCCGGCTTCGAGTACGAACACTGAAACCTGAATTACCTGCTTCTGCGTTACATATACTCCACCATTAGTCTAGGACAAGCTACATTCTCATTAGGTATTTATTCATGACTCACCAAAGTTCTCTATAGGATACATGCACAAACTAGCAAGTAGCAACTAGTGCTAGTGGGCAGTAGATCAGTGGCATGCTGTGGGCTGTGACCTACAAGACCTTGGGGACATGCAGCTAATAGCAGTGAATGAATGATGGGCAAAGGGCACCCTTGGTCAGAAACTCAGTGTAATGGCAGAATCAAGAACGATAGTACAGGGCAGGCACATGCTCGTCCAGGACATATATGCATGCCGTGTTTCTTGTTCCTCGGCGACAGGGGAGTACACCCGTTCGGTAGGGCCGTATATTTAATCGGACGAGGGATAGATCCATGAATGTTAGGGGGCCGCCCTTCCTTCTACGCGGCTATCGATGGGACCTCAGCATGTGGCGACTTCGGATCTCATCAGCCTTATATACTAGTTACAAGGATACATATATTTTTTCAATATACTAACGACGTTACATTCATTCGTAATTAATTATATATATTACGTATTATTATTTTATACAAAGTAAATCATTAAATTCTTACAAAAATATTAACTGAATTTTGAATAACTACAAATTTCTACGGACGATTAATTTCTACGTAACGTTGACTGAATTTTCTACAACTACAGTTTTGTATGTATGCCAATTTGCTAACGATGTTAATTTTCTACAACTATGTTCACTAAATTGTACACAACTATAGGTTACTACGGCTGCTAATTTTCTAAAACTACATTGACTAAATTTTCTATACTAAAGTTGTACTATTTTTCTACATTTATAATTTTCTACTGATACTAACACTAAATAAACTATCAACTTTATGTACAAAATTTAAAATACAAAAAAATTACCTCACAACAGTTGCAAAATCTCTCCTCCCTCTCACTCTCCTTCCTCTCCCTCTCCTCTTCTCTTCTCTTCTCTTCTCTCCTCTTTCTTTTCTCTCCTTCTTCCTCTCCTTCTTCCTCTCCTCCTCCCTCTCCTTGTCTTTTCTGTCGCGTCTGTTCACCGCCCGGTCGAGCGGGAGCCACACGGTCCTTTTATCTACGCTTCTAGTCGCCCAACCCTTCGACGACTAGAAGCGCAGTCGTCTAACCGATGGGCGACTGGAAGCAGTCGCCCGGTGGTTCGGTGATTGCAATCGATTCGTCTAACGACCAGCGGATTGCTTGCGTGTCGCGTGACCGTTGGATGACCTGGAGCCTATTTTTGTAAAAAATTTGACATGATATATTTCTGTTATTTCGAATAAAAATAGATTATTCATAAAAAATCTATTTTTTCAGGTAGGCATAACGCTTATTTAATATTGCAGGGGAGTATGGAACACTTGAAGAGCTTCTAGAAGTATCACATGGGCTCAGCTTGGCATTCACGACAAGCCGGTAAGAATCCCTTATTGGTCTTCTGTATCACACTGGATGTGTAGATCCACGAATTCATGGACTACCAATGCCACAAATCGTCTGACGATTACATGGGAATTGAAATCAATTCGTTTCATCGAAATGTTACAGGTCGGACTGCTAAATGTGGACGGCAACTACAACGCTTTCCTATCTTCCATCGACAAAGCTGTGGAAGAAGGATTCATCAAACCTACTGCTCGCCATATCATCGTGTTGGCTCCAACACCAAAAGAACTGCTCGAGAAGTTAGAGGTATCTTATCTGACAGAACTAGTAAGGATCTAATATCGAACAAGTACTTGGGAAACAGATCAACTGAGTATACATGCGCAGTCTACTTCCTGCAAACTTCACCTTATAAGCTCTGCTGGTATTGTTTTGACGGGTGATACTGCAGTGAAAAACATCAGTTTCATTTCCATCAATGCATCTGAAAACAGCAAACAGTTCTGGGATCAGTGTGAAAGCTGACCCTCCCTTGTTGCTCACAGGAGTACTCTCCGCGGCACGAGAAAGTGGTGCCGAAGATGAAATGGGAGATGGAACAGCTGAGCTACTGCAAGAACTGCGAGATCCCTGGGCTGAAAGAAGGAAAGGCGATCGTCCAAGCACAGCGAGGAAGCATGCTTTGAATGTGACCATTTAGGTTTGCAGACTTGCACAAGCGGCAACGAGATTCTGAACTTCTTGATGGGCGGGCAAACTGCAAAACATATTCCTCACATTTCTTTTAAGTTAATTCCTGTAACTTTTGTTAGAAGGCGCCTAGTGTTGAAACTGTTGATTGATCATTGATCCCTTCTATATCATGTGTGAAACAACCTAAATTTTGAAAACAATTTGAATTTCGTCAAATCTTTGATTCCACACGAATCCTTACCCAATTCCGCATCTTCTTCACTCCTTGGCGTCTTCCCTCACTGGTCTTGCCCCTCCTCGATCCACTTGTGCCAAGCCCTAGTTGTCGCCACTGTTCATCATTCGACAAATATCGGAGGACGATGCACATCCGCGATTTTTACCACCGCCTCTCTCTTGATCCTCAGCCAATCATCGTAGCAACCTGGTCAGCCGATCATACCATCTTTTCCTAAGCCTCTAACACCTCATTAATTTCCCTTGGCATGCGCCGAAGCTCCTGGGCTGGACTTTACCACCGCCGCCTCACTGCTTCCTCTCATGGTCGACCACCCGAAGCCGCAATATTTGACCACCACTCCTAATACTTTTAGCCTTCGTACGCACCTGCCATCTCTCTTGAACAAGCATCGTGGCCACCTCGCCTCCCCGCCGCTTACCGTCGTCGCGTGGACGGAGTCCCTCCTCGTGGCCTTCTGCCGGGTGTTCTCCCTCACCGAGGAGGCCGTGCTCCCACGGACCTAGCCAACGCCATGGGCGCCTTCAATTTCGTTGACCCGTGGACCAGCTCAGCTACGCCATATAGGAGGTGTGGCACAAAGGGAGGAGGCCGCCCGGAGGTTAGAGGAGGCGGTGGGGCCGTGGGGGTTCCTGGGTTGGACCAAGGTAGCCGACCGCAGCCGCGTGCAGAGGCTGACTAAGGCGGTGATGGCGCTACGCATGGTGTACGAGACGGAGGCCGAGGAGATGTGCTTTGAGGGCCTGCTCGACGAGGCACTGCTCAGCACTAAAAGCTCTTGAATCTCTAGGCGGCGCTAGCGGGGCGACCTCTAGGCGGCGGGATAACCTCTAGGCGGCAGGGCCAGGGTGACCTCCAGGCGGTGGCGGCGAGCAAGAGCGTTGCTGCGGCAACGACGAGCGGATAGGGCTGCTGCGGGGAGGTGCGATGCGAATGTGCGGGCGGACATGAGGATTAGGGTTTGGGAGACCGGAGTAGTACTAGCGTGATGCGAATGTGTGGGTGAGCCAGCTTTGTCTGTTGGGCCAAATATATCGAAGACGTATCGTAGCGTATCGGGATAATTTTTTATTTTTTGGTAGAAATTCATCAATACTCCGTCGACACCATGTCACCGTGTAACTGTACGTATCGTCGTATCGAATATGTATTGAGTACACGTACGGCAGTTCAGCGGAGTATCGGTGCTTCCTTATGCCAAAATAATAGGCATGTGAGTTTTCTCTGAATTTATCCGCTACTAAAGATCGCACTACTGTATCATAAAACGGTTCTAAGAGCATCAGTGGGCTACAAGGAACATGGCACAAAGAACAAGCAGATCTATGTGTACACCAGCTATAACTGAATCCAGTTCTCCGCGGCGTCAATGCTATACATCGAAGTACATGATACGATTCCATTAACTGCGACTTGCACCCCCCTGAATTCAATCCGAGAAGTACACCGTCCCCGTCTGAACTTACGATTCAGTGAATTTTACGTGATCACCTGACCTAAATTCTCAAAAAAAACGAGCGCAATGCAGTAGCAGTAGACTCATCTCTGCATGCCCGTTCTGAGAAAAGAAAAGAAAAGAAAAGAAAGACACAGTGCGGTTCAGAAAAGGTGAAGAAGAAAATTGTGCGCCAACATCTGAATTTCCCGGTGGTCCTCGGCTGTCCCAGACGGAACACAGCAGCACCATCGCTTTACTCAACTCCGTGCGCAGCGCAGCCATTGAAGGCAAAGCAGTTAGGGACCAGTCGGTCGATCGGCATGGGCCGATAATCCTCGCATCATTGTCAGGTACGCGTTGGATGAATATGATAACTATTACGTTTCACCACACCAAACATGAAACATCCATCTGGTGTACGATCTGGAAGAAACACGAGGAGCAGAAAGTCAAGGCGCCCCATGAGCTGCAGCGGTGCCGTTGCATCCGCATCGCCTTGTCTTTTTCTTTTCGAACCCGGGCAGAAGAGCTGCCATATATTAATTCACAGGAAGAAGAAAAAGAGCATAAGTTTATTTGGCGAGAGTCAGTGGAAGAAGGTAAGGCGAGGGGGCCGGGAAAGGCCCAAAAACAGGACATTCAAAACGATGTTACAGGGTGATTGACACCTCCGCTAGTCTATTGGCCCCTATTAGGACCTAGGCTCCTCCTTAATGGCAGCAGTCAAGTTGCTTGGTGTAGTCACCGTGGACCGGAAAATTTGGGCGTTTCGCTCCTTCCATATTTGCCAAGTGACGAGCATTACCAGTGTTGCCATTACTTTTTGCCGTGTTTTTGGACGTGAAAATAACTGAATCCCACCATTTGCGGGCGGAAGAAAAGGTGCGTCAAGTAATTGGATTGATGGAATCGCAAACGGTCAACTGCGCAACATATGTCCAAATCGTCTTCGTGTAGTGGCACTCTGCTAATAGGTGGATGACGGACTCTGGCAGCTGTGCACATATGGGACAAATAGACTGGTTCGGCCACCCTCGTATGCCCAGTAGATCCGCCGTCCATAGCATGTTCTGGATGGCAAGTCAAATAAAAATTTTGTATGTCTATGGGTGTATAATTTTTTCAGACAAGATGGTTCATAGTGGTTTTTACCGTTCCCATAAACTGTGCTTTATAAGTCGAGGCCGCAATGTAAACATCAGTGAGAGTCAGCTTCCAAGTGACTGTGTCCTCTAAGCCTTCCTGCAGGTTTATGGCGGCGATGTGCACCCAAATAGCAATTAGCTCGTGTATGTGTTAAGAGGTTAGACCGGCTGCCCAATTGAGATCATGCAGCCATTTGCTCCCCGCTAGCGCATTTGCATTGGCATCGCCTCGTCAGAGTGTCGCGAATGCCCTATTGGTGTAGGTAAAAGGCTGGACCAGACAACGGAACGATCCTGATGCGAAACAGTTAAGGCTACGCTACTGTAACGTGAGGACTATTGTGCCACGAGCCTAGAACATAGGGAGGCAGTTGTTAAACTGAGAGCGTCAAATCCTATTAAATCGTTTGCACTTTCAGAGTTCCAGTTGTGGGGCAGAGCATAAGAGAACATTCATGACCAAAATTCTGATGAATGGCTTGAATTTGCAATGCTTTTATAGATTTTTAGTGGAAAATATATGATTAGACGTGCAAACTAAACCTGTAATGATCTACTGTCGAGTGGTTCAGGTGCCCAGTGGTTCAGCCTTGCTTTGGGCCAAAGTTACAAGCAAAACAAAAAGGAAATTCTCATGAAAAGCAATAGCATTTGCCAAAACTACTGTCGACCCACGGTAGCTCATCAATTCGACGGCAATGCTTTGTTGAAGGATCACGCAATTCGTTAGGTTCTGGACGGAACATTTTCAGTTTAGTTTGGAACAGAACATCACAGGAGCGAAATGTGTCTGTTCTAATGGATCGATTCTGATGTCTGAAACCGCACTGCAAATTGCAATGGTTTCGCAATAGACAAGAGATGAACTATAGGCTTATAATAACACTTCCAGAACCGATTCTTTAAATTCAACAAATTGCTCAGATTTTCACTCGGACCAACAGTAGAGTGTATTTCAGCTGCTGTCGGGTCGATGCCAGGAGAGGTACGAGAAAAGAGTGAGTCCGAAGTTTCACCAAACGGGGGCAATATAATCGAGCTGCTCGCTCGCTAGCTCTACGGCTGTGCAGCTGTTGGGCCATTACCTTTGCTTCCATTCCCAGAAAGCCGATGCTTTACAACCACCTCCCTTCGTCCAGCCTTGTGCCCCAAGTGACAAAAGAAAGGAAGAGAGGGGAAAAGATCCTTTTTTTACGTCAATTATTGGGGATTAGAACAAGTTTTGGTCCTTCTTTTTTATCTCGGCTTAATCTAATTCGAGTGGATGTACCTTTGTTAGGTCGATGCAACAGCCCTCGAAATGATGCGTCTGACCGGTTGACGGTTGTGCTTCAGCTGATAGGCCGTCTGCAATTTATTATTACAATTTGCTCCTTTTTTTTTACTTTTTTGTTTGCCCTTCAGACACAACGTATTTCCCCTTGTTCTAAATGGATTTAAGAGGATCTAATGGTAAGAAACTAGTAGAAGGTTACTTGAAACACAACATGTCACCTTCTCTAGGATGGTGGATTGTATTATCGTAGTGTCGCCCTATGATTTCAAAAGGAGCATTTGAGTTGAAAGATTTCGGATACAATTAAACTCAGATCAAGGCTTTGATGTGGCCAAGCTATATTCGCCGCATCGATTGAGATCAAACGTCCTTTTCACATGGTCCTTGGTGAAGTAATAAGAAAACAATGTGCTGCAATGGTTTATTCCAGAGAAAAGGAACCAAGGGTGATGGCTAGAGACGACCAAAACAAGCGGTTGTCATGCCACAGACTGCAAATCAACCCAAAGAAAGAGAGAGAAAGGCTTATTCGGATTGCTGTTACGATGGAGGTAAAATAAACCGTCACAGATGTGAAAATGCCCCCCTAAAAATTTGAGCACTTGTCTGCTCATCATTATTGGTCTAACCGACAATGTGTTGCATCAAAAACGCTCTTGCTGATGGGACATCAGCAGTACCGTACATTGATCCCTCTTACTTGGCCTACATCTACCACCATATGATTTAGGACATGTAAAATTTTCAGAGAGAGCAGATACAGCTACACATGTTACCTCTTGGCACATTGCCTGCTATCAATTATTCTGGCGTTAAAAAAAATAGCACCATTTTCTATGGCTGCGGTGGCCAAAGTCTAGAATCTTTTTGCTAGTACAGAAGGAAGTTGGCATGTACCTACGTGAACACCATATTTGCCCCTCCTGTAGCACCAACATGATGCACGATGCCTTATAGGCTCGTGAAGGAAGCGTCTACTTAAACAGCATCAAAGCCAGCGGCACCTAACTGCCCACCACACACAACACGCGCTCCCACCTTCCCCTGCATACTTTGAACATTAAAGTGTTCCTCCCTCCCTCCCTTCCTCTTCCAAAGGAGAGCCACCTTACCCTCTCTCTCTCTCTCTCTCTCTCTCTCTCTCTCTCTCTCTCTCTCTCAATACGGAGGTGTGCAGATCTTCGAGAAGAGGAAAGGACAGGGAGCAGAGGAAGAAGCAGCTGTTGGAGAGGTCTGAACTCTGACGTAAGCATTCATTCATTCATAGTGTGTGTGTGTTTTTTTTTTTTTTGGAAACAGGATTCGTAGTGTTGCTTGATCTTAATGTTGCTTTCTTCTCAGGTTAAATTAAGTTTTTTTTTCTCTGCATGTCACTACCAGGATCCGTATGTTTCGTGACGGCCAAAAACCGCTAAGAAAATAGGAAAAACTGTTAGGAAATATTTCCATGACGGTAACCCATCCAGCAAAAACCTGACCATCACGAAACATCTGGTTTTTTTGGTAGTGTGTTGTGCATGCGGTGCTTACTCCTGAGTTCATAGTCTATTTAATTTGGTTTTTATGTTTTGCCGCCCCCAACATGTTCGTAGCTATTGCTTGAGAGCATATCGTATCAGAGCATCAGGCATATCGGCAATGTAAAATTTATGTTTTTTTTGTAGCATAGGCCGCATTTGAACATTACCTGGGTAGGCTGTTGGCATGTGACAATCTTCTGAGGTTCCATGCTACGTCAAATAATACGCTTAAATTATGAAGTTGGTATATTATTATCAAATAACAAAATGCAGTAATCTCAGAGACATCAAATTATCGAAGTTTGCAATTTACAATGCTCATCGATCGTGTATTAGTTGCTCTTTCAAAGAAAAGTGTACGCAATACATTATGAGTCTCATGATCACATAATTAAGTCGAATTGTCTAACCGCATTGTTAGCTATGGTAGACGTAACTAGCTTGTCAGTCCGTGCATCTACATGTACATGAGTTGGCTACTTTACTCTGATCGGTTTTCAAGTCTTCACAGTTCACACAGAAACATTGCCTCATACTATTATTTTTAAAAAAATTGTGGAAAAATGGAACTCGTCTTTGTACTGAACCATTAATTTCCAAACGAATTGATATCAGGATCAACATAACATCCAATCAGGGCTGAAACTGCTAGAGATGATTTGTGGCCTTCACCAGTACTAGACAGAGTAAAAGAGCAGATGAAAGTCTATGTACGAAAAAAAGCAACGACCCAATAATCGGCGGTATCCAAAAGATACATGAATTAGTAGATTTCCCCTTCCATATTAAAGCGTGATTGTATAGCATCTTTAAAATCATTTCATCTAAAATGTTGCTTAGAAAGTGACCAAATACATGAAGCGTGCGGTGGATTTCGGTTATATGAGCTTGCATGTGTTTTTTTGTTTCTTCTCTTTGGTCTTTCTTTTGACACCCTCCCAAGTGATCAATCATTTGACAGCCACTGGAACCACCTATCGATTATTGTACCCTCCCAGAAGCAGCCCAGTAGGTAGCAGGTACCAACTCTAGATTATATTTACAGGACAAAAGCCAACAGTTGAATCATGACAAGCTACTGGCTCATGGACAGTTAGGTCGGGTATAACGTACGGTGTACAGTCATGTCAAACAAAACAATCTCATCCAACATTTGCAATTCGTACTCTGGACCTGATAGTTAACAATTTATATATAGGCATTTCTCACCTGCTGGTGCTGGTCTTAGTGGTTTCATGCGCTTGGTTTGTAATCAGTAAAGTGTTAATGATTAGCCTGACTTGGTGTGTAGTGTACAAGTCGGTGCTAGTATGTTGAGGCCGATCGTAGCCACATGGAACAAACTTAATATAGATATGTCTATGTTCTTGTGTGTAGCATGCGTACCTTACACTGACTCTCTTCATGGATAATGTAACTTCATATAAGCAAGGAAACACCAGCGGGTCAAGATGTCAGCTGGTTTCCAACTCGGTGTTATCGGGTCTCTCGCGCTCTCTGTTGCATCTTCAGTTGCCATTGTCATCTGCAACAAAGCTCTCATCAGCACGCTCGGTTTCCCATTCGGTTAGTACAAGAGCCTTTCTGTTTCCAAGATTCAAAAGAACTGAATAACACAAGGCAATGCATGTACCAAATTTGCCTACTTACAAGCGATTCATGTTGAACCCTGTTTTCGAACCTATGTAGCTACAACATTAACAAGCTGGCATCTCATGGTGACCTTCTGCACCCTCCATGTGGCACAGCGCTTGCATTTATTTGAGCCCAAGGCAATTGATGGACAGACAGTGATCCTCTTTGGGTTGCTGAATGGCACCTCAATTGGCCTTCTCAACCTCAGTTTAGGATTCAACTCCATTGGATTCTACCAGGTAAAAGCTGTTCTGCCTTGGTACCATTTTTTATAAAACATGGAGCAAGTACAACAAATTTGGTATGTTCTGCAGATGACAAAACTGGCGATCATACCTTTCACTGTGCTGTTGGAGACAATCTTCTTGAAGAAAAGATTCAGGTGCTGAAATATAAACCCAGTACTTTCTCTTAAGAAGTCAACAGCTATCAATTTCACCTCATTTAGGGTCAAAGTAAAGATACAAGGTAGCTAATGCTGCACGTACAATTCTGAAGTAAATATTTAAATTGGCACGACCATTTTTTTTGTGAATCCATTGTTTACTTTCTATTCACAGGGACAATTGACTTTTAGACATTTTCTTTTACAAACATCAACTTTTGGATCAAATGAAGAAAATCTAACCACACTGCAATGAGTCACATATTTGTTTACTTTTCTGGGCCTTAAAGGTTCTTATGGTATTTATTTTTAGCATTGTTGAGCTAATACCAATCTAACAATGTGCAGCGAGAGTATCAAGCTTTCTCTTCTGGTCTTACTTCTTGGAGTAGGCATTGCCTCAGTTACTGATCTCAATCTAAATCTACTTGGGTCCATCCTTTCTGCCCTCGCCATCGCCACCACTTGTGTTGGCCAAATTGTATCCTATATTTAACCCTTTTGTGTTCATCATCATTAAAGTTTCAAAAACTGCAAGGTAAAAGAAAAACAAACACATAAAAGAATCTAGCTCCTTAAAACCTCATATTCGCATTGCAATTTGCAATACTGGTGAACCAGGTTTTCTTAAAGAAAATAGACAACAATCCAGCAATGAGAATCCTATAACTAAGTTGTCTGCGAAAAAATTGAATTCTGATTACTTATTGCTAGTTTCTTTGTGAATTCTGTGGCATGAACTTGCATGATTCATACTACCAACATAAAAATAGGTAAATTCCTACCTTGTCTACCGCATCCACATGGTATCCTTAACCCGATAAATTTGAATGAAGCTCACAAATACAATACAGAAGAGATTGAAGGTCTCCTCAACGCAGCTTCTCTACCAATCTGCACCTTACCAAGCAGCAATTTTGTTTGCGACTGGCCCCTTTGTGGATCAACTCCTTACTAACCGCAGTGTCTTCGCCCACAAATACTCCACTCCAGTTTTGGTATGACTATGTTCTGAATACTTCATCCAATTGCAAATATGTGAAAAAGATATCTTTTATAATTATTCTGGGATATTAATATTCCATTAAAAAAATGCCCATTAAGTTAATAACTTTGTGGAATCTAATAATTCATCATTTCTGAGATCTGCAAGATTACTAGAGGTGATAAGGTGACACAGACAGTTTGTTATTTCTACTGTAGCTATCCGAGATTCTTAAACCTAAGATTACAAATATAGTTTCATGATCCTACAGCCTGAAAACACATATAATTTTTTATGCTTTTCAATGGAAGAAATGTACAAAAACAAAACCCAGTGTCCAGTGATGTGAAGGGAAAAAGGGCAAGATAGAATTGCATGTATGTGCCAGTTACACTATAAGCTTCAACCATAAAGTGCCTTACATGCAAGTTTACTTCACATACCGAAAATAGTTCAATGATACCTACAGAAGTGAACAATGAATCCAATATGACAGTGGCTTCAGTTGCTATTGCTAGAGTGCATCAGCATTTTCAACACAGTATCAGTTAATTCTCATGCTCCTGAGTAAGACTTTATACATGTATGTTGCCAGTTCAATATTGGAAAACACTCTCAGATATGCATTAAATTTGAATGGACAATGACATGCAAAATGATGCTCTATCATGAATTGTATGTAGGGTTTCATCATCCTATCTTGCTTGATTGCGGTGTCTGTGAACTTCAGTACATTTCTAGTGATTGGAACAACGTCCCCAGTGACATACCAGGTGCTTGGCCACCTCAAGACATGCCTGGTTCTCTCATTTGGCTTCACTCTACTACACGATCCTTTCACCGTGAGGAACATATTAGGCATCCTGATCGCCATATTTGGTATGGGATTGTATTCCTACTTCTCAGTGAGGGAGAGCAAGAAGAAGTCAACAAATGATGCTCTGCCAGTTTCACAGGTTTGATTTTGCCTCAACCCTCGTATAATACCTAATTAGAGATAATAGTTGTTATGGTACAAAAGAAAATAAAACTAATCCACATATGGCAGCCTTGCCGACAAGGCGACAATTGTTCTACTTCGTAGTCTCAGCAGCAACAATAAAGAGTCAATTTTCCACATCTAACTGAATATAGTAGCAGTCAAATCTTCTATGGTGATACAGCCACAATAAAAGTAACATTCATATTTGGAAATTGAAATTGCAGTCAAATGAAATTGGCATACTGATGCACAGAATCAGTATTTTCAAGCTGCATCTGGCAGCAAAATATCAAGAATTATAATAGTGTAGAAAGACAGAAATGTATATGCATATTAGCTAACAAAAGTTAAGCTGAATACAAATATTTAGGTTCTACTTCAAGTGTAATAAATGCTCTGCTGAGATCATACGTGGGACAATTTAGGAACTCACAAGCCATTAATTGTTCTGTAGAGTTGATAATATCATGTTTCTGCAAGCCATTATCCAATATTGGAACCAAACTGAAGCCTGTAAGTTTAATTTAATTATAGTTAAGAATCATATGTGCTACTAGTGCCATACTGTAATGAGTTACTTAAGCTTCTGGATGGAGTTTTCAATATGCTCCACAAAATTCCAACATAGTTTATAAATTGGAAGCTCTTTTGTAAAGTACACTTTAATTTACTCCCAATTTTCAGATCACCCATTTGATGTTTTCAATGTCTTTGTAGATACCAGATAAGGAGACTGAACCACTTTTGGCAACCAAAGACAACAGCGATACCAAAAAAGCAAATGGTGTATCTCACGATTGCTAAGACTCCCCTTGCTTAGTGTAGATCTAGTAAGTATGTACGTCTGCTCTTCGAATTTAAAGGACCTGGAAAGCCATTTCTTTCCGTTCTTAATTACTTTTGTAGAGAAGGAAAAGAGTTTTATATGTGTAAAATGTATATTTTGACATTATAAATATTATTTGATTCTCCTTTTCACACCCAACAGTTCCAACTGAAGGTTTACCCTCCTATTTATCAAAACCTAGTTCTTATTCCCTACATAAAGCATCCCCTACATACATTTGATTATGTCAACAGTATTGCACGGTGAGGATTGTACTTAGGATGAATTGTAAAAACAAATATAGTATTATTATTTCCATCTATCTAACTTTATTATTGAATCTTACCTGGAGTTACAAAATTGTTATTCCAATCGCTGCGTCCAGCATGATATTAATCATAAAGTAGTCAATAACTACGCCCACCATCCTGCAATATAAGTCCAAGGCCACCATATATACAGATTAAGAAAGCACTAAATCTAAGAAAAAGTTAATGTCAATGAACCATGCATACCCCTATTAAAGGACATACTATAACTACTCATCCACTTTTTTTTGCATTAAATCAGAGGTATAGCGTGAAAATATTACAATAACTACATTTTAATTCCCTCAATGGGCTTATATCATGGGACACCACTTCCCAAGAAGAGGGACTTATATTGCGGGACGAAGGGAGTACTAAGATGACCATCAAAAATGTCATAATGTTACACATCCTGTGGGATAGCACTCATTATTGCACAGCTACCAACATTGAGATATTAAACTATACTTCAGCAATCAGCATAAATAGTTTTCTCAGCCAAACTAATACAAAATCAAGCAATAAAACCTTGACGACATTCACAGATGACCGCTATACTGCTAGTGTAAATCTGTAATAATACCTGCTAGGCTGCTAGTGGCTGTCAAACCTCTTGAGGTAAAGAATGTTATGGACTCGTCTCTGTTGAAAATTGTCACTGTTCTCCATCATCGTGTTGCTACGTGTGTCTCTGTTGCTCTCTCAGTGGATTCATTCTGTAAATGTTGTCTTCATCAAATACATATATCCCTGGAACTAGCTTGCATGAGATATGTTACTTAGAACTTCCTTCAGCTAGAAATCCGTACTGACAAGCTGCTACCCTTAAAAAGGCAGGCTTCTCAATGGTAGACTGAAAGAGACCATTCTGTAAGAGCTCAGATTCTTACCCACTGTCTGGTTCACTGACTAGAATCCTAAGCAGCAGGAACATGTGGCGGCTCAAACAGATTTAACTTGCCCTTTATGTATCAAATAGGAAGATCACTTCAGTAGCTCCCTCAGCATGATCACTATGTGCATTGTCCAACCCACCTAGTAAGACATATTTCCTCATGTAGGCAAGTTCACATCTGGAGCCAAAGAAAGGAGCAAGACAACAGAAAGGAATAGCTTCTCGACTTCTGGTCACAAGCTTACCTTTTCTTTGCAATTTAATCAGAAGAGAATCCACAGCCTGCTGGTATTAAGTTATCAAAACAGAGCACAAAGGCAAGTGTCATGTAGCATCTCTAGGTTGGGCATTGCAATTCTAACAAACCCTCGAAGTTCTCGTGGCAATTGACAGGAATCTCTTACCACATGAAAAATATGAAAATCTCCAAAGTCAGCAATGACTGTTTTGACCTGAATCAACCATATTCAGCTAACATTTCTTCATTTGACAAATCACCATCTGTATGGTCAAAATTAGCATGTTTACATGGCAGCTTTGGAACATAACCAGCTTTTATCACTTCCATCCCAACTAACTCAAGCATTGTTTATATTTCCTCAGACTCTGGATGTGATCTGTCCTCTACTATAAAGACTTTTAGCTCCCCCTTGAGTTTAACCCAACTCTTCCCTAGTGATTTTTTAACACCACTGCTTCTCGTTGCCTTCTTCAATCTTGCAAACTCATTCCAATTGCCAGAAGCAGCATATATGTTGCACAACAAGACATAGGCTGCTGAATGGGAAAAATCAATTTTCAAAATACCTTCTGCTGCCCTCTTTCCCATCTCCAAATCATTATGCGTTTTGCTAGCAGCTAGTAGGGTCTTCCACACTACAATATCAGGCTCAAACGGTGACCTTTGCTGCCTCAGTTAGTCTCCCAGCAGACGACAGCAAATCAATGACACATGAGCAATGCTCTCTTGTTGGAACAATGCCATATTCAGGCTCCATAATACGGTAGTAATAGCAGCCTTAATCAACAAAACCGATGCGGCTGCATGCTGTGAGAACCCCAACAAAGGTTACATGATTTGGCCTGATTCCCAGGCTTCTCATCCTCGCAAATAAATTAAGTGCTTCCTATGCATAACCAGATTGGGCATAGCCAACAATCAAAATGCTCCAAGAGAACAAATTACAGTTGGTGCCCATCATTTCAAAGAGCTTCCTGGCATCATCTAAACTTCCACATTTAACATAAGTGTCAATTAGAGCATTGCTCAGCATTATATCCTCCACCAGTCCTACCTTGAAGGTATAATGTGTGGACCTGTTTCAATGTAACCCAACTCAGCAGAAGCACTCAGAACATTGTTTAAACTGATACTATCCGGACTCGGCATCGAACTGTGTAAGAGGCGGAACAACTTAAAAGACTTCTTCCAGATGCTGGTGTTGTACACATGCAGTAATAGTGCTGTTCCAGGTGACAACATCACAATATTTCGTCTCATGAAAGACATCCATTGCAGAGGGTAAAATCCATACACCTCGCATACATGCTGAGTAAAGAATTGCATACTGAAACGTCCCCATCCAAACCCAGTTTGACCAAGTAGGAGTGGATCAATCTGCCATGATGTAAAGCATCACAGCTGACACACGCACAAAACAAGCCCCTAACAGTAATACCACCAGGCCTCAGGCCAGAATATCTCATCTCAGAGAACAGGGTCATAGCCTCGCTAAGGAGACCATCAACAGACCGTGAATCTTCTCCCCACACTCCAAGCTACCCACAGCCCCGCATGCGCTAAACACGCTTCCAAAATGGAACTCGTTCGCATGATGCAAGCCCTCGGCAATCGTCTCCCTGGAAATCTGTAGCGCCTCCATTTCACACCCCTGCTGTGCAAACCCGGCAAGGATCGACCCCCAGGAAATCAAGTCTTTCTCCCTGATCCTCCCGTAGAGTGTGAACCCATCCCCAACTAAGCCGCTTTTGGAGTACATCGTGAAGAGCGCGCTCTGCACCATCAAGTCACTGCCGCTTTCCGACTTTACAACTTGTGCGTGCACCTGCCTCCCGAGGCCCACGTCCCCAATCTCCGTGCACGCGCGCACAACACTGTTAAGTGCAAACTGGTCAGGCGCGGTCCCCGATCGTAGCATGGAAGAGAACTCGGGAAGCCGGCGGTGCTTGCGGGGCGAGCGGCGGTGGCACGCCATGCGGGGCGGGTGGTGGCAGCTCGCATGGAACCGAGCGGAGTCGGCGCCCAACGCGGAGTGGTCGTCGGGGTCGACGGCTGAGGTGCGGCTCGACTGCGGCTGGGGAGCCGCCGATGGCCCGTGCGGGGGCGCGCGATGCGGCGGGGTCATGCCATGCGGGCGCGCGGCAGCCGATCTGTGGCATGGCTCTAAGCCGGCGACGGTGCGTGCGAGGCCGAGCGGCAGCGGCTCACCGAGTAGCGGCGGCGCTTGCGAGGCCGAGCGACGGCGGCGCATGTGAGGCGACGCCCGGTAGAGGTGGCGCATGCCGGCGTGACGGCTCGAGCGGCACTCGGGAGCAGCAGCGCATGCGGGCTCGACGGACGACAGCGCCTCGTACAGAGACGGCGGCTTCGCCCGGGCCTCGTAAATTAGAGTGGATTTGCACGGTAAAATTATAATCTACGTGGCAAAATCTGTGGACATTTAAAACGATATAGATATAGGTAATTCAATTTAAGAGGGCTTCGATAATTATCTTCGGTCCATCAGAGTGATTCGTGCTGATAACGTGTTGAGAAACCGTCGTTGATAAGTCAAGTTAGAAGGATTCCTCCTATACAAGAGATAGTCAAACATAGATAATACAAAATAATAAAAAAAATTGAACACATAGAACTATTTTCTTTATTACTTTCTCTTTTATAAGTACAAGATCTAAATATTGAAATTCTCTATTTATAGATTAGATAAAAAATATTCACCAATGAATTAGGCCTATAATCTCAGATCAAGTTTCCCAACAAAATACTTTGGTTCGTCGGGACCTTTGCCCTTGGGAGACGACGGCGAACGCAGCGATGGCTTACGCTGAGGCCTCGCCCAACAAAATGGACCAAAATGTGTCGGATCTAGCCCACTCTTACTTATAATTCTAGGCTTCCAAACTTTTCTGCAATATTTTGGCCCGCCCATAAAAAGTTGCAACGAACACAAGACCACTTTGCAACCAGCAACTCAAAAGTCAAAATAATAACTCCACGGCAGTTCTAGCTGTCTGTCAGTGTGATCATTGTGTCTAGATTAGTAAAAAATTCATCAAATTAATCGACCTGAGGGATCCACGACGGAGCATCGATGTCCAAAGCAGGAGGGCAGCGCATGGGGTCTGCACCGACGGCCAAGGGTAGGAGCGAAGTCTTTGAAACGTGCCGTGCGATGCGAGAGCCAGCACGGCCGGGGTCGGTCACTCGATCCGTCTCCTTTGACATTGCACCATGCCGGATCTCGTCCACACCAAGTCAGTTTCTGCTGCCGCTGCCTGCCACTAGGGGTATCACACGGATCTAGATTACCTATTTTATTCGACATTCGTATCAACTGATAAGGAATATGATAAGAAAAAATACATTTGTTTAGTAAAATGTATTCAAATCCAGATAGTATCTAGATTTTTTTGTTAAATATGAGTACAAATATGATATGTAAAATAAGTGTCAAATCGAATACGAATACAGATAATATCCAGATTCGGCAGATACAATAGCAGCAGCTAGTTAATACATATCTTTTATATTTGATATCTAAATTGGACATATTATATATGCATTTCAATCATCTCGACGAGTCTCGTGTCATGTTAAACTCTAATTTGGTATTTCATAATTTTTTATTTTGGCACGTCCCCTAGTAAAGCTTTCTGCATGCTCTTTTTAGTCAATTTTGATATGTTTTTAATCAATTTATTTGTAATATATCTAGAATTAGTTAAGATTAATGGTAAAATAACACCAATGATCAATGATTATGTGATAAACTAGGAAAAAGGGGTATAAATATTACTATAAAACCATCGTCAATTTACTAAATTTCATCATGCTTTAGGATATTCATATTTGAGTATATTTGAATTCGTATATATTTTAAAAATACGAATATGAATATAAAAAACCTACTATTTTATTTATATATGCCAGCGCAAGGTCCGCGCGGTACCACACCGCCCCCGCCGATGGGAAGCGCATGACGTTTCGTTATGGCCTTATAGCTTCCTTGCTTAACTTGAGACATTGACCTATGCCAATGCATTTACGCACATCAGCATGTGCTCGCGTGCACGGCATCACCATTTTCAAGCCCTCCCATCTTAACGAACTCACATTAACAAATCAAAGCGCGTGCGCGATCCGTGCGGTGAGTCGGGCTCCGATCCTGACGCGCGGGCGCGGGCGCCGGCGCATGCATGTGGTGGCCGGACGCGGCCGGCGAGCCGGCGCGGGGTTCCTCGTGGCGCGGCGTGCCGGTCACGTGGGACCGGCGCACATGCATGTTGCCAGCCCCGGCCCGGAATCTGTGCTCCGAGGCCGACACACCATCGATCGAGATCAGTCTCTTCCATTCTGAAAGCTTTAAGCCCAAAGTCGTGTGCTTTTGTATGCTTTCTGTAGTCGCGTTGCACGCGTCTAATATAAAATTTTCGTCGGTTCATGATATTTTTTTCCCGTTGGATCGATCAGTCTTCTGGTTCCTTCATGGAACCTGGCTCTCGAATTCTCGATGGTCTCAAGTCAAACTCGGAGCCCGGAGTACTAGCTAGCATGAATTGAGAGGTCAATGGGCCTTTAATTGTTCTTATCTTTCTACGAACGTGTCTGTGATCCCGAGATGTCGATGGATCTCCGTGGTTTGTGCGTGCAAGGGTGACTATGGTTTCTCGATCTGATCAGCTTAATTTGCTACTCCACAGCAGTTGACTAATGCTTGTGCTGACAAGGTCAAAGGTATACACGCCAGTACCATTCGACAAGCTAGCTAGCGCGAAATTTCGGCCACAGCCCATTCCATGATTCCAACCATTCCTCCATTGTTTTCGCCAGATTCGTAGTTACTCAGCTCATTCTATTTCAAACTGAAAGGTAACATAAGGCCCTATTCAGAGGTTAAGCCCCTACCTATCAGTTGAATAGTTCATAGTACGAATTGTTATGCATGCCTTCACAGTGATCCTTTTTCTTATTAAGCTTCTGGCTTCTAGTTCACTATTTCTCGATTTCGTCTTTTTTTATTTTTTTTGTTTTTTATGCTTTTTTTATTTCTTTTGTATCCGTTTATATTGTCTGTGATGAGCTAATATGCTTTTTATTTTTTATTTTTTAAATTTAATTACACCAAATAAATCACATCAGCTACATTACAAAATAAACTATAAACCAGTTTATTTTAGCCGAACTAGGAGTGCAAGCTAGCCCGGGAGGGTACTGTTGCATGCAGGCTACAAGAACGCGTAGGGACAGTCCTAGCTGGAGAAAGAGATATGTCACTGTAGGTGCAAAATGCACGTCGGGACAATCCAATCCTAACGTTGGTAACATAATTGAACTGTAGAGGAGGCCCAGCATGTCGCTGGGAAACAAACAAAACCTGCGAACGGATCTAACAGCACTACAGCATATTACAAGGTGCCAGTTTGACAGGTGCTACGTACTGCTGTGCGCAATGTGGACATTGCAAGCACTGTTGTAGCGATTTCATTTCATTTCATATATAGTGCTTAGGGGTGCAAACGGATCGGATTCAGATGGATATTGTTGTTACCATATCCTAACCTATATTTTTTCTTCGGATTCGGTACCAATCGAATTCGGTACCAATCGGATTCGGTGCCGGATCGGTCGGGATTAATCCAAGCCGTTTGCACCCTACTTGTTTGTAAGGAATGCATGCAGTACAACAAATGGAGTATGAGGACGTACTGTCAAGAACTTGATGTTACTACTTAATAGCTGATGTGGAAGATTTTATTTTACCATTGCAAAAGAAAATGAAACGTCAAATAGTAGCACTAACCTGAAATCAAACTTGAAGACGTATCGAATTCGGGACGGATATTGCATTACCATATCCTAACCCATATTTTTCTTCGGATTCGGTGCATCAATCGGATTCGGTGATTAATCGGATTAGGTCTTGGGATCGGTCGGGATTAACCCGACCCGTTTGCACCCCTAATAGTGCTTACATTAACGAAGCTGGAGAGCGAGATGCCAACTGCTAAATAAGAGGGAATATATATGCATCACGTATTAGGTACAGCACATTTATAATTAGCACGCATTAGAACCTGGAAACATTGTCGTCTTTTGAGTATAAGAGTTTGAGGTGGGTCTCATAGCTAGCATAAATTCGATAGGCGACGATGTTTACATAAGCCCCTTCAATCATAGTGCATTTTTTTCAAGGGAAGAAAGTATGTATTTCAACATACACGTGCGTACTTTTTTATATTTTTGAAACGATAATATAATAAATAGCCTTGCAATTTGGCACCACATATTTTTAATTCGACACCAGTATTACGGACATGTCAACATATGTGATTGTGGAAAATGTATGGCTGTATATATATATATATATATATATATATATATATATATATATATATATATATATATATATATATATATATATATATATATATATATATATATATGAGGTTGGTCCAATTTACCAATTAAATTCTACACGGTAGAACTACAGCCAGACCATATTGTGCGTAGGCGAAACTAAGTAGTTTTAGTTTTTTTAAAAGAAAACTCGGTAATTTTGTTGAGCCTAAATAAATTTGCGCGTTGTGTCACTGTGAGAAAATCAACCGCTGCCATGCCAATATGGCGATGATGCAATATCGTAGGGGTGAGGGACCCGGCGGACAGCCGGACTCCACATCCGCGTTCGAAGTCGCGCGTGTCGCGCCGCGCGGTAAGCATCGGCGGCGACCAAAAATCACCCACGCGTCGACGCACGGTTCGGCTCCCGTGCCATCGAGCCCGCGGGCAGGCGACGTCGACCCGTCGCTGCGAGCGACGCAGTTGTGTCCCGTAGTTCTCCACATGGAAACGGGCCCGTGGGCCTCCACGAGGGCATCTACCGTTGGTTGTCGTCAACCCACGGGCGCGCCGGTTAGCGGAGACGTGGGGTGGTCCGTTACTGCACGCGAGCGGCCGCGCGTGGTCGTGGTCCGCTCCGTTCTCCCAGCACGCTCCCGTTGCCGATGGCCCCGTTACGGGATCTGGAGGCGTGCTACACGATCTGGAGGCGTGCATGCGTGTAGCAGTCAAAGCACCGAGCTGGCTGTGACTGTGAGTCCTGAGCTTTCGGATGCTTGGGGTAGTTCTCCTGTGCCCGTGGTTTTTTATTTTCAGTTGAGACGATGTTGTAGCCACTTTTTAGTGTTTTAGATATTTAATTTAAAAAATTAAAAAAACACTATTATATATTAATATATTAAAAAATTATATTAAAAAATCAATGTATTCTAAATAACTTTTTGTTTCTAAACGGAGGCACAGCCCACGGGCACGACGGAGTTGCGGTGGGATGCCACACGCTGACACGCATCATGCATTGGCCGCGCCCGCGCTGGCTAGCACGATGGGCCGCGCCGCGGGTGGTAACTCGTTGCACGGCCGCGTGCCAGGCGCGCTACTGGAGTGTGTGCTGAAACCGGCCGGGCGCCGCGCGGTCTGTGCAGCCGCGCTCGCATGACGCGCCGGTCGGTTCGCCGGGTTTTGATCTCATTTTTGGAAGTTACCTGAAAAAAAGAAGAAGAAAAGCATGTGAGAATTTGTGTACATTGTGCTTGTTCTTTAAACAAAAATTTTAGGTGGACATGGACTAATGGAGCGTCACATTGCATGTCTCAGTGTGAAAGCTAAGTAAACATCTCAACACGATTCGAAGAATGAGATTTCAAGTAACTTTGCCGGCCAACAACCCCACGACCCACGAAGCCATCACGCAAGGTGTTAGCTCATTTCGGTCTATTTTTCGCTGTTTGATATTGTGGATTATTTATTTTGCACTTTAATTATTAGTAGTTTTTTTTATGTAATTAAATTTAAAAATGATAAATAAAAAAATAGGTTAGCCCATCACAGATAATATAAAGGAATATGGAAAAAAAAGCCCAAAAAAAACCCAAAAACATAAAAACCATAAAAAGATAAAATTAAGAAACTAGAAGTTAGAAGCTAAAAACCAAAAGCTGAAACCCAAATGATCAGCTACTCTTATGATATTCCAGCCTTTCTTTTCGTTTTATTTTAGAAGGGGTATTTCATTTGTTGATGCAAACATTTTAAGAGTAACATGGCCATTCCTTGGTAGCCAATTAATCTGCATACTAAAGTCAATTATAGCCGGGGATTCCGCCTCCCGATCCACGTCCCCACAAGACGCCGCGTGCGTGGCGGGGAATCTTCATCTGACCACCGACGCATTTTCCTTCAGCTTTTCCGAAATTACGTATAGGTTCCTGGTTCTCGCAAAAAGGTCCTTAGAATTTTTTTTTCGCCCCTGGAATTTTTTTTTGGGTCCCTCTATTTTGCAGGATGGCCCCCCGCGGTTTCGGAAATTGCGCGCGGGTCCCGTTTTTTTTACGTACATGTCCTCGATTTTTTCAAAAAAAACCTTTGCTTTTTTGAAAATTCGTTTTTGCCCCCGATTTTTTCTAACGGATCCTCTTTTGCCCCCGTTTTTTTTAGGAATACCGTCTCTTTTATTTTTTTACATGCGGTGGCTGGCGCGGCGTGGCGCCGCGCCCATGCTTCTAGTAAGTTGTAAAGCAATTCAAGTTGTGTGACGTGCATGATGCCATTAGTATATTATACCAGTCAAGATGCCTATTCGGATAAAATTAAGAAAAGCAGTCGAGATCATCCGTCGGATAAAATTAAGAAAAGCAGTCGAGGTCACCCATCGCCTTCAACATGTCCGTGTTTTGGGGGAATTAACTCGATGTCGGCATGTTGTCAAAGCCTTGCAAACAAAGATGCTACTGCTGACACCGACACATGAGCATCGTCTCTCTTACTTTTTTAAAGAAAGATTGAACATTGTCTATTTATCGGGGAGGAAAAACTTTGGTACACCACGTAAAAATTCACAATACATGTTCCTTCTTCTACTTCTAACTTTATTTTTAAGTATATAGAAAAGGCTAGCATTAATTATATGATATTTTCAACCACTACAGTATAAAAAAAATTAGACTTATAAAAGCACTGTCACATGTATCCATCGAACCGGATTGGAACAGCAGCAAGGCTGTTGTGCAAAGATAGCTGAAGTGTCAAACTGCCGGCATTCTTATTGTGGTTAGACTGCTTCTACTAACATCCTTGCATCCTAGGGAGCAAGGTACAAAACCTTCCATCCACTTTTTCTGAGAGCAAGGTACAAGCTGCTTTCTTATTTAAAGTATGGCTGTTACTTTCTTTGAATGAAAACAAAACGTCAAATATGAAACTAAAATATGCTGTGGGAGTTAAGAATCATCCTATAATAGAAAAAGGTAGTTGAAATTGTATCGTGATAATTAAGAGCAATTTGGTTCACATTAGCCAATCTTTTTTGTTGTCATATTCCTAATACAAGGCATTAGTTTACAAAGAGCATCTGAAATTTATTCTAGTTGTCGACAATACGAGACTGATAGTAAAGTTAGAAGCATCTCTGGTTAGATGCGGAGACCACCAAGGATGCGAAAGGATTCAAAGAGAAACACATAAGTGACCAAGTGCATTTAATATGAGTGGAGAGAGGGAGTCAAGTGAAGTTAAAAATTTGCCCACAGGGTCAAGCTCACTCCTAGGGGTATCTATGTCATTTGTCCTACACAGGTCCCACCATGTCCGAGACTCCGGAGCCAGTTTATGGCTAGCTCCGAGCCTCGTCCGGGGTTGGCGCCTCCGGCGCGCAAGAGGGAGGACCCGAGGGACCGGGTCTGTCTCAGGTGTGACACTTATTACTAGTATGTACCCGCTAGTTGCTTAGTTTTTTTGTACTCCAGTTCACTGGAGCACCTTAGTAGATGAAAATGTCGTTGTCTCCCATCAGAAAGAAAATTGGCGCTCTCGATGAAGCCCACGAGCGGCTAGGGGCTTGGGGAGGTGACTCAGCCCCGGAGGGTGAGTTGTCACGGACTCGACCCTAGAGGGTGAGTGTTAGGTGACTCGACCCTGGAGGGTGAGTTGTCGTAGACTCGACCCTAGAGGGTGAGTGTTATGCAACTCGACCCTGGAGGGCGAGTTGTCGTAGACCTTACCTTAGGTGGTGGGCGTATTTGCTCATCTTAGCACACAGATTGCCAAATGCACACTTCACTTGACCAACATGCAGTAAAGGCATATATAATTGAAAGGGCGAGGGGCATCATAATAGGCCCGATACAAAAAAAGGTGGTAAATGGAGGCGTCATAGTAGGCCCAGTAACTTACATGTAATACTTGCGGAGGTTGTCCACATTCCAGTTGTGCTTAAGTTCAACGTTGTTGAGTGATTGTAGGTGGAACGATCCTAGACAGGTGATGTGGATGACTTCATACGGTCCTTCCCACTTGGAGCAAGATCACCAACTTGGTCTTTTTCTCCAGGACAAGATCACCAACTTGGCTAGGCCGCAGTTGGGCAGACTTATTGTATGTCTTGGCCATCGCCGCTTGGTACCAGTCAATGTCGAGGGTTGCTTTTTGGTAGGTTGCATCAGTTCATTCCAACGAGGCTTGACAGGCATCATCATCTGGGTTGTTGTGGTTCTGAGAGATCCAAGCTTGATTTCTCCTAGTGTGCAGCCTTGTCTCCGTACAACAGTCTAAACAGGGTGAACGCTGTAGCCCAACTAAGCGAAGTACATGTCGACCAGAGCATGCTCGGGAGCTCGTCCACTCAGCGACCTTTCAGGAGATAAAAAAGGTGAGTACGGAGCCTAGACAAGATGATGTCGGCCCTCTCCACTGCGTTGTTGTCCTTTCGACTTTTGACTGATGCGAAGCAAATATTGATGCCTAGACCTACACAGAACTTGCAGAAGGAGACATCCCAAATTGGCACACGATGTTCTTCCACACAAGCTTCTGGACTGTCACGGAGGTGATCTTTGCCAGCAACTTTGCCTTGATCCATTTGGAAAGTAGTCGATGACCACTATGGTGAACTTCTACCCTCTTGTCTAAGGCTTGAAGGGACCGATCAGGTCTATTCCCCATCATGCGACGGCCACGATGGTGGTATGGGTTGTAGGTTATTTGCGGGTGAGTTGGTGCCATGCCCCATCCATTGGCAGGTGGCACATGTCCGGACGAGGGACTCTGCATCATGCAGGGTAGGGCCAGTAGAATCCTGCCATAAGGCTTCCGAGACCAAGATGCAGGATGTGAGATGGGAACCGTAGAGCCCCTATTATATCTCGTAAACTAGGTCGGCGCCTTCCTCGTTGGACACGCATCGAAGATATGGTTGGCAAACACCACGCTTGTAGGGGGTGTCATTGTGAATGACAAAGCCCCTTGCGTAGTTCAACAGCCTTCGTGCCTCGGTAGGGCTAAGGGGCTCGGTCCCATCGATGAGATACTTGATGATCGACTTCCTCCAATCTTGTTTCCAAATGGCGCATACCTCTGGGAGTTCCTTCACCACTGGTTCGGCTAGGACTTCATATAAGGTGTTGACGGGCCCTCTTCTCTTGTGTGCTAGTGGCCTTTGCCAAGATGCCAGCTTCGAGATTGTCTGAACATAGGATGCTTCAAATAGTAATGCCACTGAAGTACTTCTCCATGGCTCGGACGAGGGCTAGGTACCTCACTAGTTCTGATCTAGCTTGTCAGCCAACTCCCCCTTATGGAGAGCGCAATGAGTAGCCTCGACAACACTCGTGTTGAAGATTCCTTGGACTTGGCAATGGATGTGGACGAATTGGCACATGAAGTCTCTGATGAACTCGCACGACATTTGCTTGAGCACATGCAGGTCAGAGGACACGACCGGCTTGTTTTTGCTCTCATGGAAATGCTTGCTCAACTTCTCCGGAAGTTGTTCATATGAGTATACCGAGCACGACGGGAGGGAGAGGTACTAGGATTGAGTGACCCCCAAGAGGGCCAAGGGTAAGCTCTTTGTTATGATGGCCTCACCCCTCCCATGGCTGCTATGGAGGTTTCATACACACAAACAAACTCCATTGGGTTGGAGCCCCCTAAGTACTTTGTGAATTTTGGCATCCGGAAATGCATCAGCCACGGGGTGGCTTGCAAGCCCAGGCTCAGCAGGTTGGTATGGTCAATGAGACTAGTGACCTCGTGGGACGGGAGCCCCTTGAGGTTGGAGGACACGAGGGAAGTTCGGTGCAGTAGTTAGGTGTGGGATCTTGAACTTGGCCGACCTAGGGTAGCCCAGCCCCAAGGTGTCAGCGGCTCATCCCTATGCCCCCAGCTGGGGCAAGGGCCTTCCTTCGCACTTGGTCAAGTTGTGATCAGAGATCGTTGGCTTCTTGAACTCCCGACGAAGATGGCAAGTTCGCCCGAGCGCGGAATTCGACCAACTTGGCATGAAGGGCTTCGACCTCGAGCACCTCAGGGCGTATTGTCTCTCGTGCCAAAGTCCACGCTTGCTCCAGTTGGTTCCTTAACTCCTCGGCTTCTCGGGCTTCCGTGGGCGGCAGGGGTCTTGCTTCGGCTCATGCCCTCTCGAGTTATTCCCGGAGTTCTCCCGCTTCACGAGCCTCGGCCGTAGACTGCAGAACGTCGGCTTGTGACTCCCTCAATTGCCTTCGAAGGTTCTCCAACTCCCGCTCCACCTTCTCATGAGTGTTTGGAGGGTCAGCCTCCCGAGAAGCCACGGTCTCGCCGGTGACCTGGGCCTCTGTGGAGAGGTCCGGCTGCGCCTCCAGCCCTGGGGCAGCGCGGGCTGCAATTCGACTTGACTTCAGCCTCGAAGGGGAGTTCGTACCTCCCACCTCAGTGACCTTCCGTGCCTTTCCCTTCTTAGGTGGCATGACTTCTCGCTCGGATCCCCACAGACGGTGCCAACTATCATTGACACAAGACCGAGCAGTAAACTTAGAAGCAACCCCAATCGGATGTGGGGGGACTCAAGGAGAAGCACACAAGTGACCAAGTGTATTCAATATGAGTGTCTAGGATTACCAATGGCCTCTTCTCTCCCATTACAAGGGATCCTATTTATAGAAGGGGAGAGAGAGGTGAGCGAAGTTACAAGTTTACTCTCAGGGTCTAGCTTACTCCTAGGTTTATCTCCGTCCTTTGTCCCATGCAGACCTCGCCACGTTCGAGACTCTGGGGTTGGTTGGTGGCTGGCACCAGACCTCATCCGAGGTTAGCTCCAGACCTCACCTAGGGTTGGCCCCGGACCTCATCGAGGTTGGTCTTGCGGGCTTCGCCAAGGTTGATTTCTGGACTTGGCTTGGGGTAGACCTTCCAACGGCCATCATCGCTCTGAGGTTGTCATGGGCTTAAGGTGGCACAGGGACCCTCCCCCAACACTAATACTAAGTCTAAAAAAGAATTGATGCTAGTATTATAATTACTAATATATAGTGGTAAGGTTAGTTGAAATTGTGTTACACGTAAATGAAGGTATGCTTCTCTGATGTTCTGGTAATCAAATTTGTGCTGCAATTGTGTGCATATGATGCATCAACTTACAGCTGGCTTATACCATAATTCGGGTTATACAGTAGCTAATGAGTAAATACTCGGGTGGAAATAGATCGAATATGAATTGAATAGTGCTCTTACCGCATTCGTATTCGTATTTTGTAAATGAATATGAATATGAATTCAAATATTCTCGAATACAAATACGAATCAAATATGTAACAAATACGAATTTGAATCGGATATCTACTCAGTTCGGTCAGATTCAAATATCCTCATAACTTACGTAGTATGAAGATATTAATGACATTTTATCCTCATACAGTCACGCTTAATCATCCTAATTCATTTACCTCACTTAAAGGAACATGAATTCACATTGAATTAAAAAAAACTTGTCCAACTAATTAGCCGTATTGTAACAAAATACATATATTGCTTCATCAAATATGGATACAGATACGAATAATTTGGATAAAATAATATTTTGGACGGTAAAAGTCCATACCATATTCGTATCCTTATTTTCATGTGAATTCAAATACGAATACGAATATGAGAGAAATTGCTAATCAGATGTAAAAATGTATATCATATTCATATCCTAACGAATACGGTAACCGGATTGTACGGATAATTTGTATCTATTTCCCACTCCTAGTAAAGACAACACTTTTCTAACTACATGGGATTTATTTGCGCATGGACAAGTATTGTGTTTAAGCCAGTCTTCTCGTAATGCCATAATTATAACCTTCAAGCGACCGAGTGTTTGCTCGGGTGGCTCGGCTCGCTAGTGGGCAGCCAGCCCGCCTGGCTTTGAAGCCTATGGCACACACATTTTTAGGGGGGCACTGTTCATGTGAATAGTATCCCTCTAGCATTGTTCATGTGAATAGTGTCTCCTGAGTACACGCACACGTGGGTGCATTCAGTGGTCAAAGCATGTGCCTGCGCTCCGGAGACTCTTGGGTCTTCGTCTCGTCTCATACGTGTGCATTGGACGCACCCATGTGGGTGTATGGGTGTGTAGTGTTGTGTGTATGCGTGCGTGCGTGCGTTCTTTGTTGTACTCATGACCTTGAAAAAACAATTATAATCTTTAAGTGTTGCATCTTACGCTGCCATGACCATGACGACATGCATGAGGCAAAAGCTGCTGGTCTTTTCTTCGTTCGGGGATGCACTTATTTTTCTTTCATTAGAAACAAAAAATAGAACTGCTCGCATGTGACACACTACTATTGTCATTGGATGAAACACTCTCTATAATGCACCCCTCGACTTAAACAACATCCTGAAGCGGCTAAACCTCTATGTGTCTGGAGCGTTGTTGGGAATAGTCCTAGATCTATTATGGAGAGAAAAAATAACTAGTTATAAGTGTGAGAGAGACCTCACCCGTTGAATTTGTCTTTTGAGGGAAGAATACCCAATACCACTTATAAAGCTGTTGCTTTAGGACTTACATACGACAGCCCGTAGGTTTAGTTGTGTTAAGCCCGTTTGGACCTGAGACCCGAGAAGTAAACCTTGTTGGATCTAGACATGCAACCAAGGTCTAATCTGACAATTGGTATTAGAGCCCAGGTGTACATAGTCGATGTGTGAGGGGGAATGTTGGCCTAGGTGTATAGAATTGATGTGTAAGGGAGAGAATGTTGAGAATAGTCTCACATCTGTTATGAAAAGAAAAAAACGCATATGAGAGAGATCTCAGCCATTTGACTAGTCTATTGGAGAGAATGCCCAATTTCACATATAAACTAGTTAGAGACCCGTGCGTTGCAACGGAGTCATAAAAATGGTGAGACGGAACTTACTGTCTAGCCAACTTCACACATCAAACATTGGAGAGCAAGCGATAGAGAGAGAAGAGTGGCCAGAATACGTAAGGAGATAGGGAAAGTGGAGATGGTGGATAGTTGTATCCTGAGAGAGAGGAGGAGAGATATGAATGGTTCATATCAAATCGGGTAGTTGTAGAGAGGGGAGAGGAGAACGCACCGATGATCACCAACTGTTCTTTATATAATAGTAGAGATTTGTTGTTTTAGGGTTAAGTATTCGATAACCCGTGGACTTAGTTATATTTAGCCTATCTGTACTAAAGCCCAAAAATAAATCCGGTACGAACACGATCCGATGTAACAAACGCCGGTGCTCAACACGCGTGTTCCGTGATGGGAGCGTCGCGCGCGATCCCGGCCTCCACGTCTCTCCTCTCTGCCGCTCCTCCAGTCAGTCCAGTCCAGTCCTCCTCAGCGATGCAACGGCACTTATAAGAAGGCGCAGGGGCATGGAGGTTTGTTACTTGTTACCGTGGGAACAGCCGTGCTGTTAACCCCGGCACATCCGCCCCTCCTCCCACTCCACTTTCCCCCGGAAAATCTCCTCCGCAACCGTCCGCCCCCTGCAACCGCAATTCACTCGTATAGTCCCATATAGGAAGCTGCTTCCCGGAGATCACCTTATTAGTTAGTCTCATCGTCACTGCAGCCTGCTCGCCGACGTAGTACGACGCGACTTGGGTTGGGATGCTCACGTTGGCGGAGCTGGCGTGCCCGACGGGCGGCGGTGAGGGGTCCGTGGACTCGCAGCTGTGGCTGGCGTGCGCGGGGAGCATGTGCTCCGTGCCGCCCGTGGGCGCCGCGGTGTACTACTTCCCGCAGGGCCACGCTGAGCAGGCGAGCGCGGCCGTTGACCTATCCGCCGCGCGCGTCCCGTCGCTGGTGCCCTGCCGAGTGGAGGCCGTGCGGTTCATGGCCGACGCGCAGAGCGACGAGGTCTTCGCCAGGATCCGCCTCGCCCCGCTCCGCCCCGGGGACGCTGTGGTGGACGTGGGCGAGGCCGCGCACGAGGGGCGGCAGCAGGAGGACAGGGCGAAGCCGGCGTCGTTTGCCAAGACGCTGACGCAGTCCGACGCGAACAACGGAGGGGGGTTCTCGGTGCCGCGGTTCTGTGCGGAGACCATCTTCCCGGGGCTGGACTACAGCGCCGAGCCGCCCGTGCAGAACGTCCTGGCCAAGGACGTGCACGGCGTGGAGTGGAAGTTCCGGCACATCTACCGGGGCACCCCTCGCCGGCACTTGCTCACCACGGGGTGGAGCAACTTCGTGAACCAGAAGAAGCTCCTCGCCGGCGACTCCATCGTGTTCCTCCGCGGCGAGGGCGGTGAGGTCCACGTCGGCATCCGGCGCGCCAAGCGCGTGTTCTGCAGTGGCGGGGGCCACGAGGGCCCCTCCGCGTTGCTCGGATGGGACCAGTACAGGGGCCTGATGCGGGGCAATGCGAGCTCGAGCGGCGGGGGCGCGGGCGCCAAGGGGAAGGTCCCGGCCGAGGACGTGGTCGCGGCTGCGAGGATGGCCGCCGCCGGGCAGCAGTTCGAGATGGTGTACTACCCGCGGGCGAGCGCGCCGGAGTTCTGCGTGCGCGCGGGCGCGGTCAGGGCGGCCATGCAGGTGCAGTGGTGCCCCGGCATGCGGTTCAAGATGGCGTTCGAGACCGAGGACTCGTCGCGGATCAGCTGGTTCATGGGCACCGTCGCCGGCGTCCAGGCCGCCGATCCCATCCAGTGGCCGCAGTCGCCTTGGCGACTCCTTCAGGTACGCACACACACCAGCATCACCCTTGAGATATTCTCTTGAACTAGCCTCCACTCCACATGTCATGGAACCATAGTATTAACCAGACGAAATGGTGGCTCCGTCCTGAATTGGCCTCGCAGGTGACCTGGGACGAACCGGAGCTCCTGCAGAACGTGAAGCGCGTGTGCCCGTGGCTGGTGGAGCTCGTGTCGAGCATGCCCAACCTCCACCTGCCGTCCTTCTCGCCGCCGCGCAAGAAGCCGCGGATCCCGACCTACGCCGACTTCCCCTTCGAAAGCCAGTTCTTTCACCCGGCGCCGTTCCCTCCCAACCCACTGGCAGTGGCACACAGCCACGATTTCCCCTTCTTCCCCTTCCCGGACAGTAGTGCTGCTCCTGGAGGTATACAGGGAGCCAGGCATGCGCAATTCGGTCCATCCCTTTCGGATCTCCACATCAGCAACCTGCAGTCGAGCCTACTGTACTCCGGCATCCGCCGCCCCACCGCCGACCATGTCGCTCCTCGCCCACCAAAAATCAGCATTGACTTGACGATTGGCAGCCCGCCCTCCCGCGAAGACGACGTCTCGTGCTCTCTGCCGATTGGCGCAAAGAAGCCTGACGATGTCAAGCCACCGGCGCTATTGCTCTTCGGACAGGTCATACTAACCGAGGAGCAGATGAAAGGTAGCAATTCTGACGGTATGACATCGCCGGGAGCCGCCGGGAACGGCTCGCCTAACTGGGAGTCCGAGAAAGTGCCTAATGTCTCTGAAGGCTCCGGCTCCGGCGTGATCCAGGGCAGCCCGACCAACAACACGTCCTCTTGGAGATTGCAGTGGTTTGGAGATGGCAGCAGCCAGGCATCATCTGAGTTTGGGCTGGAGCCGGGCCAGTGCAAGGTGTTCATCGAGTCAGATACCGTCGGCCGGAACCTTGATCTCTCGGCGCTGAGCTCGTTCGAGGAGCTGTACAGCCGCCTGTCTGACATGTTTTGCATCGAGAGCGCTGAACTGAGGAGCCATGTGCTCTACCGTAGCGCCGCCGGCCAAGTCAAGCACGTCGGTGATGAGCCTTTTAGGTGAGCACATTGGAAACTTATCTTCGGTCATTTTTACACTTCAAACGAATCATATTGTCACTCGTTATCAATCCTTGACCTCAACACAATGCCTTTTCCCTCGTTTGCAGTGTGTTTGTGAAATCGGCTCGGAGGCTGACAATACTGACAGACGCTGGCAGTGACAACTTAGGGGGCTAGGAAGGAAGCAATCATCCGAATGACTTAGGGCGCTACTCCTAGTCCTAGGGAGCAATAAGCCGAACTACATGTGCTGCTGAATGAGCTGTGGTTTCTTCTCGATCCAGCCTAGAGGTTTAGTCAGCAAAGCTGATGCAGCGTTCAGTTAGCTTGTTTTTTTCCCCATCCTTTTTATTTCTCATCATCGTAGGAGTTAAAGAAGCTCTCATCATGCAAACAAAATGTACTTATCTTGATCATGAAATGTACTTCTTGGTTGCCATTAATTATGTGGATTTCAAACCTTGTGCTGATTCAGAAAGTTGAATGCTCTTGGTCTCTGACCGGTGGCCAAAGAGACAAGATTGGCAGGTGCAGGCTTAAATGTAATTGTGTACTGTTAGAATATTTACTAGGCACTGCGGATTCTGAATCAGGGGTGGTCTCAGCTCCTGGCATTTTCATTTGTTCCCTTCTTTGCCTGAGCGGCGACTGTACATTGTGTTGCCTTCAGGGCCTCCTTGTCCTTTGATTGCAGAGAAAAAATAATTGTGCTGTCTGGCCATTTAGCCTGGAATATTGTTGCATGAAATGGACATCTCACCTAACACAGAGCCAAAAGAACAGTGTCTGCAGTAGTGACCCTTCCATTATTATTCCATGATGCATCACTGTTTCTCTAAAGTTCTTCTGATTTTTCAATGCTGACAGATGCAGAACCATTGGTGTACGTATCTGTGACCCTGTTGGGAACTAAGCCTGTAATTTGTGCCTAACATTTGCTCATTTGCTTGTTTCAGCATAGTTGAAATCAACAAAGGTCGTCAACGGCGGTGTAAACTGCACCATATACTCAGACGTTGGACCATTTACCGGAAGACAAAGATGATTCCATCACCTGTTTGGTCTCGGTTTGCTTGTCTGGTAAGTGTTCTTGACCACATCCTTGTCACGAAGACAACAACAGGCGAGGGAGGAGGAGGAGGAGGAAGGCAATGTTAGGGGCCAAGTTACAGGCGAAGGATGCCAGTCACAGGGCGTTGTCCCGTCCGCCTGTCACTCTGAAAGAATGTTACACAGCGAATGATAGGGGTGTGCGATCAGACAGGCGCTTTTGCAGGGGAAGTTGCTGTCCTGCGTTCCACACATGACGCCGACGAGTCTCTCTCGGGTGCTGGATTAGAATAGAGCCATGGACGTTACTGTTCACCTATACAGGCCATTGATTGTTTAATCAGGGAGGTTCTTGCTGTGACAAGGAACTTGCCAAGGGAAATCATAACAGTGGCAGGTTTAGTTGCCAGGTCTACGACTTTGGATACAAGTTGCCTTGCTTAGTGGCGCAAGTGTTGGGCATGCTAATTTAATCTTCAACTTAAATATTTGGCTTGTCGGGATTGCAAAACTAGTCTGTCAAATGTACGAGGAACCATTATTATAACAGGCTTTTCTGATGAAATGGTAGATTTGATACTACATGAGCTAGAGTTACTAATTTGATTTTGTAATTGGGTTTTGCTAGATATCATTTGAGTGTTTTTTTATTTGTTAGCACTTAATTTTTTTTATCAATTAAATGTTGTTTTGTTTGTGCTATATGGTTTTGAATTTATGACTTTTTTCTATGTCAATAATATAATAAACGAGTAATCAATTTGTTTATTATCGTCGGAAGTTACAACATAAACGAAGCTTCGTGCTGCAAACTGCTCATTGCTCATTAGTTTGGTAAAACTTCACCTCTCCAGCTAGCATACTGCTGTTGAGCGAAGCATCGATGCATACTGTTGAGCATTCTACATACTGTACTGTTGAAGGGGCCCTGTCAATTGAATTAACCCGGGTTTTTTTTTGTTTGCAGGTACTGGTATTTTGGTTGGTCTCAGTTTGTTGATGATAATGCCGGATTGTCCGTGCCCGTAACCATTGTTGTCTGCTAGCACTAGCTTTTCCTTCGAAGAAAGGAATGCACATGAATTAACGTCGGTTGAATCGTTCACATCCATGTATATCGGCTCTAATTTTTGCAAAAAGGAAAGTTGGTCATGCTGGTATCTAGCTAGACAGCACCCAACATAGATTCAGACGTGGTACCGCAGAAGGAGCAGGAATAGCCATGAACATCACTGGAATATTATTATGCATTGTATAGCTGTTTAAGTTGCCTTTCGTAAAAGAGAGAGCGAGAGAGGAGAGAGATGAAATGACTCGAGAGAGATGCAGCTCTCGTGAGATGAAATAAAGAAAGCGGCTAGCGTCGGTGCGGTGCGCAGCGCCCGGTCCGGCGTGTCGGGCTGCCTGCGTGTGTTGTGTGAGCCAAGCAATGGAGTGGCAACAAATGGACAGCACATACTACTGTACTGCGTGAGAGATGGAGGTGTGGGAAAAGTCAGCAGAGTCAAGAAGTCAACGAGGTTACGGTGGGGACGCCGTGGCACACTGCACCATGTCGGAGTGCCTGGGCCCCTCTTCACCTCGCCGTCTACTCTCTAGCCCCATTGATTTGTTTGTTTACTTGTGTTTAGGCAGGGGGATTAAAGGGGGGGAGAGAGAGAGAGGGAGAGGTAAGAGTGATTGATTAATGAGAAATGGCCCGGATGAACAGGTGGAAGACGGTGTGCTTAGCCAAACCGGCAAGGAAGGCAAATTAGCATGACCAATCAGTACGTAGATAGACCAAGGTCGAACCAAGCGGACAGTAAATACATTGTTCAGTAGTTCTATTGACGCAAATTGAACTTACCGCTCCCATTAAATGGCATGGCGGGATCGAGTGCAAGCTCCTCTCTCTTATGACGAAACTTCAAATACTCGATGCACTAGTGGACTATAACCTCCTCCCCATGAAGTGATTTACTACTTGCTATACATAATACACATCAACTAATAGGCTAGCTGATACGCAAAAGGTGTGCGGTAAATCTCTCCTCTTCTCCTTGCGGTCAGCAAGAAGTTTACGGTTTTGGTGTGTGTAACCCAACTCAAAACTTTCTCCAACTTGCGGCCAAAGAAGAACAGCAGCAACACCGAGATAATTTGGCCGACAATTGCACAAGATCAATTAGCACCGAAGTAGAAGCAAGTCGGCGAGGTCTCTCAAACCGTGAACAAGAATTGATCGCGAACTATAAGCTTGAATCGTGTAGACTCGGAGGGCAATTTGAAGAACGATGCTCTTGACCCATACATTCTCTCTCAAACCCTAGTTAAGAAACCCTCGTGCAAGAATAAGCACACAAGTTTGCACCATGAACATTGCGACTTTTCTATATATTTCTCAATCCATTCTAAGAGATCACTTCTATCAAAATTTGGAAAGTCTAATTTGGGCCCCTTAGCAATGGACTTGTAAAAATTGTTGACTGTCTCATTACTAGGGTTTGAGTTCCACTGCCTAGCATAGTACTGATATTGGGGGTGGTTCATGTGGTGATTGGGATTTGGATTCCACTGCCTAGTAAAATGATGTCCATGGTTGGGATTCATCTAGTTCAAGGTGGGGGAAACAGGAGCAGAGTGTGGCGACAGATTCGACCCCAAGGAATCGGTGTTGCAGAGAAACCAGTGGATGGGGGATAGGGGTTACCTTCACGGCTGGTGTTGAAATTGACTCCCTTAGTGTTGTTTAGATTTATTTGACCCAGATCTTTAATCCTCCACATCATTTCCATATCCAATTCACTTAGCTGAGCATGATCTGGGATATTTCTTGGCACTTCATTTCTCATGGGAAAGGTACTCACTCTAGTATCCTGCTTAGTTGCTCGAACCTGAGATCCCGCAATTCCTTGCAGCAAAGCTTCCACCTGTTCATCTGGGCTTGCATACCTACCATTTGTTTCTGCAACTTGCCCACCGAGTGCTGCATCAGATCTGCCTTGTTGTTCACCTCTTTTGCCTCTTGTATTATGGTCACGAACTCCAAACTCTCTCCCTCATTTCTTGTCGCTGGTTTTGTCATCTCTCTGCAGATCGGGTGTGAGGCTAAGGAATTTTACCAAGGAATAAGTCCCGAACCCTCACCGCACTCTCGATCTCTTCTGCCACCAGATCAGGAATTAACCGAGGATTTTACAGTGAAATGCAATTTACCAACCTAATCAAATCTCAATCAATTCGCCGATGAGGATTGTGTGAGTTCTAATACCAATTTGTTATATCTTTAGACTGGATCCGAATAAGGGAAATAGAGACACAAGAACAAAACATATTCTACAAGTTACCACCAGATATTTTGGCATAATAACGTGATATCCCTAATTCCAGCTTAGCAATGGTGTCCTAACCATGCAGGCTATGGATGCGACATATAACATGGGGATGCTATTCTTGAGCCAGCACTACTCTAAGCCCATACGCACAGCAACGCATGTGTAGCCAAATAGAAAAGGCAGCTAGTGGGCTCCTTGCTTTCAGTGCTCACAGCAACAACGACCACCACAGGGAGACACCGCAATCGACACCGCAAAATGCTTCACTGATCCCGATGCCTGCGGTGCTCACCTATGCACCAGCGGTCTGGGTCCCTGGGATAGTGTCGACTGTCGAGTTTACTAGCATAGTCTATCTCAAAAAAAAAAGAAAAGAAGATTACTAGTATAGTCTTGTTAGTATTATAACGTTTTCTCATGTCCATTTGACCGGCGTTAGCGAGCTTCGGCCAGGGAAAACCGGTGGTTCTTCCTCCGGTGCCGGGCCGCGGACAGCGGCTCGGTGTTCCCGGAGAAGCTAGTGTAGGAGAACGTATTTTCTGGCTTTGTTTGTTGTGCTGCCTCGGTTGGGCGCGAGCAGTTGGAATGGAAAACTCTATGCCTGCCTGTGCACGAACGTCCTTGGGCATTGGAGCCCTGCCCGTGTGCACGGGGAGCAGCGTAGAGACTAATCAAATGGCATGCATCCTCGGTTCTACTGGGGACTGATCTGGCTTACCTTACTGTACTACCCTAAAGCTATGAGCTAGATTTGTGGTCTCCATGATAGACGGAAGAGACGTATATCACTCCACTTATATTAGGAGAAAGTGTGATTACTTTTCACGTCAGCAGTAAGTTCTTTTAGGCTGTAGTTTTAACTTTTATCTTTTGGTTTTTGAATACTAGGTTTTCATGAGACAATATAAAGAGGTAAAAAGTTACATACGATTTTGAATGATACATCTGAACTCGGTACAATGTGTACTACAGTAAAAAATGCGTTGTTTGTAGCACACAGCCCAAAAAACCAAAGGGTGAGCCCTCTTGAACGCTGCCATTAATTTATTATTAGTGTATTAGTGTACACATGGTTGTTAATGTTCGTCCTCTACTTGGTGAGTTGCTGGGCTCATGGGTGTGGTTCTGCTTATGAGCAGATCGTCTTTTTTTCCCTGACCAAATAAGAGCACATCGTGTCCACACAGGATCAGGTTGTCATAAATAGTACAAATATATACCAATAGGGAAATCGACAATGCAGAGTGTCTCGAATCTGGCAGTGCCTTCAATTTTCTCCATGAGTACATTAAAAACCACAAGTCTTTACTATAATTATTATTCCATCTGAAGTTTTGGACATGAAACTATTCATTCGTGAGACCCATGTTTGACCCCGGGCTGTCCTGTATGTTTGGCGCTTATTTCTTCACGGTTGTGTTGAACCGAAAGCTGAAGCAGCTTTGGTGTACATTCTGAGGCTATAAATGCAATGTGGATGGTATGATCTAATACGCATAGCTAAATACAGGATAAATGAACACTATGTGAATACCCCAAGTTTGGGGAACAATGTGCATTGCCTAAATATTGGCAGGAAGAGCGGTCAAGAAAGCCAATGTGTAAGGAGAAGTGGACTTGCCGAAAGGTGTACACCATCGTGGAAGCTTCTCAAGAAACCTCCCAACCATCGGTGTTAACTCTATTCACATCTGTTCTTAGTTTTACTGATAAAGGAAGATCTTCTACTTCAGCTTCTTTTGGAGATGCATGGGTAGCATCACTTGACCAGAAAAGGGTTAGCTGGAATTTTGTTGGCGAATTCTAATTGGCACCTGCAAACTGGCTTGTATGCCATCCATCGACCTCGCTCTTATTACCCAGTAGAACCAAGTTCTCCGAATTCACTGAAGAAAATAACACGGAAAGGCCAAATAACATGAAAATATCAATTATCTAGGCTCTCATAAATTTTGGAAAGACTACTAGTTCGCGTAAATGCATTACTAAATTCTCCATAACCGATGCAAAGGTCAAAGGGTAGCAAATCCATAACCGAAGCAAACAGGGGCGGAACTGGGCCTTGGGCTAGGTAGGCTATAGCCCGAGGCCTAGCAATCCCACTAGTACTACCTTCATTTAGTACTACCCTTATAATATATATATGGTATACTGGCCCAGCCTGAGGCCTAAAAACATGCCTGCCCAGCAGCCCAAAGCGCGCTCAGCCACGCGCCCTCAGCCCACCAAGCCAGCCTCAGCGGTAGAGCCCTAAATGTGCGGGTCCTCAGCCACCAACCCTAACCTAAATAAAATCCCCCACCGAGTAAGAGGCATTCGCTGACCACCGCCAACCCCCGATCCACGTGAGCGCGACCGCTCCCCCGTTGCCAGCCGCTCCCCGATCCACTACATCTTTTACTCAGTGGCATCATCGATTGAGTCATCTTTGCGGGTCACGCCTGTCTTCCTTAGTTCGTAGTTGTCTTTTAGGGTCTGTGTCTGGTGATGCTTCTCTCAATTATCAATGTTGTAAGCTTAGCAAACAACTTCAACTCACTATCCTTCCAATGAGTCAGTGTCACAACGTCATTTTGATCTTGTTCATTCTGATGTATAGGGTCCAACTCCTTTTGTTTCTAAAGGAGATTATCAATATTATATAATTTTTATTGATGATTTTTCTTGGCACATATGGATATACTTTATGTCATATCGTAATAAAGTTCTCTCCATCTACAAGAATTTTGTCACCATAATCTGTACTCAGTTTGACTCTCCTATTCATATTTTTCATGTTGATTACACTGGGGAATACTTGTCAGGAATAATTGACTAGGGCACAACACTTGCATTTTATCTCCAAACTTAGTATGTGTATGTGTTAATGATAGAATATGATTGTTATATGTTTCCTTATATAAATTGGTCTTCTTATCTGTATATACACACTTCTCCGTATACCCTCTTTGAACTTTCTATATATATTACCTTTTGGACCTTACGAATATACACATAATATTCATAACAATCACCAACCTCTGGCTTATACCTGAAAAGGTCAAAGCCAGCAAACTGGGCTAAGACTAGAAGTTCGTCCGTAAAGCTAATTGTAAGTTCATTTTGCACGCGCCAGAGAAACGGGGGCATACAATCAAATGACCCTAACCCCTACGCCACCAAGAAAAGGATGACCTTTACAGTCTGATCGGCCAAACATTCAGATTCAGAAATCAATTGGTAATCAAACAAACACATGGTGCATATTATTAAGGTAGCATAACTCAATACAAACTCATAAAGAAATTCAAAGTATAAATCATTTGTTCCATGGCCTGTAAATGAATTCGTATAACAAGTTATAGCGAACCATGATACTACCAGTTCCCATGGCCCCGGGGGAAAATCTACAGTTTAATTCGGTACAAATCACAACAGCCCCTCCTGCTCGAATCAAATACACCATAATATTCACATGGAAACTACAATACCTTACCCTGAGAACTTTAGGAATAAAATGGGAAGCCCCATCTTCCAGAAACTACATTGACCTTCCCAACCCCACTTATCCAATCAAATGCACCGCTCAACTCAGTACGATAAACAATGAACTCTGCTTCGAACCCAGAAGCCAATGTCACTGTATTGCCAGAATTATCCAGCAGGAACACAAAAATGAATCGCTGGTAAATGATACAGCAGCAAATACGAGGAAGGTAGCGAGTGAATACCTCGCCCGGAGCGTCCGCACGTAGACCAGCTTGTTGACCCGCTCCACCACGCCGCACAGCGTCGCCACCACCTCCCCACCCTGATCCGACGTCCCATGCCCCCTGCACGCACACGCACGCATACACACCCAAAACGCCCCCAATCAGTCCATCACTACACACGAATGGAGAATAGAAACAGATGGAGAGGGATAGTGACGGGAAAGGGCAGGGTTTACTTGAGGATGTTGTCCTCGTGGTTGACGTGGATGGTGTCGGTGACGGCGGCGGCCGATGAGGCAGCCAGGGAGAGGGTCTGGAGCTCGTCGAGCGCGGCCTCGAGGCGGGGTCTGGTTCAGCGAGAGGTGAAGGCCTCTCATGGCCCTGTTACGGGCGGAGATAGCCCCGGCCTTTGCCTCGGGCTGGGCCGGCTATTTTGAGCCGAATCTATAAAGGAACAACAAACCTGCCAAGGAACAACATATTCTTAAATCATAAGTTTTAATGGATCTTGATCCTGGACCCGGGCTATAACCCACATAGTCCGAGGCCCAGATCTGCCAGTAGCCCCGTACGCTCTGCCTAGGGAACACACGTTAGAGGAGGAGCGAGAGTCAGGGTCGGCGGAGGGAGTCGGGCCGGCCAAGGGCAAAAGTCAGCAAAACCACAAGTAAAACCTGCCCAAATCGGTCGCGTGTGCGCTCAAAGCCGTGCGGGCCCAAGGAACATGGAGCCGGCCGGAGCCTTGCCTGTGGCAGTCTCGTCGGGTTGGGCTTTGGATCAGATGGAGTCGCCCGATTATGGACGGGACGGGACGGGTTGAGGCTAGGCAATTTTTGCTAACCAGGCTGGGCTTGATTTCCTTTTTGTTGGGTTGTGGCCGAGTGTAGTTCAATCCAAGCACAGCTTTTGGGTCTGCTTGGAAGCTCGGTTTTCGACCTAAAACCGGTGTAAATTACGAGACCAAAAAATTTTCACGTTTGGCTCAAAAAATGTGATTGGGTGGGCCGGTAGTACAATAAATTACAGTTGGTTTGGGCTGGTACAACCGGGGAAAAAAGATCTCGTGATGAGGCGATAGTATTTTTAACAGGAAGGACGGGGACGCCTCGCTCGTTTGCCCCTCGTTTGCCCACAACTAGAAGACGGCAACGAGCATGGCGACGACGAGCGAGCTCATCAGCGCGGCGGCGAGCGGGCTCATCGGCGGCAGCGAACGCGGGCCTGCGTGCGTCCGCGCGTGGCAAACTGAGGGGAGCCGATGCGGCGCGATGGAGCCGCGGAGGTGGGCAAGCAGGGGCTTCGCGGATCAGGAGGCGCCTCCCCATCGGGGCCTTACTCGTCGCCTCTGGCGAGGAGGCCGCGGCCATAAGGATTTAGGTGAGCGACATGTCCCTGCTTTAGTTGCTTTTTGATGATGCCTGAATTTTCTGATCGATTTCTCCAGTTTTCTAGCTCCAATTCGATTCTCATCTGAAACTTCGATGCTTAATGCAATGGTCACTCATTTTGAGGAATCGATAATGGATCCTTGTTGCTCAAATCATAGAGTTAGCACTTGTTTATCTTCTTCCCCAAACATACTACTCAGGGGGGATTTTTATTTCACTGGTATTTTTTTTTGTTACGAAAATTTACAGGTGTTTTTCGTTTACGAGTGAAAAAAATCCAGCCCAAGCAAACCCTCCGGGGAGTTCTTATTGATTTATACCTATTTTTTTAAGTCGCTTTCAGTATAAGGCAGATATTATGAAAGCATCATATCTAACTCATCTCGCTTCTATTTCACACATATATCTTACTCATTTTTTTTCTTCCGTTATTTATTTTTAATCAATACGTATTAAATTCTACCTATTTTTTTAAGTCGCTTTGAGGATAAAGCAAATATTATGGGCGCATCACATCTAACTCATCTCGCTACTTATCTTACACATATACATTCTTTACTTTTTTACCATTTATTTTCTCCTTTTAGAACCACTTTATTTCACCGTTACTTATTTATTTTTAGTTAAAAGCTACCAGTCGTAGTTAATACGAATGTCCCTTTTAATAAACTCATAGGTCTGTTTCCTGATGAACCAGACAACCTGTTGTTGCTGAGGAACGAGCTAAGCTCGGACGGCAAGGGAATCGTGGTACTCCCTGTCCGCCAGGAATCCATCCTCCTTTTCAAAACTCTCGCGCCTCACTGAATAAAATTAGGAACAGGAGAGCTCGTTGTTTTCCGTAAAAGTTCTCTATGTGCAGGGTGCGCATACATGTGTGTGCATTGAGTGTACGTTCGTCTTATACCCTTGAAAAAACCTGCCGCTGCCACGACGTCCGCTACGTCTTTTTGCCGGATTCTCCACCGTAACTGAAACCAAAAGGCTGTGGGCGTGACGAGGAATCACAGCTCAGGTGCATGGCTAGTTGTGCACCACGGTTGCAACGCCTCTACACTCATCCGCCTCTCGATAGCACACTCTCTTGTCCTGCATTCGGATGAAAAACGAATCCGTTTCAAAACAAAACCACACACACACACAAATTAGCCTTGTTCCTTGTGACTTGCAGCTCCTGTTTGAAAGGGAAAAAAAGTGGCCCCGTGTATAACTGTTCCATTTCCTTCCAACCCTTTTGCCAAGGTCCTGGTGGTCAGCGGAAACAAGCAGGTGAATCCAATGTCCGCCGAGGGCGAAAGGAGGCTGCTCAAGTGCCGGAAAGATTACGAGATCGTTGTTGAACAGGTTTTTCATTCCTCTCTTTAGGCTTTATTTCGTATTTGTCGATGCAACCCTGTTGGAAATCCAATGCAGACGTTGAAGGAAGAATTGTCTCCCCGCTGCTCATAATTTTACATGTTTTTTTTCCACAATTCAATCCGTCTAGTTCACTTCTACACCACTAGAAAGTGGCACACTACTCTATTAAATATTTGATTGTCGGTGTTGGCTTCATAATGGCCCATCACCGGTGGTCGGGGAAGAAGCCGCAACAGAAGATATATGATGTTGCCTCAATCCTCAGAGCCGCGGGTTTGTGTTGAGAAAAGTCGATATATCTATGTATGCGTAGGTTCGTTTGTTCTGATTGATCCATTTTCATCTTGTTAGTCTCACAACTTGACCGCATCGATGATCTCACCCCCCAGTGACCGATTTCGGTAGGGTGCACAAGATTTATCCCCCTCTCGTCGTGGTGATTTTCTGGATTTGCCTCTGGCTCCAACCTCCAATCTTGCCACACAGCTTTCCGCTAGATGCCGTGGTTTTCCACTCGGCACGCCTTTGGTGATTTGAGCACAACAATTTCAATAAGAGGCTTACCGGAGCTGGGCAGGAGGGAAGGTGGTGCTTCCTGGCCCGATTGACAGAGGAAACCATGTCTTGGTGGGGTGATGCAGTTGTGGATGTACAACTTTATCTATCAAGGTTCAAATCTTGATGTATCTTGTGTCCAAAAAAAGTTAGAGAAGAGAAAGACAAGGGTAGAAATGATTTAAAGATGGGAAAACACTAAGGTAGTGTTTAGTTGCTATGACTAAGTGAGATGCGATGGGATCGTCCCGGAACGAGGAATCGTCCTTGTGTTTGGTTGGTGGGAGGAGGTAGATCAAGTGGGATGGGTTCGTCCCTGTCTAGGGAATATTCCACTGAGATTCGGGATGAATTTGGAACCAAGATTTTGGCCGGACGGTGTGGAATGGGGTGAGATTAGCAATGATTAGTGATAATTAGCATGTTTTAGTTTTAATTAGTTATAACTAGTGTAAGGTTACCGTTGATAAACGATAATTATTCGCAATATTGAAGTGGAATTAAAGTGTAGTCAACTTGTTAAGCGGTCATCCTTCCTTAAATGAGTTGTCCAAATATGGCTCGCTTGCTAAGTTGTTTCAAACGTATAAGTCATGATGAGTTTGATGTTTTTGCTAAGTTCTCAAAATACAGTAATCGGTAGTACCTGAAGTACATGCTAACTAGGACATCTCAATTTAAAAGAAGAAAAAAAACTAGGACATCTGAGCGTATCTGCGCTAAGAAAACATCTCAGTATTCTTCTGTGCCTGCAGTTCGGCCCACTGATGGACAAGATCGATTCATGGTTGGAGCAACACAGGGCGCCGGAAGAATCACCGGTGAAGTGCATGCCTTCCCTACTCCTGCACACGTTGTTAGGCCTGTTTTGATTACTTCCACGCAGACAGATACGCACTACTAATAACTTCTTTAAATGGCACTGACATAGTATAGCACTCTTCCGTTCTTCTGCCATACCATATGCGCAGGCTTCTGACGTGGAGGACAGCGCCCCGCCTGAGCAAGTTCGCCTTGAAGGGCTCGCGGACACCATCCGAAGGTTCCTGCGGGAGCTCGATGGACGCAGCGCAGCGGGAACGAGCGGCGACGCCACAGACCAGAAGCCCAAGATTTCCCGCTGAGAAATTTGCATATGGTTCTGCAAGGCACAAAGTAGAAATGCAGCTGGATGCAGCGTTTTCGCCGGTCCTTAATGGATGTTAGGGATGCAAGATATCTCCTTTTGTTTTGAGTTTTTGGGCTGCGATTTTGTAGCTGTGGACGTTGGAATATGCCTCTTGGGCTGTGTTTGCCAACCGTTGTCGAACTCATTCAGTGTCATCTGAAACTGAAGTGGACGTCTCTTTTGTCTCATAATAACAGGCGAAGCATTCCCGTCCGCAATCTCACCCGAAAATTCCATTGGCAGAATTTATATGTGGAGTACAATGTTTTGCTTCTTATAGTTGCGAATGTGACTGTTGTGGAACCAGCTAAACAGTAGGTAGTTTGTATCCTTTCTCTCTTGGGGACGTGAAATTAATAGAGCTAAAACCACCGCTTGTGTGTGCGGAAGAGAGCTAGTGAGGAAAAGACGAAAGAACCCTCTTGCCCTCTTGGAGTTCTTTATATATAAGTGGGGGCTGCATAGTAAATACCCATTCTATCCCTCAACAATTACACAAGGAGATGGTATAAAGGTAAATTCTCTTATACGTACAATATCATACTTTTAGGTTTACTCTAGGGCCCACTAGGCAATCTAGACGCCCCAAAGGGCTGGACACCCCACAACAGTACTCTCTCGATAATAAGTTTAGAGGTCTAGAGGGGCAAGCTTCCTGATTCGCTCGATGATGGGAAATGGTCCAACAAAACGAGGGTCCAGGCTTCCTTTAGCCCCCAAATCTAACCACAACTTTGGTCGGGGAGACTCTCAAAAGAACCTGATCACCTACTTTGAATTCCAGTGGATGACGGGAACGGTTAACGTAACTCTTCTGGCTACTCTAGGCTGAAAGGAATCAAGCTCAAAATTATTCGCCCTGGTTAGGGCAAAAGGATAGTACTCAGCAACAAAAGCGACGATGAAATCCTCCCACGTAGGTGGCTATGCATGGGGCCCACGAGAGTTGAGAACCTCAGCCCACCACAAGTCCGCAACCCCCAACAGCTGTTGGGAGGCAAACAACACCTTCTCCTGAGTGGTGAGCTCCATAGTGTTGAACTTCTTGTTTATGTACCGAAGCCAGTCGTCCGCCTCCACTGTCCCTAATCCGCTGAAAGTTCGCAAGCCCAAGCGCTGCCACTTCCTCATTGTCATATGAGGAGCAGGGGGAAGCGGCGCTTGGACTGGTACAACTATGGCGGCTACTGCTTGACTGGCGAGCATAGTTGGGAGAGCAGTCTGCAGCAACATGACCAAGTTCGCTCTGAGAGGCCGCTGACGCCGAAGAAGAAGGTGGAGCGCCAGTTGTGCCTGGAGTAGGATCCACAAGTGGAGGTAACGTTGATGCATCAGAAGCTGAGTTTTGTTGGTGATGAAGCTTGACCCTGGCTGTAAGGATTATTAGTACTTCTGTGAACCCGGTCCAAGTACTCATACACCCGAGCACTGGCACGCCTAGCGGAGGCATACTATTGCATGGAAGTAAAGGATTGGAATAATGTTATAGCCTAGTGATAGGATAAAGGAATTGGTAATTGGACATGGAATCATGGTAATATGCCAGTGGCTAGATATGCATGCATGAATAAATTAACCCGAAGCCCTGTGTAAGTGCAAAACCTCCTTTTTTTAGAAACTACAATCTGAGCACCTCATATACCAATATGAGATACCATTATGAAACGCCATAAAAAGTAATGAGTAAATAATAAAAGCAACAATAGAAATCACTAGGAAATTAAAACTTTAAGAGTACTTTATTAGAGAACCAACGGAAGCTGAAATAAATATTTGAAACCTAGGACCGGTCCACTTTTAACCAAATGAAGAATAAATAAGATAATATAAATAGTGGTAAGCCACGGTACTGAAAACTCGAGTGCCCCCACCCATGCATGTTGCTATCACATCACTGGCCTTTTACTTGGGAACAAAAAGAGCAAGCGTGAGATTTGAAAATCTCAGCAAGTTTTCAACAACGGTCACAAGCAAGATGTGTAAAGGACAAGTAATGCAAGCAAGTAATTGACACAGATTAAATGCAATGAAACTATATTATCGAAAACACTGATACAGATCAGTGATAGATGTAACATGAATGGTGGAAATAAGAATAATTGTTATTTAGCAAGTTATGATAATGGCACCAGCGATTACTTCTCACACACATGATTATACGAGAATAGTCATGCATGCCACTGTCCTCGACTGTATAACCACAGACGAGACACAATATCCTGAGTAACGAGAGTGTAAGCCCCCCTGTACATTACTAGGTGGGTGGAAACCTCCCCTATATGTGGGTAACCCTAGGCCAGGTAACTGATATGTTATTATCAGATTATATGGAATGAATTTAAGGAAACTAAGGAAAGGCAAAGATATGCTAAGATTGAAAATAGAAAGGCCTAATTCCCGATATGGGTGATGAGGAATGATAATATGGTGATAGAGATCTAGGAATTAATCTAAAAGGAATATTATAACATAGCTCACACAATGTTGTCAACTATCAAGTTTTATTACGTGATAAATGATTATTAGTCAGATTAACGTGTATTATACATAATTTCGTCATAGCACACATACAACATCACACAAATAATGGTTCAAGGTATCAGGGAACTAAAGCATAGCTGCCCTACTGTTAAAAGAGTACTAATGGTTTAAACCTAAATAAAGCATGTTCATATGCTACCATATTAATGGTTAAAGCATTAGTTCTAAATCACTGAGTAAAAGCATGAATTCTAGAACATTATTAATCGGGCATTCTAATAAACCTAAAGCATGTAAAACTGGATAACCTAGATCATCATGGTATAAATACTATATTAATAGTCTATGACCAGGCAAGCATTAAAATATGACAATTATACTCAGTAGCAGTGGTGAAAATTAATCATAGAACAGGTGTTATACGGAACGAAGAAGTTAACAGCCGCAAGGTACTTGCCTTGAGCACGTTCGGTGGACTCGTTGTACGAAGGATCTGGAATGCGCAACTGCCCAAATGCTCCCTCAACGACTGCGTGCAAATCTACATGATAGAACAAAAGTGAATTAGGTACAACCCAGTTGGAATTGACGACAGACGACACGAGATACGCTTGATTGAAAAGAAACGGGTTCGCTAGCCCCCTTTGCCGTGCAAATTGTTGTTCGGCTAAGCGAACCACGTTCCACAGCGCACACTAACGGAAATCCGCGCGAAACGCGATTTGGCCATGACCCAACCGACCGAACCACGTCGGCACCGTGCGTCGGCCGCACCACCACCTCTGGCCATCGTCGCCGCCACCGGCTGGCCCGCGCCACCGCCTCCCTGCAGCAACCGGCCCATGCCGTCACCTTTCGGACTCGCTAGCCTGTGCCGCTACCGCCTGGCCACGCCGGGCTTGTGCCGCCGCCGCCTGGCCGCGCCCCGACATACGCGCCTCAGCCATGCTGCCGTCGGGCCGCTGCACCGCCGCTGGGTCGCCACGCCTCCACTGGGCCACTGGTTGGCCAAAGGCCCAAGAGAGAGATGGAGATAGATGGGAATACAAGAGAGAGACCTGATTAGGGAGAAAAAGGATGTTTGTGCACGGGAAAAAAACTGGCCCCCTTTTATTAGCCCTCCAGTCTAGATTAGGAAGGCTAATTAGGTTTGTCGGTTTGCGTTTTTTTATAACACTTCCAATTACATGGTGCTACAATATCTCTCTATCACTTTTTGCACCACTCGTCACTTTATTCTAAAAGCTACTTTTTTCAGTCATCACTATTTATTTTCAAACAAAAGTCATAAAACACAACCAAAAAACATCAGCAAAAGTCTATAGGAATGCCCCCTTACTTTAGTGAACTGTGGCCGCTTCTGCTCCGTTGTGTGTGTCATATCATGTCGTGACCTCTGAAGCTGAAGCTCCTCCAATTTAGTCCCGGAGGTCGAATCATTGGATGGATCCCGTGCTGTGTTCGTCGCGCTTCTTAGCCATTTTTTGTGTGAAACAAACAAAAGATGCTTTGAAATATTGTCATCGGCAGGCTCACCACACCATTCAGTGAGAACTGCATGTGGTGCAACAGGCTTCTTCGCTTCCTCTGGTGGCAAGGTACCCACCCATCCCGGGACCTGGACAGCATAAGCGGCACCTCGAGTAATACCCGTTTGTCCAGAAACACTCGGACTAACACTGAGACGACATCCATTTTCCTCCAAAATAGCAGGAAACGTTCAAAACCAGCCCCCTGAAAAGAATGCTGCTGTTGCCGGTCGGGACAAAACAACCTGTTTCAAACTGATTTATATCATCTTGATCGTAGCATATATATACGTCTTGTTCTAACTCTGGGCTAATGTCTCATTATTGTGCACACAAGCGAATCGCGCATCTTTGTGTTTCAGGTCGTCGAATCTGAAAAGTATTGTCTGCGGTAATGCCGGTAATCAGTGAGGAATCGGTACGTATCAGCATCGGTACCCGATGCAGTACCAACTTCCAGTGCCCCCCTGGGAGCAAACGATGCTAGTAAAAAGCTTGTACGGGCTCTAGAAGATGCTTGCCTAATGGGGTGACTGGAAAGTAGACAGCGAAGGACTGGACAAAGAGGCTTGATCCGGAAGTCATCAAGCAAATCATGTCGATTGGGGAGCAGTACCGTACGATATTTGTCTGAACTTAAGTATTCTTCTGCATATGATGCGTCTTTTGTCAAAAGCTTAGACCGCTGCCTCGCTGGTGCTTCGTCACCCGATGTGAGATTGATAGATGTTTTGCTTTTGAAGAAGGGAGACTTCTGAACTGTGATGGCATGACGATGACAATTTTTACGTTGGACGCAACTCGCGGGTACTGCAGCTTAGTGTTGACATGCATGAAGCCGTTTTATGATGACAGTGTATCGAATTTTAATGGCGTAACTATAGAGCGACTAGGGGGTCGGTTTTAACGCGCACCTAGTCCCTGCGCTACTGGTTCCTCCCGAGGACCAATGCCCCAGCGTTCTTTTCTCAGTTTTCTGGACAAAACATGCATCACATTCAGCTCACTGTTGTTTTCTGGACAAACCAGCAGCACATTCAGCTCGCTGTTGTTTTCTGGACCAACTATGCAGCCCTTGTATCCTTCTCAACGGGTAATGCGTTCCCAACAAAACCTCGCCGTCTTCTGCATGGCATCGTGTGCCATCAGCATATAAGTAGGTTTTACCCGGGCTCATGAGATTTTCATTGCTACATATACACGCACATGCTTACGTAAAAAAAAGTTATCCTCTATAAGTTGTAGCTTACCTTACAAAAAAAAAAGTTGTAGCTTTGAGAAATTTTACCACCGTGGAGGATCGCGTAATCAGAGGGGGTGAATGATTGCCTCCACTTTTTGATACCTGAAAACATATTTTAAACTAGAAGAAAAGCAATCTAAATTATTAGATGTAAATTTCGACAACAGGTCGTTCAACTGCTCGCTCTTGATTCTTTTGCACGCACTCGATGAACACTTCGATCGCTCGGTACGACCGCTTGCTTGACCTCCTTTGTACGTAGTCGAAATCTCACTCTGCTCAAAAGCTTCAACTGCTCAAACGAGAACACGCCAAAGACAACACCGTGCTCGTATCACGCAAGATCAAGATGTGTTAGCACACCGCCACCGATGCCACAGGAAAAACAATGCTCGGAAATCACGCCGTGCTTCCATTGAGACAACAAGACGACATCAGCGGCGATTTCCCTTCTTTGAGATCAGATCTGATGTTTTACTTTTATATCATGTTTGTGGCTACAAAGCGCTCTCATGGCACCCTTAAAACTCTAATACAAAAAACATTTCAAAGCTACGGCTAAAATCCTTATCATCGATCTACTTTTATATGCTAGAGCCCTAAACCGCGTTCACCTCAAACACGGTCTCAAAACCTTATTTCTTCCGAAACCAAGGGACCCGAAACACTTTCGAATACGGGTTTTAATCAATCTCTTAATCTTCTCAGTTATGGACTTCATCCACAACTCCTAACTCAATACGTGACGAAGCCTCTAGGAACACACCTCTCGTAGCTTCATCTCACATCATCCATCTCACGTGTTGAAGCCTCTAGAACCGTATTGCCCGTATCTTCTCCGCGTATCACCACATTTGATCTTCACGTGCTCCAGCATTAGCCTGACCACCTCGTATGACATTCTCAATCATCTGGACATCAGATCTCCTCATCCTAGTCCCGGTTCTCCTCGTCACCGACCATGACCGTCTCCACGCCACTTTGCACATGCAAAAACCAAAGAACTTTTTTCCCGGCACAAGTTCTTTCCAACTTAACTGACATCAGCACATACGTATAACACACCCTCGTCTATTCATAGACAAGAATCAAACCATCCACGAACACGAACTAAGTCATCCATAGCATAATTTCCACGCTCTCCAAAACATCAACTTTAGACCACTCATTACGAACAGTTTCAATCGCCAAACATAGCTAGTCAGACCGCTATCCTAATGCTTACTCGAAGCCTATGAATACCGATCACATATCATAAATCTCTAACAATCGATTCGCCACACCCATCGACGCCCAGTTTAGGAGATCCAAGAAGGCTCTAGTAAACATCAGCCCCGTGGGGAAAGCCAGCAAGCCACAACCTCCGCTCAGAACAATCCCAACCTGACTCCACTAGTCCACTCCACCCACTGACCTGACCTCACCCACCCACCGACCGCCGTCAAAACCAGCAGCCGCGCGGGGTTGGATAGCCCACAGGGTGCCCAAGCCAAACCACCCGTGCGCGCCGTCGATCGAGCCGAGCCGAGCATTGAATTTCATACATGGCCTTACGCGGCAGCGGACGCGCGCGCACGCACGGCCGCACGCCCCTGTCGCCGCTCGTAACCGCCACGTCCGGTCTGGCCTCTCCCGCGCGACAAAGCCCACTTGGATGCGCTGCGCGTGCAGCGCGCTACGTAGCACTGCCAGCGCTGACGTACTGCCAGGACTGCACGACCACTGCCTGTACTGTACCGCAAGCCTGCAGCGCAACGTTCCCCTACGCAATTCTGCCGCAGTGCAGAGGTTTCTAGCGAGCACACTGCCAGGAACCTCTCCACGTTGTCCACGCCAGGCCAGGACAGTGGCCAAACCATCGTGCGGCTCACTGCAGCCGATCGCCGCGCGCTGGGCCATGCATGCATGCATGGAAGAACAGCTGCTCGTAACCGACAGCCTCTGGTGCGGACAGGTCGACGCGGCGTTACGCGCCACCACAGAGCGCTGAATCAGAGACGTGGCGCCGCAGAGAGCTTCACACGCCAGCTTGCTCCGTCCAAACCGCATGCATGCCCTCCATGCCGCCGAGGCCCGAGCAGCTGAGGGAAAAATATCGCACCGGCGTCCGAGGACGTCCCGTCAGTGGACTTCGAAACATTTGGCGAGCGGCTGGATCAGCCATGTGGATACAATAGCATTGCGACGGCTGATAGCCTCTGCCAGATTGTTTTTTTTTTGTTCTGATTTCGATACACCGCGGTAGACAACGTACATATCTGTGGACTGGAGAAATTATTTAAAGAAATGATTTTAAGAAATCGATTGAAGAAGTCATCATACTTATGTCAACTTTCTGTAGGACTGAAAGGCAACAAAGAGGGTGAATCGTACCATCCAAAATTTTTTGCCCCAAGTATTCGTATCATTCACTCAAATAACTACAGAGTCACTGATATTAGTATCAACAACCAAAAATTCAAATTAAATCACTCAAGAAATCAAACTCTGGATAAATTCGAATTCCTGACAGTCTGACTGACTACTTGGGGCCGGTTAGACCGCTGGCTCCAAGTCGGTCGACCGGTGGGAGCTGTTGGACCGAGAGCAGGAGAGATCTGATCGGCCTCTCTTTTCCATAATAGCCTGAGATGATCAATTTTTGGTACAACTCCTAAAATACAAGTCCAAATAAAATAAATTTTTGCATACATCTTGCTTAAGATCTCAGGATCCTATTTCAACCAAGGATAGCAAGAATCCATGTCAAAGCTTAGACCTTTTTCAAGATTGAGCGAGATTGTACCAAAATAAACAAAAATTGAAAACGGTGAATATAAGTTGTTTGTACGTAGAAGATGGGGAAAATGGCTCTAAATGTATTTCATATATCACAGTAAGTAATAATATCAAAGAAATTAAGGCAAAAACACTCGGATCAAGAAATAACTCATGGGTCAAATACAGGCAAAATAGGGTTTCTTCAATAACTTACTAACCAGGTGCCTAGATGGATGATGATTGATTTTTATGGGTCATCTTTATCTCTTATACATTCTTAGTATAGCAAAATCAAGAAAGGAATAGAAAAAACCAAAACCAACTAAATCAAAAGCAAATCAATTAACACAAGATGAATCCATGGGAGATGAATACAAATTTATGTATTGACTAGTTATGTACCCGTGCATTGCAACGGAACTCATTAAATGTATAGAGAATCATACTATAGAAGAGAGTTGTTTTGATCGGTTGGAAAGTGAAGAATGATGAGAAGTTAAAAGAATAGAGCGGTTGGAGGAGAATGGACGTACAACCACCAACTCGATCTTTTATAATAGTAATGATACTTGAGTATGAAGGTTTTACGGTCACTCCACTGGAGGACAAGAGAGCACACCACATCACTTAACTTCTCTCAAACTCTAACCTTAGAACACTTGGTCTCAATACAGGAGAGTAGTTAGATGGTTAATTAGCAAGTCTTCATCTCAATCCGTTAAATAGATAGGCTAAGCAACACTATCTAACCCTTAGTGTGTACTATCCACTTAGCACATATGGGGAACCTGATAATCCCACACACACATGTTTTCACTCACAGTGCATTTGTACATGTTTTTCAAAACACATAAGCCCTAATCCGCTAAGTTCTTAATCTTGATCCAACTTGATCTTCTCAGCTTTTTTCTTGACCTAAACTGTTTTTTCAAGTGCTGCTCAAGTGTCGCGGTTTTGATCCAAGATACTTTCCGGTATTTTTGTCAAACTACCAAAATATTCTTTCTTAACTCAGTCTCTATCGTCCATTGCAAGCAATCGTCATGCTTGCTATATGTAGATACACTACTGGCTTGCCTCGTGTCAGTAAGTCTCTTTGTCTTTCTCGTGCCATGCTTGAGCTCAGCTATCTCATCTGGCATCCTTGATCGTTCTGGTCCTTAGCTTCTCCATGAGCATAGCTCCGATCCTCATTGTTGACCATGATTGATTTCAAACGACCCTGCACATTCAAAAATAAAGAAATTATTTTCGAGCACAAAGCCTTCACAACTTAACCCATCTTAATTGTAACATATCTCATGCAACATATAAATATTGACCTAGGTTGACAAAAATCACCGTGAGACTCAAAAACCCCAAAATACAGAAACTAGCCAAACTGGACAAGCCAGCCGGTCTGACTGGACCACATACTGGTGGGAACGTTGATTAGGGCTGGTCTGATCAGTGTTGGCATCTAGTCAGACCGCTGGGATGATCCGGTCTGATCAATTTGACTACTAGCTGTCTGAAAAATCTGACAATTTGCAAAATCAAATTTCCAACCTTTCTAAATTGCAATGGTTCATCACAACATAATTCTGGATCTTCTCATATGGTCCTTTACTTTTGGAGAAACCGAAGTCAAAAACATCCTTAGGCATAGTTCTTTTCAACTTATGGCTTATAGTTTCCCTCAAACAAATAAACGAGACGATTTCATCACCGTTGTTTCGAAGTGGCTTATCGGTATTTAGTTTGTTCATATAAACGCTAGTGGTAGGACGAAAAATTATAACAAAAACATACATCACAGCCATAAAGGACAAATATAATACACATTTCCCCCAGTTTTCGTCGTTTCGTGCGGGTTTAAAACTGTGTAGCGCTCGATCGATCCACAAGTGGGCTAAGCAGATGGACGAGTGAGCGTTACGACTTTGTTGCGATACGTTGGATCGGGTCGTACGATAGTTTCCTGTGTGCAGCTACAGCGGCATGGGATGAGGGCCCTACATGACCTTATCCAGCTACAACGTCGGGAAAACGACGCCGTGCCGTGCCATGCCATGCCATTACCGTTTATCCATGTAGAGCCCTGCGATAATCGATGATCAATTATTGAACCTCTGTCGCGGAGACTCGCAACCTCATGAATCTTAATTAATCCGGTGCTGCATCAACTTTTGTTTCGGGACCCTATCAGGAGTCTGTGTAGAAGCTATGGGTGTGTCTAGACATCTTTCGAATATTTTGTTTCTAGCAATCGTTCAGATTTGAGATTGTTGGATTAGAGATCAAACAACTCCTTTTTTTAGAAAAAGATTTTTTTGGAAGGGATGGGGGAGAATTCATGGCCGTTGGATTCCTAATTTAATGGTTATAAATCTAGATGATAGTTAGAAAAAAATATCTAGATAATATTTATCATTACCCTTTGCAGAATTTCAGGATACTAAATATGAAATCTGTCAGTGTCTGCTCACTGTTCAGTAGAACCCCGTTTGTACCGAGAGCATTGTGAATTACCCCGTCACATCTGATGGTGCTACACTGGTGCTGATCTAGGTGTAGCGCTCATCCAAGAGGAAATCTAGTATTCTAGCATCTGCAAAAAGGGGGTTACCATGCATTTTATGCTCCTGTTTCATGATATCAGGATAACAAAGACAAAACATTTCTTTTCTTCTCTGCGAATTTGCACAAAAACAATACTACATTCACTGCAATAAGGTGAAAATACAGAAGAAACAAAATACACGCCTTCTCCAGGTGCCCTCAAAATTGGCACACCATGAATGAACAAACAACCCCATGCACCCACTCCTGTGGCGTCCCCTACCGCCCCAACTTGACAATTTCCTTTCTTATGCATGGCGGAAAAAAAAAGAAAGTAAGAAGCAACTGGTACTACTACTCATTTCTAGGGTGCGTTTTTTTTTCCATTGCAGCTCATGGCTTATAGTTATAATTGATAATTTTTAACTCTAGCACTATCATTTATATGAATAAATTGAATATCAATAAGTTGATAAACCGTGTAAAAAATACTATCCCAATAAAACCATTTTAAAATAACAGTGAAAAACTGTCCCATCTATTTATTCTCTATTTATTTTTTAAAATTTAGTTACCCAAAAATACTAAAGGTAGTTATAATACAAAATAAACCGCTATAGTACAGAAACAAGCTATAAATTCGAGCTTAAAAGCCCAGATGATCAACATCGTAAGCCATAAGCTTAAAAAAAATAAGGCCCTAACCTATGCTATTACGCTAGTACCAACCGCCCGAGTCTGCTCTCCGGTCAGTCCTCAAAGCCGGTCTTCTTCCAGACCGCGTCCCGGACCCGGCTGAGGTCGCGCCCCTTAAGCGTCCTGCCGATCCCCTCGTGCACCGACAGCGAGGCGGCCCGGCTGCGCCACGCCAGCTCATGCGGCGGTATCACCGCCCCGCCGCCGCCGCCGGCCATCTTGCCGTAGTTGTCGTCGTCGTCGTCGCCGTCGAGCTCCCACTCGCCAGCATGGTGATCCCTGTACTCAGCCCCAAGGATCTTCTGCCAGTCCGGTATGTTCACCGGCAGCGACCCGGGCGCGGCGCCGGCGGCCCGATCCAGCGGCTTCTTCCGGCCGGCGCGGGCGGACGACGGGATGGGACGGGCCCGGGCAAGTTCAACGGGGCTGGAGTCCAGGCCGGCAGGGCTGAACGAGGCCCACACGTCCGACTCGTCGAACTCTTCCGCCGCCGCGCCGCCGGGGCTGCCGGGGCACCTCGCCGCAGCGCCCCGGGACGGCGCGAACATCCGGTACGTGTGCTTCGCGGCCACCGAGCTCGCACTCCCGGCCATGCCGGTCTCGTTTATGACTTGCTTTACCGTGAGTCCTTGACGCCTCGCAAGTCGCAACCACCGATCTTTGCAGAAGAGAGGAGTGCGAGAAACGTTGTGTGGAGATTAAAATGGTTTTGGATTTGTGTGGTCTTGGCGTCCATGCCGTATTTTATAGCTGGAGAGGAAGGAAAGGACTACTCTAGTGGGCGGGTTCGCAGAGCGAGGGAAAGAGAGAGAGGGGCTGTTTTCGGAATGACGGTTCTACCCTTGGGTGGTTTGCGTTGCCACGGATCCACATTACAGCTGTGCACGGTGCTGCACACAGTGGTTGTGTAGCTTGTGTGGCCATGAGACACGCACAGTCGCACACGCTGGCCAAGTGTTCTGGTATCAGAGGGGTTCTTCGGGGTTATGGTTAAAGATTAAAATTTTTATATTCTGACTGTTTGTGAGAGGTAGTATAAAACAGAAAATATTTCTATGTGATTTTGACCGGTACAGCTGAACTCGTCACACTTTTTACTACAATATTCCTATTGACTTCGTCTTAAAAAATGTATCATTTGAAAGCTAATTACGGTAGCATAGACCATAAACGAAAAAGAACTCAGCCATTTTCCTAGGGTGGACCCAGACGCTGGCCAAGTGTTTTGGTATTGCTCCTTGGCGGACCTAGGAATTAGCTATGAGGAGAGCTGAATAAAATATATAGTAAAATTACATTATAAAATGATTAAATTATAGGAATATAGATAAAATTTTATACATTATAAAAATATATAGTGATAAAAATTAGATCATAGAGGAAGCCCTCCTCCTGCCAGCACCCTCCCTCCGCGTCTGTATTGTTCTATAGATAGCTATCTTTTGTCTTTAGATCTGTTCTTTTCAACTTCTAAAGGCCGTTTTTTGGATTTTTTACAGTAACTAACTTTTAAACAGAGTATTTTTTTAAGATATGGTCTACTAATTAATTGTACTATATACTGTACCAACTTTATTTATATCGGCAAAAACCGTATATGAGTTTCTGTTATTCTGTAATTTCTCGTATAAACAGTCTAAAACATATAAACCATAACTAAAAACCACAAATCGTAGCAAAAAAGAAGAGCCTCTACCTTTTTCTTGATCACCCTTGGTGTGCTTGCGTCGACATGGCACCGCTCAATATGGCTTGAGCTTCTGGCTTATTTTTGTACTATTCATAATTTCGTCTTTTTCTGAATTTTTGGCTTTTTTTTGAGCTTTTTTTCCGGTTCTTTTTTTCCCGTATTCGTTTGCGTTGTCTGTGATGGGCTAACAAATTTTTTATATTTTTCAATTTTTTTAATTTAATTATGTTAAATAAGCCTCTGTCAGCTACAGTATTTTTTTCAACCAGCTACAGTGTTTTCAGCTATAAGCCACTAAAAATAAGCCGAACTGAACACCACCTAAAGTCCTTCACAAACCAGATAGAGAGCAAACATGACTCACTGGTCACGTGTCCACAGGACAAATCGTACCAGCTACACAGGATGGAAGGACTGTGTGATGTGGTAAAGTTACAGGAGTAAAAATTGGCGCAAGGGCATCAATCAAGGGTGTTTCCGGAATTTCCTTGGAAGGAACAAAAATAATATTCCAGGGCCTCCACGTTGTCGCTGCACACACGATGGCGACATGGCCCGGCCCCGCTGGGTCTACGGGTCTGTGAAGGTGACACGTGGTCTTGCCCTTGCGCTGGCCACATCTCGCTGCAGGTGGGCCCCGCGTGGGCACTGCAGTGCGGCCTACTGGCAAGTGGCCCCTGTGTCTGGGAGGTTAGCGGAGGCTGGTTAAAAGCCATGCAATTAGAGGTGGGAATTGGGTCGGCCCAAGCCCATCGTACTTTAGGTCATTTCGTGTCGTATCGGCTCGGTTCAGTCATCCCGTCGTGTCGTGCCGTGCTGGCCCACCTCGCCTCCGGTCAGATCCAAGCACAGCCTAAAGCCTACCGTACCGGTGTTCGTGCCGTGGCAGCCTAAGTCTAGCCCAAAGTAACTATACACGACGAAAGCGACAGTGACAATGGTAGCGGTGGCCGCTATCTTCCTTTCTTTTATACCCGCCTTATTAGAAATCGATTTTAAATAATTTATCGAACATTTAGTAACTACTTGGAATACACACACCATTAATTTATCGAACATTTAGTAACATCTGTGATGGTTGATGGATTGTGGTTGTGGGGATTGGGGAATCTGGGGATAGCCGTGGCCTGTGAGATATGTCAACAGGAGGGGGGACTGGGGGAGCCGTGCCCACGCGTGCTTCTCGTGCCGTGCCGGCCCGAACACGACACGATCTGTCGTGCCGTGCCACCCACCGTGCCGGTTTGCTAGGCCCGGCCCGGCCCACTGTTCATGTTGGGCCGTGCCGTGCTTGGACCGTGTCAGGCCGGCCGTGCTTCGGGCTGGCCCAAAAAAGCATGGCCCAAGTCCTAGCTCTACACGTAATTAGGGATGAGGAACAGTGCATCCATATCTCTGACATGTGGGACCCAATTTCAGATACCTCCTTTAAGGGGAGATCCCATAGAAATTTCATGCATACTAGAGAGCGTAACCTTACAACCGATGAGTATGTTAAAAAACTTATGTTTACTTGTATGGATACGTTTACCACATATTATTGGATTAATGCGGACAAAATAGCATTTTCGGTTACAGTATAAAGACCGGAGACCCATCCGTTAGAGATGAGAGTTCACTGTAAGCCATAGTACAGTGGAGAGTGATTGGCAAACGACCAAAACTAGAGCTAGGACAGGAAATCTAGGTCGCATGAACTTTTCGTGATATAGAAAATGGTTTGTTTTGTGAAATTCGTTAATATACTCGCTATTTATGCATAAATTAATTCTGTTTTTCTATGCAGTATTACGAGCAATTAATAGTCTCAAACAAGACCTGTTTGAATATAACTGACCATTACTAATTTTTACTCTGTCGATTTTCCCACTTACGAAGCTTCAAATATGAAATCTCATATGAAAAAGGATCGTCCAACCTTTAACCTGGATGGTGCTACATCATAAAACCATGGTTAGACAGATGACGCTAAAATGGTTCGTATTCATGCATACCAACAGGGCAGATGGTGGGCCCACTGACCACACACAGTCCACATTGGACAGTGTCCCCAAGCGTCGTCGTCCGAACTACCTGTTCTCTTCCGTCCGAGCTAGCTGACGCTATCACGTAGGTACGTACGTATGTACACACTCGCCCAGTCGCTATCGTCTATTACACGCTGTAGCGTTCGTGGCGCATGTACATCGAATTTGCATAGCCAGTCACGAGCTATATATACGCACGATGGCATGGTCCGCGTGGGCGCTGTACGCGCGTAAGGTAGGGCGCATCTGTTCGTACCCGTCCCCAAACAGCTCCGCTCCTGTCGTATTCTTCTACCGTTGCAGCGCCAAACTGTACGACTCGTATGTATCCCCAACGTGACCAACCGTATCGCTGCATCAGCACTACACACGTGATCCAGCCAATCGCTATACATGTATGTATGGCCCGTTTTCTAGTCTTTTCGCTTTTGGTTTACTCAAAAGTTAAAATAAGTAGGATTATTTTTACACGAATTCTCTAAATAAAGGAACATGTGAAAAGGCTGAGTGTTTTATTATGATAACCATTGTTATTTTGGAAAAGCACAATTTGGATTTTGCAAATTTACTGTTTTGCTTTGGCCGAATTTTGTGACTTTGAGAAATTGAGTCATGGATTGATTTGGGTTGACTTAGGTCAGTGTATATGTGTTGTATGATGTATGTTACAGCTAATGTGGGTCAAGTTGTAAAGAACTTGTATCTGAAAACAATTTCTTAGTCTTTGGATGTGCAGTGTCGTTTGGAGTCAACAATGGATATAACGGTAAGAATCGGGACTACGTTTGTTGTGGGGGTGGCCCAACCCCCCGTGACTGGGCCTTGCAACTAGCCCAACATGTAATAGCCCCAATAGTATAGAAGAATATACCAATGTAAATATACCAATGTACCCTTATCCTTTGTAAGTACTAAGTTGTAGAATGAAGATTTCTCATTCTACCCACTTATGTGTATAAACCCGCAGGAGGGGCATCCTCTCATTCTTACCAACTCTCCCACAGATCTGGCTCTCCTCTTCCTCTTCCTCTTCTACGAGTCCCCTTCTTTACTGTTTGGCATGTAGCCAGGCAACGTTCATGGAGGAGCTAATGCCTAGAACGATTAAAGATGTCGGGTGAGATGGAGGAGCTAAAGCATGGCACAAGGAGGCGGTGAATATTGAAGAGAAGTTCGAGCGACGGGTTACACCATGTGACTTTGTTGGTCCAAGTGAGGTGTGGTCCAGTGAAACTGGAATGCGAGAGGCTTACTAACGTGTGGCAAGCCAGTGGTGTATCTACACGTGGCAAGCATGGTGATTGTCCGCAATGAAAGATAAAGACCGGGTAAAAAAGGGTATATCATAAACTACGTTGGATCAAAACCGCGGCACTTGGAAGGGTGGTTTAGATCAAAGAGAAGGTGAGAATATCAAGTTGGATTAAGGCTAAGGACTTAGCGGATTTGGGGTTATGAGTTTTAAAAGCGTGCATAAGTATAGTGTGTGAGTTAAAACCCATGTGTGTGAAGTTATTGGGTTTTTTCCATATGTACCAAGTGCTTAGATGGGGATGGCTAGATCATCTATTTAACAGGTTGGGATAGAGACTTGTTGTTAACCATCGAACCATCTTCTCATTGCGACAAGTGTTCTAGGGTTAGGGTTTGAGAGAAGTTGAGCATTGTGATGTGCTTTCTTATCCTTCAAGTGGAGTGGTTATAAAACATTCATCCTTAAGTAGCAATACATCAATCTTTGTTTATCTCCATAGATTCCTTTTATGTGATTGATTTGCTCTTAATTTGATTGATTTTTGCTCTTCTCTTCTTGATCTTACTACGCCAAAGACGTGTAAGAGACGAAGATAATATCTGAAAAATCAATCTTAACTCATCTGAGCACTTGGTTACCAAGTTCATGAAGAAATCCGATTTTGTTTGGATTTGACTCTCACGAGTGATTTCTTGATCTAAGTGTTTTTGACTCGATTTTTTTTGTGTTTTTACTTGCCGTGATATGTGAGAACACATTTAGAGTCATCTTGACCATCATTCATCAACGAGCAAATCATATTCACCGTTTTTTGTTTTTGCCTTTTTGGTGCATTGGCAACGGTTTTCGTGATTGATGATTGGAGTAGATTCCTGATATCCTAGAGTTGCCGTCTAAGAAAGCGTAACTATAGGCTCCGCTTCAAACGGTTTCAGTCTATAGCTTCTGGCTTTTTAATTTTGTCTTTTTTAGTTTTTTTCCTCTATTTCTTTATATTGTTAATCGTGGTATAATATTTTTATTTTATAAAATTTAATTATTTAAGAAAAACTAACCGCTGTTATAATATATTTTTAATTACTAGAGCACAAAAAATCAGAAACCACGACGTATAAATTAGCCGGAGCAAGGCTTAAGTGTCATCCGCCACCATTCAAAAGAAGATGACCAATCACACGTATGTTTCTGGGTTACTACCATGGCTGCCCTATTCTGGCGCTACCGTCTCGTCGGTTTCGTGCGCCGGTGGTGCAGATATGTGTTGGTCTACCGGCTTTGCTTGCAGCGGTGGGTCTCCTTCGCCATCAGCCCATCACTGCTTTGTTCCGGATAAGAAAAATAGCCGGGGAGCGCCCGAGTCAATACCGTACGCGTACTGGATTGCTCGACAGACGACAGACTAGTACTGGGTCGAGCCTCGGATCAAGTGCGTCGAGCGCGGACAGTATATCAATTCGAGCAAGCTTATCTATCGCAGACTAATCGGGCATGCTTATCTAACTGAGTGTTACGTTTCTTTTCTCTCAAAGGTATCTAGCCGATTTTTTTTAATAAACTAGTTAGGCATTTGTGCGTTGTAACGAAATTCATTGAATATATAGAGAGTCGTTTTGATCGATTGGAAAATAAAGAATGATGAAAAGTTAAGTAAATAGAGCGATTGAAGAAGAATGGACGTACAACTACCAACTCCTTCTTTTATAATAGTAATTTTAATAAATACGCAACAAACCTGACGGGTTGCTTCTTAAATTACTTGAGAGGAAGGCAAGGCGACAATGGTGGATACGGCATACGCTCACTTAAAGGCTTCTGAACTGTGCGTAGTGTACTCCAGTTTAGAAGAGCAGTTTGTTCAGTTTCTTTTTGCTCGCTTTGGGTTTTTTTTTTAACTGAACAATGTCAAATGGCACCGCCAGCTGTAAGAATTCATTTGAAATTTCTTCCATGCAACGGACCTGGTACGACGACTCTCATCAGTTTTTTCTTCGGACAGCGCAGGAATTGTCAACTAAAAACAGTGGCAAGCGAACAAGCCGAACTCATCGTACGATTGCGCATACAGCATACTTTATGATTCAGAGTGGTTTACCTTTGCGTTCATGAAGCATCATCTCCATTTCTAGCCAATGTTCGCATGAGATTGATAAATCACAACTCGGAAACGTTCGATGATGGAGTATTTTTCGGGATGTGGTTTATTGCTGAAAATTTTGAATTTTGGCTGTTTGCGAGAAAGAGTATAGAGAAAAATATTTACGTGTGATTTTGATGATATAGTTGAAGTCAGTATAACGTCTCTTACGATCTAAAAAGAACGGTCCGATGGAAGAGCTGCGTAGGTAACCATTGATATTTTTATCTTGTGCTTTTTCTAGACACCCTAATGGAAAGTGAGCCCATTTAAACAAGATAAATTGTTTATTCCGAAAAAAGCTATAAAGCATTAGCCATACCCTAAAACGAAGGGGGCTTACTAAGGGCCTGTTTGGGGAGTCAGATTCGAGTAGCTAGGCGATCCGAGTAGCTAGTCGGAGATTCCGAGTAGGTGGCTAGTCCGAGTAGCGGTGGTCCGAGTAGCTATCCTGCTTGGCATCCTGGATTCTAGTCGTGGTATTGGTGTCCTGATAGATGTATTGACTGAAATGCCCTTAGATGAGTTGATGTCCTGATTATGTATTGATAGAAGAGATATCCATGCTGTAAATTTGTAGTACTTAGTTCAAATATTGAAAAGTAATATTAAAATTTCATGACAATAAATTTGATTCCAAATCATAATTTTAAATATTAATATAGATAACTACCATGTCTCCATACAAAAGGAACGTACAAAAGATGTTCATAGACATATAAGGCACACATATCACTATCAAAAGGAATTTCTATGGTACTATCTATATTCTTGAAGCCATCAAGACGTAGACAGGGGATGAAAACAGGTTCTGCTATTTCATAATTTGATCCCAAACATTCAGGTAGGGTTTCCAAAATAAAGGTACATTCACTATGCTATTACAAACCGATAACATAATGGATCCATAACTTGTACGCAGATGACAAGCGGAGATAAGCCCCGCCCGATTCGACTTCTCAATTAGTTCGTTGATTTTTTCCCCACGGTTGCTCGAGTCGCCACCATCCTTGTAGGATTTCTTCTTCATTTGCAGGGCACGATTCTCTGCAAAATAAGACCATTTCCAAATGGTCCAATCAGAATAGGGAACCATGTGTATAGCAATCAAAATCACCGCTTTGAGATGCACACCGATGAGGCGACTCTAAACCAAGGTCATCCGGAAATAGGTTGCACATGATATCATTGTCTCAACCCTCTCGAATCCTCAATTCCAACACGCATAACGCTCAACTTTGCCAAGTACTCAAATCTCATAGTGATGAGTTTATGGTGCTTTGTTCTCGAATCTTGATATCATATACATGGAGAATAATTTTAAGTGGATGAAGTTGATATGTCACCGGATTACTAGCTTCCTTTACCACATTCTTCCGGACCTTGATCTTCTTCTCGAGCATCTTCTTCATCAATTGCATCATCATCCATTCTATTATCATCACCATTTGATAAAGTGCCTCCGTAGTTTTGTGAAACAAATGTTTTAAAATCTGGAATTCCTGTAGTTTTGCGAAATTTACTCTAAATCATAATATCCAATAAGGAGCACGCTACTTCACCTTTATATAAGCATTTCCAACATGGATGCTGAGAAACAAGAATATCCCTTTTTTATGCAACTTTAAGGTTAAAGTTCACTACAAACAATCATAGAATCACTACAATGCACAAAATAGAAATAATACAGAACACAACCTCAGCACCAACAAGACATGTATAATAAGCTCATTCTTGAGGAACTTAACATATTTATTCACATCTGAATATGTATTGCTAACAAGCTCATGAAAATATTGGCATTTGGCACCAAAGACATCTAAACAACTGTATTGTTAGTAGTCGAGATAATTCGGTGGGTCCCCGAAATAGTGAAAACTCAACACTACTAGTTGCGAGTGATTTTCCAAGAGAACTACCTTTGACAACAAGGCATGGCAAACATTCGCAAGAAGGAAAATTATACCGATATACGACAACAAAGACTCGAATGCATTCTTCTTCACAAAGACATCATGGATATCAACTCCTCCCTCGTAGCGATGCTTGTACGTGTACACGCCACAGGATATCTCTTGCGCTTGCTGCTTCATGGTTTCAGCACATCAAAACGCCCCCAAGCTTCTCATGGACTTCACATATTTTAGCCTTCACACGCTTAATTTCAGGAGTCTGACGAACCTAACAGAAACAACATATCCGCTAATATTTCTTGCGAATCCCGTGCTCTCATAGTACCAAGAAAAATGAGCCTCTTACCGATTGGGCAATCCCAACACTGAGAGGGCAATAAAATTCTCATCTTTTTCTACAGATTTACTTCTAGCATTAGCATCAGTAACTAATCGGGTGGTGAAAAAAGAAAAAAACACGAGATCTGATCGCTCTGTAGCAGTTCGACTCTTCGACTTCTCAAAATCAGTCCAACCAAATCGCCTCCCAGCCAAAGGCAAAGAATAGATGCGACGCGAGTGAGCGTACCTGCGAATGAAATCCAAGGAGGAGTTGGAGGAACAAATCTACAAAGGCACCCGGCTGCCGGCCGGAGGGGAAGGAAGGAGGAGGGTAACCGCCGGACATGGGGTCAGGGACTCAGGTGATGGGGTATTGGTATGGAGGAAGAGCAGCAGATCCACCATGGGGTTTCGGGGGGGGGGGGGGGGGGCGGGTGGCGGCCGGGGTTGGGGGAGGGGCGGGGAGGAAGGGTTTTATCCGGTGGCATTTATGGGTAAATAGTTTGAACTTTAATGGTACTAGTTCGTAGAACTGTGAGAAGTCGGTTTTGACTTCTCGCACCCAAGACAATTGTGGCTTCCCATATTCTCGATGAGTCGGTCCAAAAGTCGGACTGTTTGTGAGAGCTTTTGGCTACTAGAAGTATCTAGCTTGTCTAGAATCTGAAACAAACAGGGCCTAATACACGCACGCGCTGTTCAATCAATTGATAGCCTGTTCAATTCCAATTCCGAACTCCATTCTTCTGCAATGAGATAATGTGCAATGAGCAAGTGGTCCGTCCCTGTACCGCGCGGTGGCCACGCTCCTCTTCCTGTACATCACGGTGGCCACTGTCATCGGGTACAAGCACCAGTCGGACCCCAACGTGAACTTCACCGACGCCCGTCGGCATCGCCTGGGCCTTCGGCGGCATGATCTTCATCCTAGTCTACTGCACTGCACTGCCGGCGTCTTCGGCGGTGACGTTCGGGCTGTTCCTGGCGCGCAAGGTGTCGCTGGTGCGCGCGCTGCAATACGTCATCGCGCAGTGCCTGGGCGCCATCTGCGGCGTGGGGCTTGTCAAGGGCTTCCAGAGCGCCCTCTACGTGCGCTACGGCGGCGGCGCCAACGAGCTAAGCTCCGACTACTCCAAGGGCAGTGGACGGTGTGCGGCCGGGAAGGGAGCGCGGCGGGGGACCGGTGGCATGGGCCGAAGGAGAGGAGGATTACTAGATTAGGCGCGCCGCGCGATTGGGCGACCAGTGGTCGAGGGTGGAGGACAGGAGGCCCCCGTAGTGAGTCGCGGTCAAATAATTTCAGCTTTGTACATATGGATCTTTGGTCGTTCCATGATGTGGCCCAAATTAAGATGCCACTGACAGATATACCTACAAAGAGTTTTTGTCTGTAGGAAATTCCCGTAGTTTAAGCCTTCAGAACTGATCTGTGTACTCCGTAGACAGCAGTATTTACTTTCAGGATATGTGCGTGCGATACTGCGATTGCCGTTTCTCACCGCTGTACTGTCGTTGTCCCCACATTGATCTCAACTCTGTTTTGGTCTAGAGTGTGTTAGTTGCGCGTCATTGCATCCATGGTTACCCTTCCCTCGCCAACAAACACATGTCCGCGAGCAAACCCCTCGGGAGACCAAGACCAGTTCCTGTACCGACGTGCTTCCCCTCCACGAACACACCATTCGCGCGGAATTCCATGCGTTTCTTTGTGAAGTTTGCCATTTGGTACGTGAATTCCACGAATTTCCATGAGAAGTTCGCCGTTTAGTAGGTCGTAGTAGTTTCGGCTGTTAGAATAGTCACACATGTATTATAAAAAAGAGGAGAAAACACAATTTATAATTGTGAGGGAGTCTCTATTTATTAGACTAGTCTTTTGAAGAAAGAAGCCTTAATACCACTTATAAAGTTGTTGCTTGAGGGGCTTGCTTGCGAGTAGCCCAATGGCTTAAGTGCGTAGGGTGCGCAACCCATTGAAGACCTGGGGATTAGGGAGTGAATCTGGTTGAACCGGATGTAACATCGTCGACAGTGGCAGCTGCATATAGCAATGGAGGAGTTCTTCAGTGGGCTCGACTCCCAGCTGCGGATATCGGTGAAGGTGGTGGGCTCCATCATGATGGGGCTCGTCAACGCGGCCATGGAGGACGCCTACAAGAAGAGCCTCTGGAAGGACGGCGACCTGGAGCGCCTCTTCTAGAAGCTCCGCTTCGCCGAGCTTGCCATCATGCAGCTTGAGTGGTGCCTTCGCTTCGTGCGCGGCGACATGGAGGCCGACGACGGCCATGAGCAGCTCCTTGACGACTTCCTTGAGACGCGCGACCGGATCCAGGCCCGCCTCGACGAGGCCACGCTCGCCGTAGCCGACAAGGACCGCGACTACACACGCCGGAAGCACAAGGAGCAAAGCCCGTCACGTCGTGAGACGGCGCTCGCCGACTTCGAGCGCGCCGGAACCGGCCACGAAGTCGAGGAGGGCTGAGAGTTCGACGAGCTGAAGGACATGGTGGACCGGCAGATGGCGAGGATGAGGTTCAGGCTGGAGGACACGCGCTCCACGCTGGCGGTGCTCATGCAGAAGGTCAGCGGAGAGGCGTCGCCGATGGCGAGGCTCCAGGAGGCCGGCCACGAGGGCGACGGGGTGAATAGGCTCTCTGGAACAACCTCAAAAATTTTAAATTCTTTTTGAATTTTGTTTGAATTCCAAATACTTGCCTAATTTGACAAATTCCTTGAAAATCAGCTTTCCTCGTTTGGTTTTCTGCCATCCCTCCTTGCTGGCGCCTTCTGAAGACGCCGCCTCCCTACCGCCTCCCTGTGCCGCTGCTGCACGTACTGCATCGTCATCGCCCCCAAATTTCAGATGCACCTCCTTCTTCCATTCACACCGAGCTGACGCCGAGGTCCCACCAGTCGGTCACCCATCCCATGCCTTCCTCCTCGCTTTGGGCGCCGCCCGGCTTGCCTCTGCTCTCTCCTGCCTTAGCTCGCCGTTTCCGGCTGACACGCGCACCCTCCGTACCTGCTGCGTCAACGCTTGCCAACTCTTGCAGAGACATCAGAGCCACCTCATCAGTGCTTCACTCCTGCAGGAGAGCCCCCACCGCCTCCCCTCATCCGTGCGTAGAAGACACCAGAACCGTCTTCCTGTTCCCACCGCCTCTCTTCGCTTTTAAAGCTCATTCGCCTCCACTGGTGGCTTCACGCCACTCTTAGACACCCACCAGAAATAGTGAATCAAGCTTTTAATCACCGCAGCACCACCGGCAACCTCCCCTGAGCTCGGTGAGCCCTAGACCCAATCTTCTTCATCTTCCGATTAAAACACAATTGCTTTCACTAACAGAATCTCCTTTGCTCCCTGAATATACTGGTGAACTCGCTTGGTCGTGAGCGTTCGTCGAGAGCTCTGGCGATGGAAGCTACCACCGGCTAGAAGGCCCCTCATGTGGACAGCCCAAATGGACATTTCCCAACCCATAGCGCCACCATCACCTTGAAACCCATACCCCACAAATAGCCAAATCTCTCCTAGCCTCGCCAGAGAACCACCAAGACACTCAAATGCCGCCAGCCAATGCTTATGCTACTATCCTCCAGAGCCCCAAAATGGAAACCTTAGCTCAAGATGAGCCCAACCATGCCGCTCGCTTCCGCTGAACAGTCTTGCTGGTGCCTCTCCGCTTGAACCGTCACTCCTCTATTTTCCACCGGGGAGAAGCAGCTGGAGGTTGAAGACGACCATGGACACGACTTGGTCGTATCGCGGCCGTTCGCGCGCCGTGATTGTCTTAATCGAGCCGTTCACCTGCGCCGCGTCATGGCCATCCGTGCGTAGACACCGGGCGCGTGCGCGCACACTGGGCCTCTCGGCCGCGTGCCACATGGGCCGAGGCCAGTCGGCTAGTTAGCCGAATAGGTTGAAATAGCAGTCCGGCTACACTATTCCTATGGGCCGGCCGATACTGTTCATTACTGTTCACCGAACCCCAAAATCCAAAAATACCCCGTTTTGATTGTTTCGACACCGCGAATCCATTTTTTTAACCTCTATTCCACCAAATTGAGCTTCAAATAAATCCAAACCCCTTAAGTTGAATTTTTTGAATTTAATTTCTTTTTATTTATTTATTTTTCTAGCTTGATTAGACTCAACCACATGCTTATGTTATTTTATGTGTTTGCAGTAACTCCTGAACTTTCCGTGGCGACGGTACAAGGAGCAGAATCGGGCAACGAAGTCTTAGAGATAGTAGAGTTTGCAGAGCAGTAAGGCAAGTTACAAAGTCCTGATTATATTGAATCCCATGAAATTTAAGTTATTTAATTACTGTATTTACATTAATGCTATTTGTGAAATATTATTTAATTAAAATAAATGTTTAGAATGACGTATTAATTAGCTATGTCCTACAACTGGAAAATTCCCTGTTTAATTTGATGTCATATTCACTTTAACAAACTTAGTAATATTTAATTACTGTATAAATAATTGTAGACTAGCTTATTCAAAAATTTATACTACTAAGTGACTTGGCTTTTGGCCGGTAGAATTATTAAACTGGCTCTAGGGTAAGGAGGAATCGTGGAGAGCCACGAGATGGTTGGAGTCCATGACCTTACCATAGGGTGAAGGCTTGAGCAGATGGGTGGCAGTGCTGTCGAGACAGGGGGATGTGGTTGGTAGCCTCAAGAAAAAAGTAATGACAAGAACCTTATGCGGAGTAAAGGACTGCTGTCCTTTCCTTCCTCAATGTTACCTTACATGTTTTAGTTTGTTTCCAGCTTAAGTTCTGCTTTTTGCAAAATGATTATGTCAAATCTTGTCTAATTTCAAAATTGTCATTGTTAAGAAGATGATGCATTATATCCACTCCAAACCAGAAGATATGGAAGGCTGGCCGGTAAAGCATGGGAGATGCAGCAGTATCTCGAAGCAACTAATTAGCACAAACCCATGTTTCACGCAGTCGGGCAATTTATTGAGGTCTCCCCATTATCCTAAAGAAGAATAATCTTGTGGTAAAAGTAATAAATGATAGCATGATGGAGAGACAACCAATCTCTGCCCGCAAACAGATCAAGGGTTGGATTGGCGCCAGGACTGCGTCAATGCTGAATTTTGTGGCCTTCAACTCCAGGGCAACATTGAGACATGTAAGACTGCTAGCAAAGGATCCATTAGTGGTGGTCACCAGCATGGGATACGCCAAGATACTGATGGGTACAAAATGCTACTAAATGAAGTGAGATGCTAAAAAGGAGAAACTAGCTCCTGAGTCAAACAAAGAGCAGGGCGTGAATTCAATAGAGAAGGGAGAGGTAAATGATAAGATGGGTAACAATTGGGAGGAAAGTGTGATATGATATTAGTATTGCCAAGCACCACATCAGGATGACGGTGCGACTCCTGAATCAGTAATGTGTAGAGACGCGCATCAGTACCCTTTGGTATGGTAGCACTTGGAGTAGGAAACGGCTACGACAACCGCGTTCTGATTGCCAGCGGTGAAAGTGAAAAAGCAAGCTAATTTGCAGTGCCAGTCGGGGCCTTATGCCTCTTGAGCAGCCCAGGTGGAAGAATGGAATCAGAATTCAGGGAAGCATGGGATTGGGACAATGTCACATGATAGCAATGGAATAAAGAAAATAGTAATTAGATATGAATTCATGGTAATATGCCAGTGACTGGATATGCAAGCATGAATAACTTAACCCGAAGCCCCGTGTACATGCATAACATTTTTTTTCAGAAACTACAGCCCGAGCTCTTATACTAACTGCAACACCTCACATACCAATATGAGATATTAATCTGGAACGTCATCGCCAAAGTAAAGAATAAATAATGAAAACAACAATAGAAATCACAAAAAAATTAAAACTTTAAAGGTACTTTATTAGAGAGCCAATGAAAGCTGAAAGTAATGTTTGAAATATGGGACCGGTCCACTTCTAACCAAATGAAGAATAAATAAAATGGCATAAATAGTGGCAAGCCACAGTGCTGAAAACTCGAGTGCTCCCACCCATGCATGTTGCTATCACTCCACTAGTCTTTTACCTGAGAATGGAAAGAGAAAATGTGAGATTTGAAAATCTCAGCAGGTACACAATAATAGTCATAACACGGTGAGTAAAGGACAGATAATGCAAGTAAGATATGTAAAGGACAAGTAATGTAAGCAAGATGTGAAAATGACAAACAATGTAAGGAAGTAATTGACACAGGTTAAATGCAATGAATCTAGGTTACCAGAAACATTGATATAGATCAGAGATAGAGATCGTAGAAATAGTGTAATTAAAGATAATAGTTATTTAGATAGTTATGACAATGGCACTGGTGATCACTTCCCACATACCCGATTATACGAGAATAGTCAGACACGTCATTATCCTCGACTATATATCCGTCGACGGGGTGTAATATCCTGAGTAAGGAGAGTGTACGACCCCTGTACGTTACCAGGTGAGTGGTAATCTCTCTTATATGTGGATGACCCCAGGCCGGGCAACTGTTATCTTGTCAACATGGATAATTGTTATTTAGTAAGTTATGGCAATAACACTGACGATTACTCCCACATACCCAGTTATACGAGAATAGTCAGGCACAACGCTGTCCTCGACTGTATAACCGTAGACGGGGTGCAATATCCTAAATAACAAGAGTGTACGGCCCCTCGTACGTTACCATGTGGGTGAAAATCTTCCCTATATATGGATAACCCCAGGCCAAGTAACCGTTATATTGTTAACATGTTATGGGTATGACTTTACGGGAACTAAGGAAATGCTAAGTTAAAGTTATGAGAAGTAAAAGGATGTGCTAGGATTGGAAATGGGGAGACATAATTCCTGAAATAAGAGCGATGTGGAGTGATAATATGGTGATAGTGATATATGAATTATCCTAAAGGGGTGTTATAATATAACTCATACAAGGTTATCAACCATTCAAGTTTCATTATGTGATAAGTGATTGTTAGTCAGATTAATAGGTTTAATACATACATTCTTCATGGCTCAAATACAATATCATACAATTAATGGATCATGATATTAGGAAACTAAAACATAGCAGCCATAATGTCAAAAGAGTGCTAATAATTTAAAGCTAAGTTAAAATATGTTCCTATGCTACCCCAATTAGCGATTTAGGCATGAATTCTAAAACACTACTTAAAAGCATGTATTCTAGAACATTTTAACTGAACATCCTAATAAACATAAAAGCATATGAAATAAAATAACCTAGAACGCCATAGCATGAATACAGTATTAAAAGTCTATAACCGGGCAAACATGAGCGACACAATAATAACCAGACAATGACCAGATAAACTTTAGTGATATGATAATAGCTAGATAGTTTTAGTGATATGATATTAGCCAGGTAACTTCAGTGATATGATATGAGCCAAGTAACTTTAATGATATGATACTAGCCAGATAACTTTAATGATATGATATCACACATGTAACTTTAATGATATGGTATTAGTCAGGTAATTTTAATGATATGATATTAGCCCGGTAACTTTAATGATATGGTATTAGATAGGTAACTTTAATGATATGATATCAGCTAGGTAATTTTAATGATAGGATAATAACCGGGTAACTTTAATGTTATGATATTAGCCAAGCAAGCATGAGTGATATGATAATTATAATCAATGACAAGATGATAAGTAAACTGGAAACACGTGATATGCGAAACGGAAAAGCCACGGCCGTGATGTACTTGCCTTTAGCATGCTCGACGGACACGCTACACGAAGGATCTAGAATGTACAACTGCATGAACGCTCCCTCAATAGCTGTATGAGATCCTACACGATGGAATGGAAAGCAACCGATCAGGCACAGATGAGTTCGATAAAGAAACGTCATGAGATAAACTTAATTAAGGGCATCCACAGTGTATAAAAATAAAGGGTCTTAAGCCACCTTAAGGTCGACCTTATACATTACAGGGGTGACCTTAAGCAGGCCATAAGCAAAAAAAACCTTAAGACCAGTCCTCAAGCTAAAGACCTGGCCATAAGCATTAAAATACATTTTTTCTTTATCTGACAAGTGGGACCATCTTAAGACCTAGTGGGTTATATACATTACAGCATTAGCCTTAAGGTTTAGATGAGATCCACCTTAAAACCTCTTAGGTTATATACACTATGGATGCCCTAAGAGGAAACAAGTTCGCTAGCCAACAGACGTGTGAAACATCGTTCAGCCAAGCGAAACGCTGTTTGATCGTTCGACCGCACTTTTACCGTCGGCCGCCATGGCCACCGCTATCGCCGCCTTGTGCCGCGTCGTCGCCTTGCACGCGCCGCCACGCGAGAGAGAAAGAGATAGAGATGGGGAGGGATGTAGAGATAGAGATAGGAATAGAGAGAGTTATAGATAGGTTTTGGAGAGAGAGTGATAGGGATAAGATGTTGTGAGATTGGAGCATTTGTGATGCGGATACGCACACGCTTAGCACTTTTCAGGCGAATACATTATTTAATTGGAAAGAAGTATTGAGCCGCATTAAATATTGTCAGGTGAATTTGTTTCTAAAGGAGTTTCTTTTAATTGATGATGAACTTGGAATACTACATCATGATATTATTTTACGTATTCTTAGGTATGATTCATGTGAAGACTTGGGAGAGCAAAAAGGGAGGAGCACAAGGACTAAAACTACAAGTTTTGGATAAGATTTACAAGCCAAATTCGGATCTCCACGTCCTCAATCCAACTCAAACTCGGATTCAACTCAGAATTCAATTCGGATTCGGTTCGGGACAGCCTGACAGGCAGTTACTAAAAAGGCCATAACTTTCATAAACGGAGTCCGATTCAGGTGTTCTTGTACTCGTTGGAAAGATAACTTCAAGGGCTACGCAATGGATCTGGCCTCACCTCCAAATTCATCACGGATTAAAAGTTATGACCGAAACATTATGACGGTTTAATTTTAGGTTTTCCTTTTGTGTGAGTTTGTTTCCAAATACATGTAGGAATAAGTTGGAGTTGGTTTAGGACCTCTTGGCCAGCCATGAGGTGGACAGTGGTACTATATATTGAGGTTAGACCCCATTGTAAGGCGAGACCACGTTTGAGAATAATCAATCTACTAAAATATGTTCGAGTTTAGCATTGTTGCCTAAGTTCCATAGGGAATTAGGAGTTACTTTCTTCAATCAAGATCGTTCACCTTTCCATTGGGAATTGGGTGCACGATAGATCTTCGCAGTGGTCGCGAAATCAACACGAGTGTGGTTTGGCGAATTAAAGAGTGTTCGCCCTTGCATTGGCATTGGAGGATCATTGCGATTCATCAAGACTCCGTGAGTATCCATCCCACGTCGAGAAGATCGGGCGACCCGTATCATCTTGGTATCGAGCCAGTTTCTCGGTGAGGATTCTTTACCCTTGTTCTAGATTGATTTATTTTATCCTATTGTCCATTAACCACAAAAAAATCCAAACCCTAGTTTTGCATCCGTTATTTTGTGAGTTTTGTTAGGTTTTAGTCCATTAGAATTTTTCGTTTAGGTGTCGATCGTTGTGTTCCTTCGCGTCGCCTAATCGTTGTCTTTTTTTCTTCTTTGTTTCATCCGAACCATATTAATCTCAAAAAAAAAACCGCGCTACAAGAATCGGTTGTTACAAGAGGCAGCGCTTCACAAGACTGCCTCTCATTAAAGGCGCGATTTGCTCTGATAATTTCGAGATTTCATACAGTTCACGCCGAGCTACGATCGCCCAAAAAACTTGTTGACATTTTTTTTCATCAATTGAGACTAGTGTTGAATATTGCATTAAGGGTCGCTCTTGAGTATTTTTACACCTTCTGTGAATATTTGTGACTGTACAAAATCAAAAGAAAAAAAATCTTAGCCTTGAGTTAAAAAAGCAGATACCGTTAAAAAAAAAAAGAGCGTGGGCACAAAAAGAGAGAGAAAGAAAAGAAAGTGAACTTTGGCCGAATTGAGGTTAACCAAATCCAATCATAATATTCAGCTTGTGTATTTAATTCCTTTGAGCAATCTTGTGCCCTTACATTCATATCATTGTAATTGGCTAGCGTCTCTCCTATTACTTGGTGCAAAACGAGCTATCTAATCTTTAATTTCATATTGCCTCTAGTTAGCTCATTCCTTTTGTTTGCATCGAGTCACATTGATCTTTTGTGTGCGTTCATATACTTCACTTAAATCTTTTGGATCAGCACTTAGGCAAAATATTCTAACTTGGATTATTACTTAATTTTACAACATCGAGAAATCGATCGTGTAGGATAAATGCTTCCTAACCAAACTCCACAAAATATCCTTTGCCGTGCAATTGTGAGTCACTTTAAATCCGCTTGATCATCACTTGTTATTATAGCACCACCAAGTGTAAGTTTCTTTTGGCCTCAATTCACGTCGGAAAGGTAAGAACTTTACTTGGGAGAGGAATAGTGAGATTGAGTGAACTCCACATATTGCCCATATATTTGTGGTTTTGGTATCTTCTTTGTACAATCTAACCATGGCAGGTGGAGAAAATAACTATGGTGATGAGATTAAAGTGGGTATGAAGGATTTACGCATTGAGCTCAATCAACAAATGAAGGTGATACATAAAAACATCGTGAATGATATTGTGCGAGCACTTCGTCCACAACAAGAAGAATATAGCTTTGTTCCTTTCTATGGCAGTGATGATCCAGAGGAGTATCTTGAGTGGGAATGGCAAATGGAGAAAGTGTTTAGATTTCCAAAACTTTCCAAAGAACAAGAGGTGAAACGTGCCACGAGGAGTTTGAAGACTATGCTTATAGTTGGTGGCAACAACTAATTGAAAACAATTCATTAAATCTTGGTCGATTTGAAGGTGTTCATGAGGAGCGAGTTTGTGCCATCCTACTATGCGCAGGAATTGCTTCACCATTTGGAGAATATCACACAAGGTAGTAATCTGTCCAAGATTACTATTTTGAAGCGCAAGATGCGATGTGTCGTGGGTGTCACTAGTCCATCAAGAGAAGGCATACTTCAAGGGTGGCTTGAATTTCGAGATCGCCGCTATACTTCAACATAAATATTTTATTAACGTGCATGATCTTGTGAATTGTGCTATCAAAGAGGAGAAGAGACTTATGGAGACACGTACATCACGGTTCAATCCATGTCCATACTTGACTCTTATGGTTCCAATAGTGTGACACGTGCGAAGATGACCGAGCATGGGACTTTCCTTGATAAAGGAGACATCTTGTGCTGCCCCAATGATACATACAACAATTGAGATGCATCAAAACCTATGTGAGAATGAGAGCCACATAGCCAAATTGAGAGATAGTGCTAAAAGAGTGAGTGTGTGATTCCACCATATGTGAGTTTGAGAGCATCCAAACCGAGAGTGTGAGAGATACACCAAAAGAAAAGAGAGAAGTGGAAGATGGACAAAGTGAGGTTGATTTTGAAACTAACACATTAATATCTACTTCTAGTGTTGTTTCTCACATTGTGCGAGTTGATATTAAAGAAGAGGAATCAAATGTTGAACAACCGGCACCATTGGAGATAAACGATGAGGAGATAATCATAGTTAAAGATGAAGTACTTGCGATCCGTTGTTACATCATGATGATTTAATACCTACAACACCTACATCAATTCAAGAGAATGATAGAGGTAACCATATTGGTTCTAAATTTATTTGTGAAAAGGTGAGTAATTGTGAGAACTCATGTGTTCATTCGAAAATTCCATGTTCGAAATTTCTTTGGTCAATTTACATAATGTGGAATTAATTACTCATAAGGAAGTTCTTTCTAGAATATCTCCGATGATTCTTTATATTATATTATGTTCGATGACCCTAAAGAGCTATCTAGTGTCATTGAGAATGTTGCTGAAATTGCATATTTAAAATCACTAGTTAGTTCCTATGCCTACACATATAAGTTCAATTTGATCGGAGATTATGGTGTAGATGACAACTTTTATGTTTATCGAATATGCATTACATGTGATAAGTCGGCGAGTTGAAATTGCATATTTTGGACAAACAATCTTTTATACCACGTCATGATCACAATGAGATGAGGTTTAACAATAGTGCTTATCGTTTACAAAGATTTCTTGTGCCTACTTTTTCCTCTTTCGATGAACAATCATGTACAAATAATCGAGTAGCGCAATTGAAGCAAGGAAGGCACTTAAAATTTTATCTTCCATATTTGAACCGTTTGATCCGGTTTTGCCCATTAATGACTTGTCCACGTACTTTGCAAAGTCGAGGACGACTTTTTCTTATGGGAGGAGAATGGTGTGAATGAAAATATTGCAATGTATGCATTTGATAGCTATTGTAGTATCAATTGGGTTGTGCAAAACAGTGAGGATGAGAATAACACAATAATTGATTCATACATATACCACGCATATGTGTTGCTCTTTTTGCTTACTACACATCCGGTAATAGTAATGTGAAAGACGAAAGGGGTGTAATCGACCAATACATATACCATGCATACACATTGTATTCTTTGTTTAGTACAATTTCAGTTATCAAAAGCGAGGACGGCTTTTCTTGAAGAAGGGAGGATGATGCGGATACGCACACGCTTAGCACTTTTCGGTGAATACATTATTTAATTGGAAAGAAGTATTGAGCCGCATTAAATATTGTCAGGTGAATTTGTTTCTAAAGGAGTTTCTTTTAATTGATGATGAACTTGGAATACTACATCATGATATTATTTTACGTATTCTTAGGTATGATTCATGTGAAGACTTGGGAGAGCAAAAAGGGAGGAGCACAAGGACTAAAACTACAAGTTTTGGATAAGATTTACAAGCCAAATTCGGATCTCCCACGTCCTCAATCCAACTCAAACTCGGATTCAACTCAGAATTCAATTCGGATTCGGTTCGGGACAGCCTGACAGGCAGTTACTAAAAAGGCCATAACTTTCATAAACGGAGTCCGATTCAGGTGTTCTTGTACTCGTTGGAAAGATAACTTCAAGGGCTACGCAATGGATCTGGCCTCACCTCCAAATTCATCACGGATTAAAAGTTATGACCGAAACATTATGACGGTTTAATTTTAGGTTTTTCCTTTTGTGTGAGTTTGTTTCCAAATACATGTAGGAATAAGTTGGAATTGGTTTAGGACCTCTTGGCCAGCCATGAGGTGGACAGGTACTATATATTGAGGTTAGACCCCATTGTAAGCGCGACCACGTTTGAGAATAATCAATCTATTAAAATATGTTCGAGTTTAGCATTGTTGCCTAAGTTCCATAGGGAATTAGGAGTTACTTTCTTCAATCAAGATCGTTCACCTTTCCATTGGGAATTGGGTGCACGATAGATCTTCGCTGGTGGTCGGTGAAATCAACACGAGTGTGGTTTGGCGGATTAAAGAGTGTTCGTCCTTGCATTGGCATTGGAGGATTATTGCGATTCATCAAGACTCCCGTGAGTATCCATCCTACGTCGAGAAGATCGGGCGACCCCGTATCAATTTGCCCTATACATAAACATGGAATTTGATGATTTGCCCCATTTGTCTCATTGATATGTGGACCTTGGACCCACATGTCGATAAGACATCATAGGGCAAATCATCAAATGCAATGAAAGGTGTGGCAAAAGATCAATTACCTCGTTTTGAAATCCTGAATTTTAGGGTGCTGTAACAACTTCGCAATGGCCACTCCTCTCCCCTTCCTCCCACTCCTCCTCCTCCTCCTCCTCCTCTCATCCGCCTCGGCGGAGTACGAGCAGGATCTGCTGCGGCGCGCGGAGGGGGACCGGGAGTGGATGGTGGGAGTGAGGCGGCGCATCCACGCCCACCCGGAGCTCGCGTTCCGGGAGCACCGCACCAGCGCCCTCGTCCGCGAGGAGCTCGAGCGCCTCGGCGTCACCGCCCGTGCTGTCGCCGGAACCGGCGTCGTCGCCGACGTCGGCTCCGGCCTACCCCCGGTCGTCGCCTTGCGCGCCGACATGGACGCCCTCCCCGTGCAGGTCCCTCGCCCTCCCCCCTTTCTGATGTTGCTCATGTTTTGCTTGGGTCCTGGGGTCCGGATGGTGAATGGTAGTAGTTCGTAGGAATGTTCCGTCTTTGCATCTCTGTCTTGTCCGTGGTAAGAATTAAGGGTTATGGGAGCAGCTTCTGATCATGCTATGTTTGGTTCGTATCTCCACCTGAAAATTGGATTGCTGCTTGTTTTGGGGGGTTAGGATGGCAGAATGGAGATCCTTTGTTGAAATAGCTTCGATCTGTTGGTTGTGATGATAGGAATTAGTGGAGTGGGAACACAAGAGCAAAGTGGACGGTGTGATGCACGCTTGCGGGCATGATGTCCACACGGCTATGCTCCTGGGGGCAGCAAAGTTACTGAATCAGCGCAAGGATCAGCTCAAGGTAAGTGCTTCCGTACTGTTGTTCATGTCCAATTCTAGTTGTTTCAGAAGTTTACTCTTGTTTTGACCTTCGAGTGGAGTTATAGAGGTAGTACAGCAAATTTACCTGATCTTCAAGCATAAGCTCTGTAATCCTCATAAAACACATGCCATCAGCCAATTTTCTGATTCTTTTTTTTAAGAGAATACAATAGCCTGAATATTTATTGTACAGTTTGACGACATGGAATATCAACGATTTTTTGATTCTTCAATAAACCTCATGATTTTAGTAGCAATATTTTTAATGACTGCAGGAGCAAATATTCGAATTTTAGGGTTATTCCATTAATCTAATATTGTATTTCTTTGCTTCTGATTGAGCAGAGGCAAGTGTTTTGTCCTGTGTGAGACCATGTGGAGGTCATCCTATAGCTGCGATGAGTAATTAACTTTTGGTTTAGAGAGCTTGCGGAGTTTGATTATGGTTTTTGAGAGTTTGTAATTTTTCAGTTGCCTATGTTGTTGACGATATGACCAGCATTGAGGCAACGGTTATACCGGCCAGGAGCAGTCTAACCAGCCTAGGGCTAGCGGTGAGACCTGCGGTGGAGTGATGGTTAGACCGGCACAATGTTCAAGAAGGCGCTAGGCGCTAGGCGGGCGGCAAGGTGGGGCCTAGCGCCTAGGGAGCCTAGGCGGGGCCTAGGCGGCTAAATTAAAAATAAGGACAACAGTCAGAAGATAAGTATATATTTGCTATATATCTGAGATGTAACGTCGTAGATCGAAGCATCAAATCCTATAACTAATATTTTAAAAAATTAATCAGATTTTAGACCGTCTGATAAAGATCTAACGGTCCTGATCTTCTAACCCACACCCTAAATCCATCGCACTCCCAGTATATTCGCACCGCCTCCCACTTTAACCCTAACCCTAAATCCCCGTCGCCTCCCTCAGATACTGCGGCGGTCGCGCCGCGATCCCCGATCTCTCGCAAATAGCCGCCGCCCCCGCAAATTCCGCCGCCCGCCTCACTCTCCCCGCAGATCGCCGCCGCCACCGCAGATCCCGCCCGCCTCCCCACTCTCCCCGATTGCCGCTGTCTACCCCAGACCGCCGCCCGCCCCCATCTCTCCCCGCAGACGGCGCGGGAGTCCGGATCCAGGCGGCGCCACGGAGCTCGTCCCCGCAGCGGCCGGAGCACGCCCCGCAGTCAGGTGCCTCCCGCACGGCGGCAGCCTCCAGCAGCAGACAACGGCAGCAGTCGGCGGCAATGGCGCTACTCCACGGCTTCCCATGAAGCCGGCTTCCTCCCCGCCGGCCGGCGCTCGCCGCCACGCCGCCGCCACGCCGCCAGTAGCCGCCGCCGCTTAAAGGTCGATCGACCACTGGTGATTCTTCCCCGCCTAACACCCCTAGGCGAGGCGCCGGTGGCCGCCGAGCGCTAGGCGGGGCCTAGGCGGCCGCCCAGGCCGCCTTTTAGAACACTGGACCGGCATGAGAGCCGCGGTCTAACCGGCTGGGTGCGGTAGTACCAGACTTGAATGGTGGTCGGACCGGGGTTGTGGTATGACCGAATTATAGTTGGCAGTGGCTTTTTCCAGTGAGTGTTTTTGTTGTGGGAGGTGGTGGTATGATCGTCTTTTGGTTGGCGGTCATACCAGTCGTGGTGGTCAGACCGGTTGTGGGTTGGCGATCTGATCGGCCGAAATGCTGAAGGTTTGATCGGCCTGCTGTTGGTGGTTAGTCCGGCCTTGGAGGTTTGGGGCGTGAGTTGTTTGAGTTGAGTTAGTTGAGTGTGGGAACGACATAGGTGCCATTGCTTAGGTGCATACATTTTGTATGGTGTATTGTATCGACTAATTACGTTAATTGATGATTTTGTGTATTGTGTGGTGTTACGTGACGGTTTGCTTGTTGTTGGTTGTAGGACTCCGGAGCTATGTCATGGTGAGGCGGACGGGACCAGAACTAAGCTAAGAGAGCTTAGATCCAAAGCGGTCAAGAGATCGGTACTACATTCAGGAGGAGCCGAAGTCCAGACGATCAAGGAGCTGCCGAAGATGACTGAGGGTCGTGGGTGGTTATAAGCCGAGACAACGAGAAGCCGGAGTGGAAGCTACCTGTGGAGGACATGACGGGCAATGGCAAGGTGAACTGGAACTAGGCTTAGGGAGTAGCCGAGGTCCTATGCGGTCAAGGAAGCCGGGTGCCGTCATGTGCGAGAAGAAGCATGTAGTGCGCCAAGTGACTTGGGTTGTTTACAAGTGAGGACGGTTCGGTGGGATTCAGACGCGTGAGAGGCTTGACGGAAAATCTTTGGGATCACATGAAAGATGGCGAAGCATGAGCGACACTTCGTAGAAGGTGGTAAAGGGGCATCTTGGTGAATTGCCCAATACGGAAAAAGTTACGGTGTGCGAAACCGCGGAGGTGGCCTAAGTGATTTAGGTTTTAGATGTGCTGAAAGTATGGAGTGGATCAAGTGTTGATTCACTAATGGGTTAATGGGTGTGTACGCTTTGAGAAGCGTGTAAGTGTAAGTGTAAAATCTAATATAGTGTTGGGTTAATGGGTCAACCCATTTTAGTGGATGAAACCCAACTAGAGGTGCTGATTAGGGTTTCTCTTGTGACTATATATAAGGAGAGAGAGAAGTGGCTAGGGCTAAAGTTTTAGGGGTGAGTTTAGACCTAGCCTTGGAGGGAGTTAGGGTTCTTGGAGAGAACATTGTGGGAGATGTGAGAGACTCTTGTGGCTAAGCTTTTTGTTACCCTTAGGCTTTGTGTGCGGCTAAAGAGTGGCTGTAAACATTCATCTTCAAGTATCAATAGAGATCAATGTTCGTCAAGTATTTCCCTCTTGTGCTCAAGTGATGAAATCTTGGTTTGATTTGGTTTTTGGTGCTTCCTCTACTCTTCTTGATCTTGTTGTATGTCAGGGACGTGTAAGTGATGAAGATATCTCTTGGAGACCATATCTCATTCATCTATGCACTTGTCATATCTAAGTTCTTGTGATTGTCTGGTTTTGTTTAAGAGAAGGATGATTTTGGGGTTTTGAACTTGTGGCGTTTTGGCTTGAGTTCTTGCTGTGATCTAGCTTACTATGACATATGAGAAACCATGCAAGGTCATCTAGATCATCAAGGGCTCATGAGTAACAACAGATCGAGATTTCCTTCTTTTGTCTGATTTTGGTGCAATCTTCCTTCAAACGGAAAAAAGGCCAGAACTTTAGTAACGATTTTCTTAATCATTTTGTGAAATAGGTTTCTGACATTCTAGAGAAGGTGCATACTAAATTTCAGATGATTTGGAGTCTTAGTTTGAGAGTTAGCTAAATTTTCTTGAATTCTTTCAAGATTTTTGGTTGAGATACGTTCTCAAGGTCATGATCTAATCTTGGTTCAAGTTTCAAGTCATTTGGAGTTATGAATCAATAGTTTTGTCGATTTTTAGATTTGAAATAGTGTTGAAAATCTGCTATGTTCTTGGTTAGAGGTCAGGTCGCTAGCTAGCTAGTGGTCAGACCGCCTTCTAGCTAGCGGTCAGACCGCCCCCTGCTCAGAGGTCAGACCGTTGGAGCTTGTCAAGGTACATTTTGTTCGGTTTTTCTTGGATCTTTCCTTACAGGTGATTGGTCTCTAATCTTCATAGCTTATCATAGTTATTGGAGTAAAAGAGCTTTGCTTTCTCCTTTGAAAAAGATTTTGAAAAACTTTTAAATCGTATTGGCTCCTATTCACCTCCTCTCTAGTCGCCATTCTTGGTCCTACATCCTATTTTCTTTTCTTATTTTGGTGGCTTGTGTTGTTTTTATGGGACTTGATTTCCTACCAAGTCTAAACTAGCTGATGGGAGGTTTTACTAGATGGCTAAATGAAGTTAGCTTAACTCAATAAAGCATACCCATCTTTAGATAAGAAGTTTATGTTGACTACAGATATTTCAAATTTCCTTTACTTGTAAGGTTTGCGAGCACACTGTTTTCAACAGTTACAGGAGTTAATTAATTAATTATTGAATATTCATTTTTATCACGTCTGTCTTGTACGATGAAGGGAACAGCGAGACTCATTTTTCAACCTGCTGAGGAGGGTGGCGCAGGTGCATCTCATATGATAAAAGAAGGTGTTCTTGATGGTGTCGAAGCCATATTTGCAATGCATGTAGACTATCGGATGCCAACTGCCGTAATAGCAGCTCACCCAGGACCTACACAAGCCGCCGTATGTTTCTTTGAAGCGAAAATAGAAGGTAAAACTGGGAAGGCTGAAACCCCACACTTAAATGTGGATCCTAGTGTTGCTGCATCGTTTACCATCCTGTCCCTGCAGCAGCTCATTTCTAGAGAAGACGATCCTCTTCACAGCCAAGTATGATACTGCTTTTAGTAAATATACTATTTTTCTTTGCCAATTTCTTTTAACATGCCATACAGAGGTATTGTACATAAATTGAGATAGTAAGAAATGAAATCGAACCACGGTAGTCAACATTGTCCCCTATTCCTGTTGCTCAAGGCTATGAGTCGATTAATGAAGAGTAGTTCTACTGACATTTTGACTTGCTAGCTGCTACTTGTCTCTTTTTTTTAAAAAAAAAAGAGAGAGAGAAAAGGATCACTCCTAGCTTTATTGGAGGGCTAATATCGAACATAGCAGAGATGGTATTGCATCGGGAAGTCCACACCTTGGCTAAGGGCGTGATAGTCTTTTTTTTTTTGTGCGTAGTTCACACATTAGTTGGGTTGAGTGCTTCTACATTTATTTGGATGTCTTTAAGCTTGATAGTCAATCTATTTGTGCGTGGTTGACCTCAGGCAACTCTGGATGTTTCTACTTTGGACAATGCTATTAACCAAAATATTGCTGTGACATAGAGCCCATAACATCCTTGTATTGATCTATATTAAATTATTAATCCTCTTCAGGTGCTCTCGGTTACCTATGTCAAAGGTGGAAATGACCTTGATGCCACACCTCCAGTTATTGAATTTGGAGGTACTTTGAGGAGCCTCACCACTGAAGGTCTTTACCGCCTACAAAAAAGGGTTAAGGAGGTTAGCATGATCAGTTATCACATAATTTTGTTTACTAATAACTAACATTTTTACCATAGTATGCTTATCTTGTCATTGCACTAGTACCTTCATATTATTGACCGCACCTGGCATATTTTCTCTGAACATTGCTTTCAGACTACACAGGCAAACATTGTTATTATAGATCTGTAATCGCCCCATATCCATGCATGGTCCCAGATAAGTGTCATTCTTGTATGAGTAAATGCACTAAGTTGGCAAGTCACGATCTCTGTGTGAATGGCATCTGCCGCATTGCCTGTTGTTGGTCTTGTCAAAACTGTGTTAGTTTGTGCGTTATTCTCGTTTACATCTACTTCTGCTAAACAAACTTTGCAATTTCTATTATTCAGATTATAATGGGCAACTGTCCCTTTTTCCAGGTAGTAGAAGGCCAGGCAGCCGTACATAGATGCAAGGGAGTTGTCCAGATAAAGAGTGATGACTACCCGATGTACCCTGCAGTTGTGAATGATGAAAAGCTGTTTCACCATGTAGAGAATGTCGGCAGACGCTTGTTTGGTCCAGGCAAGGTGAAGCCTGGAGAGAAGATCATGGCAGGCGAAGACTTTGCTTTCTACCAAGAGTTAGTTCCTGGCGTTATGTTTGGCATTGGTATTAGAAATGAGAAAGTTGGTTCGGTTCACTCTGCTCACAACCCACACTTCTTCGTTGACGAGGATGTCCTTCCAATGGGAGCTGCATTGCATACTGCTATTGTGGAAATGTATCTTACTGAGCGTTCCACCCTGGCTGAAGATGGAGGTTTGCATTCGCATTGATGTTCTTGAGTTCGAACGATTGGAGTGTATAAACGTATCCAAGAGAACATTTCTGCTTCCAAAGTGCTGCTAATATTCTTCAAGTCTAGTTGGATACAAGGCTCCCAAGAGTTTAAGGGTCTGTTCTTTTTGGCTGCGGCTTATGGCTTTTGGCTGAAATTTTTGAATTTTGGTACATTTATGCAGAGATTATGAGAGAGAGATACTCGTTAGCAATTTTGGTTGATACAGATGTTAGGCTTTTAATGTGTACTACAATTAACTTGTAGATATCATTTTGAGAAAATACTCTATTTAAAAGTTAGGTACTGTAGCAAAAGCCAAAAGCCGCTTTTAGAAGCCAAAAAGAACACCCCCTAAACTTGACAGAAAACAGGTTTGTTGTTGTTGGAGTTAAAATGCAGTCTCTCAGTTAATGCTCTTAATAATCACATAGCTGTAGCCAAACATAATTGTAAAATAAACACAGCAAATGTTCATTGTAAAATACTCAACATGCAAAAAATAAAATGGCCATCGACAAGTACAATACATAATACACAAACAAAATAGGAACCGTACAGTGTACAACCAGGGAGGAGGGCGGCGACCCGGTGAACTGTGACAAGCTCAATACATAATAACCAGTACTGCCGTAATGAAGGCTCCCTAGTTGAAAGTCCCCCGTCCTGATAGGTTCAAATCATGTTGGCATTGCTACTTCTGGAGGTTCCGTGTGGCCGGCTGGCCGACCTTGCACGCGCAGGTCACCTGTTATCCAGCCATCGTAGCTCATCGATGGCGTTGGTTGGTATGTATGGTGCCGAGTTACTGGGGTGCGGTAGAGGTATGTTGGTTCTTCTGTGTTCGATGAAAAAAAAATTAGATTTGTAATTTTATACTATATAAAGTTAATTTTAAAATTAAGATGGGCAAGTAAAAAAAAAAAGAGGCGTCCGCCGAACCCTTCCTCCGCAACCGTACGAGTTACGACATTTAAGATCGATTGTCACTCCTGGCTCCCATCCACGAGAAATTCAGTTGGACACTTGGCATAGATTGATTAACTGCTGCTCGATCACGTGTAGTCGTGTGTTGAGTACTTAGTGTGTTTGAGATTTGTGAAATCGGTGTATCCAAAGTCCGTGTAGTTGGTGTGTCCGAGGGTCGTGTAGTCGGTGTGTTCGAAGTCTGTGTAGTCAGTGTATCCAAACAATATGTAGTCGGAGACTCCGGAGTGCGTGTAGGGGTCGAAGATCTCAGAGTCAGTAAACCAGTCGTCGCTACAGTGAATCGGTCGTAGCAGTCATAGTCGTAAGTCGAACTGCGTAGTAGTTGTCGCTACAATGAACCAGTCGTAGCTACAGTAAATCGGTCGTAACTACAGCGAACTGGCCGTAGCAGTCGCAGTCATGAGTCGAGCTGCGTAGCAGTCGTAAGCTACAGTAGATGGTCGGTAATCGTAAGCTACAGTACCTGGCCAGTGCCCGAAGACCGGTAGTATCGACTATGTGTAAGCGGTACTACCGGAGATTCGGTCGAAGTGCCATGGTCGAAGAGCCGTGGTCGGAGATACAGTCAAAGTGCCGTTGTAATGCCCTAGGGTCCAAACCGGCTTAGGCCTATATGTAAGTGCTTCTCAAGCTAAGCTAGCAAGGTGGGACTAACACACACCCTCATGTGCACACACATATGGGCCAACATAGGCTGAGGTGTCACATACACCTCCTCAAAGGACCCGACATCCTTGTCGGATAAACATAACCACACTGGGGCAAATGATAAGTATGTCCCCTCTTGGCACATGTCCGTGCGTTCAGTGCCAGCACATATGCCATGCCGTGTGTCCACTCTGGGTCCACACGTGCCATGCACCATATGTCCGCGCCCTTGACCCGCACGCACCCATGTAACCGCGAGAGTCGGCTCTGATTCCATTTATAACGCCCTATGGTCCAAACCGGCTTAGGTCTAACCCCATTCTGGATAGGCCACGTACATGTAGCAACCCGCTTGCACTTTCGTCCTCGCTTCGCGCAAAATGGTTAACCGGGGGTGCTACTAGGGGTGAAAACGGATCGGATACGGACGGATAATGCCTCTACCATATTTGTTTTCATATTTTTTTTCGAATACGGATACGAATACGGATAACTCGAATACGAATACAAATATGGATAATATCGAATACAGATACGGATCGAATACAAATCGAAACGAATACGGTTACGAATATTTATAGGAACATGAAAACCCCTTAAACTATACATCCCAAATTAACAAAAACACGTAAATAGTTCATCTTGTCAAAATATTCATGAAATATAAACAAGCATAGTCTTTTCATCCACAATGAAAATATACCCAATAGTCGATCATAACATAACTACATAACTATATAAGTAGCAACAACATGCAATTCATGGAATACACATGATGACATGATAGCAATTTGAACAAACATAAGAACATTTCATTCCTCTATTTCATCCATCAAGTCCTCCATGATAGCAATTTGAACAAGCATAATAACATTTCATTCACCAAGTCCTTCATCTCAGCATCTCTTAAGACTTCTTGTGCCTACATGTTTTATTTCAATAAATACTCAAAGCAGTATAAAATAAAACCAAACAACTATATAGTACGATGTAAAGACTAGCAAACCGTTGTCATCATGTATGCAAAATGGCGCTCAATGCTCTCTATGTCAATCTCAGTTATGATAGATCCACCAATGTTTCCACCACCTGCGTGTTTTATCAAAAAAATTAAATTATGATCAAAGTTTTCATCACATACTACACAGAAACCAATAAAGCACAAGAGCAAAACTTAACATTACATTTCCTAGATACCGCAGTCCAATCTTTGGTACAAATCAAAGCTTGGACGATATCAGGATCTAGACGACTACGAAATGAATCAACAACCCGTCCACCAGCACTAAATGCTGACTCCGAAGCAACAGTGGACACTTGAATAGACAAGACATCTCGAGCTAGTGTGGAGACAATAGGGAGATCAGATTGCTTGACCTTCTACCATGCCAAAATATCAAATTTATTTTTCTCTTCCTTTGGCCAATGTAGTAGTGGTTGCTCTATATACATTTCCAACTCAGTTTTGGCACATTGGCCTAAGGTACTACTGCCATGCAAGTATCTGCGGTGACTAAGTTATTTGTACGTTGTACAATGTCATGGATATCTGTTTCAGTCTTGTTTGCGTCATATTCTGTGATCTTTGAAGGATACTTAGTTATTCTAGAGGTCTTCTTGATTCAGCTAGAAAAGTATATGATGAGGGCCATACATCATGGTTGTTGGAAAGAGTAAATTACACCATTAGTACCATGAATTTAAATAGATTCATTTTCATATAGGTTAGTAGTCGCTTGTTACATGTATCATTCAAAACAGTGACAGTGAAAATAACTGGATGAAATTTGAATAACGGTGAGGACTACTAGTGGATAGAGTTTCCTCATCTGTATAGAGCAGATCTCACCTCAACATTGTACGTAATTATTCATCTTGTAAATAGTGCCAATGTGTTCATCAACTAGGAGTTTATGTAGATGCTGAGTGGTTAGATGTTGAATTTGGATCAGCAATGTGGAGGCTGTTGTTGGCTGATACCAAGCGTGTGCAATCCCTTTGCTCTTCAATTTGCTACTAATAAGGAAGTTGGACCGAAAATAAGGGCATGATGTTCAATATTGAAGGATTATTTGAAGCACCAAAAACTTAAATCATAGCATACCAATGAAAATTTCAACTAAACATGTTCTCAGATTTGGCATATGGTCATACTTGATAAGCTCAAGTTGTCACAAAAGCAATATTTGCTTTTATTTCAACTGCATCATGATGCAGTTAAAGTAATTGGGATTCCTTCAACCATACATTAATCTGCTTGCAATATCCTAATCATTTTACATACAATTTTTTAAGCTGTCTTGCTGTAGCAGTAAAATGGTTCTAAATATGTTGACTTCTAGAAGATGCCTCAAAACAAGCCATGTAGTTTAAGGATTACGTTATCCTTTTGGCCCACACAATTAAAGTCAGCCTTGTGTACTCACTAGACAGTATGTGGTTTCAATTTATCTCCTGTCGCTTCCCCCTGTCTACCTAATGACTAATGTGTTGCAGTGTGTGTGTTTTGGTTCATTCCTTTTGTGAGATGCTGATTTTCTTATTATCATTTTTTTAACAGCAATGGTTTATTTTCTTTAAATTGAAACACAGACAAGTTATGATGGTTGAATAATTTATGCTTTTCTCAGGTGGGAGCTGTAGTTTATGCAATCATCATAACAAAATCTGAGGATCTAGATTGGCAGATGAGGGCTATTAGAGTTCTGCCTATGTTTGTTTTTGCCTGCTTTATCCTCAATGATATATTCGACACTCGTAAGCTTCACAAGGATGTGTAAATATCTCAGAACTCTTCTCAGTATTTATCATATTTATTCGATCTGTAATCGATAGCCAAGAGTACACTCACTGATAATGCTGAACATTGGTCTCTAGTTACTAAGTCAAACTTTTTCAGATGTATTATCTTTGTTTGCTGTTTTATAATTTGAGAACTTATATGTCTTGTATTGGTTGCATCTAAGAGCAGTCACGGGTCATGCTGGATATTGATATCTTATTACTGATATAGGATGCTTTTAGTTATATTAAATACGTAATACACTGATTAATGTGAAATATATCTGGAGCACGGTCTGAGAGTTTGGGAATAAAATGCTTGCAGTTTTGTTTTTTTTTTTTTGGGGGCGTAGATTCTATATGATTATTATAAAAAGTCCTATGAACTGCTGGCATGCCTTGTGCTCTGAAACATCTTGTCATGGAAGTTAAATTTTATGTGTTAAGTCTTGTTTGGAAGAACTTTATGTGTTAAGTCTAAACATTGAACTTCTTGGTTTCTGACCCATAAACATTAGCTTTTTGGTACACTAATAACCTTTTCTCTCCCTATGTACAGTGGAGTGTAAGGATCAGAAGTCACTCGGGAGGTTGAGAGCTGAGAGGAAAGCTAAGATTGATGAGCTAAAGGAAAGGAGTAATTATTATCTTACCCAAGAGCTTATTCAAGTAAGCAATTATTAATAAGTTCGTAAATGTCTGAAGTACTAGAGCTTTGGTTTTGTTCTTTTCGTTGTCACAACAAATGTAAGCAAAACTTGGAACATGTGCAGAAATATGACCTCGATCCTGCAGCAAAGGCAGCACTAGCTTCAGTTTTGGCATCTAAGCTGGGGGCAGAAACTGGCCTTAAAATATATGTCGGAGATGAAGCAGAATCTGGTTCAGCACAGGCTAGAAGCGGCGGTATTGAGGTAGTTCCTTCCAATGGGCTGAAAAACATGAAGCAACCAAATGCAAAAGGCAGCAGCACTGGCAGCGCTGCAGTTGCTCATACTGGAAAGGGTGCATCCAATGAGGCCGTGGGTGCTGTCCTGGAATCTATGCAGCCTTCAAAAGTCGTTGGACATTATCAAGGCTCAGGAACCAATAACGGTGGTTGGATTGCGAAGATTGCTGCCCTGCTTGTGGGGGAGGACCCATCACAGTCATATGCATTGATCTGTGGCAATTGCCATATGCATAATGGTGAGTATAATAATCACTAACTGTCCCCTATATATAAAAGCTACAAATGCTCTTTCAGGTTTGTCTCACATGTTGCATTGACAGAATTGCATACATGACATAATAATACGCAAACTTGTAGGGTTGGCCAGGAAAGAAGATTTTCCTCACATAACTTACTACTGCCCACATTGCCGTGCGCTCAACACGTCGAATCAATCCGTAGGGCAATGGTCCGGCCCAAACTCAGGCCAGTTGACCTCAACTGCTCCTGCAGATGGGGTTTCAACTACAACTCCTGTCGCAGAGAGTGAACTAAACAACATGACCAAAGTGCAAGAGCTAGACGAGGCGGAAAATCCTGGGAAGTAACCAGTGGATGCAAATTGAGGCTGTCGTTGATGAAGTATGCTTCTCTTCTCTCCTCAGGAAGTGTAAATGTTCCCAGTTGTGAAAACTAATTCAACGTTTTAGGCGTGTATCACTGCACCTACCTGTTCAGAGCTCTGATGTAGTACTGTTGTAAATTGCAAATATTTACCCATATGATATACCACAACATCAACAATATGGGAGCCACTGTCTGTCCTTTGGCGGCCGAGTTCTCATGTCAATTTTGTGGGGTATTATTTTGGCGTGGCTGATGTAGCAATGTGATGGTGTAAGAGACGTACTCACGTTGCTGGATGACTTGCAGCAACTTCAGCACTATTTTGAACTCTTGAGTCACATTGCCAGTCAACATCTCGATACTAGCATGCTTAAAATGATCTGGCAATTCTGGATGCATGGAAAAAACCTGTACCCTGAAAGGAGGTCATACAAACTGTTTTGTTGGGCATCTGGACCGTCCGTTGGGTGTTCATTTTGCAGGAAGTGTCTCTACAAAATCTAGATATTGAATAGTTCGGTGTGAGTTTGGTCCAAGAGCGGGACATAGCAGTCATGAACTCACACCTTTACCAAAAGATTATAAATTGCTAATGCTAGCCATTTACCAAACCTTTTCTTTGTTCATGTTACCTTCGGTCCATGTTATTTTGCTATTTATGGCTGGGCCATCTTGGATGCAAAACAACCACAAGCAAGCACAACACTTACGGCTACGTTTTTAACGAAATCAAAATTTACCATATAACGTACGGTTGCGAACCGAGTCTTGGATGATTAATCGATGACGCTGTCGTACATGGTAAACTCTATTCAAGAATCCTCTCAAAGGAGAAAAGAAAACAAAAGGAAAGAAAAGTTCACTTCAAGGAGTACTTCTAGGGGATAATTAAGTAGCAGTGTTTAAGATGGCGCGTAGGAGTGCAATCGGATCGGATACGAACGGATATCGCTTATTATGTATCATATTTCATATTTTTTCTTTAGAGTCGGACACGGATAATATCGGATATCTATTTCTCCATTCCGTATTATTACATAATCTTTCGGATGGTCGGTCGGACAGAAATTATCTGCTTCTTTTACACAGGACATTGAAAAATATAGTACAACCAGAGCAAACATGGAGAGAGTAATTACTGATATGTTGAAAGAAAAACACTCAGTACTCCCGTTTGTTTAGATATGAGAATCTACATATATGTTATTTTGTTTCTAGATGAAGTCACAACAGACTTCCTCATATCATTTGATATACGAATATATACGGACGGATATTATTTATCCCGTATTCTATTCCATATTTTTTCTATTTTTAATTTTTTTTAAATTTAATTACGTCAAATAAGTTATCTTTAGTTACACTGAAATTTTAGCTGTTATAATGTAATTTCAATCATAAGCTATAACTTTTCAGTCTAACTGAGCGGGACGACGATTCCAATTCGGAGTTCAGGTAAGACCACCGGGCCCACATGCAGGTGCACAGAGTGCACAATCAAGGCGCTGGCCTCAGATCAGATGAGCTTTACGACTTCACCCCGAGGGAGCGTGTGTATAATAAGCACACCCAAACATGGCTACGCCCAGGTAGAAGCGGGGCTAGTACTCTCTCTCTCTCTCTCTCTCGGCGAGTTGTAAAAAGAATCTTTTTTTCCCTTTCAGAGACGCCGTCACGCAGCGCAGGTAAAGGAGGCAAGGCAAGGTATAAACACGAGCCCCTGTTCCTCTGTTGCTTTATTTTTCTGCGCTTAGTTCTTCTTAATTAATAGTAATAGCAATTACGGCGCTTAAGCTGCTTCAAGAAAATCATTAGGGCAGTGGCAGAAGAACAGCAGAGAGGAACACTGCTTTCTTGGGTTCTTAACTTCGATTACATCGATCAAGTCTTAAACATAAACGAAAAGGGGGAGGAGCCATTTTTTTTGGGGGCGTGGTAGCACCTCTGTGAAGAACGAGAGTGAGCTTTCCTCATCTCCTAAAATTTCTTGCCCTCTTTCGAAGAGGCCATGCCTAGAAATTATCTCCTCGGTTTTTATTGTGGGAGAAGAAGAAAAGGTGAGCAATTTTACAGAGAAGAACATCGGATTTGGGTGGAGTTGGATTAGGAATGTGGGGGAATCTGGGATTGTTCTGTTTTTTCCCCTCCTTTTCTTTTCTCTTGATTCTTGATTTAGGAGCGGTTGATTCGGATCGTATACTTTTGGTTTTGATCAACGTAAAATGCAAAATGGTTGTCTTTAACTGTTTCTTGTCTATTTGACTCTTAGTTTCATAGTCTTATTTTGATTGAGTATTTCCGTTTGGTGCACGATGCATGTTTACTTTCTTAACGCCACAATGCTGGCCTGTCTTTTCGTTAGGCATTATCCTTCATTCCCTTCTTGTTCATCTACCTCCGTTTCTTCTCTGAAAGAATGCCCACCTCAGCTTAAAATAGGAATAATTCCCTGTTTTGTGCTCACGAATTGCATGATCGAATCAAAATGCTCTTGATGAGGAAGTAGACAAGGCCCTAAAGGGGGTTAGAAACAAATATCACGGACGGATCGTACACGATGCTCTTAAATTCCTCGGTTCCATGGGTTTCTTTTTGTCTCTGCAAGTTGATGTAGGAAATATCTGTCCTGTTTCTTTTGTTCCACTCCTAACCCAATCACGCCTTCTCTCTACACAATACCATCACTTTCCTTTTCTGCAACCCCAGCTGAACATGATACTGCCATCTTCCTGTAAATTCATTATGGAGTTGTGTTCATTGCTCAAAGCTCCCATTCAATGATCTTACACAACCTCATAAAGCTTGCTCTCTTTCTGCATAGAGATTTTGCAGTGAAATTTTAGGTGTTAGTCCATGTATGGAAGCAAAGGGGAAAAGAGGGAGGGAGAGAGGAAAATCTGTAGTATCGAATACCACAATCAGGGGGTGAATGATTGCCTCCACTTTTTGATACATGAAAACAAATATCAAACCAGAAGAAAAGCAATCTAACTTATCAGATATAGATTTCGACTGCAAGATGCTCGACCCCTTTGCATGTGCTCGATGAAGGTTTAGGCCGCTCGACGTTCGACCGCTCAACTATCAAAGACTCCTTACCAGTCATAAACTATGACCGCTTCAGCCTTTGATGTTCAACCGGTTTGTACGTACTCGAAATCTTCAACACAGGGAGCCAAACCTCTCGAATACCTGTGCCTTCGAGAAATCAGTGTCTTCGAGTACCTGTATTTCCTCTGTTTTTTGGCAACGATTCGACACATTTACATGTAGTCGTAAGCTTCAATCCAACTGCAATCACCAGCACTTCTCGAGCAAATCAAGAACTAGATTGATTCAAGATGATGTTTATTGCTGGATTTACAAAGTGCCATTACAACACCCCTAAAAGCCTAGCCAAGACTAAAACCTCTTCAATCTACTCCTCAAAAATCTTACGTTAACCCTTAGTATCTCCCTGTTTTTATAGGCTAACGCCTCAAACCGTGTTCTCATCAAACACAAACACCAAGCTCTATCCATTCCGAAAATCAAAGGACGGCGTTTTTATAGGCTAACGCCTAAATCTCAGATTTCTCCCTCCTAGTCCTGGACCTCCTTGTCACCGACCATGATCATCTCCACGCCCACCTGCACATGCAAATACCAAGGAACATTTTCTCCGACACAAGTTCTTTCCAACTTGATTGACATTAGTCCAAACATACATATCACACCCTTAACCATCAATAGCTATGAAACAGACCATCCACGGTCTCAATTTCCATGCTCTCCAAACATCTATTTCAAATCACTCGACAAGCGATTCGATTGCCATGCCCAATGATCGCATCACGCCCAACACACACGAGTACTCGAGGTACTCGAACCTCACAAGGATTGAAGCACTTGAAGCCTACGAGTACCGACCGTGAAGCCTACGGCAACCGATCGCAAAGCCTACAACTATCGATCATGAGGTCTACGACAACCGATCGTAAAGTCTAAGACAACAGATCATGAAGCTTACGACTACCGATAACAAACTCTATAGCTACCAATCGTCGACTAGACACTGTAGCACCGAGTACCCACCAGGTACTATAGCTATCGACCGGTTACTGTAGCAAAGACCACCAACCAGGTACTGAAGCTACGACCAACGACCGGTTCACTGTAGCTCTGGCCATCCGTGGTTGTTCTAGAGCGATCGTTCTGCCATGCTCGACCTGACGTGGTCGTGTTGTCGTGGTCGACATGCTGTGGTCGTTCTGTCGTGGTCGACATACCGTGGTCGTTCAGACGTGGTCGACATGTTGTGCCGTGGTTGACATACCGTAGTCAATATATTGTAGTCATTCTATTGTGGTCGATATGTCGTTGTCGTTCTGCCGTGGTCAACATGCCATGGTCGTTCAGCCATGCTCGTAAACTCTCCGACTACCGACGTGGTCGAAGTCTGCTGATTGGACCGCCCAATACCAGGCCGATCGGACCGCCGATTACTGATCGTGGTCGAAGCCAGCTGGTCCGACCACCCAATACAAGGCGGTCAGACCTCATACCCTGAATATTTCTGCAATCCAAGTTTTCCAAAAGAGTATCGACCGAAATTTTCACAAACGTAAATTTCATTGCAACCCAAACATCAATTATTCATCATCACTAAGTTCACAAGCTATCCAAATGGTCTAACAAAATCACATTTGGGCCCTCAGCTTTGGTTCCTCTCCAGCTACAGTAGTCCTTTTATTTCGGGAGTTGTTGCAATCAGCTGCTATCTTTGTCTGTCCCCATCTCTTACTATTCTCAAAACTGGAGCAGCGACTGAAGAAAAAAAAAGGAAATTAGAATGGAATGTAGGGCCCACCACTCAGCTACTCAATGAGCATATATGATTTCAGAATTTTCTTGACCGCCAGTTCATACATTCTTGAAAGGTATGGACGGGGAGTGGATACGAGAGAAAAACAAGGCAGCTTGAATTGACCGTTTAGTGATGGTTTTGACTTTTGAGCTAACCTTGGGGTCAAAGTAAAGGCAACCATAACTTGAGTAATGTTTGGTATTATACTTCTTGGGCTTTCAGAACTAGTACATTAAAAATAGTTTTAAACCGAGAAAGTTGAAAGCTTTCACATGTCATCCTTTAGGAATAGCAATAGAAATCACGTATATCTGTGTGGCTTTGTGCATAAGATGCCTTTGCATAGTTGCCTGGAACTACTGTTGGGTTGTTCTCGGTTAGCTTCTCGTAGAAGTTTCATATATTGAGCTTTACTAGAAACAATTGTGAGAGAGGGGCTTATCTTAGAAGCCATTCGCTACAAATTCAAATGCAAATTCTCTAAATTATTGTGTTGTGGGTATTGATTTATTTGTTTGTATAGTTTATGGGGGTTCTGAGATGGTCTCTTCCCCTACTCCTAAGATTCTGATCTTTCATGCTGCCCTCTGAATTCTTGGTTGCTTGTTTGGGAAAAAAAACGTATGGCTGCAAGTGTCTAGTACATTAAAAATTTCCCTGTGAGCGGTTTCTTATGGCTTCCTCTGCTGCCACCTTCTTGATCTCCACGCCCAGGCAACGCACCCGTTACCCCAACGTGTCCTTTTTTTTATGTGTTTCAAGAGCGTCACCCCTGACCAATCTTGTATCTCCTCATTGACCAGCTTGCCCCTTGCTACATGGCTTTTTTTCGTGCACTTGGTGACATCTGTTGCTTGTAAACACTTTCCAAGAATCAGTTTCCTTTCACTTTTGTCTCCTTGGTGCGTCCTCAATCCTCATTCTATAAATATGTATGATAGGTTTTGATCTTTTCCATGCAGAAATTGGGATAGGAGGAAGTAGCACAAAGCAATGGATCATGGGATTGAATTGAAGGGATGTGTTTGCCGGATCAAGAACTGCGCTATTGAACTCTTCTCAATGGAGGAAGATTTGGTGATTGATGATGAAGACTCATGTGACCTAGTTGGGAGGGACCTCCGGCTGAAGGCCACCTTCTTGTACATTGACCTCAGCCGTGTGATCTCCTCCTGCAAGAGTGATGAGCGCAAGAATACGCTCACCAGCCTAGCCAACAAGTTCTTCTACTTCATGGATGAGGTGATGATTGCTTTCTTTCCCTTCTTAGCAACCTTTGGCTCGAAACATGCCTTATTTATTGCAAATTCACATGATGAATCATACATACATACACAAGTAAACTTAATTCGCAATTCCACCCTACTAGTTACAGATTATTTACAGTTTTGTTTGGTACCCAAGCCAACATTTTTAAGGCAATAGTACTGTAAGTGGACCAGTTCATCTTGGAGCAGCCTATACGGACCAATTGGATCTTCTGGGTGTTTAATACATATAAATACTTGTTCCCCCTTCAGCAAATCAATTTCGTCTTTTTTCCTTTCCTTTTGTTTTGGCGAAGTCGTTATGGTTCATGATTGCGCTTTAGCCAACAGAGTTCAAGTGGACTTAGTCCTCTTTGTAATGCAACTCCCATTCAGATTAGTCTTTGGTCAAATTTACAAAACCAATGTTTGGTGTTCCTTCTGGTATAGAATAAACTTATCTGATAACGAATAGGACAGTTAGCACACTTGATTTGTGGATATGTTCGATGTCTATCTGATTTAAGATGCCCTTGCACAAATGGCAGTTGGGCAATGCAGTGAAGAGCAGAAGCGTCCCCCTCATGCAGGTGTGCTACAGAGACACAACTCATGTTCTCCGCGAGGTGGTCTCCGCCCTTGTGCCGTCCCATTAGTTTGACCCTCATGTGACCCCGCAAAAGAGAAAACCAGATGTCCCCTGTAATGTATTGCACGGTATAGCGATGTTGTGAAGCAGGAGAGTAAGATCTGAGAGCCTCGCATTTGTTGGAAGCAACAGGTGTCCCTAAAACTTGTACAGAAGTATAAGCCAATATGAGATAAATGAGGTGAAGATCGCCTGTGTACGTATCTTAAAATCGCTTTAGAGTCGAAGCAAACTAAAGGGTTAGCGTCTGGTTTGCTCCATGAGGTATTTCTCTGAAGTTTCGGTTTTCCCTTTTGAATGTGGCTTCCGATGCTTTGATCCTTCCTCTTGACGTGAACTTACACGCATAGGATGCTCCAAGGTAAAGTTGGAAAGAGGCCTTCCGTTGCCTGCTTGCTCCTGGCACCCAAGTTCAGGATCAGGTACATGAATGCATCGCACGTTATTAGTTGTTAATGTAATCGCGAAATTGTGAGTTGTGAATTTGTGATGCAGTGCAAAATGGCAGATCTGTGATCTACGTTCCCTCGTCTCACTCATGGATTTGACGGAGCTTAACATGCCCATGTTGGCTACCTTTCGGTTCCCACCTATTCTGGGTTTCGGTTCTCCCTTACGTTGCGCTCAGTTGGGCTTTCAGCCACGGGCTGATGGCTTCCAACTGAAAAAGCCCGAAGTAGCTCAGAGCCAGAGCGGTGTGTCGGTGGATGTGGCTTCTTCCGGAGCCCCGAAGCCGCATTTACGCGACGCCACCCACCCCGCAAGCAGCTACGCTTTTTCGCACCCACGGCTGCCCCTTGCACCCATCGTCCAGCGATTGCGCCATCTCCACCCTCCCCGCCACCGGCCGTGGCGACCCTCTCCGCGGCGGCCACTTGGGCCCTCCCACCCCGGCAACGGGCCTTCGTCCCTGTGCCCGTCCGCGGCGGCCTCACCATGGGGCAGTCACAAATCTGGGGCCGCGAAGTCCCACGGCGGATCCGGAATCTTCGGTTGGGCCGACGAGGCGAGCTCCGTCGTCCGCGACCTGCGGTGCCTCCGGTCACGTACGCACGGTCCCTCCGTCGCGACCACTCACAAGCTTGAGCGAGGTCCCCGTCGAGTCGGCCTAGCAACTTGCACAGACATCCTCGTGGTGACCACCCCACCCCCATTAAGGTTTGACCCTTTCCCTTGCCCGTACTTTCGTCTATAGCTTACTTCCTCTTGTGTGGAGAGACGGGTATGGTTAGCTACCGTGTTTACTCCGGCATATCCACCACCTTAGCTATTGCACTTGGCCGCTATGGCTGCAGATGGCCCTGGTTACCTGGAGCGATGAGAGCACGCATGTATTCCTGCAAGTATGTGCCGAGAAGGTGGAGGCACAGAACCGACCGTATTCACGGTTGAACACGCTGGGCAAGCAAAACCTTGTTCGTAAGTTCATAGAGCGAATTGGCTTACCGTACACCAAGAAGCAAATGAAAAACAAGTGAGAGCAACTGAGTCTTGTTACAACAAATGGAAGGGATTGAAGCTTTGTGCGACGGGGCTTGGCGTCGACCCTAACACCGGCTGCATCGAGGCGAGCGATGATTGGTGGACTGCTGCCGGTGGAGTAAGTTCCGATTGGCAAGTGCACTGCTCTTTGTATTACTTCTGCCACGCACAAAGCACAATAAAGGAGTGATGTAACATCGTGCCATTGCAGGGAAAGTCAGCGATGTGCAAGTTCAAGGACATAGTTGCTCGTGACGAGGACGTTCTGAAATTCGTCTTCGGCAACACCACCACCACGAGCGAGTGTGCATTCATCTCGGGTGTGGACGACATCGGCCTAGACACCGAGGACCTCACGGAAAGCCAAGGAGATGCCAACAGTATGCATACCCCAATGCAGACCACTGGTAGCGATCCAACAGTGGGCTCGTCTGGGAGCAAGAAGCCACGCCCTACACCGGCGTACCCGAGCAGCAGTTGGCTAGGGAAGCGCATCGACCGTGAAGTCCAGCTGAAGCGACTGGTGGACCTATGTGAGAGGAGTCTCATGCCGTCTACTCGAGGCTTCGGCTCGAGTGTGAAATCCCCTGAGCTGCATTCCACAAGGGAAGACTTGCTGAGGCTAATGAAGATGGTGAAAGAAGCGGGGCCTACCGAAGGAAGCAACGAGTACTACTATGCCTCCCAGCTTTTCATGAAGGTAGAGTGCCGCGACAGCTTCCTATCAATGGAAACCAAAAAGGATCAACTCAATTGGATCAGGCGTACATGGGAGACGAGACCTGTGAGGAGAGGGTGACATTAGTTTGTTTTTAGTTCATTTTGTTCGTTTACTTCAGTTTGTTGCCAGTGCGTGTCGTTCAGTTCATTTCGTTCAGTTTGTTCACTGCAGTTCATTTAGTTCGTTACCAGTGAGATGAGTGTGCACTAGACTTTCATAATATATGTTGTTGCATTTGTTGTGTATGAGTGCCGTTGCTATGTTGTAAACATTTCACATTTCAGTTCGTTCAGTTTGCCATTGTTGTGTATGAGTGCCATCTCTTTTTCATTGTTGTGTACGAGTATGCATGTTGCTGTCAATATTTTCCATTGTTGTGTATGAGTATGCATGCTGTTGTGTCGTTCAGTTCGTGTAACATGCATGTTGTCGTCTCTTGGTTTTGTAGTAATGGCAGAAAGCAGTAGTTCTGAGGAGGCATACTCACAGGGAGAAGCTCACAATGGCATACAAGATGTTAATAACCAAATGCAGAGCGCAGGCAGTAGGTGGCCATTGTTCATCCCAGCAGTGGCCCTTACCGTGTTTTACGCCACCGATGACGACGACGATGACGTCAGCTTGCCTGTCCCAAGAGTGTCTGTCATGACTGGTTGGCAGTATGTTTTCCAACAACTTGCCGATGAGGAGCGTTGCTGCAACATGTTCAGGATGAGGCTCATTGTTTTCGAGGCGCTTCACGACACGCTTGTTGCGGCTTATAGACTACAGTCATGTAGGGAAGTTTGTTCTAAGGAAGCGTTGGCCCTCTTTTTGTGGACCTGCGGGGTGCCTCAATCACAAAGACAAGAAATGAACCACTTTGAGCACTTCGCAGGTACCATTTGCAAGAGGTTCAATGATGCGATGCAGAGTGTGGTCGCCCTTGCTGCTCACATAATTGCACCTTTCGATCCGATGTACCAGACATTGCATCTGAGGCTCATGCAACAGAGATTCTATCCACACTTCAACAACTGCATAGGGGCTATTGACGACACGCACGTAAAAGTCATCGTTTCTAACGACGAGAGTGCACGTCATTTCAATAGGCATAGCTACACTAGCTAGAATGTCCTCGCCATTTGCGACTTCGATTGCTGGTTTACATTTGTGTGCGTCGGTTGGTCAGGATCGGTGCATGACACTCGGACCCTACAATAGACCAGGGCAATATACAGTGACCGCTTCCCACATCCCTCAGAAGGTAATACAGCTATTTTCATTAGCATTCTGCCATGCATTGCAAGGCTTGTACTAACCGATATTTTTCGTTGTAGGTAGGTTCTACCTCGTCGACTCCGGGTATCCCAACCGATTAGGGTACCTCGCTCCATATTGCAACACATGGTACTATCGTTCCGCGTTCGACAATGGGAGGATCCCGGTAAGGATGCAGGAGCTCTTCAACTACAGGCATTCGTAACTGCGAAATGTCATCGAGCGCGCCTTTGGCATGTGTAAGGCCAAATGACGCATACTCGACAAGATTTTTAAGTACAAGTATCGCAAGCAAAGCGCGATCATTACAGCTTGCATGATGTTGCACAAATTCATCATTGACCGCGAGTTGGCTACGAGGGTGGCCCCTAACCGACCAGCCCAACATGTGGGACCTTCCGAACCGCCCGAGTTCATCTCGCCCCGCCTTCCGCAGGCCACTAACGCTGCACTGATGGACATGACACGTGATTGGATAGCAGCGTCGTTGGTGATATAGATCTAGATTCGCTACTCGCATGTAAGTTGCTTGTGTAATCGCCATGCACACGTAATTGTACATTACTATGTGTTGTAATTGCCCACCGTGCGATTATTGAAAGACAAATATACCATTATGAATTTCATTATTTAATGCACATTGTTTGTTCATCTTGTTTCAGCCCTATTTCAACTCTTATTATCTTCTTTCAGTAAAGGATAAAACTAGGCACTTGGATTGCATTTACTGATTTACATAAAGGAAGCAGTAAATGGTAACCGGCAAAAAGGCTTTCTTTTTGCTATGTTGCTATTCTATTTATTCTACTGTCTGGAGACTCTGGAGGAGAAATCCAAAAGAATCAATATGTGCAGGTGCAGCAAGACGAGAAAAACTGCAGTTTCCTGAAACCCTTACTTTTCAGCCACCAACGTGTATAGGCTTGCTGCAGGCAGGAGTGTTCAACACCTGTCTTCGGAGGCCGCACAGCTGAGTGGTTTCTCAGTCACCTCCCCTATGCTTTCAGATAGAGAAAGAAGGGTCCTTGGTGATTCTATTCATCGCCATTTGGAGTACAGAAATTCTCCAATAATTCGTCAAACTACCGACGAAGTCGATCTCAATGTCTGCCTCATCTGTAACCTTTTGGCTTTTGACTTACCATCCTCTTGGCTCCTTCAAATGGCCGCTTCCATGAACTTGTGCCTAAGAGAGAAAGATAACTTGGGATACTCGATCAAGAACAACAAAAGTCCGGCATTTCGACATTCAACAAAATTCATGAAAGAATATGAAATCGCTAGTGAAAGGACCTCTAAGAACTTACCATTGTAAGACCAGGGAGCACGTGGCTAGCAAGATTGTCGTCTACTGAGACGGGCAATGAACGCATCTTACTCATGACTCCAGGCATTTGGCTCATGCTGTTTATAGACGAAGCATCATTAGAGACGGGGATTCCTTTTCTTTACAAGCATATATAGCTCTAATTTTATACAACTGAATTGTGCATGCGTCAGAGATGGAATATGCTTACGTTTGTAAAAGACCATTGATGTTCCTTCTTGCCCGATGGAAGAGATCAATGTTGTTTTGAGCCTGCAAGAAAGAATATAGTTGTCATGAAATTCGTTATTCACAAATAATGTTCCAGATGCAGGCTAAGGGCATCCGTAGTGTATGAAAATAGGGGGTCATAAACCACCTTAAGGTCGACCTTATACATTACAGAGTTGATCTTAAGCAAGTCATAAGCAAAAAAAAGCTTAAGGCCGGTCCTTAAGCTAAAGACCTGGCCATAAACATTAAAATACAATTTTCTTTTAATCATGTTGTTCTCTCTCCCCTTACCAGCCAACACCAGTAACCACAAGCATTAAAATACAATTTTTTTACTACCGAGTGGGACTCTTATTACAGCCAAGCAGTGGCCTCAAACATAACGAGTTGACCTTAACAATTAGGTGGGGTCCATCTTAAGACTCATTACGATCTTATATACTCTTGATGCCCTAACGGAAAAGTCATGCCCTGCATTCTGTTGTACGAGTGCACATGAAATGAAAGGAAAACACGCTATCAAACAATGAATCTATGCACCCCAATATAGAAGAGTTTTTTTTTCATGAACGTAACACAATAGAAGAACTGGAAAATTGAATAAACAAACTCCAAACAGAGTAAAGTAACACAAGAAAATATACCAACCTGAAATGTTAGAATATTTGTTTCTATCTGATTAAGAAGCCGGTTATTTTCTTCCAGTAAATGCTGCATTGCACGATCTATCTCAGAGGCTGCATGTGGAAAATATGCACATGGTCATATTATAGAACAAATGGATGGAAACAAATGACAAGTATCAGCTGAATCTTAATCATCAGGACCTCCGAATATGCCATTAGTGAATTACTGAAAACCATAGGGATTTCAAGTGCATTTTCTATGACAAGTTGTTGCAGATAAAGACATAATCAATCGATCAGCAGTAATGCGACCAAGGAAACTTTATTGTACATTTTCCAATATAGTTATTTTTTCTCGAAAACGTAGGAGACTTGTGTTTCATTCATGTGAATGCCCTGTAGGCCTATGTTATTTTTTTAATCATGTTCCGGCGGAGATGTCCCATCGGGAGATGGAGAACGCTATCGGAAATCAGCCACCTGCACGACATGAACCTTGACATTGTAAATCGAGCCTTCTTTCTCCCAGAGGTATGGCTCAACACCGGCGAAAATGCCCTGTAGGCCCGAATCCTCGTGGTTGACCTCCACAGTCGGCTCGGCAATGAAAGCCTTGATCACCTCTGGCAAAGAGCGAAAATTCCCGATCCATGCTTGAACGCGGAACACGGTTGCCGCTTGCGGGTCCTCAGCTCTGTCCTGTGGAGCTGGCCCAACGCGCTCAACCCAGCAAGATGATAGCAGTATCTCCACCGTGGACTTGCACCAGGCATGGGAGAGAAGTCCTTCTAGTTCAATGGAGACCCTGAACCGCAGCCGGGATAACTCGACGTTGGCCTGCGTCGTCCATAGCCTGAACATGCGTCTCCTACCGTCAACCACAACGCTGTTGTAGTGGAAGACGTAGTCTTGGTCAGCACCAGTGCGGAAGGAGAACAACAAAGAGTTGCAGTCGAAGTGACGCACTGAGAAGGCTTGCTTCAAGTCTTGATGTAGCCTATGACGGACGGCCTCCGCAGCAAGAGCTAGGTTGATTGGGTACTCTGAGCTTGCTTGGAAAGCAATGAGAGCATGGCTCAGCTGCTGCTCCTCGGCAGCTATGTTGAGGGACCAGTGAATGTGGCAGGTAGGGACGACGGGAAGCTGCGCCGCAGGGAGCATCAAGGCATCCTGGGAAGCAACCAGAGACGCGCTCCGCGGGGTGAAAGGAGGGGCAGCAGCATTGGGACAGCCCCTGGTTGGCTGCCCAGGGCGCGATCGACTTGATGGAGATGCCTGGCTGGGGCCTGTCGAGGGAGGGACCGGTGCTGGTCGACCCGGCGGACAACGGCGGGGATCTAGACCTTTTGCAGTCCCTGACTTAGATGGTTGAGGCTATTGAGTTGTATGGACTAATCAGTTTACCTAAAAAGTTAAGTTGATGAGGAAAGACAGGTAATTCAATTACACTTCAACACTTCTCCTTACGTGTAGACTCCTACAGACTTAAGACATGACATAGAAGTGGGCTATAATTATTTTTTTAATTACATAAATTGGATCTTAAACTCAAAACTGTTTGGCTCTGATACCATATTGAGTTGTATGTATCAACTAATTTACCTAAAAATTTAAGTTAATGAAGAAAGATAATAATTCACTTGTATTTTAAGAGGCCCTTGCAACGGAAGGAGCGAGGCGGCAGCTGGCACTCGGAACGACGATGGGTGGAGGAAAAACAGTTGAAGTGCTTGTCCACCAGGAACCCGGGCGGTCCGTTGCGCTGAGGCTTGCGCTGATCGGACGCGAATGCGGCTCCTCCTGGTGGCCGCAGCCGGCATGGCGGCGAGGCCTACGCCGCCGAACCTGCTGCCAGCCTTCGTCGACGGGAGGAGGTTGTTGGCGATCTAGGACCCTTTGTCGATCTGAGCGGCGAGGAGCAAGCCGGGAAGGGGGTCTAGGACCCCTTGTCCATCACAGCCTTCAGTTTGCCGCACTCCGCCCTCCGCGGAGAGGTCTCCCGACGGACGACCTTAGCGAAGGAGCGGCGAAAAGGGGATGGCGGGAGGCTGGCAGCCAAGCTTGATGACAACGGACTTGTATCCCGCCACCGACGCTCGCGCGTTGTAAGCCTGGGAGCGAGGTCGGGGCCAACAACGACCGACCGGAGGGCGGCCCTCCTGGGAGACGACGACATGGTGGGGATGGGCGACGGGCCCGGAGCAGGCACCGGCGATCAGAGGTGGCTGTCAAGCCCGGGGTGGGCGCTAACAGGAGAGAGCGAGGAGACCGTCTAACTTGGAAACTTGAGGTATGCCGACATCAGTACCAACATAGTTATACGTGAGACAAAGGAAGATTCAGAACCCTGTCACAGTATGTGCAATGATCTTTGAAGTTTGACGAAATGGCTTGCAAGTCTTTTGGTAAGTTTCATATCCGGGAAATACCAGATAGTAGATGTTCTATATATATAACCCCAAGTTTGGTGAGTCAAATAGGTTCAAAGGTTCTGCATATGCACAGGTACTGAATGCCCAGTGAAAGATTTTCAAAATGTGAACTTTCTAATCCCTTTCCAGCAGTTAACACAAGAAATTCTGACATCTATACAACAATACGTATTTGAAACTATATAAAGTTCCAATGGAGTAAATAAAGCCCTGCCTATTTTCTATATAAAAAAATCCCCTGCCTAACTGGCATAAATTTAACAATGGAGCCAATAACAAAGTCAAATAGTTTGGTTACTCTATACTTCTTGTTTAAACTCATCTAAGTTGTCAGGTCCTAGTATTTACTCTCCCAAAGAGCACATTCAGGATGACTGAGTACAATGACAATTGGACATTATAGCACATAACCAGAAAGCAAAGTTAGATATGGAAGTAATCAATTGGATCCGATATATTCTAAAATAAGGACCTACCAACCTCCAGATAGAATTTGATTGTTTTGAATGGCATTACGTGACACAAAGGAAGAGACTCTTATGTCCGTCGGAACAGGCTGATTGGTACCCCATAATGAAGGCTCTACCATTTTATCCTGAGGAATAACCATTAGTAGCACCAGTCAAAAACATGCACATAAAAGTGTGATATGCACGGTAATACGTACTAAATAATTAGGTATACTCATATATAGTATGCTTTTCCTCGGATGTGAGAAGAAACAAAGTTTATCAAATAGAAAGAGGATGTTAGTACCCTTCTATCTTTCATCTTTCTGCTACTATGATGTTCTTCAGCCTTTCGTCGTCTTGTATTTTCTTTCTTCTACAAGAGAACCAAATCATTGACATTATTAAAAATGAAAGAAAAGGAAACCAATCCTTGTGTTAATAAGACAACGTGTTCCAATCGTCTTTTGGCTTCTGGAAGCTAGAAGCCAGAAGTCAAAAGCTATTTGGAACGGGGCAGCTAGGATTATATATCTTTAAAAATGTATATACTAGAGCACAAAAATGCCAGCTTCTGTTATTTAGCTAGCTATATTTTCGAACATAAAGAATATTTTGGTTCATCACAAACAATAGACAGGACCTAAAAGGAATCATACTTTAGTTTTCAATAGTACAGAATAATTGATCAATCAATAAGCTCAGGCAAGAATTAGCAATTCAGCTGTTGTAACTAATAAATATATTGAGCCAAAAAGGTGGAACACTGGCCAAATGTATGCGTGTTTTGTTATGAAATAAGAACGTGCTGTCTTTTGATATACCTTTCTTTTTTGGCAATACAAATGCAAAACAATATAATAACAGGCCAAAAGGATACACTGATTGCCAACACATAACTCGCTATGATTATGGTCTAAAATACACAAGTGCATTATTTATACATACACTGAGAATAATTGCATCTGTCACTCATCCGAGTAGTATGCACACATTGAGAATAAGTGCATCTATCACTTATACTACTACATTCAGATCAATCTTGAGATGCAATACAAGCTTTAGCATGTCCCATCCGAAAACTGCTCAAGGAGAAAAGGGAACCACATCTGCGTGTACGGTTGTACCCAAGGAAATTGTCAATTATGTATGGACATTTCGCTTTAAGTTTGTATCTTTTCAGTGTACAGAACTAAATGAGCAGCTGCCCTCTTGTTGGGCATGTACTATTAACTGATGTAGCACTCTGTTGTGAACGCCTTTATCGGTAAGACTTACCAAAGGCGACGGCGCCCTGCAGTCGCGGCAGTGGATAATAACAGTATGGCAAGTATTGCCAGCAAGGAAGGAGTTGTCGGATATGGAACAACGCCAACGATACAATCAGCAAAAGGATCAGTTGCGTCCGCAAAAGATGAGTCCAATAAGTAGTTTCCTCTTTAGATATTATTGTTATGATATTATTAGTTGCTTTCCTAAATATGATATTAGTTTCCTTTACAGATCTATGAGCCTAATATATAAAGGCTGCTAAGGATCATTGCGAGATGAATCAATAAAGTAACAAGTTTTCTAACCGGATGGTCACAGATCAGAGCCTCCGTTAGGAGGGTGATCCAGTGCCTCCCTAGCCTATCCTTTACCACAACACACTCCCCAAGGAACGCATCTCAAACAGATGGCATCCTTGTAATCAGAAAAAAAAAACGAATGCAGATTTTCGGTAGAAATGAGCTTACAGAGTATGTACAGATTAGAGATTGCTTACCCCTAACCATTGGCACCTCATCGCAACATCTCTCACTGTCTTGGTTGGTAAGGAAGCTGCTATCTTTATATACTTCATGATGCCTTGTTCATTTACATATCTGAGAGTATTCATCATTTGTACACCAAAGAAAACAAAGTAAGGATACACATGACGGGTGAACCAATGAATGCAAACTTCAACAAGAGGTAGAAAAACTTTATGCTAGCATCAACCAACAGAAAAATAAAATCTCCATCTATTGGACCCAGTTGCAGAATAAACTTCAACAATAGAGACCACAAGCTCTGTATTTGCATATGATGACAGTAATACAAGTGGAAATAGCTTACTTCTCGAGGCCATCTTTCAGCACCTGGAGCTCAATATATGACCAAGCCGCGGCCAGCGGTCCTCCATATTTGAGGTTCTGCCCAGAATCAGCAATCATATTGGATGAACTAGTTGAGACAGCCACAGAAGGTGCGGCGCTCAGCACCCCCATATTGGCGTCCATCCCACTGGAACAGTCCAGGTACACTGGCATGCCTCCTGACCCGCTAGCTGTCGCGTTTGTCTGAAATGAAACCACATGCTGGCTGCAGAATGGCTGCGGAAATGCCCCGAAGGTTAGATTAGGATCGTCTGCCATCTGCATGCCCAGTAGATTCTCTAGAACAGACTTTGGTACTTCCAGCCTCGAAGGATGCGCTCCAAGCTCCAGAACAACTCCACAATGCCGTTACCAGATGAGAGCTTCGTGTTACTTGTTACAAGTTACACTGCACTTTTCACACAACCTGGACGAGTTTGGCGCCTGCTGTTCCAATAATTCATCCAAGTATGGACTATGGACTCCTGGCAACAATCTCTGCAGATGAAATCAGACATGTCAAAGAAAGTTAAAACCTTCGAATTTGGAGGAAAAGCCAAATACAGGGAACTAGTATGGAGTCAATCTTTTATGAAGATGGAAAACTCGAAATTTATTTGCTTGGAAAAGGAAATATGCTCGAGAAAAAGAACTACGCTATTGACACACAGGCACTCTTCAGAAACAGAATTTCTTTCACTTCTGATCTTGACGTTTTTTTAGTTCCATGGCTAACTAAACTCTCGTCAACCGTATGAAAATTGACAAGCACAATACTAAAACATCAAAGTATCAATCTTGCGGAGCAAGAGTCTCTTCTCGCTTTGCTATGCAATCCCCAGAGTTCAGAATTCAGCTGAAGATACTTGCTCGATTCTATCGAGTACACCGTAGACGAATTTCTGAAGATAGCACCAAATCGATAGGCAAGTATGTTTACGATGGACACAATCTCATGCAAGGATCTTATAAAATCAGAGCATAAGTAACAGAGTCGGCGGTTAGTGTCTACGCATGCAAACGCATGAAGCGTAACACCCCCCGCCCCGAAGCAACAAGGCAAAGGAATTCCATGAAAGAACCATATCAAGAAAGTAACTTGCGGATAAGGGCCTGGCCAATCTGCTCCTGCAGTTCAGAATCCGTCGAGAAATACCTAGAAAAACCATATCTAGACATGATTACGTAAAGCCAGACCCGGCCAATCAACCATGGGCGCACACAGACATGCATGCAAAGAGCCGTACAGGAACTGACTTCACACAGGACTTCGTACCGAACCCAAAATCTCTAAACTAACTTGCCAAGTTTCCCATGAGAGGAGCCACATCAAGAAAGCACCCGGAAAAGAAGAACAGCCCCGATCCTCCTACCAGAGCCAAACCAGTCGAGAAACACAGACAAGAATCCTAACAGCGATACAGGGAAACAGACCAAATTACCAAGAAACTTACTAGTACAAATCCGATCTGTTTGCAGGGAAACCGCCGGAGAAGCCAAACTCCGGTGTGATTCCTTCGTGTCTCTTCCCTCGGTGTGCGTGTATGCCCGCACGCTGTGGTGGCGGTGCTAGTGTTGTTTGGTTCTTTAAATGGTGCCGCCCAGCTTTGTGTGCTCCAATGGGAGGGAGGCCAAAAAGAGGTTCGTTTGTAAACCGTATATGCCATTGGTTTCTATCTTAGGTTCATCTCCGTCTTTCCCTTACCTTTCTCGGTTCGTTTCTTTTTCTTTGCTATGAATTCCACTGCTAGTAATGTATCATTTTCTATGGACTTCATTAACAGGCTAATTGCATTTACAAATTACCGCACCCAACCTCGCAAAGACAGTTGGGTTGGGTATTCCTGCCATTAAATATTTTTATGTGCCATTAGCTGTTTTACTGGAATGTGGGCCCGGACACGTTATGTGAACCTTAGAATGAGTTATTTCGCATTTATACGGTGGCGTATGAGAAAATGGCTATGGACGAATCAAAGCGGCACTGTTTCACACCGTACAGTAATAGTTATTGCATGAATTTTTGGAAATTTTATGTGCTCCAAATTTAGCATGTTTATTCATGATACTTTTATCGTAATTATCGACCCGTTGGTGCTATCGTTTCATGTTAATTCAGTCATTCTTTGAAATGTGTCACCTCTGTCCTTCGCACATATGTTGGCTCATTGTTGCTATCTTTTCTTTTCCACTGCGTGCTTCGCACAAATGTCACTCTGTCCGTGTCATCCCGCCTTGTGCGCTGCCACGTCCGCACTGATATCGTTATGTCTGTACCGACCACCCTCGTCCACTCCCCCGTCTCCACATTTGTCAGTGTTGCCATGCCCCCCCGGCCAAAAGTGCTGCGCATCGACAAGGAGTCCTTAATTTGCGGGTTGAGTGCACCGGGTTTGCTTTGCACTCAGCTATAAAATACGACCATGTCGTAGTTGGTCATCGGTCATCTCAGTCGCTCATCGCTCGTGGAAAGACTGGTAATTTTTTTGGATTGGTAGTCAAATTGTTAGTAATTAATGAACTATTTGTATGTAGTTACATGCATGTAATTATGTTTGTTGTAACGCTTACTGCGAATCTGGTTGTTATTGCTTCAGATAGTCGCAGACATGGAACACTTGGTAATGTTCTACGACGATGATCTTGTAGGGGCTGGACCCAATGGGTTGACCTATCAACATTCCAATGCAAAGTGCTCCAGACCGAAAGACTCGGCATCATGAATATTCATGAGCTATTGTATGACGTAGAAGGTTCTTCTTCCTACAAGAAGCGAAATAAAGTTTACATGAGCGATAAGCGATTGCGAGAGCTCAGTACTTGAAGCGAATGAACAGAGAATCCAGTGCGTTCCTACCAAAAATTAAGGACGCGTTGTTGACGTGCACCACCACGGGTGACAGCGGATACCACGGTAAAAGTGACATATGTGCGTACGATAGATCAGGTGAGACGGGGCGACATGGCTACACTAACATTTGTGCCGATGAGCGAGCAGATGAGGAGGGCCGTTATGTCAAACCAACATATGTCTGAATGCCATTAGTAACGAGAGATCGCACCAGAGGGGCACATACAAAGAGCGTAACAATTGTGCAAACCAAATAGCAACAAATAATATATACCATAATTGGCCGACACATGACACTTCAAAACATGCGTGAGGATCATTAAATTCATAATTAAGTTAATCCGAATAAATGTGCCAAATTTGGAGCACATAAAATTTTCAAAAATTATGCAATAATTATTACTGTATCGGGAAGCTTCATATAAAATTTCATAATTTTTAAAGGTTGTTTGCTATATGTAAAAACTCGTAAAATTAACGAAATTGTACGAATTTTGAGCAACATTCGCAATGAAAAAATTACCCAAAAATTGCACTATGAGGCACTTGATGTCGGGAGGCTGTACATAAATTTTCATAATTTTTAGAGCTCATTTGATATATTTAAAAATTCAAACAAACACTAAATAAAAATTTTAGGGCGGCCTAATTAACCGCCGCCTCCTCCCTGGGCGGCAGGCAGGCCTACCGTCTGGCCCTCGGGTGGCAGGCTACCTGCCACCCAGTGAAGGGGCTGCAGGCACCTGTCGCTGACGGCAGCGCCACGCGTCGCCTCGCGGGCACTGCCGCCCGGCCCGCCGATGGCAAAAACTATATTTTTGTCATACGTATCGCATATTGCTATTTTTGTAAATATGGTGCGAAACAGTGCCATATCTGGCTTTGATTCGGCTATCGACAAGGTTGGTACTTGTGAGTTGTACTGTAACATGGTTGTTCTCTCTCCGTTCTTTTTTACTTGATTTTTTTAATTTTTAACAGTCTTTAATATACGAATTTGATCACTATTTTTTATAACTTTGTGCTAAGATATAATAAAAAATTATAATATTATAAAAGTATTTTTAACGATAAATCTAATGATATAATTTTGGTATAACCAAACTAGATAGTTTTAAACACATTGGTGGTCAAACTTGACAGTACCAATTCTAGTAAGTCAAGTAAAAAAGAATGGAGAGAGTAATTTAATATCCCTAAAGAATTTACACACTTCATCTAGTAAAAAAAATGCCACCTTAGAAAGCATACGATGAAATTTTTTATGTTAACAATTACACCTTTCGAATACTTAGATTAGTCATGCTGAAATAATATAAGTATATTCATCACAAAATATGAGTATTATGCTTTTATAACTTTTCAAACATATTGTGATGGTCTTAGAAGAAATATATATACTATGGTAGAAAGTAATGGTCAAAATTGCATGCTAATCTTTAAAAAATCCTGTAGACCACAAAAAGGTTAGAAACATAAAAACGTATAAAGGCACTCCCCATTCATTGGAATGTGGGAATTCTATTGAAATTTTGAAGGAAATTAAATATCACTCTTATTGTTTTTTTTAAATTTCCTGCTATAATCTTGTGTTCCAAATGGGCCTTAAATGGTTACTGGAGTAGTAGTGTTATCCTTTGAACATGAAAGTACTTATCAATACTCCCTATGTTCCTTTTTACTTAATATTTTTTATTTTTTACAGTCTCTGAGATGTGACTTTAACCGCTATTTTTCTATAATTTTACACTAAGATATATTAGTAAAATCATAATATTATGATAGTATTTTTAATAAAAAAATCTAATTATGTAACTTTCGTATAGCCAATCTAGATAGTTTTGATTCTATTAGCGGTCTAACTGTAAAAGGTTTGATGACACGAATACTAGGAAGTCAAGTAAAAAAGAACGGAGAGAGTATATTGTCAAATTTAATTTCCCACTTGGAAAATTAGGAAATCCAAGCCATATTCCTATAACTGATCCCCATAATCTTGTATAAGGGGGGTGCTCAGTTTGGTGATGACTTATGACTTTTTCACTGTAACTGTTGGTAGCTTATTTAGCGTAATTAAATTTAAAAATAGGAAAAACAGGTTAGCCCATCACGAACAATACAAAAAAATACGGAAAAAAAGAAAAGACAAAAAAACCCAAAAAACTAAAAAACCAAAAAATGAAATTAAAAAAATAGTGAATTGAAAGTCAGAAGTTAAAAGCTGAAGGTGAAACGAGTGGAAACAGATCTTTAGTTTAATAATAACGATGGAAATGCATGGAGCCCTCCCTCTCACTTTCTTCATGTCAGTCATCTAAAACCTACATCTGCATGCCTTTTTTACTTTTGTTGTTTTCTAAGTGCAAGTAGACTAGTAGAGACTGGGTGCCCTTTCCATTCCCCGACGGGACCTCTCCTTTTGATTTCATTGTGGGCTTGGAATCGGATCCTACTAATTTTCTGAGAACCAAACCAGACTGCATATGACGGCAACATGCAGTTTGTGCTTGTTCACTCCGTCGCTCCACCGGTCCACTTACCGTCTATGGTGGTGATCATTTTGGTTTATTTTTGGTGACTTATGGCTGAAAAACACTGTAGCTGATTGAAAAAACACTGTAGCTGACAGAGGTTTATTTAACATAATTAAATTTAAAAAAATTAAAAAATATAAAAAATATGTTAGCCCATCACAAACAACGCAAACAAATACGGCAAAAAAGAACCGACAAAAAAACTCAAAAAAAACAAAAAATTCAGAAAAAGACGAAATTATAAATAGTGAAAAATAAATCAGAAGCCAGAAGCTGAAGCCGAAACGAGCGGGGCCTATATTGGGTATTTGTTCCGGGACCCATTGGTTATGTATGATATGTTCGTTACAATCAACCATAGCCATTAAAAAGACGGGAGCTCAAAGGTCTTATATTACCATCCAAGTCTCTTGAAGTTCAGACAAGACGACTTTTCGAGGTACACAAGTGCAGCAACCAACTAGTATTATATCCATGAACCACATACGGAATCAATTCAGTGGAGCAATTCAGTCAATCTATTAGTGTGAGGTTATTTAGCTAGTGTACCACCTAAGAATATGCGTCTACCTATTTCAGATTTTTATGTGGAGGATCTAGTTCATATTCGTTTAGCACGTGTCATCTGTACCTAAAATCGACACTCCTGCCGACTGCCAAGCCCATGTTGTTCGCCCGGTTTGTCAGACTCTCATTGGGAATTACGTACTTCCATTGCTTTTTTTAAAAAAAGAAAGAAAGTAGACCACATAAGATAGGGTCATACGCACAGCCACGACTACTCCACTATTAGTTGTGTTAGTGCAATCTAGTTGTCAAAAGAAGCGTTCGAGATCATGCTTTGTTGCGCATGCCTTGGGTCAGCGAGGGCACAGCGGCCGGGCTCACGGGCCCGCTCTAATGGCTTTTAACTTTTTTTTTTCTGCTTCTGTCTTATTTAGGATCTGTTTTTTTTTCTAAAATTTATGGCTTTTAGCTGCGGCTTATGGTTTTTAGGCTGTTTGTACGAAAGATTATAGAGTAACAAAAACTTACGTATAGTTTTTACTAATATAAATGAAGTCGGTACAGTATGTACTACAATTAACTAGTAGATCCTATTTTAAAAAGATATTCTATTTAAAGGCTAGTTACTGTATAAAAGCCGAAAAGCAACTTTTAAAAACTAAAAAGAATAGACCCTTAAGCTAAGCTTCTGACTTTTTATGGCATTTGACTTATTTAAACAAGAAGTTATTTAAAACACGTTGGTTTCTAATTTTAGTTTTTTTATTATTATTGTCCGTAGAAATATAATGGTGATTTTCGTTTTATCTTATTTTATGTTTTTCTTTAATTGAATGACTCAGAAAAAATTAACAACTATTACGATACAGTTTTAGTTTTAAACTAAAAGCCGTAGCCGTAAAACGAATATTTCAGCCAGTTGAAGCAGCCATTGCCCTCGATTTCCCCGATTCCGCTGTTCTCAGAGCTTCGCCTAGGCGTCCAAGTAGGTCGGTGATACGGGGTCGTCCGATCTTCTCGACGTAGGATCAAGATACTCACGAGGATTCGACGAACTGTAGTGATCTCCTGTTGCCAATGCAAAAGTTAGCACTATATAATTCGCCCCAATCACATGTGCCGAACTTCACGACCACCGATGAAGTTCCATCGCACTCCCAATTCCCAATGGATAGGTTGAACGATCTTGATTTCAGCAAACTCCCAATTCCCTCAAGTTGGGTCGGCCATCAAAAGAACAAGAGTATTTTATTATCAAACGTGATCTCCCTTACAATGGGGGTCTAACCCTTAATATATAGTTCCATATCCACCTTATGGCTGGCCAAGAGGTTCTAAACTAACTCCAACTCATCCCTACATGTATTTGGAAACAAACTCACACAAAAGGAAAAACCTAAAATTAAGCCGTCACAATATTTCGGTCATAACTTTTAATCCGTGACGAATTTGAAGGTGGGGCCGGATCCATTGCGTAGCCCTTGAAATTATCTTTCCAACAAGTTGAATCGGACTCTGTTTGTGAAAGTTATGACCTTTTTAGTAACAATCTGTCAGGCTGTTCCGAACCGAATCCGAATTGAATCCTGAGTTGAATCCGAGTTTGAATTGGATTGAGCACATGGGAGGTCCGAATTTAGCTTGAAAATCTTATCCAAAACTTTTAGTTTAAGTCCTTGTGCTCCTCCCTTTTGCTATCTCAAGTCTTCACATGAATCATACCTAAAAATACAAAAAATAATAGCATGAGGTAGTATTCCAAGTTCATCATCAATTAAAAGAAACTCCTTAAGAAACAAATTTACCTGACAATATTTAATGCGGCTCAATACTTCTTTCCAATGAAATAATGTATTCGCCTGAAAAGTGCTAAGCATGTGCGTATCCGCATCAGTCGGTTCCCGCGCACCAAGGGAACCCAATGCAGGAGCACGGCGGACGTACGTGCCCTCCGTTGTTGCTGCCTCCTGCCGCGCGTCGAGCGGAGCCGATGTGAGTGGCTAGTGCACGCGGTCATGGGCGGTCAGCCGGTCACTCTGTGCCAAAACGTGCCAGTCGGCTTCGACTAATAATTGGGAGGGACACGGCCAAAAAGGATGAGGATTCCATCATGCGCGCTTTTGGCGCACGCGGTGTGGGTTGGAACTAGGGGTGCAATCGGAGCGGATACAGACAGATATCGCTTATCCTGTATCATATCCATATTTTCTCTTGGAGTCGGAGTCAGATACAGATAATACCGGATATCCATTTCTCCATTCTATATCCGTTCCATAATCTTTCGGATGGTCGGTCGGACGGAAATTATCCGCTTCTTTGCACAGGATATTGGACAGTATAGTACAATCATAACAAACATGAATAGACTAATTACTGAGATGTTGAAGGAAGAACACTCAGTACTCCCGTCTGTTTAGATGTGACAATCTGAATATATGTTATCTTGTTTCTAAGTGAAGTCACAACAGACTTTCTTATATCACTTGACATACAGATATATACGGACGGATATCACTTATCATGTATCATATTCTATATTTTTTCTCAAAGTCAAAGTCGGATACAAATAGTACTAGATATTCATCTAACCCTTTCGTATTTATTCTATAAACTTTTGAATCAATCGGATAAACAGAGATTATCCGTTCCATTTGTACCTGTCAGAACCACCAACTCTCCCCGCCCCACGACCGCAAGGCAGCGGGAGCATTCACACCGCGCGTCCGCGCGTGCAGACAGGTAGTGGTTGCGCGCAGCTGTTACTCTGTTAGGCAGACGCCAATACGCAAGTTGCCGCACCCAGCGGCCGGCGGGCTTCTAGCTAGGTTCTGAGCGAAACGACCGAGCATTCCATTCCTCCCCATAATCTTGAAAGGATCGGTGCGTCCATCGCATGCATTATTGCGAAGACCGTTCGGAGTAGCGTGCGCGCGGTGACCGGCGAATTAGGCAGCACACAATTCGGCATGGAGACTTCAAGGATACAGCCGAAAAATATACTAGCGTCAGTTAGCTGTAGGCTGATTTGGGCTGCGAACTAATGAGGTTTTACTGTGCGGCTGATAGTTTTTTGCTGCGCTTTTTTGAGATTGGGAACAGTGAAGCCGCCGATATAAATAGTACATATGGTTTTGAGTTCGAGAAGCCGTTTAAAGAAGCAGCTTGAAAAATTATTTAGAGAAGTCGTCCTATATATTTTGAATTTTTAAAAAAGCCGAAATCAAATGAAACAAAATATTAAAAAGAACAGCCCCTTAGCGACACAGGCATGCAGTAGATTGTAGTCTTTCGTTTGTGGCTGGTTGTGCGTATATTGATGGACGCAAAGATTATTAAGCGAGAGGTGCGCCGCCCAGAATGACGCCATGCTACTGTTCCTTCAAAAAAAGAGGTAGGGTGCTATCTGCTGCCCACTGGCTAGCAACTTGGCGGGCCTTGGGAGCAGGTGATCAGTGCGGAATATCTTTGATCAAGCCGGCTTTTTTTGTGTCTTAAAATTGGCTTATATTTATATTATCCATAGTAACTAGCTTTTAAATCATATATTTTTTTAAGACGGAGTAAATAGAAAAATTATCATAAAAAATTCACTAAGTTCATCTTATTGACCAAAATCACATGTGATTATTTTCCTCTACGTATTACCTCTCACGAACAGTTAGAATTCAAATATTTAAACTATAATTATAATTATAAACCATTAGCCTAAAAAATTTACCCTCGTGCACGGCTCATGACAGATGGCATGCAGTATATGACATTATGTGATTTCGTGTCACCATAGTGATCTTTTTTATTGTCTGAAACTCATGTGCTGTTGGCCTTGACTCTGGTCTTCTGACCTAGCTCGCTTCTCTTAACATACAAATATCTGCCCTGTTTATTTTCTGAAACATTTGGGACTACCGATAGTGCAAATATTACTTTTGGAAAGTACTAATGAATGTAGATTGATCCTTCACGAATCAAGATGCTACTAAACAGAAATCATAGAGCGGCTTTCCTTGAGGATTTTACTAGTCTAATTGAAAAGTTTACTTTATAGATTTGGCTTTCTCTTCTCATCTTTTCCTTGTTGGAGAGGATGTGTGCAAACAAAGGTTTCCTTTTCCCTCCCCGGCTCTCCGCAATTAAAGCCTGAAGAACTATTTTCTCATTTCCCCACAAAAAGCTACTCCCTGTTCTCTCGTTCCGTAATTGTGTGAAATGTAAGGACGCATATTGAACTTTAATGGGCCCAACGTAACTGGCCGGAGTTGCAATTCAGCGCTGGTGGCCACTAAGCAGCACAGCACTCGCCAGCGAGAGGTGCAGTAGGAAGCCTGGCCCACCAGGCTTTTGGGTGGTCCCTCAGGCCAAGGTGGGAGCCTGGCCCACCGGGAGATACCAAACCCTCACTGCCGAAATGGCGAAACTGCCCCTGAACCGTCACACCACCACCGCGCATGTGTGCTGTACCTTCCGCACAGGCGCAGCCATTTGGCAGGTTACATCGTCCAGATAATATGAATCGCTAACAATCTTTATCTCCTTGCTTTCCACTGTGTTTTGCAGCACATCTGATGAATTTACCGCAGCCGTGTAGTGGACGAATCACCGTGTAGGAATGGACGAGTAACTGTGTAGGACCGGCAACGTTAACAGAGGTAAATGGTGCATTCTTAAAAAAAATTAAGCACAATAATTTTTTTTTTACCTAGAACTAGAAAGTTAAAGAAGGTCATATTTTACACCTAACAATCAAGCATCAACCTAAAACACCAAAGATACACAACACTGCACCTGGCTGGTCTGATCGGGCGAAGACCTGCGGTCTGACCAGAGGTAAGTCGACGATCTAGTTGGGCCCAGGAGTGATCTAACGACTCTACTGTTCTCATAACAGAAAATCAGTCTCTTTACACACACCTCGTTGAGAGTCTCATAAACATATTACATCCAAGGATCGAGATGACCCTGACCAAAGTCCTAACCTTTTTCTCAAAACATACGAAGTTGCATTAAAACCGGACAAATCTCAAAATCATGAGATACAACTTGCTCGTGGGTTAATATCAGGCAAGATGGTTCTAGATGTGTTTCCACGTATTATAGCAAGCAAAATCAATCTGGATCAAAGCCAAAACTCTCAAATCAAGATTTCTCAAAAAGAGCTTCAAATCAAGCAAAATCGACCAGCTTCAAGAACTTACAAACCACAGTATCTAGATGGATGAGATTTGATCTGCATGAATTATCTTCATCAATTACACGTCCTTGACATCAGCAAGATTAAGAAAAGGAGGAAAGAAGAGGCAAAGAACTAATAAGAACAAGACCAAATCAACAAAGACAAGAAGGATTCATGAGAGATATATATATATTTGATTATATTGCTACTTGAGGATGAGTGTTTTACAGCCACTCCACGAGCTGGACAAGTGAGTACACCACAACACTCACTTTCTCTCTCAAACCCTAACCCTAACTCAATAATGGTTGGAATTGTTAGCATGCAAACCTCCACCCTATCCACTAAATAGATGATGTAACCAGCCTACATTTAACTCTAATAGATACTATCCACTAGCACAATTAGAGGAAACCCGTTCACCCCCACACAACACGAGTTTTACACCTACACTACACATGCACGTTTTTTCAAAGCACATAAACCCGAACCAGCTAAGTCTTTACCTTTCGATCTACTTGATCTTCATAGTATATCCTTGACATAAGTTGTTTTCCTAAGAGACGTTCAAGCAACGCGGTTTTGATCCAACAAATTTTTTGGTATTTGGCAAACTACTAAAATACTCTCGTCTTGACCTATCTTTATCATCTCTTGTAAGCAATCTTCATGCTTACCACGTGTAGATACACCACTGGCTTACCATACATCGACAAGTCTCTCCTGTTCTGGTTCTATTAGACCACGCCACACTTGGTCCAACCAAGCCACTTGGTGTGACCCGTCAGTCGAACTTTCCTTCAACATTCCTTGTCTTATCTGTGTCATGATTGAGTTCAACCATTTCACCTTACATCCTTGATCGTTCTGGATCTTGGCTCCTCCATGAGTGTAGTCCCGGTCCTCGCTGTTGACAATAGTTGACTCAAAACCTCCTTGCACATCTAAAGACAAATCATTTTCGGGTATAAGTTCTTCACAATTTTACCCGTGTTAGCTCAAACACAATTCATGTAATATGAATGCACTGACCTAGGTCCAAATTCCCTGATCCACAACCAAATTCCCAATTTTCAAACTAACTGCCAAAACCAATAGACGATCGGTCTAACCACCCAATCGAGCCAGTTAGGCCGATTTGCCTAGTCGGTCTGACCACTCAGCCGAGCGGTTCATACTGATTTCACCGGCTGGTCTGACTGCTTGGCCGAGCCAGTCAGACCGCCAGAAGCTGAACAGTAGGCAGGAAATTAAATCAATCACAAAGTTGAATTTCAACTCCACAAACATTCACAATAGTTCATCACAAATAATCCTAGATCTTCCCACATGGTCCCTCAATCTCCTCCATGAACATTGGCAATTTCTAAAAAAACAAATTTAAGTTGATTTTGGAAATCGAGGGAAATTTTGTGAAAAAAAACTTAAAATGATCAAAAGGGATTCTAGAAACCGAAAATGACTATATGGGCAAGAAATAGAGAGAAACAACCAGATAGAACAAGTTTTCATAAAAGCTTCAGCTCTATCAAAGAAATTTAAAAATCTCACTTTAGATCCATATGAAAATAATTGTTCCAAGTCATGCTGAGAAGAGATCAAAATAATCAAGAAAATTACAACAAAGCATACAAGCTCAAAATTAGCAATAATTCGCACAAAAACTTCAAATTTTGCTCTAAATCTATATTTTTTTTCAATCTTCTCCCCCTTTGATAATGAATTCATCAAGATGCATTGAAGAAAAAAGAGCATGTATTGGAATGAAGTGTCTGCATTTTATTTATATTTAGCTAGAAATTATCCAAAATCACTCTAGAAATATTATACTAAGCCATATTATGTGAAGAGATACCTAGATTATGACAATCAATATATGGCAAAACTAAGCCAATTGAGCAAAAATATGAAATTAAATGGATTTCTTAGCATTTCAAGTTGATCAAATTCTTAGTTTAGTCAAAGGTATTCAAAAATGAGCCAAGCTTTGTCAATAAGCTAAATAAAACTAACAACCTACAATTAAGTCAATTTAGAGTGCAACATATTCAAATTTGAATTACCATGTTCAAGTATTTGGAATTGAGTACAAATAGCACATTTTACAATTTCTGAAACACATGTTGATCTTATCTTAGTAAAGCAAATCATAAACTACGAGCCATCAAGAACTAACTCATAAGGTTTAACTATTTTTCACAATTATTTTTATAAAGTCATATGCTAGATCTCAAAGCTTTGTCGATCACCCTAAGCGATAAGCTCGAAAGTATGATCATGATCATCCAAAACTCCTTATGAATTCATGCTTAGTTCAATGACAAACCGTCTCATGAGAAAGAATTAGTGTGATCAGTTTTTCACACATAAAATAGATCTTTTTATTTTATTTTATAGTTGAAGGACAATAAGCCGGTCCTGAGTCCAAAAGCAACACTCGACATTCTTGACCGTTCTAGACCTCGGCTTCCCCATAAGGGTAGCTCCGGTCCTTGCCGTTGAACATAGTTGACTCGAAACCTCTCTGCACATCCAAATATAAGAAAATTGTTTCTGAACACAAGTTCTTCAGAAGTTGGCCCACATTAGCTTAAATATGATTCATACAACATGAATGCACTCACCTAGGTCCAAATTCCTCAATCCACAACCAAATTTCCAGATTTCAAACTTACTACCAAAGCCAAAAAAAATAGCTTGTCTGATCGCTCAGCCGAGCCGGTCAGACTGATTTCACCAGCCGGTCTGACCGCTTGGTCGAGCCTGTCAAACCGCCAGGAGCTGAACTACAGGCAGAAAATTAAATCAATCGTAAATTTCAATTTCAATTCCAATAATATCGATAATGGTTCATTATAAATAATTTAGACCTTCAGCCGTGATCCCTCGCACTACCATCCGTTGCACCGAACCGAACTGAGCAGAGAACGATCTCCGGAACGAGCGACGGGTCAAGTCTCCAGCTAAAGGCTATAGCCTGCACACAAAGGAAGGCACTAACGCACACTCGGCAACATCATTGCTTTTCCACATCGAAGCCACCTGAGAGTGAGAGAGAGAGTGATATTGTACGAAGAGAGATGTGGTGGCTTTATCCAACTAGGGACAAGAGAACAGGAGAAAAGAGAGAGATCGAGAGCGCCACAATCCTACGGCTAAAGCAGGCAGCAGCAGAATCCACTCGCGCCACACTAGGGTGCTCTCCGATCGATCAGAAAACGCACATCAGATTCCTTGGAAAAGGCGACGGCGCAAGTGACACCTTGACAGAATCCACTTCTTCCAGAGATTCCAAAACCACCAAGATACTATTGCTCCTAGTGCTCCTGCAACTATGGATGGCCAGCCTTTGCCCCGGCTGACCTGTAGCTTGCTTTACCAATGTCAGGGACGTTAGATGGCTACTGATGAGTCCGTTGCATATATGCTTTTACTTGCATGGATGATGGATCCCCTCTCTCGGAGCTGTCAATGTGTGCAGGAAGAATGGATGGCCATTGATCTGTGCGCTCCCAAGGAGCAGAGGGGTCGACGGAATTTCCGAGACGTAACCATGGATTCGTTTCGCGAAGATGCGCCTGTGCACAGGCGTTTGACGTAACGTCGGACGCAGCCTCGTGCTGTAGTGGCGTCTTGCATGAGCACTGCCGCGCGATCCCGTTGGGCGAACTTGACATGGGGCTCTCAATTCTCGTCTCGTGCCGGTCACCCGCGCGCCTCGCTTTCCCCCTCGTAAATATTGGGTGGAGAAGGAGCTCGTTGCTTATGAGAGAGACACGCACATAGTCTTTGAATTATACTCTGTTAACAGGAATTGGGACCTGTTATACTCTGATACAACTTCTTATGCACATAGTCTTTGAATTATATTAGGGTTTGTGAGATACAACGTGAGCGTGCACGGTATCTACCATTTTCCTCAGGTCCTAGCTCAGCAAACATATCCTGCACCACATGTAAAGGAATTAGGAGCTATACACCTGATGACACATCTCTTGAATCTGAAAGAAAGGGTACTCACTTATGTCATGTTCCATGATCTAGTGGCCATTGGAGTAACGCGGAATGTTGGGCTTACAGAATAGGGCTAAGCGCATTAAAGCAGTCCAGCAAGGAAGTAAATGATTCCAGGTTCGCCAACAATAGAAATAATGCACAGGACAACAGACCTGTCTTCTTAGAAACATAATAGTGATGATCTATGCTTTATTTTAACACATGGAGGTTTAACAAACATCTAAAACAATAACAACAGTGCACCATAAGTTAACTCATGCTAAGTTGCAGACCAACCTTTGTCAGTAATGTATTATTGTGAATTGTGATTCTACTGAATCCAGAATATTCGGTTACTCACCCATTCTTAATGTTAGATGTGTACTATTACATGTGTATTTACCATGTTGTATAAGGCGCGAAACAATAAAGTTTAGGCTAACTCTACAGCTACCTTGGGCCTTGGGCCTTGCCTAATTTACTTCGGTATTACAATGGTTAGTCGTGCAACTATTGGGCCTGTTTTTAGGCTGCAGTTTTTTCGTGACGACAGATGACGGCGGGGATATACGTTTTAGGCTCAGGAACCATTTACAGAATCCGTTTCAAGAATCTATCCATTTGTTTTGACTCTCGAAGGAGTGAAAAGTCAAAAGGCCAAAAAAATTTGCCATTATTTGGGAAGAAAAAAGACATAAGTTCATAAAGGAAATGGGTTCTTCCGGGCCTAGCTGTACCTGTCAGCCTAGATATGCATTGCACGTAACAAAATACGGCCCATATCAGGTACAGGTGACAGGACTCAAAGAGAATCAGCCTCGCACTGTCGCCTCCTCTTTCCAAGGCCATCTCAAATCAACGTAACTCAGAAGAAAATTCCGTAGCCCCTTTCGGTCCGAATTGTTTGAGAATTTTCTTCAGATTGCTGCTGTGTGCTGCTTATGACTTATGAAAGCACACCAAATGAATTTGTTAATACCACTTGCTCCCTTTCAGGTATGGCCATTGGGCATTGGCCCTGATCTTTCTCATCTTGTTACTTAAGCTGCTCTTACCTGATTTTGTTACTATCCTGAAAGCTCGATACGGCAGCCTTATATTAGTACCATCTAGCTAGCATCATGAGTGGAGTATGGAGGTCTTTGGTTTGGAATTAAGTATACCATTAGTTGGGCAATTATTGTTGGTCCCTGGATAGTATAAGGCAGAATTCGACTAGTGACCTAGCAAGATCTGAGATCTAGTTTGTTTAGAAGTATATGGGGGTGTCGATACGCAAGCATGCAATCTAGTACAAGATCCGCGGAAAAAGGTTGTGCCTATCATCATAATTATGATTCATAAAAAAGGATTACATCTAAAGTTGACCAATCGATCAGCGATCATTACCATCTAGCTAGACTGGTTAAGAGTCCATACATTTTCATGTGAAAAGACCAAAATTCGTAAGCAAAATTGTCGGAGGTACGAAGTAGGCGACAGAAAAGAAACAGATAGATTGATTGGTACAGATATATACTGACGACATGAACCATCTAATGCAGAGATTTACAACTAATCAATGAAGATGTCTGCGTCTCAAACCACGCGGATTTGCACCATATGAAAGGCCGTATCGCCCAAAGCGATCACACTAACCTGAAGCTAGAGTGACAGCAAAAACTTCCCCTGATGTCTGATGCGCCAATTGTTTTAGTAGCAAGTCGAACCAATTTATTTAGCGTATACTTCCTCTTTTGCAAGGCAATCTGAGCATATACTCAGAACATTGCTGTCGAGTAAGCTTATTAGACCAGGATAAGGCAAGAGCTCGAGATTTCAATATTGGCACTAGCATGACAAACCAGAAAAGATTGCGCTTCAACTACCATCTGATTGATAGAGGACCCATATTTTTATCAATCAACGACGACAGGAGATCATCGAAACAACGAAGCTGTTCAGCATCAGGGTGGCAATAATCATCAATGTTCAATCGATCGTCAGCACCAGCATAGCATGAGCCGACGAGCATGGCATCCTATGAGCAGCGCCCCAGCGATGGACCAATGCGGTTGCACGAACATGCATGGGCTTTTCGGCTTGTACAGACGCAAGCCTCCACGGTGCTACCGCCTCAGGGGTCCAAGACCAGATGCACCCAATCTCTGCGCAAAGATTGCGATCCCCATGGGTTCGTCGCTCGTGTCTGTTTGCTCCAAAGGTTCATGGAATCCTACGATTGCCCAGTGGGCTCTGCACGCAGCCGAGCAATGTAGCGAGGCGTCAACCTGCAGGCGGCCACAGATATCGCAAGCGATCGAACACTGTCATGATCGGCGAGATTGACCCGGCCTCGTGTCACAGGAAGAGATCTAGCGACTGAACTTCTCACCTACTATATGTACATGTCACATAAACTGAGACAAAGGCGTACAACATCCCAGTTCTGACAAGCATGCAGAATTGCATATACACACATGTGGGTAGATGAACTGCTGCTGGGTACTGAAGTGCTCGTGTGATAGAGAACAAATTCCTGATTCCTGAATGCCTGGCCTGGCCAGGATCAGAGAAGGCAGCAGTAATGGCTTGTGCATGCATGCAGTTTACCCTCCTACGCCATCTCCAAAGCCTGTTCAGTTCAACGCTCACGAGTGGCGACCATCTAGCGGGCACATGTGGATGGACGGACGATGCCTTGCTGCGACAGCGATGTGTAGGAGCGTCCACATGACTCGCATATCTTCCTCGGATCCCCCGCACACGGCCACACCTCTCCTAGCTGCCATGCATGGGAGATCATGTATCTTACGAGTAGATTTCGCTCCGATCTCGCCGGATCTTGTGGTACATCGCACGGGCCAGAGGTGTTCGCCCGAACTAGGGCGTTTGATTCAGCTGCAGGGGGGGGGTTAGTTAGGTGCGTACGTTTTGTTCCTTTGCTTCCCTGCCTTTGGACTCTTGCTATGCTCTGCTCTGCTCTGCCTTGTCGTGTACCGCGAACGAAGCAGGCGGCAGCTCGGCACCGTGGTTTCTGCGCACTCTGTTTCGCGATGGCCCGTCCTGAACCCAATACGTACATATAAACACGGGGAAGTTCACGTGCATCGGTCCGTGCGTGCTAGTAAAGTAGAGAGGATGGATTGCAATTCTGCTCGCTGAACTGTTTTGTGGAACAGTAATGAGAAGGCAAGGCACCCTCCCTTCCCTTCCCTGCGAAGAAAAGAAGGCGGTAGACAGTGTAGTCATACTGCGAATCTAACGAGTACAGTGCGGCAGCAATATTGTCTGCACCGGAATTTTATGGATCTAGAATCATTTATGATTTTGCTGTACTATTTGCTTATAGATACATTGTTGAATCGAACTCATATATCATATAAAACATACCAAACACTTATATTGCATATCAAAGTTTAAATATCTTATATTGGATAGAGTTTACATAACGGACCAATCAGACTAAATGTTTACATTACAAAAGCTGAAACGGAAGCGACAGCAAAAGGTGATACTACATCTTACCACATCCAAGCAACTAGGGGTAAAGTATGCCTTACTACTTTCTAAGAGTCTGCAAAATAGGTGTACACACAAATATCATAAAAGTCTGATTATCTAATATAAGAACTAAGCTATTAGAAAATATTCTAATCTCCATCGTCTTCTCCTCCATCTAGTCCTGGAGCAGCACAGGCATAATGATCTTGATCCTCATGTTTTAAGCTGATTTAGTGAGCGAGTGTGAGCACAATCAACTGTGATTCACGAGTAAACAAACAGATTGATGTAATACAGATGCAAGGCTCATCAAAGGAATGCTTGGGCTTTTTTTATTTGCTAAATGTCATAGCTGAAATTTATAATAAGTAACAGTTCTTAAGAATTACCATTTTTAACTAAATTATGTTTTCTAAAGAAAATGTGAAAGTATGCAATACTATTAGTAGTGCAGGTTTTATCAACCATATACTAGCTTTGGTACTAAGCTTATATCCTCCTATTATCATCACTGGGTCCCATCCACCTAGTGGAAATCAAGTCAGGGTTACATCCATCCGTCGTGTTTTTCATCCCACCTACAAAGTTTTAGAAATAGACACTAACTCAAGTAAGTTTTCATGTCTGCCCATGATCATGGGAACAGCTATTCAAATAATCTTCACTCTGTAGATGTCGCACACTTTACCCACAATAGACAACAAACTTGTTATATTATGTATGTTTTCTTGGACATACAGATCAAGAATATCACCACAAGGTCTTTACAATGCATCTTCCTAACGGGCCACACGTGCTAAGGTTTCCATCTCTATAGGGTTACATCCACCCAACTCAGAGACCCCCTCTTGCACCGCATAGTGGCATACATCTAGCGATACGAACCGTGTTCATCCAATGGCACAACCACACTAAATTTATGCAAATTACTTAGCCAGGGCGTACCTATTATAGACTTGTGGTTGCATTATTTTTACACTAGGAAGGAGTTACCAAATTAAATCCTTAAGGGTATCTGGGCGGTTATATCACAAACCACACTCTCGACATCCGCACTAACATCTCTTACCATTTATCCAAATATTTAAGCAAGTTTAAAGCTTTTGGATTCTAAAATATCCTTTCTAGTTGAAATATCAGCTACTTCCCTCTAATAGCTGCTCAAACCAAGTTTCGTATTTGAAATGATGTCAAAGCAATTTGATGCATCGAATATCTAAGTAAGACTAAATATGATGTTTACATACGAATTTATATCTAGTATGTTTACCACTAATTCTAGAGCGACAAGATTTTATATCCAAAATCAAGGAGTGGGGTATAACAACATAATTATTAATTAAGACTTAACTAGGAGCTTAACATGAATATAATTTACATAATAAATTAAAGCATATAATTTGGTAATTTAAAATAACATAATTTGCATTCAAAACGCAGGTGCAAAATGATTAAAGCATTGACTCGCCTGGCTCACAAGCTTGTTGGTCTTGATGGTCCTGGTAGGGCTCAAAATGCGGCTCTTCCGGGTTTTCATACTCTAATCGAACGATCACGACGAAGAAGCAAATAAAAACATGAGCATACAAACAAATTTAAATGAACTTCAAAATTCATTATTTTAGTTCTATTAGGATAATCTCAATTTTAGATGAATTTAGAAACAAGTTTTGTTTGATTTGGATTTAAAACGAGTGATAACAGGCCTTCGAAAGTTTAAATTAGGATTAATTCCCAAAATAAACAAAGAAGATAGAGCTCTCTCACTGATAGGCAGGGCCCAAGGGTTTTAATTTATTTTTGATTTATTTTTCCTATTAGAAAAGGAAATAGATGATGACAGGTGGGCCATGGCACTATGTTGGGCATAGTAAAAGGGTCTCACACATCAGTGGCTCATAAATTAAATTTGGTTTTAATTATGTCTTCTTAATGGTGGAGCCACACGTTGATTGAACATTTAACAAGTATTAATGAATATTATTAACACTAATTAATGATGTCATTAACAATAATGATGTGGCTAAAGTGCCTTGTCTGGCCGAACCAAAGCACACTGTTGCCATGCTTGTCGCCAGTTGAGCAGGAGGCGGTGGTCATCGACAACCCCAAAAATGAGTTGCCAGGGCCAAGCCACACTCGTGGATGGGGTGGCACGGCCGGTGATGAGCTACAGTGGCGAAGGCGGCTTAGGCTTGTGGCAACAAGGCAAATGGCGGTGAGGGAAGCTAATGCAAGGGCATGAGGGACTCATTGGAGAGGTTGGCAAAGTATTGAGAGGCTCGAGGTGGTCCGATGGTGAGAGCCCAAAGTGGCGCGGCAGTCTTCACGGCGAGCTAGGGACGACTGCGACCAAAGTCGATAGCGGGACCGAAAGAGGGACATGTTGTGATGCTTCGGCTGGAAGGAATTGGAGAATGGCGCACCGAGTCAGCAAGGTGGCCTGAGTTGGGGAAGAAGGAGATGTCAGTGAGTTCCTGTGGATGAAACCCGAATTGGGTGAGGTGAGACGGAAAGGAGGGCAAGACAATCATGTTGATGTGCTCGGGAGGGGGAAGGACTCACTGGAGTAGCGGGGCGATGGTAAGGTCATGGGGCGGAGCTTGGCGAGCTCGGCTTGGCTTGGCACGGCTCTAGGGAGGTGAGGGAGAGTGAGTGGGAGGCATAAGGGAGCTTGAGGAAGAGATTTGGGCGATTTTTATAGCCGCAGAGGGGTGGCACAGCGTTGTGCACACATAGGGCTCCGTGGGTGATCGAGGGTGGTGTGCCATCGCACGGTGTAGGGAGGGAGCGGCCGGCGTGGCATAGTAGAGCGCGGCGGGCGCGGATCGAGCATACGACCGAGAAGGAGAGAGAGAAAGGAGAGGGGAAGAGAAGAGCTCATGGGCAACGCGTGCGGACGATGAGGGCTATGGCGGCGTTGTTGTGACGCAGCTGACAGAGAAGAGAGGGAGAAAAAGGAGAGAGGGGAAGTGGGCCGAAGAGGGAGAAAAGAAGGGAAAAATTTGGGTTGGTCCAAAGTCCAAATTTGAATTTTGATTTTGGTTTTGGTTTTCAGTTGGGATTTTATATTTGAATCTGACTTCAAATTTGATTTTGGGTTTGAACTTTGAATTTGGTTTTCGGCTTTGATTTTGTATTTCAAAATTTGAATTCCAATTTTGAGTCTCAAATCGAGTTTTTGTTTGCCGAAAAGAGCCAAATAGCAAATTTCTTGCAAAAATTTCAAATGCCCCAGAAATAGGACGTCACAAATATGCGTGCACACGCATACGCGGCTTACTCACAGGTCTTAGGCCCTGTTTGGAGGAGCTGTAGATTCTGAGTAGTTAGCTGATTTGAGTAGCTAGCTGGAGATTACGAGTGGTGGCTAGTCCGAGTAGCGGTGATCCGAGTAGCTAGCATGTTTGGTATAATGGATTCTAGCTATGCAGCTGGTATCCTGATAGATGTATTGACTGAAATGCCCTTAGGTGAGTTAATGTCCTGATTATGTATTGATAGAAGAGATATCTATGCTGTAAATTTGTAGTACTTAGTTCAAACATTGAAAAACTAATATTAAAATTTCATGGCAATAAATTTGATTCCAAACCATAATTTTAGATATTAATATGGATAACTACCATGTCTCCAAATCATAATTTGTTCCTATTTTTTTCAGAAGTTCAATATACGCAATGTGCATTATAATATTTTCACTCGATAGCTGAATCCAGTGGTATTTTGTGGGTAAATAAATTGAACTTTAATGACACTAGTCCGCAGAATCTGTGAGAAGCTGGGTTTTTGCAGCTTCTCGATCCCAGTACAATTGTGCCTTTCCCAGATTTTCAGATTCTCAGTAGCTAGTCCAAAAGCTGGACTGTTTGGAAGAGCTTTTGACTACTAGAAGTAGCTAGTTTACCTAGAATCCGAAACTAACAGGGTCTTAATGGGGGCTAAAATCTGTGTGACGTCTCAGCAAGAGCGCAGTGCGCCATTTGCAGCAACGCGATTTGATGTTGCGGGCGATATCCGGACAAGGGACAGTTGGCTCCCTTGATTGCGAGGGATTCGGTCGGAGCTGGGCAGGTTCGGTGGTACCATCCGCATCTATGATTCTGTACCGTGCAGGCGTGCGTGCTGCATCCATCCATGCCTCGATCGTACTGGGGAGGGAGGGAGACGACGGGAGAGTTGATCACGGATTCATGGCGTGGAAGCTGGCGTCGGCAGCCGAGCTTGATGGCGCGAATCGGATCGCCGCGCAGGCCCACACCGAGCGAATGAATCGGTAAAAGCGAAGATACAGCCCGTTGCGCTGCCGCATCCTTGCGTCGTTGCCAAGCTATTGCGTGCTTTACGAACTACCGCATGGATCACCTGCGAGTTTTTTTTACAAATAATCTATTTTTTATTTAAAATTATAGAAATATATCTATCAATTTTTTTTTATAAAAATAGGCTCCAGTCATTCAATGGTTGGGCGACTGGAGCCTTTCGTCCAATCCAGTAGCGACACAATACCTGTCGCCCTACCTTTGAGCGACTGCATCTAATCGCCTTACCGTTGGGCGATTTTCATGCAGTCGCCCAATGGGGCGGCGACTAGATACCTCCCCCGTGAATGTTTTATATTTTATCAATTTTGTAGTTTTAAACTGGTAAAAATTCTGCTAAGGTTGTAATAAAAGTCTATGTTCATTGTATGTTGTAGGTGCGTAAATAATTTTTCACCATTTTTTTAACGAACGATTGACCGTAAAACAAATTGATACATACGACGGTAAGTGATATTTTGATGCGCACTATTCGGATGTTGTAGGTAATGAGTAAAAGTAAGTACGACACAGTACTGAAAAGTTCACATGGTAAATAAAGAACGTAATCAGTACATGAAACAATGGTGTACAATCAGGCGCCACTCTGGCCTGCCCTGTCCCCACGCCCACGTCGGTCCTGCTTGGCCGTCCTCCGGTGCAACGGGTGACGATATAAATAGCATTTAAATTGTAAAAATCTGTAATTGACTAATTTGACCGAGGGAATCGCCTGGGAATGCATCGGATTAGTTTATCTTTTACTTCCGTAAATTGAACCATAGCATACATGTTAATTACAGGAAAGGAATAGAGTTCGAAGAGAGAATTTCACCAGAGAGAGAACGTGAGGCCAAGTCTTTCCATCAATATTCAGCCAAGCATACCTTTGGACATGTGGTCAGAGTATCTTTAGTTAAAAACAAGTATTTATCTACTATATTGTTATCACCCTGCATAAAAAAATAAAATCATGTTTAATCCGAAACAATGCTAAGCAAAAGAAATAAAACAGGTGTATCAGTCTCAACTGAGAAAACAACGAAATACAGTATAAGTAAATGGTGGGCAGAGAGTGCCTTGGGAAGGTGATAAAGGGCAAAGTTGGGACTCTCTGCATAGAGATAAAATATATGGACATACAAACTTCACTCGTGTAATAGACTGTACCGGCCATATCAACCATTATTCTATTTAAGGATGGGCAGAATCATAACTCTATCAAAGTTATTATACACTACACAACTGGTTAAATATGTTTATCTAGGGAGGAACTGGGCGAGATCTCAATTGAACTTTGAGCCATAAAAGGATAAACCTGGCGCACATATTTAGCGATATGGAGTGTCGGGTGAAGGTGCATCTAGCCCGACCAACGACTAGCTCTTAATTGGGTGGTTGCCGGGTGAGAGTGAGAAACTATCTCGAGCTGACAATTTTGGATAGTCATATGGAGGTATAATATACTGAGATAGAGGTAAAAGTCTTGTGCTCTGATTTGGGCATCGCATATAAGACAATACGAATGTCCATTCACTACAAGAATCTGGGTGGTTATGGGTAAAGTGATATAATCCTGTAAAGTGTTATATAAATCATGAATTCATATCTGTCTTCTGGACTGGAGGTTAAGGGGACCAATGAGGTTTTTATCTACTTATACGAGTGTTCAATAAATTTCTAAATTAAAATCCGAAATTCATCTTCAACCTAAAAATGTTTATTTTTGGATGTTACTAGATGAGAAGAGATTCAAAGAGATGATGGTCTATGCGTATACAAGTGCATTCTTTTGTTATTAATGTTTACTGAGTACTCTATACTCACCCTTACTATTATTTTTCTTTGTTTAGAGGTTAGCCAACCTGGGATCTCACTTGGTGCGGAGGATGTCTACTCAGAGGAGTTCGATACTGACTGGGAGGGAAATGGTTTTGAGTACGACCCGTATGAGGCGGACGCCTTATACGAGACCTAGGGCGACTAGGTCAATACTAGCAGATCGTGCTCAACCCTCATGGTATACGTAAATTAATGTGATATTTTTTTATTTTCTAGTGCTTGTACAATTAACTTCTGGACTAGAACTACTTCCGTGCTTACTGTATTATTTGAGCCCCAGTGGCTTTGTATCAAACTTTAGCCAACAATTTTTATGTAATACTATGCACCTTATTCGAGTACTGTAGTTTCTACAGTACTGCTGTGCAGGATTGCTCATTAACCAAAAACCAGGCTCTTTAAGGAGAAGAAACGCATTGCTCAAATTAACTCGTTCTTTCCTTGGAAATAGATACATACACAACCATAGTACAAGATTATTTTCAATCTAGAGTAGCTACCTTTATCTACGGGCACGTATATTCCCCCCGAACGTATACGAGCCTACCAATATTTTCTGGCCACGGAGGATGCTAAGAAAAGTACACTTCTCTATGCTTATGCATATATGACAGCAAAAGAAAAGGAAAGCTAATGGCCCAAACAAGGAACTGGATATAAGAATGCATAGCTCAGGAAAAACACAGCACAGCTAATCAAAAATGAAGTAAAAAATAAAAAGAAGGGGAAAAAGACAGGGGTTACTAATTATTATCTCTAGATAAACAGGGCCAGCTGCATGTTCCTTGATGACTATTTTGCTTACAAAGACTTCACGGAAACCAATACGATTCATACAGCTGCTTATGTTTTAAAAGGACTCTGGACTCTCATCAACGGGCCACGTTGGTTTTTCTTTTCCATTAATTTTATTTCCCAGGACCGCAAGATAAAAACAGTCAAAAGTCTCGCTGTCACAAGTCGCAGTCCTTCGTTTCAGCTAAGTCTGTTTGCACAGGAGAGGGTTCAATCACAGGGGATCTTGTGGGATTCCAGCTAAGTCTGTTTGCACAGGAGAGCAATAGTTTTTACCTATATTTTTCGAAAAGTAAATAGTTGACGGAGATATTAATATATATAATTTTAGACTCAAAAAATATTTAAAAATTTAAAAATCGTTTCATTTATTTTAATTTTCAAAAAAACTAAAAGATAAAAAAAAACAAACGAACAAGGCCGTACACACGGAATGCGCGGCAGGCAGGCAGTAATGTGTACACTGTATGCCAAAGTAATGCTGCTGCTGACTTGCGCCTGCTGTGTACGTCTTGTAGACCACCAGTTCAACCGGCCGTGCTTTCTTGCTCGCAATCCAACGTTGAAAAAACTGCGCGGATCGGATCGGATGGCGATCGATGGGCCGTAGATTCTTCAGAGACCGAGCGGTCGAGATCGAAACGATCGCTCGCCATTAATGCCGTCTGAGCGTCAGCCACATTGGCGGCCGGAGATATCGGTTTTCTCGTCGTAGTCGTCGTCGACGTTACTACTGCGACGTGCTTTCGATCAACGTCGGTCGTTAAACACGTACCGTGGCGAGTAGTAGTAACACGAAACAGACGGTGTACTTGCACGACTGATGTACTGCACTGCACTGAGCTGAGCAAGCAGGGATAGATCAGATGCACAAGTGTTCGCGGATCCCGAGGTGTGGAGCCATGGGATCTCAAGTGCATCCTCTTGGAAGGGCGCAGGCCAATTGGCTGCCGCGGAGCAGACGAGGCAGGCTCGACCGGTCAGCGCGCGCGCGGACTCTACAGGAATCCACACAGGCATTCGCAGTCGCAGCCAAGAGATCGCTCCCTTGTCCCGTCGCATAGTCGCATTTAACCCGGCTTGGGTTCCCCAAAGGTTGGACACTTGGAACAGTCCAAGACCGAGCCCAACAGTGTTGCATTGTTCGTTGCATAACCCGGGCTGAGATTAATCGACACCGTTGCCTAGCTCTTGGTTGGGTTTTACAGCTATTTTGCTTTATCATGTCGTCGCCACCAGATCGAGCCATGTCACAGAGAGAGAGAGAGAGAGAGAGAGAGAGAGGTGAAATGAATATATGCAGGGGAATAGTTATATGCACCGAGACAGAAAATATCTCTTGCCATGGAAGCCTGTCCTAATCAAACCGACGAACAGAGCCCAAGAACCATCACAAAAGGAGGAAATCAACGATAGCTCAACAGGAAGCAAGAGACTAGAGCTGGGAGCTGGACAGGGTTTTTCTGACTTAGCCTGCGGCCTGACCGGTACAACACAACACAAGCATGATACTAACACGACACGTGGTTGATTTGGTTGGCACAGTACAACGGCGGGCTATGCCGGGTCTAAAAAGAAGGCCTGTCATGCGGCACGGTATATTGGATTGTGCTCGGGCTAGATCGACATGAAAGTGGTATGGTAGGTCAGGCGGCACGGAAGCATGACAACGGCATAGCCGATCATACCTCCACAGCCGCCGCTCACTAACCACGTATGCCTATCTCCCAGCGCGTCCTGCCCGTGCCCCTAATGCTGAGCACGCACGCCTACCGTGGCAACGACAGTGTACCAACCGTGCACGTCATCTTCGCCACCACACGCGTTTGTCTTCACCGCGCACAGATCTGGAGGTCGATGTCGCCATCCACGCCTCGACCTCCAAGCTTGCCGTCCGTGCCTCTACCTCCACGCTCGTGGTAGAGGAGAGGGAGAACCCGAGCAATGCCGCAGTAGCGCGACGGGAGAGGCGCCGACCAGTGGCTAATAGGGAGAGGGAGAAGTCGGGTAGTGTGGTGATGGCGTGACGGGAGAGAAAGGGGAGAAGCCAGGTGGTACGAGGGTGGCGCAATGGGAGATGGAGTGGCACTGACGCAGTTGTTTCTCTACAACAGGTGGTGGGGGAGTCTCTGAGGGAGAGGGATTTCCCCCTTTTTTATTATGTGTGACCAATGCCATCAACGAGAGAGTTGTGCTAGGAAACACAAGGATGTCTCAAATGAAATTAATAAAGACTAGATAAGAGAAGCTCATATCTAGTTGGAAGGACCAGGATAACACATAGAAGTTGGCTGTGACAATGCCACATATGATATCGCCACCGGCGACAAGGAGCTCGAATTACGTGGCATTCGCATACGCCAAGGGATACATCTTGGTGTTGTTCGCAAGAGCCCAACATATGGCCGTGTAGTTGGTCCGTCGGAGCGTACACGCGTGTGCGTCGGCGACAATGAGGACGAAGAGGCCATATTGCGGCATGGATGGCAAGACACGGTTGGCATCGTCGAAGCAGAGCACCACCCTAGACGAGTTGGCAGCACCAGTTGGGATCTTGGAGGAGGATGGGGTCCTAGCAGAAGAAGGTCACGACACCGAAGCGAAGGACGCAGAAGAAGTGGCGAACGTCGGAGAGGTCGGCGACTGCGACTGTGAAGTAGGGCGGCGGGACTATGATGGAGTAGGGCAATGTTGAGTGAGAGGGCGACGCAGATGAGGGTGGCGTTGATGGTGGCGATGTCGTAGTCAGTGGATGCCTCACCCTCCATCTCGCCTCTGCTCAACCTTGTTCGAGTCGACACCACTCGAATCCGCCGACGACGATGGCAGGGCTTGGCGCTGATCATCTGGATCCGGATCCTCATGAGGCCGTGAGCTAGCGACGCCACATCTCTGCTCCATCAGATTCTTCATCGGCGGTCGGCGCCTATTCCTCGTCCACGGTGCCGTCCACAACGACAGGCCGATGGTAACAGCGTCTACGGCTCCACACATCCAATAGGGTTAGGTCAGGGTCAGCACGACGACGACCCGTTGTGGCCTAAGCTGGGCCTGGGTCTCACCAGAGAAAAGTTGTGCCGATATAACACGACAAAATAGGGTGGACATGCCAAACCAGTATAGCCCGACACGGCCCAAAGCCCACCGGATATGTACTGCTGACAAGGCCCAACTCCTAGGTCTAACCGGACCTCATCCCTTGCAAAGCTTGTATATTAATACTCAAACTACTTTCGACGGGGTCGGCATATTTATATGTTGCCCCAAGCAATATAATTTGCATCACCCTAAAATCAGGGGCGGATCCAGCATATGAGCATCGATGTTCGATGATCTCAATGAAATTTAGCAAATCCTATATAAAACTATTGTTTATTAATATTCATCGGTGGATAGGATATCATCGTGCAATGGAGGTGACCTCAATGCTCCTGTCGTCTTGTTTCGCCCCTGCCTAAAATCACACTTCGAGCACTTTGCTCTCTGCCACGAACGAAGAAAGGCTCTGAAGAAATCAAGAACGCAGGCCAGCAAGGCAGCAAATCTCAAGTTCACAACATTTCTCCACAGATACTCCAGTTGATAACCATCGTAAGCTCTGAAAGGTAAAACAAAACCCATGCATCCCTCTGGAGCGAAATGTGACCAATCGATCGGGGGCACGGAGGGAGGCATGCGCGGGCCCGCCTGGATCCCCGTGCCCCAATCCGGGTTTCCATTAGATTCTCGGGGCCCGGCCGCGCCATATATATCCACGCACCCCTCGGTGATCTCCATGCCCATCTTATCTGCCGGTCTCTCTCTTGCCTTGCTTCTTCTCCCCTAGCTTTTCCCCTTCCATCCATCCACAGTTCTTGTGGGAACCCAAGGATCGATCGTGACAGAGACGTCCCGGCCGAGACATCAATCACCAAACAGAGCAGCGCGACGACACCTTCAGCTTCTTCTGTCGGTCTATCCAGCCAGGAGCACCGGCCAATGCACTTGCCTCCGTAACTTCTCCAAGCGCGCGAGGGAGGGAGCTAAGACTAGCTAGGCCAAGAAGCCATGGAGCTCAAGGCGCTGTACCTGTACGCCGCCTTCCTGGCCCTGCTGCTCTGCTCATCGGTCAACTTCATCCAGAGCCCCACCGACGTGTTCGGCCCGGTGGCCCTCCTCGAGCCGGCGCCCTCCTCGGCACGAGACTTCGGCAACGTCGTCTCCGACGCGCCCTTCGCGGTCCTGCGGCCCGAGTCCCCCGCCGACATCGCGCTCCTCCTGGGCGCGCTGTCCTCGGTGGCGGCGCCATGCCCGAGGGCGGCCGTGGCCGCGCGCGGCGCGGGGCACTCGCTCCAGGGCCAGGCGCAGGCGCGCGGCGGCGTTGTGGTGGAGACACGAGCCCTGCCGCGCTCCGTGGAGGTGGTGGCGACGCCGGGTGACGGGGACGGCGGCGGGGCCACCGCGCGCGCGTACGCGGACGTGGGCGCCGGCGCGCTGTGGGTGGAGGTGCTGGAGGAGTGCCTCAAGGCCGGCCTGGCGCCGCCATCGTGGACGGACTACTTATACCTCACCGTGGGCGGGACCTTGTCCAATGGCGGCATCAGCGGCCAGGCGTTCAAGTATGGCCCGCAGATCAGCAACGTCCTGCAGCTCGAGGTCGTCACAGGTACTGCACGGCCACTGCGCACATGCAACTTCTCTAAACTCTCTCTCTCCCACACACATTAGTACTGTAACAAAGGAAGGATGGAGTGCGTGACCAGTGACTTTTGCTCGCTTCTTTCCTTCCGTTTTTGATGGTCTTGTTGTGCTGGTTGCAGGGAAAGGGGAGGTGGTGACATGCTCTCCCACCAAGAGCCCGGACCTTTTCTTCGCGGTTCTTGGTGGGCTTGGCCAGTTCGGTATTATAACCAGGGCACGGATTCCACTCCAAGATGCCCCTCCCAAGGTACATGCCATCTAGAAATAGAAATACTAATCCGAAAAGCTAGCTCTTCTTAACGAGCCACCTTTTGTAAGTCTTAAGCTTTGATCGACAATTTAATTGTTGTTGTTTCCATCCTGATCATTAGGTGAGATGGGTGAGGGCCTTCTACGACAGCTTCGAGACCTTCACCAAGGACCAAGAGCTCCTGGTCTCAATGCCAGAGCAGGTGGACTATGTGGAGGGGTTCATGGTTCTGAACGAGCAGTCCCTGCACAGCTCCTCCATTGCCTTCCCTGCCCGTGTTAACTTCAGGCCAGACTTCGGCTCCAGGGGCAAGAAGAAGGTCTACTACTGCATAGAGTTTGCAGTGCATGACTTGCAGGAAGGCTCCAGTGCAGACCATGTCAGTCGCCTCCTAATTTAACACACCAAGTTAACATCTCCACCAGTAACAGAAAACGACTACTGAATAGTACTAATGAGCTAGTCTTGCGGTCTTGAAAATTTTGTGCAGGTTGTGGAGCTGGTCTCAGCGGAGCTGAGCTACATGAGGCCCCACATCTACAGCGTGGAGGTGTCCTACTTCGATTTCCTGAACAGGGTGAGGCTGGAGGAGGAGAGCCTGAGGAGCCGGGGGCTCTGGGACGTGCCTCACCCCTGGCTCAACATGTTCGTGCCGAAGCATGGCATCAGAGAGTTCAAGGACCTGCTCATGGACACCATCTCAGCGGAGGACTTCGAGGGGCCCATCCTTGTCTACCCCCTCCTCACTGACAAGTATGTCCATCTCCACTCTTAACAAAAGCACATCATGTTGACTAAAATTCCTTGCTCCAAACTAGCTCCATGGCATCTCCCAACAGCGGCCGAGATGCAATGCAAGCCTCGCAGCGGTCACCTGATGCTTTCCTTCTTCCTAGCACCATTGCACCATTGCATTTCCCGTCAACTGTCACGCTTCCCTGCGTGCGTGCACAGTAAAACTTAGCCACTTTTTTTTTAATCTCCTGCAAGGCTGCAAGAGCTGTATCCCAGCCTTACCTTGCTACAGGAGTTCCCTGTCCACCAGCTCGGGTCTCCTCTGATTTCCACGTGAGAAAGACAAACAGTAGTGGATACACGAGGGGGAGATTCCATGTCCTTTTTGCAGTGCGGTGCTTGCTTGCAGCAGGCACTGTGATCTAAACAGTGCTAGCATTCGGGGAGCAGGGACGGGCCTGAGTTGATATGGCCCCCTCCAAACAGGCGATGTTACTGTCTCTTGCAATAGATCACCACACTAGTCGCAGCCAAGGAAAAGCTCATCTACGTGATCGTCTTAAGACTGTAACGGAAGCGAAGCTTTTCAATGGTTGCCTGGTAGGAACTGTGTCTCTGAAGCGGCACTGCCTTGCGAGCTGCAACTGTTTGCGTTGGTGGTTAGTATATTGCAGTTTCCACCAACAGCGCACCTACGGCTCTATCTATGGCGCCCACGGTCTGTTGCTTGTCCTCATTTTCCGGTACTGGTACAAGCCCCGCTTGACATTCCTCTCTGGTAGTGGTAGCCATAGCTCGCCCACCATGGACAGCTATGGCACTGTAGTTGCTTTGGAGCGCAGCAACTAAACAGGGTTCTTGCACAAGTACTGATGTTAATTTTCTCTGCAGTAATTTTCTTTGCGCTGCCATGCGACCATGCGAAATGCACTCTCTCCGTTTCAAGTATCTGGTACTTTTTTACTAGCAAATTTGATCGGTCAAACTGGTAATTTTTGAATGATAATGTTTTTTAATATTTAAATTGTTCGTATTAAAATGTAATGTTAGTTTTGTCGTATTAAAACGATATTGTCAGATTTGTAGTAAAAATACTTTCATAATATTTTATAAATATATTAATATAAAATCAATAGTCACAGTTTAACATTGGAGACTTAAAAAAAGTCTAATAGTGCCACGGATTTTGAAACGGAGGGTGGAGCTACTGCTCGAGAGTTCTGAGGTCAAGTTCAGAACTTCAGATTTGGAGGACCAGGATGGTCATGTTCGCGGACTGTGCCCTCTCTGCTCGACAGCAGAGGATGCTTGCACGGGCAACCTTTCTGCCGGTCCGGTTGGTTTTTGCATGCTATGATTTACTATTTATGGTTTAAAATTTTAAATTTTATCTGTTTATATGTAATGAAAAATAGTCATATGTGATTTTGACCGGTACAACTGAAATCAGTATACTTTTTACTACAATCTTCTTATTGATCCTATTTTAAAAAAATACACCGTTTAAAAATTAGTTACCGTAGCATAAGTCATAAGAGGAAAAAAATCACCCGTTTCAGTGCACACAAAAAAACCCTCTGCGCTGACATGATCCGGGTGCTGAAAGATGTTTTGCCTTTCCTGGACAGCAAATTAACATTCCCCTAGACGGGGGCTCCACTCTGCCAATGCCAAGGGATTTCACTTGCCATTTTGGAAGGCGTTTCGCGTTCTACTATTTCCATCTAAAAACCAAACCAAATCAGCATAAATGACCGCATCAATGCTTCTTCTTCGGAACATTGTGGTGTCACAACTCACAACGAACAGTACTCCACGCAAGATCATTAGCACCATAAAAACTCGGCATCTTGTGATTCTAGTATCACATGCCAAGTTGCTGTACTCCTTCCGTTTCAAAAAAAAAAAGATGATGTACTCCAACTCACCACCACCATCTTGGGTGTTTTCAGGTGGGACGGGAACACATCGGCGGTCGTGCCGTCGACGCCGGACGGGGTGATGTACATCTTCGGCGTGCTCCGGTCGACCGACCCGGCGCGGTGCGGCCGCGCGTGCGTGGAGGAGATCCTGGAGCAGCACCGCCGGGTGGCCGACGAGGCTTGCCGTGTCGGCGGCAAGCAGTACCTAGCCCGGCAACCGTCGCAGGCGCACTGGCGCGGCCACTTCGGCTCGAGCTGGGACCGGTTTCTGGCCCGCAAGGCCCGTTTCGACCCACTGCACGTGCTTGGGCCGGGCCAGGGCATTTTCCCGAGCACGGATGCCGCGAGCTCGATGCAGTAATAACGCCGGCACGATCGATGTGCTCCGCTCCACTCACATAGATAGCTGAGGAAATAGGCTCGTAGATGTCGTAGTTCGAACGGGTTTTTTCAGGCTGATTAGATGGGGTCTCTAGGGAGAGAGAGTTCATTGCTTTTTTTGTTCGGTTTGTATTGTGTTTAGCTGGTCAGTTGGGGCTTCTAGGGAGAGAGAGTCTCTCGTTTCGCCTTATCTTTTATCAGTGCTGCGGTGTAGCATAGCCCGTTTCTATCGAGACCTACGGAGATATGTCTGGTTTAGCATGCCCCCACTGAATCCGCTCCACTCACAAGGATAGCAGCGCACATCTCTGATAATGGACCATCTCAAAAACAAACGCTGATACTGACGAGCCCAATCTCCTAGGCCCAGTTAAACTGAAAGGCAGCCCGTGAGAAAAACAATACTACCCCAAGAAAGAAAGGTGTTACCCCAATAACTAGGGCAATACTGCACGCATTTGTTGGTTGCAAGACGGTGGTGCAGCCGTGCAATTTCTGAGCGTGCGCAAAGTTTCCTCGCAGTAATGCAACCCAACTACCCAAGTAAAAAAAGGGAGGAAAGAGTTATGCACTTATGCTTCAGCCATTCAGAGAGCTCTTCTACGAAAAGTTTCCGGAGACTGAGCCAACGGTTTCTTCGTTTGTTCTATCAGGAGAGAAGTACGGAATCGCAATTGCAAAAAGGACTAGATGTGATCCTATACTATAAGCGCGGAGTGTGCGTGACACTGACAGAGAACACTGACTTAGGGGGGTGCACGAGACCATGTTGCAAAATAGGGTAATTGGTTTCGTTTTCTTTTTTCGAAGAAAAGCAGTTGAACCAAGGCACTGGCTGCCCACGACGCCGTTAGCGTCGGTGCACTGCGTAACCACTTCTTGACATCGTCGGGCAGCGAGTCACGCCCTTGATGACTGAATGACTATGTGAGAAGTTCTAAATATTTGTACGATGAATTATTATTAATTTGAAGAGTTGAAAATTTAAAGTTATTTTTGATAAATCTCTAGATTGTATACGGTTCTGACATTGTTGAGTGAGCCCATACAATGTTATTGAGTTCTTCCCATCGAGTTGTTGACTTTGGTGCTTGCTGCATGCAGCGTGTTACATGGGCCTAAGAAATGAGCTTTGCATGCTGTCTGTTTCTTTATTTGAGTTTGCTTGGACCAGTCATTCATTGTGGTATTTAATATCTTGTTGTGATGGTTGCTGTTAAAAGCATGGAGCATGCAGTTCGAGTGGTTGAACCGTTTGGAGTTTTTGGACTAACCGCAAGATGGCAGCGGTCTGATCACTAGAGCCATCGATTAGACCGGCCAGACTGTCGATTTCGGCCAGATTTTGTATTTTGTGTATTTGAGTCACAAAATGGGTTTTGGTCATTTTCTTAGTGGATATATGTTTCATGGCTATGTTTCAGCTAACGTGGGTTAAGATGTGAAGAACTTATGCCTGGAAACGAATTTTTTGTCTTTAGATGTGCAGGATTATTTGGAGTCAACCGTGGTCAACGACGAGAATTGAGGCTAGGCTCATGGAGGAGTTGAGACCCAGAATGATCGAGGATGCCGGCTGAGAAGGTAAGCTCAAGTATGGCATGAGAAAGACGGGATTGTTGAAGGCGACTTCCAACAGCGGGATGACGTCATGTGTCTTGCACGGACCAAGTGAGCCATTGTTCGGTGGAACAGGGACAGAAGAGACTTGGCGACATGTGGTAAGCTAGTGGTGCATCTACAAGTGGTAAGCATGACGATTGCTTACAGTGGTGGATGATGACTCGGTCATTAAGGGTATCTTGGTAGTTTGACCAAAATACCGAAAACCATTTTGGATCAAAATCGCGTCGCATGGGGTTAGAGAACGGTTTAGGTCAAGGTGGAGCTGGTTAGATCAAGGCTAAGGATTTAGTGGATGCACACTTATGCACTTTAAAAAACGTACATAAGTGAACTTGTGAGAGTGGTCGCATAAGGCTTAAGATCTAGTACATTGTCAAGAAAACAAAATTTTATGAAAAAAACCGGTTGAAGCTCGGCTATAACCAAAAATGAACTTAAAAAGGGTGTCAAATGTGCTAAATTTGCTCAATTACAAATGCTATCAAGTATTTGAACAAAATATTTCAACTTTAAACTTGTATCACTTTAAAATGACTCAATTATATATTCTTGGCTCCATTTAGTCTGTTGACATGATTTGGCTCATTTCTGGATAAATTGACATGCAAAAAATCCATTTAATTTTAGAATCATTGCTTATTTGGCGTTGGGAAGGCGGCGACGGGGGAATGCCGCGCTGCTGGGGGAAGTTGGAGGACTGCGGCCAGACACTGCCGTGCGGGGAAGGAATTGGTGGCGGTGCCGTGGAGGAGGAGGCGCGGCACGAGGGTTTGGGGGAGAGAAGGAGGCGGCGGTTGTGGGAGGTGGAGGTGGGGAGGCGGCGGCGGGCAGCTGGGGAAAGGAGACGGCGGGCGAATACGTTTAGGAGGTGGCGATGGGGGGATACGACGCTGCTGGGGGAAGTTGGGGGGCTGTGACCAGACGCTGCCGTGAGGGGAAGTAATTGGTGGCGGCGCTAAGGAGGAGGAGGAGGTGCGGCACGAGGGTTCGGGGGAGAGAAGGAGGCGACAGTTGCGGGAGGCGGAGGATGTGGGGGAAGAGAAGAAGAGGAGCACGGCCCACGTGTCGGCCCGACCTTTTATAGAGTTATCTATATGTAGATCTGGACGACTGATCTTTGATCGAACGGCTGAGAAGAGAGGAGAGAGAATAGACCGATGACTATCAACCCATATTTTTAAAGAGTAGAGATTCCCCTCTTTTTACCCTGGTTTTCTTATCCGCCGAAAGCACAAGGAGTAGCGTGAGAGTAGACAACTAGACATCGCAACCAATTAACTTGTGACGTGGGAGGAAGAATTGGAATTGCGCACGTACTGCAGGGAAGCGGTTAAGTATCTTGGATTGGATAGGTGCGTGATCCGTGACGCCACAAGATATCATTAATCAACGAATGGACGTGGGATTAAGCCATGGCTCGGACGGATCCGAACGAGACCGAGACGTGCAGTTGCTGCCATCCACTTCCGTGCCCCGACGGGGCCGAGCCAACGACGCGGCCAAGGAGGCAACGACTCGTACGTACGTGCGCTCGAACGCCGTTGAGAAGAGAAGATTGCGCGCGGAACGCTCAGGGAGCAACGTTGGGATTGATCCGGCACGTCGACGGTGCACCCTGAGGCCCAAGCATATGTGAGGTGAGGCTGGCCTAACGATTAGGGCCATCCGGCATCGCCGGCTTGACTGATCATAAATGGGCACTTGGGCTGAGCCCTGTTTTTGGTTTTTCAGATTGGCTCGGCCCTGTTCAATTATACGAGAACGGCTTGTGCGACCTTTTAGTCAACGTGATAGTATTAACAGCAAGTCAGAGGCGACAGTAGATAGAGTAGCTAGATGGTCACAGATCAAAAAAAAAATGATAAGAGTGGCGAGACGGTCACAGTTCAAAAAAAAAAATTCAGGCGCTCTTTCATTGGCATATAGTACAAGCAAAACCCATGCAGAGAAAAATTATTCTCAGCTACTACAACGTTTGCAACCAAAGAATTTATTCAGTAACAGTGAGCTAAGTAGCTAACACGAATCAATGGAATTTCAGACGGAAGATTGGATCAATTTCTCCAGATTCATGTACGACGACCCCCCCTTCTCCAGAGCAGCCTTTGCTTTGACCTTCAGCTCCTGAGCCTTCCTCCTCATGTCCTCCCCTTCAGTCCCTCCATCCATCAGCCTCTCCAGAGCCTTCTTCGCTTGTTCCGCCCCCACCTCCACCGTTGCCTCGACGCCATCGAGTTTACCAGCGGTCAGGAAGTTCTTCGTTGGCTTCGTCACGCCGACGGACACCCCGATACCAAGCACATCCACGATCAGCCTCTCGTTGATAAACTGCTCCGCGAACAGCGGCCAGGTGGCCATGGGCATGCCGGCGGCGACGCTCTCCAGAGTCGAGCCCCACCCACAGTGCGTCACGAATCCGCCGACCGCCGGGTGCGCGAGGATGGCAACCTGCGGCGCCCACCCATGCACTACAAGGCACTTGCTGTACGCGACGCCGTCGGCGTCGGTATTCTCACGTAACCACTGATTGACGTCGTCGGGCAACGAGTCGGCACCCTTGACAACCCAGAGGACAGGCCACGGGCATGAGACCAGAGCCATGCCGAGCTGCATGAGCTGCGCTGGCGGCACGCTCCCGAAACTGCCGAAGCTCACGTACACCACGGACTTGACCTTCTTAGCATCCAGCCACGCTATGCACCGCCTCGCGTCATCTGAGATGCCCTTTTGGTCGAGGCTAGGTGCGCGGCACAGCGAGACGGGCCCCACGGCGAGCACCTTCTTGCCTGCGGCCACCGCAAGAAGCGCCGTGGAGCCGTGCTCCAGCCCGTCGAAGCTGTTCACCACGACGCCGTCCACGGCCATGTCGAACTCTCGGACCTCTTGCTGCATATCCCCGCGCCCCATGGAAGTGGATGGCAAGAAAGACGGCGGTAGCTGCCTGCCTAGGACCTTGCACTCAAACGGCTCCAGGACTGGGATGTCGACGAGCTCGTCGGCCGCTGGAATTGCCTCGTGTCCCTTGTGCTTGTAGAGGTATTCGATGCACAGTAAGGCGAACGCGCCAAAACCGTGGAAGATATAGCACGGCACACCAAGGTCACGCGCCATGCGTAGCGTCCACGTGTGGCACATCCCAGCGATGATGCAGCTCGGTCGGCGGGGGGCAGCCCGACGGCAGTACTGCGCCACCGCCTCACCGAACTGTCTGTTGGCTTTGAAGAAACTAGGCATCACGGCGGGAGACGGGAGTAGGTCGAGCCTCTCGCAGCCCTCTGGAAGGCCGGCTTCGGTGGTTGGGAAGGGAATCACGGTGACCGCGATCACCGCGCCGTGCGGCGTGGCACGGTCTACACGGCTCTGGACAAGTGGAGCATTGGCGGGCGTAGTGATGATGGTGACCAGCGCTCCATGTGAGGCGAGGAGACAGCCGATGTCAGTCATGGGGACGATGTGGCTAATGGTTCCGATCCATGGGACGAGCACAAAGTGAGGCTTCGTGGTGGTATCCATTTCCTATCTTATTTAGTGCAGTTTGGTGCAAAAGAGTTGGGCTGTTAGCAACAGGGCTGGCTTCCTTGTGGCAAACTGCTGGACTCTTGTCATTATATATGCAAGTTCCGTGGCCTGCGGATTGCATGTGCGTGCAAGGTATGAGCAAGCTAGTGTCAACATAATGTACGCATATCAGGATCAGAATATGTAGGAGTTAGTAGTGGCCCTGGTCTATGGCTGAATTTATCGTGAACTTACGGGATGAAATCGAAGTCGTCAAGAGACAAATAGAGGATGCATGGGAGAACAGTCAGAAACGGAAGCTTATCCAAGGGATGCTGTACAGTAAGCTTTCGGATATTGCAATATGCAGCTGCCAATTTCAACAAACAGAAAAAAGGACTAGTGGCAAGAACAAATCGTACACGCCTTAGTTGTTTGACCATGCATGATTTTGTGAGGACATCGTGGACACATAGAGACATGTCCGACCGGTCTACACTATGACTTCGAGAAGAGTCAGAACTCACAGTTGATCTGTAGTTCTGTACTTGCACAATGAATTTGTGTGTACTACTTTGCCCGATTGCACGTTGTACTGCAGAGCAGTGATCCGACCACAAAGGTCACCATCTAAATAGTTTCAGTTTCTGTTTTTTTCTTCAATTTATTCAACTAAGAAATTACTTAAAATATACCAACTTCTAATTTCACTTTATTTTAGTTTTTTTTTGTTTTCTCCTTGTTCCTTTGTACTCTCCGTGACAATATAACTTTTTTCATTTTTTCTTATTTTTTAAAATTTTCTGTTAATTAAATGACTTATAAAAATTAACAGCTGTTATAAAAACTAATTTTAGCTTTTGGTTGAAATTTTTGAATTTTAGCTGTTTGCGACAGAGATTATGGAGAGAAATACTCGCTTGCGATTTTGGTTTATATAGATGTTGGGTTTTTAAAATGTACTACAATTAACTTGTAGATCCCATCTTAAGAAAATACCCCGTTTAAAAGTTAGATACTGTAGCAAAAACTAAAAACCGTTAGCTTCCATAAAAAAAACAAGCCTAAAGCCAGGTGCCAGAAACTTAAACTCTTTTGAAACGGGCCCTAATTCGTCTCTTGGACTTGGACACGGTCATCCCAATTTCCAAATCAACCCGCAAGCGTTCCCAACGGGCAGCCCAAGACAGTTTCCTAGACGCGCGGCCAAATCCAGCGATCTGACCAACTGTCCAGGCGCATGGGCAGACCAGCATAGAATGCCCAAGACCTAAGAGACGTACGCCGACGCAGTCGGGTGCGGCCGTGCCCGTGCAGGTGCTGCAGTTCGTACGCGCAGATTTGGGCCCGCCAAAGCCTACCATGCGCACGGGCGAACGGCGAGGCGGCAGCCGGCAAATGGTGGCAGGTTCGCGACGTTGCGCAGGCGACCGCGCGGCGCGATCGGCACAACACGATCCGCTGGCCTCGGGGCTGCGCGGCGCAGCACGTCGACGCCGGACGATCCAAGTGACACGGCTCAGCGGCCACGGTATCGAAGTGACAAGCGGCGCAGCACGTCTACGCCACGCACGGTGCAGGCGCGTAGCACTGCAACAAGATCTGCCGAGGTATGAAGCCCGGTCCAACTTGATCTGAAATTTGGAATCTGCTATTTAGCTCCTCGATATTCGTTAGATATCTTTGTCCAAAGTGACTTTCTATTTTCCCCAGGTTTATTTAATGTAACCGTCACTTTGGTATAATCATGTGGAAAAAAACCGGACGGACTTGCACATAAGATGGCTGGCAGGCTGAGCCTTTTAGGGAACACATACATAAGCTAGTGAAGTGGGTTCTGTAAAATTAAAATAACTAGCGATACAGGTTTGTATGAACTGAGTTGCCTACTCGTTTTGGTGACCAAAACGTTCGTTTTTTTTACCACGTTTAGGATGATTTTACAGATTTTATACTGTGATCCAAGTGAAACCACGAACTCTGACCAGCTGCAAAGGAAATGATCCTCATACTATAGATCGTGATTTGGTGATGATAATAATTGATATTTGAGTTGCTTTGAAATTTACGTTTGCGGAAATTTCGGACAATGCTCTTCTAAAAAACTGGAATTGAAGAAATATTTAGGATGAGTGGTCTGACTGCCTTGTATTGGGAGGTCTGACAGGCAGGCTTCGACCAAAGTTGGTAGTTCGATCGATCTTGTGCTGGGTGGTCCGATTGGCTTTGTGTTGAGCGGTCCGATTGGCAGACTTCGACCACAGTCAAAAGTTTGACAATTTACAAGCACGATAGGATAACCACAGCAGACCGACCACGGCAGGTTGACCACGGTAAAACGAGTACAACATGTCGACCACGGCAGAACGACCACGGCAGGTCGAGCACAGCAAAACGACCACTGCTGAACGACCGCGGTAGAACGACCACGGATGGTCAGATCTACAGTGAACTGATATAATTTACAGTGAACCGTTCGAAGCTATAGTAAACTGTTTGTTTGTCGTAACTACAATACTTGGTCGGTGGCTGTTGCTACAAAAACCGATCGATAGTCGGTGCTATAATACCTTGTCGGTATTCGGTGATCGATAGTCGATAGCTACAGTATATGGTCGGTACTCGATAATCGGTAGTTGGTACTACAGTGTCGGGTCAGTGAGTGTTAGCTGTAGATTTTATGATCGGTAGTCATATACTTCACGATCTATTGTCAAAGTCGTAAGCTTTGCAATTGGTTGTCGTAGACCTCGCGATCGGTAGTTGTAGGCTTTGCGATCGGTTGCCGTAGGCTTCACGGTCGTTACTTGTAAGCTTCGAGTGTTTCAATTCTTGTGATTTTTTAGTACCTCGAGTACTTGTATGTGTTGGGCTAGCGGTCTGACCAGCTTGGGCATGACGGTCAGACCAGCTTTTTCTGAGTGGTCTAAAGTTGAGTTTTGGTGAACGTGTAAATTGAGATCGTGGATGATCTGGTTTGTAGCTATTGATGGTTAAGGGGTGTGGTTTGCGTGTGTAAAATAATGTCTGTCAAGTTATGAAGAACTTGTGGTGGAAAAAAATTCTTTGGTCTTTTCATATGTAGGTTGGGCGTAGAGACGGTCATGGTATGTTACTAGAATGACCTAGAAGGGGAAAATATAAGGTCCAGGTGGTGTGGTCGAGGATGTCACGAGGTGATCGGGCTCAGACTAGAGTACATGGAGATCAAAGGTGGATAATGCGTGGACAAACTACGGGAGGTGCGGTCTTTGGTCTTTGCATATGCAGGGTGGCGCGTGGAGACGATCATGGTCGATGATGAGGAAGACCGAGACTAGGAGAGGAAAATCTGAGATCCAAGCAGTTGAGGATGTTACGAGGTGGTCGGGTACACGCTAGAGCAGGTGGTGATCAAAGGTCGATGATGCGTGGAGAAGCTACGGGAGGTGCGATCCTAGAGGCTTTTGACGCGTACTGAGTTAGGAGTTATGGAAGATGTCCATAACTTGAAATGTTTTGAGATTATGGAAAACCCGTATTTGAAAAGGATTTGGGTCCCTTGATTTTCGAAACGAATACAGTTTGGTGTTCGTATTTGATAAGGATATGGTTTGGGGTGTTAGCCTATGAAAGCAGGGAGAGACTAAGGGTTAACGCAAGATTTTAGAGGAGTAGATTGAAGAGGCTTTAGTTTTGACTATGTTTTTAGGGGTGCTTGTGAGGGTACTTTGTAAATCCATGAAAATCCAGCAATAAGCATCATATTGAATCAATCTGGTTCTTGATTTGCTCGAAAAGTGTTAGTGATTACAGTTGGATTGAAGCTTACAATGACATTCAAAGGTGTCAAATCGCCTCTCGGAAAACAGAAGAAATAGGAGTACTCGAAGGCGCTGGTTTCATAAAGACAGAAGTGATTGAGAGGTTCTACTTCCGGTGTTGAAGATTTCGAGTACATATAAACCAATCGAAAATCAAAGCTGGGCGATCGAGCGAACGGTCAAATACTGAACGATCGAGCGAGTGGTCTAACACTGAGTGATCAATCGAGTAGCTGAGCACCGAGCGGTTGAAATCTTCATTGAGCACATGCAAAAGGGGTCGAGCGTCTCTTGCGGTCAAAATCTGCATCTGGTAAGTTAGGTTGCTTTTCCTCTGATATGAGATTTGTTTTCAGGTATCAAAAAGTGGAGACAATCATTCACCCCTCTGATTACGGTATTCGATGTACATGCTCCACTAGACTGTGCTCAGAGAAAGAAGCAGGAGACCTATCGTTTTCCTGGTGCATTAGGGTGGATATCGAGCCAGTCCCTCGTCTTATCGAGCTTTTTTCGAAATTAACACGGTTTAATTTAATATCGTTTTATTGATTGTTTGGAACTATTATTAGAATCAAGCTAACGAGCCAAGCTGAGCCAAAGCAAAACTTAATTTCATCTAAAATTAACTCATTCAATGGTTAATCAATTAACAAGTGCAATTAAATTAATTTTAAACTAAGCCAACAAATCTCACTAACAAGCTTTTTTTCACCCGTGCATGGCTCGGTTGTTGCAGAAGAGAGAATGGCTAGACAAGATTTTAGATATAACCACTTTATACTATATAGCTTGTTACTAAAGTTTATATTTAAATGAGATATTACGTTGGTGTTCATTATAGCTTATTTTTGGTGGTTCATGGATGAAAAGCAACATGGTGATCGAAAAAACACTCAGAATGACAGAGACTTATTTAACATAATTAAATTTAAAAAAATTAAAAAATATAAAAAAATATGTTAGCCCATCACAGACAACGCAAACGAATACAGGAAAAAAAGAACCGGCAAAAAAGCTCAAAAAAATCCAAAAGTTCAGAAAAGGACAAAATTATGAATAATGAAGAATAAGCCAGAAGCTGAAGCCAAAACGAGCGGGACCTATAACTAATTTGGAGAGATAATCCCACTATTTTTTATTTTCTAAAAGGCTTGATACATCTTTTGGGTCCAATTCACTATACGACGCCAGAGATTCGTTGCGTGAGCAGTGTGTCGACTGTCGAGCCAGATGTCCATCAAGGGATCCTGCAGGTTGCTGCATGCTGTCTGCGTCAAAAGATTTGGTCCCCGTCTAGGGCGCCTGCCCCTTACAAACCAATCATTTCCTATTGCTATAGTAAATGAGCTTACCAGAGTTCACTCTACTGCGTAGGGCAGTAATCTTGTATTGACATTTGTACGTTTCCTGGTGTAGTTAACCACAAGACGAGCATATCTGATTATGCGAGTAGAAACTAGTAGAAAGAGATATGAAGTGCTAACAGCCGTAATTTGAGTTAGCCAGTTGCCGTTAGTCAGCAGTGATCTTGGGTCGTCAATTTTCCGTAGGCAACAGTGATATTAGGCTGGATGATCGTAGGCTAGATGGTAATATGAATGTGAAACATGGAGACAAACTTGCACTAAGTGCTATCAAGACCTGAGCACAGTTGGGCTATGGCCTAACCCCTCTAGAGGCCAAAGCTATAGGATTTGTTTGGCAACAGCTGCGTTTTATGATTTTTGACTGAAAATTTTAAATTTTGATTGTTTACGGTATAGATTATGGAGAGAGATACTTGTGATTTTAGATGGTATAGATGTTAGACTTTTAACGTGTACATCGTTTAACTTGTAGACCACATCTTGAGAAAATATTCCGTTTGAAAGTTAGATACTATAGTAAAAGCCAAAAGCCACCAGATTCGGAGGAAAAGAACAGACCCTATACTTGCGTGGTATTTTATGGCTTCTCTAATAGTATTATTTTAGTTATTTTTTTAACTATATAAAATAAGTAAAATTTATATAGAGAAAAAGGTATGGAGAGATAATATGTTATCTCTTTATAAGAGACGATGATAATATACTGTCTCTTTATGAAAGATGAAATAGTGGGAGGATGTGAGTCAGAAAGTTACGATGAAAATAGTATAAAATAATTAGAGAAATAATTTATTATCGAAAAGATTGTCTTTAGTACCATTTTATATAAAATAAAGATTTTAAAGGTAATTTTAAAAGATAAATTATTATACACATACTTAGTGGCCCAACTCAGTGAGGTTGACGCACAATCATGATGATGCCCAAGTTGGGTCTACACCCTACTCGCGCCTAGACCTGTCCGCGCTAATGATGTACCGCAAAGGGTAGCTTCCTTTGTTCTGGATCCGAAGCCGAAGCTGGCATGAATGGGGCCAGTGCGGATCCAGAATTTCTTCGCCCCCCCCGCTGAACTCTAAAAGGATTATAACCTAGAAGTAACATCAAATTATACCCACACAACGACGTAAAAAAAGTATATCACAAATGTATCATGATACGAAACTTTAGCTCAATGCATCAATATACAACATAATAAGAAAACATGTGAAAAATAAAGATACAACAATACCACGATATGACAGGAGGAGGTGTTGCAGGCTTTTCGTCGTGTCCAGACCTTGGGTGCATGTCTCGTCGCCCTGTTGTCGTGCACTAGGCTCCTAGAGTTCCGCACGCCTACGCTCGGTGCACACACGGTGCATCCATCAGAGCCATCTCGTCCGGCATGGCACCGCGCAGGGGGTTCTATATGGCCACGTCCGACACCACCTCAGTTTGACGAGGCTGGGGGTCAGCATGGGCACGCCCCCCTACACCACTAGTGCAGCAGTTTGGGCGTCCTTCGTACTTCTCCAGCTTCCTTATGCAGGATGCGTACGACTTGTTGTACGTTCCTCCGGACGGCTTTCACCACGCCATGGTGCTAGCCGAGGGTACGCTTTGTCTCTTTTTTGTTTTCTCACATCCTTTTATCTGACAAACTAACGATATTTGCACTATAGGTTTTACACCTGCTGAGGGATGTGGGGTCCCCACAGGCCAAGACAATACGGACCAGTCTTTTTAGACGGGGCCAACCACGCAATGGGCTCGGCATCTCAGGCCATACTCCCAGAGGTTCTCTTCGGGGCACAGCTCAGCGGTGCATCGGCGGCCATATAGGCGGCACTGCAGTCCACTCCTCCGGCTTTCGGACCTCGGACGTGGCTGGACGTTGTTGTAGTGGAAAGCATATATGCAGCTAGGGTTCAGGACGTAGCATATCGAATCGTACGAACTTCCTATATTGATGACCTCATCGTTGCCCCTTTCGCGCTGCATCTGCTGACGGAGGTCATCGTTTTGCTCTTCGAGACTTTCACTCTGGCCTCCAAGTCAAGGATTCGCTCCCAAAATGTATCCACATATCTCACAACGTACCATTCATGGGGAGGATCAATTCATCGCATGAAGTTGCATTTGGCCATCTGCTAGAAAGGAAGGTTAATATCAAAACTTTATTAGCTGCCCTCCGCCACCTGCACAACTACATCCTCCATGTGTCTGCATTTCGGGCACAGTGGCTGAGGATGTCTGTTTGGCAACAAGCAGTAGTTAACGCCGAAGTCCTCCCTCCTTTCGAACGGAATGTCTCTCTTTGTTGACCCATGTTCGACTGGTCCATCGACTTTTGCCATGATATATTACTCAAGGACGGAGAAGGAAGTTTTTCCTACTAGCAAGGGGTGAGGCGTGCACTTTATAGCCCATGGGGTGTCGCAGCGTGCTTTACGATAAACCGTGTCATGTGCAACCTTTGTGCAGTGACAAGACTACACGGGGCAACTTTGCATAGCGACAAGACTACACGGGGCAGCTTCATACGGTGAGAGGACAAGATGGGACAACTTTGCACAGTGAGAAATGCAGACGGAGTAGGTTTGCGCAGCGACTATAATAGATGGGGTAGCTCTGTGCAGCGACAAGACCACACGGAGCAGCTTTGCGTAGCGATAAGACCACACGGGCTAGCTTTGCATAGTGACTACACCAGACGATATAGCTTTATACAGTGATAATACCACACTAGACAGCTTTGTGTATCGATAAAACCACACGGACTAGCTTTGCATAACAACTTTTCTGAAAGACAAGGCAATACTCTACATCGCAGGCTACTCACATGAAATAAACCACACCATACCAACCATTTAGCTTATAAAGGAGGTAAAAGAGATCTGGGAGAGAACAGTACACAACCAAACCCAACACTACACCAGAGCTTGCTTCACCACGTCGGGATGGACAAGAACCAGAATAAGCAATGTGACAATATGATGAAGCAATAGGAGGAGACTAGAGATGGCAACGGGCATAAACCCGCTGGGTTTTGCTATCCCAAACCCGTGCCCATGAAAATTAGATGTGCCCGTTAAAAAACCCATGCCCGTGACGGGTGCAGATTTTTGCCCAGACCCATGCCCACTCGGGTAACGGGTACCCACGGGTCGCCCGTGCCCAACAACAGCTGTGCAGATTGCAGACAGTGCAATGCTTAGCAAGTCAACAATAAATTCAATTTATGTGCTACTATGTATGAAACAAGCAACGACAAATCCACAATGCACATCACTAGTTCACTCCATCAATTCTCAGTTCATTGGCATAGCATATCATTACAAGTTCACGGTTCACAACTCATTTAAAACCAAAAGGAGAGACATCAACTGCTCCTTGTACTTGACTAATGGGCTATGGGCTGGATTGGTTTGCCTGGGAGGCTGGGAGTCTGGGTTTATAACTCCTATGGGTCGGGTTTATATTACCCATGGGTTTACGGGTTTGGGTACTATAGGAACGTACCCGAACCCGCAGACCCGATGGGTTAGGCTTTTTGCCCATTAAGAGACCCATGGGTTAGGAAATTGACCCAGACCCATGCCCTAATAGAGTAAAAATCTACTGGGTATCGGGTTTCGGGTACCCATTGCCATCTCTAGAGGAGACCCACGAACTAGCAAGATCTGCTGCTGCCCGCGATGAACAAGCAAGGGCTACTGCGGTCTAGGCTGAACAAGCAGAGCGTGCCAGGAGGTCAGCTTCGCAGCAAACACCCGCCGGACGGAGAGACGTCGCCCCTCTGTTGGTGCACGGACCCATGCAAGTTTTTTAAGTCTAAGCAACGGCTCAGCCTGGGCATGCGTTATTGGAGTTGCGCAAACTACTCATGTGAGTATCCTGACTGTCGTCGGGACACGAGCAACTATCGGCAGTGGGTAAGGACCAGTTACAATGTGTTCCTCCTACTATTTCTCTTTTAAAGTACGCACTAAGTCACTAACAAACTCTCCCATCTAACCGCGGTCTCGAAAATACTATGCGGCTAGCGCAAATGGATTGACCTAGAGATCCACCCATATGACCAGTGGGCTCTCGACTTCAAGAGGTAAAATATCAAAAGGGCCTGCGAGATTCAGGAGGAGGAGCGCCGCAATGACGAGCAAACCGGCGACTACAAATGTAGTCACCGAGCCGTTATGCGATAGGCTTTGAACTGTCGCCCAACGGCCCACGGACGACAATGCGTCGCGTGGCGTTGGGCGATAGGTTCCGATGAAGCTATTTCGTAAAAAATATTTGTGCAAATATATTTTTATTATTTTAAATAAAATATAGATTATTTATAAAAAGAATTCACATTTGTCCAGCATTTCCAAATTCTTTCACCAGGAGGAGGCAAAGGAGTCACTACTACGTGGTGGTTGACGACATGTCATGAGAGCGCTGGCAGGGCGCGGAAGATTTCCCTCGGAACTCGTGCAAGATCGCGCTGCAAGATCGCCAGGGCCGTGACGAGACTGCAGTGCCCATGGATGCATGTAGCATAGCGAATAGCCGATCGTAGGCTCACGATGGACCGACGCACAGGCACGCAGCAGAGCAGAGACCATAAATGGGTTGCCCAAATCGGTGCAAGAAATGTCAAGTCTAATGGCTCTCAGTCGCGGAATTATTCTCCGGACGGGATAGTGACGACGAGTGTAGAGTGGGGCTCGGCTGGCGACCCTGGCTTGCATGATGGTGCATGTCACCCGGAAAAAGCCAAGACCGGAAGTAACCATGGTGGCTTCTGTGCCGGTTGAATACATTTCTGTGTGTGTGTGTGAGGGAGAGCGCCCAAGATCTGGACTAGTAGCATTATTTGTGGTCATGTATGATTTGAAGATATGTAAATGGAGTGATCCATGCAAATGGAGTGTATTTGTTGTACCTAGTACACCCGTTTCTAGCCATGTTTATTGAAGAGTACGTTGATCATCTCAGTTTGGAAGTAAATAGCGGCGAGAATCGGCACTTTTACGCTCACATTATACTGCATGATTATGGCGGGAAGATGCCAGCCTCTCGCTAGCTAGCAATCGGATACGGCGTATCTCGAGACACACCGATCACATACCTCAATTACTCACGTACGCACAGTACCATAATTACTCAGATATTACGTGCGTAACGTGCCACCAGGCTGTGCTTTAGGACATGTACATACATCAGATATGTGCTGAAAAAAATGGACGCCTCCTCGGTAGAGTACACTCGATAGATCCATACAGTGTATGCACGCTGATGCATCCAATAAATGAACGAACCTAGTACCAGTACAACAACGTTGATACATAGAGAGAGAGAGAGAGAGAGAGAGAGAGAGAGAGTCATTTGAAGTGAAAAGATACGGTGGCGCCGGTGCCGAGCCGTGCCAGGAAGGAAGGGAGTTAATACCTGCACGCTCTGTTTGCGGCAACAAAAGATACGTTTTCTTGCTCGCTCCGTCGCACGCCTCGTGCCAGCTTTCAGCTTCCGCCCGCGCGCGCGGCCGGCCGGCTTGGCAACGCGAGGATTCGGCCGTATCCGATCCGCGGCGGGCCGTATCGATATCTTGGATTCACTTTTACTCCCTCTCCCTGGCACGGCGTCGGCGATCTCTCTCGATCGGTGGGCGAACCGCGCCACCGCTTCGCGATCTCCTCGTCTTCTCTCCCTATCTAGTTCATGACATCACCGCGTGCAGTATATAAGCACGCCCCCATCCAGGGGCTGTGACTTGTGCTGCTCACATCAGCCACTCACGCCACATTCCAAAAAGCTTTGCCTTTCGATCTCTCTACGAGACGAGAGTGGTAGTACTAGGCAGGGGTGATCTGTGAGAGAGGGGAGATGGCGAGCTGCAGGGGCCGTGGCGTCGAGGGAGGCGCGCCGCACGTTCTCGCGGTGGACGACAGCTCGGTGGACCGCGCTGTCATCTCCAGCATCCTCCGCAGCTCTCAGTTTCGCGGTGAGTAGTCGCGTGCCAACGCACAAGTTCTATCAGAGCTTGATTATCTATTTCCCTTCATTTGTTCTTCTTTTGGTCGTGCCTTTGTAACGAGGAATGCGCATGCATGTGTGCAGTGACTGCTGTGGACAGCGGGAAGAGGGCCTTGGAGCTGCTGGGCTCGGTAAGTGATTAACCTAATTAACCTTGATTTCTCCCTGTTCTTTTGAATTTCTCTTGTGTTTCGTATGTGAAGTTATAACGTTTTTCGCGTGTTGCAGGAGCCCAATGTGAGCATGATAATCACTGACTACTGGATGCCGGAGATGACTGGGTATGAGCTGCTCAAGAAGGTCAAGGTATATGGCACAACAACCTTTCCTTCATGGCAATTTTCGTAGTATGTCATGTATGCACAGCAAGATCATTAACCTTTTCATATGGCGATGGAAATGGCGTGCATGCAGGAGTCGTCCAGGCTGAGGGAGATCCCCGTGGTGATCATGTCCTCGGAGAACGTGCCTACAAGGATCAACAGGTTAGTTGTATATGTGGTATGGGTACCCATGCCTAAGCACCGAAGCCATTCTCTTGCTTGTTTACTACTAGTTTACTTGTTTTCTTCTTCTTGACACGTTTTTTTGGTTCGTCAGGTGCTTGGAGGAAGGAGCAGAGGATTTCTTGCTGAAGCCCGTGCGGCCGTCCGATGTGTCGCGGCTGTGCAGCCGTGTCCTCCGATGAACGCAGCGTACGTGCATCAGGGCGGCAGGATGCACCATGGACGACTGGAATGCTCCTACATGCTTGTGGCCTCACTGTTTTGGGTCATGGAGGAGTAGCAGCAGCAATGCCAGTATGCATGCAGAATGTGGTTCATATAAGTTGGTTGTGGTCTCCGTAGTTTGCGTCTTTTTTGTCTTCCCCTCTTAGTTCTGTTATCTGTGTCAAGTACTTAGCGTGTATGTCTCAGTTTCATGCGTCTGTTCAGTAAAGCTACGAGAGTTGGTGATGAGGTTCTTTTCATTTTTCTGAAGCAAGATAATGTTCTCTTATGTACAAACGTTGCTCATTTTTTTTCCTCCGTTGGATGGATTATGGATGGCAGGAGCCAGGAGGTCGTCGATCAAACACGTACTGCGATGGACGTGCGAGCATATTTATATATACAGAGTACACTGTTATGCGAAAAGGCTGTTTGAATAATTGACAAGATCTGTTGATGAAGGAAAAAAGATATCCGTAGTATCGTACATTTAATTACTACCTTAGTTTCAAGTTTGTACTTTCGTTCTGAGTTATTTCATGTCATTTGTGGAAACATGCCCTTAACTGCTGAGTAGTACTACTGTCTAGTGCGTATCACCGTGGTGGCAGATTGTGGGTTCAGTTAATTTTTGGACCCTGAAGAGATGCAGAAAAAAACATTTCAGGAAATTCAAAACGGTCACAGTTCGTTCTACTGTAGTTAATTGCTGATCGTGTTTCAGACTTGTTTGCTGAAGATTTCTTGCCCTCTTCCATTTCATAGCGAGGAGTTCTTTTCAGGCATTGTTGGTGAACTGAAATACCATTGTACTGCTGGTTTCCATGTGAGTGCCAATCGCTTGTGCAACATGACAGATTTCGTTTGCGGCATCAGTCGATGATGATTTAGAGAGCACCAATGTTTTTTCATTCATTTTGCAATCTTTTCATTTCGAGTCAGGAGCATAAATGTTAAGATCGGCCTTTTTTGTGCATGTCTGAATGGCCTTCATCTGCGAGCTTTCAGTGGTTTAATTGCCAGAAAGGACAGCCGAACTAAAATGGATGCTCCACTTTTTATGTAAACTGACAAAGGCTCATTTTGTTACCGACGGCGTACATAGTACATGCATGTGCGCCCACTTAACATGTACTACTAGCATTCAGTGCTCAAATTTCTTTCCAGCATTGAAGATTTAGTAATCAAACAATTGATTTACAAATTGATTAGTGACCAAGCTCATCTAAAGTTATATATTGATCCTGTTCGATTTATGAGAAAAGAACTGAGTAAAAATCACCTGATGTGCATAAAGTATGTAGAAGAAGGATCAAAATCCTATGTGTTTTTGCTTCAGTGGCCCATCGTTTGGCCGTATCGTGCTGATTTCCGAGTTCTGAATATTAGAGATGTCTGATGTCTCAGCATGTTTGCCTAGCTTCAGTTCAGTTTTGTTGATGACCGATAACTCTCAACTTACAGAAAACCTCACGAAGTTTTAACATTGAGCTTTAGAGTTTGGTGTATTGGATGGAACATTTGCATCCTTCGCAATGTTACAGCAAATAGCTGAGGTGTTTGTTGCAACTTGCAAAGCCACCTTGTGCGATGCCATATCTGAAGTTCTGAACTTGCTTTTGCTTTTCCCCGTCCTCTCCAAAGCTTCACCAAACACCAGCAATCTATTGGATTGTTGATTCTTCATTTTAGGGTTTAGGCACTGTGAACTTCTCATTATCAGTGCACATTACAGTCTTGTGATGGTACTTTTTTTAAACCCTCCTTGATGGTAAATTTTGGCTGAACATAAGAGTATGGCATTTGATAACGTGATATATGCAATTGATTCTTGTACTTGAATAGCAATTAACCAATACCCTTTTCTTTTGTCAGATAACCCTGTTCAAACAAACTTGTACCAACCATGTTGGTCACTCAGTATCGATCGGACAAACAGAAAGGTGCTCATACAGACCATACTCTTTATCTTGTTCATACAAAGATCAAGATAGATTTATAACAAATTATTTCGGAATATTATTCAAGAAAATAGTTCTGAAAAAAGAGAAGAAAATAACTCAACAGAAATCGTCAGCAAGTGCCTAAAAAGGCTAGAATCGTCAGCCCTTAGCGCACAGCGGCTCTACCCAGCCAGCAGCCGCTCCGATCCGCGCGAGGCGCGACGCGACTGCGCCCCCACCGCCGCCGCTGCCCTCGCCTGCACGAGCTCCCACCGCCGGCCACCGCCCTCGCGTGCGCCGCGCGTCCGCGGTCCGCCACGGCCTCTCCCCTCGCTCCCGACGCGACCGCGTCCCCACCGCCGGCCGCTGCCCTCGCCTGCGCAGCGCGTCCGCGGTCCGCCACGGCCTCGCCCCTCGCTCCCGACGCGACCACGCCCCCACTGCCGGCCGCCGCCCTCGCATGCGCCCCACCGCGGTCCGCCGCCCTCGCGGCCTCGCACCTCGCTCCCGATGCGACCGCGCGCGGTGCCCCCGCTGGCCGTCGACCTCACCTGCGCGCGCTCCCACCGTCGGCTGCCGCCCTCCCACCGACTGATGTCGCTAACCGTACAGAGTTTGCCGACAGGAAGAGAACCTATGAAGTCCAGGGAGCAAATATGACCGGATGGTTTGTTGGTATGTGAAATTGTGACCACCTTCTTCTGTTGCTATTTCTAATATTTGTTTCTGTGAATCTACTGACTTGGAGTTTTGTTTACATCCAGTGGATTTTACTCTTAGTGAGCTGAAATCACTGAGGGTGAAACAACGCTACAGTTTCAGGGATCAGCAGTATAATGGTATACTTTGTCTTCTCTATTTCTTTATTTTTTTTACTTTTATTGCATTCTACTGCTTTAAATACTACTCACGGTCATCTCAAAAAAAAAAAAAAAACCTCTACTCATGTTACTGTCAGTTAGTTCAACTTAGTTGTCATCTAATCTATGGCATGTAATGCAGAGATGTCTTGCTCTTTATTAATTATATACACATTCCATTATAAATACAAAGCCGTATTTCATTGCAATTGCTAATAATATTCTCCTACTGTATTGCAGGCAAATACCATATTATTACATTTGATGAGTATATCTTGATTGCACTTTATGCTGACAGGGTAGTTGGAATATACCCAGAGATCAAGAATCCAATTTTCATCAACCAGCATGTAGGTGATTTCAACCACTGAATCCTGAGAACAAGTTGTTATGCAATGAAAACCTTAATGTAGGGCCTGTTCTTTTTGGCTGCGGTTTATGGCTTTTGGTTGAAATTTTTGAATTTTGACTGTTTGCGACAGAGATTGCGGAGAGAGAGATACTCGTTTGCAATTTTGGTTGATACAGATGTTAGGTTTTTAACGTGTACTACAATTAACTTGTAGATCCCATCTTGAGAAAATACTCTATTTAAAAGTTATGTACTGTAGCAAAAGCCAAAAGCCGCTTTTGGAAGCCAAAAAGAACACCCCCATAGTCCCACGGTCCCACCGCCGAGTCCCCGAGCACAGAGCTGAGAGCAATGAGCAATGAAGGTAAGTAATCTGACATGAGTACTCTAGTAGTAGTAGTTTAGTAAGTAGTAAGTAACCTTTTATGCTTCCAAATTTCTAAATTGGTTTGTTGATAGTTGATGCAATGAGAATACAATTAGTAAGAATTATCTTTTATGTTTCAAAATTAGTACGAATGATCAGATGAAGTAACATATGTTCAATGTTTTACATTTGCTATTTAGGAACTACCTATTAAGATTTAAGGATACAAATTACAAAATGAAGAGAAGCAAGACATTGTCATCAATGATGCATTTGTGATGTATTTTTTGTTATATCGCTATATAGTTCTAGACTTATAGTATGTTAGATTATTACTTGATTAAAATTTAGCTCGGGGTGTGATCCAATCCTGGTTCCGTCACTGCTGCGTTTCATATAGATTCTTAGAAGTTGGAACATTTTTTCCTCAAATGTTCTCTTCCCCTCCAAAAGAGGATAAGTTAAAAGTGGAAATGGTTTGTCAAATCACATAATCACATATGAAAAAGGCAACAATCTCTCCCTTGATAAATTATTCGGCAAAACACTGAGATTAAAAACTGAGACATATAAAACACATCCTTTTTAGAATAACTAGCAAGGTGGCTCACGCACTTACGCAGGTATCATCTTTAAAAAATATTTAAATAATTTGGTAATACATATGTAATTTTACTTTTTAAAAAATAGATTGTTGTAGAATTTCATTTATGATATTTTAATATTATATATTATAAGAGAGAAAATACTCACTTTGTTCCTCAATACTTATCATATGTGACAAAAACTTTCTTTTCTATATACTTTTTGACAGAAATACTTGTATAACAAACAGTAAATATAGCATTACATAATATTTTCCATTTATATCATCACCATTTTTTCATTATTGCAATACTTGTCTATACTACATGCTTATAACGCGTATCATATAACTTACATCGATATAGCCAAGTGAACACCTATTAATGATCTCACTCTCAATTCCTCTACCCTGTGGAGGTCCACCAAATAAATGGTCATAATGTTTTTGTTTTTGTGAGAATTTTTAGCAATTTTTTCTTAACAATTGTAAACTACCTATCATCAATTTTTATTATATAATGGATTTTGATTTTTAATATTTTTGTGAGAATGGTCAAGGAATGCGGCAGGTGGGCCTCAATTAACTCACGCCTAGTTTAGTCCCTACTCCAAGCACAATCCATGGATGTTCCCCACAAATCATGCATACTTTTAATTAGAACACAAATCTTTTTTCAAGTGTCGGATCTCGCAAGGGCTCTACTTAAACGCCCAACTCAAGAGAAATCCAACTTGCTAAGAGGATTACAACCTGTCAGGGTGCGTCACGTGTGCTTCCTTGCTTATCTCTGACTCTACGAGTCGTCTGTCTCCATCGCAGGCTCTGCTCTTTCTCCTCTCTTTCTTGGCTATTGGAAACGGGAGCAAGAAGCAGGGGAGGGAAGGAAACAGAGTGCAGTGCACCATGTCGGGGGCTCGCCGGCGCCTGAGCCTTGTTGCGACCGCTGTGCTCTCGTCATGGCGATGTGCGTTGATGCCGGGGCCACCATGGCCGCATGAGATCAGACAAGAGAAGCTAGGGTTTGTGCGGCATTATGCGCGATGGTGGTCATGGTTGAGTTTAAATTGTATTTGATATAGACGTTTTCTTTTAATCTGAGTCGTTATAATTTAGATCCACCAAATTAAAAAGGTAGATGTTTTATTTTTTATGAGAATTTCTAGTATATTTCTCGTTTACTCTTTCTTTAATCTGAGCTGTTATAATTTGGGTCCACCAACTTAAGAGCTAGTTTTTTTTTTGCTTTTTTGTAAGAATTTCTAGTATATTTCTGTTTTTTCTTACCAATTCTAAAAGACCTATTATCAAATTTTAGTAATAAATAGATTCAAATTTTTTAACGCGTGACCACACGCATCAACTGGTTACTGGTCCAACACATTTTCCACCAGTGCCTGGCATTAAATTTTTGGCTATACCCATGTCAACACTGTAGCTTCTGTTTTTCCCTGTGTGCAGTGGAGTCGATCAAAAGTGTAAAACTGGACTTCCATGTTCGAGACGAATCAGACGACCGGGGAGGCGGGGAGAAAGGAGAATGCGACGTGTCTACACTGCCCCTTCTTCCACGGTCCGCGAAATCTATTCGCTTATAAAATCTGGTCGTCTCACTAGTCAACGAAGGTATAGTAATGCTGCCGCGTCTCAGGGGCATCGCTGAGAGCCTGAGATGCGGCAGCATTAATAACTCGAAGCATTGATATCTTCTATCCATACAGGATACAGCCATACATACTCCAAGATGAGGACGGTCATGGCAGCGCTCGTGCTTGCAGTGCTCGTGGTGCCGTTACCAGCAGCTGCAGCGGTGACGACGGCCAGAAGAAACTGCTCTACCGTCTGTGGTGACTATAAGGTCCGCCATCCGTTCGGAATTGGCCCCATGTGCTCTCTGCCGGGCTTCAGCCTCACTTGTGCAGCCGGCGGCGCAGACAACACCAGACAGCTCCTGCTAGGCAACTCAAACATCGCGCTGGATGTTGCCGGCGACGGAGGTTATATTGCACCTGTCGTCAGTATTTCATTCGTCGTGAATATGACTCGAGGTGTGCGCGACTACTCCGTTTCCTGGGAGGCTCCAGGCAGGCCCTTCTTCTTATCCGGTTCGCGGAACATGTCGCTGTTCGTCCTTGGCTCCGGCGTGGAGGCCTTGCTGTTCATTCCTGACTCGGGTGTTCTGGTCGGGAACTGCCACATCTATCGCGAAGAAGCTCAACTCAAGATGACGCAGGGCCTATGCGTCGACATCGGGTGCTGTCGCATCGACATACAGGTGCCCCTAAGGGCGTTCACCCTCAACATCTCGCGCACCGACGAATCTGCAGGCCCAGACCAAGTGCAAGCCTTCATCAACGGTCAAGATGAGTATTGGTTCAGTCCGAGTGACCTCAAATCTGAGCAACCATTAGACCTTCAAGCTGAACTAGATTGGGCTATCCCATACCAGCCCGACTGCAAGCGCGCCATGGAGGAAAGGGCCAGCTATGCCTGTGTTAGCAATTACAGCGAGTGCCAGGACTCACCGATTGGTGGATATGTTTGCAATTGCTTGTCAGACGGCGATCCGTATGTCGTTAACGGCTGCGCAGAATACGAGCCTACGCCCCCTACCCCTTCCGAGCCTACGCCCCCTACCCCTTATTTAGATGTATCATTTTTCGGTGGTCAATTTTCGCTTCCTTACCCGTACGGCCGTAACCCGTAAGATTGCTACCAGTTTCTGTAGAGCTGACACGACTTAAAAAAACCTCTCGATTCCTAACCCAGTTAGAGGTCGTATCATTTAAATCTCAATACCTAATTTGATTAATTGAAGTTTTTATGTCATCTGAATAATAAAATATGTAGTCCGTGAAAACGCGCTCTACGCCTTATCAGGAGAATGGGGCTTGGTGAAGTGGGCCATCGATAACAAGACGTGTGAGCATGCAAGGCTGAACAAGAGCGACTACAGATGCTTCAGCTCCCACAGTGACTGCGTAGACGTCACTGACGATAGAACACTCAGACATGTCGGTTACCGGTGCAAGTGCTCTTCTGGCTTTGAAGGAAATCCTTACATGAAAGATGGATGCACAGGTATGATCTGCCATAATATTCGTCTATATTTGATGGGATACATATGTTCTTGAGTCTTACTTATAAAACAAATGTTCGCGGGTAAATGCATACGATTTTCCTTGGTTACCTTGAAGTAACATATATGTAAGCAAGAGGCCAAATCCAAGCATCTAAGTTTACCCAAAAAAAAATCAAGCATTAAATTGATATCTGGATGTTTTTCTCCTTTCTTTTCATGTGAAAATTTCTAGTATCATAGGTCAAATTAATGGATAGTTTTGTAAGAATTGAACATATCACCATTGGAGAGACATTACATGCAAAATTCATATTTTGTAAGGAGCACCACTGACAGTCTGATTCTATTGTGCGATTTACAGATACTGACGAGTGCCTGCATCCAGACAAATACGTCTGCAGTGGTATTTGCCACAATACTTTTGGGGACTATGAATGCACCCCTTGTCCTCATGGAACAGATTTCAGTGACGTCACAAGAAAATGCAGACCATCTACTATAATATTAGGTAAGCAATTTGTACCGCTTGTTACTGCCGATCCTGGCAATAGTGTGATCGATGCCTCGAATAAAGAACTATCCCTTTGCGTTACTGCTCTCTTTATCTCTGGAGATAAATGAATCGACTTAAACGGCAGCAACCAATGCAGGTGTTACCATTGGACTAAGCAGTGGCGGAGGCATTCTGTTTCTCACCGCAGTTGCTGCTATTCTTACTCGGAGATGGAAGAGAGGCGTTCAGAAACGCCTTAGGAAGAGGTACTTCCGCAAGAACAAGGGCATTCTGCTAGAACAACTGATGTCTTCAGACCAAAATGCCAGCGACGGCACAAATATATTCTCCCTGGCGGAGCTGGAGAAGGCAACCAACAATTTCGACCATGCCCGTGTGGTCGGCCGCGGCGGCCATGGCACGGTCTACAAGGGCATCCTAACCGACCAGCGCGTGGTGGCCATCAAGAGGTCAAAGCTTGCGGCAAGCACCGAGATTGATCAGTTCATCAACGAGGTGTCCATCCTCTCACAGATCAACCACCGGAACGTGGTGAAGCTCCACGGATGCTGCCTCGAGGCCGAGGTCCCTCTGCTTGTTTACGAGTTCATTTCCAACGGCACGCTGTATGACCTCTTGCACTGCGAGCAGAATGGTAGCTTGCTACCGTTGTCTTGGGAGGAGCGCCTAAGGATCGCCACCGAGATCGCCGGCGCGATCACGTACCTGCACTCGGCGGCTTCGGTGTCAATTCTCCACAGAGACATCAAGTGCATGAACGTACTTCTGAACGACAGCTACACAGCCAAGGTCTCAGATTTCGGCGCGTCAAGGTCGATCCCGATTGATCAGACGCATCTGGTCACCGCCGTGCAGGGCACGTTCGGGTACTTGGACCCGGAGTACTACCACACCGGTCAACTCAACGACAAGAGTGATGTCTACAGTTTTGGAGTGATACTCGTCAAGCTGCTGACAAGGAAGAAGCCGATTATTCAGAACGAGTACGGTGAGAAGCAGAACCTGTCGAACTACTTCTTGTGGGCTACGAGGGAGAAGCCCCTCGAGGAGACAGTGGACGAGCAGATTATGGAGGAAGCAGGCGAGGAAGCGATCGTGTGCATGGCTCGGTTGGCAGAGGAGTGCCTGAGTCTGACACGAGGGGAGAGGCCTACCATGAAAGATGTGGAGATGAGGCTGCAGTTCCTGAGGGGGCGTCGCGTTGCTCCGAGGGCGACGAGGGATGAAGTGGCTCGGTCTCGCTGTGAAGCGGCAAAAGACAACGGGAGTGCTGGCCTTACTCCGGCGACTGGTCGCCACGGCTCACGCCAGTACAGCCTAGAGCAGGAGTTCGTGTCGTCTTCGCGTGTACCGCGTTAGATTGTGGGCACGATTCATGCTGTTGTGTGTTGCCTTTTTGGCCTTTTGCCCTTGTACTGCTATTTCGTTTTGAGAACCTGCCTCTTCGGAAGAGGTCTACCTAAACACGGTCTTTTCTAGGAAAGATCGCATTATAGGATATGGCTGGTATAACGAAACCGGAGAGCTTCAGGATTTGTTAAGGAGCAGTAAGGTTGCTGACAGTCCGGAAGAAGTTCGAATTCAAATTCGGTAACCGGCCAAAAATTTCTTGTAAACGGGTTTAATTCAAATTTCTAGGCTCCATTTTTTTGGGTGGTTCACAAACTCACCGAGATTCCCAGTTACCCCCAGTTACCGGCCGGGATTTTTTCCCCTAGGTCCATGTCGATCTCGGCGGGGTCCTGCTCGCGCCCGACCTTCCTGTCCTTCTCGATCTCCCTAATCGGTTCCTCCATGAAGAGGGCCGCACGTCAGCACTCATCGCCAGCATGCGCGCCCGCGCAGCCCTCAGCTCTGCCCGTGTCGGCCTCGCCGGCTTCGGCTCCTCCTCTTTCCCGTGGCCACCGCCGTCCTCTCGCTTCCTCCTCCTGCTATGTTCTCCGTTACCTGATTGCCAATGACAGATTGCCCAGTGGGTCTCTCTGCGTGGTACATTGGTGTATCTATTGAGAAGCTTCTTTACGTACCGCCGATCGAAAGGTCGTGTGCTCGTGCTGGACTCCGCATGCACCGGGCGTTTCGCGGTGCGTGTGCCTTCTGCCGGGCATTGTGAATCTGTGATGGGAAGTTCGTGATTTCTCCGCTCCTACGGAAGCGGAGTATCTTCGCTGAATACACATCCTCTGCCTTTATAGCAGAAAGACACGCGTTGCCTTTAGCAATTTGGAACGTTGGATGAAGTACGAACGTACCAGATTCATCCCTCACTGTAGCAGCCCTGTAGAGAGAACACTGTAGCGCATGGTGTGCTGTAGATGACGTACCGTAGATGTGAATCTAATACTTAGATTTTCATCCAACAGCTCACGTCATAGGAATGGCAGGACCCTGTGCTCTGCCATTATGGTTGCACTTCGCGTTGACTTGCATGTGTTAAACATGCCGACGGTGCTCATTTTCAATCGGGAGCGAACTCTTCGTGAGATTCATAGTTGTATTACTTGTAACTTCTTTATTCGTATACAAAGTGGATTGGGAATTATCTTCCCTTTCAAGGATAACCTGTATTCATACGTTTCAAATTAGTAGTCTGGTGTTTTTCACCAGTAATATAGCCAATCTTGCCCTATCACGTTAATCCCATAGGCCTCTTATTCATCTCCATTCGATCGTAGCGAGAGAGTAAGTTAGAATAGAAAACTCACATTGGGTTTAGGAATAATTATGCTTGAATTGATTAGCTTCACCACACCAAGAGTTATATCCCTTTCGCGTTCCATTGAGAGAGAGAATTAGCCTGAAGAGCGAGAAACTCAGGGCTATTCTTCCTCTGAGCTTTATGAATACTTGAATAATGAAAAAATTGAATTCAATTGTTAACTGGAACTAGCAAAAGTAGGGTCGCAATGGCAGAGGACGCTGGATCCATCTCCGCCGACTGCCGTCCACACGCTCCCAGTCGCTATGGTACCTTACGGCGCGAAGAGCACTTGGCGCGTGCACGTGGTGGCCAGGCCGTCACGCGGAGGCGAACCTCCGTTTGGTCCGTTCGCTAGGCTAAAGCGCAGACAGGCCGCCCCATTTTCCCGGTCCAGCTCCCCAATCGTGCGCGGCCGCATGGAGCGCACATCCCAAACTGTTCGGCCTTGCAGCCGAATTCCATCGCATGGCATATAGCAGGCCGCCCCCCAAAAAAGCTAAAGATTACTCTGAAGAAATGGTAAAAACCTGAAACTTGATTCTGAAACTCTTGAGTACTTAGTACTTACTGCAAGTTATGTAACTAAAGCATGGGTGAAGTAGCAATTCCAAGATCTTTGATACTGAACAGCTCTCATGTCCCCAGATACGCACGCCTGAATATATTCAGTACTAGCGGCGATCTGTTTCAGTTTATTTTGCGTAGTGAAAATGGAACTAGGAGCCTGGTGCTCTCCAGTCTAATATGCAGTACTCCTAGTGAAGCTTTGAAGGACAGCACGGAACAATTGACGAGTACCTTGATGCAACTTCGGTCCATTACACACACCCCAGGGGAAAGCAAATCACAGAGAGTAAACAATAATGGACACTTGCCCATTCTTCCCTTTGTACAATTTTATTTATCTAATATATACTACTACATTGGCTTCTTGATGACATGGATTTTCTGAAGAAATGAACAATCGCCCAATTTACATACGGCTGATGTCAATCTGAATCTTTGCTTCATCACTGTAACTTCTCCTTCCCCCCAAACATTCTATGATAAAGTTGAAAGGAAAGCATCCACCTTGTCGTTGGTCCTTCTCGACAGAAACTTCATGCAGATTGGAGGTTTCACCTTGGCAAGAGCAAGTACTGACTGAGGTAAAACCCACAATCCATCACCACATATCAAGCCGGAAGCAACTGCAGTTCCAAATGTTTCTGCTTTGGCTCTGTCCAGTTTTTGCCAGACAAATAATATTGCCGTCCCGATGAACATATCAATGGCAAAATATGAACCTATGTAGAAGGGTATTGCCATAGCCATCGGGATTGGTATAAATCTCGATACCTTCTTGGGCACCAGATCTCTTATCAAGTTGACGGCAATTGCTGCAGCAAAGAATACGTAACAAAGAGTGAGGCAGTTCTTTGGAAGCGAGGAGAAGCCATCGACACCTAGTATTGCCATGCTACGGAAGATGGCAGCATTTGGTGCAGGGTATTCACTGCCACTTATGCCAATATTACCAAACGCCTTGTAAAAAAGCCAGAACACACAAGGAGCAATAACACAACCCATTGCAGTGCCTATGACTTGGCTGATGAACATTGACCTTGGTGAAGCCAGTGTCAGGTATCCTGTTTTGAAGTCCTGCATAAGGTCAGCAGCAGTAGACACAATGCTCATCATCACACCACAGGCAGCCAGGCCTGCAATAACACCACCATGCGAAGCGCCCGACCATGCACCAAAAGCAAATATTGCGAGCTTTCCATAGGTTGTAACAAGAGACCAATCAGTGAGGCCAGTTCCATAGGCATTACAGAAGGCAAGTATAGGTGCAACGATATAGGCCACCAAGATTTGGTACCACTTCAGCTGTGGGAATATCTGTGGGACATTACCAATAGATATGGCGGCAACAACAGCATAGCCTCCATATGCAATGTACCAGGGAATTTGATCTTTGATAAAGAGTTCATTGCGCCGCTCATCATCATATGAGATAACTGCAGCACTAGTAATTATGCCATCATCAGAGACTGGAAGTGTACTAACATTACTCTTCTTGAGTTGAGATCTTAATGAGGCGATTGTGAGAAAGAGCATCTTGAGGAAGTTGTAAAGGCCATCCCCAAGAATCAAGGCAATGGCTATGAAGACCTGTATTACCAAATGAAGTTTAGTAGTAGAAAATATGACTCGGAATTCAAGAAAAGAACATATTCTCACCCGGTAACCTTGCATTCCATGAAGACTACTGTCAGGGAGATCAGCAGCGAACCAACTTCCTCTTTTCTTGGCAATGAGAGGCCACATTATTCCCCATGAGAGGATGCCTCCCAGGAGAACTGATATGTTAACAATATGTGGGCAAATCATTCCCACTCCGACATAGGTAGGAGAGAAATCGAAGAAAAACCTTTTAAAAAAACAATGTTCAGTTCAGAAGAATGTTGAAAAAATGAGTTCTGCAACTCAAAGGAACATCAAATTTACGAGTCAGATGGAAGATAAATTTGACTAGAAGAATTCTTGGAGGCTGCAATCTTTACTTGTTGTTGTAAGCTTGCAGGCCTAATGATGGGAATTTCTGGAATCCACAATTATCTGTAGCTGTGTAGAACCACTGAAAGAAACCCCAGAGGAAGCTGAGAACAAAGAATATACCCAGTTTCTTTACTTGCTTCCTGTAAAAAATGATGCAAATAGTGATGAACTTCTCATCGTGTGTGTCTGTCAAGAACCGAAATGGACATGGCTGTAGTATTCACCCTGCAAGCTTCGCACCATGGGGCGTGTGAAAGCCATTTATGAGGTAGGCAGTTGCAGTGCCGCTTGGATAGGTCAGCCTGTAGTCTATGATCATAATCTGGACAGTGGTAATTTGGTTAAAAACTTAAAATGATATCGTGATGATTGCTTCAAAAAAAAAAAAAAACAAGGGGGCATAGAGTGATTCAACCTTTCTCAGTGGCACAAGACCAAAGAGCCCAATGAAGCTAACCAGGAACATGAAACCAATTATCCATCCAAGATGTGGATTTTTGATATTTTGAGAATCATTTGCCTCGGTTGCCTGCCCAGCGATTCTTTCACTCATGGCCAATAGGTAGTTACCAAAGCCCCCTGAAAGAAATGGATGAGTTAGCATGTGAAATAAGGACACTAACCTATGTTATATTCTGTTTACTAACATCATATACAAATAATTTAGTTCCAGATAAGTTTTAGCAATTTTTCGAAAGCGAATTTTAGCAAATCCTAAGGGATTTAGAGTCTGTTGTCGGTTAGTTCTGTAAGGGCGATGTATATGTTACCAGCATGTCAGTTCTTAAAAAACGACAAAACGAAATGCTTGGAATCAATTCTCTGTTATGATTTTTACAATTTTCTGATTTTGTTGCATGATGTTTTAATACAGAACATAAGAAGGTGCATTTTACTATGTAACAGAAGACATGCATATGGGAATTATTTACATGTCATAAAACCTAAATGTGGAAACGTTTCATATGATGACATAAATTTTAATGAAATAGATGAACAATATGACCCAATCAGAAACAGGAGGGAAATTAGGCATTACTCAACAAGATATTTTAAGAAAAACAACATGAATTGACTCATGTAGTCAGGTCTACAACTTTTTGAACATAATTCTGATATGGTTGGTGTTGGTTGGGTACGGGGTCCAAGGACTGAGGGTAGGCCACTCACCTTTGATCGGCTAGCCATACCGCCGCTAAGACTCTGAGGTCTATTGAAAAATAGAAAAAGACTATAGAACTTTATTTATTTTTTTGCTTAATGACAATAAATACAATGTTGTCTCTTTTATAAGGATAATTAGACTTGACCCCTAAAAACATATACCTATATTAAGGAAACTAATCCCTAATAATAGAAAACTTATCTCTAATATATGAAAATAATCCAAATGGAAATAAACCCAAATAATAAAGAAACTAATTAGACGGTATGTTGCCAATGCTACCAAACCATCCAATTAGATAGAGTTGCTACAGTATCGTACGATACTGTTCATGCACGTGAAGTACTGTTCACCCGACATACTATTCATGATATTGTTTACCGCGCTGGTGTTGTTCGCGTGCTACGTCTACTAATCTTGGTCCGTAACATTACACTCTTTGCAGCGAGACAGCTCGTCCTCGAGCTGTTAGGTGGCGGCCATGGACTAAGACCTTCACATCCTCATGTCGACGAAAGGGCACAATGACGGCGTCGCGCGACGCGGAAGATGATGAGCGAAGCCTTGATACACAATAGCGAGAACAACACTCTAGCGTTGGCTGATGTCGTAGAAGTCACTGGCAGCAAGGTCAACTTACACAGGGGCAGCAGCGGCATAATTCTTGCCCTGAGATGCAACGGTTGTGTGAGAGATGCGACGACGTCGCTGACGCCCACATGGCAACCATTGTGCCCAACACTTGCGGAGGCACGGTGTCAACCGATCGCGTGGAGATGACCGCCGCTGGACAGCGGCAACCTTCCTCCTTGGCAAATGCACCAAAGGTCAAGTCTGAAGAGGAGTTATCGTTGGTGACGTAGCTAGTGTCAACGCCGGCGCCGAGGAAGGTGGTGGCAGCCATTGCAATGACACGCAGCATCTCTTCTTGCTCCTTTAGCTTGTCCACCAACTCCATAGCATTCTCCAAGGCGGCCATCATATTACCGAGTAAAGACTATTTTCTCGCTGCTAGCCATCAGCATATCCAAAGGAGATAATTTAGCATCGAAACCATGGTAAGTGGCTCTAATACCAAATGATATGGTCGGTATTGGTTGGGTACGGATCCGAGGACCGAGGGTAAAGTACTCGCCCTTGATCAGCCGGCCATGCCGCCACCAAGGCTCTGAGGACTATTTAAGAAGAGAGGAAGACTAGATAACTTTGTTTATTTTTTTTCTTAATGATAATAAGTACAATGATGTCTCTTTCATAGGGATAATTAGACTTGACCTCTAAGAAATATATCTCTATATTAAGAAAAGTAATTCCTAATAATAGAAAATTTATTTCTAATATATGAAAATAATATAAAAAAATAAACTCAAATAACAAGGAAACTAATTATTATATTCTTAATCAGCGGTATGCTGCCATTGTTACCAAGCATCAAATCAGATAGAGCTGCTACAATACTGTATGGTACTATTCACGCACGTGGTGGTACTGTTCGCCTGATGTACTGTTCATGATACTGTTTATCGCGCTAGTATTATTCGCGTGCTATACGCCTACTAATCTTGGTCCGTAACAAATTCATCAGGATGTATTTAAGTTGTGTACTCAACAGGGCAATAGCGAAAAGAATCTACTCTTCACCCTTACTGGATAGTGGATACGCTGTGTTGACGTCGACCTAGCGTTTTGTTTCAATACAGTAGCAGGCCTTGACAGGAAAATAAACTTAGGTTCATGCAGTTTTCAAATTGTGACCGCTGATGGGAGCCTGAGTTGTCTATAAGCTGACTATCACTGTCATCACAGCTTACAGAAACCAATTGACCGTTCACAAGTATCTATTGAATTATCAAAGCTTAACCAGTAGGTTGAATAGGGAAAGTAGAAAACCAGTAGGTTGAATAGGGAAAGTAGAAAATATAGCTATAGATTGCTACAATTCCTGAAGGAATTTTCTTAGGGATTGTTTAAACTTAGAAGCAAGAATACAAAAAGGACTGTGCACAAGGGCCAACAATATGAAACCAGAAGCAACATCAGCATTAGACGGTTCATACTGCGAATAAATTAACTTTGGTATCATACATTCACCGATTCACATAATACCAAAAGCAAATAAAGGTGATAACTTAGTAACTTCATTACTTGTAAGCTGAATCACCATCAGAACAAAAGCGCACATGGCAAGAAACTTTGAGAACTGCGGAATTGATCGATAGGATGGCGCAAGAATTACTTTTTTGACACAGATGATCCAATAAACGGTACGACTTGTAGGGCTTACCACTGAAGGAGATGCCATAGGCGGCCACGACGCAGGTCTGGATGACGGTGTTCTCCTGACGCGTGAAGGGCTGCTTTAAAAGGCCGATCCTCTCGATGGCGGCCGTCCAGAGGCGGACGAAGAAGAAGCTGAGAAGGCCGGCGGAGACGTTGAGCGAGGGGATGACGCCGATGGTGAGGTTGAGCTTCATGACGATGACGCTGAACATGACGGCCAGGAAGAAGCTCACCACGAAGGCGCGCACCGTGAGCTGCTCCCGCCACGACGGCACGCGCTGGTCCGCGAACGCCCGCTCCACGGACGCAAGCCCGTCGTCCTCCGCGGCGGCGACCCCTCTCCCCTCCCCGTCGAGGGGCGGCGACGCCGCCGCACGGTCGTTCGGCTTGCCCCGCCGTCGGAGCTCGCTTGCCTCCACCATCTCCACGTCGGCGGCGGCCGCGGCCGCGTTCGAGTCGGGAGTCTCGTGCTGCTGCATAGTTGTCGCCATTGGGCCGGAGCGGAGCAAGAGCACGGACGCAGGTGCACAGCCACACGTGACGCGTTGGATATTATACGCAGGGATTTTGTCACTTCGGCAGTAACGACGGGCGGTCAAGATAGATGGCGTAGCCGTAGGCTCGCCGGCTCGTGGTTTGGCTAGTAGCGGACGTCCCAAGCCGGTCAGTCAAGCATGACAGTTCACACGGAGCGGGCATGGCGAACCTCCCGGGGATGTTGCCGGTGTAGTCTTCCTGTTTTTTTCTCTGCTCCGGATGGATCTATGTTGTGAACGAGGATCTTTTTTTTTCTCTGCTCCGGATGGATCTATGTTGTGAACGAGGATCGATACATGTATGGGTGATGGATCTGTGTCATTTATGGAAAGGATTAAACCATAAATCATAGTAATTATCAAATAGTGTCCTATTTTACGTTTTCTCTAGCTCATATTACCGACCAAACAATCCAAATCTTATGCTTGCCTGGTCAAGAAAAAAAAACACCAGGATTTCATGCTGCATTCAGACATCAAACTTCCTCAAGCACGGCAAGTGCGCCTCCAACCAAACATATACCCTCTACTGCAAAGGCCCGGCCTAATAAGAACATCACCTCTATGGATACAAACACCACTCCTCAATCTCAAGCTATAGGCCAATTACAAAATTTTAAATGAAATATCTTTTCAAGATAAGATTTACTAATTAATTGTAGTACATACGTTAATTTTTAAACGGAATGTCTTTTCAAGATGATGAAAGAGAGGGGCTTTTGGGTGCTGAAATTTTTGAAAAATATACCAACCTCATCATCAAGCATGTGCTAAGTGCTCAAATGGAGCGTGCCGAATAGCACCAACATCACAACTTCTTCTAAACAAAGTTCATCATCAAGGAGCGATCATGTAGAGTCATCATCGATGGTGGGAGTTGCAACAACCTCGTTAGCATGGATATAGTCGAGAAGCTTGGTTTGACCACAAATCAGCACCCCCACAAATCAGCACTATTTTGTTAGCTACAAAATCTGATTTTAATGAATTGGAAGTGAATAATTCTGAATGCTATGCTTTGATATGTAAAAATGCTATGTTTTCACTTGAGGATTTGCCTGCTTCTTTTCCTCCTGATGTTACTAACTTTTTGTAGGAGTTTGCGGATGTGTTTCCCATTGAGGTAGCCCTAGGACTGCCACCTATTAGGGGAATATCAAATTCACTTAATTCTGAGAGCTTCATTGCCAAACCATACGTCATATAGGACTAATTTGGAAGAGACTAAGAAAATTCAGCGTCAAGTGCAGGACTTGTTTGGCAAAATGTATGTTTGCGAACGTCTTAGTCAATGTGTTGTTCCTATGATTGTAGTTCCTAAAAAGGATGGTTCATGACGTATGTATTGATTGTAGAGCTATCAATAATATAATTGTTTTATATCATCATTCTATTTCTATGTTAGATGATATGTTTGATGAATTAAGTGGCTCTATTGTATTCTCTAAAGTGGACTTGCATAGTGACCACCAAATTAAAATGAATCTTGGAGATAAATGAAAAATAACATTTAAGACTAAATTTGGATTGTACGAATAGTTGGTGATGCCTTTTAGGTTAACCAATGCACCTAGTATATTTATGCAATTGATAAATAAAGTTTTACACGCTTGCATTGAACAATTTGTGGTGATATATTTTGATTTACAACAAGTCACTCACTGAACACCTTGATTATTTATGTGCTATTTTTATTGCTTTAAGAGATGCACGTTTGTTCGGTAAGCTCAAAAAGTGCACCTTTTGCACAAATCGAGATGGTTTTCTTGGCTATGTTGTGACACCGCAGGGAACTGGAGTTGATGACGCCAAGATTGAAGCCATCAAAAGCTGACCGACACCACAAATAGTCATATAAGTGCGAAGCTTCCATGGACTTGCTAGATTCTATCACTGCTTTGTGAAGGATTTTAGCATCATTGCCACACCATTGAATGAGTTGATAAAAAAAAGGAGTTTCCTTCAAGTGGGGACAAGCACAAGAGGATGCATTTAACCTTCTCAACGAAATGTTCATAAATGCACCATTACTCCAACTTCCAGATTTTGGTAAGTCTTTTGAACTTGAATATAATGCTAGTGAAATTAGAATTGGTGGTGTGTTAATTCAAGAAGGTAACATGTTACTTATTTTAATAAAAAAATTAAGTGGACTAAGTCTAAATTACTCCACTTATGACAAAGAATTATATGCTTTAGTTTGAGTTTTTGAAACTTGGCAACATTATTTATGGTCTAGAGAATTTGTAATTCATTATGATCATGAATCTCTTAAGCATATTAGAAGTCATGCCAAATGGGTGGAATTTATTGAGTCTTTTTCGTACATCATCAAACATAAGAAAGGAAAAGAGAATGTAATTACTGATGCCTTGTCTAGATGATATACGATGTTGTCTCAACTTGATTGTAGAATTTTTGGTTTAAAAACAATTAAAGAACTCTATATTAATGATGATGATATTCAAGATGCCATGTTCCATTGTAAAGAAGGTAAAAGCTAGGATAAATTTATGTTCAGTGATGGTTCCTTTTTTAATCTAATAAGCTATGCGTTCCAGCTAGCTCTGTTCGTATTTTGTTGTTACAGGAGACGCATGGAGGAGGATTGATGGGATATTTTGGTGTCAAGAAGACAGAGGACATGTTGGTCGAACATTTCTTTTGGCCAAAAATGAGAGATGAGACGCGACATCGAGCGCTATGTTGCACACTACACTACATGTTCCTATTCCTAATGTTCCTAATGAAGATATTTACTGAATCAACATGGATTATATATGCCTCTTTCTATTCCTAATGTTCCTGTGAAGATGTTTCTATGGACTTTGTGTTTGGACTGCCTAGACAAAGATGGGGGAGGGATATTATTTTTGTTGTAGTGGATATGTTTTCAAAAGTGGTACATTTTATTTCTTGTCATAAGAGCGATGATGCTATTCATGTTGTTGATTTTTTCAGAGATATCGTTCAACTACATGGAGTGCCAACCACCATTGTTTCAGATCATGATGCTTGTGTGTCTTGTTCTTGCTTGTCTTTCGATTGCTCATAGGAGTTCAACCTCGTATTCAGGTAGCCAGGTTCTTGGCATGGTTGATAACGACTTGGAGTGTGATTTAACGATTGCTTGGCGATCTAGTTGTGATAGGTTGGTAGCCTACATCGTGAAAGTCGTACCTCCACAAATTGATATATCATCCTATCGGAAGAACTTGACCCAACTTTTACATCATGGCCGGCTATGAGCCGTCCCGTTTAGGGGTGAAAACGGATTGGATACAGATCAGATAGTGCTTAAATCATATTCTCATCCTTATTTTTTTCTCGGATTCGATTACGAATTAGAAAAACGTCGGATACGAATACAGACTGGACAAATATCAGATACGGATTTAGATCGAATTCGACTATTTTTTATATTTCAATAATTAATCGTGGCCTCTCCTATTTAAAACATGGCACCAAATTGTTTTAACATTTTAAATTGATAAATAGTTGATTCTAACATGTAACTACGCATTAAATGTTGACAACAATAAATGAATTATTCATCTCACGTATTTGTATAATGCAGCTTCTGAGGATAGCTTCATATTCTATGGTATAATGAAGTTTAGTAAATTGGCGCTGGTTTTATAGTAATATTTATGCGCCTTTTTTTCTAGTTTATCACATAATTATCAATTATTAGTGTAATTTTGCCACTAATCCTAATTAATTCTAGATATATTACAAATAAATCAGTTATAAAATATCAAATTTGGCTAAAAAGCATACAAAAAGCTTTATTGGGGGATGTGCCAAATGAAAAACATGAAATGCCACATTAGAGTCCACCATGGCGATGGACTTATCGAGGTGATTGAAATGCATATATAATATGTCCAATTTAGAGGTCAAATGTAAAAGATACATATTAGCTAGCTACTGCTATTATATCTACCAAATTCAGATATTATCTGAATATCTGACTCCGAATCCGCATAAGGTCATACTGGATTCGCATTTGATATTCAGGACTTCACCAGTTTAGCATTTGAATTCGGATCTATTTTTTATCTGGATTTGACAGGTTCAGATTCGGTAGCTAGATGATGCAACCGAATCCGGCTGACCCCTAGTACCGACCCCGGCAACATGCACGAGGAAAACTAGGCTGGACCGCGTCTGCGAACGGCTCGATCGTGCAGACGTTGCGCCTTCTTTTCCTGCTTGCTGAAACAGACAATTTGGAACCATCCCCCCTCCCTGACTTCGAGATTCCGTAAGGCTAATCCGTTAAGATCCCAGTCATACCAGTTGTGTAACCTAGTCAACGTCTTCGCACTAGAACCAGAGGAATCTTAGCACGGATAAGGGCATGCATAATACGCACTAGTCAAGCGATCACTTCGCTATCAGTAGTAGTGTAGCGTACGTGCCAAAATTTCAAAGTCAAGCGATCACTTATGGTGTTCTAGATATGTCACCAAGTCAATTATGGTGTGTAATAGTTTCTGGAAATTCTGCATTGTTCTTCCCCTGTATATGATTTGGATCAGCGAAAACGGCTTGCACTCGCTGTTGGATTATCTACACCTGAAAGAGGTATGTACACCACTGTGCCGTAACTCGGATTTCCATGTTATACGACTGCAATCGGATAATTGATGGAGGTGCAGTTTGACTTTGCTTGAAACCGGGGAAATGAAGCCAAAATTTCTGCTGATTCAGGGCGAGCCTGGCATCGATAATCAAAGTTGGAACACGTGAGACCATGTTGCGGAGGTTATCCTATCTTGTGTTAAGAGGATTTGATTTTATTCGTGTTTTATTGTCAAAGTTTAAGTTTATTTTTATATCATTTGTTTTCTTCAGTTTTGCTGCCAGGTGATCAGCAGTTTGACCGACCATGGACAATGATATGACTGGAGAGCGGTTGATCAAACCTGTAGTTGGCAATACATTTTTTTTTCAAAGAAGTCCTCATTTTGTTATGCGTAGGATTTGAAAGCAGTGCGACTCGCCGAATGATGGCGGTCTGACCAGAATTGTGTCGAGTGGTTTGACCAATATAGTTGCCACGATCAAACATGTTTTCTGTTACCAGGGTTGACTAGGATGGTCTGATCAGCCCTTAGTGGGCGGTCAGACCGGCTAGTATTGAGTTGAGTGAGTTGAATTTTGTCTCAGTTGTGTTGTTGCTCTAGGAGCTTTTTAGAAGTCCATATAAGTGATAGTCATGACAAGAGTCTATACAAGTGTTAGTCATAGTGGAAGTTCATACATTGTGTTAATTATGGTTGGGAGTGCCATATGGTGTTTGCTACCGATAGTCAAGTGCATGTCACACGTGTTCGGAATGATTACTTGTTCTTTGATGTACAGCGTGATTGATGATTGTTGGTGGTCAACGGCAAAACTGAGACTAGGGGAGGAGCATCGCGGTCATAGGTTCCATCCGACCACCTCGTGTTCATAGACATAGTCGTGAGGACTTCGTCTGATCACTCGTGGTCGGAACTTCGTCGATCTTTGTCCGACCGTTTCAGGGTCGAGACTTCGTCGACACTTCATCCGACCGTTTCGGGGTCGAGACTTCGTTGACATCTATCACCACCTCGTGGTTGCACCTTCGGCGACCATGTCACGAGCGACGTAGTCGTCAGGCCTTCTCCGACCACCTCGTGACCAACTCGTGGTCATCCAACCACCGTTGTCCGCATCCGCACGCCTACTCAGCCTCTGCCGGGAGATTCCATGACCACGTCAAGATTGGTGAAACAACCATGCTCCAGGAGGTTTACAGCGTCTACACCCCTGGGGGCTAGGAGCTACCAGCTGCATCAGCTCGCCCATCGGCACCTGCGTGCTTGCTGCCGGGGGACGGGGGGCTGGGCTAATTGGTCATGTCAGCTCGCCCCTCGAGACCTCCGCGCTTGCTATTGAGGGAGTACTATTGTGGGGGTGGCCCAACCCTAAACGACTCGACCTTATAGCAGCTCTTACCTTTTGTAATTATTAAGAGGTAGGATGGGAATCACATCCTACCCCACTCATGTATATAAGCCCCCAAAAGAGGTATGAGGGACCAGATTCACTCATTTTACATACAAGCCCTCTCTCTCTCATGTCATTAACTCTCTCTAGCTCTACCTCCTCACATGTAGAAAGGGGCACTTTGTACCTACTGTTGTGCTTATACTACAATAGTTAGTTTACGACATGACAAGCTCTTCTATCAATGAGAACTAGCAGGTCTATGCATTTGTGTGGCTAAATTTATTTTAAAGTTTATAGTATCAAATTATATAACTTAATTGCTTCAAAATATATTTACATATCTTCTAGGCTATTTAGATAAGACGTTGTAAACATTGAAAATGACAATAAGAAAAAAAAATACAACTTGAGAAATGTAATTGAAGTATGAGTTTTAATGAAAGCAAATTATTGATCATAATAATTTGTTGGGGTTCTTAGAAACATAACCATCCTCCATCATGCATGGATCATGTAACTATATGCATCTATTTTTCTACCATTAGCTATTCTTTTTCAAAATATATGTATACACATGTACCTCTATTTTAATCTCAAGTAATACATTGATTATGTGTGCGGCAAATTATCTCATTAGTTTATATGGTATTAGAGTACCTTGCTCATGCATACATCGATGCACCATAGGCGGTCTATCTTGAACTTATCTTCCTTCACACACCGATTGTCCCACTAAACCTTATGTCTTCTAGCTCTTTTCGCCGCCATGGTGGTTCTACTTCAACCTCCAACAATAAACTCAATTCTTGATTGATCCCTCTTAGCTGCTACCCCTTCCAATGCGACACTTTACCATATAGTAATCTTCTATTTCTCTCTAATTATTGCTTAATGCTGACCGTTATGACATCAAACACACATACACATACAACCATCATCTATCCCTGCCAGGGACACATGTCACACTCTCTCTGGTGGCTCAAGCTTATTCACTATGATTACGGCATCTCTACTCCGAACTCTTTACTCCTTTGCTTTTGTACATCCACGCTTCTATTCGTACGAATGCATGCATGTGTATACACATGCACGATGTTATACATGCTCGATGTTATATTTTCCCGTGTCGGTCATTTCTCTTCTTTGACATTGACCAACTTAACTCAATGCTGTGGCTTCCTCACTAACCATGGCAACTTTCCATCTTCACTGATGTCGACTTGTCTACTTTAGTCATTGTCTAACAATACAAAAAAAATTCTCGCCATTGCCAGTGACTTCGTGCCCCTTACCAGCAATAGCATGCTCCTAGCTACCAAATGGTCTCGTATCATCCATAACCCATCTTCAATGCAATACTTCATCTCCTTTCTACCAAGACTTCTCCATCATCGAGCTTGTTTGGCTACTAACTTCTTCAATAACACTGATGCTCACTACTTGTCATCGCAACCATTGGCTCCTTCGACTCTAGTCTTTCTCTTCATTGGCTCCCGCGAGCAGCACAACATTATCCTCACCGAACGACTAAGGTGAGCAACACAATATTGTCTTCATCTCAGCTGCCACCACCTCGACTCTTCGCTTCCCCGTGGGTCATTGTCTTCTTGCAGGACTGATCAACGCTAGTGCATTCTTTCGTGTTCTCCTCCAACACCATTTGTGCTATCCTTATTATAATTTTATTTTATTTATAATTTAACCATTTAATTTATTCTGAATTTTAGTAATTTTGTGGTTTTAGTTTAAAATTGTATAAAAATCAAATTGCAAATTGTGTTTTATTTTTATTTTGAATTTCTATCATTTTTGTTAGAATTCGTATACAAATCCAATTGATATTTGTTCTTTAATTTTTATTCTTAATTAAATTTATTTAAGGATTTTACTTTGGAATTCATGTCGAAATCAATTGCTACTTTATTTTATTTTTTATTCTGAATTTTAGTTGTTTTTTGTTGGAACTCGTATACAAATATATTTTTAAATTTTATTCTGAATTATATTTATTTAGGGATTTTATTAGAAATTTGTATGGAAATCAAATTGCTTATTTTATTTTTGACAAAATCTAACGGATACTATACCGTTCAAGTGTAACCTAACAGGATCGGATCCAACCACATAAGAACAGTACAACACATTTGGTCCGTTCGATTTGACTCCATATCCATCTACTATGGCTGCTCTTAATCCACTGGCTCGGCGTCATTCTCATTCGTATGCTACTGCCCCTCTCTCTATCAACTCTATTGCCGGCGATTGGCCTAAGTGAGTACGCGAGCAGCGAGTCGGCGCTCGAGTGAGCGCTAGAAGGAGAATAGCCACATTCATAAGGGAGGCGTCGGACGTAGGGGATGAGTACGGGTTCATTGGTGGTCCCCTCGGAGGCCTCTACGCTGCTTCTTCGTTGCTACGGAGGCTACCATCGCTGTTGAGCTTACGCCCTTCCTCGGTGGCAAACATGTTTTTTTATGGATTCGTGAGGTTGAATTCTAAATTTTATAAGATTTTATGAGTAAGTTTTATAAGGTCTTATGACTAAATTTTATGAAATTTTATTAAGTTTTATAAAGTCTAAGAAAGTTTCATGTCTAAGTTGGCTAAATTTTATAAGGTTTTATGTCTAAATTTTATGGTGTTTCATAAAGTTTCAGGAATTTTCATACTTAAGTTGACTAATTTTTATGAAGCACGTTCGAAACTCTATGAAATCTTGTGAAACTCATGAAACTTAGATAAATTCTGATGAAACTTATCTATACCTTTATAAACCTTTCTAACGGTATACTGTACGTTAGCCTCTTTTATTTTTTTATTCTAAATTTCAGTCATTTATATGTTGTACTTGATGCGGACTCTTTCTTAAATCTAGATCCACCACAATTAATAGTATAGATCTCTTTTATTATTGATTAATGTGAAAACTTCTAGCTCTTGAAAATAAGTATGGTGACGTTTTTCTGGGTTTTAATAATGTATAGGTAGACTCACGAGCTACGGCTAAACAATGGCTACTTGGACACTCCATCGTGCAACCAATGCCAAATTAAAGGTTCGCATTATCATCCAAGTATCCAACTCCGAAGTAACCATCGAAAACAACGTCTAACAACACTAGATTTATCTAGGGGTCACAAAGTCAAGATTGTACCATCCGACAAGAATGGTCAACAAGTCAACGAACCCATGAACGTACCTTAGCTCCGCACAGCCCCAATGCCTGATCAAATATCCACCGTCCGATTGGCACAGGACGGTAGCAACGTGCTACTCTATCTCACGATAAGTACATACACCGCCCTCACGGTCACGGCCTTGCTCCGCACAGCCAAAACAAACGCTTCTTGGTGCGTCCAAGGCAATGGTGCCGCACACCACCGCAGCCAACGCCTCCGGCGACGAGGAGATGGTGGACGCGAGCTCGCTCCGCCACCGCCACAACGCCGCCATGAACGGCGTAGGCGACGAGGCCAGTGGGGACAGGACTGTTAGACATGTAATATTAAGCCATACATGGCCCACCTTTTCTGTTACGGACTCTCCCTCCTAGACTCCTAATTCTATTACCAATCGGATGCTGTACTCTATATATATGTACCCTTCTTATTCAATAAACTCATTGCGTTGAGTCCAATCACGCTTTCATGGTATCAGATTTTTTCGATCCATAGCTTCCGCTTTTTTTCCAACAACCTCTCGCTGCTCTCTCTCGGCGAGCCCCTTTTCTTTTTCCAACAACCTCTCGCAGCTCTCTCTCTCGGCGAGCCCAACATCCCCCACACGGATCTCCCTTCCCCGGCGAATCCGCCCCCCATCCACCACACGGATCTCCCGCCCCTCCCGTGAGTCCACCTTCCCCCACCCTCCCCTCATCCCCCGCGGTGCTTCCGCCCACCGCACGACATCACCACCACCTCCTCCCGCGGCTTCTCCGAGCGACGCCTCCCGAGGATCTCCTTCAAATCCCCGCCGGCCGACGCCTCCAGCCCTCACCAAGCGCCGATCAAGCGCTCCAATCGCATCATCGGCGCCCGCATGGCCGCGCCCGATGGCTCTCCTGCGCCGATTCTTGACGCGACTACGGCGGCGGCGGCCCTCGACGCTGCTGCCCTAACGGCGGGCGCTGCCGCACGCGCTGCGGTTCCTCCGTCGGACCTCAACCCCGACGCCCCTGCAGCACTCGCCGACGCTATCGCCAAAGCTACCGCCGACGCCGTCCGTGCGGTGCTCACCTCCCTCACCACCCACGCATCGACTTCTTCCGCGCCCCTGGCTCCTGCGACACTTCTCCTACCCGCGCCACCTCTTGTGGGTCAACCAATCGGCGCCCCTCCGACCGATCTCGGTGACGACGCCACGACTTCTCTCCATGCCCAGGCTGTCGCGGTTCTCAACATCAAAACCCTGATTCCCGTCACCCTCGACCTCACTGCTTCCAACTACACGAAGTGGCGCGGTCTCTTCCTGGTCATCCTCGGCAAATACGCGTTGGCTGACCATGTCTTGTCCGACATCTTTCATCCGGATCGGCCAAACTGGGTTCGGATGGACTGCGTGGTTCTCGCCTGGCTCTATGGCTCCATCTCCACCGAGCTTCTCGAGATCGTGCTGTCGCCATCCTCGACTGCCCGCATCGTCTGGCGTTGCCTCGAACACCAGTTCCTGGGAAACTGCGAACAGCGCGCCCTTCACCTCTCGGCGGAGTTCCATTGCTTCGTCCAAGGTGACCTCTCCGTCACCGACTACTGCCGGCGCCTCAAGAACATGGCGGATGGTCTTGCTGATCTCGGCGAACCCATCACCGACCGCACGCTCGTCCTCACCACGCTTAAAGGTTTGAATGAAAAATTTTACCACCTTCAGACTATTCTACCACTACAGAAGCCCTTTCCAACTTTTGTGGAAACTCGCTCTCAACTATTGCTCGAGGAAATCACAAGGGCCGGGCGCCCTACGAGCGCCTCTACTGCCTTTCTGGCAACCGGCTCCAACGGCGGAGGGGTTGGCCGTGGCTCCTCGTTCGGGGGTGTGCATGCGTCACGGCCTGCCCACGTCAACGGCTTTGGCTCCAGCGGGAACAGCGGCCGCAACTCCCGCAACAATCGCAAGCGCCGCGGCCATGGTAGTGGGCACACCTTCCACAACTCGGCTCCTTCCGGACAAAGAAGAAGAAGACTCGGCCCGGCCCCACAACCCCTGGGCTGGAACGATACACATGTGGCCCGGCCCTTCAAGCCGTGGCCTCCTCGGCACACGCCCGGCCGGACCGCCGGGCCAACCCGCGCCTCCTCCATTCGCTGGTGCAGCTCTAGCGGGCATGGACAACACCTCTGCTACTTCAGCACCACCCTACTTTCAACCGCCCTCGCCGACGCCTTGGAGCAGCACCACCAGCACTGTCTCGGCGCCAGCATGGGATCAACACACCCTGGCAAACGCTTTCAACACCGTCTCCCTGACGCAACCAGCTTCGCCTGCCCATGATTGGTACATGGACACAGGTGCTACATCCCACATGGCGTCAGATGCTGGTATCCTCTCATCTTCCACTTCACCTCCTGCAAATACTCCTTCTAGCATCATTGTTGGCAATGGTTCTCTTCTTCCAGTTACCTCTGTTGGTTCCACCCTTCTGCACAACAGTGCCAACTCCTTTTCTCTTAATCACATTTTGATTTCCCCTCATATTATCAAAAATCTTATCTCTGTTCGTCGTTTTGTTTCTGATAACAATTGCACAGTTGAATTTGACCCCCTTGGCTTCTCTGTGAAGGACCTCCATTCCAGAACCGTGATCGCCAGTGCAATAGCTCGGTGATCTCTACCCATTCGCCCGTCGCCCCGCGATGCCTTCACCGCCTCCTCCACTACTCGCACCGTCGTCTGGGTCATCTCGGCCATGATGCACTAGCTCGCCTTGCTCGCTCGTCAGTCATTCCCCATGGAGTCTCCACCACCGTTTGTCATGCATGTCAACTCGGTCAACATATTCGTCTTCCGTTTACTAGTTCTTCTACTAGGGCCAAAGTGGCGTTTGAATTGATACATTGTGACCTATGGTCCTCTCCCATTGAGAGCATTTCAGGCTACAAATATTATCTTGTCATTCTTGATGATTATTCCCACTATGTTTGGACATTTCCTCTTCGCCTTAAGTCTGACACTTTCGCCACTATATCTCAGTTTTTTGCCTATGTTCAGACCCAATTCTCCACCACTATACGTAGTGTCCAGTGCGACAATGGTCGTGAATTCGTTAATTCCTCCACTCGCACTTTCTTTCTCACCAAAGGAGTTACTATGCGCATGTCTTGCCCACACACTTCCCCTCAAAACGGCAAAGCAGAACGCATGCTCCGATCCATCAACAACATAGTACGATCCCTTCTTTCCCAAGCCAGCCTTCCCGGTTCATTCTGGGTCGAGGCCTTACACACCGCCACACATCTCATTAACCGCCACCCCACCAAAACCCTCAACCATCACACACCATATCTTGCCCTTCACGGTGCCCACCCCTCTTATGCCCATCTCCGTGTTTTTGGCTGCACATGTTACCCCAACCTTTCCGCCACAGCAGCCCACAAACTCTCCCCTCGCTCCGTCAAGTGTGTTTTTCTTGGCTATCCACTTGAGCACAAAGGATACCGATGTTTTGATCCTATCTCCAACAGGGTCATTATTTCACGTCATGTGGTTTTTGATGAGCAATCCTTTCCCTTTGCCGAACTATCCTCTACATGTACCACTGACTTCGATTTTCTCGAAGACTTTTCTACCTCATCTCAGGTACCGATCACCAGGAGCCTCACACCCATCATGCGCGACACTGGGGCTCTTTCACCCGCCATGCGTGGCACTGGATCTCCTACAACACCTGCTACACAGCCGCCGCCAAATGAGCCAACCTGCTCTGTCGAAGCACCCTACTCACCGGCAGCCTACTGTCCGACTTTGGAAGAACCAACCTGCTCCTCTACTCAGGCAGGCCCCACCGCTCCAGCAAATGCGCTGCCCGGGCCCCCGGACATTGCCACCGAACTACCAGCCACAACCAGTGTGCCGCCTGTGGGCATCATCCTGCCACCACTGGTTGTACCCACTCGTGCCCGTAGCGCACGCCCTCCCGGTGGTTTGCGGCTGCCGTCAGCCCTTGGCGCCTCCCCAGTTGTTCCCGTGACAAATTCCCACCCGATGATTACCCGCAGCAAGGATGGCAGTCGGCAACCAAAAATCAAGGAAAATCTCCACGTCTCCACTTTGTCTCCGGTACCTCACACTTATCGTGCAGCTTTGGCAGACCCTCATTGGCGTACTGCTATGGAAGAAGAGTTTACTGCTCTTCAAGCCAATCACACATGGGATCTCGTTGCGCGTCCCCCCGGAGCCAATCTTGTCACTGGAAAATGGATATTCCGCCACAAATTCAAGTCTGATGGCACACTAGACAGATACAAGGCCAGATGGGTACTTCGTGGTTTCACTCAACGTCCTGGTATCGATTTTGATGAGACTTTCAGTCCAGTTATCAAACCCGCAACTGTCCGTACTGTTCTTAGCCTGGCTGTTTCTCGGGATTGGTCAATTCACCAATTGGACGTCAAGAATGCATTTCTACACGGCACACTCGACGAGACGGTCTACTGCATCCAACCCTCTGGATTCGTTGACTCATCTCGCCCTGACATGGTCTGCCGCCTCAACAAGTCACTATATGGTCTCAAACAAGCTCCCCGCGCTTGGTACAGCAGATTCGCCACTTTTCTGATGTCCCTCGGATTCCATGAGGCCAAGTCTGACACCTCATTGTTCATTTACCGACGCGGCGCCGATTGTGTTTACCTTCTACTATATGTTGATGACATTGTTCTGACGGCTTCATCTTCTGCACTACTTCACTGGACAATCTCTGCTCTTCAGTCAGAATTTTCCATGAAGGACTTAGGCACGCTACATCACTTTCTTGGCATCAGTGTCACTCGGCAGCCCTCTGGTCTCTTCCTCAGCCAGCGCCAGTACTGCCTTGAGATTCTGGAGCGCGCCGGTATGAGTGACTGTAAACCATGCAGCACACCGGCCGACACCAATGCCAAACTCTCCTCCACTGACGGTCCTTCTGTCTCGGATCCCACCGATTATCGCAGCCTTGCCGGCGCATTGCAGTATCTTACATTTACCAGACCAGATATCGCTTATGCAGTCCAGCAAGTGTGTCTTCACATGCATGATCCTCGTGAACCTCATCTTGCCGCCCTCAAACGGATTCTCCGTTATGTCCGTGCCACCTTGGGTCATGGCTTGGTCATTCAACGCTCGCCCACTCATGACTTAATCGCCTACTCCGTCTTTGATTGGGCTATTGTCCGACACCCGAAATCTACTTCAGGCTATGCAGTGTTCTTAGGAGACAATCTGGTCTCTTGGTCTTCCAAGCGACAGGTCACCGTGTCTCGCTCCAGTGCTGAGGCCGAGTACAGAGCTGTTGCCAACGCTGTGGCTGAAACATGTTGGCTTCGTCAGCTTCTTCATGAGCTACATGTTCCACCCGCTCGGGCCACTCTTATCTACTGCGACAATGTCAGCGCCGTCTACCTCTCGACGAACCCAGTCCAACATCAACGCACCAAGCATATCGAGATTGATCTGCACTTCGTTCGGGAGAAGGTTGCTCTTGGAGCTGTTCGTGTCCTTCATGTTCCCACGACATCTCAGTATGCTGACATATTCACTAAAGGTCTCCCTACCTCTGTATTCTCAGATTTTCGGTCCAGTCTCAACGTCCATTCCATCCACGCTGAGACTGCGGGGGCGTGTTAGACATGTAATATTAAGCCATACATGGCCCACCTTTTCTGTTACGGACTCTCCCTCCTAGACTCCTAATTCTATTACCAATCGGATGCTGTACTCTATATATATGTACCCTTCTTATTCAATAAACTCATTGCTTGGACTCCAATCACGCTTTCAAGGACCACCCAGCTGGCCCAGGAGGAGGAGGCGTCGCTGGAGCGGGCGTTCACGGACAGGGCCGTGCCGACGTGGTGGGAGCAGCTGACGGTGCGCGCCTTCGTGGTGAGCTTCTTCCTCTCCATCATGTTCAGCATCATCGTCACGAAGCTCAACCTCACCACCGGCATCATCCCCTCGCTCAACGTCTCCGCCGGCCTCCTCGGCTTCTTCTTCGTCCGCCTCTGGACGGCCGCCATCGAGAAGATGGGCCTCCTCCGGCAGCCGTTCACGAGGCAGGAGAACACCGTCATACAGACCTGCGTCGTCGCCGCCTACGACATCGCCTTCAGCGGTACTTGAGTTAATTTCTCGGGTCATATCCGTCCTATCTATTATTCTTGTGCTGTCGAGCAAGGGCGCAGCGCTAGCTCAAAGTTTCTTCCTGCCTCAATTCTGTACTTGCATCATAGTACACAAGTTTTTGCCTTTGTTCTTTTAGGATTCTCGAGCTTGAGTAGCCTAAGTAGATTCAGAAGTAGCTTTCGAAATGCTTAGCAAAAAGCAATAATAGGAGATTGGAACCTTCTTTTCCATGGATTTAAGTGTACTGGCCTACTAGTACTAAGAAGATAATGGTTTGGTACGCCGCTTTTCAATTCTGCATGGGGATTTTACAAAGGTTTGCAGTGTGATTGTCTGGTGGAAAAGCACCACACTTAACAATTTCTCGAAGTGGCTCACCAAAAAAAAAAGAAAGAATCTTTGGAGTATGATGATATACCGCTGCGTTTAGATTTTTCTAAGCATGGGACAACCAAGTTGCAGGACGTTTGAATTCAGGGTCGCCTCAAGCTGAAATAGAGGACCCATCTATAATAGTTTGGCTCCCATATACCTCTGAATACAAACGCATCACGCATTCTTATTTTTCGAAGAGATGCATGGATTATGACGCCGTTGACTTAACATAAACAATCGCACTTATTAGTTATTGCTATATGGATGCAAATTGTAACCATCCGTTGCGTTCTGCTTAGCTGGTTTTGGATATATTAGCCTCCATAATATCCTAATGAATTTCAAATGACAAGTGTAATCTTGCTTGTCTTAACCTGAACTGTGTCTTCATTTTTCTTATCATCTTTCACTACCTCCTATCCTTGTCTGAGTGAAACAACAAATGCACTAATTATTGTACTATTTAATTCCAATTGGTTAGGTGGGCTTGGCACTTATTTGTTTGGCATGAGTGAAACGATTGCTAAGCAAACAACAGAGGCTAATGATGCTCAGAATATCAAGAATCCTCACATTGGGTGGCTGATAGGGTTTCTCTTCCTTGTCAGTTTTATTGGGCTATTTGCTCTTGTGCCTCTGAGAAAAGTAAATCTTTAACATGTTTCTGCACTTCAGATTCTTACAGCATCACTGTATACCAACTAATCACCAACTGAATTGCCGGTTCAGATTATGATTGTCGACTACAAGCTGACCTATCCGAGTGGCACGGCGACTGCTTATCTTATTAATAGTTTCCACACGCCAGAGGGTGCAAAGCTTGCAAAGTAAATGATCTGACTGTTGTGTTTGCTAGTATTCTAGTTAGTACCAGTTATTAGCATGGTACATGCGGGGCAACGTTACTGACAGCATAGTAATATATTTTAGGAAGCAAGTAAAGACACTGGGCAAGTTCTTTTTGTTTAGCTTCCTTTGGGGCTTTTTTCAGTGGTTCTACACTGCTGGAGAAAATTGTGGGTTCCAGAACTTCCCTACATTAGGCCTTCAAGCTTTTAACAACAGGTTAGATCATGCCTTCATCTTTGTCTGAATAATTGTAACATTGGGTATTACATGTCCAATATCTGAAAAAAGCCTTAAGTTACCATTCTGAATCTATTTGGTCACAACACTGTAACGCTTCTCCATATTGAGCTTCATATTTTATTTTTCAGGCTTTACTTCGATTTCTCTCCTACCTATGTTGGAGTTGGGATGATCTGCCCGCACATTGTGAACGTATCTGTTCTACTGGGAGGCATCCTCTCATGGGGGGTAATGTGGCCCCTGATACGTAACAAGAAAGGGAGTTGGTACCCTGCAACTATCTCAGAAAGCAGTCTCCATGGAATGCAAGGTTACAGGGTAAATAACCAAATATTGACACAGTCGCCATCGTTGTTTGTTGCTAATTGGTGCCACTACTTGCTACTAAACAGTTAATCTCGTGTTCCCAACTATTGTAGGTGTTCATATCCATAGCCTTGATTCTTGGGGATGGCCTGTACAACTTCGTGAAGGTGTTGATTCGCACAACTGCTGGCTTTGTATCAATGATGAACAAAAACAGCACCCTTCCAGTTTCGAACAATGGCAGCCCCATGATCACCACCGAAGCTGTCTCCTACGACGACGAACGTCGCACTGAGCTCTTCCTGAAGGATCAAATTCCCAAATCAGTTGCATATGCAGGATATGTTGCTATTGCTGCTATATCGATCGGTACCCTTCCCCAGATCTTCCCACAGCTCAAGTGGCACTACATTCTGGTTGCATACATCTTTGCGCCCGTGCTGGCCTTCTGCAACGCCTACGGAGCTGGGCTCACCGATTGGTCCCTTGCTTCTACGTATGGCAAGCTTGCCATCTTTATCTTCGGTGCATGGGCTGGCGCTTCACACGGTGGTGTGCTGGTCGGACTTGCTGCCTGCGGTGTGATGATGAGCATCGTGTCGACGGCCTCCGACCTGATGCAAGATTTCAAGACTGGTTATCTGACGTTGGCATCGCCAAGGTCAATGTTCATCAGCCAGGTGATAGGCACAGCGATGGGCTGCGTCATCGCGCCCTGCGTCTTCTGGCTGTTCTACAAGGCTTTCACGGACATCGGCATAAGTGGCACTGAATACCCGGCACCTTACGCCATGGTGTACCGGAACATGGCCATACTCGGTGTCGATGGCTTCTCCTCGCTTCCAAAGAACTGCCTCACCCTCTGCTACATATTCTTCGCCGCGGCAATCGCCATCAATCTGATCAGGGACTTGGCGCCAAACAAGGTCGCGAGGTTCGTCCCGCTCCCGATGGCGATGGCGATACCGTTCTACATCGGGTCGTACTTCGCAATCGACATGTTTATCGGCAGTGTGATCCTCTTCGCGTGGGGGATGGTGAACAAGGCCAAGGCAGATGCGTTTGGGCCTGCGGTTGCCTCGGGATTGATCTGCGGTGATGGCATTTGGACCTTGCCGCAGTCTATTCTTGCCCTTGCCAAGGTGAAGCCGCCGATTTGCATGAAGTTTCTGTCGAGATCGGTGAACGCCAAAGTGGATGACTTCCTGAAAAATTAGCTGTGATCAGTCAGGGAGTTCGGCTAGGGAAGGAAAAGTCTAGTTCCTCGCTAGTCTGAAAACGTTGTGTAATCTGTATCATCCTATAATCAGGACCGTACACATTATATCACGCATCGTCCAAGTCTGTAACTAGCGTTCCAAATCTTTCTTTTTGTTGAGGGAAGTTCCAAATCTTGTTAATTTCTGATTAGCTGTATGTTGGTAAGAATGCCAAAACTGTGTTGCACTTGGGGTAAAGAAGCATCACTGAGTTGGTCGCTGTAGTTGTATATGTATGTATCCTTTAAATTATAAAAAACAAGATTTTTTTGTATATATGGCACTGTCTTGTATTTGTCCTTACAAAAATAGCAATACGCAGATCGTATTGGCAAAAATAACGCTTTTGCCGTCCGGTGGCCGGACGGCAACGCCGCAAAGCTGACGGGTAGGCCTGCCGTCCCGCCAGTAGACGGCAAACAGCCTGCCGTATGGCCAGACGGTAATCATCTGCCCTAATTTTTTCATCCTATTTATTTGAATTTTTCAATATAGAAAATGGACTTAAAAATTTGCAAAATTTTATATACAACCTCTCGATATAACGTACTTGACTCTGTAATTTTTTTGTAATTTTATCCGCTGTGAATGTTGCTCAAAAATTTATACGATTTTGATATTTGTAAGAGTTGTTATATATAGCAAACTAGCCGCCTCCACCACACCGGGCGACAGGCCGCCTGCCGTCTGGTCACCGTGCGACAGGTCGCTTGCTGTCCGGTAATCGGCGACAGGTGATTAGTCCTCCAATTAACCCTAATGACCGATTTAGTTACACATCCTCTGTAACACCCTCGATTCAGAAAATTCAAAGAAATACCAATAAAACTTCCAGAAAAATAGGATGTATCCCTTGCCTATTCTTATCCACTAATCCTGTCATCCTAACCACGGTTACCACTAAACCCTTTCGAAAGGTATTATGGCTATCTTTCTCTCTATCACGTAAAAACCCAAGATCCCAGGTCTTCAGGTGCGTCCTCGCGCTGCCATATTCCCGCCTGCACGGCCTGGCGCCGCTGCAGCCGTGCGTCGCCACACACCCAGGCGAGGTGGGCTGCCAGCGCCGTGGCCTCACGCCGCTGCGTGCGTTGTCCCTGGCCGGTGCGTGAGCTCATGTGTGGCTTGGTCAGCACCGAGCTCATGAATGTGCGCATGGTTGGGCAGCGGCTGCAGGAAGCTACTTTTTGGTTTGGATGTTTGTGCTGTAGGCCCTAATTAATCATTCCACTAATTCCTTCTCTAATCATGCATCTTGATTAAATTAACTATCAACTTTCGAACTTCTTATTCGGGATCAATTACCTTTACCATCTTTTAATGACCTTCCTTTCCTGATCATTTACCAATCATTTCATTTTGGTCTCCTCTTTACATAGTACAATTTCACAATTAACTATCATATATAAGAGTAATAATAATACCCACTCAACAACGCACGGGCGAGCCGTACAGTCTCGTTGTTGGGGAAATAACACCATGTCACAGGTGTACCCATTGGCCATATTTGTTACTATGACTTAAGAGTAATCCTCAACTACAATGGCAAAAGGTTGTCTGGTTTGATTTCTATCTCCTGCAGTATACAGTCGTTGCTGCTGCAATTGTCCGATTGGCTAGCTTCCTTTCTTTAAGAGTTTTCATTCATAATGCGGTTTTCATATCTTGTGATTTGAAGATTTAAAATACTTGTTCAAAAAAGAACTAAAGATTTAAAATATTGGCACTTCCTTTTTTTTAACTCTTGCCAAGGTTTTAGCTCTTGCCAAGTAAGGTTGCAAATCTGCCGGCTATCTAGTTTTTCTTTCTGAGTCAGTTCAGAACACTTGCAATTTGAGGCCACCCTCTGCATTTGCAAACAACGGAAAGCAACACTTAAACGGGAAGAGAAGCTGAGTGCAAACGTGCTTGCCTGCCTAGCTCGCGGCGCTTCGTCCGGATCTCTGCTGCGGGGCCCCATTCGTCTGCCCTTTCTCCCGCCGCCACTGCTTCCGCCCATCCTTCGAAGCCGCCATTCCAGGCACCAAATCTGCGTGCGTGCGGCCAGCTTGGATGCGAGAACTGGAGTAGTGAGAGGACGAGGGGAGCGGGGAACGGTTGGTCGGTCGTCGCTCGTCAGGCACCGGCGGCCGCCTCGCTTTGGTGGTAGCTGCAAATATGGGCCCCTTTGATTGGGCCAAACAGAAGCAAGCGCCTTGGGCTCTGTGCGTTAAGGTCTTGTACTAGCCTGGTGGTTTTTGTTTTGGGCTTCACTACAGCACTAGGTAGATTGATTGGGCTGAACGGTAGGCGTCCCTGGTTGATCATGCTTGTGCAATTTGCTAGCTGCCTTCTGTTTTCATCTAGAAAATGGTTTTTGCTTTCTAAAAAAGCAACTTTAGAATAATATAAATAAACTGCTCATGGATTGAGAAATTACGCTGAAAAGCTTAAGAAGCAGAGGTCGAAGTTACCGCGCTCACTGTAATCCTCGCCCTGGTGTCTTGGTTTCTCAGAGGCTCTTGTTGCTTTCGCAAGACCAAGGTCTCCAACTCTTGTCTTCATCAATGGTGCGCGTCTGACGATAGCTCGCCATTGCTAAGACAATTCCTGGATGCATGTGGCCGGTTAACAATTATCAAAGCTTCATCTGTCGTATTCCATTGTTGCCATCAGCACGTACGAATGTTGGTAGCAACAGCCGCCATGAAAGGACAAGAATGTGCGTTGATGGTTACGACCAGGCTCCAGATTTATTTGCACGAACACTGAGTAAATTCGTCGCTCGTGTAGTCGTGCTGGTTGCCGACTGCTGTAGCTAGTGTGTTGCAGGAAGGCTGTGTACCAAGTACGAACTGAATTTACTGAAGACTTCCTCGGTTTCGATTGTAGAAAGTAATAGTCGAACACGGTCATGGCATCCGCCGACGAGCCGGTGCGAAGGGACGCCGCCAATGCCGGCGGCAAAGTCGTCGAGAACGTGGACCTGAGCGAGGTAAGGCAAAGAAGCAAACCCAAGAAGGTGGACATGGAGGCTGACGATCAGGGGAGCGCGGACTGCGAGATCACAGACTCAATCGAGCGGGTGTTCGAGTCGGAGCCCGTGCCGCCGTGGCGGGAGCAGGTGACGTTCAGGGCGCTCGTCGTCAGCTTCTTCCTGGCTGTCCTGTTCAGCGTCATCGTCATGAAGCTCAGCCTCACCACCGGCATCATCCCCTCTCTCAACGTCTCCGCCGGCCTGCTCGGCTTCTTCTTCCTCCGCGTCTGGACGACGCCCGTCAAGAACGCCAAGCGGCCCTTCACCCGCCAGGAGAACACCGTCATCCAGACCTGCGTTGTCGCCGCCTACGGCATTGCGTTCAGCGGTACACACACACGCTGTCCTGCTCCACTCCACTCCTCAAAGCAGATCGATAGCTCTTGAGCCATTGACTTGTCCATTGCTGGGAATCAGGTGGCTTTGGGAGTTACTTGTTCGGGATGAGCGGGACGATCGCCGGCCAGGCAGCAGAAGCAAACGACCCGAATGATGTGAAGAACCCCAAGCTGGGGTGGATGATCGGCTTTCTCTTCCTCGTCAGCTTCGTCGGTCTCTTCGCTCTTGTTCCCCTGAGAAAGGTGCCTGGAATGCTCCATATCCTTGAAAGGCTTCTTTGTTCGTACTATCATCTTCCCCACGTCACTGACTGAAAGAAACCTTGCTTTTGGTTAAGGTGATGATCGTCGACTACAAGCTGACGTATCCAAGCGGCACGGCGACTGCTCACCTGATCAACGGTTTCCACACCCCGGATGGCTCTGAACGCGCCAAGTAGGTTGTCGGCGACATATGCTTTAGTTGTGAACCTGTCCATTGCTCACTCCTAGCTATAAACTCCCTTCAGTCAAAGAAGGAAGTCATTTTAGGATATGGTACAGTCATATATTCTAAATTTTTACTATATTAGTATATTTATGAGTATTTAGAATGGACACGTAAAAATAGTTCATGTAGATTTAACTTGAAAAGTACTTTTATAATATTACATTTTTATTAGTAGTTTATAAAAAAAATGAGTGGTTAAGTTGTATTTTGATGACCTTATCAATATCGAAAATGATTGAATTTTGTGACTAGAGGGAGTAGGTGGTTTCAATAAATGCCATTATCACCATCGATCGGTGGTCACAATCTATTGCAGGAGCCAAGTGAGAACACTGATCAAATGCTCTGTTGTTAGCTTCCTCTGGGGCTTCTTCCAATGGTTCTACACCGCTGACGAAGGCTGCGGATTCTCGCAGTTCCCCACGCTCGGCCTGACAGCTTACAAGAACCAGTATCTCCAACATTTAACGAGACCCCTCCATGTTTATATCCCTAGTTCAGTGGTATTCTGAAACTAATTAATCCCTGATATTTTTTTCCCTTTTGGTAGGTTTTATTTCGATTTCTCTACTATCTATATCGGAGCGGGAATGATCTGCCCGCACATTGTGAACGTGTCTGTTCTGCTGGGAGGCATCCTCTCGTGGGGAGTAATGTGGCCTCTGATAGCCGAGAAAAGAGGTGCTTGGTTTGGTGCTGAACTTAAAGACAGCTCGCTTGAAGGAATGCAAGGCTACAGGGTACCTGTGACTTCTTGCATGCCTTGGCAATTCATTGTGTTGAACATATCTGGAAGATGTTAATTAAAGCTGAACCAGAGGAGTAAACTAAGCCAAGATCTCTGGATTACTATAGGTGTTCATCGCCATTGCCATTATTCTTGGAGACGGCCTCTACAACTTCGCCAAGGTGCTGTTCCTCACGGTTTCGGCGTTCACCGCGTCAGCCAAGAAGAAGAAATTCCTCGGCACAATTCCGGTAACCGGAGACGGTGGGATCATCTCCTCCACCGGAGACTCTCCCTCGACGCCGCTCTCATTCGATGACGCTCGCAGGACCGAGTTCTTCCTCAAGGAGCAGATCCCAAAGTCGGCCGCGATCGGCGGCTACGTCGCCATCGCCGCCATCTCCATCACCACCGTGCCGCAGCTCATCTTCCCGCAGCTGAAATGGTACCACATCTTGGTGGCCTACGCCATGGCCCCCGTGCTAGCCTTCTGCAACGCCTATGGGGTAGGCCTCACCGACTGGTCCCTCGCGTCCACCTACGGCAAGCTCGCCATCTTCACCTTCGGCGCGTGGGCGGGGAAGTCCCACGGTGGCGTGCTCGTCGGCCTCGCCACGTGCGGCATCATGATGAACATCGTGTCCACCGCTGCCGACCTGATGCAAGACTTCAAGACCGGGTACATGACGCTGGCCTCGCCGCGGTCCATGTTCGTCAGCCAGGCGATCGGCACCGCCATGGGCTGCGTCGTCAGCCCCTGCGTCTTCTGGCTCTTCTACCGCGCGTTCCACAACGTCGGTATCCACGACACCGCGTACCCGGCGCCCTACGCCCTCATCTACCGCAACATGGCCATCCTCGGCGTCGACGGCGTCTCCAAGCTTCCGAGGTACTGCCTCGCGCTCTGCTGCGCCTTCTTCGTCGGCGCGATCGTCGTCAACGTGGCGAGAGACCTGGCGCCGAGGAAGGTGGCCAGGTTCATACCGCTGCCCATGGCGATGGCGATACCGTTCTACATAGGCTCGTTTTTCGCCATCGACATGTTCCTGGGAAGCGTGATACTGTTCGCGTGGGAGAGGGTGGACAAGGCGCAGGCCGACGCCTATGGCTACGCGGTTGCTTCCGGTTTGATCTGTGGCGATGGGATATGGACCTTGCCTCAGGCGGTGCTGTCTCTTTCCAACGTGAAACCGCCGATCTGCATGAAGTTTCTGTCAAGGGGTGTGAACTACAAAGTGGATCGCTTCATCGAAAATTTGTCGTAGGGATCCCGGGAAAGAACAAACAAGAACTCTGTTCTGCATGTATCACTCTGCAGTTCCATCTGAACTGCTTTTGCCTTTGTATGTGATTTTCAGCATGTTTGTGGATTAGATTAACCACGTGATCAGAATAAATTAGTGAGTGAGGGAGTGATCATGATGAACCAGTACTGGTAGTGGAAAGCATGCATGATTAGTTTTTGTCAACAGGGGCTTGATCTTGAAGAAACACTAGTTATCCATGTTCACAGATTTATTATCTAGGAGTATGTTAAATGCATCTGGGTTCTAGACACAGCCAGTCACTGGATAATCATACCCATTGGACCATTGATCTTTATTTTCTATACGTATACACGAGATTTTTAGCTCCCATACATATAGCACTCAGATCGAAGAGCCAGTGGATTGCAACTTGCAAGGGAGCTAGTATCTTAACATGCCAATAACCCATTTTCCTGGTTGAGTAAGTGGTTGCAGCTTGCATTCCTGCATCGTTTCGCAGTAGTATCCATTGTATGAAGCATTATAAGAGGCTCCACTGGAACTTCAGAGATGTGCCGTAATTCAGTTAGGCGCTTTATCCAGAGTTTTCTTCAGATCAAGAAGTTTTGACCATCTTTGGCTGTAACGCATCTTCTGGTTACCAACATCTGTGGATTTACAAAAGAAGCAATCATTATAAAATATCTTTAATTTAAAATCATAAAATAACTAGTCGATTAGCCCGTGCAAATGCACGGTTTGGTGTAATATAGCATAACTTTATGCAATTACAAAAATCAAAATTTATATTTTGCTATCTAAATTTAAATTTGGGATATTTGCTTTTATATTTAATTAGCAACTTTTATTTTGAGAACACTTTTTTTTAAAATTAATATATATCTCTAAACCAACTATTGAATCTAAGCCTTTAAAACTAGGGCCTACCAAATTAAGTGTTAGATTTTTTTATATGATCAATTATGGTGAGTCAGAAGGGTGATTGACTTATTAAAATCTTCCCCTGATATTAGTCACACAATGCAGTGAAAAACACAAATCCATAAATTACACCCAAGCCAAAAGCCAAAAAACACAAAGGCACACGAGACAAACAGTGTCACCGATCTGACCGCAAGTGCCACTGAACTGATGGGGCCTTGGGAGGTCTGATCGCTAGCCGAATAGAGGCAAAAATCAGTATGGCATATGATTAAGGAAATAGCTGACTCTCAAACTACTGATCCAAATAGGATGAAGCTTGGTACAAATCCTCCATAGCATGTCAGGAACTTATTCCAATTATGAATTGTGAAGATTAATGACAAAGTGTCAACCTATTCCAATCATGGACAGAGGGTAGTTGGACCGCTCAGCCAGTCTGACCGAAAGTGCCACCAATTTATCTTATATAATTGTTATATTCAATTATGAATAAAATTGGCACAAGCGCCATGAGAGCCAAGATCAAAGTCTTGAGCAACACGGCCTCGGAGAACACACAAGCAAACAAATCAAAACATGAGTAATATATTGGTTTTATTGCCCTGTTGTTTTATTTTTAAGTATATTATCCTGCTTAAATGACATGAAAAATTTATATGTTTATATGTCAATTTTGTTATTTATGTGTTGCTAGAAATATGCTTTAATTATGCTGAATTCTGATGAAATTAATTTGCTAAAACCGTCTAATTTCCAACACCCCCAACTTCACCTCCATGTAGTTTCGAGAATATTTCAACGCCACCATGATCCCGAGTAGAGGTGGCAAAAAAGCTCAATAGTGGAGCTTATTGGTTCGGTTCAAAATTATTTTAATTATCCTCGTTAGCTTGTCTCTAAAAATATTTCTAAATTATACGTAAAATAATTTTAAATTAAACTTTATTAATTTTGAAAAAAAAAGCTTAATAAGACGGTGACGTCCCGATATTCACCCCTGATCTCGAGCATCCACGAAGAGATGTCATTCGGATGGGAGGGCAGAACGTACGGTCGGGACCCGTCTCAATTCCGATTTCTGACCGTTCATGAACAAAACGCCATCCAATCGTCGAGGCAGAATATACGGCCCGGATCCTGCTGGGCGACTTGTATCGCGGCCGCAAAACACATGGAAAACGCGCAAGATTCGACCGTCGTGTCAGTCCAGGGGGCGTATCATCTTCGCCCGTCACCTGCTCCGCACTAGCAGCCAACTCTGCTTGCTTTTGGTACTTTGGTGCTCCTCGATCAGATTCTCGCCTTTCTACTTTTCGGCCTTCAGAAATAGCCCACTCCGACATTTCTTTTCTTATCATTTGGACGTGTCGACCAATGTGCAATGTTCACTCAAAAGATCGCATACTGCCTAGGCCTAGGCTTTGTGCTGCCCTATAAGAGCTTAAACTTATAGTTTTTAGGTGAGACGTTTAATTTTTAATTAAAATTACACTGTGACAACTATTAAATTTTTTTAAATCATTCAATTAAAAACAACATGTTATATCTTTACGGACAACGAAAAAAAGAAAAAACAAAGAAGTAAAACAAAAAATGAAATTAAAAACCGATGTATTTTAAGTAGTTTTTGATTAAAATAAATTAAAAGTCGGAAAAAAATTAGAAGCCGAAGCCAAGCCATATGGAGCAGACCTCATTCGTTAGGTCAAGAAAAAAATATAAAAAAAAACAGTGGCAAAATCACTTTCACACCGTGCAATCTGCAGGATATTTTTATAGGGACTGCCTCTACGCGGGAAGGCCCGTAGTCCATAGGCGTCTATCAATCCAAGAAGGATCACGATCCATACGCTATGGAGGGCATTTCCATGTGGGAATAATCCCGTAAAAAGTTTGTTGGCGCAGATCTCGTCACTCTTCAGTCTTCACTCAGGAGTCAGGAGCTAACTGACTGGGCACCCAAAATATATATACAGTAAAAAACGTGCAACTAGCTCTGGCTTTATTCTTTGTCTATATTTGATGTATTTTTTTGACTGATGGTTTTTATTGGTATTTTTGAGATGGTGGAGTCAGCGCATATAGTTTTAAATTAAAAAAGCTGTATGAAGAAACGGCTTTAAAAATCCATCCCACTTTTTCGCTCCTATCACGTATATGTATCTCCTTTTCTTTTTGCATCATTCATTCTATACTTCTAAAAATTATTTCTTTCAATTACTACTATTTATTTTTAACTAAAAGTTATAAATCATAGTCAAACCACCAGCAAAAAATAAACACTAACGTCCATCTCTGGAGGAGGAGCTCTTTTCTTTGGGAGGTTTGGTCGACGTAGAACAAGAGGCCGTGGCTAGGAGACGTGTTTCGGGGAAGCTGCGAGTTCATATTTACTATGACATTAGGTGTCTCCAAAACGTGGCATTGGAAAACCCATTGTAAAGTCATTTCTTCGCTAGTTTGCTAGTACGAAATTTGACCGCAGATCGTTTTCGTAGATATGCATTTTAACCACTCGAAACTAAAGGTGAAGGAAAAAAGAAAATGTCCATGTGCTTAACATTGATCGCTACAATATGTTGTATATCTGCATTTGTATATTCTAAAAAGCAAAGATACCACTTAAAATCAAAGTGTTCCTTTGGTTCTTGAAAAAAGGAGTTATTTTAACAAAGGATAATCTTAAAGAAGCAGTGGCAAGGAAGTATCAAATGTTGTTTTTGTCCCTCTAATGAGAGCATTCAACATCTTTTTTTATTGCCATGTGGCTCGGGTTTTTTGGAATGCGGTAGTCATTAGTTTTGGATTTCAACCACCTACTAGTGTTGCGATGTTGTTTGGTTCTTGGCTTAGAAGTTTTTCTTTGAAGCTTAGAAATCAAATTCTAGTTGGTGTAGCGGCTTTTTGTTGGGCCTTGTGGTTGAATAGAAATGACGCCGTTTTCAAAAGGATCAATACTCACTCATTTTTATAGGTCATTTTCAGAGGGACTTACTGGATCAGGTGCTGGTCGCAACTATCTAAAGAGGAAACGAGAAGTGCACTCTTAAACGGCTGCGAAAGACTTGAGAGAGTGGTGATGGAGATTTTCAGCAAGTCTGGGTGGAGCACTTGTTTTAGATTAAAGGATTAAGTCCTTTTGGCACGAGGTCCATGATTAGGAGATTTTGTAACACCGTGGGGTGGAGTGTGGTTTGAGTTTTTGTTGGGTTCTGAACGGCTGTAGTTATTTTTGTGAAATGATTAAGGCCGGAATATTGTTATTCCGTTATCTAAAAACAGCGGGTGGTCCCTCTTAATTTCGTTCACGAAAGACTTGACGTTCAACTGCGCTAAGCACCTCGCGTCAGCCGTCACGACTCTCTTCCTCAGCCCGCTCATCTTCTCCTGCAAATGCCTCCCCTCTTTGCCTTCCATGATCCTCTCGATGCAGTCCTTCACGTCGTTTTTGCTCATGCTGCCGAGCTTGAGCCCGACCTCCCACAGCATGGTGATGTACGCGCAGTTGATGAACTGGTCCCCAGAGACAGGGTAGCACAGCAGCCGCACCCCGTGCTGAATGGCCTCCACGGTGGAGTTCCAGCCACAGTGTGTGAGGTAGCACCCGATGGATTTGTGCCCGAGCACGTCCTCCTGCGGCGCCCAGTCCACCACCTTGCCGCGGCCGGCGACCCTCTCGGCGTAGCGGTCGGGGAGGCCGGCGCGCCACGACGGGTCCTTCTTGAGCGCCCACAGGAACGGCCGACCGGTGGCCTCCAGCCCCAGCGCGAGCTCGCGGATCTTCTCGGGCCCAATCGGCCCGACCCAGCTGCCGAAGGAGACGTACACCACCGACGCCGCACGTTGCCTGTCCAGCCAGCCGATGCACGTCGAGTCTGCCTGCCACATGCTGGGGTTCTTGCACGGTGGCTGCTGCAGGTTTGGTGCCACGGCGCCGTCGCGGCCTTTCGTGCGCTCGACGTTGCCGCCGCCGGCTAGCAACGGTCCTACCGGGAGGATCCGCGGGGCCTGCCGCGCCGGGTGCCCATCCTCGGCGCCGACGCTGCCGGCTTCCCCGGGGAAGGAGTTGACGAGGACCGACCGGAAGCACCTTGCACGGTGCAACGTCTGGAGCCAGAAGGCGAACCTCGATTTCCGGGTGACCGTGTCGCCTACAAGCCATGGCAGTTCTTTGGTGCTCAGCTCCACCTGCGCCGGCAGGATCTGTAGGCCTCGAATCATCTGATCCTGACCGACCTCGTTGTCGGATTGATTTGACGATATAGGGGCACCTTCACGTCAGAACATATCAAGAGATGGGTCAGGGAAACAGCGGCAAGTGCAGTACAGTACAAAAACTCCTAGGTTCTATCTAGTAATAAATAAAGTACATGCACGCATGCAGTGCACACGTGACGACATGGCATGCACTAGACCAGACTCTCGAACGTGGACACTGACGCATACAAAACCACAAAATGCTAGTACAACTTTTTGGGTTTGAGCCCACCATCCGACGTGGTGATCGGTGATGTTGTTTAACCATGCACGCCAGCTAGGTCCGATCGACCGAGTTGCCAACCGCCGTCACCTCACTGTACGTGCTTACTTCTGGACCAATCGATCGATCGACTGGTGAGGCCAAGTAATCTTGGACTCTTCTACATGCCAAGTGCATGTCCTGTACTGCACAGCACTAGCTAGCTACACGATTATCGGAAGATTGTCCACAACTGTCCTTTCTAACTCTCTTTTGCACCTGACTGCAAAATTTCTAAAAAGTAGAAAAGGCAATCTGCCCAAAAACAAAATTTACCATGCTAAAAATTATCTACAAAATAACAATAGAGGTCTACTAGATGCACGGTAGATCTGAGGACATGAAGACATAACACGATCGAGTGCGGAGATGGAGCAGACAGCATGAGCCAAACAGGCACATTGTCAACTCGACTTACTGAGATAATGTGATTTTTTTATCCGTAGTAAGTACATAAGAAGTTGCATTGCACAAGGCACACTTTGGTGTTTCTTTCCAAAAAGCTCATGGCCACCAAACCCAAAAGAAAATGCTCCAGTGAGGCGTAAAGTTTTTTAAAAGTGCTACAACGATGGTCGTTAGATGCCGATCTAGCGGACGTTTCCGCGTGCTGTCCGATCCACATGACTACGGATCAAAGACCGATGGATCGCCGCCTTCTCCGAGTCCATCCGTTGCTTAGTCATCTTCTCACCCAACGTTTTCGATAGGCTTGTGTTTTGGCGAAAAAATTCTATGGGATGGGGCCTATTCCCAGGCCTCAAGGCCCTGTCGTAGATGTGTGCCACGTGGAAACACAAATATCAAAACAGTCTAAACTCCCATCCATCGTGATCCCCTCCCAGCGAGGCAAGCAGGTGGTGGCGCGGCGGCGGCGTGGGCCGGGAGTCGTCTTCCCACGGCGTCGAACCCCTGAGCGCTGCTGCCCACGCCGGCACTCCCCGCCGTCTGCGCTAGCGGGGCCAGGTCACGGGCCTGACGGCGCACTCCGTGCTCGACGACCGCGAGCGAGCCCGCCCGGCGTGGCTCACTGCGCTGCCCGCCGACTGCGCCTCCGACGCGCTCTTCACCACGCTCACCAAGATTGCAGGTGGCAGACGGGAGAACGAACAAGACTTTCCTCTCTTCTAATTGGGATGGTGCTTGGAAATCGGTGTTTTCACGTGGCATAAAATTTTAGGGACCGACTATTACACAGTAGAATAAACTTTTTTTATCTCCCAGTCATTTAAAGTTGTAATCTCAATCATTTAAAGTTACAGGTGATTTTTTTAGAGAGGACTGCAACTTCAGTTGATTGATTTAGTTGCACTCTGAATTATTTAAAGTTTCACGTGTTTTTTTATAGGGGAGCTACAACTTTAGTTGATCAGAGTGCAATTTCAGATAACTGAGAGATAAAAAAAATTTTAATCGCTGTGCAATAGCAAAATCGAAAATTTTACTGCAGCGACGAGGTTAATAGGAGAGACCGGCCGGTAAGCCCATCCTGCTACTTACTATTATTCGCTATTACCTCCTCTGGATGTGCAAACTAACGTAGTGCATATCTTGCCATAGTGCTAGTGCCTGAAGGAAGGAACCGATCACGTGTCGATTGCCGAGGGAGAGAAGTCAACTTTTGTGAGATCCTGCTGGTCGCAAACTGAGCTAGAAACACACCAAAAGTACACTTACAAAAATAGTGAAAAGGAATGTGGAGCTGGGCCGATCCAGATGGATCAGATCCACATCCTTTTCATCCAGAGCACTCGGCTGGAGAGGGACCAAAAGGAGGAAGAAAACGAAGGGCGGGTCCCCGGCTGTTCCAACGTCCCTTTGAAGGTGACACGCATGGCAAGTCCAATCACGTTTGGGCATTACTATCGAAAACGTACCATATGCCAGCCGCAAACCTGCTCGGATCTTCTTAGCGTGGCCATTCGTTTGCCAGCAAGCTATATACTCATCAGTGAGTTGGTCAGGTAACATTGTAACGAGCAACTTGTACGTTCCTATTGAACACGCCACTCATGCGTGTCAAAGCATAAAGATGCCTTTATGTGGTTTTATGATGGCATAATGCATGCTCATGAACATATATACCACACAAGGGCATCGTAGCCCTGGCATATTCGGTGTGTGATAGTACATGCGTAGAGCATGAATAGATTGTGTATTTTTCATGTTTTCCATTAGTGTATCACAGAGGTTTTCCCTTTTTTTTCTCAAGGTGAATACAGTCTTTATAAACTACATACTTAATTAAAAGCACTCCTTTAATTATTTAGTTTGAGATGTTGGATAATGACAGTGGGTGGAGATACAGGGGGAAAGAGTACTTTTGCATTAGCTGTTCCTTTTTTTATCAGTGGAAACATATAAGCTAAGGTTAGATGGTACGCAGAGGGGGCTTTCGTAAACAATGGCAACTTTTTATGTGAGGGAAGGCATCGTAGATTCGTAGTACTTGGAGCCTATGATTTAGGATCATGCCACCCCGTACGATCCAAGAGAATCTCATACATCGTACTAACAGTTGTTTGCAGCGGTTTAATGGAATGATTTATTCAGCTAAAAAACAGTTGTTTGCAGCGGTTTAATGGAATGATTTATTCAGCTAAAAAAATAGTTGTTTGCAGCGGTTTAATGGAATGATTTATTCAGCTAAAAAAACAGTTGTTTGCAGCGGTTTAATGGAATGATTTATTAACCTAAAAAAACAGTTGTTTGCAGCAGTTTAATGGTTTAGGGCGGCACGTGAGGAGCGCGGCGGCATGTAACCCTACGGCTGTCATGGGAAGCATATGCAAGACAACTGAGCTTAAAATTTTGTTTTCCCCATGGCCGGGTCAACTCTGACACGTCACGTGTCCGGTGCAGTTCGGAGCAAAGGAAACTGTAACTCGAGAGCGTGCCATACCAGATTCTGAGATGAGCCCCTTGTCGATGAGCTCCGGGATGGCGGCCACGATGCGGTAGCTGGCGAGCATCGCCGGCCAGAACCCGGTGGCCGGCACGCCGCACCGCGCGGCCACGGGGACGGCCCACGAGGCCAGCACGTCGACGACGAGGCACGAGACCTGGCAGCCCGTCGCGGCGCGCGCACGCGCCAGTATGCGCTCCAGGTGCGCGGGCATGTGGTGCTCCATGGCGTGCGCGATGGCGGCGAACCCGGGGGGGTCGCCGTCCGGTATGCCGCTGGGGATGGACGCGAGCGCCACGCCACCGCCACCGCCACCGTCCGCGTCCGGCCCCACGATGCGGCGGTGGATGAAGTCCGGCACGGCGACGGTTGGCGCGAGGCCGTGCGCGGCGAGGGCGCGCGCCAGGTGCAGCATGGGCGTGACGTGGCCCTGCGCCGGGAACGGCACGAGGACCACGGCGGGCTCGAGAGCCTCGGCTCCCATGCTGACGTATGTCTCGATGGGAAGCTTCTTCGTGTTATATGTAGCGAGCCAACGAAACGAACGCACCATGTGTGGGGTTTTATAGAGTCGCGGTGGCCTTTGCTGCGCCACGACACTCCATTTGTTTAGGCTCCACTTCCCCTTTTCCTGTGGGAGTTTAAGCTTCACTTGGCCCCTTGGGGGAACGAATAAGTTTTTTTTTTGGACAGGCAATGGCTGCGTCGTATACCGGACCGTTTTTGTACTTAGACTTTTTAGAATCTATATCATTAAAATTTTTAAACTTTAATCTTTAGTAAATGTAAAACTATCTAGATTTATAAAAAAATATATCATTAGATTTATTGTTTAAAATACTTTGGTAATATTATAATTTTATTAGTATGTCTTGGTGTAAATTTATAAAAAGTAGCGATCAAAATTGTATCTCAAAAAAAAGTCAAGTAAAAAAGAACGAACGGAGTACCGTCCAATATAGCTATCACAGACTCAATTGCCCTCCTAATGGGTGGGTTTGGCACGGCTTCCGACTTTAGCTTTTTCACTATTTATTACAGTAACTTGCTTTTAAACCGTACGTTTTTTCGAGACAAGTTCTATCGATTGTTGCATGCAGTTGTTTTTCTCTTCGTCCTATCTCTCACGAATAATCAAAATTTAAAAACTGAAAGCTATAAGCCACAGACTAAAAGAACCCGTCCAATATTCCACTTCAATTCACCCACTGTTCCTATACATACTACGACCGATCAATCATGTTGCCGTTCTGTATTTATGCAGCACATTTGCCACGAGATCGACGTTGATTAGGACCAGCTCGCCGCGTCAACTTAAAATATCAAAGCCACTATGCACGCGAGCCATTGCCAGGACCACAGGGCACAGGCCCGGTCGATCGAATTGCCTTCTTGCCAAATGTGCCTTTTGCTTTGTAGGAGTGTGTGGTTGCGAGTGCAACATCAGCTGCAAGAATTTTTTTGTACGTACATGTAGGCACTTTGGTGTACGCTCTGTAGTCTATAGCCTTTATCTCTACTGCCTTTATCTTTATTATTTAAAAAGTAAATTACACTTTACATTAGATAAATTATCACTTATTTCACTTGTATTAGATTTTATACATACTTTTAATTTGCACCAAGGTGAAGCAAATGTTATTTTACTTTGCACCAGGGTCCCGACTTCGACTACGGCCCCCTTTGACCATGACCCCGACTTCGACTTCAACCACGACGTCGACTTCGAGCACGGCCTCCTTAGACCACGGCCCCTCAATCATTGTTTCGGTGTCGACCACGGCTTTGACTTCTATCACGTCCATGACTTCGACTTCCACCCTGGTGCAAAATGAAATAATATTTGCTCCACCCTAATGAAAAGTGAAAGTAAGCGTAAACTCTAATGTAAAGTGAAACAAATGACAATTTACCTGCTGTAAAGTGTAATTTAATCTTATTTAAAAGAAAACGTTGGTAATAATGTGTAGGATCGTATGACACAATCAGAGGGGTGTGAATGATTGTCTCCATTTTTGACACCTGAAATCAAAACACAACGCAGAGAAAAGAAAAGAGAAGCACTCTGGATTACCGAACGAAAGTACTGACCGCAACTGCTTCCTGCCAAACGAAAGTACTGACCGCGGCTGCTTGCTCGTACGTGATCGTAAACCTCTATCGGTCAACTGCTCATTACGACCAATCTTATGACCGCTCGTCCCAGACGCTCGCTCCGACCGCTCGCTTACGATCGCTCGGATCGATCGTCCAGTCGTTCTGATCGCTTGGTACAATCTCGGATTGACTGCCTTCTCGTTCCAATCGCTCGGCATGGTCTCAGATCGATCGCATGCTCGTAGCGATCGCTCGGCACAACAATGACGCACGTGGTCATAACCTCCTTCTGCCTGATGTCCCCAGCCATTTGGCCACCGCCCGAATGAGTACACGCTAAAGACAAAATAGAGCACATAAAACAGAGGAAAAGGAGCGATGCTCTGGAAGTCGCCGGAGATCTTTTTTTGGGAAGAATCTGATCTATTATTTCATTATCATGTTCTTAGCTACAAAGCGCCTCACAGCACCCCTTAAAACCATCTCCACGAAAGCCCTAAAATTATGTATGCTAGCCTACAGCCTCCCCTGCTTTTATAGGCCTGTGCACAAAGCGTGTTCCACTCGAACACCTCAAAACCGTGTCCTTAACCACCTGGACACGAGATCTATCTCTTCCTCAAACCAAAGGGACCCAAAACCCTTCCTAACACAGATTTTAACCAACTCATACAAGTCATGGACTCTATTCACAACTCCATACGACACACACAACAAAGCCTCCAGCATATCCCTTCTTGTATCTCCATCGTACACCATCACCGCGTGCTCTCGCATGAGCCCGATCACCTCACGTGACCACCTGACCGCTTGGACCTCAGATTACCCTCTTCTAGTCCTGGTCCTCCTCGTCACCGACTGTAACCGTCTCCACGCCTCCACGCAGCATCCACCTTTGACCTCCATGTGCTCCAGCATGAGCTCGACCACCTCCTGTGACATCCCGACCGCCTGGACCTCAGATTACCCCTACTAGTCCTGATTCTCCTCATCACCGACCATGGCCGTCTCCATGCCCACCTGCGCATGCAAAGACCAAAGAAACCATCTCTCGGTAAAAAAACATTAGCAAAACATACCCTTATCTATCCCCAGATAAGAAGCAAACCTTCTACGACCATCCCCCAGGTCGTTTACGACCGCATAAAATATCGCTAACTGAAACATACCTTCAGACCACCCAATACGACCACTAATTTAGAGTACTCGTAAGCCACAAGTACTCAGAAACTCCATGCACCACTACTGACCGCTACTGACAGAAACTCAGAAACACTGCCGCAACACGTACTCAAAGCATACGAGAATAGACAACTGATACGGGGTGGCCCGATCTTCTCGAGTAGAACCGTGGATAAATAGTGCTTGAGGACGAATAACGCTCAGCTGTACACCACACACCAGTGCACGGACTTGCAGCTCTATGGATATTCGCCAACACGCACCAGGATGATTGCCGCTAGACCACGAGCGGAGATCGCCAAGCCCTCAATTCCCACTGAAAAGCAAACTTGACCTTAAAAAGCAGAACGAACAATTGATCGCCTAATTCTCTCTCAGAAGTCCTCGCATGAACTCTGTTATGAAAGAACAAGCAATAACTTGTGTACTATTCTTTTGCATAAACCTGGTCTGCCTTACAATGGGGGTCTACCCCTCAATATATAGTCTCAGCCTAAGAACTATTCAGCACTAAATTTTTCATGTGGTACTATTCACGTGCGTTACTGTAGCTCGGCACTGTTCATGGGCCGGGTACTATAACACGTACTGTTCATGGGCCGGGGCACTGTAGCGTGTATTGTTCATGGTACTGTAGCGCGGACTGATACTGTTCATGCGTGGCACTATTCATGGGCCAATCACTGTTCATGCTGTGGACTTGTGCTTCCTTGGATGACGGCCGCATATCCTTGATCTCCGTCCATCACTGACTCTTCAAACCTGAGCACAAGTAAAACATTATTTTTAGGTAGTATAAAATTCTCATTAAAATCAATGACATATTCATTAAGGAGCAAGTTCACCTGAGATTGTAGTTTCTTGGCATGTGTTCTTAGCATGTGCTCATGTTATTGGTCCAGTCGGCAACTCGAGGTGTATATCATGAGCACTAGGTGGAGGAGAAGAAGATGTTGTAGGGATGCCCTCATCATCCTCCCCCTCTTGAGAAGGTGTCGTCATCGACGCTAGATCATCAGCCCCGAAGAACGGCGATAAATCAGCAATGTTGAATGTTGAGTTCACGCCATAGTCATCGCTCGAAAGCTCGATTTTGTACGCATTATCGTTAATCCGCTCAAGCACTTTGAAAGGTCCATCTCCTCGCGGCAGCAACTTCGATTTGCGTCGATCTGGAAAGCGATCCTTGTGGTAGTGTAACCAAACTAAATCACCTGGCTGAAAAATCATCTTCTTTCTTTTCTTGTTCGCCTTGTCAGCATAGTACTTCGCCTTACACTCAATTTCTTCTTTCACCTTGATGTGCAATTTCTTCGCATATTCAACCCTCTTTGACGCCTCTATATTTGTTCGTGATTGACTTGGAAGCGGCAGTAAATCAAGTGGCGTAGTAGGCTTGAAACCATACACCACCTCAAATGGGCACATCTGTGTAGTAGAGTGGACGACTCTGTTGTAGGCGAACTCCACATGTGGCAAACAGTCCTCCCACTTCTTGATATTTTTCTTGATCATGATCCTTAGCAGCATCGAAAGTGTGCGGTTCACAACCTTTGTTTGACAATCAGTTTAGGAATGACAAGTTGTGCTGAATAACAACCTTGTCCCAAGCTTCCCCCAAAGTGTTCCAGAAATAACTCATGAATTTGAAGTCACAATCCGAGACAATGGTCCTAGGTACGCCATGCAACCGCACCATCTCCCTGAAAAATAAATCAGCAATGTGCGACGCATCGTCGCTCTTGTGGCACGGAATAAAGTGTGCCATCTTCGAAAATCGATCCACAACGACAAAAACAGAATCTCTCCCCTCTTAGTCCTAGACAATCCTAAAACAAAATCGATACTAATATCTTCCCATAGTGCATTAGGAACAGGAAGAGGAGTATCCAAACCATGTGGATGCAACTTCGATTTCGCCTTGTGACAAGTTATGCACCGTTGTACATACCTGTCCACATCACGCCTCATATTAGGCCAATAAAAGTGATCACTCAGCATAGACAGTGTCTTTTCACGTCTAAAATGTCCCATCAATCCACCGGTATGAGATTCCTGCAATAATAACAAACGCACGGATGATTCTGGAACGCATAGTTTGTTAGCATGAAATAAAAATCCATCATGAATGTGAAATTTATCCCAGCCTTTCCCATTTTTGCAATGCGAAGGTGAAGCGAAATCATGGTCATTAGCATATAAATCATGCAAACTCTCTAAACCAGGAACTTGCACATCTAAGCGATTTAAAAGCACACTTTTCCTAGCAAGAGCATCAGCAACCACATTTTTCTTTCCCTTCTTATATTTTACAATGTAAGGAAATGACTCGATAAATTCTACCCACTTAGCATGTCGATGGTTCAGCTTAGCTTGGCCTTGCAAATATTTTAATGCCTCATGATCAGAATGTATAATGAATTCTTTAGGCCATAAATAATGTTACCAAACTTCTAAAACTCGCACTAAAACATATAACTCCTTATCATAGATCGGATAATTCAATTGTGCACCTTTGAGTTTCTCGCTAAAATAAGCAATAGGTCTACCCTCTTGCATCAAAACACCGTCAATACCAATTCCACTAGCATCACATTTAATTTCAAAATTCTTAGTGAAATCAGGTAAAACAAGTAATGGTACCTCAGTTAAACCCTTTTTCAATTCATAAAATGCAGCTTGCTGTGCCACCCCCCATGTAAACTCAACACTTTTTTTGTTAATTCATTCAGTGGGGCAGCGATGGTGCTAAAATCCTTAATGAAATGCCGATAAAAACCAGCGGGTCCATGAAAGCTCCTAATTTGACTAACATTCATAGGAGTAGGCCAATTTTTAATTGCTCCAATTTTAGACTCGTCTACCTCTACTCCCTATGCCGAAACCATATAGCCCAAAAATATTATACGATTTTTGCAAAATGTGCACTTCGCTAAGTTCCCAAATAACCTAGCATCGCGTAAAACCTGTAGCACTTGTCTAATGTGGTCAATATGATCAGATTCATTATGACTATAAATCAAGATATCATCAAAATACACGACCACAAATTTTCCAATGAAATGCCTCAAAACATGATTCATCAATCTCATGAATGTACTAGGTGCATTAGTTAACCCAAATGGCACGACTAACCACTCATACAAACCAAATTTTGTTTTAAAAGCAGTTTTCCACTCATCCCCTTCTTCCATCCTAATTTGATGATACCCACTACGCAGATCAACTTTAGAGAAAATAACAACACCACTCAATTCGTCTAATATATCATCTAAGCGAGGTATAGGATGATGATATCGAATAGTGATATTATTAATCGCCTTACAATCTATGCACATGCCCCAAGTACCATCTTTCTTAGGAACTAAAATAACAGGAACAACACAAGGGCTTAAACTTTCGCACACGTACCCTTTGTCGTGAAGCTCTTGTACTTGTTTCCGAATTTCCTTTGTTTCCTCGAGGTTGGTGCGGTATGGTGGTCGGTTTGGTAGCGTCGCTCCCGGAATGAAATCAATTTGATGCTCTATCCCGCGGATTGGTGGTAAACCAGCGGGCACCTCCTCCGAAAAGACATCGCCGAATTACACATGCTGAATCGCTGGATAAATAGTGCTTGAGAACGAATAACGCTCAGCTGTACACCACGCACTAGTGCATGGACTTGCAGCTCTATGGATATTCGCCAACACGCACCAGGATGATTGCATCTAGACCACGAGCGGAGATTGCCAAGCCCTCAATTCCCAGCGGAAAAGCAAACTTGACCTTAAAAAGCAGAACGAACAATTGATCGCCTAATTCTCTCTCAGAAGTCCTCGCATGAACTATGTTATGAAAGAACAAGCAATAACTTGTGCTCTATTCTTTAGCATAAACGTGGTCTGCCTTACAATGGGGGTCTACCCCTCAATATATAGTCTCAGCCTAAGAACTATTCAGCACTAAATTTCCCATGTGGTACTATTCACGCGCGTACTGTAGCACGGCAATGTTCATGGGCCGGGCACTGTAGCGCGTACTGTTCATGGTACTATAGCACGGCCTGATACTGTTCATGCGTGGCACTATTCATGGGCCGATCACTGTTCATATCGTGGACTTGTGCTTCCTTGGATGATGGTCGCATATCTTTGATCTCCGTCCATCACTGACTCTTCAAATCTGAGCACAAGTAAAACATTGTTTTTAAGTAGTATAAAATTCTCATTAAAATCAATGACATATTCATTAAGGAGCAAGTTCACCTGAGATTGTAGTTTCTTGGCACGTGCTCTTGTTATTGGTCTAGTCAGCAACTCGAGGCGTATATCATGAGCATTAGGTGGAGGAGAAGAAGGTATTGTAGGGATGCCCTCATCAACAACACTTCAACACACGACCACTTACCACGATCGTGAAACCTCTAGTATCGAATACCGAGTCCTCCGACTACAAGTACCTCAATCCTCGAGTACCCACCTGGTACTGCAGCAACGACCATTCATCATCGACCACCACCGACCAGTCAACCACAGGCCCAACATGAGTACTCGATGTACTCGAAGATCACAAGAGAGAGAGAGCACTCGTACCGACCATGAAAGTCTACGAGTACCGACCGTAAAGCCTATGGCAACCGATCGCTAAGCCTCCGACTACCGAAGACAGAACAACAGACTGTGAAGTCTACGAGTATCGACAAGACTGTCAAATCTACGATCATGAAAGCAGTCTACAAAACCTACGACCATCGACCGCAAAGCCCTTGACTATTGACCAGTAAAACCTTCGACTATCGAGTACGACCAGTAAAGTCTACGACTATCGAGTACTGTAGCTACGCCCATGAAAAGAGTACTGTAGCTACGATTACCTGTTGTGGTCGTAAAACTGAAGTCGTACTGCCGTAGTCGAAAAGTCGAAGTCGTACTGCCGTGGTCGAAGCCAGACGTGGTCGTAAGCTGTCGTGGTCGTAAGGTCGACATGGTCGAAAGCTGCTGTGGTCGAAGCCAGTCGTAGTCGAAAGCTGCCGTGGTCATAAGCCAGACGTGGTCGACAACTGCTGTGGTCGAAAACTGTCGTGGTCGTAAACCAAACGTGATCGACAACTGTTGTGGTCGAAAAAGCTCTTGTCGACCATAAAGTCGTAAGACCTCGTGCCAATCACCAAGTCATAAAAGCTCCTGCCGACTCAAGGTGAAATATGTGGTCTGAAATCACCGGTAATTGTGTATAACCACTCAAAGGCAAAGTCTTCCACTGCAAACGATCAAGTCTTTCACAAACGCAAAATACAAAACAAATCAAATATCAATTATTCGTCATCTCTTTATTTAGGACCAATCTACCCTCCCATGCGACCCAAGGCACCAACGCGAGGTCCCCCTCCATTTGTCTCGTGCACCTTCACCCCTCCTGATGTCTGCTACGGTATCGCAGCACCACGCCTGTGCGCCCCACCCCCCACGCTCGGTGTCCTCGCCAGTCCCCAATGCTCTCCCGTGCGCCCCACCCCCCTACGCTGTGACCACGCTCGCATTCCCTCGTGGGCTCTCTCTCACAGCCCTCCATCACCGCAATTGCCCTCAGCTCGCACCACCATGGTGTCCAAGCCCATCCGCGCCCGCGCGCCCGCTGTCCTCGATCGGGCCCACATGACCAGATCGCGCCATCGACGACGAGTACACATGGATTTTGCAGAAACGGTGTAATTCCTTTGGATAAACTATGCGAACCTTGTTTCAGGATTCACATCTGGTTACTATAAAATCACAAAGAACTTTCCTTCGCCTTTCCATATATGCCAGTATGCTAAGAAACTTCAATGTTCTTGCTATAGAGTCACTGAAGCACATCATCTCATTCTGAGAACATTGAAGAACCAAAAGCAGCATCCCATTATTTGCTGAAGTTGCTTTTTCTACTGTTTGGATACTCGAAATCAATCTGCAATTGACAATTCTTGCCTGAACAAAGATGCCACATAATTTTTTGTTTCACAAAATTATTAGCATGTTTTATGTATTAATCTGTTGCGTGGAAGTGCAAGATTATTCTCGTTTGCAATTTATTTTTACCAATTGAATTGCAAGTTTCTTTCATTTTTTCTCTTCTCTTTCACCTTGACAATTGGAAATTTAGCATGAACAAGTTGTTTTCATGTGTTTCTTTCCAAAGGCACCTTCATCTTATTTAGTCTTTGCTTCATGTCATTGCTTAGTTTATAATTCCATAGACCTTCGAATTTATGGCTAATACGAGCTATCTATGTTAAGTGTCCATGTGTTGAAACATGTTGTAATGCATGAAAAAAGTAACATAAAAAGGATGGCTAACTATTGCTGGATATCTTTAGTAATCTCTACTAAAAAGAATGAGTTGGTGAACGGTGATACGTTCTACACCCGTTCCACCTCTCCTCAAATCCCTCTTCCACCCCTAAAAATCTCTAACAAAAAACAAAAAAAATCATTCCTTAACAAACAAATTAACTAAAAAATAATACTTATCCAAACAACCTCCCCTTCCCTCCCTCCTTAGGTGTGCGGAGTCGAGAGCATGGTGTAAGTCAAGTCCAACAGTGGAGGCATGCCAAGCCCAGCAACAATAGCTTCCGTGCTAGGTAATATAATTTTTTATCCGTAGCAGCGCATGAGCATTAAACTGGTATTAAAAAAATTGAAGATGTCAACGTGATTAATCAAGCAACACACAATTGTTTTTGAAGAGAATGGTTGAGCCAGGTATTGGTGGATCCGTTCGAGGCAGAAGAACATCAAATTTCACGTGTGAACAAGCTGACTCCTAGCTTTTGGGTGAACTTAGAATTATCTATAAACTAGTCGTATGTTCGTATTTTGCTATATGTATGTATATATATATATATATATATATATATATATATATATATATATATATATATATATATATATATGTATAATCATATTATTCTAGTATGTTGAATCGATATTGTCGGAATCGGTCTATCCGGTCTACGAGCTCAGCTATGTTGTGCTTGTGCCTTCGTGTCCTCGGCTCTGCCGTGCATCCGGCAGAACTTTTTTGTTAGAGAAATTTTTAGGGTGATGGAATTTTTTTAATAGATTGATTTTTCTTTTTATAGGGAGGTGCAAAGGAAAGTTAGGAGGGATAGATTAACCATCATTAACTCTCTCTTTTAAGTAGTATAGATTATATTAACAACTAATTTGCATGCAGAAGGAGCATGCTATCACATTTGTTTAGAGCCTTGACTGTACATGTTGACGCAAAGCTAGTGCAGCATCTCGTCAGTAATTAGAGGTTGATGTTGCGGAACCGGCAAGAGGCACATAGAACATCGTATTGTTAGTGATAAATTGATTGGACAAGCATTGCGATCGCTAAACTGAAAATATGTGTTTTCTAAACCCATCGTTTAGACTATTACAAAAGTGTTACTTCCACAAAATGTCAATCGGCGAAAAGGCACCTGTCCCATTGATTTTCGTCAGATCACTACGTACGTTACGCGATATATGAATGATTGCTTGCTATTATGCTATCAAAATAAAACGCTTAAAGCACCCAAATTGACCATTTGGGTACCTTTTTAGCAAACAATATCATGTGAACATTCTTGAGCTCGTGAATTATATACGAGCTGACAAGGAACTAGCAAGAGGGGTGCATCTCCAGTTCAAGAAATCTCCAAACCATTCCTAGGCCTAGCGGACTAATGGCAAAAGGAAGCGTTCCTTCCCTCTTTCCTCGAGTGGGCCCAAATCCTATCACGGAAAGCCCAAGAAAGCCCGGGCCACTCCGAACCGATAACAACCGCACCCATCCCCCACAGATCGCAACCACAACCTCTCACCTACAAGGCACCCCCACCAATGGCTCCCTCCGGACCTCGCCACCTCCCGACCCCAGCATGCGTCCCCCCGCCGCCACTCGTCTGACTCTAACCGCCTCCTCCCATCTTCCCACTTCCCGTCTCAGTCTCGCCTCGCCGCGCCGGGACCCAGGCCCAGACCCAGTCTCCTCCTAAACCCCGCCCCAAACCCTAGCGCCGCCATGTTGCGCCGCCTCGCATCCGCCGTCGCCCCGCGGGCCTTCTTCTCGTCCTCCCCGGCGGCAGCTTGCTCCCTGCGCCGCCACTACGGGCTGGTGCCCATGGTGATCGAGCACACGTCGCGCGGGGAACGCGCGTACGACATCTTCTCGCGCCTGCTCAAGGAGCGCATCGTCTGCATCCACGGGCCCATCACCGACGACACGGCGTCGCTCGTCGTGGCGCAGCTGCTCTTCCTCGAGTCCGAGAACCCCGCCAAGCTGGTCCACCTCTACATCAACTCCCCCGGCGGGGTGGTCACCGCGGGCCTCGCGATCTACGACACGATGCAGTACATCCGCTCCCCGGTCACCACGCTCTGCATCGGCCAGGCCGCGTCCATGGCCTCGCTCCTGCTCGCCGCGGGCGCGCGCGGCGAGCGCCGCGCGCTGCCGAACGCGCGGGTCATGATCCACCAGCCATCGGGCGGCGCGTCGGGGCAGGCCTCCGACATCGCCATCCACGCCAAGGAGATCCTCAAGGTGCGCGACCGCCTCAACAAGATCTACGCTAAGCACACGGGCCAGACCATCGACCGCATCGAGCAGTGCATGGAGAGGGACATGTTCATGGACCCGGAGGAGGCGCATGATTGGGGTCTCATCGACGAGGTCATCGAGCACCGACCCGTCTCACTTGTGTCTGATGCCGTTGGCAGCGATCTGCCGAACCTTGGTGGAGGCGGAGATGGGGCAGACAAGGGAACGGATGAGCCATCTCCGGCTTGATGGATGGTCGTAAGGTGCAGTCTTTTTTGCTTTCCTGTAGCTGTGTTGTTGGATTTAAGGTTCAATTCTTACATAAGGTTATTTCTGGCAGCAGGGGCTTATCCATTATCTGTTGTAGATAATGGATGCAATCCTTGCATGCGTAGCCCCATTGATGTTGATTGATGCAGTGTTAAACATGTTTGTCTGAAGCCAATGAATCCCATGTTAAAGGATAAAAAAGTGCATATTTGCAACATTATGCTGGTTTTTATCGGGACTAGTTGGGAGTACTGAAGCATGTGTGCTGAATTGCTGATTATCATTGCATATTCTATTTGATCGTTTTTAGTTGTGCCTCTTTGATTTATGCCATTTTATTGTGTCGAGCTAGTCATGTATACAGAATAGCATACTACCAATGTTGTGCTGCTTGTGTTATTTGATAAATAGAATAGTTTTATAGAATTATGTAACCTGTGGGTTCATTTCACATGGGTTAAACATGTGAAATGCAAAGATAGATGTCATTGATGACTGGGTGAGTTTTTGTCTTCCCTGTTAATGTCACATTCTGGAATATGTTTTCTTCTATATTAGAAAGGGGAAGGTCCCTTACAGAATACTTTTCTTAAAAGATAGACTGGTTAAAAGTATCTATACTATTACTCAATAGTTATCTTTTGATCATCTCTCTTATATAGAGCTTTCTAGCGTTGTCCTGATGCTACCTGTGCAACACATGATTGATGAAACTGAAAATAAAATTCAAGGACCTAATATATACTTAGTTATGCCATATGGACCATGTTGTTGAAACTGTCTTATGTTGCAGCTAAGCCCCATCTGTTTGAGCTCTGAGTCTACGTTCTCTGTTGAAGCCTAAATAGTTTGCAAATCAGGTTTGACAGTTTTGGGCTCATTAGAGCATGTACAATGCGGCTCTTAAAGAGATGCTTAGCAATGAAAAACTGATTTTTTTTTTGTCACATAGGATAGATAAGGTGCTTATTTTGAAGCATCGATGCTTAAATAAGCATCGGTGCTTAGTAAGTGCTTATGCGTATAACTATATCTATTAATAGATAATATAGCATCTAAGCACCCACCGAAGAGATGTTTGCATTAGAGGAAATAACTTTTACATGGATGCTTGATGATGTGGCTATATTATCTCTCTTTAAGCATTCATATATAAGCATCTTGCATTGTACATGTCCTTAGGACCTAATGCTGATATGTAATAATGCATATAACCGAACATATCTGAGATGCTGGCACAATATTTTGGTTCATTTAGAGCGTAATTCAGATAAGTTCCAGTTTGTTGATACATATGATTATTATAGGACCTATAGCAGATCTCAAGTGCCTTCCAGGATTTAGCAAACATCCATTGAGATGCTTGCAGACCCGGTAGCAATGTTGGGCTCATTTATGGTTTAATAATACATGGAACTGATATTTAATGCTTAGAGAGTACCCTTGCATATGCTTCAGACTTTGAACTTGTAAACTGTTGTGGCTACTGATCAAACAGTATAAGTAGGAGAGTAGTGGAGTGGATGTGATGGACAATGCATGCCCCTCCCCTATGTCCGAGGCGTGTGTATATATATTTTCATGAAGCGTATTTTACAATCTTGTCCTTATATTCATGTGTCTTCCATAGAGGTATTTATGTCATTATATATATATATATATATCCCATCTTAGCTTTTATAACTCTCTAACAGGCCGGATGGGCTTAGGTGTGGGCCACCCCTCTACGCAAACCTAAATTTTAAGCAGCCCAAAGTTTTGATTACCTCAAAGGGTGCCACAGAAATTCTACCTTTCCTTGAGCTCCGAAAAAGTAGAATATCGAAACCAGCTTCTCGGGGCAAGCTGTTCGTACCGCTACTATCTTTAGGTCATTTGTCAATTAATTTGTGTGCATGTAGCTGGATGACACATTGACACCACAGTCCTGTTAGATCTGAAATTGCATTCTAGTAGTGGTTGGTTATAATAATGCTATGGTCTAGGATCTGGCGAACCGTGCACTGTAGCACAGGAACAATATCGTGTATACTGTAGCATGTGAACGGTACCATGTGCACTATAACGGTCGGATTAGGAATTAGATGCATATCTTCGTATTAGAAATAATTAGATACATATCTTTATATTAGGAATAGATATATGCATATATTTATATTTAGATAGTATGTATATGATATTATCTTTAGTTGATTGATTGCATTAGATTGTGTTAGTTTCCATATTGTTATGGGTTAACCTCATACATATAAAGAGGAGCCGCACCCTAGGTTGTTACAGCGTCACCTAGTCGTCGCCAAGTCAACGACTTGGCGTCCAGTCGCCTAGAGCTTGACGCCTTGATCTACCGCCCAACTTTTCTGAGTTAGGAGCTTGGCCGAGGTCTCACACCGCCGTGCTCATGGGCCCGCGTCCCGTCGCTCCTCCATCCTTAGCCTCCGCCACCTCTTCCCGAGCCGCATCGGTCAGATCTGGAGTCGGCCGCCTCTTCCTATGTTGTTGTTGCCTCATCCTGTGCTCTCCGCAGCCTCCTCCATCATCTTCCCGAGCCGCACCGCCTCTCCAACCGTACCAGTCGTCTCCGGATCTGGCCGCCGCCTCCTGGCTGCTGCCCCAGGCTGGATCCTCTTCGCCGTCAGTCTCTTCACCACCCCAGGCCGAAAATGCTTCCTTGGCTTCCTTTGTTGGTTTATATTGTTATTATAGATAGATGGGACAGTGAGTGGTTTCTTTTAGTTTGTGGTTTATAGCTTAAAATTTTGAATTCTGACTGTTCACGAGAGAGGTATGGAGAGTGAGATACTTGCGTGTGATTTTGGCCAATATAGATAAAGTCGAGACTTTGTTGGATGTCTACTTATGTTATGGATCTTATTATGTTAATGCTATTTGCTATTATAGACCTTGTTATTTAGATAATTTGTGCTACTATGTTGCATGCTTATTTAATTTTCGGTCATATAAGGTATTATTTGTATTTATTATTATCGTCTAACTACTATAGTTTAACTGTCGCCATGGCGGGTACCTAGTCGACTAGGCGTTCAGGCGCCCCGGTCTCGACGCGACTTGCCGGAGCATCGTGACAACCTTGGCCGCACCATTCATAATCAAGTATGAATAAACAAAGATTCTCCAAATAAGGCTCGGAGCCTCTCTATCGTATCAGGGAAGAGCCTTGTTGGCTGTTAGATGAGGACAAGTGCCCTATTCCTGGTCTTCGGACCCGTATCCAATCACCGACCACAACAAATAATGTACCACTGTACCTCATGAACTTTTTCCCTTCATGTTGCTTTAAGTTGTGCAAGGAATAGACTACATGCCGTTTGACATACAAAATAGTAAAAAAAAAATGTGTTAAGTCACCTCCATGATGTTACTGCAGGAATATTTGAGCACAACTAGATGTTTAATTCAACCAAAAAATGTGTGCCTAGAGTTCCAAATGATGTGAGCCTGATTTTGGTATTGTGGTGAACTGGAGATTGTATGTTATCAACAGTTCTCTTCTGTCAATATAACAGAAAAAATGAGCATCGATAGGTTCAGTCAAAGAGTATTTCCAAGGTAGCATGCCTCCTACGTATCACCACGCCAAGAAAAGAATCAGGGTATCAGCGTGTTGTCTCGATGCGTCCAGAGAGAGTACGTATGAGGGGCCGTATACGTACATGCTTGGGCCTTGGCAATGTCAGCAGCGATGCTGCAACCCATATACACGGCTGACACGATGAGACGACACAAGCAATGGCGGCGACGCCGCACAGGTGACGTTGAGGGACATGGGGAAGGCTTACGGTCGCCGTCAGCGAGACGTGAGTCAATGGCGTTGCCGAGGCGAGGATGAGGTCAACGAGGCTCCCGGCGCTACCTCGTGTGCCAACTACTGCCAGAGGTAGATCGACGGTGAGGGGCGCAGCGGGCGACGGGTCGCCAAGCCGAGCCTTGGGTGCCATGAATGGATGATACAACTCGGGACTTGCCGGCGAGCCGCACGGGCAATTAGTGTGTTGGCGTATTCAGTCTTGGAGATGAAACTAAATCCTGGCATTCCATCCAAATTGAAGTGCAGATAATTTCAATTTGCTATAAATCGCACCTTTTATCTATCGTCTCAATGTTTAATCGTACAGCACATCCATCCCTATATAAGATCCAATTGTCAGAAAAAAGACTTTAAAAATCAGGTAACTTACAAATAGCAAAACCGTGTCAACTTTGTGTGAGGTAGCTAACTGCCTGCATCTCTGGTTCTAACTCCATTTCTCGCAACTCAAGGTTTTGACCACTGTTTGGTCGATGCCGTTCTGGCCAGATAGTATTTTCGTCTGTCATATACATGTGATTGGTTCTCTCTCGCAAAAATAGTCAGATTTTTTAGTCAACAGATCTAGAACCTATGGACTTGCTTCTCCCCATCCAGCGCAACGGTGATCCTAAAATCGTTTCATGGCTAAGGCCACAGTCACTACTTTATTCTTTTGGAAACTTACATACTACAATTGATCCAAACCGGCCAAACTTCGAAGCCTTATGTTCACGGACGCAAACGTACAAGCAACACAATCTGTGATCACTAACGTGAATGAAGCATAGCTGCATAGGCGTTACTAGTTTTTAAGAACCACTGCATATGAACAAAGTACAGTTCACAGAACGTAGGCAAAGGTGCAGAGTGAGCTTAGCTCAGTAACTTGCATGAAGCATAGCTGGAAAACGAACGCTCTGTTCGCACTTCACTTGGCCTTCCCAAACGCCGCCTCGAGCCGCTTGCAATCGACGATGTACGCGAACCCGTACGCCATGTTCATAAGCGCCGCCTCGTGCAGGTCCTGGCTCGCCGTGGCCGTGGCGTCGGCCGAGAAGAACACCCGGAACCCCCTCACGAACGCGTCCCGCGCGGTGGTCTCGCAGCACAGGTTGGTCATCACGCCCGTCACGATCACCTCCTCGACGCCCATCCCCCGCAGCGCCTCCTCGAGCCCCGTGCCAGCGAAGGCGCTGTACGTGTTCTTCTCCACGACGAGGTCCCCCGCGACGCGGCCGGCCACGGGGAGCAGCTCGGCGGCCGGCGTGCCGGCGGTGATGTGGTCTCCGGGCCACCACTCGGCGAGCGGGCGGCTGCGGGGAACAGGGTCGACGTGGCGGGTGTAGACGACCCGCGCGCCGGCGGCGCGGCAGAGCGCGACGGTCGCCTCGATGGCCGGCATGGCCGGCGCGACAAGCGACGCGAAGTGGCCCTGCACGTCGATGACGAGGAGCGCCGCGGCGCGGGGGTTGGGGTCGCGGCGGCGCGTCTCGTACCTGTTGTACGTGGAGTAGGAGGCGGGAGGCGGCATGGTGGACGTACTGGGTGGTGAAATTGCCGCGCGCGAGCACCGAGATCACGAGAGATTTGGGAAGGTTGCGCTGCGCCGGGAGCAAGGAGGGGATTGGGATGGAACGAGTGTGTGAGAGGCTTCCAGACGCGCAGGACAGGACCGACGGCAGACCATTCCATTGGACGAAGGCACAAACAAGACCGGATCGGGCGTATTCGCCCTTTTTTTTCAGGGCCAACGGGGTTCACGTGGTTGGAAATAATTTTATTATTGTTGAGTGGTCATGTTTGTACTTAGTAGTTATAGCTATTGTTCAGTATTATAGTAGTCAAAGTAGTCGGTGTGTTCGAGTACTGAGTGGTTATTATCGTGTCATTGTGTGTTGTGTACTACACAGTGGTCATAGCTAAATGTACTTATGTATCGTGCACTGTATAGTGGTCATAGCCACAGTGATTGAAGCTAGCAGCCGACAAGCTGTGGTCGATGCCATAGTCGAAGGCGCAGTTAACAAGCCGTGATCGATGTCGCGGTTGAAGGCGTGGTTGAAGTCGATGGTCGGTAGTCGAAGTGTCGTGATCGAAGGGCTAAGAGATATCTCTCCAATTATATTAGAGGGGTAAATTCTATTTTGATCCTCACATTCCTTCACATGTTTAGTAAACTCGAAAGCTACCTTTTATAACCACCTAATTACAGAGTAATGTTTAGTAACTCCTAAATAAACTATTACATATATAGAAAATTATGATGATATTAGATTTAAGGATTCTACATACACTATGTATGAGACCAACTGATGACGCTTAAGAATATAATAATTCCTGCAGTATCATATGGTAGGTCAATCCAACACCATGTTCTTTAAAATGTGTTCTCATTATTGATTTGATATCTCAATATCCATGACCTATGAAACATGATCATCAATCAATACATATGTTAATCTGTAAAATCATAATTATCCCACATAATGACATAAGATCAGAAATGATTTAGAATAATATCAAAACATGATTAAAGAGTTCTATAAACAAGTCACATACTTGTTGATCAATATAAAAAACATTTATTTCAAAGATAAAATAATATATTATTCAAAAAATCATAAATATAGGAATGATATAATTATCTCTAGTGCATATCACTAATAGTTCGTTTTGAAAGTTTTCCTCATGAGCTTACTACTTCGACGTGCAGACCTTGGAGAGATTGTTCCTTGAGACCATAGGTGCTAACCTCGGTCGTAAAGGACCAGCCCCAGCTCCCTGTGTGCTTTACTTCTGCTTCTGGGCTTCAGGCTCTAGCTATGTAAAGGATTAAAGCATTCCGAAGTCCTAAATCACTTATGGCCATCAAAATCCCGTTGTATCACTACTAGGAAAACCATTATTAACAACATGACATGTGGTCATTAAAAGTCCATATGTAGTCGTTCAAAGTCATTAACAACCACAAAATAGTAGTCGTTAGTCGTCGTTAAAGGTTCTGCCGTTAGTAGTATTGACGACGACGTACAACTGTCGGTCGTTAATTCTTTAACGTCAGGACAATGTGTCACCGTTAATTATATAGTATCAACGACCACATGTCATGTATTAATGACCAATTTTTAGTCATTGCTAACATCACAGTCACTTCTGATGGAGCATTAACGACCACTTTACACTATTAACAACCACCTATCTCAGGGTTACAAACTGTATATACCACATGTTTTGTATTGACAACCACTTTTTTTACCTTGAAAAGTATTACAATATGTAATTAAAAATATAAACAATAAATAGCATATCAGTAGGAACAACCTTTTATACATTGAAAGCAAGTAACTTGAACTCATTCTTTGAATCCAATATTACAAATGTAATACAAATCCAAGAACATTCATGAAAAAAATCATTCGATGCTAATATTACGGTGGTTGACATAATTGAACACCAAAACTACAAATAGAATATGATAATTTTTTTAATCTTTAACTAAGAGGCCGACTATAACATTATTCTTAGGGAACAAATGCAAAATATCCCTTCATCAAAGTACTTTTGGCTCGTCATGCATGTACTCTTTCTATCTCGTTGGGAGCCCTGCAAAAAGAACAAGGTTTATACCAGTTAATAGAATAAAAGAATTGGCATAGATATAGGTAACTATAAGAACATATATCAAATCATTTTGAGTGAAGAGCACGTTCAGATTCATGTAGTCCTAAATACTTAGCTAACATTGAGTTTGACCCATCACAACCGATCAGGACCTATCGAGATGATTGATGCAAAGTTTCAGACAAAAAAACTAGTACTCGATGCATGACCAAAAACACTGCAATCTTGATTTGGTGAGATGATGCCGGTCATATTGCCTTAGCCTTGATGGTACTATCATCAATTGTGGTAAGAATGACGCCATGGTTGCCTGAATCTGCATCAATTGCTACAATGTGACAACCGAAGCGGATTGTCCTTGCAGGCAAGTTTTTGGCCAATGTCTTAACCATATCCTTTCTTTTCAAGCATTGGAGCTCCTTCCTGGCAAATGATGGAGACAAGATGGATGCCCTATTCAATGCTTTTGTCACAAGATGACCAAGACCCTAGTTACATAAATTGGGAGCGTGTTAGTAGTACTCAGCATGCTAGGAATGTAAAAAACTAACCTGATGGGCACCAAGTTGGTCTTGCTCTGTTGTTGCCACACAATCATAAATTTCCTATGTTACTGATCCCAAACATCTAAAGTGGTCAGAATTTACACGATGGTTCAGAGAAAAAAATTTCATTTACAGTGTACTAGTTAAGTACACTAAAACAAAAGGATGCACTCCATTGAAGAAAAAATAAGGCTGACAAAATTTATGCAGTAGTAAGTGTGGCCATCTCCCTCAGCTCTGCTGAAATGCCGAGCTGGTCCAGAGCTCGCCATCCATTGGCATGAACACCAATGGCTGCGCCATTTGCTCGTAATGTCTTAGACTTCTCCAACACAAGGCTACTCACCCCTTTCCTGTTTGCAAGTCATCAGCAGATTGTTTTGTTGTTAACAGCAGCTTCAGAAACTAAAATTGACAAAAAAAAAAAAGAACAAGTGTGGTCACCGGTGGAGCGCGAGGGCAGTTGCGAGGCCGCAGATCCCGCCACCGATGATGACGCCAAAAACAGATTTCAGGGTCAATAGCGTAATAGCAACCACATACCTATACTACGTAACGACGGGTGTTCATGCGGTAGTCAAGCATTCCGTCAAGCATTATTTTTCCTCTAGGGCCACTCCAAGTATTATTAATGACCAAAATTTTTTTGACCGTCGTTAAGTTTGGTCGTCACTAACCTAAATTGTAGTAGTGTATATTTCCGCCCGTGTGAGCTTGTGAATAAGTTGGCAAAATGTGACCTCTTTTCTTTGCAAAAGAACCGAGCAACGCATGGATAGTTTTCTGCGCTGCTGAAATTTATTCAAGAAACCGGTCCATATATACTTTCTTCTGTCTAAAAAAAACCTGTGACTTGTATCTGCGCCGGTAAGTTTTCAAATCTTGACAACGTATGACAAAATTATGTAAGCGTGATTTATTGCACAAAGTACTTTCACATGCACTATAATTTTGCATTTCTGTTGACGTACTGAGGTAAATATATTAATGAGCAAAGTTGCAATTTTAAGGTAGTGCAAAGTTAATTAGAAAAGGCATGCTTTTGGACAGGAAAGTGTAGTTGTAACAGCAAAGTTAATTAGAAAAAGCATGCTTTTGGACAGGAATGAGTAGTTGTAACTTGTCAGTCTATCTACAGCCAACTAACTTCTCTTCGCTACCTACATCAAGAGATTGGTGAATGAAGCAATCGACTTTTTAATGGAAAAGGTGTATCATTTCTAAAAAAATAAAAGATATATTAAGGAAATGGACATGATATGTGGATGATTCGAATGTTGTTCCTCTATACTAACTAATAGCGATCAGCAACACGTACGACCCAAGATCCAATTGACGGAGGCATGCTTGTTGCGCCAACGTCTCACGCTCTTCCTCTAGCGTATATGTACGTGCTTACGTGCCTATGCTAGTGGCTAAACCGTCGTGGAGCGGCGCAGCAGGGAGTGGACAGAAGAGGCGGCCATGCAGGCGAACTCGCGGCTATCTCCATCATATGTTGCTTAGTATATCTCTATACTTTTTTTTTTTTTGCGAGGAAGTTTATATCTTTCTACTCAGGCCGGAGAAAGAGAGATGGCAACAACTCAAAGCTGAAAATCAAGTAGCTTAGCCTAGCTAGATGAGCTCTTTTCGTCTAGTTCTCTTTGTCGTCGATGTCTTGTTGTATGGATAGCAGCAGGCGTGTCTGGTCCGTCCAGTCAAACCAATGATCACTAGGCGAGCTACAAGCTACTGTTCTCTCGCACGTTGCAAATTGATACACCTGAGCTCACTGCCATCACCCTCTTCGATCGCACATGTCAGCTCTTACTCCTCACCGTGCGCAGCCCACGAGCAGCGCCGGACGGCCCAGTTCGTCAGCCACTGTGTATCCGTATGTGCGAGCACAGGTAGGGTAACTTCGCAGATGGCGCGGTTGAGCTCGAACGTGGTGATCGCCGACGTGGACACGAACGCCGGCTGCTGCTAGCTGCCACCGTAAGAACCACCGTCGTCGTGGCGACACCTCTGCGACGATCGGTACGTATGCCCGGCGCGCTTTCGTTGCGTGCCAAACCCAAGGCGATGCGATTTTTTTCCTCTAGGTGCCTGCCTTACGCTCCAAACATTGGTCCTGTGAGCAATCGTTCGCCATTGGATCCAAGCTAACCCACGTGCACGGATTTGGGTGCGACCGACGGCGCGAGCTTTTGTTGCAACCTGGCTGCTTCATCTATATATGTTTCGACGAGGATGACTCTCCGGAAACGTACCGTCCTTTGCCGTGCAGGGACCCTGATCGTTTCACCGTCTGGGACTGTCCAACGCATGTACATTTGGTGCAACAAATTTATATAATTGATACCATAAAAAATATTTGTTGCAAGAAAAAAGAAGCTATGGTTGTAACAACTTTTTTAGATGAGATACACAAGTCTGAAACATTCAAGAAAAACGTCTGTAAGTATTTGAATTAACTATCTTCAACAACTCATTGTTGCTACAACATCGAGGACATACAGTACCAATATTTGAAATCACCTATTGCAACAAAAAAACCTGATTGCTGCAACAAACACATGAGACTAACCAACTTCAGCCTCGTATGGTGACAGCAACACACTTGGGCAGACACTAGGCACCGTTGTCTAGTGTAGCAGCTGTTGCCACCTTGGAACTCAAAGGAGAAAGTGGCGGCGCCCATTGCAAACCTGGAGAAGGCGGTAGAGAGGCTCATACTTCCTGCTTTCGTGCCATAGTACTTGGTAACCCTCACCATCACCGCCCATGCTGCATAGGGTGGATCGCTAGCATGAGCCGCAGTAGCATGGAGATAGATGAGATATGCCAGAGTCGTAGCAGTAGATAGAAAAGAGGTAGAGAAATCAGACAAGCAAGTATGGGTGAGAGAAAAAAAGAGCAATATGCAGTTGGCCATGTGTAGGTGAGAAATATGTAAAAGAGAAAGGCATATTTGTCTTGGATGGATAAGGAATAAGTGGTGGGGGAATGCATGTAGTGGGATCGCTGGGATGTGTTAAGTTGATGATGAATGAAGGGTGGATATGAGCGTTTACCAGCATCCAAATGGAACACTTGTATCCCAATACGAAGATGCCCTTAAAAAATAGCAAAAAAAAAGTTAGAAGCAAAACATATCTATCATATTACAACTATTGCAACACTTTGAAAAATGTTCATGCAACAATTAGAAAGAACACTTGCAATAAAATAATTTGGACAAGACAGTTTGCAACAAAACAACATAACAGTTTGCAACAAAACAACATACTTCTTGCAACAATTGAGAAAAACGTGTGCAACATTTTGCAAAAATATCTACAGCAACTAATAAAAACTAATAAAAAATCTAACCACAACATTTTGAAAGCACACACTGTAACAAACCAAAACACTTTGCAACAAATGAGAAAATATGTTGCAACAAATTGAGCAAACACATCTGACAAACTAGATTAGGCGGACTCTCGCAGTGCTGTTTGGCTTCTTCCCTGTTAGATTTAGCCTTATCCCACCAAATCTGGCAACAAATTGCTTTCATCCCCACCACATCAGGCAACGACAACCTATTGCGTTTTAGGGAGGTCATGAGGTTGAGGGTCCTTAGTCACCATTGTCACCACATCCTCAACCACGCACGTCATTGATGAGGAGGCTTGCATCAGCGGCAACGGGGTAGAGGTTGGTGTGAGTGAGAAAGGGTCAACGACACCACCGTCATTGTGGAATGGGAGTAGGAGATACTTGGGCAAGAGAAAGAAATGAGGACGAAGAGTTATGATCTTGTGCAGGCTTGAGGGAATGAGGGAGGGAAGTACATATATTAGAAGATGGAGGGAAAAGTGAAGTTAAGGAGGTAGTACACTAGAGAAATATGGCTTCAGTTGGATTATAGAGTCGCTCTTTAAGTGGACGAGACATATGATGCATTGGACGTCTACATTATATCAATTCCCATAGGAAAATATCCAATCCATAAGGCGGCCGTCACATGCAAACGCTAAGGAACAGGGGAGGCACATAAGAGGGTGATGTGTTGGAGTGGAGGGGGCGCAGTAGTAACAACAATCATCTTTGCTTGTTATTGGTCTAAGATAACACGTAAAAATACCCGAAAAAGACAGTAGTATAAGAGAGAGAGGAAGCATGCCCTACTAAGACATCATATGAGTTTAAGGGCACGTTTTTTGGGCTACAGCTTTTAGCTCTGTCTTATTAATTTAATAAATAGGAATTACTAAGAAAAACCAAAAACCGCTGAAAAGCAAAAAAAAAAAAAGAACAGTGCCTAAACCTGGCGCTTAACGGGCAATTAGAGAGGATCAAATTAAGGGCCTGTTCTTTTTGGCTGTGGCTTTTGGTTTTTGACTGTGGCTTATGACTTTTGAGCTGCTTGTACGAGAGATTACAGAGTAACAGAAACTCACGTACGGTTTTTGCCGATATAAATGAAATCAGTAAAATATGTACTACAATTAACTAGTAGATCCTATCTTGAAAAAATACTTCGTTTAAAAGCTAGTTACTGTAGAAAAGCCAAAAACGGCTTTTAGAAGCTGAAAAGAACATGACCTAAATGTGAATCAAACTTGTAGGCTGATGAAGTAACGTAACAACCTTGATACCAAACCAACCGACAGCACAACACTGCAGTAGGCCCTGATTCCTTCAAACTGAACATGAACCAAACTATCGATCACTGTAAAGGCATTATTAGGTTTGAACACATTCGCGTAAGGATTGATCGCTGTAAACCGAAGCTACCAGCTACCAGCTACCAGTATTACTGACCATTATAAATACTGGTAACTGCAGTACCAGCAACAACTATAAATACTGACTTTATAAATACTGGTCCATTCTTTTCACGCCCCGTTCATTGTTCATTCTGACTTTGGTTTCGGCAAAAGCTAGAATGTAGAATGGATACATTAGTTTCTTAATTTCTATTTTTTACTCTTTTTTATCTTTTTCTCCTTTTTTTACTTTATATTATCTGTAGAGATATAATGATATCTTCCTTGTTTCCCCCTTATTTTGCTTTATTTTTCTTTAATTGAATGGTCCAGAAAAAGCTAATAGCCGTTGTAGTGCAATTAAAAACTAATAGATGAAAGCCAGAATCCACAAATATAAGCCGGATTGAACAACCCCTTAGCTTTTCAATCGATTTTTAACCTTTACTTCTTTCAGGCGTTACTATTTATTAGACTAATAAGATACAGTGAACGTCACCACAATTACGTTTCAAGGCGTCAATTCCAAAGCGATATACTCCACAAAAGCATGGAATTGGAGGGACCAATAGTTTCTCATTAGGTTTTTTTGAACTATGTCTTATGATTTTTTGTTGTGATTTTTGAATTTTGATTGTTTGTGAGAGAGAGTATAATAAAAAGATAGTCACATGCGATTTTAATTGATATAGTTTATAAATTCTATTTTAAAAAGATGTATCATTTAAAAGTTAAAAGTTAGTTAACTTAAAAAACAATAGCCAACAGCGATAAGCCTTAAAAAAAAACCCAGCCACATGAACCTGGTCCACGGGCACGGCCCGATTCGCCCCACGTCCCCACCCCTCCACGAGCGCCTGTCCCTCTCTTTCCCCCGTGCAATGCTCGGATCGGAGGCGAGAGCACGACGGGATCGGGGGAAGCTAGCGGCCAAAGCATTCGTGCTCCCGTAAACTTCCTCGCCTCGCCGTCGCCTTCTCCTACCAGCCAAAACGACGTTGCGTCGTCGCCTGCCTCCTCCTCGCCTGCTCTACCGAATAAAGCCAACACCCCGGCCCGTACCATCCGTTTCCTGAACCCCATGAGCCAATATTTCGGATCCCAGAACGCGGCGTTTTTCTCTTGTTGTACTAGCCGATAAGAAGTCAAAGTTCGCGCATATTTTTATGGGCGGATCCGACTCGACCCCAGCCGCAACCGACGTGGCGGTGGTGGTGGTGGTTGTGGGATCCCGCGTCGACGACTCTACCTCCGATCCCCTCCCTCCTCCGGCCGCGACTCCGGCCGAGGCGGCGGAGGCCAAGCGGGAGCCCTCGGGGGCAGCGGTGGAGGCTAAGCAGGAGGCGGCGGCGCAGGCCATGGCGGTCACCGTGGTGCGAGACGTCGAGACGGGCCCGGATGCGAGCACCAGCGGCGCCGCGGAGAAGCCTTCGTGGTTCACCCCTAAGAGGTACTACTAACCCGGAGCAGAGCGCGATCGATCGGCATCCTAGGTGTGGTAGGTTTGAGCTGTTTCGTTGCACGGGGTTTTTGCGGAGCTCGGGGACGGTGTTGATCTCAAATTGGGGCGATTTGGTTGTTTGGTTTGAAGAATCTGGCTTCTCGCGAGCTCCAATTGGACGCGCTGGGCGATAGCTTGTGATGATCGCGAACTATCGAGTTGCTGGCACGCATTGGTCCGAATTGTGTTTGTACTTTGAGCTTTTGGCGATGTCAGCTTTAGTTGTTTGATAATAACAAATCATTGGACATATGTGTTATGAAGTTCCATTACTTCAGTCGAAAATTTTCTCGTCAGTCTCTTGTTCCATTCGTGACTTGGAGTTTTAGAACTTATATGTTTCTCCCCGTTGGTTTGCTTTTGCGGTATGGATCTGCGTTATGTACAAGTTTGCTGTTGGCTTGATGCAATTTGAGGTGGTATAGAAGATCTTTTGTGTGTTATTTGATACCAGCTGTCAAACCCTTTTTCTTGCAAGATAGGTCGAACTAGTTTGCTGTGCATTCAAATTGGATTGGAGATATCTCTAGCTTCTCTTAGGTTTGATCATTTGTCGCCTCTGTTGTCCCTGTATTTTGTATTTTGTTTGGTGCTGCGCGTGATGTGGACCTCAATGTTGGCGAGATGGATGGTGGAGAGTTGGTGATTTGGTTGTTCTTCTGTTGTATGATCTTCTGATGTGAAACTGAGATTCTGCTTTACAGTCACAGTTGATCTTGTTAGCACATCATATCCTCACTATTCCTCTGATTTCACTGAAGTTTAAAGCCTCTTCAATGTGAATTTAGAGGGGATGGAGTAGGAGGGATGGCGATGCACTGCGCCACTGCCAATAATTCCAAGTTGTGTGGTCTTGAGTTCAAAAATTGTTCTTTATGCTGATCTCATTAGTAGTTTAGTACATCGTGCGCTCAGTATGCCTCTTAATTTTACTCATTATCTGAATTTAGCCAAGATTTTCATGTTGTGTGCTCTTGGGTTCAGATTGTAATTTATGCAGATTGCGTTAGTGTGGCATATTTTCAAGTTATGTTTTCTCACTGTATTTGAGGAGTCCATCTATGTTTTTCCTGCTTGAGTTAATTGTTTTTTATGGCTTCAGATTACTTGTGATGTTCTGCATAATCAACATGCTAAATTATGTTGACCGGGGAGCAATAGCAAGTAATGGTGTCAATGGTAGCCGCAAAAGTTGTTCTGGTGGCACATGCACCTCAGGTTCTGGAATTCAGTAAGTTCCACCATAAACTTTTCTACAAAATGTGATATTTTTAATCTTAATGTACTTGCTGCATGTCTTGGCTATTTTATATCATAAAATGAGAGACCTGATGAGGTGAAAGGCTCTTATTCTTTGCCAATTTGTAAGCTATTATATAACAGTAAATTTCTGTGCAATTTCTTTTGCAAGATCCTCTTCCCCTTTCGTGTTTTTGCTTTCCTGCCTGTTGGCGCCACTTGTCTTAATTTAATGTCATTTTAATAATTTATCATAAATCACCACTAATCTATCATCTTAAGTAGCCATAAGTTGGTCATGATATCTTGTGTTTACTCCTGATTGGCCTTACTCCATGTTCTCTACAGGGGTGACTTCAATCTAAACAATTTTGAAGATGGTGTGTTGTCCTCAGCATTTATGGTTGGGCTGTTAGTGGCTTCGCCGATATTTGCATCATTGGCAAAAGTGTTAGTTTCCTGTGGGTTCTTTTATTTTATTATTATTCCAATATTTCTCGGTCCAGTAGAAAAAAATACTACAGGTGCACAAATGCTCTTCAAAGAACAATACATACCACAGATTAACAATCTAAATTTTTTATGGTGTGATGGAGGCTAAATGCAGGTTTCAATACTGTCCAGCCTTTCAGAGTGTTATTTTTTTTGGCATGTGACAGATTGTCTCTCCTTGCAGACACAATCCTTTCAGGCTTATTGGTGTTGGATTGTTAGTTTGGACTATTGCAACAGCTGGTTGTGGGTGCTCGTTTGATTTCTGGTCAATTACTATATGTCGCATGTAAGTGTTTTGTCATCTCGAGTGATCTGTTGTTGTTTTAGATCTGTGCTGTTTTTTGTTCTAAAAAAATTTCATTATTCTAATCACATGATCAATTCTCCAACATATTGTTACTTAGGCTAGTTGGCGTTGGTGAGGCTTCATTTATAAGTCTTGCAGCACCATTCATCGATGACAATGCACCAGCAGCACAGGTTCTGTTTTTTTTCTTATAATACCTTTAGATTTCATTATGCTGAGTTGCGTGTATGTCTGAACAAAAATAATGGTCAAGTGTTCTTCTGGGAAATAATCTGCATATTTTTGCATATAAGTATTCCTCGCTCTTCAAACATTTTTGTGTTAGCTTACTTCATATATTTATTATGTAAAGAATATACATGCTTTTACTCGGGGTCATTATCTAGCAAAATAGAAGGAATCAATTATCAAATCCATGTAACGCATGCATGATTCAAAAAGGGTCATTCAAAATTTTTATAGACCAATATGGCATATAAAGATCATCTAATCAAGAACTAAAATGAGTCACTGTATTTATCTTACTAGTTTATTTTAAAGAACCCTTTACTAGTTGCTTCTAGATGTTGATTTAGGTGTTGAATTGCTCTTTGAATACATTTATCGAGCTATGCTGCACTATGTTTCCATGGGAGGTTTTGTTTTTAATAGTACTGTTGTTTATAATTTCTCTTGTCTTATGTCAGTCAACAACTTACCTTGCTACCAATTATGTTACCAGAAAACAGCATGGCTTGCTATGTTCTACATGTGTATACCCACTGGGATAGCATTGGGCTATGTTTATGGTGGGCTGGTAAGCCTTATACTACACTCTGTTTTTCTTACCTTTTAGTTTTGTGTCAAGTTATACAGTTTGAGTAACAAGTGCATCTTCAGTATAAGTTGACGTCCTTGTCACATGTTCTCTCTTGTTCAAAATTGTTGCATCTCATCAGGTTGGGAATAGTCTGCACTGGCGTGCTGCTTTCTGGGGAGAGTCAATTTTGATGCTTCCTTTTGTTATACTGGGCTTTGTAATAAAGCCACTAGATCTCAAAGGTGTGACTTTGTTTTATGTATGATTTTGGTTACCTGAGTTGACAACACTGCTGTTTATATAGTATTAGCAGTATTTTGGTACCCTGATCCTGATTTTCTTTCCTTTTTTTGGGCGGTGGCTTTGTTTACCAGGATTTACTCACAACATAATGACAAAAGAGTATGGCCCAATGCTTCATCCAGAGCTTCAAGATGAGACAAGTAAGTCCTTTTTATCGGTTTTTATTTGATGTGCTAATCCCTTTTCCCTTAAATTAGTTTTGTCCAAGGAAAAAATTTTACACCGTGTCTGTCTTCAGATGTGCTTCAATGCTCTCCCAAGAATGAAAAGTACATTTTTTAAGAAAAATGAGAGCCTGGTTTACAACCACACACTACACTAACCCTGGTGCTTTAAAATTTGTGCAATTTAGTTTATGGAGACCACAGAAGCACTACTCATTTTCCATTCTGTTCCGATTTTAAGAAACTGATTGTTTCTGTACACTGATTCACTAACAGGAGCCGAAATCATTTATAACATCTCTGCATTCATGACTCCTTGTATTTCTCTGCCTGTTTGTTAAACTTTTAAAAATTTGAATTACAGAGCTACTTCTGCAATGAGTTGAACCATGATAATCTGGCTTGACATTTATAAGGATTTAAACATTTTCACATGAAAATTAACATAAGGTTAAAAACTGAGTTTAGCTCAGCATGTGACTTAGTTTGGCTTTTCCTTAAATTTGAAATGCAAAATAGCAACCAAGTTTTTTTAGGGAACAAAATAGTAACTGAGTTACAATTATGTATCCTCTTCATGACAAAATAGCAACTAAGTTTTTTTTGGGAACAAAATAGTAACTGAGTTGCCCCCTCTTGGCTTCTGCGTTGTGTAACTTTTGCGGAAGCTCAAGCACGGTAAATGCACCCTTATTTGATTGCTCATTTATTTCTTTCCATATATGCCAGATAATGACGTGACAAAGCAGGGTGTGCCTCCTGGAATTGAGGATCTGGCAGAAAAACTTCCCCAAAAGTTTTCGTTGTAAGCACCTCCTTCCTGAAATATTGTTTTCTTTGCTTGTTAGATCATTGTCTTATTTCAGATATGCATTCACTTTATTTAATGTATTTCACTATATCTATACTTTATACATTGTTTTTCTCTGTTGTTCACGTGGGTAAAAATTAAACTCTGTAGTTACTTAATTGATGTATTGACCTGCTGGGTTCCTTCTGTAGCAAATAGCTAAGCTTACTGTCATTTTTTAAAATTCTTTTGAACATTTCTCATTTTAATCCTGCAGCTCCAGTTTTGGGAAGAAAGTTATGACCGAGATTGGTCACTTTGGGAAAGATACGAAAGAATTGCTACAAGAGAAAGTCTATGTCATCAATGTCTTAGGTCAGATCTCCTTTCATATGTTCTACAATTTCTGAAACTCAGTTATGTAGATCTCCTTTCATATGTTCTACAATTTCTGAAACTCAGTTATGTATATTGAGTTGGTCTGTTTTTATGCCTTTTAGGGAAATTGAAATCAACTTTACGCCTTTAAATTCTCTGAATTTAACCCTGCTATTGTGGTGTAGAAACTCAACTTTGTCTTGTAGGATTATATACATCATCCCTGAATATTGGACAAGAAGATTTTCCATCTATATAATACATGTAAATATAGTTAGAACGACTTATTATTTGTTCCATTTTTTCACTTCAGTTAAGTTCAATCAGTTCAACTCTTTTTTCTCGTCAGATTCGGGATAAAAATGTTACTCTTAATCCATAGGGTAAGTAGCCTATTGTATTAGTCACACCCTCAGTTTGCAACCCAGAATTATTGTAATATGCACTAATTATCCAATATCCTAAGTTTGCAATATAACTATCTTGCAAGAAGCATTCAAGTGCCTGGACTCCTCTGGTGCTTGACTCCATTTTGTTTAAGAGCAAAGAACCAAGCCAGCAACTTTTTTGACAAAAAAATTCTTTGCTAAACAATTCCTAGCAAGTTAAGGCAAGGATGTGGTGGCTGTAGGCTCTTCATTTGTTAAAATAAAAGGCAATAAGGTTCTCAGGTGGTACATTGCTTTGGAAATGAACCTAAAAGAGGCAGTTTTGGTTTTGCCTCCTCAGACGGTTTGGACTCCAAGATCTTTCCCCTTCAGCCGATGAAGGATGCTTGGATGACTGGTGGTGCAAAGTGAATCTTTTAGTCGATGGACAGGTGCAGAAAGGTTTAAACTCTCTGATCATCCTCGGAGCTTGGAGTCTTTGGAAGCATCGGAATCGATGTGTCTTTGATGGCTTGGCACCTAATCTAGGGGTGGCCTGGGCGCTCGCTACAGAAGAGTTTCTTTGGTGGAGGTTGGCTGGGGCTCGAGGGATGTCCTGCTTATCCGCCCTAGCCGATGTGGAGTCTTAGTAGATTTTGTCGCTAAGTTTTTTTTTTGGGGGTTCTTTTCCCCTCTTTTTTCTTCTATAATATAATGATACGCAGCCCTCCTGCGTGTTCGAGAAAAAAAAAAGATGTCTTTCACATCAAAATTTGATGTTTGGAACGATACTTTTGGAATAAATTTCATCTTCAAGTTTGTTATGAAATATATTCTGTTTGGGATTGGAGTTCATTGGCCTGTGCTATTCCAGGTTACATTGCCTACAACTTTGTCATTGGTGCCTATTCCTACTGGGGTCCTAAGGCTGGTCAGGATATCTACAATATGGTATTTCCTTGTAGTCTTTTACTGATGCATAGGGCAATATATCGTGGCATATAGCTATTTGACTATTAATTTTCATTTGGTCACCTCTTTTCTGTATGTGTGACCGCTGTAGTTCTGTATTTTATATTTAAAAAAGCCCATTCTGTTTGGTGTCCGTGTGAAGTTCAAGCGTAGTGTAGCAATAGCAATATTTTATATTATCACACTTTAATGCATTTTGTTCCACTTTCACTAGGTAACTTTTCTCATTGAACTTTGTTGTACCAGGCCAGTGCAGACCTAATGTTTGGCGGAATAACAATAGTGTGTGGAATAGTTGGAACTCTAGCAGGGGGTTTCATCCTTGACAAGATAGAGTCTACAATCTCTAATGCTTTCAAGGTAAGAGGCAACTATACAAAGTAATATGTTTATTTGATTGTCTACCCTTCGACATTGTATGTTGAAAAAGAACCAGCTTTTGTCCAACTGAAAGGGAGGTTTGTCGAATAGCTTGATTGGTGTGGGATTGTTCGTTACAGACTGTTCTGTCAGCACAAATATTCACCAACCCCTGGGTTTATGCTTTGGCATTGCTTTTTCACTAGTAGGTCAGGCTGCTAACCCCCAGATATTTGTGTTTTTTCTTTGGTTGATAACATGTAATTATTAGTTCATGTGTTGTTCCCTTTGGACATATGCCTAGGATTAGTGCTTTTGATTGCTTGCTTTGTCTTCTTTTGTTCTTTGGCATAGTGATGCTAGTACCATTTAGTTTGCATGGTAAAATTTCCTGTTTCCAAACCAGCCAGCAGGATATTGAACATAGGTGTATTAGTATATACTGAATAGTATATGTGATTCATATAAGTTTGGAGCAATGAAGCTGAAGGAAGTTGGTTCATATGGTGCTTACTACCGTCGTAACAACTGCAGTGATGTTTTGCTTACTTTTGTTCACAAGAAATCTTTTTCGTGCAGCTTCTTTCTGGTGCGACTTTTCTAGGGGCAATATTTTGTTTCAGCGCCTTTTGTTTCAAGAGCCTTTATGGATTCATACCCTTCTTTTCGGTTGGGGAGCTTTTGGTTTTTGCAACTCAGGTAAATTACTTTGTTCGGTTCTATATTTTCATATCACTTTAAATCGTGGCTTTTATTACCTAGCTGAGTTCTGCAATTATTATTGCTGATTTAGGAACACAAATGAATGTTATCCAAAATTAGTGTTTCATGTTCATCTTGGTTACCACTTCCCAAGATCTTTGTATCGAAACTGGCTTCTGTGGGTGCTGGATGTAACAAGAACATCTTTTTTTAATGCAAACTTGTTCCTATCTTTATGTACTTCTCTTGCCGATAAGCATTTCAATATATGGTAAATGCACACATGTGCCTAGTTACCTCAGCACATATACTTAGTTCTTTTAACTTGCAGGCACCAGTGAACTACGTATGCCTTCATTGTGTAAAACCAAGTTTGCGGCCGTTGTCAATGGCTATGTCCACTGTTTCAATCCATATATTTGGTGATGTGCCTTCTTCACCTCTTGTTGGGCTTCTTCAGGTACTTGTTCTTTGTGTTTGTTCACATTGTTTCATAGTAAAAAAAAATGACTTGCTCAGCAACTTAATTGCCCATTTGCCCACTACATAACGAAGAATAAATCCATTTTTTCATTTTAAATGAGATTGGCCTTTGTGCAAATATTCTGTTACATAAACTGTTGTCATATTGGATACATTATAGAATTTGAATTGCATCCAACACCACCTCGATGGTGATACTTTGAGTATTGCTGCATTACAGTTTCTTCCATCATTGTTTTACTGTTTGAACTCTGATGCAGGACAAACTCAATAACTGGAGAGCAACAGCGCTTACATTGACATCCATCCTCTTTATTGCAGCTGTATTTTGGTTTGTTGGTACGTTCTCTTAGTATAATAGTTGATCGCATAAAGGCTAGGCTCTGTGTTCTGTTTTCACATACTGATTAAAAGCCTACATGAATCGTGCCACTCTAGGAGCATGGTGTTGTTTCAACTTTCAACCACGTGAGTCGATCCTGCCAAAAAGTGAGATGCATGCTTACTTTGAAACTAAACCATTCCTTGCCTGAGCCACTACTATGCCTTAAAACATGTGTAGATTGAATACGCAACCTAGCAAAATTAGCTACCTCAAGGTTCTAAAGCATTTTACAGGCCCTTCTGTAGCAAATCTTTTAGTCTTGTTACAGCCGATAGAAAGTTATAATGTGTCCAGTGCAATTCAGTCCCACATTATGGGCAAGGAATGGTGTAATCGGGAAATTTGAGGGTGGAGAAAGACTGATGGTATTTAGAAGTCTTTTTCCGAGGATTACCTATAAATAATTTGTCTGTTATTTGTTTGCTACAACTAAATGAACAGAAGCGTTGCAAGAATTCTCTATCAGCTGACAACGATTCCCCCGTTGGACGTCCAGAACTAATTAATTAGTACTACATTGTGGTGTGGATTTGTAATACTTAAATTGAAGTTGAGATGTATTCTTTCTTTGCAGGCATATTTGTCCGGAGCATTGATCGTTTCAACGAACAGAGCGAGCATGGTCTTCCTGCCGTCCAGAGATCAAACCTCAAGCCATTGCTTGATGAAAACGATGAGGCACGGACATCTGAATAATCTGTGCAATTCATCAAATACTATCTTCTCTCTCTCTCTTGGGGGTTAATCTTAGCCGGATTATTCCTCTCGTGGCAGCACCATGTGAAATGTGAATTTGCATGTGCATTGGCTTGGCTGTACCTGTACATATAGAAAAAGGATCCTTTGCTTCATGATCTTCTTGACTTCTCTGTACAGACTACAGATACAGGCAACAGAGTATCAGAATTCCTTTTTATCAATGTAACACATTTGATGTGTACTACCATGCAACTTGGTTGATTAGAATCTTACAAAGCACGGTTTAGATGTGCTCTTTTTGTTATGTAAATAATTGTTTGAAAACTACAAATCTGGTGTTGGGAGATTTAATAGTTTCTCCCTGTGTTTTTTTGTAAGAGTAGAAAGTTTAGGATAATGCATGTTTTCTACTCTCCACTAGAAGAAATCTACGTAGATTTTAGGTCCCGCCCTAAATAGCTTCGGTTTTTGGCTTTTTTAAGCCAGTAACCACTAGAAATGCATCGGTTTTTAATTTGGGTTTTTTTTAGCTTTTTTGGCTTTGCTTTTTTCTCCTTTTTTTTTGTATTATCCGTAAAGATATAATGGTGTTTTCATTTTTTTTCCTTATTTTTTAATTAAATGACTTTAAAAAAAGCTAATCACCGCTACAGTACAATTTTAGCCGACAGTCGAACAACCAATTGGAGCGGCCCCTAAATAAACAAAATTATTTGAGAGGCTACTTTGTACTAGCGTTAAGATCTAGGAGCATATATGTTGGACTACTGTTGTAGTATAAGCATAACAGTGGGTACAGGGTATCCCTTTCTCCATAGGAGGAGATAAAGTTAGAGAGAGCTAACGACACGAGAGAGAAATTGTGTGTAAAATAAGTGGATCTTGCCCCCTCATAGCCCTCCTGGGGGTTTATATACATGAGTGAGGTAGAATGGGGGACGGACCGCGCGCGCCAAGTCTTCGTCTCACTGCAGACTTTGTCGACACTTGTCCGAAGGGCAGGGGACAGATCGCACGCGCTTCAAGTCCTCGACCCGCCACAGACTTCGTCGACGCCCAGACCACCTCGAGGTCGAGACTAGACTTCGTCGACGCCTACGACCACCTCGAGGTCGAGACCATACTTCGTTGACACGTCCGACCTTTTCGGGGTCAAGACTAGACTTCATCCACGCTCAACCCCCTCGTGGGAGAGGCTTCGACGACACTGACGCACGACCACCTTGTCGTCGTGACTTCGTCGACGCTCGTCCAACCACTTCGTGGTCATGACTTCGGTGGCATCTACGACCACGCAGCGGTCAAACTTCATTGGATTTCGCGCGGATGTCGTCTTCACCGAACCTTGCATGGTCTTCGCTATACTTCACCCGGTCTCTGCCGGACTTCGTGCGGACGTCGCCTTCGTCGGACTTCGTGCGGCCTACACCGGACTCCGCATGGTCTTCGCCAGACTTCACCCAGTCTCTGCCAAACTCTGCGTGGACGTTGCCTTCGCTGGACTTCATGCGGCCTTCACCGGACTCCACATGGCCTTCACCGGACTCTGCATGGACACCGCCTCTACTGGACTTCGAGCGGCCTTCACCGAACTCCGCATGGTCTTCGCCAGATTTCGCCCAGTCTCCTTCGGACTCCGCGCGGACGTCGCTTCCGCTGGACATCACACGGCCTTCACCGGACTCCACATGGTCTTCGCCGGACTTCGAGTGGTCTTCACCGAACCTCGCATGGTCTTCACCGGACTTCGCTGAACTCCGCGTGGACGTCGCGTGGCCTTCACCGGACTCCGCATGGTCTTCGCTGGACTTCGCCCAGCCTCTGTCGGGCTTCAAGCGGTCTTCACTGAACCTCTCATGGTCTTCGCTGGACTTTGCCCGGCCTTCGCCAGACTTTGCCCAGCCTTCGCCAGACTTCAAGCGGTTGTTACCACCGTCGGATACCGTGCACTGTGGCATGCATGCAATGTGCTCGTCGGGTACATGCCCTATCTATGAACATGATATGGTCATGGCCTTTTGCCACCAGCACTTCATGGTTGTAGGCTATCTACGACCATGACATCATCGTGAGTGTTGCCATAACCACTTCGTGGTCGTAGTCTCTTTCCGCGAACATGCTATGGTCGGTTGCCTCGCCACGACCGCTGCATGATCGTAAGCTTTTCTGCGAGTAGGATCCGATCACGAGCATTGCCATGACCACTTCATGATCGTAGGCCATTTGTGCGACCATGATCCGATCGGGTGCCTTGCCACGACTGCTTCATGTTCGTAGCCCTTCTCCTGACATTTTCCTAGTCGTCTAAGCCTATACCCAGGAACTTAGTCGTCCCGGGGGACTTTACGAAGTATAAATAAATCACACGTTGGCCTCGCGCCCCAGCGTACTCTATGGAGTATAAAGCACCGGGAACCTATTTATCCCAGACAACTCTATGGAGAATAAATAAATCGTACGATGATCTCGGGCCCTGCCGTACACTGCGGAGTATAAAGCATTGAGAACTTAGTCGTCCTAGACAACTCTACGGAGTATGAATAAATCACACAGTGGCCTCGCTCCCCGGCGTACTCTGCGGAGTATACAACACCAAGAAGCCGTCCTGGGCAACTCTATGGAGTATAAACGGCCATGCAGAGTCCACGGCCTCGGCGTGCACTCTACGGAGTATAGATGGTAACGCGGGACAGCATGCGCGGCTATACGTGCATCGTGTGCTTCGTGTATCCCACCAGGGAGTCCAGGCACGAGCCATAACCTCGGTAAGCCTCGCATGTTTCATGCGTCTCACCAGGAAGTCCGCCGCGCTGCTTCGTCCGACCACCTCGTGGTGTTGACACCTTGTCTGACCGCCTCGCGATCAGGACTTCATCCGACCACCTCATGGACGCTTCATCCGACCGCCTCGTGGTCGTGACCTCGTTCGACCACCTCGTGGTCATAGACACTTCGTCCGACCACCTTGTGGTCATAGACACTTCGTCTGACTGCCTCATGGTTGTCACTTCGTTCGATCACCTCGTGGTCGTAGACGCTTTGTTCGACCACCCTATGGTCAAGACTTCGTTTGATGCCTTGCAATCGTGACCTTACCCGACAACATTGTGGTCGTTGATGCTTCTCCAACTGCCTCGCGGTCGTGACTTCATTCGACCACCTCATGGCTGTAGACGCTTAGTCTGACCACCTCGTGGTCATGACTTCGTTCAACTGTGCGTGTCAAGGCTTCATCTCGCTGCCGACCTCATCGACGTCAAGTCCGAAGGGTGCGGGATGGACCGCGAGCGTTAGAGCTTTGTCTCTCCGCCGACTTCATCGCCGCCAAGTTCGAAGGGTGGGGGACAGACCGCATGTGTCAGAGCTCCGTCTCACCGCCGACTTTGTCAACGTCAAGTTTGAAGGGTGCGGAATGGACCATGCATGTCAAAGATTCATCTCGTCGTTGACTTCGTCGACGCTAAGTTCGAAGGGTGCGGGACGAACCACGCGCATCAGAGCTTCCTCTCGCCGCCAAATTCGTTGACGCCAAGTCCAAAGGGTGGGGACGGACTGCATGCGTTAGAGCTCCGTCTCGCCGCTGACTTCGTTGACGCCAAATTCGAAGGGTGCGGGATGGATCACGCACGTTAGAGATTCGTCTCGCCGCTGACTATGGACCGCATTCCTCTAACCACCTCGCGATCATCACCTCATTTGACCACCTCGTAGTCGTAGACGCTTCGTCAGACCACCTCTCGGTCGTGACCTCATTCGACCACCTCGTGGTCATAGACGTTTCATTCGACCTCCTCGTGGTTGTGACTTCATCCAACCACCTCATGGTCGTAGACCCCGCCCAATGACCTGGTGGTTGTGACGGACCATGCGTGTCAGAGGTTCGTTTTACCGCCGCCTTCATCAATGCCAAGTCCAAAGGTTGGGGGACTGACTGCGTGCTTCAAGGCTTCGACTCGCCATCTACCTCGTTGGTGCCAAGTCCGAACGGTGATGGACGGACCGCGCGCGTCAAGACTTCGTCCATGCCCGTCTGACTACTTCGTCGCCCTCGACTCCGTCTCTATGTGCCGCTAGTGTCGGGGCCAGGACCTCAACGGGATAGCCACGACTTCAGCGTGACTTCGTGGGACTTCGCTGCCCTCCTTGTAGGCATCGCCTCGGAGGGCCAGCCTGACTCACAACTTCTCCTCGGCACCGCCTGCATGGGAGGCGGGACATCGATGGGGTGGTTGCGGCTTTGGCATGAGCCTTCATCGCTCGTGTCTACATGCTACCCATGTTCGATGCACCACCTCAACACGGTGCCTCCGGCTGCATTAGTGGACTCCCCTGCCCTCTAAGCGTCACCTCAGAGGGAGCGCACCGTACTTGTAAAGGATGGCGCGTCGACTTCGAAAGCAGAAAACAAAATTTTTCTACCGCGCACACAAGGACATCATGCTTAAGGAGGGATCATGGATCGTTACCACCAGACGCGCAGTACCGCAGAAGAAGAGTTGAGAAGCCGATCCAACCACGCGCGTCGAGGTAGTAGTGGAAGTAGCCGATCGTCCCGAACCGATCGTCTCCTCCACGCGATCAACCACACCACGAGCGATCCAATCAGAGGTTGTTGATGCCGATCAACGCCGCAACGAGCGCGCCCCACCGGTATCCACACGTCCGGGCTGGAACGCCGATCGCGAGTGTACCAAAGACTCATGAGCGGCTAGGGTTTGGCTCAGAGGTGGCGGCTAGGGATTAGCTCGGGATTATCGACGTCCCCTCGCCCCCTCGCCTCCATATATATAGACCTTCTCACTTGGGCCTCGTGGACCGAGGCCCAATAGGAGTCTATCCGGATCTCTATCCAAATTGAGCCCACATCCGAATCACATTCAATTAGTGTTCCAACCCGTTAAGTGTGCGACCAGAGGTTCACGATACTTGGTCACGACGCAGAAACACCTTTCCGGTCACCCCGTTAATAGCGGCCTCTAGTAAGACATATTAACCCCAAAGTATACGTAAAGATCATATCTACCGAACTCGTAATGTTCTCATGTACTAATCCCTTTGCCTCACGATATAGATTAAGCTCAAGGCGAGACCGTGTCATCCTCTTAATAGCTCAATCACTCTCGATTCCGTGATGGATTATAAACTCGTGATTGACTCCTCAATCACCTTGGCATGGCCATGCACTTTCATAATCCATTACATCGAGGGGCCCGAGATATCTCTCCCATAAGGAGGGCAAATTCTATCTTGATCATTCACATCCCACTACATGTTTCATGGCAAACCCAAAGACTACTTTTATGACTACCCGCCACGGAGTAGTGTTTAGTAGTCCCAAAATAAGCTACTACGCATGCTGGGAACCATGATGATCTCAAGTCTAAGGATTCCACATAAACACTACTTGAAACCAACTGATGACACATGGAATCTCTGCAGTGTCTCATGGCGGGTCTATCCAACATATGTTCACTAACACATGTCCATATTATTGATTTGGTATCTCCATACCATGATCCATGAGATATGATCATCAATCAATACATATGCTGATCTTTGAATCATATTTGTTCCTCATATGAAATATAATCAGGGATCATTTAGAAATAGCAATATTTTGGCATTAAGAGTCTCATGAATAAGTCACATACTCATTGATCAATAATGATAATGTCTATTTCAAGGAACAAAGCAATGTATCATAAACATAGTATGTGATATATTCAACATCTCCATGTTGCCTCTAGGGCATATCACCAACAACTTGGTCTTGCCTCCATGCGCCGCCACGACCACATCAGGATCAGTCAAACAAGAACCCTGTTTTGGAGGGTTACAACGTCTAGATTCCCAGGGGTTGGAGCGAGCAGTTGCATCAGTTCGCCTCTTGGAACCTCTGTGCTTGTTGTCGGAGGACGGGGGGCTGGGGCAATCGATCACAGCAGCTCGTCCTTGGGACCTCTGCGCTTACTGACGAGCGAGTACTGTTGTGGGGGTAGTCCAACCCCCCGTGACTGGGCCTTGCAGCAGACCCAATAGTATAGGCCTAATAGTATAAAGGAATGTATCAATACACCTCTACCTTTTGTAATTATTAAGGGGTAGGATGGGTAGGATGAGCATTCTCCATCCTACCATACTCATGCATATAAACCACATGAGGTGTATAAGGGGATAAGATCCACTCATTTTACACACAAGCGCTCTCTCTCTCGTCGTTAGCTCTCTAACTCTAACTCTTCCTATGGAGAAAGATGTACCTTATACCTATTATTGTGCTCATGATATAATAACTACAATAGCTCTTCTTTCCCATGTGGTCATACGGCATGAATGGAGGATATCGAGCACAAGCACATAACAAATTTGTCGAGCTAATCAAAAAAAGAGAAAACACCAAGTTAACATTTTTTGTGCTCATGAGTACAATAAGGGCGTACTCATGTACGCACGCACTCAACACTGTACACATATACTTACACACATCCATATAAATACGTTCAATATACACGTTTAAGACTAGAGACGAAAACTCAAGATCTCCATAAGCACGAACACATATAGCTCGAAAATACAGCGTCACAGCTAGAAACCGGACGGACAAGCCTCCAGCCCTCCACTGACGGCCAACACCAACCGGGCAAGCCACGCTCCGCGGAAACGCCAAATTAACTAATGCGTACAATTCGACGCTCAAGCCATGGTACCAATTATTTTCCATACGGCTCGTACATTGGTAGGTCACTGGAATAAAAACCAGTGTCAGTGTGCCGACTAGAATGGCGCGTACCCCCCTACACACTGGTTTTGCTTTGCAAGGACATGTCGCAGAGCCACCACCAGGTGGTCCAGGCTGGGCGCAACTGAAACGAGTCGCGTCAGGCGAGCCGTCAATCCTCCCGATGATCCAGTTGCCCACCCCCGGCTCCACACGCAGAGGAAGAACAACTACAAAGCCTACAAGCGACATGTGTCTTCGACTACATCTATCTACTACGTACCACATCTATCTGCTACATAACCGGTCACCAAATCTAATAGTAATTATACAGTATAATTAGTCTATTATATAACATAACCAGCATGATTATATAGATAGCTAGCTAACAAATGGGAGCACATACCCACCCATAGACGTTTTGGGAACGCCGCCGACGCGCCTCCACGCCGCCCGCAAGAAGCCCGCCCAACAGCGCGCGGCGCGTGTCACGCGAATAACCGCACGGCCTGGGAGGTGTTTACCGTGTTTTCCGAAATTACGACAGGTCCTCGGTTCTCGCAAAAGTCCTTACAAATTTTTTGCCCTCCATTTTGCTCGATAGCCCCGCTGCTGAAATCACGCTGGTCCCCGGTTTTTACGCATGGTCCTCGATTTTTCGAAAACCCTCCGCCTTTATAGAAAATACGTTTTCGCCCCCGGTTTTTCCCGGAAAAGTCCTTTACCTTCCTCGAAAATACGTTTTCGCCCCGGTTTTTTTTGAAAAACTCCTCACGAATTATCGCTTCTTTTATTTTTTTGCGTACGGTAGCTGGTGCGGCGTAGCGCCGCGCCTACGTGGCTAGTATTACTTATATATGGCCGAGCATATCTGTTTTTAGAATACTGAATAGTATATCAGCCAAAATAACTAAAGAACGTTCAAATTTCATCGCTTTTAATAGGGAAAAAACCATGCTTTATTCTTCAAGATAAATTCGAAAGTCCTCTTTTAAACAAACAAACAAACAAACTCGAAGGTAAAGATACTTGTGCGCTCCTGAAAAGTGAAAATTGTTCTGTAAAAATTACTATTGTCTTGCTTGTGCGACTAAAACCATGTGAACCAGTAAACCACCTCTTGGTGAGTGATAGAGTTATATATGTGTGACTCTATCCACTGTACTTTAAATCCTAGTGGTCATATTTATGCACAAGTTAGTGTGTCTTGATAGGAACTTTGTGAGGCTGCAGATTTATCCTCAGCTTCTATATTTCTAAACGTGTGCTTGGAATGTATTCGTGTGTGTACGTGTTTGTTTTCCTTGTAATAAAAACAAAATCACACCAACAAAAAATTAAAATGTATCTAAGTCAATATTTTTGTCATAGTTCCCCTCAAAAAATATTTCCGTCCGAACACAAAATGATTCCTTGCAAAGTCGATTTCTAGCAAGACACCTGATAATCAGCAAAACTGTACCAATTATTACATTTGAATACACAAGTAACGTATTAGCAGGGCAAAAAAAACACAAAAATTTGTCCATAAAACTCAACCCCTTTATAAGTCTTTCCACCCCAGGGGCCAAGCGGACAAGGGCCTATCGATCCCCACCACTCACCACTCCCCACATATCTGTGCACCACCCGCACGAAAGCCATCAGCCATGGCTTCTCGCGACGCCGCCACCTTCCAGCTATACCGGCCTATGGCAATGCCGACGACATTGCCCCAGTCAACGACAATGCCGTTCAAGGCCGCACCCGCGGACTCCGTGGTGCCAGCGCCGAGAAAGGCGGGCGGCAAGGACCGGCACAGCAAGGTGAACGGGCGCGGGCGGCGCGTGCGCATGCCGATCGTGTGCGCAGCGCGCGTGTTCCAGCTCACCCGCGAGCTGGGGCTCAAGTCCGACGGCCAAACCATTGAGTGGCTGCTCCACCAGGCCGAGCCCTCCATCCTCGCCGCCACGGGGTCCGGCACCATCCCCGCCGTCTTCTCCTGCTCCTCCGCCCCGTCCACCACCACATCGGCCGCCTCCCTTCCCGGCAAGCGTCCGCGCCAGGACCACGAGGCGCCGTCGTTCTGGGAGGCGCTGCAGCCGGCACGACCCGTGGCGTGGGGCCTCTCGCCGTCGCAAGAGGCGCAGGCGTACGGGTCGGTGGAGCAGGGCCACCAGCTCAACCTGCTCTCCGCGCTCTCCGGAGCCGCGAGGCGACCAGAGGAGTCGTCCCGGTGACTGCCGCAGCTTTGCTACGTGATTGCATGCGCTGACGCTTGGGTGTAGTGCGCGTGGTTAATTGTTGGAGCCGGGTGTTCTTACTGTTGTGTGGCTTGCCGTACTTTCTCGTTTCCATTAATCCGTGCTTCTTTGCGTGCATTGTGTGTTTGCTTTGCGTGATTTTCGGTTGGAGAAGAACCAAGAATGCGATCAGAGGTAGCAATTGTAGATGAAGTCCTTGGAGTTTACTCCATTCGTCACATTGTCGCATTGTTGTGTGCCACTGCCATGGTTCTGTGATGTGACAACGGTGCTTGGTCCAGTATTGTCATTGGCAATTGGCACTACGGCAACTGATCGAACACAATGCTGGTGTGTCGTTCTTGTATGGCTCGCTTGTTTTTTCATTAGAAATTTATCTACAAGATCACATTGTTGGTCATGGACTTCAGCACAATTTGTCTTCTTGATGCATTGCAATTGTAAATAAAGGCTGGTGAGATTGGCGGCTTCTGTGGCAACTGTCAGGCAAGGATGAAACATCCCACTGCGCACCATTTCATGGCAGACTGCACTTTCCTGCAGACCAATGATAACGTCGGGGTTACTTTTCTTTACTTCTCAATCCACATGCTATTCAGTCGAAGCCAACGAGCAAGACATCCACATGCTAGTGTTTAGTAGATTTACTTTAAACATGAAATGCTTTATTTCTGCACCGGGGCAAAAGCTGCCGCTGCAGCTCGCTCTGCTACGACCTCTGCCGCTTTGCCCCAGAAAGGTTCAGGCTGTTTCTCTGGGCATGATTCGTGTCAAGCTGTAGGGCATTTGGACTGGATAGGTGGCCTACCTTACGACCATGCTTACAGATTTCTGCACATGAATGGTTTACTTTCCAATTGCGATCATCGCAGATTTCTTGAACTGTTAGTACAACCAGCACATTACATATTGGTACAGAACAGCAATGCGATATTGGCAGTTTGGCACAACATTTGTTTAGCGACTGAAGAGAGAGGGAGAGAGAAGCCGCTGTCGGCTCCGACCTCTGACGGCTGTCCACCGGCATCCGGCTGGTTGGTGGCAGCCAGCTGTATGCTCTGTTCTGAGGTAGGGGCGGAAATCAGCCGAGCCGAGCTAGCTCGAGCCAGACTCATTCGAGCTCGTTCGAAGCTGTGGCTCGGCTCGGCTTAGCTCGTTTAAGAAACAAGTTAAAAGTCCAGCTCGACTTGGCTCATTTCTTGGCTCGAGCCAGCTCGCGAGCAGCACAATTCAACACAGAGCTTGGCTCATTTTAATTTGTATGGTTTCAACACAGCACAGCAGCAGGCAGCAACACAGTATAGTAATTGATAGACAACATTAAAAGTAGAACTTAAGTAGTATACTAATTGGAACAGAAATCGGCATTGGATACTCCAAAATGCAACATCCAGCGGCATTCAACAGCAGCAGGTAGTAGGCCATGTGATGTGTACGTCTGGATGCCTCCTGTCCTGGCCCTCCTCTGCATTCAACAACAGTATGCATGAAGATTTCTGAAATATTTGTCAGAATGTGGAAAACAAGGACAGAAGATATACAGGAACATCTAACAACTAGAACACACAAACACATTGGGATGCCATGGAAATTAGATATAGAAGTGAAAGTAGTACCACCCACTAGTTGCTCTCTACGGCACTTTGAGGAAAACGTATGGTATCAACGTCATCCTCATCATGTTCTTCCTGAAAAGAGGCATGATATTCGAGTTAACCATGACGTAAGCTGATAAAAAATCCATGAAGAGTGCAATATAGAAGAACCCACCACAAATATAGGAGGTCTCATGTCATCATGTGCACCTCTTATCCAACTAGACGCACACACCAAATACAGAACCATAGCCGGATGTACAGAACTCCGGTAGTCATCTAGTACTCTACCTCCAGCACTACAAGTTGATTCTGAAGATATAGTGCTAGCCGGTACAGTCAAGAAATTCTTAGCCATTTTTGACACTGCCAGGAATCTATGTGCATTCAAATTCCACCACTCAAGCAATTTGAAGCCCTTGTTATCTAACCTCCCATTCACTTCATCTAGGTAAATGAGCAACTCTGACTTTGAAGGCTCGGTAGAAGTGGCACGCAAAAATGACTGAAACTGAGATAAGACTGAGGATAATGAGCTGGTAGTACCCATAGTTGAAGAGGAGATTACATCACATGTACTAGCCATCTTGCTGTGCCGATGTTCCATTTCAAACTGTGAGTACAAGTCTTCCAACTCGACCTTCACATCATCAAGCTCTTTTACAGCTTTTGAGGGCAAATACATTTGGTTCATAAAATCATTCATAAAACAATGAATACGTGATAGCTATGATATATCACACTACAAAATCATTCACAAAAATGAGAGACATTACACTACAAAACATCAACAAAAAAATTAAAAAAAACACCTCACCGAGTCTGCCGGTTGCTGAGTTCATGAGGCGGCTGGGAGCTGACGAGGTATCGACCGGTAGCATGCTCGCCTGCTGGTGTAGAGTCGGAGGCCTTGGAGTCGGTCGACTTCTTCCCTCGCACACAAGACTCCATTCTCCGTTGCGTGATCCATGGCATGGGAGTCGGACAAGGAGTGGGGGAAGCACAGCGAGGCCGAGGGGGGATAGCACGGGGACAGGGCCAGGGCCCAGGGGAAGGACGGGTCGACGGGGAGTGCACGTGGCCAGGGGAGGATGGGGCATGGCGGCGCGGTGGTTGGGGTGGGCCGCACAGTGGGAGGGGCAAGCGGCGCGGTGAAAGGGGATCGACCGAATGCAGATCGGGAATTTGGGAATGGGAATTTGGGTGTGGCGGCCGAAGGGTTAGGGTTAGGTTAGGGGATCGACTCATCCGCAACTGCACCTCCAAGTCAATTGAACGGCTGCAAGCGTCTCTAGCCAATCCAACGGCAAGATTGTTCGGCCTGGTCCGAACGTCACCGTCGCCATCGACCATCTAAAATCGATCGAACGACGTGGAATGAAAGAATGTTCGAAGCGGTCCGAACGTCTCCAAGACGATCGGGTGGTCGGCCACACCGCACGGTCGACTCCTGAGTCCCTGACTGTGAGCCGCTGCACTGCACACACGAGCTATAGCTGAGCGGCTCGAACTCGGCTCCATTTTTTTTGCGAACCGCGAAGGAGGCTCGATTTAGCTCGAAATTTTACAAGCTCGAGCCGAGCCGGCTCAGCTCACAACGAGCTTGAGCCGAGCTGCGAGCCGTGAGCTAATTTTTCTGCCATAGTCTGAGGTCTATGGACTGGATAAGTGGATTTAGCAATGGCTGTTGGAGACTTGGTAGTTCTTGGTACCAGACGACTTAGGTTCTTTTGGCTTTGACGTATGGTTTTTGGCTGCGGCTAATAGTTTTTAGATATTTGTGAGATAGAATATGGAGTAACAAAAGCTCACGTGTGATTTTGGTCGATATAAATGCAGTCGCTATAATATGACCCCGCCTTAAAAAGTACTCAGTTTAAAAGTTAGTTACTATAAAAAAATCAAAAAACAGCTTAAAAAGATATTTAATTTAAAAATTAGTTAATATAAAAAAATCGAAAAACAACGTTCGGAAGATGAATAAAAGAGCCCCGTCAGCAGCCGTGCGTACCGGGAGCATCGCATTGGGTTGGGTCTGGGAAAAGATCTGCTGCTTTCGCGCACTGTGCTGGGCGCCTGCGCTTGCTGCAGTACGTGTCGATAGGGGGTGGAATTGCCAGCGGAGTGGGGCTGACCTCAGTACGTTTCCTACTTCCGTCGAGTCGCTGTCCTACACAAGCAGCGTGTGAGTGGTGAAGGAAACAGGGTTCGAGAGTACAGGTAACGCGCACTCTTTTGCATGAGTGTCATGGCTGGGAGAGCAGTATGTTTCTTTCCAAGCAGGGGATCAACTATTTGTTATGAATATCCATGTAAACCTTATGAATATCCATGTGAATCCTACGGCCTACTGAGCTGCGGGTATAGCTCAGTTGGGAGAGCGTCAGGCTGAAGATCTGAAGGTCGCGTGTGTTCGATCCACGCTCGCCACATTCTCTCAATGCTTGCTCTGCGAACTTCCTTTTTCAGACCTTGTGAACATCTGCCGATGGTCATGTATTTTTTCGTCTCGATTCTCGAAGATATACTTTTAGTCCTGAAAATATACTTTAGCACAGTGTAACCTTCAAGGCAGATAGCTCTTCAGTTCATAGATCTCTACCAGCTTTCTATGATGTGCTTCATCACCACTTCCAGACCGGTAGTCATCATTCGCTGCATCACCAATCTTATCGTGTGCTGCATAGCTTTAACTCTCAGTCCATTCCTGAGAGCCAGGGAAAACGCTATAGGTTTTAAAATTTTACTACCCCTCACTGGTATGGCTGGCGGTTACAAAAAATTTCGGAAAATTTTGACCGAAAAAATTTGAAATTCAAATATGAATTTTGTGAACAATTTTAGGTTTTTTATAAAAACTATGGATACTTGTGGAGATAAATTAAATATTTATATATACGTGAAATAGAGATGAAAATAAAGCTGAAATTTGATGTGTTTTTTGTATTTCAATTAATCTTATTTGAAATGTGAGCCCTACAACCGAAAACCTCTCAAACATTGTCCTTACCGGCCCTCACCGATATGATCAGTTTTTGCTACTAATCGCCGAAATTTCACCCGTAGCATTTTCCCTGCTGAGAGCAAGTGTTATAGGGCCTGTTTGGCAACGGCTGCGGTTTGTGGCTTTTGGCTGAAATTTTTGAATTTTGGCTGTTTACGGTACAAATTACGGAGAGAAATACTTACTTACGATTTTGGATGGTACAGATGTTGGGCTTTTAACGTGTACATCGTTTAACTTGTAGACCTCGTCTTGAGAAAATACTCCATTTGAAAGTTAGGTACTGTAGCAAAAATCAAAACCGTCAGCTTCGGAGGAAAAGAACAGGCCCATTCTCGAATTGTGAAGCTTCACGAGAGGGGGGGAAGCCTATCTGGGGCCACTCGCAGCCACCCAGGCTTTGGCAAGGCTGCCTGACTTTGAGAGAACGGACAGCTTTTTGTTGCTAGAGAAACCAAGAGCAGGTCAGCGTAATAATTTGATGCCACTGCCTGATTGCCTCTGCACTTGTAAAAGCTACTCTATCTAACACATATTGGCTCTTTTTAAATCACCCAGTGTGTAAGTCCTAGGGCATATACAATACATACATGGTAGCTCAAGTGGTAGCCCCATAAAAAAGGTATTCTACATCGTTCAAGCCAGCTGGATTTGGATCTCTGCCGTCCAGGTCTCGACACTAGGGCTCACGTCGCCGCCATGGAGGGTCGCTAGTGGCTAGGGCTCTACATAGTCGCCCTGCCCCAGTGAAGATCCTTGCCGCCGCCCAAAGAGTCGCCGATGGTCGGATCCAGCTGGATTTGGATCTCTGCCGTCCAGGTCTCGACACCTCGAGCAGATCCCGATGCCATAGTCCTGATCGCGGCCTCCTCTGCCTTCCTAGTCGCGACCGCCGTCTTCCCGTTAACGACCACACAATTTGGCTACATGACGACGAGGTGCAATTTCCTTACCTTCTCAGCACCACACACTCTCCCCTCCGAGGCACCCACAGCCTGCAGAAGCTCTACTAGCACTTTGCAAGCCACCGTCTCCCTTTTTACCGTTGGCCTTACGAGGCACCTGGGCGGGGGTACTGCGTTGTACATCCCCTAACTAGCTGCCACCAAGCGCGCATAGAATGACACCTCGCTTTGTTGACGTTGATAGTAGCGACTTAATAAGGGAAAAGATGCATCAGGATATGTACTGGCATTCTTTACCTGCTGTTGGTGCGGGGCGCGGAGCTATTCTGTCGGACCTCTACCCTGGGTCCAGCTGTTTTGGATGTACAATGCAGTAGCTTACACTTTACAGTGCAAAAAAAAAAAAAACAAAGGAGAAGGAAGAAAGTGATTGAAGGTTAAAAAGCAAAACGCATTTGCCCCCATGCAGGATCGGAACTACAGACCTTCAGTTCACAAGACTGACGCTCCACCACTTAGTTATAGGGGCTAAATCATCGCATTTTGCATCTTCCAATTTATCACGAAATTTTCAGATTATCATGGGGATTCCGATCTAGCAATAGTGAAATATGATAGGGGTGACCCCGTACTCGCTCACAGGTGATGACATGCATGCACGATTCACAGGGCTGCAGCAGTGCGGAGCTAGGATGAAAATTATCTGGGGTCACTGCTGCATCATACATATAATAATATATATAATTTTCAAATAATATTATACTAAATAGTAATATATATGGCAATTTTTAGAATCAATAATTCAATATAACTGATGATATTATACAATGACTAGGAAGTAGCGCTCAAAATGCTTATCAAAACGAAGAGCGAAATCATATTGGTTAACTGTATTGAAGTGAAGAAAGTAAGAGCCAAATCATGAACAAAAGTTAGCAAAATACATCATCTGACCTCAATGGCCTATAAAAAGAGAACAAATTAAAATAAATTTTTGAACAAATAGCAGAGCGATCAAATGAAAGTAAATGCATTACCTTTTAATAGTGCCATCTAGAGGATCAAACTAGCTGCTTGACATTGTGTTTGTAAGTTGTAATCTTGCGCTTACATATGATGCAAAATGTTGTATACTATGTGCTTGCTGTGATGCAAATTGCTTTATGTTGGAATTTGAGTGACCTACGATAATGTTGGGAGGCATGGTAATTTTACTCCTCATATGAAATCAGGGTTTGGATGTAACCGTCTAATTCTGCCCTTGTTTGGTTCTTTGGCGTAGGTCATTGCTGAGATCAATTGGTGTGGAAGACCCAAAGGTGAAGACGGTAAGTTTGTCCTGTTTGATTCTCATATTTTCTCCAAAGCATGCATTCACTGGCCCTTTTCTCTGGCTGGTTAAGGTTTCCTTACTATTTAGTGCAAACTGCTAATTAAGAGTCATTTGCTTGCTTAAAATGATAAGGGAAATTAGATATTAGGGTTTATGTTCTGCATTGTGTGAACTTGTGGAACAAATAGCTTTTTTTTGTTAGAACTCATGGAAGAGCTGTCAACAATTGCTAAGATTCCCTTTTGCTGATTACGATTATATTACTAACTAGCCTCTGTAATGCATGATGTTGTTATGTTTTTATTGTACTTTAATTTTTACTATTATGGACCTTTATATTTTTTATTAAATAATATTTTTGTAACTTCGAATACACATTTCAAAATTCCTAGATCCGCCACGGCTAAAACGTACCTAGCCGAAACGGCACCGGAGACAGATCTCCCATCCAGATCCGAACCGTCAGTCTCCCCATCCGACGACCACGCCACGCGCGCAGCCGAAGACAGCTTCTGCAATCTGCGTCTGGTTCCCTGGCCTTCTCACCTCCTCCGCTCCACTCGCGAGTCACGACTCCGCGCCGCCACAGCCGCGTCCCCAGGCCGCGCGCGGTGCGCCCCCACTCAGCCCTGCTTCTGCTTGCCCTACGCCGCGCCGCCACCGTTGCGGCCACTCCGCCCCCAATCGCAACGTTCGGCACCCCTCCCGCGGCCTCTCCACGCCCACCGCCTTCGCGTCGCGCTGTAGCTGCAAGCCGCGCCGTCTTCGGCGGCACGCCGCGCTCGCCCACTCGGTCTTCGCCTGCACCGGCTGCTGCCGGTGCTGTCTCCAGGTACCCTTCCGTTGTTTACTCCATTCGCGATAAACCACAGAGCTTGGTAGTTTTTCAATATTCGAATTTACGACTAGATTCTCAGTGTTGTGATTTATTTAGTGAATTAAGGGGGAGGTGACACTACCGATCGGAATTCTGTTGAAGTTTGCAAGAACTGGCAGTTGCTATTGCAACTTCTAGCTCGGGAACTGTACAAACTTAATTTGTGTTCCAGTACGAGATAACGCTTGTCAGAAGCAAGATAAAAATAGGGAACTTTTAATTTCCAATACGTTGGATTTGTTTCAGAGGGGGTTTTGTTTCGCAGAAAGAGAATCACCATAATCCAAGTCGCACTTTGTTTCTCCTTGAGAAGTCTTTTTACTTCTATCATTTATCAGTTCTGCTCTACCATCAGTGAAGCAGGAAGCCGTTAGTAGTTTCTGCTATTACCTGAGTAGGGTTAAGTTATTTGATCTTGCAATAGCTCTGTTAGTATCATGCTAACAGCCACTGTTTATGTGTTCATAAAAAAAAATCATCAGTGGCTCTCAATTGCCTATCTGTAATTGCAGAGCAGTGCATGGCGGTGACACCGCATCATCGGCTATATGAATTTGCAAAGACTGCTCTTGTCAAAATTTTTGCCTTTCCTTATGCCACGGTCTGTTATATCCTCCTCTCTTTCCTGATCTTCAATTCATTCGAATCAGTGAGCATTCCTGATACTAGCCTTTGCTTGTTGTAAAATGTTGGAAGGTCTGTGACATGTATTGCGATGGTGGAGTGGATACAGACAAGTGGGGTGATGCCCAAATTGGTCACTACATAGGAATCGGTAGGCTCACTAACTCTAACCTGAACCCTACTTTTTTTAGACCAACCCGCTGCTTTCTGTAATAGATGCATCAGCATCAGGTGTCAGTGATGCTCGTGAGATATGGGAGAACAAAAGGAAACCTTTCACTGCTGAGTTCATCGAGTTGGATCCTTCTGCTGTACACCCTCCCTCCCTCCATCCCTTCCTACTCATGCACAAACATACCAACACACTGGCATAAAGTGCTCAGAGCTGACAGTTATGGTGGTTTGTATAACAGGATGACTTTGAAGCTCAATTGCAAGAAAAGGGCATCCAAGCAGATATAGTTAGCTGTATGCGGCATTTACAGGCAAGTCGGTTGTTCTCTACCTCTAGAACATGATGTACTTTTGAGCTTGACTAATCTTCACAGTTTATCCATGTTGAACGATAGTTATGCTTCGAGAGTGAGGAACGAGCTAAGAAGCTTCTGAATAACATATCATCATTGCTCAAACCTGGAGGCTATTTTCTTGGCATAACTCCTGATTCATCTACAATATGGTACGATCACCTCATGGATTTGTTCTGATGTCTTAAATTGTCTTTCTTTGTGCTATTATTTAAAAGAAAGCTTATCTGTGGTCATCCGACATCATCAAGTGAACCTTTAATACACTTTCTCTGATTAAACTTTAGCATGCAATGTGCTTGAATTACTCTGTTCTGAGTTGCATGATATTTTAATTTTTGTAGGACAAAATATCAAAAGAATGTTGAGGCTTCACATAATAAGGGTCTGAAGACTGTTCCAAATAGCATTCGCTCAGAGAACTATATCATTACTTTTGAAGTTGAGGAAGAAAAGTATGAGCTGAACATGTGTATTTAAATAGATCTGGAAAGATTTGTTATCTTGAGGAATCATATGCAAAATGTTGCAGGTTTCCTTTCTTCGGAAAGAATTACCAACTCAAATTTGCAAATGAAGTAATGTTTGAGAATCACTGCCTGGTCCACTTTCCCAGCCTTATGAGGTTATCCTTTCCTTTTTTTTTTAGAGTACAAAGGAGGACGCACACACGCTTATCCTTTACTCATTTATTTTCAGCATTTTGTTGTATAGCCTTACTTTCTAACCTATATGCCCTTTAAACTCCAGCAACTTGTGTCATAAGATTTTCACAATGTTAGATTATGTTGAAACAGATTAGCAAGGGAGGCTGGACTTGAATATGTAGAGATCCAGAATTTAACTGAGTTTTATGATGACAACAGGTGCTTGTTTCCTTGAAATCATTTAGTAAATGATGCTTCATAGTAATTTTATTGTCTACTTGCATTGCTTTAAGTTACTTCATTTATCACCTCTGGTCCAACGAAAAATAATGTGATCACTATACTAATTAATGGTTGATATTCAAATCTGATAATTATTTTTTGGTTCTGATTGACTCCAGAACACAATTTGCTCCAATGCTTGGTAGTTATGGTGCCACTTTGGTGGATCCTCGTGGAAAGCTTGTTGCTCGTTCTTACGATATTTTAGGTGGCATCCTTTTTTTCTGAATTGAATCCAGTATAACGTCCCAGTTTACTCAGTGCTTAATCTGATTTCTGCAGGCTTGTATTCAACTTTTGTATTCCAGAAGCCTGATCCTGATGCAATACCACCTATTGTAACACCCGATGTGCATGATCCTGACAATGCTCATGAAGAGGTCTGCTCTTCCACACTAAGCAGCTGCAGATTTTAGTTTTCTGCTTCACTGGTAAATGTTGGTTAACACTTGATTGAAACAGCAGGAATGGCCCTGGCGGCAGCAGACATCAGTGGATGATGGGAGGCGCTCACAGGCGGACACGATTCCCATGGATCATGAGAAAGGCATCCTGGGTCCGGGACCTGCAGATATGAGGCTTTAGTTTGCAGGAAATCGAGGAAATTCAGATGTACCGGCAAACTAGGGGCAATGACACTCCCTTGATTGGTGGCGCATGATAATGCTCTGTTTCTGCCCTGACCTCTCGTGGTTCACAGTTTTATCATAAGTTCACGCAGATGGTTAACGCAAGATTGGATATCCGTTGAATTCTGCCGGGCCAATTTCAGATATGTGTGATGAGCACAGCGTTGCAAGTAGTTGTAATACCAGGTGCTAAAAGGTACTGTACATTTGGAGAATGAGCTGCGTGCACTTTGTCTAACATGACTTGTAAGATTTTAGTGTAAGATCAGCATGCATATCTTTCGAAACAAGACAAGGGTAGTTAATGGGTTTGCCGGCTTCTAAACTCTACTGATCTGGGATTAACACCTTGGACAAAATTGTGTATCTTACCCAAAATTGATTGATCTTTTTTTCCCGAATTTATGGGCTTCATTAGGAGGGGTTGGTCCCCAACATTTTTTCTTGTCAGATTCTGAGCTTGTTATCCAGAAATACGTCTGAAAAATGCTAGATCCAACCACATGGCCAAGAGCCAGATAGGGCCAGATAAGTAGATGACATACAGCGCTTCAATGCTTGGGTGAGGTATGCATGATTGTGTATGGCTAGTCCATTACCCGTAGAAAAAGGTCGTACGACTGGTTCATATCTGAATATCTGATATGGTAGCAGAATACATCACTCTTCTCTGTCTAGGCTGTCAGGCCATGAAACATGTCTTACCCAACACTTCTCATCAACCTTAGGCTCCGCCCGTTTCGGCTTCTGATTTCTGGTTTATTTTTTACTATTCATAAAATTCGTCTTTTTCTGAACCGTTACGGTAAACAACATATATTTAATAAAATAACTATGTGATAAACAAGAGTAGACACGTTACAACTGAAACATAGGACCTCACGCCCGAGAGCTCCCGAAACCGTGTGTTTAGAAGCATACTTAAGTTTGCAAATAAAACAAAACTGAGGAAATATACATTACTATAAAAGCTTCGTAACGTTCATCATCAGTTACGAAAGTTCTATTGACCAAGTTTTATATTGGTAAGCTATTTTACTAAAGTAATATTAAGAAAAACATACGTGATGTTCTAGATCATTATTATTGGATGTGATATAGAGATGCTACTACCATTCAATGCATGACGCCGCCTCATTAGTAACCTAAAAACATAAACAAAGCAAGCGTGAGTCCAAGACTCAGTAAGTACATAACAGAACAGTAAACATTAATATACATATGATACCATCTTACAACACATTTCATTTACCATTCATTATCCATTAGCTCTTTCATACACAGCAACACTTCATTCTTCATTAACTTTTCTTCCTCGTTACTAAGGCCTTCGCACGAGCCGTCTTCATGCTCTACTCCCGTGGAGTACCTACCAAAGTAGGTCTTACTCTTTTCACTCTCGTAGGAGGTCCACACCAAGTAGACTATAGAAGCCACTCAGGCCATATATTTTCATGATATGCATGCATATAATGCCACAAGTATCTTTAGCATCTAGCATGTAACATGTACCATTATTTATCGTCATGCCATCAACTAAGGGCCATTGTAATACTACCATGAACAATAATAATCATCGCATAACAGAAGGTAGAAATTGCATCAGGCTTAAGTAGTAACAACCATAAACCCAATTTACTATTTTACCATGCACTTGTTTGATTAACTTTATGGACGATGCATCGACGACACTGATCCAAAAACTCCACTTAAACAATCATCACCCATCTCAATACATCACTTACGCAATGCATACACACACAAACGAACAACATCACCAGTACGCGCAAATCTAACACATACAACCCCTTTCACCAGATACCTTCCCGTTGTCTCGGTGATAAAATGTTCATAACTTACCATCTACCCCACCAATCAGGGGTTTAAGTACTATACAAAACGGCCATGAAATTATCTACAAGTTCTTAGTAAATCAAATTATCAGGTTATCCCCTCAACATGCCTAAAATCTCAGTAGAAGGTACTGCACATGGGATCCTCCTTCTAACCTTGTTCTAGTCAGTCCAAACTCACCTACCTTGCTAATCCCCTAGTCTAACCTCTACGCAAAATGATAAACCAACATGGGAAAATGGATTTGAGGTGTTACCGTAGCGATGAATAGCTAGATCAGGGTACCTTCTTCCTCTCCTTGGCTGGATCTGAGAGGGGTAGCGTCAGGAACAAGAGGAGGAGGCGTCGTTGGCAAGCGTCGGTGCACGAAAGGCGGCATTGACATGAAAGGGCGCCGGTAGCTCGACTGGGGGCGAGCGCATAGGGAAGGGAATGGATAAGATTCTTGCCCTTTCCCTGGCATCCCTTATGAGGAGGTCGGTGTGGGCTAGGCCAGCTTGGCTTTGGGCCTAGGCCCGCTGCCCCTAATCTTCTTTTTTTCTGGTGTTACACCCTGTTTATCATATGGCCACTTGCCAGAGAACAGGGCATGATGTGGATACTAGCAACTTCCTTCGCCAACCAACTTAAACTCATATGGAAATTATGTACATCCAAAATGAAGTTGATAGTTGAAATTGGTCGTTCACCTTTCCTAGTGATATATGCATGGTTACTCTACTATCACGGGCGGAGCTAAGTTGGCTCATCCGGTGTCACAGGACATCGGGTCCAAAATTTTTTAGCAAGGATCAACACATCCATCCTATGTGTGAACTCCCTAGCCCAAACTTGGTGCACCCGGTCCATTCCTTAAAGCCCAACGAAGGAAGCACTAACGGCCCAAATTCCCAGTAGCTAGTAGCTGTCCATGAGGAGCCTCCGCTATCCCTAGCATATGAGGCAACTGCAGCAAGCTAAGATAGCCCAAGAGGGAGAGCTGCAACAAGCCATGATGTCCATTTGATTGATCCCTAAGCATGTCACTTCACAACAGCCCACGGCGCCCATTCATCTCACATGGTCAGCCAGGAGACACGCACAACGCTCGCCTCATAGCCACACCCAGCTAGGCAGAACAAGAGAAATCGACACCACTGGCTGCCCACACCAGACATCTCACCGCAGCGCCGCCTGGTCCCTGTTACCCCATGCCCTTGCCAACCGAAGGAAGCTTAGACCCATCGGTCAGTACTTTGCTTTATATTTCCCTCAATTCTTCCAATTTGTTTCAAAAATAGGGACTAAATTTGTGAGATAGGGTTTCGATGGTTGTTGATTAATTTTTGTCAAACTATAGGGTTAATACTTAGGGTTTCAATTTAGATTTTTGGAATACTGGCCTAGCCCATTGCAAATCAGAGACAAAATTGTAGTGTTTGATTATAATGTCAAGTAAGTAAGCTATTGGACATATTTTCTATTATATTGTTCTTGAATTGTTGAACATACAAATATCTAGCTGACTTTTTCAATTAATTGATGATGATTTCATGAATGATAGACTTATTTGCTATGTGGAGAAACAAAAATTGAAGAAAATTACTAATGATGTTGTGGTTCATCGATTTATGAATTTGAAAGAACATAAATACTAAAAGGTAATGCATTTAATCAGGGACGGATCCACACCCCGGGCAGGGTAGGCTTCAGCCTGGGGTGTGGAAAAATATCTAGTTTATAGCCTGGGTAAATTCAATTCAGCCTGGATAACATTTTCATAGTCCAGTCCAGATAGCCTAGATCATTTCACCACCGAGCCCGGGGCATAACCAAATTTTGGCTCCGCCACTGCATTTAATTATATTTGATCACTCTATTATTTTTTGCTTGAAAACTTTAAGTAATTTTGGTCTCTTTTTATAAGCCATTGAGGTCGCATGATATATTTACCAATGCTAACCAACTTTTGTCTGTGATTTCGCCCTTAGTTACTTCAATTTCTGCAACTAACCAATATTATTATTGGGCTTCTTTATTTTGGTAAGCATTTTGATCATTAGTTCTTTATCATCATACACTGCTATCAGTTATGTTGAAGTATTGATACTAAAAATTGCTGGACATATTATTGTGCAACACAATATTGCTTGAAATATATATATATATATATATATATATATATATATATATATATATATATATATATATATATATATATATATATATATATATATATATATATATATATATATATATATATATGGTGAAGTGGTGAACCCCGGTTATTTTCATTCTAGTTCCACTCTTGGTCGCGATGTTAGTCTGCAAGATCATGTACGTGTTCTGGGACCCAAATGACACCTTGATCTCGCTGTGGGACTTCGCAAACAAGTTCATGGTCAGGGACCAGCTGGAGTTGCTCTCGGTTCAGACTATCGCCGATTTCTTCTGCGACGGCGTGTCGCCGTTCGGACCATACTAGGACCACGTCCTCGGGTACTAGCACGCACACTTGGTGCACCCCAAGCAGGTGCTCTTCTTCAAGTACAAAGAGATGAGGCCGAAACCCATGGCACACATGTGGAGGCTTAGGGAGTTCATCAGGCGCATATTCGACGTGGAGGAGGAAGAGGGCGGCACGGTGGATGCCGTAGTCAGGCTATGCTCATTTGAGCACATGAACAGGCTAGAAATAAAAAGCTTAACATTGTTATGCCTAACATTGTAAATAAAGAGCCTTACCTATTATAAATATTTTTTGAAAATGTGCTCTTGAGATTCACTAAGCCTTGATTAACCATAAAGGTTATTTATCCACTAGTGCTTTATATGCATTGATGCCCATTAGGTAGCAAGAAATAGAATTTCCTGGCAAGCACATGCACAAATGAAATTTATTGGCCTTATGTCGATCCCTGAAAAATCATTTTGGCTAATGAAAATTGTATAATCCTCGCGCAAGTATAGAATAACTTGCACTATAAGACTTCAAGTCTATATGACTCTGCTCATAACCACATTTTTGCGAAGTCAGCAACTCTGTAAGCTAAAAGGTACATGGTATATGTTGGTTTCGTGCTAAATAAAAACTGCACTCTAGTAAGAGTATAATTACAATATATTGCCAACAACACCTAAGTTGATACAAAGCAAATGCCTGAAACACATGCTATGAATAAAAATTTTTATGGTTGGCATAAAACGGAGGAGGAATTTGGGTATGACAGGTAAATTTGATATGAAGGGGCATAAGAAAAATGCGGGAAAAATGATCATTTGGGTAGCATAATGGCATATCCTAGGTCATAGCCAGAAGCAATAATTAATGTATACTATTTGGGAGATTAATAAATACATAGCATGACGATTATCAATATCCAGAAGATATGTAGAATGACATTCATGTTATATTGTTAATGGCCACTATCTTTATAGCCCACAGGAGGGCATCTATTTGTGCTTTAAGAAATACGCCAACATCAGCATGTGGTTGTGTGGAACCTCCCAAAAATATCCCTCTCGAGGATCTGTGCTGTAGCACCACACATATCCATATGGGATATTACTGTGGAACATCATCGCCATAGTGAGAATAAATAAAATCAATAATAAAAATCATGAGAAAATTAAAAGTTTAAAAGTACTTTAATAGAGAACTAAAAGAAGCTGAAATAAATATTTAAAATATGGGATCGGTCCACTTCTAACCAAATAAGAACAAATAAAATAATAAATAGTAGCAAACCACGGTGCTGAAAACTCGAGTGCTCCCACCCATGCATGATGTTATCGCTCCACTGGCCTTTTATCTGAGAATGAAAAGAAAAGGCGTGAAATTTGAAAATCTCAGTAAGTACCTAACAACGGTCGTAACACGGTGAGTAAAGGACAGGTAATGCAAGCAAATATGTAAAGGACAAGCAAAGCAAGTAAGCAATTGACACAGATTAAGTGCAATGAAACTAGGTTATCGAAAATATTGATACGGATCGAAGATAGAGATCACAGGAATAGTGGCATTAAAGATAAATGTTATTTAGCAAGTTATGACAATGACAGATTATATAATATGAATTTGAAGAAACTAAGAGATGGCGAGGATAAGGCTATGATAAGTGGAAGGAGTTGTTGAGGCTGGAAACGAAAAGCTTAACCCCCGATATGAGGGCGATATGGAATGATAACAAGGTGGTAGAGGTCTAAAATTTAATCTAAAGGGATATTATAACATAGCTCATGCAAGGGTTGTCATTCATCCAAATTTTATTATGTGTTAAGTGATTATTAGTCAGATTAACATGTATCATGCACATATAAATCCGTCATGGCCTACAACAACGTCAAGCAATTAATGGATCTTGGTATCAGGAACTAAAACATAGCAGCCCTAATGTAAAAAGAGTGATAATAATTTTAACCTAAATTAAATATGTTCATATGTTATCCCCCATTAATGGTTGAAGCATTAGTTTTGAATCACTAATTAAAGCATAATTTCTAGAACCTAATTAACTGAGCATTCAAATAAACCTAAGAACATGTGAAACATGATAAATAATATTAAAAGTCTATAACCAAACAAGTATTGGTAATATGATAAAAAATCAGGTAAGAATTGGTGGTGTGATAATAACCAGATAAGGTTCAATAATATGTCAGTGGCCAGATAACTTTAGTGATATGATATTAGCTAGGCATCGTTAGTGATATGATATTAGCCAGGTATCATTAGTGATATGATATTAACCAAGTATCGTTAGTGATATGATATTAACCAGGTATCGTTAGTGATATGAAATCAGCTAGGTACTTTAATGATATGATATTAGCCAGGTAAACATGAGTGATATGGTAATTTTACTCATGACAATGTGACAAGTAATCTGGAAACACATGCTATGCAAAACGGAAAGGTCACGGCCGCGAGTTACTTGCCTTAAGCACGCTCAGCGAAACCGCCACACGAAGGATCGAAAATGCGCAACTGTCTGGACTCTCCCTCAACAGCTGCGTGTGAACCTACCTGGTGGAACGGAAGCGAATCAGATGAGGGTTAAGATAAAATTAAGGATGGACATAAAGAAATCATTCGGCCGAAGGAAGGAAACGCATTCGCTGAAATTTCACCATGCGAATCGCCGTTCAGCCGGACGAAGGACGTTCGGCCAAGCGAATAGCGTCCCGCTGCACGAATCGGCAAAACTCCCGTGCGAAATTGAGTTCGATCGTGCCCCGGTCCACCAGACCGTGCCGGCCTTGAACACCGCCGCCCGCCGGCTGGCACCTCCGCACCGCTTCATTGCCGGACCACGCCGCTACCGCCACCGCTGGCTCGCTCGCTGCGGCGCTACACTGGCGCTCCCATCGTCGCGTGCGCCGCCGCCGCCGCCTCATGCGCATGTCGCGCCGCCACATCGCTTCATGCGCATGCCGCGCCCCCTCCGCACCGTGCGCCACCACACCGCTTGCGCCGTCACCACCGCCGGCCACTCTTGCAAGTGCCGCACCTCCGCCACCAGCGCGCCGCCGCCACGCACGCATGCCGCGCCGTCGCCGACGTGACGCCATCGCCGCCGCCGCGCCGCGCGTGCGCGCCCCATGCCGACACCGCGCGCCACCGCATCGCGCCCATCGCCGCCGCGGCCGCTCCCGCAGCACCACCGCACGCCGCCGCCGCGCTGCACGCGTGCAAACAGACGGGGAGAGGGGGAGAGAGAGATGAAGATGGGTTTTGAGGAAGAGGGAGATAAAGAGATAGAGAGAGATAGGGATAGAGATAAATATGGGAGAGAGATAGAGATAGTGGTGAATTCGTTTTGTTTTTAGGGTGTTACATATGCATAATTGGAGAAAAGTGGATATGGGAAAACGGGATGCTCTAGAATTTTAGGAGGGAGTCGGTTTTCTGCAAAATAAGTCATATAGGAGATGTTGGAGGGCGGATCAATCTCATGCAACATTAAAAAGGGGGTGTGAGGGAGGGAGGACCTAGACCCTGAAAAGTGGAAACCCTAGATGACTCTTTCCTATTTCTTCTCCTGGCGCCGCCATCCATCAGATCTATCGTTCGCCAGCAGCCACCCCGTGCCCATCGTCCCAACGCGTTGCACCCAGCGCCCATTTGCCATCGCCACGCGCCAGAGATTGCATTTGTCGTTCCTGCCTGCATGCTTATGTCTCATGCGTTTGCTCAGTGTACACGCGCCGCGTGTGACTGCCGGCGCTAGCTTGTACCACGTGCCCATCGTCCCAACGCATTGCACCCAGCGTCTCCCGGTGCTAGCTTGCACCACGCGCCAACATCACTATGCACTTGCGCATGGCCGACCGACGCACTCGTGTGCTTGCGTAGCCTCGTGGCTACCAATAGTTTGGTGCAAGGATAGTACAGTGCCAACTAGAGATGGCAATGGGTACCCGATACCCGAATACCCGACGGGTTTTACCCGATAAAAAGACGGGTATGGAAAATTTTATGTACCCATGGGTATGTTATTGGGCGAAATCCTCTACCCGCCGGGTAGGCGGGTGCGGGTGTGGGTATATACTACCCATACCCGCCTACCCGCGGGTAATGAATACCTGCATTAGACAACTAGACATCCCACTCAAATGTTAATTTTATTATCTACTTGTTGTTGATTGTTTATTTGTTTGTCATATGTTGATATGGTCATGTCAAGTATGTTTATGTGATGTACTAATTTTGATCATTAGACGCTTTTGTGCTTGGTATGTGTGATTAATAAATGTCTAAATTGATGATATTCTTATGTGTTGAACCGGTATGCTTATGGTGCGGGTTACCCGTCGGGTAGTAATACCCGTGCGGGTACGGGTATGGGTAAATTTTCCTACCCGCGTGCGGATACGGGTAACCCGACGGGTAAATTTACACCTAGCGGGTACGGGTATGGAATGGCAATACCCGATGGGTATTTACCCGTTGCCATCTCTAGTGCCAACCAAGGGGAATTAAGAGCAGCAGTTTGGCAAGAGATCAAAAGGAATAACATGGAAGAAAAGGTGAGGGAGAGATCGTGATTTAGGACGTTCATCACCAGGGTAATGATCTAGATATTTTCTCTAATTTGCTAATTTTAGCACATATTTAGTCAGGATTAGAGAGGGGATTATCCCGCTTCGCGTTGGAGATTCATTTAGTAGATTGGTTTGTCGACCGTATTGTTTAATTATGGTTTTGGGTATTGTATGGGCTAAATTTGATCATGTCATCTACTAGATAGTTGTAGGTAATTTTTGTTATCTTTTCATAGAATATTTAATCATGTTGATCGATGAGCTAGATTAAGAGATGAATTTTGTAAGTCTGTTATATGATAAGTTTGTCATGTTTTGGCAGCACATACTAATCTATAGATTAAAATAGAAGATAGAATAATTTGGGAATTTGGTCTACATGAAAGTTATAAGTAATTTCGTCAGGTTTCTAGGAAGTCTAAGAATGCAGTTTTTAGATAAGTAGAATATAAGTTATGCATTTTGAGAGGCTGTTATCCAGTACCAGGTTGTTGCTGGACGCGGTCATGAAAAAATATTAATTTAACTAATTTAATGGTAGAATTAAATTTTATGAATAACTAAAAAGTGCTAGGAAATTTCCTTTAGTTTCTGAAAGATGTCATAGTGCATGTGTAGATTAAAGGATATTAAATTAAAAAGCTTGCTATCTAAAAGATAACATATATGTCTTCTGGGTCAAAATGGGGCTTTATATGGTTTAATTTGGGCATTTGATCAACAAATAAGTTATAAAATTTTTTATAGATTATAAAATTGGTATGGTTTACTATATTTCGATATAAAAATTGAAAGTTGTGACATTTTTAGTACCTGGAAAACGGGTTGACTGTCCAATAAGGGGGGAAAGTTATGGGTTTGGAGAGTGTGTAGGTGTGTTGTCATTTATTTGTTTCCTTGTAGTGCTTTGGGTTGTATTGAGAATGAATAATTGCTATATGAGGAGTAGCGTTGGTTGTGTTGTTATCTCCTAATCAAACTAGTCGTCGCAACTAGAGAGGCAAGTGGTTAGTAAAATGATATATGATAATTGATAATTGCTCACCATTATTGAATTATTCATGTCATGCAATAATCTTTGATTATCTTTTGTTCAATATGATATTAATTTGATGATAATTATGATATATGGTAAAATGATGGGAAAATAGCATTCATGACATGACATGTGCATTACGAGCTAGTGTGGTGAGAAAGTCAATAGCTATGAGTAAATCTATTTGACTATTCCGACGTGCTCTTGAGTAAGAGCTACAGAGGTAGACACCTCCACGGGACGAAGGTAGCGGGTGACATCGACAAGTGTACCCTACGCTATACCGGTATAAGTTACAGAAGGAGACATATGCATTGTATTGTATTGTATTCATGAAAAGAGATGAGAATTGAGATATGTGGATGGGAATTGATGAGAATGAGATGTGAAAATAGAGTTAATGATAAATAGATATAAATTGTTAAAATGATGTGGATTCATTTATTGTTCTGCTTTGTACTTGCTGAGTTATAGACTTACCCTTGTTTATTTGTTGTTTTTAGGTACACTGAAGGTGACATGCATGGGTGGAAGTAGCACATGAGATATTTACACTTATAGTTCTTTATTCACATAGAGTTAAATAAATTGTGATTATATTCAGTTTAGACAATCTGTATAATAATTAGATGATCAAAGGTTTTCTCTTAGTTCTTTATGGTTCCTAATGATGCTTTACATATGTTTCTTGGTTTAGACTTATACATGGTTCATCTGGTAAATTACTTGGTTCATCGTAGTTCAACTTATGGTTTATAATGTTGCTGCAATTTATGCTTGTTATTATGTTGAATGTTCATTCTTGAATTCTAGTGGTTGGTAATGCTTGTTTATTGGTTAAAATTGGTGGCGATAGCAGTTGTTGGTGATATCTTGGGCTTTTGTTAAGCTGGGGTGTTACATTGTACACATGGCAAGGAGTTAGTCGCTTGAAGCTACCACATGCCTACAACATTTGGCACATATCGAAGTGTGCCACACTTGTCAGCCATGACACACGCATATTGGTATAAGCAGTCTGAAACTGCATCACCATTGATTTTAAAAAGATCTAAAATTATTAAACCCTTAATTCGGTGGACCCTAACTTTAAAGATTCGATTCAATAGTTCGTTTAGAGATAAATTAATTTTTTTATAAATAAGGCAGCACTATGATTAATTCGAAGGTTGATGGTGTAAATTTGCTTGATATATAGACCCATCTCTCAATCCTTTCTTTCACATATAAGGAGAGATCAAAATAAAATTTGCTAATTAAATAGGAAATTGTTAACAAAGAGACGGTCTATGGAAAATAAGTGGACTCACTCATCTCCTACAGACCGCCTCTCTGTTAGCTCTCTTTCTCTTCTACTAGTCCCTCTTTTTACTGTTTGGTCAGTAGCCACAACAGAAATCAAATATTATAGATTCAAATTTTGATTGCAAAATTTGGAAATTTAGAAATCGCATAAAATTATATTATACTACACCAAATTGCGCGGGCCAATAGGCTAGTAGGCTTAATTAATGGTCTAAAAGAAAAGCCAGTTAAAGATTTTGAACTGCAGCCCAGACCAAATAGTTGGGCCAGCGGCACCCAGCTTGGACCCTGTGACATCGGTTTAGATGGCCTTGTCTCATATTGGGCCGACAACCATCCCAAATCGTGAATTTTGCAAAGATCTACTGAGAAGAAAAAATTTTAACCACTGCCTTTACGTTCATTAACATGCATCATGATTAATTTTGCGGTCCATCCTACAAAGCATTCACTTGGAAAAACATATATACGTTAATCCAAATCGTACGCGGAAGGAACTCAGTTGCTCTGATCCGAAATAAGATCGAGCGACCTTGGCCAGGGCTACAGGCTACTTCGCAACGAAAGATGGCGCAGTAGCCCACAACCTCTCTTCTCATCGTGCCGACGGAGTAAATAATGGACCTGGCAGCCTGCATGCTATCTAGTCATTGCAGCTCCGAGATGGCTTTCTGCATGTACTTGCACGATCTCTGGTAGCTCACGAACCCCAGGAACCAGAACTCGAACCCGTCCACCGTGACGACGTGTATGTACTTCTCCTCCGGCCTGTCGACGTTCTCGCTCGGCCGGACCTTGTCGATCCTCTTGATCGGGATCACCACCTTGTAGGGCACCCGCGCCACGTCGCCCTTGGGCGAGGTGACCGTGACGGGCCGGTCGCTGCGGAAGGCGACCTTCTTGGTGGAGACGAAGAGCATCCCGGCGATGGGGCCGCCGGTGGTGTAGAGGTAGCACTGCAGCGCCTTCACCAGCCGCTCGCCTTTCTCGGCCGAGAACGCCTGCCTGAATACGCGCTCGATCCCGCCGGCCTGCAGGATCCTCGCGCCCAAGCTCAGCTTCCCCTTCACGGTCTCCGATAGCTTTGGCCCCAAGGTCACTGCACAGTGATCACACATGCATGTATATAATTAGGACAACGTTCACTCACGTCTCCACAAGTCTTTGAAGGTCCAAGGAATCCATGCATGAATGCTAACTCACCATGCTCCCGGAAGCCTTGGGCTCTTTTGCTCAGCCTGCTCACCCAGTGGATCACCTGACCCTTGCTGCCTGCAGAATACGCAGTTAATCATAAACATTAGCATCAAGTGTCTTACATGCATACCGCTAGCTAGGTCTTGCATGCATCAGAAATCTGATGACTGATGGTATGACGACCATGCATGAACAAGACTTACTGCGCTTATAGCCGAAAGACGCATAAGGGCTGGGGTGCGTCAACGAGACAGCAAGGCGATCGCCGTCGACCTTCCTGAACGACTGATCCCTGGTCGACACCTCCTCTACGCCATACGCCTTGGAGGTCACCGGGACTCCGATGACATGACCGCTGCTCGACTTCCTCATGGCTGCTACCAAGCTAACTGCAAGGCTGAACGAAGAGTACTAGGCCGGCTGCGTTGCTCCGATCTGCCTTGGCGTGTAAGGAATGGGGATTGGTACCGGAATGCAGCGACCGAGGGCGCCCTTTATAGGCGCCGCGGTGGTGGAAGCCGAGTCACCGGCGGATCAGAAAGGCGCAGTCCACGTTCGCCTAAAGCAGGCGTAGACCCCCGCCTTCTGCCCTACTGCCTGCAGCTGCCCGATTCGTGTGTGGCCGCGTCATCCGTTCGGCCTGGATAGAAATAGAGCGCCTTCCATGGGAGGCCAGGTGCGGTGTATTCATTGCTCGAAAGCGCGATTTCTAGGATTTCTCTGTGGGATCGCGAATGACCAGGTGGCTACGTCCGGTGGGGTTCTCTGCCGCTTTCCGAGAAGCGCCCCATGTGCCTGCGCACCGGATTACAGGAAAACGGGGGCGTGGTGTCGGGAGCAGCAAGGGGCCCGGTGACCCAAGGCCACGCTTTAAACATCTTAAGGCTACCTGTATGGATGGCCTCCATGCACTGCACTGTGAGACATTATAGTTCTCTGAACATGCTGTCTATGGCAAGCAGAAGAAAGTAAGTTTTAATACTACTACTTATTCTTCAAAATATATGTTGAATTATATTCACTTTGATTTATAGAAAGAATCACACTTTCCATCCTTTGGGGGTGTCAACTACATGATGACATCATTGATGACTAATCGAAAAGAGTTTGGACATACCTCATCAAGCACAAGTCATATGTGTTCAAGACGTTCAAAGAGTGGAAGATTATGATAGAAAAATAGACCAGCAAGCATGTTAAGAAACTCCAAACAGATAATGGCTTGGAGTTTTACTCGAGTGAATTTGAAACATTATGACGATTGGAAGGCATCGTGAGGCATTATACTGTTCCGGGTACACTACAATAGAATGGTGTGACCGAGCGCATGAATAAAACTATCATAGAAAAGATGTGTTGTATGCTATCGACATCAGGTCTATTAAGAGGTTTTTGGGCTAAAGCCACTTCCACTGCATGTCATTTGATCAACCGAACACTGCCATAGACAGAAAAACTTCAATTGAGAAGTGGTCTGGTTCTCCCGTCGACTACTCAAATTTGAGGATCTTTTGCTATCATGTTTATGCCCATGTCAATAATAGTACATTAGAGCCAAGAGGAATTAAGTACATCTTCCTAGGCTATAAATCTAGTGTGAAAGGTTATTGTGGAATCCTAAAATTAGAAAGTTAGTCGTGAGTACAAGTGTTACATTTCATGAGTATACTCTGATAAAAGATAATATGACTAGTGTTGTTCCCGAGAAGCAGCAGAAGGCCAGCGTGCAGGTGAAGCATGTTATTGATTCAGGATTCCCACCAAAGGCTAACAAAGAAAATTCACAGGAAGCTCCTATTCAAGTTCCGACTAGTAGTTGTCCAACAGGAACTTATCGAAACCAATAATCCAATACAGCTGATCGGGCAAGAGAATTATTCAACCTCCGAGGGGATTAATTGAAGAAGCCAATGTTGTGACTTATTATTTAAACATGGTAGAAGATATTGAAGGGACAAATGAGCCTTCAACTTATTCAGAAGTCATCTGTTCTGATGAGTCAAAAAGGTGGATAGCTGTCGTACACGAGGAGATTGAATCTCTCGAGAAGAACTTCACTTGGGAGTTGGTCGAGCTCCCAATTAAAAAGAAACTCATACGCTGCAAGTACAAGAAGAAAGAAGGCACATTACTGACTGACCAGGTCAGGTATAAGATGAGACTCATTGCAAATGGATGATTTCACAAATACTTTTCCCTATAGTAAAGCGTAGTTCCATTCATACTCTACTCAACATTATAACTATGCATAATCTTGAGCTTGATCAACCAGATGGTAAGATAATGTTCTTACATGGGGAATTAGAAGAAGATGGCCGAGTTCTTTTGGGCTTAAATTTGGTTTATGCATGTACTGTCTACAATAACTAGCTTTTAAATTGTGTATTTTTTAAGATAGTGTCAATAGAAAAATTATAGTAAAAAGTGTACTGAGTTTAGCTGTACCAGCTAAAATCTCATGTGACTATTCCCCTCTACGTACTGTCTCTTGCGAACAACCAGAATTCAAATTTTAGAGCCATAAGCCATCAGCCTAAAAGAACCCACCCGATATCCTTATGGAGTAGTCAAAAGGTTTTGTCGTTCCGGGAAAGAAGATTTTTGCTTGAAAGTTAAATAAGTCTCTTTATGGGTTGATGCAATCACCAAGACAATGGTACGAGAGATTTGTCTCCTTTATGATCTGTCAAAGGTTTAAGAGATCTGACTATGATAGCTATGTTTATTTGAAGACAGTCAACGGTTTAACTATCTATTTGCTCCTATATGTGGATGATATGCTGATCACGACAAAAGACAATTCTAAAATTTCAAAGCTGAAGATACAATTGAGTAATAAATTTGAGATGAAAGATATTGGTACATAAAAAACATTCTTAGCATGAAAATCATTAGAGACCGGCGATTTAGGAAACTATATCTAAGTCAGAAAGGGTATATTGAAAAATTTATTCGTCACTTCAACATAGACAAGGCCAAACCGACCAGTACTCTGCTAGCAGTACATTTTAAGCCCTCTTTAGCATCAAGTCCGCAAACGATTGAAGAAGTTGAATACATGTCTAGTGTTCCATATGCAAGTGCAATCAGATCACTTATATACACCATGTCTGCACTTGCTTTGACCTATCTCATGCTTTGAGTATTGTTAGCAGATATATTGCTAATCCTGGCAAAGACCACTGAAGGGTTGTTCAGTGGATATTCTGGTTTTTAAGGGGCATTTCCGATGTTTGTTTGCATTTTGGATAGATTGGTGATGAGCTAGTCAGATATGTTGATTCAGACTTCGTAAGAGATTTAGATAAATGAAGATCTCTTTTTGGTTATGTTTTCATGGTCGAAGGCTGTGATGTGAGTTGGAAAACCAGTTTACAAGCGACTATTGCTCTCTCGACCACTAAAATTGAGTACATAGCTATTTTCGAATCATGTAAAGAAGTTGTTTGGCTAAGGAATCTTTACACTGAGCTTTGTGCAAGTACATCTGGCACTAATATTTTCAGTTACAGTCAGAGTACTATTTATCTTACAAAAGACTAAATGTTACATGAGAGAACAAAGTATATTGAATGCAGATATCACTTTATCCGAGAAGTTATTACACAAGGTGATATTGAAGTTTGCAAGAATAGTACTCATGAGAATCCAACTGATATGTTGCCAAAGCCAATTCCTACCGCTAAGTGTGAGCTCTGCTCAGACTTAGTCGGTATTACTCGTTAGTCCTTTCAGACATTTGATGCACAAGAGGCATTTTACAATTTCATTTAGAAATTCTTTGATTCTTCTTTTTCGCTACAGGAGAAATTCGACTCAATGTGGTGATTGTTGTATTTTGTGATCGAAATCTGGTCGGATCCAACCACTGCTGGTCTTTCCAACCGCTTGAAAAGTTCGATCTGAAAAGAAATGCAAACTAATCGAAAGTTTTGATTGGGATCATCTTCAAGTTCGTAATGGACTCTACACCGATCTGCATCTGACATGGTGCTCTAAGTTGTGTGTGCCGACTGGAGTTAGACGTGGCTATTCGAGGCGCTTCTGACTATAACTCTTCACTATTATCTTCTAAAACTCACCGAGCGGGGTGCTACTCCCATCTCTGAGAAAGCTAGTGTTCCTATTTCCAATAGGTCTCTGTTTTATTGCCGATTAAGACTATGTTACTTTCTTCGTTAGGGATTCTGTTCCCTAGCATATAAATATACCCTTGTAGTGGCATAGTTAAAATATGCTGAAACACGGCGAAATTTTTTGTGCTTGTAACTTCTCCTCATATAATGATTTCGCTGATTATGTGTCAGTGATTTGTCATCTAAAAGAGTTTTTCATATTAAATATCTGTCACGTGTTCTTGATTGTTTAGTAGTCTGTCTTATCTATTTCATAACAGGAGGCATCACATTCTAACATGAATTGTTCCCGAGATCGCGGCCGCAGGAGATCCCCGACCATGCCCCCATAGGTAATCTATGTGGAAGGAGGCAAAATAGCAAAATTTTTCAGAGAAAAGCAATCTACGAACGGTTGGGTGGAGCTGCCTCTGCTCCAAGCTTTCCCTCTCAAGTCCAAACGCCCTGTTCGCATCCCACGCAGCACCGAGTCAGCACGCTGGCGACCTGACCCAACGCTACATGTAACCGTCAGCGTGCGTGTCAATTCGGTTGTGGTGCATTGGCACTGTGGCATGGGCGCCATGCCGTCCTTGTCTTCCACATTTAAACCGGCAACCACAGAGACATTGCGAGGCCGGCCGGCTCTACTGTTTCTGAATCTGCAAAGGTTGGTTGTGCGTTGGTGCTGCTGCGTTGTCACATGGAAAGCCCGCAGCTACCTACTCGGAAACAGATGTGGGTGGGCTCGCCTCGTCTCAGCGCCGAGATCGATCGGCGTATCTGCGCTGTGGAGTACGTGTCGATGCGGAGACGGAGATGTCGCCATTGGAGAAAGGGAAGTGCTGAAACGAAATCGTTTTCAGAGCGACCGTGCTGTCTTTTCAAGAAGAGGGAAAATGGCAGGGCGAAATAAGCGTGATGTCCTTTTGTTCTGTATCATACTGTCTACTACATGGTATATCTGCAGTATTGCTCCATGGTACTTATCTGTGAATATGTCATTTTTTTAGATAACGGAATAACAATATTTTGATCTTGATCATTCTGTGAATATGTCATGGCGGCAGTCTGTCTTTCTGAACTCGATTTTACAGTTACGATTGCAGTCTTGCACCAATTACTTCGTCTTGTAAAGAAGTGAGCATGCTGGGGGCGATGACTTCGATGGCAAGGCAAACTGCAACTTGGGCAAGACTTTGAGCAAAGCAAAATATGGTTGATAAGTGATACTACGACTATTTCAATATTCCAAAAGTTGAACATTATCACCAGTTCACCAATCGACGGCCCAGACCAGAAAGGGGAAAATGCAAATGGATAGACCAGTAATAGGCAAAAAAAAATCGAAAAACAACCAAGTACAAGTAGCTGCAAAAGTATTATCCACATCCTTTTCTGTCCCCAATCCGAAGCATTGCTATTGGGCGCTTCGCTGTTAAGTCTCGACAATTGCAGTGGACATACGTTGCATAGAGGTGGCTAAGACTCTTGGGATCAGGTTCTGTTCATAATTTCATATGATCATGTGTAGTATTTTAGTGTTACCTTCTTAACAGGGGCGGAATTAGGCCCATGGCAAGGTGGGCTCTAGCCCGGGGTATGAAAAAAAATATAGTGTATAGCCCAGCCTAGCCCGGGTAGTATTGTTAGCATTCAGCCCAGGTAGCCCAACAGCCCATAACATCCCGCCAGGCTATCATCCCATCACTGTCTCCGCGCCGCGCGGCCCATCACGCACGCGCTCGCTCGGCTCAATGGCCTATCACGCCATCACGGCATGCACAAGGCGCAGCGGCGCGCGCCGCGCCTCGCCGCCACAACCCTAACCGCCTGGCCAAAAAGCAACGCCGCCGCTCGTCGCCTCGCCGGCGCCGCCCGCCTCCGCCGCCTCCTCCGGCCAGCCACATCTCGGCGCCGCCCGCCTCGCCGCCAGCCCGCCCGTCTCGGATCTCCGCGCCCTCCTCCCGGCCCACCCCGCCTCTGGCGTCGCCCTCCTCCCGCCCGCCCGTCTCGGATCTCAGTAGCCCTCCTCCCGCCCGCCCGCCCCGCCTCAGCGCCGCCTCTTCCGGCCACCCGCCTCTGGCGTCGCCCCTCCTCCCGGCCGCCGTCTCGGATCTCCGCCGATTCGGCGTCGCCCGCCTCCGGCCCGCCCATCTCGGATCTCCACCGATCTAGCGCGCGTCACCTCCGGTGTCGCCCGTCTCGGCCGCCACCGCCTCCCAGCCCGCCGCGCCTCCAGTTCATCTTTGGTATGTTTTCCCTATGGCTAGTTATTTTTCATGATATGCTTCATGTAATTCCTTGTAAATATGAGCATTAATTCAAAACAGTTATGATCAAATGAAAGGCTAGCACAGCTCCAGTTTCACTTGATTGTTTGTTTGTTCTTATCATAGTTGATTTGGAACTATTCTCATTTGATCTAGAATAGCATAGACATTGCAATTATGTATTTCATCTGAAAGAGGTTTGTTGTTTGAACTTCTTGCAGACAAAACAGAAGGACCGTTACTAGACTGGTCTAAGTAATGCAATTAGCTAATTATTATATACTGTTGTTACATCATGGTATGGGTACAAATTAGCGTTAGTTTTAGGTTGTTAGAGTTCAGCCTGGGGCTTAGCTAAATCCTAGTTCCGCCACTGCTTCTTAAAGTGTGGTTCAAGGAATTAAAATACCCAAAAGTGTTGTCAGATATAACTGGCGAATTCATAATGTAGTCTAATCAATTTTTTTGGAAGTAAAATAATGCCATTCAAAAATTTTTGTGCGATTCTGATATGATTAGATTGTCCTACCCAATATTTTTTGAGAAATTTATGCTTTACCCTTTCTTTGTTTACCAACAGCTCATTTGCTCCATAGTTAGTTTTAATAGATGATTTGCTCCATCTTTTTCTGACCCATTGATCATTTATCCCTTTTGACAATTTTGCCCTTATCTTTCTCCTCCCTCCTCATCTTTCTTCTTGCTCCGACCATGGCTGACCCAGTCCACCGCCGCCGCCGACCGATGCTGGAGCAGCTCTCTAAAGAAGTCGATGAAAACGCCTACGTCGACTTCGCTCATATAGAGGTACCCAAAGAGGCCCGTATGAGGATGGTGTCGTGTGCAAGGCCGCAGCCATCGCCGGCGACGGTGGGCACACGGAGTGTGAGGCCGATGATGAGGCCGCAAAAGTGTTAGGAACTTCGACCACGACCGCTATGACTTCGACCACGGCCGCTATGACCACGACACTATCTTCATACAGGCCTCTCTGGCTACCTCTACATGAGGGAGGTCGACGCAATCGTTTTCATCAACTTCTTTGGAGAGCCGCTCCAGCATCGGTCGGCGGCGGCGACGGACTGGGTTAAAAAGGGCAAATGATCAATTGGTCAGTGAAAGATAGGACAAATCATCAATTAAAACCAACTATAGAGCAATGAGCTGTTGGCAAAGAAGAAGCAAATCATCAAATTTCTCATATTTTTTCTGATTTCTTTACTCAGCTGAATATTTTTCTCCGTTTCTTCACTAAAAAATGTAGGCTAAGCAGGCAGCTGTCCAAATCAAAGGTGTTTACTTAAATCAGTTTAGCCACTTGACAAATCATGTTCGGTTTTCTTCCAAGAATACAAATTCGTTTTTTCCCCTTTTTCATTCGCTCGGCCTTAAGCTTTAGAGGCCTCAGGGACCGGTTTTTTAGGGGTCGTCAGGGACCAGTTTCGCAAAGAAAAGCTGAGAAAGATGAGCTGCACTTGTAAGCAGTTGAAGAAACACTTCGGGATTTTCTCATTGAAATAGTACATACCACATGTATATAATGGCATTTTTGCCGTGGCACTGTACCATATATTTCTTCAACATCAAGAATTTCTTGCCCTAAATTTGCTCCTATCATGTAAACCGGACTTGCTCCAATGCCGAAAAAGCCAAGCAATCCACCAAGAAACCTACTACATATGCACAACAGATTAACCAGACCACAAACGCAACGCACAACCAAACTGACCCAACGTTTTCATCAGATCACTGCGACTGCCCGATGGCCTGCTCCAGGTGCTTCAGGGAAACCTGGTACCTGACGAAGCCCATGAACCAGAACTCGAAGCCGTCGTCCGTCACCACCTGGATGTACTTCTGCTCCGGCCGGTGCTTGTGCTCGCTCGGCTTCGCCGTGTTCACCCTCCTCAGTGGGATGGCCACCTTGTACGGCACCCGCACCTTGTTGCCCCTCGGGGAGGTCAGCGCCAGCGACCGGTCGCTGCGGAAGGCGATCTTCTCCGTCGATATGAAGAGCATGCCGGCGATCGGGCCGGCCGTGGTGGACAGGTAGCATTGGGAGGCCTTCAGGAGCTTCTCGCCCTTCTCGACGGAGAACCACAGGCGAAAGACCTTCTCCACGCCGCCTGCCTGGAGGATTCTCGCGCCCAGCGTCAGCTTGCCTTTCACGGTCTCGTACAGTTTTGGGCCGAGAGTGACTGCAAATCATCGAGCAAAGGATATCTTCAGTCTCTAATTCGGAACTGAAGCTATGAACACGAAATACGAGCAAAGATTATACGAAGTGTTGTCCAAGACGGATCGGAGAAGATCGAACTTACCGTGCTCTTTGATGCCTTGAGCAAGCCTGTCTCCCGTCCTGCCCAATTTGCCGTTACGTGCGGTTGTCGAATTTTTCGCATCACCACCATAGGTAGTTCCATCGCCTGGGAAATCCGGCTCCTCTATGCCGTAAGCCCTGTTGCTCACAGGGATCCCGATCACATGCTCCTGGCCTGCCTTCTCCATTTGCGGTTGGAACGAGGAACGGAAGACTTCTCTTGCTTCCTCTCTGACTTAGTTTCCGGCCTCTGTCCGAGGTTGTCGATGACTTGTTGGTGAGTGGTAACTTCTCGATGTGTGTGGGTTGTTGCTAGAGCTCCGTGCTCCGAATGGGGAGAAGAGGGCGTCTTTTATAAGCTTTGGAACCCGTAATCTCTCTCTTCGCAAGGATCAAAAGTCGGGTGCACATCCGATTTACTTTTGAATGGAACAGTCATCGTCTCCTCTCAGGATTCAGGATAAAAGAATTTTTTTTCCTATGTGGAGTTGGACCCTACCTAAGTGCTGTGCTGCATGTGCAAGGGTCCACTGCAAACTTTGTGCGTGTCATGAGTGACCTGCAGTCCTCCATGCATGTACCAGTACCATGAATCCTACCAGCTGTTACATTCACGCATGCAGTTTGGGATCTGGAAAATTTATGGCACGGTAGCAAATGGGGAAAAAAATAGGTAAACAAAGGCTCTCTGCTACTCTATCGCCGGCTCTCTGCTACGCTTTAGCCTGCTTTTTCCACATGCCCACGGTGGCCTGAGTCAGCGTCGCGTCCTACTACGCACCGCGTCAGCGAGCGAACCATTCCGATTGACAGCACGCAGGGATCGATCGTGGGTTGGTGACGAGCCAGCCAGCCTAGCTAATGCGTCGATCGTTAGCTCGGGTGTCTCTGTATGTGTTAAGGTTTCCCTGTCAGTGATGATGTGATCCGGTATGCTAGATCATCTAATCTGGATTGTTTATGCTCTGCTTTCTGAATTCTGATCGCGTTGCGTGGGATGGAGATAGAGATCGATCGGCATTCTTGGCCGAACTTGTTCAACCGTATATCATATCTGTCATGATTATATCATAACTATCACTAAGTATAATTATCACATTACTAATGATTATCTGATTATTATCATATCACTAAATCTTATTTGATTATTTTCAATCTTAGATAATTCTTTCACTTATCATAATCCCATCCTAGCTTTCCATTAGTTTTCTTAAATTCACACCATATAACCTATTGACAATATAACAGTTATCTGGTCTAAAGTTACCCACATATAGGGAGATCTTCACCTACTTGGTAACGTACAGGGGCCGTAAACTTTTGTTACTCGGGATATTACACCCCATCTATGGTTATACAATCGAGAACAAGTTGTGACTGACTACTCTCGTATAATCGGTTATGTGGGAAGTAATCATCGATGTTATTGCCATAACTTGCTAAATAACGGTTATCCTTAATTTCATTGTTCCTATTACCTCTATTTCTTGCTTTTATCAGTGTTTTCGGTAAACTAGTTTCATTGCACTTAACCTATGTCAATTAATCGCTTGAATTACTTGTCCTTTTACACCTTGTTTGTGATCGTTGTTGGGTACTTGCTGAGATTTTTAAATCTCATGCTTGCTCTTTCCATTCTCAGGTAAAATGCCAGTTGAGTGATAGTAGCATGTATGGGTGGGAGCACTCGAGTTTTTAGCATCGTGGCTTGCCACTATCTATATTATCTTATTTACCCTTTATTTGGTTAGAAGTGGACATGTTCCATATTTCAAACATTGGTTTCAGTTTTCGTTGGTTCTCTTATAAAGTACCATTAAAGTTTTATTTTCTTTGAGATTTCTATTGTTGCTCTTATTTATTTTTTACTTTGGCGATGATATTTCGTAGTAGTATCTCATATTAGTACGTGGGGTGCTACATTAAGATCAAGGAAAGGAGAAGTCTCCTTGTTATCCAATGACCAATATGGCTGCACACGCCACATGCATTCAGATACGTAGTCATAAGTGCTCCATGTATTAAACTTAGTATATGGCCCACTAGTATCCCACTACGAGTTGGGGCACTAAGATCATACCGGCTGGATATGTATGATCCATTAGTAACCCAAACACTGACGAGCTCTTTTACTGTTCTTTCCTTAGTGGGTGCGAGCAGGCGATATGGAGCAATAGCACAAGCCCCTGCCTGTCCGCTTACTTCCCTGTCCAAATGTTCAAGTAGTATCAATCTACTTTCGTATCGAGATTCCATTCCACTTGCTCCACCAGCGCATGGTAAAAAGATCAGAGGGCGTTATAAAGCGGCAAATTGCTCGTCAGATTATACACAGCAGAAAGCAACGGAGCGGAGGATAGTACGTACTGCAATAGATTACATGAAATCAAGGATGGGCCTCCACCATGTGGCAGATAAGGATGCGTGGGCGACTCGTATCGACGTAAAGGTCTTGATGCGTTTTAAGTCCGAAGCTTTTTGCTAAGTTATGTGTGCTCCAATCAGAAGCTCGCAGCTCGCTGCTTGATGGCCTAAAAACAAGTCAGATCAGAGCAAAAAGGGTTTCGCGTAGCCGACAAGGCCTGGTGTGGCTGGTGGTTTCGGTCCCGCGCTCTCATTTGGTGTCGCGGTTTGTGTCACCGATGAATCAGCCAGCCAACCCTTTGATTTGTTCTTGGCTTGTCCACATGCAGCGCACGCTCTTAATTACGGTTGTGGGGCCGGGCTGCAGTTTAACTTTCGCCGTGGACAAGCAGACGTTTTTCCCGGGATTAGGATGGCTATGAGCTCTTCTCTGCAACACGTAATCTCGTTCGTCTTTCCCGTGATTAGGATGGCTAGGAGTTCTTCTCTGCAACACGTAATTCGACCCCAGTCGAAAAGCAAAAGCTGTATATACTAGACAGCATGCTTGATTTGAGTTCTAGCTAGCTTGACTTGAGTTCTATCCACTGTGATCAGTTGTGTAGAAGTAGGAGTTTAGGACAGTGATACAACATTCAACTTGCAATGCAAGGCGCAGAATTTCTCCTACCCTTTCTTCATTTTTTTTTTCTTGGAAGGGATGGGGAAGGGTACTGATGAATAACAGCATGACAGCAAAATTCCAACTAAAAAGGATCCTTCCTCATACTTTGGAGTACAAAAAAACATGGGCCAAACTACATTAAAAAAAAAAGAAACAACACCAATCAATCAGTTCGCCGATCGAGCTGTCCGGCGATATTCTAATTCCACAAAGCCAATTTAATCAATCCATGCACGCACCGACTGGCCGACCGACGATTGCGCGGGAAGTAAGTTCGGAGTCATGGTGATGAGAAAAGCTTCCAGCCAAGCCACGCGTGTTCCCCGTGGTTTCGGCCGGCGGTCATGGGCCTTGCGGTGCGCTGGCGCTGCGACACCTGTGATGCTCTCCGGCTTTGCTGCTCGGAGATGTAGTAGGTAGGGAGAAGAAGGCTGGATCTTCGGCGATTCGGAATCTTCGCTCCATTAGCAGGCATCTGCTCGTCAGGTTCCAACTTCTGTTGTTTAGGATCTATGGCTTCTTCCAAATTAATAAATAAAATAAATTTTCTATCCTCGTTTTAACATAGCCTATTAAAACAGTTTTTCGAAACAACTTATCGATATTTAATTCGTTAGCATAAACGCTCATGTTAGTATCAAAATTCATCGGATATAATCATAAGTCAACAACTATAACATAAAGGAATGCACTGAAAGTCAAGTAGTAGAGCACATGAATTTGGTTGGAGCTTGGATGCTTCGTCACTTCATTTGGTTCTTATTGGCGAATCATCGAGTCGTCGTTTAAGTTGAAGCAGGTGATATGGCCCACTGTCAGTCAACAGAGGGGCCTTGGCCTATATTAAGGTTTACAGTGAGAAGGATGGGCCAACACAAAGGAAAAGCAAACCGAGAGGGAGTATCATGGCCCAATGAACTGCTATGTCCTATCGGCAAAGCGACAGGATTGGCGGGTCCGCAGCCCTCTTGTAACAGCTCTCTGAAATATTTTGTACAGTTACAACGCTGCATCGGCCCGCTATGATCTACTACAACTCATCATGATCGCTATAGTGTATAATATGTAGCCACGATTTAATATAAATACATTTTAGGTTTTCATATGATTTATTCGTGGACACGGCTAGAGGACAGTATATCGTCCCATCAGCATCCGACGGTATAGCTCTAAGCCCTTGGATCATATATGATCGGACAAGTCAGTCTCCTAATGATTACCTTCTTCCATGCATCCTCGTCAACCTCACCTCCTATTACTCTGCGCCACTAAAGCACATGCACAGAACCTCACCTTCCTTCTCTCCTCTACACGTCGTCCTTCTTCAAGTTTCGAGAATTCAAGTTTGAAATTAGCTTTCAAGTTCCATGCATGATGGTATAGGCTAGTTTTCTTAGCCGAGGAGGGCTAGCGCACGATATATTGTTAGAAAGGTTTCTCACGGTATAGGGAAATTTCATTGGGTTTTACAAGGTTTCATAGAGTTTCGAATATGCTTTATGAAATTTAGTCAACTTGGGTATGAAACCTCCTGAAACTTTATAAAACACCATAAAATTTAGATATAAAATCTTATAAAACTTAGTTAGCTTAGACATAAAACCTTCTGAAACTGTATGAAACTTAATGAAATATCATGCAACTTGGTCATGAAACTTTATGAAACTTCATGAATCGCCCGCGCTGCTTGCCATGCCAGAGACCCCGCACTGGCTTGTCCTCCACGGCCACCACAACTACGACCGCACCATTGTCGGATCCATGTGTCCCAGCCCATTCCGTTGATGCCCCTACTCAGGCTCGTCGCCGTACTCTGATAGCATGTCGCCGCCGTGTGTGCTCCAACACCATTGTTGCTACACCTGCTCAGGCTCGCTGCCGCACTCGGCTCATAGCGGCAAAATGCTTGCTCAAGCACCAGCGTACCCCTGTCATGCGCATCACCGCTGGGCCCGCGCGTCACTATAGTAAGCTCGCCTCTGCACACGTGCGGCCGCCAAACCTCCACGCATGAACATAACCGTAGCTATGTCGTCCGCAATTGTGCTAGCTCCTCACGTTGTCACTTGCCCCCGACCACGGCCCCACCTTCTCGAGCACCTGTGTCCACTCTCCATGCCTTAGCGCTAGTCCACCGCACGATGTGAGATTGGGGAGGAGGAGAGCGGCAGATCTAGTCCCTGGTGGTGGCTTGGAGCTCACAATGAAGAGAGAGACAACACATGCAAAGAAGGAGATGCGATGGGGAAAGACCGGAAGAAAACAAACAAGTGGTGGACATCCAGATAAGGCTCACGTTAGTTAAGAATAGTGGATGAATCATGATCATAAGATGATTTCTATCCGATGGCTTAGGCCTATGCTATCAGAAAACAATATGACGCTACACCGTTTTGTAGCATTTCTCTTTATTTATTGCATACTCTTGCTATTTGCCATTTTAAATCATTACTCCAAACCTTGAGATATGCAAAAACAAATAATCCAATACAAGATAAGTCATTTTACTTCAAAACTAATTTATTTAATTTTGTATCTCTATAAATATAGCTAAGCATGTTATGCCCGCTATATGGCTGATGTCTTCTGTTCGCTATAAAAACAGTTACCCACTACGTTGCCTCTACATGTTATTTAAAACAATGCCTACGACCCATATCAGTTTGTGCTTATTCGGCACGTATCCGAGTGATGGCTCCATCTCTACTGCGTTGCTTTCTTTCTGTGATTCTATGGAAGTATAGGGCCTGCTTTTTTTTTTTTTGCTTTAGTTTATAGATCTTGGCTGCAGCATATGTTTTTTGGATTGTTCGTGGGAGAGAGTACAGAGTAACAAACTCACGTACGGTTTTGACCGATATAAATGAAAACATTACAATGTGTACTACAATCAACTTGCAAATCTAGTCTTAAAAAGATATTCTGTTTGAAAGCTATTCACTGTAAAAATAATCGAAAAGCAACTTTTAAAAGCTGAAAAAAAAACACACCCTCAAGCTTACGTGCGATTACTTAGTTTTTCCGGCTCACCACTGGTCCTTGACAAAATCGTTTATTGCCAAGGAAGCAAGCCAAACAAATTGGATATCAGATCGGCCGGAAACTGGCTGAAGAATCACAACTCGGAGTCCCGGACAACTGTCGTATATACCAGGGAAGGCAAGAGTGGAGCTGATCTGATCAATTTGCCACGCCGTGCCACCGAAGGACAAGTCTATCATTCAGCATTCCAAACTCATTCGGGCTAATCAGTACGAACTTGAGTTCACAAGTCCAACATTTGTCCGACATGCTAGATTGCTTATCAAGGCATTCACAGACGCCAGCCATAAATTGGGGACGCAACTAAGGAACTCATCAGTGGGGATGTAGCTCAAATGGTAGAGCGCTCGCTTTGCATGCGAGAGGCACGGGGTTCGATCCCCCGCATCTCCATTTGTTTTTTTCCTTTTCCTTTTTTTTGGCAACTTTCGGATATGAACATGTATTGCAAGGTTGGTTGCATGTAAGCACGTGTTGCCGTATTGGCCATTCACATTTCACAATACCGGGCTTTCAATGTCCATTTGTTTTTTTTCCTTTTCCTTTTCCTTTTTTTTTTGGCAACTTTCGGATATGAACATGTATTGCAAGGTTGGTTGCATGTAAGCACGTGTTGCCGTATTGGCCATTCACATTTCACAATACCGGGCTTTCAATGTCCATTTGTTTTTTTTCCTTTTCCTTTTCCTTTTTTTTTTTGGCAACTTTCGGATATGAACATGTATTGCAAGGTTGGTTGCATGTAAGCACGTGTTGCCGTATTGGTCATTCACATTTCACAATACCGGGCTTTCAATGTGTTCACCTCGTGCTAAACATTGTTTTCCATAAGCCAAGAGCGTGAAACATAAGAAAAACACAGCCAAATAACGCCCAGGGTCCTTCAGCGTATGGTCAGCCAAATACATTTTCCAGGATGTCTAGATTTTCAATTGGTGATGGCTGAACGTACACAGTATGTTTTCCTGTAGTTGCTGCATGCATGCGATGAGCAAATCAAATAATAGGACCGACCAAGATCGGTTGCACCAGTTTCAGGCTTTCAGCAGCGAGCAAGCCGCGACAAGCTTGATTGGACGGAACGGTTCAATGTGTTGTGAGCAGGGAACTGTATCACCGAAAATTTGGCGGTTACCGACTAAAACCGGTGTTATTGACGAGTATAGGTAAAAAAACGTATTGATCAAAAGAATTTAGACCTATTTAATTTCTACCAAAATTTCAAAAAAAATTGTCAAGAAAACAGAAGAACCGATAATCGGCGAAATTAAAAAAATGGCCATTATTCAGTTGATTTCGGTGGATACAAATTTCATAATTTAAATTTTAATTCAAAAATTTAGACCATAAAACCAAAAGAACTGGTAGTCGGTGGTTTTCAGCCCTATTTTTTTAACCCTAGTTGTGAGCGGTACGACACAAACGTCAATGCTGGGGAATTTCAGGCAGGAAGACGAAATAATAAAGAATAACATAGTTTTTCTTTTCCTTTTTTTCGGAGCACAACAGAGCTTCTCATTTTGAGCTCATCTTGTGCAGTAATATTTGAGACCAAACAGGAGGATGCCTTGATTTCTTTACTCTCCGTTTCTCTTTTACATCTCTCTTTTCCTTTCAGCAAAGAGTGTAGTCTATAGCGCACAAGGAAAGGTAAAGGTCAGAATTACTAGGCCTTTCGCCTTTCACTTTCTCTAGATTTAACTACCACCAAGCTTTGCCCGCACACCGAAGAGATCATGATTCTTCCGTCGTCAACCGTCACCCTTTGACTCCGATGCGAACGATTGAGCTCACCGAAGCAGGACGAACTTGCTCCACCTTCCTGATCTGCAATCTGCATTGTCATTTCCCAGGAGAATAAAAAGGGCAGTTCGGCACTGTTTACTGAAAGAACTTTCAAAATCATACAGACCCTGCTAGAAGTCTAGAACTACAAGGCAAACGATATAGTAGTAGTTTGTATGCTTCCAAGTTCCCTTGTTTTCTTCAATGCTACTAGTCTACTGCTGCTGCTTACGATTGACATCGACAAATCACAAATCCATTCCATATATCCGTAAGTTCTTACTCTGGCTTCTTGCTTCATTTGGTAAGGTTTCAACTCACAGTTGAAATGAAGGACTATTATTCGAGACCAGTGTCTTGTTACTTCGATTTTTCAGGATTCAGATACACGTTATCATCGTCGGCCAGAGCAACTATCTAGCTCAGCATGTTCTCTCCAATTTCATATTCGTCTTGTCATGAAACAATGAAAAGATCAGGAGGAGTAATAACACAAAGCAGATAAACAGAACAACCCAACAAATGCATCATTTTACATTCGTCGATTCGAAACAGTAGATAATGGCTCCTACCTAGACATGGCGGCACGCCTCCATTCCCCCCACGACACGATCCTCAATTCCTCATACACTAAAATAGCTATTGAAAAACAACACGGCGGCACCACACGCAACTGTCAGTGATCGCTGGCCGGTCACCGTACGAACTCGGCGGAGCCGCGGCCGTCGTCGAAGTTGAGCGCGTAGCTGAAGGCGTCGTAGTGGAAGCTGAACCTCTGCCTGCGCCACCTGCCGCGGTCCGAGTGCAGCCTGCGGATGCCAACCCGCAGCCTCCAGTACAGGCTCCTCACAAAGTACTTGCTCCTGCCGCTCGCCACCGCGGCAACACCGGCGGCCTCCACGTCAGCCACCACGGCAGCCATTCTTGAGCTAAAGATGGGAGAGGCAGGTCGATGCGCGCAGTTGGGGCTAGCTTTGTGCGCCCTGTCTCTCAAGTCTCAGCTCACTTTTGCCTGCGTTGCTGCCGCAGCGTTGGGTTGTGGGTTTGAGAGGGAGGCAAAGCGTAGTGAGGGTGGTGGTCTGGTGGAACATATTACATATATATAAACTCTTCGTCCGATAGAGCTTTTTTTCCTCTCCTTTCTCCCTCTGCCAGACTCCGGCGTCCGGCTGTGTGGCTTAGCAGGAATATGGTAACTAGTCAAAATTATGCAAATAATTTGGCATTCACATTAGTATATGCATACATTTGATAGACATATTTGAATTTTACACGCATCAGAGCTATCGAAAGGTCTGTTTGATACGACTGCGGTTTATAGTTTTTACCTAAAATTTTTAAATTTTAGCTGTTTGCGCAGAGATTATAGAGAGATAGTTGCTTGCGATTTTGGTTGATACAGATGTTAGACTTTTAACGTGTACTATAATTAACTTGTGGACCACATCTTGAAAAAATAATTCGTTTAAAAGTTAGGTACTGTAGCAAAAGTCAAAAGTCGCTTTTAGAAGCCGTAAAGAACAGAACCAAACACATTTGTACTATTCCCGAATTATACCATGATTTTGTCCCGGGATATAGCTATATTGGGCCTTTTTTTTTTTTGCTGCGGCTTGTGGTTTTGGTTGAAATTTTTGAATTTTGGCTATTTGCGGTAGAGATTGCGGAGAGAGATACTCGTTTACGATTTTGGTTGATACAGATGTTAAGATTTTAACGTGTACTACAATTAACTTATAGATTCCGTCTTGAGAAAATATTCCGTTTAAAAGTTATGTACTTAGTAAAAGCATGTTAGCCCATCATGTATAGTACAAACAAATACGAGAAAAAAGAACCGGCAAAAAAGCTCAAAAAATCAAAAGTATAAAAAAAGATGAAATTTATTAATAATACAAAAATAAGCCAGAAGTCAGAAGCTCAAGCTGAAAGGAGCGGGGCCGGGTCAGATACAAGATAACCTTATAATAAGAAATTTTTACAGTACATTCTACTAATAGTAAGAGAATTATAGTAGAAATTAAATCTGATTATTGATTTGTGAGATCATAATAGATTTTTTTTATAAATCTAATAATAGATTTTTCTTTATAAATCTAACTTTTTTCTGAACGATCTTGAGTCCTTGTCACAGTTGTGTCCACATTGTGTTCGTCGTTTTCATTTTGTCTTTCTTCGTATTCGTTTCCTTTTGAGACATATACGCTAATTGTACACGTCGCTTCTAATTTTGTCTCCTTAGATCGTTTCTCATCTTCTTGATATGTATGATGTATTTTTCTTCTTCAGAATCCGTGTACATATTAACATATGTTGTGCTTGACGGATAAGCCTTCTATTTCCCAAGAAATAACACGAATGCGTCGTCGGCAAGACCGTCGTCGTCGGGTGTCGCAGCGGCCACGCACCATTGTTTGCACATGTACGGTGGAGAAGTGAGCGAGGCCGGCAAAACACCGTTATTGCACCGTCGTTACTGTCTCTCGTATGTGTATTATTACCATATTTATAGAAATTACTCTTACATCATACGTTCTCTTTATAATTATATATCTTTTAGGATTATATTGCTATAACTACTAGTAAAAATATAATTAAATCCTAACTAACCTAATCTATTGGATAAAAATGAATAGACCGCTCAAATTTACTTTTGGGTACTGTAAAAGGGCCCTTTAGATACTTCTCTAGCGTTGACTCGGATTCAACTAGTGATCATACGATTCAAGAGTTTATACCAACCCTCAGTTATTCTTCCTTTTCGTTCCAAAATTCAGATATCAAATTCAAGTTCAAGTTCGGGTACAAGTATAAGCATAGCACGTGCGTTTTGTACTCTACCGCGGTGGATTCGTTTGCGTGGACCGAACCACTGAACGCCTGATGTTGCAGTGGGACCGGAGGGGAGAGACACGATGCCGATGGAGACGGTCGAATCGGGAGCCGGAACAGGGGAGGTGGACTGCGTGCGTCGGGTCACATGGCTTGGCAGGCAGGCAGATAGTACATGGTCATACGCGTCCGCTGAGAATGTCGCGGGTTTTCGTTTCTGCCTTCCTGGCTGGGTGGCAGCAACCCCTACCAGTCGAAGCGCTTCTGGCCTGGGCCTCCGGTGAACACGCTTCTTATCCATCGTTGATCTCGTGAGTCTCACAGCAGATCAGTGATGGATAGAGGTCTCACCGTTAATCTGATGAGTCTCACAGCAAATCAACGGTGGATGAGAGGTATCACGTGAAACCCCTCTCTATTAGATTTTCTTCCCTGCCAGTCTACCACTGACTGGATTCTGATATCTTCGTCAGCATCGGTATCCATCGGTCATTAGAAAAGAAGTGAGATTTAGAGGTCAAAGAAAACTAGAGTTTTGTGAATATCTCATTCGTTTTAATTCTAAATCTGCCACGCCCTGTTGATTTCAGATTTGTTGGGTTAGCGTGCGCCGATCTCCATGCCGTTTACAAAGGCGGTATGGACTCCTGTCGTATCAACAGTGGACTGCCTGCACGCGGCGGGCTATGGGTCTGTCTTTGTGCTTGTAAAGTGGTTTTTGTTTTTTCCATAATTTCTAACTTTTAAATAAAGTATTTTTTAAGATGAGATCTATAAGTTAATTATAGTACACATTAAAAATCTAATATCTGTATCAACTAAAATCATAAACAAGTATCTATCTCTGTAATCTATGTCACAAACAGCTAATATTCAAAAGTTTCAACTAAACACTATAAATTACAGCAAAAAAAAAACATGTCCTGTGCCTCCGGGGAACGAGGCCATGGAAAGGCAAGAGTGGACTTGCAATTCTTGCATTCCACTTTTCAGCACCAAAACTTACCATGATATATTCTCAGTTATTTAATGAGCCTCATTTTGCAACCAACGAGATAAGAGAGATGTGAGACATATATACGTCATGGTACTTTTTTGCTGTAGGGTTACCCTCCTAAGGCACATGTCAATCCGTGGTGTACCTTTTGGATGCACTCGCGTGAATTTACGTGCTTGCTTTGATACCAGCTCTGGGAAGACACATGGGCCTTTGAACTGTTGAAGTGACATCGCATGGTCTGTCTTCGAGTTCGGCCTAGCGTCAGAGGTTTCTGCGCGTATTATTGCTGCGGCATTGCTGAGCAGTAAGCACGAGGCGTCGACCCTCAGATTGTACTCAACTGGGTCGGTGCACCTGTTGACTCATGCTCCGATGTCCCATTGAGACCGACTAATTAATTTGGTGACTGTTTGGATGGATGTACGGTTCGCATCGGCCTTGTCCAACTCCGTGGGAGTCGATGGACTGTGATGGCGAGTCTGTTTGAACCCTCCGTCTGGTCTTTTCGCTAGAGGATTCAACGGTTCTTCGAATCGAGCACGCCCCTGATGCTTACGACTAACGATGGCTAGACATGCTCGCATCCATGTCAGGCATCTCCAATAGTCATTAGGCCTGTTCTTTTTCTTTAAAACTGATGATTTTTAGTTTTTATTATAAAATCTAACTTTTAAACGGAGTATTTTATTAAGATGTGATCTACAGGTTAAACGATCTACACGTTAAAAGCTTAACATTTGTACTGCTAAAATCACAAGTGAGTATCTGTCTCTCCGTAATCTGTACCGTAAACAGTCAAAATTCAAAAATTTTCAACCAAAAGCCATAAGCCGCAGCCCAAAAGAACATACCCATTAACTTGCCCAGAGTAGATGGGTACATTAATAATATTTTTAGAATTTCAGTTCAAATTAGTTTTTGTAATTAACTAAACAAAAACCTACTCTTTATCCCACCTAAACAAAAACCTACTCTTTACCCCACCTAAGAAACCTACTCTTTACTGCCTGGGGACGGGGGACAAGACCGGTCTGGGCCAATTGTTCACGTCAGTTCGCCCATCGGGATCTCCGCGCTTGCTATCGAGGGAGTACTGTTGTAGGGGTAGCTCAACCCCTGTGGCGGAGCCTTGCAACTGACTCAATATGTAATAGGCCTAATAGTACAGGGGCATGTGTATAAAGGAATGTAGCAATGTAACTCTACCTTTTATAGTTATTAAGGGATTATGATAGGAATTTTTCATCCAAACTCACTCATGTATATAAGCTCCCAGAGGGTATGAAGGCCGGATCCACTCATTTCTTACACGAGCACTCTCTCTCTCTCATCGTTGACTCTCTATCTAGTTTCCTTATATACTGTTTGGTCGGTAGCCATAACAATTTTCTTTCGTGGTAGTCTCTTTTTTGGGAGTGTGTTGGTGTAGTCCTGGGTTTCTTGATATGTTTGTTGTAGTATAGCTGGTGTTTTGTGTCTTCTTTTCCTCTGTGTTTTTAGTGGTGACTCTTTTCTATTTGTGGTGTATCTCGTTCGTAGTGAGTGTTTGTATTCTCTCCTTTGAAAAAAAATGGCATAGTTCTTATCATTAATTTAATTTTTTTTTACTGCATCGCTGCATGACGAACAGAACCACCCATATTTCATGGTGTTTGCAAATGTAATCCTCTGCTACTGCTGCGGACGCTGTATACTGTATAGCTCGTACACGGATCAGATGCAGTATCTGCGTACCTGTGTCTTTTCTGGCAGTATACAGTACAGCTCGTGCAAGGATCAGATGCAGTACCTGCGTACACTGTATTACTGTATAGCTCGTACACAGATCAGATACCGTATGGTCCGCACCTGTGTTTTTTGGGCCGGTCGCTTTTGCCTTTATAGCCGGACGCGGTGAAAGGATGGGCCGAACACGAAGGCTGCGGCGAAAGCCTGAATCTGTGATGCTATACTACTTTATAATGGAATCTTTCTGGTTCTGGTCAGATGCATCATGCATGCATCCTTGCAGCAAAAGCCACATACGTTTTTCTTTTCTTTTGTGAAACACGACAGATGCTTCAGTTTTTTTTTTCCCTTCTTTTTTTTGAGACGAGACAAACCCTCGAGTTTGGCCCGGCCCTATTGGAACGATCGTATTCTCGCGTTGCTAGCGGCCTTACCACGGTAGTATGGGCCGTACAAAACAAATTCGAGAATAGCAGCGCGAGGAGGGCTCGGTTTGGAATTTGGCCGGCCCAGCCGCGTCGCGCACGCACGGCCCAAGCGGGTCGTCATCTCCACCGTGTCCAATTCTTCTGTCCTTTTCGGACTGAATTGCTCCTCCGCAAGAGCAAACACGGCAACATCACGAGCCATAACGATAGACGAGCTAACAAAAAAACAGTGAGTCGTGTTTCGACGGGTACCAACAGATTGATACGTCATACGTGAAGAGGCTAAGCAACAACTTTTTATGCGCGCCATGTTTGAAGATCGGATCGATGTTTATAACGAGGACATCAATTTACACTTGCTATAAAAATTGATGTGGCTACAGCACGGTATCCCCTCATATTCTCGTTCCGACGAGGTAGCTAGCGGTCGTGGATCAAGTCTTGATAATGCACTCTGATTTCTATTGTACACGCGACAGCCTGTATGTCTTCCTTCATGCCATTGGTGGCTTAAAACTTCTTCGGCCCTTCCTCTGCTCATGACGTAGCCTGTATGTCATGGAGCTCTCGAAAACATCATAAAACTTATATATAAAACGTTATGAAACTTAGTCAATTTAACTATGAAACCTCCTGAAACTTTATGAAGTTTAAAAAACAGCATAAAACTTAGTCATGAAACCTCCTGAAACTTTATGAAATCTCATAAAACTTGGTGTTCAATTTCATGAATCCGCTACAAAAAAGTTTCAACTTCATGAATCCGCTACAAAAAAAACTTTATGAAATCTCATAAAACACTATAAAATTTAGACATAAAATCTTATAAAAACTTGTCAGCTTAGCCATAAAACATCCTGAAACCTTATAAAACTTAATGAAACGCCATGAAACTTAGTCATGAAACCCCTAAAAATTTATAAAACCACATGAAACTTAGAGTTCAACTTCATGAATCCACTACAAAAAACTTTCAATTTTATGAATCCGCTACAAAAAAATATTATAAAACTTCATGAAGCACCATGAAACTTAGAAATAAAACTTTATAAAACTTAGTCAAGTTAGGTATAAAACCTCCTGAAACTTTATGAAACATCATAAAATGTAGAGTTCAAAATTCAAGAATCTACTACAAAAAAAATTTCAACTTCACGAATTCACTACAATGAAACTTTATGAAACTTTAAGTTAGTCTTAAAACCTTATGAAAACTTGATGAAACATTGACATGAAGCCTCAGTAATCTTCGTGAAAATCTAGTCATGTAACCTCATGAAACAAGTTGAGATCTCATGAAACTTAAGCAATTTACAAAATAAAATATGTTGAGCACTCAGATTTGAGGGAAATGAGGGCAGAACAAGGTGAGTTTTGAGCACGTCGCCGCCACCGCCCCTTGCCTATGGACGCTTATCGCCTATCTTGTGCATCATGCCTGCACAAGCTTGCCACTGCTCATCACCCACAGTCACCCCCACTGCGCTCGTGCGAATCCATGGCCATCCACCACTTGTCATTGAGTTTAGGCAAGGCTGTGACCAATATGGCATCATAGCTGCTTGCCTTCCCTTGCGTTGCTGGGCTCGCCTATGACCCCGCTCGCCGTCGCCATAAGCCCACAACGGTGCTCGCTAATGTCGCGAGTCCATGGCTCTCACTGCCTGTCTCCGTGGATAGCCACCATGCTTGGGCGAGCTTGTCTATGGTCACCACCTACCGTTGCTGCTCTCGTCCACTGCCTACACTAGCGAGGATCTGGAAGAGAGATAGAGGGAGGGAATTTTTTGCTTCCTTCTTTGGAGAGAGAAGGGGGATAAGGCTTGGCTTGTTGGAGTGCCTAGGAAATAGAACGTGAAAGGCTGAGTGGATAAGATCTGTCTTGAATGAGTGGATGCGATATGTTTTGGGTGGCCAAATTTGATGGCTGAGGGTTGTCCCATTGGATTGCTAACGAACAGTATACCGCTTGCTAGTTTTCACTTATTTATTTCCTTGCTTAATTCACATCTGTATGGCTTTTGCAATGTCGTAAGTAGGATGTGCAGTGCGATGATATCATTATGGAGTCCCTGTATTTAATTGGGTAGTGATGTGTACTCCCTTCAGTCATAAATACACATCGGTTTAGGATATCTATAGTCAAACTTTTAAAACTTTAACTACTAATATCTATTTGTGATTGGAGGGAGTAGAATTATTTAATGAGTTCTGCTAGTTCACGCTATACCGTTGGAAGGTACAACAATTTTATAGGCTTTCATGAGGTCTCAAGTTTCATGTTTCATGATATTTCAGGTTTAATAAGGTTTCAAGTTTCATTAAGCCTCAGGTTTTAGGTTTCGCTTGTTGTGAAAAAAGTTCCAAAGATGTTTAGCGTGTTTGTGAAAAGTTCAATGCAAGTTTAACGCATTTCAAGAAGTTTTAGAAAAGTTTCACCAAATTTCAGAAATGTTTCAGCAAAGTCTCGCCAAAAGGTTTTAAAATCAAACAAAATTCAAACATCTCTATTGACGTGACTACCCAGGCTAGCTGTCGCACCACCAGCTGCACCTGCTCCTTTGGTCGTGTCGCCTTTGCCTTCGATGTGAGCCATGTTGGCTCCTCCTTCGGCCGTGTCGCTTCTGCCTCTGGCGATCAGCTGCCCCGTACCTCGCCGCGAAGCTGCGTCGCCTCCTCCTCCAACTGCAATTGTGCCTCTTGTTGCCTTTGCAGCCGTGCTTGCTCACCATTGCTCGCCTGCTAGGCCTACACGCAGCCACCCATTCATGCAAGCTGCTGCACCTGCTCGCCGCCGTTCACCCTTGTAAGCTGTTTGCACCTGCTCGCTGTAGCCTGCTGGCCTCCAATCGAGGGAAGAGAGAGAGAGATTTGAGGAAGGAGAGAACGTGCGACGAGAGGAATCACATAGGGTCAGGAGAAAATGGAGGTTAAATCTAGCGATGGTCAGATGGGATCGGACGGTTGTGGCCTATGTCGTTGGAAGTGGATTTGACGCTATACCATTTGCTAGTTTTTTATATAAACTAGTTAGAGACACATGCGTTGCAACGGAGTTATAAAAATAGTGAGACGGAACTTACTGCCTGGCTAACTTTACACATCAAATATTAGAAAGCAAGCGACAGAGAGAGAATGGTGGCCAGAATACGCGAGGAGATGGAGAAAATGGAGGGGTGGACGGTTGTATCCTGAGAGAGAAAGGAGGAGAGAGACGAATAGTCCAGATCAAATCGGATGATTGTAGAGAAAGGAGAAGAAAACGCACTGACAACCACCAATTCCTCTTTATATAATAGCAGAGAAATTCATCACCCTGCACACGTACGTGATGATGTCTAAGAAAAACTCCAGAACGCTCAACTAATATAGCAAGATGAAATAATATCATTACCGAAAATTTGGACCTTGTGACAGTTTCTGTATGGAGTATGGAACTATGGATGCCACGCCATCTAAACGGCATAATATGGACAGTTTATTCATCCCCCATTGTGATTTGTGATTGGATCCTTCGCCTGCAGGCCGTATTTCTTGATTCCTCTCGTGTCGTTGGACAGTGAGTTATTGACCATATGTAAACTCAGCCTCAACGAAATCTCCATTAACATGTAGCACCGATTCTTGCATGACATCAATTATACCTCACTTCATCTTCCTTCCATGAGCTGACAGAGCGACGCCATGAAATACCCAGTTGTGAACTTGTAATGGCGTGGATCAGCAGCAGGTTTCCAGCGATGCAGCCATGGCTGTAACTTTCGAGTTCCGTGGTACCCCTGGACGAGACCCGCATGTGCTGCCATCCTTGAGGCGATCGGGCCGCGTCACCTCGTTGTCAAAGCCTCGCATCCGGCCAGCCTGCTACTGGTTTGATGCGCATCGGCCGGCTGCGCCCCCATCCTATCGCGTTCGCCGTCCCGGTTCCATTTCCGCCCGTCTCTCTCAAAAACCGCAGCCGCGGCACCGCGGAATCGTACCACTGTACCGCGCGCCAGGTCCGCGATGCCAACATGCCAACCGTTTGGCACGCGCGCGCCACCCAGCCTTCTCGCGTGTTGCGGCAGGGTTTAAAGTTTTCCTTTTTGAAAAGATCTCGGAGGGCAGCGAGATGGACGAAAGATCAAAATTTCGTCTATTTCATTCAAAATTTGGACAAAAAAATGCAAACTTTATTTGAAATTTGAACCTTGAAACTAAGGATAAATAACGAGTAAAGTGAGCATTTAACGTAATTTGTGCTTTGGTCCAATGGTAGGGAGCTATCCTCGTGAGATCCATATGTCAAATTGTACCTCTGTAAAAACACGAGGAATGGGATTCGATTGTAGGACTTGAGGGTCATGCGTGGGAGACTTAGCCATTGGGCTAGGAGAAAACTTATGCTAAAAGAGGGATTTTATGGCCCTTTAACCCTTCATAATTTGAGCTTAAACAAAAATATTTGGTTGAAATATTTTTTTCTTATTGGGTAGCGAAACAAACGAAATTTTCGAAATTTCAGCGAGATTTCGCTGAAATTGTAAACCTTGTCGCGGCCACAGGGCGTACGTGCTAACCTAATTCTAATGGTGTCATTAGCGCTAACCTAATTCTAATGGTGTGGGCCAGCTGTCAGGGACTCAATTACTTAATACAGTTTTATTTAGAAATCTAATTAACTTAACTACGTGGTCTCACCTCTCACGTGTCATTCATTAGACTTAGCCATGGTTAATCAACTCCACACCGATTTAATTAGCGCTAATCAAGTGGTGCTACCGTGGACAGCACAGCGCAGACGTCTCGGGCAAGCTCGTTGCCAGCGCCACAGCAACGTAGAGGCCGAGTGGCTGAGCGGAACGGGAAGCTGGGAGGGAGGCGATACTCTGGAGCGTGGCGCGGGAACTAATGGACGCCGGAACAGTGCTTGCGATGGCGGCTTGCCGCGGCAGGCTAAGCCACGGCGGCAACCAAGTAAAGGAGGAGAGAGAGAAAGAAGTATATATGTATATAGCTCCGGCTACTACGTCGAAGCCGTATCGAACTCCGACTTTTCCTCGTTGGCGTCTTTAGTGTTATCCTAGCCTCGTCATGCGTCCAAAGAAAAGGAGCAGCACCGCCGTTTCTATTCTTGCGTTGCAAGTGATAGCCGCGTCCTCCAGGCACGGAGCTTGGGGTGCCGACCGGCCGGCCGGTGGCAGGTAGGCGCCAGCCTCGGCTGATCCCCGGTTTGGTCCACCCCTGTTTGGGGTGGTAACGACCCGCGGGCCAGCCACGGCGCTGCCCTGCCGCCGAGGGAAGGTGGACAGCCAGCGCACCGCGCCGCGCTCACGTGTTGCTGCGCCGGGCCCGAAGCTAGCGGCCAAGCCATGGCTTTTTCGGATATTTCCGGCCATTCGGACGGGTCTGGTCCAGTGGAAAGCTACAGGTTTGGGCGTTTTGACTGTACGTGCAGTACTGTAGGGTGCAACATGGCGCGCTGTGGTTGCTTCGGCGGCGGCTTCTGGTTCGATCCTTTGACTGCTAATTTGACCTCGCCTTCTAATCCTTCTCCTTCCTCTTGTTTCTAGTAACTTCGTCCGGTAACATGCATCACACGACACTGAAATTAAAGTTACTCCTACTCGAAGTTATAACTGTTCGTGTTTCACATTGTTTTGAGTCGATTGTCCTGATATGCCCTGTGATGCCTCGTCTTTTGCTGAAGATGAGATGCTACTACGATGGTTTCAAGCAACAAGTAGATGGACGCACCAATTCTGCATCAAACCCATTGAATCCTAAGAAGAATGTCTGTTTTGTTTGTCCAAAATGTCAATGCCTCGAGCCACTTCTGGATCAGCTCTTTGGACCATAAATACTCATAACTGTTTACACTAATAGCATTGTAGCTATTTTTTTAAAAAAATTAGCTCTTAAATATCTGTTTTTATAAATATAGTTCCCTCATCGAGCTCGGCAACTGTGGCAGATGACACGTGTCGTCTACCGTGCTATAACAACATGGCATCTGCCGAGCCACAGTTGCTCATCAGCAGGGCGCTGACTAGCCTAGGTGCTCGGTAGGTACTTAGGGATATAATTAACACTAGTTAAATATAATTAGAACTAATTAATTTTGTGGCTGACTGACGTCCTATCAAGCTTAAAGAGAGGACTAGGTGTACAGAACGGAATATCTATATATATATATAAATTTTAAAAAATAGCTTTTTGAACAGTTCGAATACTGACCACCTGCATGTTCCTTTTCTCAAGAGGGAGCCTAAACTGCTCTCGTGAAGACCTTCATTTGTTTGAACAGTCCGAATACTGATCACCTGAATGTTCCTTTTCTCTCGAGAGGAGCCTAAACTGCTCTCGTGAAGACCTGGCCGCTCGATGTTCATCTAGGAGTTCACAAACTTCGTTTCTACTGAAAGCGATATCCGATCAAGCTTAAGCCAGGCTCCAAACTGGCCCACCTAATGACCAAAAATCACATATTTGACTAGTGATGTGGCTGTCCTCGCGTCCACACTTGCACTAGATATTTTCCCACTTGCGGTTGCCATATCAAAATTTTCCACTTGGGATCACATCTCTAGCTTGCAAGTCAATATACGGGCCCTGCCATTCGGAGCATTTGCCACCTGTCCGGACAAAACCACCCGCTATGCATTGTTTATGCACACGAAAGTACACATAAGAGGGCTAGCTAATTCAGTCGGATCGTGCCATCTGTCGGCTACAGTTCATGTTGGTCTCTCCGATGCAATCGTGCACTGTTCATATACCCTGTTTGTTTGCAATTATTGGCAAGCGGAAATTCTCTGCAGTACTGTTGTTTTTGGGAAGTGGTTTTGATCATCGAACAAGCAAACAGAAAAAGTTGAACTGAAAACCACTTACTGCAAGAAGAAAGGAGGCGACATCATCCACAATCTGAAGGGCCCAAATCGCTTTTGTATCGAGATGATGGCTTTATCATCTGTTGGGAAAAAGGTCATGAAAAGCTCTAGTAACATGCGCGGATTTGTGCCTTTTCGCCCTTTTAGCGAGGATTAGGTAAGCAGCGTGAGATATCAGGTATGCATCTCACGCAAGCTCCATTGGTCCGGGACCTAGCTGTTGTGCAGATTCTTGCGTAAGTTGCTAGCAGCGTTCATTGTTTAGCTTGTCAAACACAGACAGGAAACTGTCTCCACAATCCACAAAACGTATCATGCTTTTACGAGTTCTTAACCAATTCTTGTATGATTATCTAGAAAGCTATATATCATTGAGTGACACAAGCTCAAAAATGAAGTTTTCGTAAGCGCAAGAACCATGACTGTGTGGAACACACCAGCCTTAAAAAGTGCAGCTTTACTCACTGCATGAGATTAGCAGACAGCACGTTTCCTCCTGCCAAACGACCGATCACCTACAAGGCTACACTAGTATTATCCTGATAGTTAAATCACTCGTCGAATACTTAGTGTATGCATGCATCTCTAATATCTTTTTATTTAGGCCTAAATTAAACTTTGTTTGGAAGCTAAGGATGCAGGTCTACTGATCCGCACAAAGGAAGAAGGCTGTCACAACACTCAAGCGGCAGCGTGCCTTTCGGCACGAAAATGACACACACGTTGACGCCAACCACAATTATAAGAGGTAGGTCAGGTGCCTCATGTTAGATTCCTACTGTTCTCTTCCACATTACAACAGGAAGCCCTTCACATGGTGGACACCTATCCATCAGAGAACAGCATCTGCAGCAGATACGCTTGGATTAGTAGAGAACAAAAGTAAATCAGCAGCGCATGCCTGCGTGCAGATTTGCCGAAATGATTTGGTCCGAAGAATCTACAGATTGAGTGGGGATATATTGGTCGCTGCATTATTATCACACAGCCTTGCAGATAGGTATTGGTAGTGCATGCTAGTACTGCAGAAGCATTGCCTAAGTGCAAAGAGGATCCAATCCACTCGCCATTAGGATTAACCCGTGATTAATTACGGTTAAGTAGCTCCATCAGGAGCATTTAGGCATTTATTTTTTATTTAGTAAGACCACCAATGAATACTCCAAACGGGTACGTAGCAATCTGAGCCCCAACTATACTGTGATTAGCGGTGGCAGCCAAGATTATTTAATCTGATCCGGCGGATTAAACAACTGGTGCTTATGTCATGCCGTGATCCAACACTGGAGTTGGTTATGTCGTGACGTCGGCTAGGCCTGCCACACCTACTAAAAATATCAGGGGCTTCTCATATAACTATATATTTATATCACACCACAGCCATACCTATGCTATGCTAAGAAGAATTTACGAGTTTATGGAACATGGAAGAGGTGTACTGAAGCAAATCCTTTATTATAAAATGTACGACACGCGAACATGTATCGTAACACTTTGGTTAAGTTCTCGCTCATAGATGTCCGACATTATTATACCCCGAAGACTGGGCGCAGCCACACAGGTGTCTAATTAGATTATCAGGATACCGTGTCGCTAGCGAGTGGGTTGTGCCCCTTCTTCTTTTTTTAGTATCTAAATGTTGCTTTTTAGCTTTTTTTTATACTAGCTAGTTTTTAAACGAAATGTCTTTTAAAATATGATTTACAAGTTAATTATAATACACACTGTATTGATTTTATTTATATCAGTCAAAACCGTACGACAATTTCTGTTACTCCGTACTCTTACGAATAGACTAAAAGCCATTAGCTGTAACCATAAACCGAAGAAAAAAAAAAGAACAAGCCTGTCTTATGGCTTTTGGTATATAGTTTTTGAATTCTGGTTATTCGTGAGAGAGTATGATGAGAGACAATCACATGCGATTTTGATCGATATAGCTGAAGTCAATATAATGTCTACTATAATCAATTTATATATACTATTTTAAAAAGACATATCGTTTAAAAGTTAGTTACTGTAACAAGAATAAAAAGTCATAACAATAAGTTTAAAAGAACTCAACCATATGTGGACTTAATTATTGAAGGGTAGAATGCAACTGCATCAGCGCAAAACGCTCCCCTTTAAATAGACAAGTCAGATACCCTGTAAACATCCCCCCTCTCCCTCCTCCCTCTCTCTCTCTCTGTGACTTGCTCCTCCAGCTCACCTGCAACAAGCTCCATAGCCTTCTTCCCTCTTCTTGCGCCCTGCACTTGAACAGTTGAGTTCTCCTCCTTCTTATCCTCGTTGTTTTTTCGTTATAAATCATGCCTGTAGTTTGCAACAAGAAGCAACGCGTGTGACGTTTCACCTTCAAGATTAGGTGGCTCTTTGTTTTTTCTCTGGATTTTTCAGCTCATTTCATGATCCTTGAGAAGCTTTCAATGTACTTTATCGTTTTAAAATCGCATTAGCGGTATCAAGGGCTAAATATCAGATGATGCATTGCTCGCCTACTGTTAGTACAAGCACCGGCCTTTTTTAGTTTTTTGACGACCAGTTGCCGTTGTTCTGCACCTGCACGGAATAATACCATTTTCAAGGCAAAAGTATGCCAATTTGGCCGTACATTACGCCAAGTTGCACCCTTGTTCTGATGTTGATTGGTCCCCTACGAACCTTTGAGGGATAAGAGTTGTTTCCTTTCGTCCCTCCACTGTTTGTTTACTTGAGTTCGGTGTGGTGTGCGCGCGTCTGCAGAGAGAAGCAGCAGAGATAGTCATAGTGGTGGTGGTGGTGGAGGCTTCAATTTGGACGGTGCTTGTGGTTTGAAGAAACCCGAAAAGGTCAAGAAAAAAAAAGGAAGAATAAAGGTAAGAGCTTTTTATCACTTCCTTTTTGTTGGTTCTTGTTAGATGGAATTCTGAATTCTCTCCAATTGCTATGCTTGCTTACAAGTTACAATTTTTCCTTTTCTTCCCTCGTACCAAAACAATTTGACAATAAATTTCTTTCGTTTCTGCCTTTTGGATCGTCTCGTCGAGTTTCTGATGTTGCTCAATTGCCGGGGTGTCCTGTGTCATGATTCTTGCAGGTAAGCAGGCTGTTGCGCGTCCATGGGTTGCGGGGTGTCGAGGCAGAAGGATGCCGGTGGTCCACGGAGAAGGCCGGGGAGCGTCCGCGACGTCGTCGTGTTCCTCCCGGGACTCCGGTTGCCGAGGAGTGTAGACTTCTCCCAATCGCTTGCCGGGCGCTTGGACAAGCGCATAGTGGAGAGGCTGTCGGCTCTGAGAGCGCGGGTCGTTGACATGGCAATGCAAGAGTCGGCGGTGGCCCTGAAGCCGAGGCGAAAGACGGCGACACGGCACGGTGTGTGAGGGGGTGGTAGAGCATCTGAATTGTTTGGCTGGTTTTGTCTGGAAGATGTGGACGTTGGAACTGACATTGGATGGATTGGGCTTTTTGCTGCTTTCTGCAGGTTCTAGTACTGCTAATCTCCTGCAGGCTCTGGAAGACTACTTGCCAGTTCTGCTAGGGTTGGTGAAGGAAGGTGAGCGATTGCTGAAATATGGTGATTTTTTTTTGTTATGCTGGTTCGTAATTCTGTTTTCTTGTTTCTTTATTAAGCCTGCAAAATGTGCAGGTAGTGAGTTGAGGCACAGAGTGCAGTTTGTCTGGGCTAACCAAGAGGATAATGCTGAGGTATGTCAGTCCTAGCTAAATGATATTTGTCGGGTTCTGTATGATACAATTAGTTGTTAGCCCTTAGTAAGATCAAACACGAAATTTTCAATTGCAGGAAACGGCCATGGCAGATGCCTTGTATGAGGTGCTGTCCGTGCTGCATTTGATGGCCATGGTCTGCTTGTTGCAGGCCAATTCCCTGCTTCTTCCCCGGTCATATGGCGACGGTTATGCGCCAAGGGTTTCTGAAGGTAGTGCTACCGTAGACTTCACATCTGATGCATCATGGTCTTAGAAACTATGCTTCCATCAAGTTTATGCATTTAGATTATATCATTGGAAAATGCTCATGACCTGTATGCATTGAAGTATTGATGTCCTGAGTGTTTTGTGCTAACAAGGTGACATGTGCTGCCAATGTACAGAGAGCAGGCGGGCTACTGTAGACGTTTTCTTGAAGGCAGCTGGCTACTTAGACTGTGCAATTCGACAAGTACTTCCACAGATACCATCAGAACTAAGGTTCTGTACTCTTGAGCAGCTTACTAAATAATGTTAAGACTTCAGATCTGGAAACTTCTATTGAAAATTCCTCTTCAATATATGAATTTCAGGAGACAACTTCCAGTAGACCTGGCTGAAGGAAATCTCAAAGCTCTTAGCCTGCAAGCTCTGGGTCAGGTACTGCGTCCTCAACTCTTTTAACACATTTGATTCTAATTTTGGTGGCTAACTCCCCAAATATCCAACAACAATTTAAATGAGGTAGTGCACAGAAGACCACTCGTTTATAATCTAATGGTGTTTCAAATGGTGGGCCAACTGGAGTATTAGACTGGTGACACTGGTAAAAGTAGATGCAGAGAATGCACTCTTAAATGATTGTCTCTTAAACTCTCATGCGGTCTTGAATATAATGGACATTTCATTTGATGAAGTACTAAGATGAACACTAAAGCTATTATAATTCTGAGCGATATGTGAGCTATATTACCCCTGAGGCGACATGTATAGGCTGTGATTTTGAATAGCATTGGGTACTTTATTTGCAATTATTTCTTTGTACAGCAGAAGGAAACCTAGCAGTATTCTGTTTATCATAATTTCATGATCCTTGGCTTGAACATTGTTAAATTTTTGGTACACTAGACCTATTCCTACATATACTTTTGCTGGTTATCTCATTTGATTTTGCTTTATGGTCAATTGGTCATGGACATTGGCGATCTTCGTCCTACAGGGGGTTGACATGCAGCTTGGGCTGGCAATTGATAGCCCAAAGGCCACTCTAGCAGTAAAGCGGCGTTTAGCTTGTGAGATGGTGAAATATTGGCACCAGGTTCAGGAGAGTATTCCAGAGCTTCCTTTGTCCGATGGATGGGGGAGAAAGCATCTACTATTTGTCAAGTGGAAGTATGTTGAAGCAAAGGTGTGTAAGCAAAGTTTAACCATTATTTTCTTGATACGCTACTTTAGCCATTATTATCCTGATGTTAACTATCTTAGGTGTCTAAGCTAGTTTAACCATTATTTTCCTGATGTTAACTACCTTATTTTCAAATAGCAAACGCATGTCTCGAATCCAAAAGGACTGACTGTTCTTCAGATTATAGATATTTCGTCTGCAATGTACTAGTCTTATAACCATCTAAACCAATGTTTCTATACATGCTTTTGTCAGGCTGCCGCATACTATTTCCATGGTTTGATTCTTGATGAGGGAAACACTGAGAAATCTCACGGAATGGCAATAGCCGCCTTGCAATCTTCAGAGGCATTTCTGAAAGAAAGCAGAAGGGCTTCTGAAACCTTCCATGCAACTCCTCCAACATCAAGGCAAGACATTTCCCCCATAGTATACTGCTCATCACATATTAAGCGTTTGCTCTTTCCAGTTTACACTTATTTTAGCTAGTACAAAAAAAAATCAGTAACCTATTTAAGGAACAAGTATTGCTGTGCAGTGTAATAATAATCTATTCTTAAGCTTGGAAACTGAAGTCAGTACCTGTAACTTTGTAGGAGCCCCACTCCATTCGGAACAGCTAAATATATGTTCGACAAGATCCCGAAAGATGCTTCAAGCAAGGTCCGGATCAACCAGGATCTGTATACTCAAGAAAGGTAAGAATTACCAGCAAAACATACTCATGGCAAAATTTATTTAAAAAAGAACTGCGTTTAGTGATACTCCAGGGAATTGTGAAACCCAAGAACTGATGTGTTATTTGGTTTGGGGAATCTGCAGGGTCATCGGAACACCACCTCCGTTGCCGGATTTTGCATTGGCCCTAAAACCCGACGACTATGATCTTCCTCCACTAGATCCACTTTGGAACAAAGAAGACGGCCATCAGTAAGAGTTACAAAAGTGTGCTTTCTTCTGACGAAAGGCTCTGGCTCTGGTGAGAGAGCACGAACCAGAGTTCTGCCATGTGGAAGCCGAACATGGTACAAATGAAGTGTACAAAATATGTTCCAACAAAATTTGATGTCAACAAAATTGAAGCAAAATTGTAACACCCGTCCTAATCTCTGAGCCCGAAATGCTACCACTACTATATAACACTTTAAATTTAAATCATCTAACAAATTTTTTTGACAATATCTTCCACAAAAAACTAATTCATAATAAACATGACTAAATTAGCAGCGTAAGAATAAGTAATTTACAAAATAAAAATTGGGTCACTCGTGCCTAAGAACGTTCGAGACCACGCGGCTGATTGTATACTACGGGTCAAGTAGGAGTTTTTAGCTTGGTCCTCAACAAACAACTCCAAGCTACGACTCCTTAGCAATAGGTTAGGTTCGTTCATAACCTAGGTCAGGTCGTTCACACAGCTTGTTAGTCGTCCTTCTTAGTTGTATTTTTTTTCGCGGCCTCTTTTTTAGGCTTTTAGGCTACCCTTTGCACCGCTCTTTTCTTCTCCTTAATGAATGAAACGCAATTCTCATGCGTTTTCGAGAAAAAAAAGACCACACAGTTGAGAACACTCGGGACTCCGAGTCCAAGAACATCCAGAACCATGCGTCCGAAAATATACTTTAACTTATAAATAGAACATTACTAAGAAAATGTACACTACCATAAAAGCGCTCTAAATTTCATCCTCAGTTTACGAGGGCTTTATCAGTTAAGTTCCAAATTAACAAACTATTTTACTAAGGTAATATTAACAAAATAGAGATGATATTCTAGATCATTATTATTGAATATGGTCCAGATGTGCTACTCCTATTCCTGATGCATGATGCCTCATCAGTCACCTAAAAATATCAACAAAGCACGCGTGAGTCCAAGACTCGGTATGTACACAACAGAACAGTAAGCATTAACACCATCATAAGTATAAACATAACCATATCATTTTTCACATATATTATCATCATTACTTTCTCCATTAACACAATATATCATTCACATTGCCCACATGACATAACAATAAGTATTTAGGAACAACTCTTTCATTTCATTGGTGTAATGCAATGCTTATATACTTGTCTCTTTTCCTCTTTCTTTAACTTATACCGGTATAGCGGAGCGAGCATCTGTCATCTGCCCTCTTTCAGGCGGGAACCTCAATAGCCCATTCTCTTTCGTACAAGAACCATAATAGTCCGTCATTTTTCATACAGGGACATCATCCTCCATTCCCGTAGAGTACCTACCAAAATAGTTCTTATTATTCCCACTCCCGTGGGGGGTTCACGACAAGTAGACCATAAATGCTACTCAGGCTATCTATTTTCATGATATGCATCGTAATGCAACAATTTCTCTTATGCAATTACCATGCGTCGTTAGCCATTAACGATTATCCATCTATCAAATAACCATATCATATGCCATCATCATTACCCACAATCAACATATAAAGTATTATTGCTTACCATATTGTACCAATTTCATTTAAATAAGACCGTCATTTAGTCATCATCATTGTGTCATCATGCATATCATAAACAAGAAGGAAAATTTCACATAAGCATAATCGTTAAGAACAATCATCTCCTACTGTCTACCATGCACCTGCTTGTTTAATATTAAGGACGACGCGCGGATAGCACAAAACCCGAACCTTTATCTGAACAAGTATCACCCAGTCTCAATATACCACAGAAATACATGCACACATACGAAACAATATTGTTCCTACGCACAAATTTGGCACATACAACCCCCCTTTCATCGGACACCTTCCCATTGTCTCGTGATTAAACATCTATAACTTTCAATCTCGAAACCCAACATAGGAAGCAATACGAGATAAGGAATCTACAAAAACTCACTCACATAATCCTAGCTATTATAATTTATAGATTACATCACATAAACCCCCCGATTTCAGCCCCGAAGGTTGTGCTGCCTTGTACCGGATAGCAGCCTTCTTGAAAACATATCTTCCGAACTGTTCCACCAAATTCAACATTCTATCACTCTATATAAAGCTAATAAAATTAGCTACAAGTTTCTAATAGATCAAGTTCTCAAATTAACCCCTTAATCTGCCCAAAACCTCACTATGTTCTAGTAATTCTAAACGCACCTACCTTGATAATCCTCACTCTATCCTCTACACAAAACGATAGCATGGAAAAATTTCGAGAAGTTATCCTAGCAATGAATAGCTAGATCGGGACACTTTTTTTCTCTCCTTGGCCAGATCTAGTGCCGATTCATACTCCTATCTTCTTCTTTCCTCTTCCTTCTTCCTTTCTTCCTTCTCCCTCTCCTCCTTTTCCTCGGCCGGGCTCCCTGTCTACCTTCCCTTCTCACTCCTTCCTTCTTCTTAGCTAGGTCCCACCCCCCGTCTCCCCCTCGGCCGTGGGGACGACGGTTGTTAGTAGGGGAAAGAAAAGGGTGCGGCCGAAGCTAAGGAGGCGGTGGTGACGCGTGGGGATGACGAGCCTAGGGCCATAGCTTGGTAGTGGCGACGCATAGGGAGGTGAGGACGACGGCTTGGCCGGTAGGCGACGGCAAGTAGCGCACGGCTGGCGGCCAGTGTAGGGGCACTGCATAGGGGAGTAGTGTTGGCGTGGCCAGGAACAGCGCATATCACTTATCAGTGAAGTACATGGGGAAAAAAGAGAGAAGAATTGAAGCAACAAAAATCAAGCCTCTCCCAAATATAATCTCCGACAATAATATAAGCTTTTTTATATAAAAAAAAATCCCTATCAGAGCTCGGGATCAGCTTCAGTGGTTGCTATTCATAAGTTGCCCTAGCAATTGTACAGATTTCCGTATTTGTTGTCTCTTCAACATTTGCCTCAGACCAAAAGTGGCAGCCTTCAGTTCTGTGTGTATAAACATTTGCATTAACAGACAAAATTCTATCTCCGAACATACAATTCCAATCAAGCAAGTTTATATGAGATTAACAAGGTAGAGAAATAGTCAGGGATGTCCAAATAGTTACCTCTTCCCTGATCGTTCAGCGGATGCATATACAATCATGATGTTTGAATTTCATTAAATGGTGCCCCTGCTTGTCATCTACACGATGTAATCTACAGCTAAATAGTAGGACCCAACAAGTACAAAAGATGCAATTCCACTACGGGCCATTCGTAGCCCAATGCCACGGAACAGAACATTCCTATCAGCAGGTGAAATTCCTGTCGTCCTCTCTATCCACATTCCCGGTGCTTTCCATTTAAGAAACTTCCTCTCCATTACAATATACTGTAAAAAAAGTGAGAAGAAATAAGGTGCATATGCAAATAGGGAAGAATGTGAATTCAAGTTCAAAGGCAATGAACTACAAAATTACATGAGTAAACTAAAAGGATAGACCATTTAAAGTAGGGACAAACCCATACCTTAGGTATAACAGTGCATTGTGAACGACTTTTGGCAGTATCAAACGTATGTGAAGCAGCAGCTGCTACAACTCCTGAGAAGCCCGCAGCAAGACTAGAGGCAAAAGGGGATAAGGGGCCTGCTTCTTCTAGTTTTCTGAGAAGAGCAAATGTGAAGGCACCAACAAAATCAGTTATAACATTATCCCTATCTTTGCTTTCCAAATCAAATATACTAGCATGGTTCCATTACCTGGGTTCAGGGTTCATATTAACAGCCCTCCAAGTAAGCATCGCTGTGTGTATGAATTGCCAAGTCGAAAAGAACATTCCACCAAAGACACAGTCTCGGGCTATCCCTGGTCTAAGCCCTTTCCATAGAGCACCCCATCCTTCAAGTGATATAACTCTAGAAGGCACCTGAACATCAGAGGGTAATGGGGGCTTCCCAGAGCCAGTCAGCATCCACGGGTGCTGTTTCAGGGCACCTATCATGTCTGGATGCTTTGGGGAAAGATTGGACAAAAGGTTGACAGTGCTGTTCCATACTCTAATGTCAGGGACATAACCAGGTAATAGTTTGAAAAGCTGTGGAAATGACTCTTGTGTAATATTAGCAGGGCCCATAGCTTTCAAAGTTATCACAGAACCAACTTGGTTCCGAAGTTTCAGAAGTTCAAATGGTGTACACATAACAGCCTCCACAGCACCAGCAGTTATGCCAGCCAACATAGCATCAGAATAATAAACATAGTTGTCCTCTCTTCCATCTGCCAATAGATATACAAAACAATAGTCATTTGTCATATTTCACCACCACGTGGAGCAATGGAAAATTAAATTGGTTAAGGGTAACCAGTAATTCTGTATTAGATATGATGTTCCATACATCAAACAACTTATGTCACCACAAGTAGATTAGATCATCAGAAAGTACTTTGAACTATCGGAAAAGGAATGCAGTTCAAAGTGATCTGCCGATTGACTATAGCAGCAAAAATTCCAACCGCAGCAATACTTCTGAGGTACCAATAATTAAACAGTTTTTGCAAATTGTTTTTTTAACACAATGCACTACGAGAGAATGATAATAGGAAAGCATGTGAGAGAATATGGCAGAGAGGTCAAACAAGCTTACATTAAATACATGTATGGTTTGCTCATGGATGCAAATTAAAGGTGCCAACAAAATTGATATAAAGCAGATCACATTAAGCAATGAATTACGGCGGAAAAACATTTGTACCTTTATAGAAGGCTGTTAAAATCTCATAGGTCCCAAAACGTGCTCCCAACCCGGGCAGTCTACCCAATATTGACCATCCGAGGCCACTGTAAAGACCTAAAAAATCATATAACGATTTTAAAGGATAATAATTTCATATCCGAAGTTGTAACATATAGGTCATAAGAAGCCATCATAAAGGAAATAGAAAGGTAAATCTCAGGATTCACATAGTTTATCCCTCTATTTCTCAGTCAAGAAAGGTTACATGGAACGGGCACCTATACGAATTAGGGGGAAATCTTTTGGTATGCCCTGACACTTTAGCACAACACCAGCATTCAACCAACAAACAACAAGGTTCTGGACCTTGTAATGCTTGGAAGAGTTTTTTTTAAGAAACACAGGGCAAAACCCCAGGCTCCATTGTATAAACCATGCTCAACATTCAGCAATTCAAAAGCACGGGCAAAGCACACAGGGAGGTGGAAACTACACGGCATCATTCCTCACACCCAAAACTCTTAACCAAACATAATAGGAGCTTGGATGAGTTCTCTGAACAAAAAGCATGGACTCCAAGTGAATACACACTTAATATAGGCAGTGTACATAACCCAATATGACCACATATGTAATAACTTCTTTCACTCTTTTTTATATTTGGTAGCTTTGTCAGGCTCCGAAATTATGGGGTATCATGAGGCACTGCGGATAATATCAATTTTCCAGTAGAGACACATGCACACGTGCATACACACACTCAGCATTTCAGCAATATCCAGAAGCTACCATGGATCGTTGGATGGCAACCTGAGACCGAAACCTACTATGAAGCTCGATAAACACTAGTACTAGCCTGGCAACTCAACATCACAGTCCTCTTGTCACCAAGAGGTCCAAGAGTTCGTCGGTCTCGGTGTCAATGCAGACCAAGTTGCAGCCACCCTAATCGCATTTCACAATACCACCACCGAGCAAGAAAGATCTCTACTCGTCTAGCAACAAAACTAGGCAATCAACCAAACCTGCAGGGCCGGAGACGGACATGAGCCGGTCCACCACCTGGCGGAGCCCCATCTTCTGCTTCGGGCCAGTCGCGCTCAACTGCACAGGTAAAAAGAAAGAAAGAAAGAACACCGCGGAAAACCAAATCAAACCCTGAGAAAAGACCACTGCAGCAACGGGAGAATCTGAGAGGGGACTGGACGCTCGCCTGGAGGAGGGTCTTGACGGTGTCGAGGGGGTGGACGGCGACCGCGGAGGCGCTGATCGCCGCGGAGCCGGCGGCCGCGTGGCCCGTGAACACGCCGTCGCCCAGCGGCCTGCCGCCTCCAACCATCGCGGCGGACCGGAAGAGCAACCAACCCGAATGGCGAAGCGGAGGGTCAGGCCTTCGGGGAGAAGTCGGGAGTGAAACGCACGTAGCAGGCTGGCCCATCTCGCACGCTACGGGCCAGCCAAAAACTCGCACGGCACGAAAGCCGAGGCGTGGCCCAGTAAACCTGGCCCTTGCGGCGCGCGAATCTTTGCGCGATCGGATGGCAGGGAAACACTGACGGGAGTCGGACTCGGGTCCAAATTTGCTTCCGACGTTGTGGTGCTGCCTAGTTAGACGCCGTCTGGTCCGCCCGTCCGACTTGACCACGTTACAATTCCAACCCCGGTTGCTCGCTCTCTCTCCGGCTCGCCGCCTAAGAAGACGAGAGTAGCCGCCGCCGGCTCCTGCTGCAGCTGCTCCACCTCTACATGGGCCAAGGTCAGAGCCAGCCAGCCCCGGCGGTGGACGAGCCTTCTCCGCCTGCCGCCGAGCCGTCGCCGTCGCAGTCTCCTGCCCCGGCGTCCTCCTCCCTCCAGGCGCTCGCCGCAGGTACATGCCAAACTCTCAATCATATAAGTCGGTGGCGGTTTCCTCGTATCCCCGTTTTTTACCAGTAAACCTACGCTCCTCTCATGGGGTAGTTCTCGTTAAGTTGCACTAGCCGCTAGGTCGTTGCTCGGATTTGGGAAGCATTGTTAGAAGCGGAACTCTAGGGCCGCTAGCTTTACAAAATAGTTTTGGGTAGCCAGTAATGTATGGTCCATTGGTCCTAGACTCCTAGTACGAAGTGGGAGGGCGAGATTATTCCTGTGATCCAGTATGTGATTGTGCAGTGCAGACCTTGTACTGGATGGTGAATGTAACGACTCTATTTTTGGAACATGGTCGTTGTACGTTCTGCAACAGACCATGAGTTTAGTTACGGATAGAAGAAAAATTAGACCTACTTATAAAGATTTAAAAAAGGTTAATTTGTTTAAAATATGACCTAACGGTCAACTTTAGAGATTTAACAGGTGTCCAAACAAAACTTAACTTACATTCAGAAGAATAAAAAAATCCCCACAGAAACGCTCGAGTGTAGTCGTAACCCTAACATGTAAGATTGAAGCATTCTTTGTTCTTCTGACATCTGTTTTGATGAAAATAAATAAGATTGAGTACACTAGGTACTCAACAAGTCCCTATAGCAAAATATATTTATAGGGCTATTGTCTATATACAAGGTTTAACCAAAGGGGAGCATTATTTTTCTTTAGCGTAAAACCAATTTGTCAGATATCATATCATAGCTAGTTTTTAAACCCACGACTTAGCCATTTTTAACTATAATCAAATGTCCAATTCCAGTTAACCTTGTGGGAGCAACTCTCCTCACAATACTTATCATGTCCCGTTATTGGAGATCTACTCCTATGCTAAGTATCTTTGTTTGGTTTAATTTGTTGTGTTTGCATGTATGGATTAGCCATCAGTGTTCAATGCTTATGTTAATATAATAACGTCAAAATGCCAATTCCAATATATTGATTTCGAGCGGCAATGCATCAATACCATTCCATATCCATTTCCATACACCACCCTACCATATCCATCAGCACCATAAACCAGTAATCATTTTATGAAAACTACACACTGTGGTATTTCCGCACGTTGCCCAAGACCAGGGGCACAGCTATTCAAATAGATTATAACACTCTGCAGAGGTATACAATCTTACTCACAAGATATGATTATCTTATAATATCGGCCATTACACACTTCCGTAGGCGTACGATTGAGAAACCATAATAAGTCCTTTACAATGCTTAGTTTCGATGTTTTTTCCCACTCCAGAGGTATGAACCCTTCAGCGCTAAAGTACCCCCATTGTTAGGGATAATCTTTCCCTTCTTGTGAGTGCACACTCCATGTAAGGGCAGGGACCTTTTGGATCCCTCTCGGGCAGTGACCCCTATAGGTTTACCCCCCAAAAATTTTCAACCAGGCAATGACCTCGCTGGCCATCCCCAAACTAACTACGATTGCGCAGGAGTCCACACCGAAACCGAGCAAATTAGTTAGCCAGATCCATCACATACTAGACTTGTGGTTGCACGATTGGATGTAGAAATGAGCGCATACGGATTCGGTCCTTAATCGACTCAGGTGAGACCAACCAACTAACCCAAACCTGGTGCCTTCCCTGCACCGGTCTCATATCCACCACTCGCCCGAGTCTCCAGCGTTTTATAAAACATTCCATGTTTCCAGTGGTAACCCACGTTACCACTATCTTTGTTCTATTTCAGATTTCAATTGTCAATATTTGTGTTGTATTTAATCTTACTACTAGAGCATATCTAAACACAACCATAATATGACATAATCACCATTATGTGCATCCTATGATGACAAGAGAATGTATTATCAAAAAGGGAAATAAAAGACATCACTGTATGGTGTAGCTAGGCAATCTACATAAACAACAATGGCAAGCATGTACTTGTATTTGAAAACAAAATATTGCATTTAAAAACTAGGATCAATATGATTAATTATAAGGATTTAGCTCCTTCTCCAAGGTCATCGATCACTTCTCTATAGGCTTCGGGTCTGACGCCAACTACTTTAATTGCTCCTATAGCTCTTCTGTTAACCAGCTTGTTGAATCCGGATACTTGCGTAGAAAAACGAATGCTAATAAGTTCCTGATTTGTAGAATGCAAGTTAGGAACAGAATACAATAAAGTAACAAAAAAGACATAAAGAAAATAGGTTTAGGCGGTTGGGGTTTAAGCAATGTTTGGGTTTGCTGAATGGAGTCGAAAATGGGTTAGAGGAGCTCGAGATGGTTGAAATGGTTATATTTGTGTTAAACGTGTTTCTGTGAATAGTGACATGCCTGAACAGTACTGGGCTTGGATTCGAAATAGTCTTTGGGCTTGGCTAGGGTTTTATTGGAGTTTATTTTGGCTAAACGGAGCTAAGTATGGTCTTCAGGAGGTCAAAACGATCAAAATGGATATATGTATGTTAATTGGGTTTTGGTCGACAGTACCAAATTCTACACTATTCACTGCTGGTCGATCTAGAATAGTAACGGGTCCCAAACAGTAATCGGGTTTGGACTAAAACAATGTTGGTTCCGGTTATGTACAGTAAATTGCTACAGTGCTGGATTGGCCCAACTAGTTTTGGCTCTTGGGCTATGCGGCCTGGCCCAAGTCGGCTCGGTCTTCTTCTTCCTCGAGCGTGCACAGTGCGCCCGAGCAGAGCACGGTGGCGTTGCGCTGGTGCGTGCTCCGGCGAGGTCTCCCGACAGCAAGTGAAGGTACTGTTGGGTTCAGGAAAGTCTCCTGGTTCCATTTTTGTGGTTGGTGGGGTGCAAGGTTGGCCGGAGTTGGCCGGCAATGAGAGAAGCTCGCCGATGGTTTCTCATGGCACGATGGCGTTCTCTAGGGCTTAATTGGCTAAGGCAAAGAGCGTTGGGGCATCTAGGGATCACGGGGGAGGTCAGTACAGTGGTGGTTTGGGTCCTAGGGGCTAGAGGAAAGTTGTCCAGGGTGAGGGTGTTTGGGCTAACTGCAGAGCTTGTCGCCGGCAATCTACAGGGCGAGAGCTGCTAAGGTAAAGCTTTGGTTGGGTTCGCGAGACCTTGGCGAAGCTATGGCCAGGCTTAATTGGGTTTTGGTGGGGGGTTTCACGGGATTGATGCCACGGCTCACCTTTTGGGCTTATGGTGGCAATGGTGAAATTCCGACCAGAGGTGGAAGGGGAGGTGATGGGAGGCAGTGGGGTTGCTAGAGGAGCTAAGGGCGAAGCTCTTCTTGCTTTATAGCATGGCAAAAGGCGGTGGGAGCAGTAGCGGCCGAGTTGTGAAGATGGCACGTGTAATGCGGCGGTGACAGATGGGAGGCTTCGGGGTCGTTGTGGCGTGGCCGACCGTGGTGTTAGCGCCTCGAGTTTGGCAATTCTCTTGGGGCTGGCGAGGATGCAGTGGCAAGGTCGATGGCGGGCGCACGTGTCAAGCTGAGAAGGCATTGCCTTGCGGCGGTGTTGAGGCGAGTTTGAGTAGTCATGGCGCGTGGCCAAGAGAGAAGCGACAGGGTTAATGGCATTGTCAGAGGCACAGCAGCACAAGGTACATCGACTTGACTTGCTTGGCCGGTGGTGTGAACGGTGGTCGCGGATGCTATGCTGTGGTGGCAGCGAGTAGGAATGGGCCAAGTGGAAGGGAAGAACGGGGCGATGACGTACTCTTGGTTGGTGCCACCGGCTAGGTGAGGCGGAAGTCGAATGAGGAAAGCGCAAGCTGGTGAATAGTTGCCAAATTGGGAAAGCTTTCAATTTCAAAGCAAATTCAAGAAAAGTTTAAAAACTTTTCAACTTTTGGGGTTGTTGTGGCTATTGACTAAACGGTAAAGTGAGAGAGTAGTGGAGTTGTTGTAATGGATAAACAATGTTTGCTCCTTCTCCATGTCCAAGGCGTGTATATATTTCCCCACGAAGCACAATTACAATCTTGCCCTCACAACCATATATCTTTCATAAGGGCATATATGTCATTACATATATCATATTGGGTCTTACAATTCCCTAACAGGCCGGATGGGCTCAGGTGGGGGCCACCTTTACTACAGGGGTGTTTAAGTGAATTGGTGATATTTTACCAATCCTAGAATATATATGCATTCATGCTGGATTTGATGTGGTCTGAAATATCAGTGTTATGCAAGTGATGTAGTAAGTTAATAATACCCCGGGCTTGAGGAGCCACCAAGCTTTAGCCCGCCAATGCCGGCCCAAATTAAACAAATGGACCGAGTTCCTAGCTCTGTCAAACATTACTGCAATGTCCGGACAGTGTGTGCGCTCTTTTAAATTTTTCATGGTATATGTGAGGTTGCTTCATTTGAAGTCTCCTTAATCTAGCCTGCCATTAGTGTTCTGATGTTGGATTTTCCAAGCTTTTTAACTTGCCAATGTCGGCCCAAATGACTAGACTCAATTCCTAGCTATCTCAAAATTTACTGCAATGCCCGGACTGTTTGTGCGCTTTTTTAAATTTACATGGCACATTTTACTCCTTTTCGAGGCTCCTTAATCTAGCCTGCCATTAGTGTTCTGATGTTGGATTTTTTAAATGCACAGAGGCTATGTCATTTGATGAGGATGACAATGAGGTATGACCCTTTATTTTGCTTCTAGATAGATGCTTACATATCAATATCCTATTTGCTTCAGTATTCCTTGGCTCTCTGAGAGGTTAGTGAATAGTATTTTTCTTGTGCAGTCAATTGATGTGAAGGTACAGAAAGCTCTGGACTGTCCGTGCGTAGCTGATTTGAAAAATGGTCCTTGTGGAAGTCAATTTGTTGATGCATTTTCCTGCTTTCTGAGAAGCACAGAAGTAGAGAAGGTTGTATTTATTTCTTCATGTTACTAAGTTTCTTTCAACTCAAGTTGTCTGGCGCACGTTACACTACCTACATATATGTCATGACTCATGATAACCATAGCATACTGCGCTTCATTGTAAACTTAGCTCAATATGACAAAACATTGATAAATACTCTAGTAATTCGAAACTAGTATTCAGCAAAAGTTTGGTTAATTGATGCCATTTCTCACATCAGGTACAGCGCTGATAATGAGTAGTGTGACTTTTTTATTAATTTGTTGCCAGACATGTTTGTTTCTTATTTTCCAATGTTTGTATGGATATTTGGTTTTGTTTCCAACTGATTCAGCCCAATGATCTGTGTGCTACAGTGTGCAGTAGGAAATGTTTTGTATATAAACTAAAAAAATACCCCCAAGTTGTTAGTTGATCTAACGGAACACAAGAAAAATCCATTGTCCTATGGCCAAGTCTTCTTATAACCTAATTGATAATAAAAGTACAGCGGTCGTTGTCAATTTGGTTTAACAACAATGTTAGTATAAGGTAATTTGATTTAATCAAAGGCACTCATTCAGGTTACCTGTTACTTTTATACAAATAAATCTCAAAGAATTTATCTGTTGTCACAGTTGAAAGAGTTTAAAAATGCACAGGCTCTACTTGATTGGACACAATTTATTTTGGTTCTTTTATTACATGTATGGTTTTTATGTTCTGCTTGTTGTTGTAATTTTTCACGAAGTTTGAATCCTTTGTCTTAAGATCCACTTATTTGCACATCCAAATCTGCTGATAAATGCTAACAACTGTTTGGTTCATGTCTATTTCCTCGTGAATATCAACTAATAAGTAAACTTTGCTTTCTCTGCCTTTCCAGGGGTCAGATTGTGTGAAGCCCTTTATCGCATTGCAGGATTGCATCAAAGCAAATCCAGAGGCATTTTCTAAAGAGATTTTGGAAGAAGAGGAGAATGACGAGGAGGCCGAGCAGTCCAACCTGAAAGTTAGAGCTCCAGCATGGTCTAGAGAACCCAAGCCAAAGCTTTGAGATTGCGTGGCTGACAGCCTGATACAGAGGTTCCTCCAGTTGGCACACTTCACCTCGTTTCTCCCATAAATTCTTCCGTTATAGGCTTGATTTCATTGAGCAAAGAAGCATCCAAGATTCTTCAGCAGAAATAAGCACAGTTTGTGCGGTAGAAATATTCTACAATCTTTTTAGAGAACAGACACGTTATTGATACCAGGTAGTGAAAACCTGTATTCTAAGGACTTCAATTTCTAGATGGATTATACGAGCTGGTAAATATCAAAACGAATTATTTGCCATCATGATCTTCAGCTCATGATAGCCCTAATGCATTTACCGTGGCTTGGTGACAGTTCTGAAGATCTTGCTGTCAATGATACTAGTTGCTGTCTGAACTCTGAACTGTACTGATGATACTGCTTCTATTACACTGGCTGCGTGTTTGGCTGTTGGGTTATCTTTCCGGGAACTTGCACGTACAATTTCGTGGTACAAATTCAGAATGTACGTCACCTCAAAAAAAAAATCAGAATGTACATGACGTGTCTATAAGAGGAAAAACAATGGGTGGGTTTTTTGACTGTCGCTTTGGTTTTTTATTTATGATTTTTGAATTTTAGCTATTCACGAGAAACAATACGTAGAGGGAAACAATCACATGTGATTTTGATCGGTATAACTGAACTCGGTACAATGTTTACTATAATATATATGTAGATCTCATCTTGAAAAGATATACTATTTAAAAGCTAGTTAGTGTAGTACAAAGTAATAAGCTAGTGTCAGTTATTACTTGTGAATTAGTTAAATATCAAATAAGTTAATTTTAAATGAAATGAAATTTTGTTTTTGCTCGGTTTGCTTGGTAGTTTGATTTTAAAAATAATTTAAAATTATTAATAAAAATAATATTAAATTAGATTACGTTAATTAAATAAAAGCTCGATAAGACGAGTGCGTAAGCTCTGTATCCAGCCCTAGTCTCCGCCCGCACTCCGGAGTCCCGACTCCTGCTTCCACCTCCGCCGCGATAAAGCCCTAATCGCCACCTCCACCTCCACATCCATGGCGACCACCTCCTTTTCCGGCCGCTCACCGCCCCGTCGCCGGCTCGGGCGGCGCCCGCCTCCGACGCTTCCCCTCACCCTGCCCGCCCCACCCGCACAGCACCTCGGCGGACGGCGCCCTCCTCCTCGCCCGCGCCAAGCGCGCCGGCAGTCGGGCCCCGCCACCTCGCGGCAGACCGCGAGCCCCAACGCTGCCCCGAAGCGGGAGGCGGAGGAGGAGGTGGAGGTGGAGGAGGAGCTGACGTGGATCCAGGACAAGGCGCTGGACCTCGTGGAGTTCACCGGCACCGTCACGCAGGCCATACCGGGGCCCCGCGTCGGCTCCAGCCCCATGCCATGGCTCCTTGCCGTGCCGCTCGCCTACGTCGGCGTCTCCTTCGTGCTCGCCGTCGTCCGCACCGTCCGCAGGTTCACATCCCCGCGCACTATGAAGAAGCGCAGGGTAAGTGTTCCGAGTCGATAATCATGGCTAGTTTGATGCTTAGTGGGAGGTTGGGGAAGTGATGCGATTAGGAGTTTAATTACAGTTATATGGTAATTCCTAGATTGATTTTTTGCTTTTGCTTAGTTTTCTAGGTGGTGGTAATATTTTGTATGTAACACAGTGATGGCGCACTTCTTTCCTTTCAAAAAAAAAAAAACAGTGATGGCATACTTCTCTTACAGTCAAGTGTGAGCCTTGAGATGTGCTTTTTTCAGCGGGGAATTCTGTATTTGCATGTTTATCTCTATTCATAAAATATCTGGGAACCATAGTAAATAATTCAGTTTGATTTATTTAGTTAAGCTTACAGTATTTCTTAGATGTTACTATTGAGCGAGTTAACAAAGAATTAAGAGGAGTTTGTTTCATTGTGTATTAATGAGGTTTCTGTACTTTTGAACATTTGGTTTAAGCTTAGCATATTCAAAGTGACATGAACTTGCAATGTCAATTTTATAACCATTCATAGGTTTGCTCCTTTGTGTGAAACAGATAGCTTTGTGCAGATGCTAAAGCACAGCATTTTGTGTTTGCTTCCTTTGTTGATCGCAAGCTTGACTTTAGGCTTTATTTTGTCTTTTTTTCATATACTTATAAATACTATAGCTCTAGTAATCTAGAACACCTGGCACAATATATTGTTGGTACTTAATGGTAAAGCACTGTTTCTTTGCAGGTGAGTAAGAATATATTCTTGTTGAAGTCACTAGATGAGCTGTTTCAGAAGGGCAGGGAGGCAGTGGATTTTCCAGCTCTTCAAGGACTAATGGAAAAGGTATGCCCTTGGTTCAGCCAATATTCTTGAGAAACTGAACTTATATTGGACAATTCTATTTGCTATGATGCACCTGCTTTTATGTCTCTACTGATGAATCTACTTCGACCAGTGTTACTTAACTGACTATCTTATTCGCACAGTACACTGATGATGGTAGTGAACCAATGTTACTGGTAATTTGTGGTAAAAATCTTTAAACTAAATGATATCTTGCGGTAAATATCTAAACCAGAAATTGCACAGATCAGAATAATGATCTTGACTTAGCAAACTGTTAGTTCTTTGTACCAATGAATCCATTCGTTCCATTGTTGATATCTACTGCTGTTTGAGGAATGATTTACTTATTATATTGTTGTTGGCAAAGCTATCTGCCCATAGTGAACATTACATACACATAATTGTAAATATTTTTTTTGCATGTATTCAGACAGGATTTGACATGGATGATGTAGTAAGAAAGTACATCCGATACACACTGAATGAAAAACCATTCAATCCCGATGTGGTTGTGGATCTCATACATCTTAGGAAAGCATCAATGTTAGAAGATGCTGAAGTTGCTGAAATTTTGAATGAGATTTCAAGACGAATTGTTCGGGAAAAAGGTAATGCTTGTTTTTTCCCCTGATTCTTCTACTCTTAGAGAACACAGAGTATTTCCTAAATTCAAGACTCTTGCTGCTCACTTCTATAACTAGAAGGTGTTTGCCTTTTCTTGCCTCCGCATGCAATTTGTGGTATGTTGAATCTTTTGTGGTAATGATCGTGTGCCCCATAATCTACTATTTTTTGTATTTGACTCACAGACTTTTAGAAGGTTACTTTCCAATGCTTAGTGAATATATATGCTTGACATTTGGCTGTCTCTCCCATCGTTCTTAAATACACTTATTCTGTTAGCCTTCACATTTATGCACGACAGTGAATTGATTTTGTGGAGACTTGCTGTTCTGTCATTGTTGCATGCAATATTCAAACTTCAATGCCCTGAAAAGCATATCTGTACAGTTGTAAATATCTAACTTGACATTTTTCACGCTTTTCCAAAGAATCAATTTAATGTACATGTGTGTGATGCAGCAATATTCATCCAGTAATAAGAAAATTTTGGCAATACCTTGCCATTTTTGTTTATATCAGGTGTACATTAAGTAATGAGAAGTATTAAAATCAGAAGATGTTGTGAAAATCAAAGCAATGCTTTATGCTTACAAGCCATGTTAATGTGCATTTTTATGCTTTGTTTAGTGAAGTTCTAAATTTGACACATTTAATCTTTGTTGATGAACTTCAAACTGATCTAGCTTACTTTTAGGGTCGCTATGAGCTTGTGACTTGTAGAGCAAATAGGGGACTTAGCAAAGCCAAAATCACTGTCTTCACAGAAAAGAATCAATAGCCATGGGATAGTGTTCAAAATATTATAGAAAAGGAGAGTATCCTTGGTGTGATTTATTGTTTTCGTTCATGTCAGTATTTGGTAGTCATAATATTTTTTACTTACAAATTAACTTGATGTGTAAGATTATGCTTCCACGTTGATAGCAGTACTCAGGAGATTTTGTATTTTATGATCTTGCAGGACCAGTAGTTATGGACTTATCTGGGTTTACAGAACAAGGTTTTAAGCGGAAGCTTGCTGTGCAAACATTGTTTGGAAAAATCCTTTACTTGTCAGAGGTAGACTTTTAATTCCAGGTCTATTGATGATATGCCAAATCTTTATGACTGCTATAACTGAACATTTGTGAATCTCCATCCAGCTCCCAGAGTTCTGTTCACAGGACAGCTCACTTGTTGTCAAAGAAATCTTTGGAGTTACAGAGTACGACTAAATCATCTTTATGGAGGATCCTTACATTTTTTTTTGTACTGCATTTGCTGTTAATGCTGCCATCATAACCACTGTTTCTTCCCCTGTTTTCATGTGAGCAGTGAGGATGCGGACAGCCTTCGAATTCACACCCTTTCTGAAACTGATGATATCGAGTCAATACAGAAGATGATCGATGATTCTGACTTGAAACATGGTCCCTCATCATCATCTTGAAGAACGGTGATGGGAAAAAAATACGGAGCATCTTCTTTGATAGAGTTCACTTAAGCTTGGTATGAGTTTTTTTTCAGCCACTGAGGAAGAGAGATGTCCAGGATAGTCGACTGGAAGTTTTGTAAATCATCCTTCAATTAGGATTAAAACTTGTGGCAGTCTCATACCTGACCATTACTTGAGTAAGCAATAAAATTGTTAAGAGAATGGTAGCAATGAGTTTATACAGAGCGAGAATTGTTAATTAAATCTGCACCGTTTGAATTTTGTGGTTTTTATCTCTCGTCGAAAGAATGAACTAAGTTCATATAATTCTCTAGTTGTGTAAGGTGTAACATCCCGGCCCTCCCCAGGGTCCAAGATGCTACCAACGTATACTTATCATTTCAAAAGTATTGCTAATCCAATGTTTAGCAGCACATTCCCTTTTTTTTATGATTATCCACAGGGAGCAAACAACAGATAAATATAGGATAATCATAATAAGTCAACTAACTTCATATTATATAAATCATAACATAAACAGACTTTGGGCTTCACGACCATGCAGATCCACCACCATGGCTCACAAGCAAACTAAACCAAACGGCGAGTCACAAAAGACTTAATACCAAATTAAACATAAAAACTCAGTGTAAGACTAAACTGTTATTTTATATGTGCAGTACCAAAAGGACTATCCTCATTTCATACATGTCGTCATCATTCACATAAAAACAATGACAAAGCAAGGGTGAGTCCGGAGACTCAGCAAGCACACGATAAAACAGTAACATAAATTTAGCAATTCAATCGATTTCACGAATTGTAAGTTGTAAATCTACTCTATGACTGTAAATTAAATTCGTAACTACAAACTGTAAATCAATTCTATGTCTGTAAACTGTAAATCAATTCTACGACTATGAACTGTAAATCAAATCTGTACCTGTAAACTGTAAATCAACTATGTTACTGTAATCTATAAATCAATTATGTAACTTTACCACTTTCTCCGTCACTTTCATGCAATGCAATGACACGCAATGCATCTGTAACTGTAGCTTATACCGGTATAGCGGAGGGTACATCCGTCGATGTTATCATCTTCCTCCATCCCGTGGAGGTGCTTACCTCTATAGGTCTTATTCAAAAGCACTCCAGACTAGTCGTATGATTTTCTTACCGACCTGGCTCTATGCATTTTGCATGATGCAATATGCTACAAATATAGATGTCTAATCATAGGCGGTACTTATTAAGGTATGATTAACACATAATCATATGCATCATCTTATAAAATACTATAAATCATGGCATGTAAATACGAATAACAAACATTCACCGTAATTTACTGTTCTACCATGCGCTTGCCTGTTAACCTGGCGGATGGTGCGTGGACGGCACCAGACTCGAACCGCCACCTGAACAAACATTAGCTATTTCAATTTATTGCTAATGCAATGCATTCATATACGAGCAAATGACATCGCTCTAACACCTAATCAAACCCTATCCCACCGGGTAAGCTTAATTAGTCTGTAAAATTAGCGAATCATTTATACTCGCGAATCGAATTCTACATACTTAATCTCTCTTCAATTGATCACACCATTTAACCTCAATTTATTCTCTCCTCCTCCCTCTTCTGTCATGGATCGACCAGATCAATAGTGGTAGTACCGATTGCACCGATCAGACATTCTATTAATAAACAATATCTAAATGGCCACATGCATCAATTCTAATTATCGGCATATTAACTTATGCCCGACTCGGTAAAATAAGTATGAAGAAGGATTTTTGAGGCGTTACCCTGGCCCCGAACAACTGGAGCGGGGCACTTCCTATCGCTTCTTGGCCGGATCTAACAGATCTGGCAGCGGGTCAGATTTTCCTTTTCCTTTCTCGCAATAGATCTAAAGTTTATTTCTAAATCATGGTGGCTACAAGTGCCCTCCTGACACCCCTAAATCCTAGCACGAAATTAGCACATGAAAAGCCACGGGGTTAGCCTCCAGCGCCATCTCTATTTATAGTCTAGCGCTCAAAACCTAAGCTTATCCTAAGCCCATGAATTTTAATCCAATTTTAACAAATAAGGGACTCAAAACCATTCCTAACACGGGTTTTCCAAAATTTCAACTTTTCTAGCTCGTCACGTGTCGAAGCCTCCAGGATCGCACCTCCCATAGCTTCTCCATGCATCATTCACCTTTGATCTCTACGTGCTCCAGCGTGAGCCCGACTACCTCATGACATCCTCGACTGTCTGGACCTCAGATTTTCTCCTCGTAGTCCTGGTTCGCCTCGTCACCGACCATGACTGTCTTCACGCCCAACCTGCAAATGCAAAGACCAAAAACGTTTTTTCGGCACAAGTTCTCTCCAACTTGACCAATATCAGTCCACACAAACGCAATACACCACAAGTACTATCATACCCAACGTTGTCGATTATTCATCATCTAAATTGTCAATTATTCATCACAAAAAATTCTAGATCTAGTCACATGATCTAACAGCATGTTTGCTCTATGGGATTTCTAATTGACCATTGGATCCATCTCTTATGCTTAGATACACTTGTAATTGTAGTATTGGAGAATTTGTAGTCCTCAAAGAACTCACTTTCTTGGTGTGCGTGCTGTAAAGATGAGGGTTTATCCAACAGTCAAAATGCATATAGCTATTTCAATGTCCAGTGAGGTTAGAGATTAGAGAAGCCCAAAAGAATTGATTCAAAGAGTTCTCATCAGTACAAGGAATGGGATAAAAAAAGGAGAAATTTCATATTCATATATAGGTGTAGTGTTAATATTCTTGCTTGCCAATCATAGAATCTCCCAACTCCATGAAATTTGGAAAGTGGAAGCTTAGCAGAAAGTGAGAAAAAGAAATGCAGAGATTTTAGGTAGACTAGTTAGAACTTTAGGGACATCCATCAAACTGACACTACCCTCTGGAATATGCCCTGGTTGTTTGTAGAAGCAGCAAGATGTGCTGATGTTCTACGTGCCTTGCGTCTAGGAGCCAGTGGCATCCATGGGTGGCGTGTTTGCTGGTCTCTTGAGGCTTGACCTGAACGAGGATCCTCTCAAGGAATGGCTCATTCGAACGGTAGAGACTTCTGGAATAGCTGAGGAGAGCAGCACGGAGGAATCAAGCGAGGGAGCGCAAAATGATGCACCCCGACAAATCGAGATTGAGTGAGGTGCATTAGTTGCCGTTTGCCCTCCTTTACGGCCTTACCTTGCAACTTATCCTGAATATTTGTAATATCTAAGCAATAAAATGTTTGTCCCAATTTTCACGTGTTTATATTGTAGCTTTAGTTCAAACTATTGGCTCATCATCGATATTTTGTTGGGGTAGAACACTAACAAGATGTTACTTTGGAAAAAGTTAGACTAATTCGAAAGAGAAAGAAAACCTTAGCCCATGGAATGCATGCCTATATTTTGTGAATTGTGGTAAATGCTGAAGCTCTAAGAATGCCAAGGCTTTTAGTTTTCTGTCAATACTCTATTTTTTTTCTGGCCTGATAACCTTTTTAGTTTACTTCGTGAATATTATCTGTAATGGGGTGGGGGGCAGTCGCATCTCCAAACAATTAAAAGAAGATGGGTTCGTGGATATGAGCTGTCTCGTTTTCCCAGTACATGTAATTTGGATGAAAGCAGCACTTGGGTAGTGTTCAAGCTTTGATGATTTGTCACGATTGCAATTGAGAGGCGTTTACAGAATCAAGAGACGCACCCTACGTCTACACATGTTGCTGAAGCCTGAAATTACCATATCAAATGTGCCGTAAAAAGGGCTCTTATTATTGGCAGATGTCATCTGGTCCATTACCCCACAAGGGGCTCCGACGACGCGGCTCTCAGCCTGCACAACTGTTCACCGATGAATGGTGAATGATTCACTTGAATAGAAGATGAAGTGATGACCGTAACACATTTTGAAGCCACCGAGGGGTAACTTTTGTTTTTATTGATACTGAACCTTTTTTTTTGACAGTGTATAGCAATCTCTTGGAGTAACATTTATCGGCCCCGTTCATTTTGGCTTTTTAGTGGCTTCTGGTTTTTGACTATTGACTTTTGACTAAAATTGCACTGTACCGACTGTTAAATTTTTTTATCATTCAATTAAAAAAAAGAAGAAAATGGGAAAAAGAATAAAAATTATTGTTATATCTCCACGGATAATGTAAAGAAAAAAAGAAAAAAGAAAAAATAGAAGAAAAACAAAAAAACTATATGTTCATTTTAGCTTCTATAAGCTAGAAACCGGAATGAACTACAGCTCAACATGAATTGATGTCGTTTAGAATTATCATATCAAATGTAAAAAAATTGTCCAGTTGAGTTAAATGTGCACCAGTAGCTGCTGAAGAACTTAGCCATGGTCTCATTCATTTCAGCTTGTGGTTTATCCACTCTTTTTAGCTTATAGATTTCTCCAAACAATCAAACGAGATGATTTCTTTGCCACTATTTCAAAGCGGTTTATTATGATAATATTTTAAAAGTAATTTATTGGTATTTAATTTATTTATAAAAACTTTTATATTAAAATTAAAATATATTAGTTACAGCCGAAAAGAACCGACCTAAGAAAGAAGTCGGTTCCTGGTTCCCAAATCAACGGTCCAAATCACCCTGGAGCCCAACCAACGGCCCAGCTCACGCCCCAAAGCCCCTTTTTTCTACGCCCACAAGCGAGGCACCCAACCCAACCTTTCTTCCCCAATCTCGCTTCTACCATCTCTCGTCAAACCCTACCCGCCTCTCCCCGCGCCGCCGCCATGGACGCGATCGACGCGGAGCTCGCGCTCGCGCAGGAGGAGCGCCGCAAGATGGAGGAGGCCCTCGCGGCCGGCGCGCCCATGGCCGTCTCCTCCGTCACGTTCGACACCGACCTCTACGGCGGCGGCGGCTCCGACCCCAACCGCTACGCAGGCTACGACACGTCCATCCCGGCCTCCGAGGACGACGCGCCAGAAGACGATGCTGAGCCCGCCAACCCCGCCGCCCGCCGCCTCGCGTCCTACACCGGCCACGCCGTCGCCGCCGCCGACCTCCCCCGCGCGGACGACGACGGGCTCCCCACCAAGAAGTCCCAGCGCATCATCGACCGCGAGGACGAATACCGCCGCAAACGCCTCGATCGCATCATCTCGCCGGAGCGCCACGACCCCTTTGCTGCTGGGGAGGTCACCCCGGACCCCTCCGTGCGGACCTATGCTGATGCCATGCGCGAGAGCGCGCTGCAGCGGGAGAAGGACCGAGTGCTGCGGGAGATCGCTCAGAAGAAAAAGGAGGAGGAGGAGAAAGCGAAGGAGAAGAAGGCTGCTCCTGAGCAGCCAGCAGCCGCGACGAAGCGGCGCAACAGGTGGGACCAGTCACAAGACGGCGATGCTGCTGCTGGGGCTAAGAAGGCAAAGACTTCCTCAGATTGGGATGCCCCTGATGCAACTCCTGGTATCGGGCGCTGGGATGCCACCCCTGGTCGTGTTGGAGATGCAACACCGTCGGTGAGGAGGAATAGGTGGGATGAGACGCCAACTCCAGGGAGGATGGCTGATGCAGATGCAACCCCTGCAGCTGGTGGTGCTACTCCCGGAGCCACACCTTCCGGGGCGTGGGACACTACACCTAAGCTGCCTGGTGGGCTTGTCACACCAACGCCCAAGAAGCAGAGATCAAGGTGGGATGAGACACCTGCAAGTATGGGGAGTGCAACACCTGGTGGTGCTGGGGCTGCGACGCCTGCAGGTTATACTCCTGGACCAACGCCATTTGGAGCGGAGAACCTTGCGACGCCAACACCTAGCCAGATTGCTCGTGGCCCAATGACTCCGGAGCAGTACCAGCTTTTGCGGTGGGAGCGGGACGTTGAGGAGCGGAACAGGCCTCTCACTGATGAAGAGCTTGATGCCATGTTCCCACAGGAGGGGTACAAGATTCTTGAACCTCCGGCTTCATACCAGCCCATACGCACCCCGGCAAGGAAACTTCTTGCTACTCCAACACCACTGGGCACACCACTGTATGCTATTCCTGAGGAGAATCGTGGGCAGCAGTTTGATGTGCCTAAGGAGTTGCCTGGTGGGTTGCCGCTCATGAAGCCAGAGGATTACCAGTACTTTGGAACATTGCTGAATGAGGAAGAGGAGGAGCAGCTATCGCCAGAGGAGCAGAAGGAGCGGAAGATCATGAAACTTTTGCTCAAGGTAAAGAATGGCACACCCCCACAGCGAAAGACAGCGCTTCGGCAGCTCACGGACAAAGCACGGGAATTTGGTGCTGGCCCACTGTTCAACAAGATCCTGCCCTTGCTCATGCAGCCGACACTCGAGGACCAGGAGCGGCATCTTCTGGTGAAGGTCATTGATAGGGTACTGTATAAGCTGGATGAGCTGGTTCGTCCATTCGTGCATAAGATCCTTGTGGTTATCGAGCCACTTCTGATTGATGAGGATTACTATGCTCGTGTTGAGGGCCGGGAGATCATATCAAATCTTAGCAAAGCAGCTGGGCTTGCTACTATGATTGCCGCCATGAGGCCAGACATTGATAACATTGATGAGTATGTGAGGAATACCACTGCTCGGGCATTCAGTGTGGTGGCTTCTGCTTTGGGTATCCCTGCCCTCCTGCCATTCTTGAAGGCTGTCTGTCAGAGTAAGAAGTCCTGGCAGGCTCGGCACACTGGTATCAAGATTGTTCAGCAGATTGCTATTCTCATGGGCTGTGCTGTTCTGCCACACCTGAAGTCCCTAGTTGAGATCATTGAGCATGGTCTGAGTGATGAGAACCAGAAAGTGCGGACAATCACTGCACTTTCTCTTGCTGCACTTGCTGAGGCTGCTGCACCTTATGGTATAGAAAGTTTTGATACTGTGTTGAAGCCTCTGTGGAAGGGTATCAGATCTCACCGTGGAAAGGTCCTTGCTGCATTCTTGAAGGCCATTGGTTTCATCATCCCTCTTATGGATGCTCTGTATGCCAGTTACTACACAAAGGAGGTGATGCAAGTCCTGATTAGGGAGTTCCAGTCACCAGATGAAGAGATGAAGAAGATTGTCTTGAAGGTTGTTAAACAGTGTGTCAGTACAGAGGGTGTAGAGGCTGATTATATCCGGAATGACATCCTTCCAGAGTTCTTCCGTCACTTCTGGGTTAGGAGAATGGCTCTGGATCGTAGGAACTACAAGCAGCTTGTGGAAACAACTGTTGAGATGGCAAACAAGGTTGGAGTGGCTGATATCGTTGGGAGAATCGTTGAGGATCTGAAAGATGAAAGTGAGCCTTACCGGAGAATGGTTATGGAGACAATTGAGAAGGTGGTGGCTAACTTGGGTGCCTCAGATATTGATGCTCGTCTGGAGGAGCTGCTTATTGATGGCATCCTGTATGCTTTCCAAGAGCAGACAAGCGATGATTCAAATGTCATGCTTAACGGTTTTGGAGCTGTTGTCAATGCACTCGGCCAAAGGGTCAAGCCTTACCTTCCTCAAATTTGTGGTACCATCAAGTGGCGGTTGAACAACAAGAGTGCAAAAGTTAGGCAGCAAGCTGCTGATCTGATATCAAGGATTGCCATTGTGATGAAGCAGTGCCAGGAGGAGCAGCTTATGGGTCACTTGGGTGTTGTGCTGTATGAGTATTTGGGAGAGGAGTATCCTGAAGTACTGGGTTCAATTCTTGGAGCTTTGAAGGCTATCGTGAATGTCATTGGTATGACTAAGATGACACCACCGATCAAGGATCTTCTTCCTCGGCTGACCCCCATCTTGAAGAATAGGCATGAGAAGGTCCAAGAGAACTGCATTGATCTAGTTGGTAGGATTGCTGATCGTGGAGCAGAATTTGTGCCAGCCAGAGAGTGGATGAGGATTTGTTTCGAGCTGCTTGAAATGTTGAAGGCTCACAAGAAGGGTATTAGGAGAGCCACTGTAAACACATTTGGTTATATTGCAAAGGCTATTGGGCCTCAGGATGTGTTGGCCACACTGTTGAATAATTTGAAGGTGCAGGAGCGGCAGAACCGTGTTTGCACGACTGTGGCAATTGCCATTGTTGCTGAAACTTGCTCGCCTTTCACAGTTTTGCCTGCCCTCATGAATGAGTACCGGGTCCCAGAGCTCAATGTCCAGAATGGTGTTCTGAAGTCTCTCTCTTTCCTCTTTGAGTATATTGGTGAGATGGGAAAAGATTACATATACGCCGTCGCTCCCTTGCTTGAAGATGCTCTAATGGACAGAGATCTAGTTCACCGGCAGACTGCTGCATCAGCTGTCAAGCACATGGCTCTAGGCGTTGCTGGCTTGGGTTGTGAGGATGCTCTTGTCCATTTGCTTAACTATGTCTGGCCCAACATATTTGAGACATCTCCCCATGTTATAAATGCTGTCATGGAGGCAATTGAGGGGATGAGAGTTGCTCTAGGTGCAGCTGTGATTCTGAACTATTGCCTCCAAGGCCTTTTCCATCCAGCCAGGAAAGTACGTGAAGTATATTGGAAGATCTACAACTCACTATATATTGGTGCACAAGATGCGCTTGTTGCTGCATATCCTGCACTGGATGATGATGGGGACAATATCTACAGCCGTCCAGAGCTGGCTATGTTTGTGTGATCAAAGTGAGTCTTGCTTATTTCTTCTCAACTTAAGGTGTACAATGATTATTGAAAAATCTGCTGTTAGTTAAATAAGTTTGTAATATTGGATCATGCAGTTAGTATTTACCTGTTTAGGTGCTTTTTGTAGTCTAATAAGCAAGTCCTGAATTCCTCTTATGTACTTCCTTTTAGTTTACTGCTATGCTAAAAGTGTTTCCTCAGTTTTTACTGTTCCTCAACAATTGTACATTCTCATCCTGGCTATGTCATTAGACCTTAGGGTGGTTATTGACCTGTTGGAGTGATGTTTACTCAAATACAAATGACAAATTTTGGACTTGCAGCTGTTCTTAAAACATTCTTCATTGTTCTGTTAAGATTATATGATATCATTGGTTTCAATGAACCTTCCTTAAAGGCTATCTAGAGTAAAATGGACTGGGTTCAGGGTTTAGGGATTGATAAATATTTGCACCACTAGCAGATTTGGCCATCCTTGCCCCTTGTCAGTGATTCCAGCCTTAGGTCATGTTAGCATTTGAGCAGTACAAATGGTGGGTAATATGTGTTGTCATGATTCTTTCTTCATTTTGATGTGTGTTCTTTCATTTTTGCTCTTTACAATGAAAGGATCTGATATGCAAATGCATTGGCAGGCAGGATGTACATGTCCATTTATCGTCATCCATATGCATGTGAAGCTTGAACTGGGGTGATATTTGAATTAGAGCTCACATTTAATATTTTGGTGTTACTTCTTGTGGTGTATGTTTTTATTGAAGTTGCATTTTTTGTATTTGCAGGCTTGTTCCTTCTGAAAGGGGTGCCATGTTTAAGAAATATTTTTTCCTGGTTTACTGTAATGCTAAATTGCTGCCATAATCTGATGTACTAAGTACTAACCATTTTGGAATTGTTTTATTTTTCAGGGTATTTTGGTTCAAGTTTGCCGAAGAGTTCCCTTGGATTTAAGACTGATCATAAGGATAGAATATCTTTCTCTGCAGTATGTTTAGTTTGTTGCAACTGAGAATATGTTAACCTATCATAATCCTATATTTTGAAGGGAAAAAAGGCAATCCTGGTATTACTATTGTCTCGTTATGTAATATTAGGCACGATGGCCAGTATTATTCTTAAAACTTTCTATTAGCCGATGTTATATAATGTCATAAACCATTGAGATTGGGAAGTCCGTTGTGTTTCGTTAGCTTCGCTGTACTGTTATGATGTCTGGAACATCAGTATGTTTGGAACAAGTTGCATAGCTTGTGTTCTTTCCTGCTTATGTGTATGACAAGAACATATGTCGGTTAAAAGCCTATCAGTTGCTTTGCTTATGGGTTCTTTTCCGCAGGTCAGTTCATCCCCCTTCATATTTCATCTCTTTGTATGCTGGTTCTTTGGAACTTGGGATTCATGGGCCTGTGTTTGTTTAGCCCCAAGACTGGCAGTTTTCTACAGGTGGCTGAAATGTTGAATGCCATATACTTTTCATTTCATTTGCATTTTGCAGTAATGTCAGTGTGTCATTTAAGATGGTCGTCTTCTGATTTCTTCGGTTGTAACCGTGAAAGATTGAGTACATGCTTTATTAATGGAATGGTGGATTGATCTGTGTATAGTTAAGATCACATATCTAGGATGTGCGTGCATGGTAAGATGCTACTGAATACTGATCCGATCGATCTGGACGACGTTGAATCGCTTATGAGGGCTCGGCCCATCTCAAGGCTATAGATAAGTTCCCATGCAGAGATACTCTTGGTTTAATCAACGATGATGCTATGTGTACAAACAACTTATATGTTTCAACATTGACACCTCCAATGATCAACAGCTCTCATTTTATTGGTTGCTTCAGCACTGCACAAGCTTTCGGAGCTTGATTCCAATTTCCTCTGTTGGTTCAGTTACTAATAAGTTTGTAGAACTCTGGCGCTGTGCTCAAGGGGTCCTATAACTGTAGAATCATACTATTCCCTAATATTTACTGTTAATACATAAAAAATTAGGGATTTTTCGGTTTGGGAGCCGACCTTTCCGCTTCTTGGGGCTTAAATGAGAAGTCGACCATATTTCGGGTATTGGGTTCATCTCCTTTTTCTTGTGTGTATGCCTGAACTGGGAATTTGGTGATCATATTTCCCTCTATAACATGCTGCTTGGACTTTCTCGTCAATGGTTTTGTCACGTGTACAGGGAAAATTAGGTACCTACACCATTGTGCAACTAAGACTAATAATCAGCTTGGTACAGTGGAGTTTGTTCAGTGTCTGTTGGGAGATTTGTGGTTACTAAATTAAATGCGCCATGCCTAGTGACAGTTAACATGAGGGTTGGGTAGATTGCTTTCAATTTATAGATGCCCCCACATGCAGCTCTCTGATAAAAAGCTTTGATTAATTAGCTGGTAGATTTCCCTTTCCATTAGTAGGCCCTTGCTCAAGTCCAAACTTCAGTTTCAACTTTGGTCTACTCTGAGCCGGATGTTTCTGGCTGACCATTCCCATTTAGCCTCTTCTTCTTTCCTTCCTCTCAACCATCCGCGCAGACAGACTCTGGACTGGGTAAACTTCAGCCTGACGTATGAAAAAATATCTAATGTACAGTCTGAGTAAATTCAGTCCAAACCTTGACTACTTTCATCTGATCATAGATAAGGATCTAGTAGTCTGGATAAATTTAGTCCAAAAATATCTAGGGTCCGCCAGTACAGAGGTAAGCAGGTTGTTGGGCGGTGCTTTCCAACTAATTTCATCTTATCATTGACAAGGATCTAGCAGGATTGGCCTCGCAGAATATCCTTCGCCTGCAAGTCTCCGGCTCCTACTTGCGAGCCGCTGTTATGGTATGTAATGGCTGGCACTCCAGAACCAGAAGCTGTTATTGTTGATTGGAATCTGAAGCCACTGACGTGAACACAGGTGATGAATCAATGCAGCTGCTAACTACTTGATGATGACTTTATTTCTCTCCGATATTTCTTTGTGCTTCTTGTTGGAAAAGGATCGCCCTAAGAAATGCTGTGAATTCGCATCCAGAGCCATTTCCTGAACAAAAAAATGGGAATTTGCGTATGAATTCCATTTAGCACCAACAAACATGGAGAATTATATGGATTTGAAGCGATTAAAATAATAGTATTATTTTAATCACTTGAGGAACTTGGTCGTACAGGTAAAATCAAGCAGAGTGCACACATCGTGCATTTTTATTCGATTTTAATTTATTTGCATGCAGTATGGTTTAGCTTTCTTTCCTTTCTGACGAAGAGTTTGCTTCTTGACTCCATGTACCACCTTGTGTAAATTGAAATTGCAATTATATTTCTTGTTGTTAGATCATGTGGTTAGGTCTAGAAAATTTTCTTGATGATTACATTACCAAAAGGGAGAGACTTGGTGTACTTTGTGAGATCTGTGAGATCTTAGAGAGAATGGAGAGATATTAGAGAAATTTGCTAAAATTGATTCTCTTGTGTTGAGAAGAGAGTTTTCGAAGAGATTTGGGATTTGTGTTTCAAAATACTTTTTCGACTTCAGTTTTTCACTTATATCTATTTGAAATTAATTCATCATGCAATCTCGTGGTGTTGTCAATGTATTCATCAAGGAAGAGATTGTTAGACCATGTGGCTAGGTCTATGATATTTAGATTGTTAGAATAGTCCCACATTAGTTGCAAAAGAGCAAAGGATCTAATTTAAAAGTGAGGGAGTCACTCACCTCATTTGCTAGCTTTTGGGGTGAAAATGCTCTTACGATCCAACAAGTGGTATCAGAGCTCGGTTCTAACATTTCTGGCCCAATGGACACAAGTGTGTGAACGCCTGATGGACTGTGATCTTGAAGGACCGTCGGTGTACAGTGAAGGAACCTTGAGGGATCGTCGATGTATGGTGAAGAGGCGGTGAAGAGCTAAGGGACACCAATGTGTGAAGGGAAAGATTGTTGGAATAGTCTCACATTGGTTGTGAAAGGGCAATAGACTTAACTTAAAAGTGAGGAAGTCCCTCACCTCATGGCTAGCTTTTGAGCTGAGAATGCCCTTACGATCCAACACTTGTCCTGTACTACTATGTATGAAGTTGACTGAAAGCTCTGCCACATCGGGGTGCATACATTATTGTTCTGTCCTGCTTTACATTTAGCTGGTTATAAAGAACCACACTATTATATGACAAACACTTGGCTCAGGATAAATGAAAATAATTCTTTTTTTGATAAAAATACACTGTGGGTCCTTAAACTTGTCAGAGAGGTTCATATGGGTCTCTAATCTATTAAACTATCCAATCCAATACCTAAACCTATTTAAGTGAGTCATCAGATGTCCAAAAGAGTTTGGGCTAGCCTTGACCGCTGACGTAGAGACCATGATGTGGACTCTCTAGCGTGGATGGCGGGAATTTACGTGACCACAATAGCTTGGTAATTTTGCATTTTCATCCTTGTAAATCTTGAAGGCCTAAATTCCGACCGGCCATTATGTCCCCACTGGATTCATACGAAATCCATAATTCCCCACTCCGCATCCACCTCCAGCGACGAAGGCGTCACTCTCCTCCAGCCACAAAGGTTGGTGCTCCGGCGATAAAGGTGCTCCATGGTCGAGTCGTCGAGCTCCTCAACGAGAAGCTGCCACAGGAGAAAGCTTGCACTCCCGTTGATTGTGTGCCCAAGTGTGTGAGCAGGAACGTAGTCTAGTTGACATCCAAAATGCAAGAGAATCCCCGACTACGATTTCTTCAAGTGCCCGAACTATCAGGTGAGTTCTTGTGTCGATTTAGGTTTTGGGATTTGGAGTTGGTTCTAATTTTGTTTGTATGACTGTCTTTTGAGTCAGTGAGATGGTTCTGGTTGTAGCTTTTGGCTGTGGGAGGAACAATATGGCAAGTATTTGTGTGAACGGGGTATGATCCATTCCGATGAATACAATGTGGCAGTGATGAAGACCGAAATAAAGGTGGAAGAATTACTAGTTGGAGAAGGCATGTAGAAAAGTTTATCTGTGCTTGTTCGCATGTTGATGGTAGTGTTAGAAGTAGGAAAGAAAGTTGTATTTTTGCTGAAGGGTTTGCTCGTTGTGTATGTGTTGTTGTTAGTTAGTGGGGTCACACTGGTATTTTTGAAGATGAGCATGTATGGCAGATGTTGAAATTTGTGTGTATGTAATGTCAATGAATTGTGTGAAATGGATGGCGTCGCATTATTCTCTTTGCAATTGTATTTGTCCTTGTGCTGATTTGCGCAACAAATGAATGGTGTATGCAATGAAAATACATGATGCAAAATCTATTCTTTTGCTGAATTTCAGAATAACTAGACTGAATTGCTGAACAACTAGAGTGGAATATATGGTGTATGCAACATGCAACAAGAGAATAGTGATAGTAGTTCAGTTGAGCCATAATATTGCATAAAGCATTCATAGCATCACATAAATAACTTAAGAAGTCTTTGGAGTGATTGACATAACTCTAGTTCATAGCTTGTAAACATCACAAAATACTATTGTTTTGTCTGCACAAAAAAGAACTTCATACCACCAGGCATCATTTTCTTACTACACAAAATGCTTGCCAGGCAGCGGGGACAGAATAGCCTGGGTGATCATCTGGTGGTAGTGGGGGTAGAATAACCTGGGTGATCACATGATCTTCTTCTTCAGTCTCTTTCTCAGGCAGTGCTTTATGCTTCCTTATTGCTTGCATCTTGGGCCTTTTCCCTGCCTTCTTAAGGTTACACCCCCTGACATTGTGGGTAGAAGACCCACAATGGCTACAGTGCATGGTCACACCATGCTTAGACATTTTAGGTCTTGATTATCCCTGCACTTCATGTGGCTACGCCCTTCTACATTTCCTTGGTCTACCCACTCTCTTCATATACACATATGGTTTTACTTCAACACCATTCATCTTTTGCCAGCTCTTTTGGTCTCTACATGGTATGATGTTATGGCCATATGCCATAGCATACTTATAAATTGAGTAGCAACTATGGACCATATCCTCTAGTGCAAGCCTCTCATACCTGCAGCATGAGATAGCATGGTTGTATAGAATGCTTGTCAAATTCCACTTCTACAATCACACTGTCTAGCATTTAGGTCCACAATGTATTGTGATTCCCTTTCCTACACTTGGAAATTTCCATACCAGCTGGCAAAACATAGCAGATGTTGGCCATCTCAACATTTCTATCAATGGTCTGCAACCTTCAAGGAAACCTCTCTTGCAAGCATCAAGTGAGAAGTACATAGTTCTGAAGCAGTTGTTGTGAACACTTAGGGAAAATGTGCTTCTAGGGTTAAACCTCCTCAACTCTTGTGCATAATCCCACAGCTGATTGTATTGCGCAACCTTACCCCCAATGTATGGCTCTCAGTGTCATTCTCCTTGCCCTTCCTAGTTTGCTCCTAGAAGGGGCCATGTTCCATTCTTTCTGAACAATTCTTGCAAAATTCCTAAGGATCATCTTGTCATTTGCCCTAAAGGTTTCAATGTACTTCTCAGCTATGAACTTTGCAGTGAATTTCTTCAATACACACTCCTTTCTACAAGTATGATCACCTACATATCTCTTCACCATAAAGCATTTGGCAAAGCTATCCTTTGATGCATACATCTTCCATGGGCAACCCTTCGCACAGTGGGCTTGGATTCTTGTTTAGTCATTTTTTAGGCATCCTGATATCAACTCTGTGCATACAACTATACTCAGAAATTACTTTCCTCAGCACCTCAACTGATGGGAACATCATTCCCACTTTGAAAACCGGGTCTGGCATGTCAATATTTGGCCTAAATGCCTTGAAATTGAACTTGGCTATGTCATCATCATCTAAATAATCTAGAAACTACTACAACTCTTCCTCCTCTGATGACAAATTATCTTTGGGTTGATCAGGATTAAGCTCGTTATCATTGTTATCGAGGTCATCATCTCCATCTTATATCTCATAGTCAGTCTACAAAATCAGAATCATCCTCCTCATTGTCCCTATATCTTTCATTGGCACTATCTCCTTCATGTGGCTTTGATGGTCCCGCCTCCTCTTTGTCCTTGCAATTCTTGCATTGGATGATGATATCATCATAAAATCTCGATAGCTTCTCATCAACAATCCTCTCAATGATAGCTACCTTCCTGGGCTCATCACCTTGATGATTCTCAAACATTCGCCAACATGTTTCCCTGGCAAACACTAGTGAAACTTCAACCTTTCACTCTCCTCATAGGCGAGCCGTTCCACAAAATCATCTATCTAGAGAGGAGATCACGTATCTGTCTCACAACGATCAAATCAGTTTCGTTTCCCACACACATAGCTCCGGTTGCAACCCTGTCCGCAAAAAACCCACCATGGTGAACGTCCACTGTGAATTCGTCATCATTAGGTCGTACATTGTTAACGGAGTGACGCAATTTCAGGAAAACTAGCGACCAAAAAACAAGACTTTGCGAATTCGCGCTCAACACATCGTCACAATCTGAAACCCTAGATTACTAAAAACAGCAATGCACAAACGCCAGCCGCTTCGCAGAGCAAAATCACAACGAAAATCAAAATCTAAATCAAGACCAAGCCGAACACTAAAGCATGAAGCACGTACCATACGCAGAAGGCGGTTCGCCTTCTGCCCGCAGCGTGGCCACCATGCTTGTCTCCAGCAACCCAAGGGCCCTCTCTTCGATTGACGAAGCCGGCAACCCAAGGACCCCCTCACCGTCGCCTCCTCACGAACGTCTCAGAGCCTAGTTTTGTGCAAAACTCTCACCGCAACTTTGCTAGTCACAAGCGTTGCACATGAGCTACAGGCCACGCTGGAGAGTCCACGTCAGCGGTCAAGGCAAGCTCAGGCTCTTTTGGACCTCTAATGACCTATTTAAATAGGTTTAGGTACCGGATTGAACAGTTTAATTGATTAGAAACCCATGTGAACCCTTCTGACAAGTTTAGGAACGAGGTGCCCTGAGATGCCCATCAGTATACACCTGTCTTCTTGACATGTCAGTACAATCTTGCAAGTGACTTGACCTAACGGTGCAATGCACCATTCTCGAGCTCAACTGAAGCATCCCAGAAATTTTGCAAGAGAAAAGTAGGTTGATCCATCTTATGGTTTGTCCAGTCACGGGTTATTTTTGAGTCTGAAACAAACTTCAGAAGTTACCACCCTTTGCTGTTTATTCCATGCCATGGTCCATGGCTCACACTTCACACCCCGCTTGTTCACCACCGCGCATTTGATGTTCACTGCAATTAGGTAACTCATGCAGATGTTTCCATGGCATCCTTACCTATGATTTGCCTATTTAAGAGAACAGTGTTAACATGGACTCATCTGCACTGGTAACTGGTGTAACATCGATCACCAAGTGACTGTCGCACAAGCTGACAGCCATGAAGGTGTCTTGTTTCCTGGTAGTGCTCCTGCTCGCCATTGCCACGGGAAGTGGGCTGTCGCTCGCCGCCCGCGAGAACAGCAGCATTCCGGCTGGCCTAGGCAGCGAGCTTCGGGAGCTCATCACCAAGGCCGGCAACTTCCTCAGCTCGGCGGGCCGGGCGGGGGCGGACGGCTGGCACGCCGCGGCGGCCACGGACGTCGACGCCAAGGTGAGGCCCCTGAGGAGCACGGCGGGGCGGAAGCAGCTGAAGAAGGCCGCCGTGAACTGCATCCCCGCCGACATGTGCCGGAAGAAGAAGGTGCGCTGCGGCAAGAGGTGCTACAGGTCGCGCTCCAGCCTCAGCCACGTCCCGTCCAACCAGTGCGTCGTCAAGTGCAAGAAGTGCGTGCCAACCTGCTAGATTTCCTCCTCTTCTCGTGGTGGATTCGAGTCCTGAGGCTTCAGTTCTTCTCGGTTCCGTGCCGTGTGGTGTCGTCGTGATGTTAACTTCCTTTACTTCTAGTAGGTTCAGTTGAATAAACATGCATGCATGCTGTAGCTAGGTAGTGAATTCTAAAATGTAATACTCTTGTCCTGTCGATGTCAAGTTTGGATGTGATTTTCCCCTCTTAATACTTATATAGTATGTTTCTTAATTTCTTCCACGTGGCAATGTCCATTGACCTAGAGAAACCATCAACTGCAAAAGTAATGCATTTTTTTTTGTTTGGGGACAAAAAAGGTATATATATGCAGTTGTAGGGGATGGCACTTTCGCCTTTTTTCTGACTTAAGATTGGCGGGAGACCCCTTCGAACGGACGAACTGCTAATCCTAATTAAAGGGTCGTCCGTGTGATGAACGGTGTCATTTTACCGGGCATGATAGATCTCGCTCAGAACTCAGCTCGATTTTGGCACCATTTTCCTCGTTAGCTAGCTTGTGCACAGTCTACTCATGAATTACGTAACGCTTATTTATGCTGCCAAGAGAAAAAGGTCCTCGCTATTACTGTCATTGTACCGCATTAATATAATGTATATGGTTTGCAGTTGAGGATTCGAGCTTTGAATGTCATTCTTTTTCCGAGTGGTACGTATGCAGGTATCCGTACCATAAAATGTGCCTCTTTCATCCATAATCACATTGTTCACCGTCTCCGATCCACGCTGAACGTACACCGCTTTAGCTTTAATTAGTGCCCGCTGACACATGGACACTAGAAATAGCTCGCACGTTCGTCTCTCTATATATCATGCAATTATTCAGCGACCCATGCGGCTCTAGTGTCCACTCGGCCATTGCTCGTGTGAATTAGGTGGTGCTTGATTTTTTGTGATTTATGACTGAGTTTTTATTGTAGCTAACTGAAATTACACTGTAACTTATGATGATTTATTTGGCATAATTAAATTTAAAAATAAAAAATAGGTTAGCTTAGCGCGTATAATACAAACAAATACAAAAAAAAAAGAACTAGAAAAAAACCTAAAAATCTAAAAAATCAGAAATAATAAAATTTAAAAATAATAAAAAATAAGTTAGAAGCTCAAGCCTAAACTAGCTTCGGGGACGTCACTCCCTGGGAAGGAACATCGTTGCACGTAGGAATGCAAGATTTTATAAACATTAGATGGATTGAGCTTTGAGGCTACGTGTTCTCTGTCAGTAACTGGTACGAAATTTTCACCGAGACCATCGCGCGTTCCAACAAGTTTAAATAAAATAGCTGAAAGTACTGTATACTTTTCAGTCGAATCATATGGCTGGCTAGTTACGGTGGTACTCAGGGGGTCAGGAAATCAGGAACCCAGAGTAGTCACAGAACAGGCGCTGGTACTGCGCCAGAAAGCGGTGCATGCACGCGACCGAACGCTCGCTCTACACGCGTCGCTCGACCGGCTATTCGGCCCCGCGGCGGACGCACGCACGCACGCATCGCCGTCGCGCGCGGTTCCGCGTCTTTTGAGAGGGATTTGGGGCATAGATAGAGCGCGCGTACGATGGAATGGATGGGTGCAGCCGGGCGTGGCGTTGGGGGGTAGAGCGCGCGGTTGGAGCTGCACCCGGCCGGCCGGCGGAAGCTCATTACGGCCAAAATTGACGTCCAACGATTTCTAGCGGAGAGAGAGGAGCGCCTCAACTAACAACGCTACCTGCGTGCGTGCAAATGCAATCGCCGTGCACCGAGGTTTCCACCTCGGCGGCTCGGCTCGATCCCAACGTCATTAACTCTGTTCGATGCAGAGTACTACGAGTGCTCGGACAGGAGGCGGTCCAACGTTGACCGTCGTCTTGTTGGGAGGCTGGTAGGTGAGGTCTGAGCTCTTAGGTTGATCAGAGGTGAGAGACTGTTTTGGAAGCTGAGTCCGTTTGGTAACGACTGGGACTTATAGATTTTGGGTGAAATTTTTAAATTTTAGATGTTTACGGTACAGATTACGAAAAGAGAGATACTCACTTATGATTTTAGATGGTACAGATGTTGAGCTTTTAACGTGTACATCGTTTAATTTGTAGACTCCGTCTTGAGAAAATACTCTGTTTAAAAGTTAGATACTGTAGAAAAAAATCAAAAATCATTAGTTTGGGAAAAAAGAACATACCCATTTATAATACCAAATGGGCTTGATGCTGCGACGGCATGGTACTGCCGACTAGCCACGTGCTTCATTGTTGCAAACTAACAGTGAGACGCCGACTAATTTGAACGGCGTTTTGGATGCAGCAGCCGGCGGTGACGCTTGCGGCCTGAACGTTGCTGCGGCCAAAGGCGAAACGAATTTGACTAGGAAGAGAACCAACGCAGCTGCTAGTAGAGCTGGCTAGCCTCCGGTTGGGCCAGCAATGCATGGCAGAAGTTGGAGGCAAATCTTCTCTTCTATTGTTAACTTGCCATCCAAGATCGATGATCTCTGGTGTTGGTGGCAGATAGCACACCGACCGGTTGAGAGTTTTGTAGAACCGGCGATGGCAACGGAAGAAAAGTGAATTATTTCTTTCCAAAAATACTTCTAAGTATTTAGAAATATCTCACTCCAAAAGCTAAAGAGCTACGGAGATTATATTTGACATGCTAAATTCAAACAATAATCCAAAATAGTGAGGACTCACAAATTCAGTACATATCTGGTCTAACCGTCACTGAAGGTGTGGTCTGACCGGCCAAACCGTCGGTCCGACTGGGCCTAGGAGCAGTATGACCGCTTTCCTATTCCTATAACAAAAATCAACCCGAGTCAAAATCAAATTTGGTACAAACTTCAAAATCCATGTCCAAAGATTAGAAATTTTGTACACACCTTACTTAGAATTTTAGGAACATATTTCCTCTATGAATCACATGGATCTTGACCAAAATTCTAACATTTCCTCAAACATGTAAGGTTGCATCAAAATTGGACAAATATTAAAAATTTGAGAACCAATTTGCTCGTGGTCTAAGGACGGTCAAGATGCCTTTAAATGAGTTCTCACATATCCAGCAAGTAAGACTATCCAAAGAATTGAAGCTAAATCCTCCGTATCAAGATACCTCAAGAAATGCTTCAAATCAAGTAAGAATCAGACAACTTTAAAATCTTACAAACCACAATACCTAGATGGATAGGATTTGATCTGAGTCATCTCCATCACTTACACGTCCTTGACACGTAGCAACGTAAAGAAAGAGAGGGAAGAAGTAAAGAACCATAAAGAACAAGAGAAAATCAATTAAGACAAGAACACTTCATAAAATATTAACAAAGTTGATTTATTACTACTTGAAGATGAACTTTTCACAATCACTCTATAAGAAGTACAAGAGAGCATACCACGACCTCCCACTCTTCTATCTCAAATCTTAACCCTAGAACTTAAAAATGAAATAGTTGGGATGGTTAGCTTGGAAGCTTTCAGTCCTAATATCATTAAATAGATGGAGCAACTAGCCTACCCTAATGGCTATTATCCACTAGCACAATTAAGGAAAACTCATTAACCCCATAGAACAGTAGTTTTACACTCACACTTAACTCATGCACGGTTTTCAAAGCACATAACCTCAAACCCGCTAAGTTATCAACTTTTGATCCACTTGATCTTCTTAACTTAAACCACTTTTCCAAGCACCGTGGTTTTGATCTAAAATTTTTTTGGTATTTGGTCAACTATCAAAATACCCTCATGTTGACCCGGTCTTCTTCTTCTTTTTTAAGAAATCATTATGCTTGCCACATATGGGTGCATCAATGGCTTGCCATACATCGGTAAATCTCTCTCATTCTAGTTTTCACCGGACCACGCCTCAATTAAACCGACCAAGACATTTGGTACAACCTATTGCTCGAACCTTCTTTTCAATATTCTTTACCTTTCTTGTGCCATTCTGGACCTTGGTTTCTTCATGAACATAGTCTTGATCCTCACCGTGATCATAGCTGACTCTAAACTTTCTTGCATATTCAAAGATTAAGAAATCGTTACTAAGAAAAAGTTCTTTACAATTTGACCCACATTAGCTAGGGCAACATAAATGCACAGACCTAGGGCAATTCGACTCGATTCATAATCAAATTCCCGAATTTCAGAACTATCAGCAAAATTCAGACTAACCAGTCTTACTGTCATGCGCGGCCAGTTCAACCACTACATACCGCCGGTCTAACCGTCACCTACTAACTGGTCAGACCGGTTGCATTGATCAGACCGCTCAACAGAGTCAGTCTTGACCGCCTGAGGTTGAAACCAGCAGACTGAAAATTTAAATCTTTTGTAAATTTAAATTTTAATTTAACGCACGTTGATAATGTTGAGCTTTCACGCGGCCCTCAAGTTTAATCGGCTAATTTGGCATTGCACTGTTTCAGCTATCGGCCGTGTCCTTCGACTCCTTTCACCATTCACCAATGTCGATCGAGTAAAATTATTGGGACGTACGTACCACGTGTCTTTAGTTGGATACAGTTAAACGTAGCTTTTTCACCATTTATCAGGATATACCATCCAAGCATTAATTACAAGTACTGAAATATTGCAACAAACCGTAAAAATAAACACTCCTAGATACAATCATGGACTACTAATCCTGCGTATATACTCCTATTTGGCATATGCTCGATCTGGTTTATTAGAGTACATCACACCAAATACTACTCGATCCAAGCAATACTACACCATGGTTCGCTCGTCTGCATCAGCTCTATGCTATGGTTCGCTCGTCTGCATCCACTGGTCCAGAAAGCAAGTTTAAAGACGGGACGATTGAACGAATGAATCTCTGCAGGAAACCAACAAGAATTATGGGGATGAAGGGGTCGAGGCAGGGCGGCCAGGCAGGTAATAAAATTAAGTACAACGCCAACGACTACCACTAACCAGCACCCTATTAATGCAACTGGATCTCCTCTCCTCTCCTCACGTGGTGTGTGGACTGTATCACGCATTCACGCCGTAACATGTTTTTGGTCTGTTTGGTAACAGCTGTGGCTTAATGACTTGTGGCTAAATTTTTTGAATTTTGACTGTTTACGGTACAGATTATGGAGAGAGATACTCATTTGCGATTTTGAATGATATAGATATTGGGTTTTTAATGTGTACATCGTTTAATTTATAGATCTCGTCTTGAGAAAATACTTCATTTAAAATTAAGTATTATAACAAAAATCAAAAGTCGTCAGTTTCGAAGAAAAAGAACTGACCCTTTGCTCGGCCAGACCCTTCGACTTCCCTTGCCCCCGTTCTAATTCGTCAACACGTACCCGCTTTTAAGTGTAACCTCTATGTACACTCGTGCCCCAGGACGTCATGAGATAACCATTAACCACGGACGGTTCGGTGCAAATCCACGTACGACTTGTGATTTGGCATTGCGTCCACGGTGACCACAGAATATATACCAGTGTTGTTCCATGTCAGCACACCTGCAATGGGATAGGAAAAACAATACTAAATACTCCCTCCCAGTGTTGTTCCATGTCAGCACACTTGCAATGGGATAGGAAAATATCCTAGTACTCCCTCCGTCCCGTAATAAAATTAAGTTCAAAGCCCATCATACGCACATATCAAAGATATATTAAATTTAAGAAAAAAATAGTATCATTGGATTATGCATACCCCTATTAAATGATATACTATAACTACTGCTTATTTTTTAGCATTAAAGTAAAGATATATGGTGAAAATATTATAATAACTACATATTTGATCTCTGTAAAAGATTTATATTATGGGACGATGTTTTTCAAAAAAAATTATATTACGAGATTGAGGGAGTAGTCAGTTTTATGCATGCCTATATCCATATCTTAATTATACCATGTCTTCCGAAGGAAACCATTTTTAAGCACATGCACACAAGGGATCATCATGAGAATGTTCTTTTTTTAGACCGTCTTATGATATAAATTTTTTAGTCCCCCAACAAGGATCATATATAAAGTACATTAGATTCTTAAACATATACTATTATACAAAACCATGGAGCACAGTAAAATACACTAATTGTAACTATTAAGTTGTATGCAATGATCAATTCATCTAAAAACTTAAGTTGATACAGAAAGAAAAGGTGAAAAATATATATACTCTATGCCATGTTACAAGTACCGGTAGCAGTACCAATTCTAACATAAGACATCTGGGACATACAACACTAGTATTTGAAAAAGATGCTTTACTATACAGAGCAGTACTACTCCAGCTCCAGTCGATGAGTACTGTGTTGAACAGGAGTAGTGAACGGGTCGGGCCTGAGCTGCCAGCCAAAGCCTGGCCTCCCATCGCTGGTCTCTGATTGCTCCATCCATCCATTAACTCCCCTCCTTTATTATGCATGCATGCTTTTCGCCTTTAAGACTCCTGCCTTGCTGCCCCTCCTCCCTAGCTAAACAACTCCATCTCTCTTGCCCTCGCATCGCACCGACCGATCTCTCCCTCTCCCTCCCAGAAGAGCTCCATGAGAGGAGGAGAGGAGACGAGGAGGACGGCGGCCGGGCAGGTCATGGTGGAGCTGCAGGCCAACGCCGCCACGGCGTCGTCGGCCGACGGCGCCATGGTGGTGGGGCTGAGCCCGCTCAGCGAGACGCTGTGGCGGGACAGCAAGGCGCTGCCCGGAGCGGCCGCGCTCATCGGTGACGTGTCGGTGAGGCTGACGTGGAAGGACCTCTCGGTCACCGTGGCTCTCGGCCCCGGCAAGACGCAGACCGTGCTCGACGAGCTCACCGGCTACGCCGAGCCAGGCACGTTCACCGCGCTCATGGGGCCATCCGGTTCCGGCAAGTCCACCCTCCTCGACTCCCTCGCCGGCCGCCTCGCGGCCAACGCCTTCCTATCAGGCAACGTCCTCCTCAACGGCCGCAAGGCCAAGCTCTCCTTCGGTGCCGCGGTACACACATACATCTTCCGACCTGTCTTCTTTCTTGCTTGCTTCCCTTGTTTTATCCTAAAAAAGTCACCATTTTGGGGCATTAAACTGTTACTTTCACATCCATATATATATATATACATACTACGGTTTCTTAGGCAAGTTCATTAGTTTAGTCATCCATAAGCTAGTATCCATGCCATTTCAGAACATAGTGAAGTTTGTTCGATGGTGTACATAACACTACTACATCAAGTGGCTTAAATTTCGTTTCGAGTAGACGTCTACTGATCGATCGACGGGTTTACACCGTTGCACGCTGTAATTATTGATACCATCAAATCCACGGCGTACGCGCGCGTCCACTTCTTGATACGGCTTGTTTATTTCGCATCTGTTCCAGATGGTGAAAGCTGTGCATACATGTATATGGCTATATATCCCTAAAGAATATAATGTGTAGTAGTTGGGTACAGCAATTAATTCGATCGCACTGGTTTGTCGATCATACTACTTTCAATTCACTCATATATATTTCGTACGCAACGTTGCTCCTCTCTTTTTGAAGGGCAAAATTATCGCTCTGATTTCAGAAGAAAAATAAAAGGCCCTAGTGTGACCTACATAGCATAAATACAGACAGTTGGATTTGTTATCGCGATCCTGTTGCGATTCGCGAATTTATGATGATCAGAGTTTTTTTACCGGATTTTATTTTTAACCGGAGGGGACCGGTATTTTGGAGAAATTCGGTACGAAAAATTCAAACAAAATTTAGAATTTAAATTTATACCGACCGGTTATCAGCGATAACAGGCCAAAAATCGGTTGAAAATATCAGTCGAAAATTTTTAAACAAATTTCGTTAAAAATTCCTTCTAAATTTGATAAAATTCATACAAAACAAATTTTTTCAGAGCCGGTTTGAATTTCTACTAGGGTCACCGGTAAACCCGATAATACCGGTTACCGGCCAGTTTTCAGCCAAAAAAAAAAGCCATGATGACGATATGCACAGTTCAGCTGTAGCGTCTGCGTTTGTCCTATACCACCAATTATACGGGACGGGACCCCTTCCCGTATTTGCAAACCAGCTAGTTTATACTTGATAAATTTGGGTAATATTTGGTCGTTTTACGGCAGATTCTTGCAGTCAGTAACTGAGTTGCAGGTTCTCTCATCATGAAAAGTAGTATGTTTCTCGTCTGAAAATCTGAATATATATATCTGCCTTACAGCCGACTTCCCGTACCACTACTTCAGCTGCAACGATACCACCAAAATACTACTTTTTGGATCGTCCCAACATGAACAGATCGATCCCATGCTTGTTTTTTTCCCCATGAACGATCGAAGCACGCAAGACAGCATGTTATACTTGCGTGGTACACTTTGCATATATGCAGACTGTACTGACGTTCTGAAGACAATACTAGTAGCAGTAGCTGAAGCAGAATGTGTTATACGGTGTGTGCGTGTGTTTTGGCGCATGCAGGCGTACGTGACGCAGGATGACAACCTGATCGGGACGCTGACGGTGCGCGAGACGATCGGGTACTCGGCGCTGCTGCGGCTGCCGGACAAGATGCCGCGCGAGGACAAGCGCGCGCTGGTGGAGGGCACCATCGTGGAGATGGGCCTCCAGGACTGCGCCGACACGGTCATCGGCAACTGGCACCTCCGCGGCGTCAGCGGCGGTGAGAAGCGCCGCGTCAGCATCGCCCTCGAGCTCCTCATGCGCCCCCGCCTCCTCTTCCTCGACGAGCCCACCAGCGGCCTCGACAGGTACGCACGCGCGCGTCTCAAAATCACTAGCTAGTACCGTACAAGTCGACGTCTTTCGCGTCGCCCGTCCGGCGAGACGCTAGCTGCGCGGTTGGGGATTTAATTGATGGCGAGTTGCCGTGTGTGTGTGGTTGGGCAGTTCGTCGGCGTTCTTCGTGACGCAGACGCTGCGGGGCCTGGCCAGGGACGGGAGGACAGTGATTGCCTCCATCCACCAGCCCAGCAGCGAGGTCTTCGAGCTGTTCGACATGCTCTTCCTGCTGTCCGGGGGCAAAACCGTCTACTTCGGCCAAGCGTCGCAAGCATGTGAGGTAATTAATAAAGGGAGTGTCTATTGCCAAGGCGACTGAAATTTTTTTGTCTCTCAGTCACTTGAAGTTGCACTTGGAAGGGGGACTGTTTTTTTTAGAGGGGGCTGTTTTTTTTGGAGGGGGGGTGCAGTTTTAGTTGATTGAGAGTGCAACTTCAAGTGACTGAGAGACAAAAAAATTTCAGTCGCCTTGGCAATAGCAAAACCGATTAATAAATCCCTTGCAGAGTTATCTGCAGAAAGCGAGACGGATGGATGGATCAGTTAATCATGCACGCTTCTACAATACAAACGAGCACCACGATTGGCTTAACGATGCTTACTTGTACCTGCAGTTCTTTGCCCAAGTTGGTTTCCCATGCCCGCCTCTGAGGAATCCGTCGGATCATTTCCTGAGGTGCGTGAATTCCGACTTCGACAAGGTGAAGGCCACCCTGAAAGGATCACTGAAAGCAAGGGTAAGAAAGAGCCCTGTCGATCGATGGCCTGACAGTTCATAAACTTTGCCAACTTGTCCTGCAAATGATCTAATTTTGACACATTCATAAAGGCCGACAGGTCTGACGATCCTCTGGATAGGATGACCACATCAGAAGCCATCAGGAAGTTGGTTGCATCCTACAGCAGGTCTCAGTACTGCTACGCTGCTAGGGAGAAAGTTAATGACATCTCACGAATCGTACGTTCTCTCAGAGTCCCAAAACGAAGCACATATTGATCTCTCTCTATTGTTTGTGTCCACATAATTAAGATTGCATCCGGGAAAGGAAATCACCAGAAGAAATACCTATGATATTTGTTGCAGAAAGGAACACTGCTGGGTTCAGGTGGCAGCCAGGCCAGCTTCTTGATGCAGGCTGGTACCCTGACCAAGCGCTCATTCACCAACATGTCACGGGACTTCGGGTATTACTGGCTCAGGCTCGTGATTTATCTCCTCGTGACCGTCTGCATTGGCACAATCTACCTGGACGTCGGCACCAAATACCAATCCATCCTGGTGAGCATGAAGGAATTGATCAGCGATTATTAGGACCAGAATGTTATAAATGTGTAATAGCATATAGTCACATGAGCAGCGGCATTGAACCAATGACTAGTTTTAATGCACTTACTCCATGTTCTCTATAGGCCAGAGTTTCCTGTTCCGCATTCGTCTTTGGATTCGTAACGTTCATGTCCATAGGAGGATTCCCTTCCTTCGTGGAAGAAATGAAGGTGAAATTTCAGACAATATCATTTCATCTGGAAGTTGGAATTGCTATATGTAAAATTTGCTCACCTGTCCATCGATTCGTTCACACAGGTTTTCCAGCGGGAGCGGCTGAACGGGCACTACGGTGTCGCCGCGTTTGTCATCAGCAACACCATCTCGGCGCTGCCATTCCTGATTCTGATATGCTTCTTGTCCGGAACCATATGCTACTTCATGGTACGCCTTCACCCCGGTTTCTTGCACTACATCTTCTTCGTCCTGAACCTCTACGCCAGCGTCACCGTGGTCGAGAGCCTGATGATGGCCATTGCAAGTGTCATTCCCAATTTCCTCATGGGTATCATCATAGGAGCTGGAATTCAGGTACGTTTTTACCCATTTTTTCATTTGGTTTCCTGTACACCTAGTATCTCATCTATAGTTGTATGTGTTCAAATATTATAGCATTTTATGTCTTCGTCTTAAAAATATGGTGGTTACGGATGGCTATATCCACATGTTAATTACAACTTAATTGCTTTAAATCTAGTACAGTTCTCTTCAGACAGGATTAAAGCACCTTCCTTAATCAAAGGAGAAAAAAAAAGGAAGCCTGTTTTTTCTGTTTGGTACAATTGTTAGGCCTGCATTTTATACGGCACAAAATTGTCCTGGAGGACCATGTGATGTTTAAGGTATGTTCATCAATGCGAGAACTCCCGAAACTTGGGAAGGTTTTCTGGGACTCTTAATATATCAAAAGACTTGGGTAAAATGTACTGATCCAATAAATCATCAAGTTCGACAAATAAATAAGTACTGAACAGCATTGCAGCTTTACTATATACTGACCAGCATTGCGGTATAATTTCACCATAGTTTTAAGACAGCATGAGATAATTAAAAATCTTATTTGTTTTAGTAGGTACTGCAGAAAATTGGTTATTACTGATCCCATTTTTTAGTTACTATGTTATATTAGTGCCCCACAAAAGAAGTGTAGATGATTTTTTCCGACTTCTGAGCTCAGCAAGAAGAAATTGTCTCACAAATTTCCTTGGCAGGGAGTATTTATGCTTGTCTCTGGGTTCTTCAGACTTCCGTACGACATCCCGAAGCCTGTTTGGAGATACCCCATGCAGTACATCAGTTTCCATTACTGGGCACTGCAGGTAAATTTGTTTCCACTCTCGACTAGAGCAACACACTAAATTTCAATCTGAAACTTGACATCTAACTGTATTCATCTAACAGGGCCAATGCCAGAATGACTTCAAAGGTCTCGTATTCGACAACCAGTACCCAGACCAACCGAAAATCCCTGGGGAATTCATAATGAAGTACATCTTTCAGATCAACGTGAACCGGTCAAAGTGGATCGATCTGTCAGTCATTTTCAGCATGATCTTCATCTACCGCATCTTGTTCTTCCTCATGATCAAGGTAAACGAGGACGTGTTGCCATGGATCCGAGGGTACATTGCGAGGAAAAGGCTTCAGAAGAAGGAACCTGCCATCGGCAAGACGCCTTCTCTGAGAGGCTATGTTGTGGATCCGGAGCTTGGTCCAAACTAAAGCTAGAAGATAAGCTGGTTGTTGGGTAGCAGAAATAGGCCATTTCTTGCCGGTTCTTGGTGTAATATGTATCTAAGATCAGAGAAACTGGTATTTATACGTTTTGAAGCTGAAACTGATTTGAGTACAGGTATACACACACATGTAACGTGTGCAAAATGGCATCAGAGATGCAGTGACACAGAACTGGTGGTCCGGAATTTATTGCTCTTGAAAGGCAGTAGTAACAGACAAAGAAATAGTTGGAGCACTAAAGGCCGAAAAGCACTACTCAGATGACTGCACTGTATCATCACATTGAAGGAACCACCGATTCTGTCACTGCATATCTGATTCTGCTCGCCTGCAGATTACTGAAGCAAGTATTGAAGGAACAATGAAGGCCCCACTCGCAGTGAACAACAAGATTAGTACAATAACTGCGATTATATAGATTGACAGGTTTCATACATGAGAGTTTTTACCCTCCTTAAAAAGTTACCAGAAATTACTAGAATGTACCGATACCTCTTGGTACTAATAATTTATATGTAATTTTATGATAAAATACCGGTACCTTCTAATGACAGTAAAAACTTTTTCAAACATTCCACATGGAATCCTAAAAGTTGTGTTTGTAACAGCCGGCCCTTTTTTTTAAAAAAAAAACATACTAGAGTAATAGTTACTGGCCAAACTTAATGGCCATATTTTTTTTAGATTACAATTGATGGCTTATGATTATAGCTGATGGTTTTTTTATCCTTTTATGAGCGATTGTACAAACAAATTGAATCCCGATAAACCGTTTCAAAAAGACTGTCCCAATAAATTACTTTAAAAAATTAGCAAAAAATAATATTATTTATTTATTCAAGATAAATCATAAATCATAAACTACAGATTTGAAGCGAGATCGAGGACGTTAGTACAGGACGCGTGTACAGGAAGACTCATGGTGCATGGGTTCAAAGCCTCTATATATCCATGTAATTGCTAATAATTGCCTCTCTGCTCCTTTCCTCTAAATTTGTCCCAGAACACCTGCTTCCTTTCTGGAATGCAGATAACAGCAGAAGGTCATCGCAGATGAAAGTATTGTGTTTTTGCATTTTCTGACAGTCAAATGGGGTAACACTTAACCAAGCTTTTGCCATTGACGAGAAAAAAATAACTCCGTAGTGGTGTCGGTCAGATGGACATAGGGTATATTCTTTTCAGCTACATTTGATAGCTTTTAACTCTAGTACGAACGTTTGTGCAAACAAACCGAATATCAATAAGCCGATAAACCACTTCGAAACGGTAATGAAGAAACTGCCCGTCTATTTATGTGAGAAGCCATAAACCATAGGTATCATAGTCATTTAGGACTCGCTCCAAAGAGTTTAAGCTTCTATCGTATGGCTTTTGCTATTAACTTTTAGTTGAAATTGCATTGTAACTGTTGTTAGTTTTTCTAAATCATTCAATTAAAGAAAAATTTAAAAATAAGAAAAAACCATCATATCATCACACGGTCACTGCAAAAGAATAAGAGGAAAAAAGATTTAAAAATAAAAAAACTAAAATAAATCAAAATTAAAAACCGATGTGTTTCAAGTAACTTTTGATTTAAATAAGCCAAAAACTTAAAAAAACCAGAAATTGAGAGCCTTATGTCATATAAAGAAGCAAGAAGGAAACAGTAAATAACAGAGAATTTGTACGTGATGTCATGTGTCATGCAGGGAGACGTTTGTCAGAGCAAATGCGGTAGGTGGGCGAGAGTCGAGAGCAGGTTTCAGGCATGTGCTCATAAAACAATCTGACCAGGAGGATATGGGCATATATCCAGATTCATTTTCTGATAAGGTTCTTCAAAAAAAAAGTTTAAACTTTTAGTTTCTTCTCACTGTTTTCAGCTAAAATGTAAATTGATCTCCTTCTAAGCTAAAAATATTGAACGGGTCTTGCAGAAATATCCCATAGAATTTAAGTCTGTAAGTACCAAGAATAGAAATGCCTAAACTTTTTGGTGCATGAAACTCTAGTTCTAGACGTGCCAGGTGCATTTACTCCCTTTTGAAGGATAATTTAAGGCCATGCTCAATATAGCTTAAGCTTATTGGCTTAAGCTTATTTTTGCACTATTCATAATTTCGTCTTTTTCTGAATTTTTGACTTTTTTTTGAGCTTTTTTGTCGGTTCTTTTTTTCTCGTATTCGTTTGCGTTGTCTGTGATGGGCTAGTATATTTTTTATATTTTTTAATTTTTTTAAATTTAATTATATCAAATAAGTCTCTCTCATTCTGATGTTTTTTTCACCACCACAAGTGTTTTCAGCCATAAGCCTTCAGCTTTCAGCCGAACCGATCACCACCTAAACCTACTTAGAGTTGATTCAAACGTTTGAGCATGTGGAGGTATGTGCATCTTTCCTTAGCATTAAACTTTAGTTGATCCTCAACGGCCAGAGCTAATGCATGCAATTAGCATTCTGAATTTCTGATAAATACATGCGTGTATCATTATCATATTATGTCCTAACACTTGCTTATGCTAATACTCTTCAGCATGCCGGAGGATCGCATGAGGAGCACCAGAAGCCAATAGTGGCGTGGAGGGCTTTGAAGCAGGAATAAACTTGTCCAAATTGGTCCATTTCGGTCAGATTCCTACTCGGGATCTGACAAAACTGTCATGACACAGATTCCAATAACATTGAACATATTTTTTTAGGGATATAACATTGAATTGTTTGAAGTTTGAACTTGCAAATCTTGCATATAAGCTCTCATAACAGTAATGGTAGGGCATGCGCAAAGTTACTCCTATCCGTAAGAACTAACAGGCTTTAAATCTTACTACACGTCGGAGCAGGATGCCACCAAATACAAGGTCTGCAAATGCTTCGTACCATTTTAGAGAGATCTGGAATTTTTTTTTGAACTGCCAGAAGAACTGCCTTGTATTAATAGGAGAGAGGAAAAATTATATACAGTAAAAAAGTGGATGGGAGTGCCTGGCCAAAACCAGCCGCACCCTCAGGTCAGGAATTAAGGTGTTAAAGAGGAAGGTGCTAACTCCGCCAGACTCTTAACACCCCGCTAGAATCTAGGTTAGAGTCTCATCCTTAATATTGGAGATCAGGGACGTGGAAGAGGGCACCACTGAACGAAAAATACAGAAATTACATTCTTTCTAGATTTACCAAGTGACAAGCATCATCAATGTGGCTAGAGCTTTCCGTGGCACACCTGGCTTCAGGATGCTGCTGCCACTGCTGGATGGAAACGAAGGTGTGAGATCTGGATTTTAGAAGTCTGAAAGAATAGTTAGTCATGAAATAGATCCCATGATATTAAAAAGACTGGATTTGCAGATCTTGCATAAGAGCTATCCCAAAAGTTTTAATCCCTATATCAAGCATTGCCTAATTGCAGGGCCAGCTGGAGTTTGTTGGGCTTTGTGCAGTTCCAATTCAGTCTGATGTTCTAAATTTGTGTGAAGTACTAGCTAAATTTAGTTACTCTTTCCCAGCCATGTGCACACTTATTGCAACAGTTACCTTTCTTAGCAGTTGCCTTGATAGGGATAAGTGTCGAAATGGAAAAAGGGTGCTAGAAAGTGGTATTCTGGAAAAAGAAACTAACACATCCACCAGGACAACCATTCACGATTTGATTTCGCCATTTTTTCACATAAATTAGCAGATCATTGCAAGCCTGTTCTTTTGGGCTGCGGCTAATAGCTTTTATTTGCGTTTTTCAAGACAACAGCGGATGATGAAGACGCCGACGCGAACAGCGCACACGGTTTTGGACTTAAGAGTCTGTTTGAAGAATCCGCTCCAAGAAATCACCTTGTTTGTTTCAACTTTCGGAGAAGCCAAAAGATAAAAACCAAAAGCACAAAGAACAGGGCTAATATATATTGAAGCCGCAAACAAGTCATAAGATAGGGGAACAGAAGACACAGCAGCTAAGCTGATAACGTTTTGCTGATATCTGAGGCAAGTCAGTAAGTACCATGCTGTCATATATTTAACTGGTGCCGGGGTCGAGGACTGGAAGCCTGCAGTAGAAGCTAATGGATTTGTCTGTCAATCTAGTTCCTGGAATGAAATACTGGAATATAACTGTCAAGCAAGCACCACGAGGAGCAATACCTATTCAAACAAAACAGGGCAATGTTTAGGGAAAAAGTGATACTTCAACACAAAATTTAGAACATTTGTCACTGAGATTAAAAGAAACAGCCAAAAAGCATACCATAGAAGGTACAATCTGGCTTGGCCAAATGACATTGTAGGCTCTTAACTAGGTGCTTCATATTCACTTGCTGTAAAAACATAGAAAGACAGAAACTTGTGAACAGCTGACATGAAAAAGAAGAAAACAACAAATAAAATAAATGAAGCTTAGGAGAAATACCACTGAGAGAGCTTCCCCTCTCTCTACTGCCATATCCATACGAGTGGAAGCACTCGAATTTTGATCACCAACAGGTGCATTCGCTGAAACGTAAAACATTTGTATAAAAATGTGGACAAGATTTAACAGTAACAACACCTGGTTTGGAATGTAAGACAGCTAACGCTGAATTGCTGATTATAACTCCCAGCAGCCATAGCTTACCACGAATGCCCAGAACCCGAAGCTTCCTGAATTCTGAACCTACAGTAACAAGAGAAGTGGAAACTTGTAGATGGAGGTCACCATATTGGGTAACAGCTACAGTCAGCAGATCGCCGACATTTTTGAGACGATCCACCAAGCTTTGTAACTGTGGCAGATCTGGAACCTGGACTAGGGTCTGCAGAAAGAACACCCACAAGTATCGACACCCATAAGGACTACTAATAGCTAAACAAAAATAGGATAAATTCCTTCTAGCAAGCAGAATTATCCAAGTAGAAGATAACTTTAGGCACATGTTATTAAGATCAGAAACAATATAGATCCTCTCTGAGTGAATACACAATTCCCCAGAGAAAGCTTAGAAGGTGTGTCTAAGTTAGTCATTCTAACATGGTACACGAGAAGCAAGGCAAAGATTTCAGCAACATAAAGAACACCTGGACTGTAGTTCCAAATAAGAACTATTCAAAAGGCATCTTTGCTATTTCTACATTTTACTTTTGTAATCACTTATGGACTATTGTTAGTGTGTTACTATGGATTGCCTCATGTCCTGTATCTTGCTGGCAATGGATATTTTAAGATTTTTTTCTCACGGTATAACAAAATAAGACAGGTAAGTTCTACATCAAATTTAGATGGACTGGACCAGTGCTTCACATAATGGGATCATAGTTCATTCTATAATAATGAAATTATCTTCACTACTATAAAATTATGTGAATATGTCATTCACAAATTCGACTAAAGACTTCCGTATGCAGAGATGCATAATTTTAATTCCTCCATCTAACACGACAATAACGCCACCAAAAATGGAATGGCCAGAACCTATTTCAATTGGACTAAATCGTTTCACATTTAGACGGCTAGATTAGACTCTGAATAAAGTTAATCAAACTAAACAATAGGACCATTTTTGGTTTAGTAAATGGTAAGAAACCGTGAAATGCCATGTGAAAGTTACACCTCAGGGAGCTCTTGGGCGGCGTCAAGGGCAGCCTGCAACCGCTCAACATCGGAGCGTGACAGAGGCCGCGAGATAGGCACATCCTGCACGACGGCCGCGCGGGCGCCCTTGGTCTCGAACGTGAGGAACGGCGCGGCGGACCGGGACCCGGCGGGCAGCTTGTTGACAAGCTTCACCTGAATCGCGGCGGGGGCGTCCCCGCCAGCCGGGGATTGGGCGTGAACGGCCAGCGCGCTGCGAAGGGCGCGGTGGAGCAGCGCGACGTCGACAGCGAAGGCGACGCGGTTGCCGTTCCGCGAGGAGATGCTGTACTCGCGGAAGAGGAGGTCCTTGGCGAACTGCGCGACGCACTGTGGCCCGCCACCGTCGGGCCCCGTGGGGCCGAGGAGGTTGTGGAGGAGCATGGCGTGCGTGGGCGTGAGGTAGACGTGGCAGACGCGGCCCACCTTGTCCATGGCCGGCAGGAACCCTGCGGCAGTGACTCGCGCGTGAGGTGCTCGACGAATTGCGGGAGAGGGAGAGGGAGAGGGAGGGAAAGGCGTGTATCGCGCGGGGGATTACGCTTGTCGAGCAGGGAGATGCCGTCCTCGGTGAAGAAGGCCTTGAATTTCATGGCTTGCGCTCCGCGATGGCGGCGGTTTCTTCCGGCTTCGTCTGCGCGGCGCGAGGGGGGTTTGGGTTTGGCGCGCCTTTGGGGAAGCTTCGCGCGTAAGGAGGCTGCGGTGGCTCGGTTCCTTCTTCGGCACGCGTGGGCCTTCACGCTTGGGCGCTGTTCTCCTGGCTATGTTTTTACGGGCAACGTATCTGGTTATTTTGTTCTTTTTATCAGAAAATCTAGATCTAAGCTTAAGGCGGTGATCATTTTAGTTTATTTTTGGTGGCTTATGGCTGAAAAGATCAGAATTTGGTGAAAAATATCAGTGGTGATGAGACTTATTTAGCATAATTAAATTTAAAAATTAAAAATATGTTAGCTCATCACGCATAACGCAAACGAATCTGACAAAAAAAGAACCGCAAAAAGCTCAAAAAAAAGCCAAAAGTTCAGAAAAAGACGAAATTATAAATAGTGAAAAATAAGTCGAAGTTTAAACTGAGCTCAAACGAAGGGGCCTAAAGTCTTAGTCTATAATGAGCATTTTATTACTAGACTATAAATAAGAAGTAATGTTGGCTATTTTATATATGAAATCAGAAAATAAAGTAATAAAGAAAGATCAGGAGTAATATCTATCTCTCTATGTTTTTAATCTACTATTTCTGTCTTCTGTGATTGATCTGATTTTGCATAGCAGAGGAATCGATCGGACTGGTCGCCAGCGACGGTTCCTCAACACGTTATTAGCACGAATCGCTCCAGTGAATTGAAATAGTAGCTCTGACTTTTTCTGTCTCTAGCATAACAGATTAGGCCACCTAGGTCTTAGGATGATGAGAAATATAATTAACAATTCACAGGGCATAATATTAACGTAAAGAATTTTTCGAATCACAAAAATTTTGTATGCCCCGCATGTGCCACCGGAAAATTAATTACTAGACATTCTACTCTGAAAGTGAAGGATGAAGTCCCTTCATTCCTGGAATGCATCCAAGGAGATATTTGCAGTCTCATACATTCACTATCAGGGTCATTTAAATATTTCATGGTGCTCATCGATGATTCCTCGAAATGGTCGCATGCATGTTATTGTCTACGAGAAACCATGCTTTCGTAAAGCTGATCTCATAGATAATTCGCATTAGAAATATTTTCCCTGATCATCACATAAAGTCTATTAGAATGGACAACGCCAGAGAATTTACTTCAAAGATATTTGATGATTATTGCATGGCAATGAGAATTACAGTTGAGCATTCTGTACCGTATGTCCACACCCAGAATAGACCTATGAAGATAATGCAACTTATATTGCACAAGTGCAGACGGGATACGTGAAGAGTCATCTCACAAATCATATCAACCTCAAGTTCTTCTATGTTCATGAATTGTAAAAGATGGACGAAATTAAGGTACTGCATACTAAGTCATATGAAAATCTTGTAGATTTATTCACTAAGTCACCTCTAGCATCTAATTTTGAAAAATGTGTACGAGAAATTGGAATGATGAGACTTAGAGAAGTGCAGATTTCAGGAGGAGATTTTCCTAAGCTCGTTATTAAAACTTGGTCATGAAGATCGAGTACTCAAAGAATAAATCCTGAAAATTGAATGAAATTGGGTGGATTGTACTCTTTTTTCCTTGACGAGTTTTTCTGAAGTTTCTCGGCCAAGGTTTTTAATGATGCAATTCGTGCAACGCAGCATAACATGTATCATGTACTTTTTCTCCAAATTTTTTCACTGGGTTTTTATAGAGTTTTGATGAGACATAAACGTGTCGAATGAGTGCCCAAGGGGAGTGTTGGGAAATCTAGGCCTGGGTTTGAAGACTTGGTCTATGGTGGACACCTCACCACTAGGTTATAAATAGGGGGTGATATTGGCTATTTTGTACACGCATGAGAAAGAGAAAGTAATAAAGAAAGACAAGGAGTTCTCCCCCTATCTCTGTGTTTCAATCTACTATTTGTATTACTCTATGATTGATCTGTCATTTGTATAGCAGAGAAATCGATCGAATTGGACTTGTCAGATGGCTCCTCAACAGAGATAACAAAAAGGTTCTAATCCCTTAACAAGGTGACAACCCTGGGCCATTTATATTGGACGTAGGCACGGCCAAGAAAACTACACATGGACTCCACCTCAAGCTAGACTAGTACTCGGACTCCACAAATTAACAAAAAGACTCGACTAGGTAAAGAAAACTCCTCACGCATGCAAACCAACGTAGTTTCTGACTAAATTAAACAACTCCGAAATACATAGCTATTTCTATTATTAATACCCCTTAAATATTAATTGGGATAGGAATAGAACCGATGTAAAATATTCTTCCTGTCTTAGATTGCTTCCCGCTCCTCTCCTCATGCGCTTCCCAAGACACATCTAAATACGCAAAAGGTTGATGTGAAAGAGTAATTAAAGAAGAAAGAGATGGTAGTAGTGTCTCATATAAAACATTGTATATTTAAGAGTATCAAGAAAAGTAGATGATGTGGATTGGTAAAAGGAGAGAGAAGTGGTGAGATAAGAAGAGAGAAATTAACTGAGTAGGGTGGTGATTAGATATTATGCATTAGGAATATTATTTCTAATCTTATATCTGTATGAAATGACAAGTTATAAACATTGCAACATAATGTACTGGGAGTGCCCTGACTCATACATGAACTCTGCACATGCACCTGGGCCAACCCTGTTTTCTCATGATCCCGTCAGGCTCAGCTTCTATGCTCTCCTCCCTCTCCTCCCACGCAGCATTAACATGCATATCCAATTAAATCAGTTTGAGCATAACTTTTAACATTAACCTTAGAAACTGAATCAGAATCAAAAGTTGGTGCCGTATGATGCCTTGGGCTGTATCACTAAATATTAGAATCTATATTGGATATTAGCTCCTCCTTAAAGACAACAACCATTGTAGTCTTCTCATTCTATTCGCTCCTCCTTAAGACAACAACCATTGTAGTCTTCTCATTCCTTTGCCATATAGCTGTCACATTGAATCATCCATTGAATAGATGTAGGCAAGGACTATATGAATACATCCCCCGAGAATGAGAAAGATCTTTCTGCTAAATTCATAGCTCGACATCCTTATAAGACTCATAAGTATGCAGAATTTAGAATGATATTCTTTCTCATATTTACCCTTTCACATAACCTCACAATTATCTTGTGCAATATAAGTACTATCCTCGTAGAGGACTATGAGGGATATAGTGGCAGTACCTCATTGTTGGATAATATATACAGTCCCAATTATAAAGTTTTACTTATGCAACTATCTCTAAGTGGTTCTCTCAAGATGGCATTCAATGTCTTTCCATTAGATTTATAACAGATGATTACCATCTCAAAGTATAACCAGTCCATGATTTGGCGCAATAGGGATTATAGAAATTGCTGAAGTCTTACATGACTACCAATATGATCGATTCCTTCAAAGAAATTTACAGGCAATGTTGTTAAAATCACGACACTAATTATATAATCGTCCGATTTTACCAACCCACCAACGCCAAATGATCCAAGTCGCACCATGAGTCATATTCGGTGGAATCACGGTAGAATCACGCTTCAAATTGTAGAATAAGTTATAATCGGGCTAGAAATAAGACTATGAACGACTTAGATTATGGACTCAATCCTGGCCATCTACTGAAGTTGGACTGTAGATATCCCTATACGGCTGTTGTATTGTACTCTAAATCTATTGATTCCCTTGCCTTGGCTGCTCATTCCATCCGTTTTGTGGCGGCTGCGTGTGTTCCTCCCTCTCTCTCACTTCCAGTTCGTAGCAAGGCGGTGGCCAGTGTCTTGGCAAATCGGTGAGCTCGAAGAAGATAGCCTGGACACCCTAGTCCCAATTTCTTTGAGCTCGGAGCGGCAACAGGCTCTCGGTGTCTCAGCGAGTGTAGGCGTGCAACACTGCAGCCAACAAACTTGGAGAAGGACAGGATAGGAACTGAGGACTGAGGAGCGCCGCTGCACAAGTAATTGGTTCTTCCATAGAAATTCAGTGATGGTGAATTCGTCGTGATTGGTGAATTGTCCGTAGCTCTTTTTTTAGATCTGGATTGGTGAACTGTTCATACTCCATAGCTAAATTTCTTTTCCTTGTTTAGGGCAACGCAAAATGTCAACTGTTGCTTCTAGCCAAAGAACTAGCTTAAAATGAAGAATGCTCGTGGAAATCGGTTTGACCCTGCCTAGGAGCATGGAGAGGAAGTTGATGCTCAAAAGAAGACAGTAAAAATGCAAAGATTGCCAAGCTATTCGAGAAGGCGGCACTTATAGATTGAAGCATCATTTGGCACAGACTCGATTTAATGTGGAGCCTTGCCTAAAAGTTCCTGATGATGTTCGAGTGAAGTTCCTGAAGCTTTTGGGGGTCTGAAGAGGGATGCAAAGAAGAGAAAGTTATCACAAATGGAGGAAACAGTGACATGTTCTCAAGAGGATGCTCCAGCAGGGAACATTCACGCTAAGAATGTGATAAATCGTTTTGCTAACAAGAGTAAAGCCCAAACAACAGTGAATCAGTTCTACTAAACACAACAGAGAGAGAGAGAGAGAGGAGGTTTGTGATCATATTTGCCTATTTTTCTATACTAATTCTATCCCATTTAATGATGTCAAGAGTGTAGAATTTTAAAAAATGATCGAAATGATTGGAAACTACGGCAAGGGTTTGAAGCCTTCCCCGACGACGATGAGCTTCGGCTGAGCCGGCCGTACTGGATTAGTATCGCGTCTACCTCTTTCCTGGTGTAGCTGGAGGTCCGCACCGGCACCCTGCTCACAAGAACGGGCTTCGCCTCCTCTTCCGACGCCATCCTCTTCACCCGCTCCTCATCTTCCTGCTCTCCGTTCGCCACCGCAACGAACTCGACAGCCGCCGTGGCCACGACAGCCTTGACGACGAACGCTGTCCTCGTGTCGGCCGTCGGCTCGTCCGCCTTGGGTGGGGCCTGCTTGGATGGCGCCGGCTTTGCATGCAACGCTGCCATCTTGGCCTCCGGGACCAGCGCGGTGTCCTTGCCAGCTCTCTTGCTGCTATCGCTACTCTTCTTGGCCTCGCAGATGGCTATTCTTCTCGCCGCTGCTTCTTGCTGAAGCAGAGACACATGGCTCAGATAGGGAGGGCGGATTTGGGACTGAAGTGAGGTGGTGTTCGAGCGGGGCTTCAGGAGGCGTGGATTATTATATACAACATTCGACTGCTTTTGGAGGCAAAAATAGTCAGATTTTAGGACGTTGGATAGTGATCCAACGCTCCAGATCGTTTTTTTGGAGGGGGTGCTTATATGAGATTTTTTTTGGAGGGGGTGCTTATATAATTGGATCCGTTAGATAGAGATCCAACGCTCCTAGATCATCTGACTGTTTTTGCCTTGAAAAACAGTCGAATGTTCTATAGCATTTCTCATTATTATATTGTTGGGTGCTTTTTTTCTATTGCAGCTAATATCTTTTAGCTTTAGTGTGAACATTTGTTTGAACAAACCGAATGCTGATAAATTGTTTCGAAAAGACTATCCTAATAAACCGTTTTTTACAAATCAAATACTGATAAGTTGTTTCGAAAAGACTATTTTAACAAACCGTTTCAAAATGACGACGAAAAAAATATCCTATTTATTTGTTCGAAAAAACCATAATCCACATGTGATCTCCCGTTTGTTTGTCAGTGATGAATAGTGAAATCTATTTGGCAAACACACTGCAACAATGCAACCTAACACTTGGCCTGGATAAGTGGATTACCAAAACCTTTCTCATTACCAAAGCTACTATTACTACCTACAGTATTGTTCATCCGCAAACGGTTACTGTTTATCTGCGCGGTTACTGTTCATCCACACGGTTACTGCAACACATGATACTATTCATCCACGATTCGTTTTCATTATTAGAGATCAGATTGATTTGGTTAATTTGAAAACTTATCTTAAGTTAGTTTATTTCTTTAAATTAGAGATTGTTTCTTAGAGATAAGTCAAGTTATCCTTATAAAAAGGATGACATTGTATCTTCTTAGATCAAGCAAATATAAATAAACAAGTTCCTAGTCTCTAAAGTTCAGCTGTGGTTGTTCTCTTGACTGGCTATTCTAGATCTATTTCTCTCTCAATCGATGCCCTCCTTCACCTAGCGCCATTCTACTTCAAGTCGTCGCCGTCCGACCTCCCTCCGACGAATGCTTACCATTTTGTTGTGCTAGTTCACAACAATTGATATTAGAGCCACTCACCATAATTTCCGGTGCCGCACCATCTCTCTTGGAGAAGTTGAAGGCTAACAACGAAGAGCAGAAAGTCTTTAACCATAGCTACAACTGCAACTCGAGGACGAATTGTTTCACCTAGAGGGGTGTAATGTTACATACGTGGTACTACAGCGCACGATATTGTTCATCTGTGCACAGTTAATATTCATCCGCACGGTTACTGTCGCACGCGGTACTATTCATTCATGATTAGTTTCCTTTGTTAGAGATTAGATTGGTTTGATTAGTTTGGAAACTTATCTTCAGTTAGTTTGTTTCTTTAAATTAGATATTGTTTCTTAGGGGTCAAGTCAAGTTATCACTGTAAAAGAGATAATATTGTATCTTCTTGAATCAAACAAAGATAAATAAACAAGTTTTTAGTACCTAAAGTTCAGCTGTAATCGTTCCCTTGACCGGCTATTCTAACTCTATTCCTCGCTCAATCGGTGCTCTCTTTCACTTAGCGCCATTCTATTTCAAGTCGTCGCCGTTCGACCTTCTACCGACAGATGATTACCCCTTTAGTATGCTAGTTCATAACATATAACATATAGCCTTTAACTCTTTAATACTGAATATAGCAACAATGTTAGCGGTAAAGAGCCACTTCACCAATCTAATTTGCCTAGTGTCCTGTCCTATTCAGTATAGCACGAACAAGGATATACGTTGAAGCACAAGTGCACAACAGCACAAGCAAACCCAAGGGAAGATTCAAGGTCTATTTGTTTAAGATTAAAACAAGGTTTGATTGATCTCTTAGAAATTCCATTATGTATAGCAACATAACTTGACACTGAATGCAACAATTTCTATGTAATAAAGACATTATATGACAACTTCACCTAATGATGAATGAACAGCTATGCATTGTATTTAATTAATTGAAATTACCCATATCTTACTAGAAAAGGCCAGCAGCAAATATGCAAATCACCCATATCAACAATAACCATATAGGGGGAGTTCCCTAAATGCTGACTTGCTGTTGGTCTATATCTTAAAAGAATCACCAGCATTTCGGTAGCAATATGTCTTCCCATAATATTTAGTGATGGAAAATAGGAGATGCCCAAAGAGCACTGCAGGACGGTGGTGCCATGATGCAAAGTTTGGAATAGAATACAGTTACATTGATTATTTTGCAACGTGACAAACTGATAATTAGACAATTTGGATATAAGCATGTTTTAGATGTCTTCTGTATTTTCATTTTTTTAAAAAAAAATTGCATAGTATTTGGCTGAGCTCTCAGGTTCTAGGCTGAACGAGGAGAGCTGGCACTGATCAAAGAAAGCAGGGCAACTTCACTGTATGGATTCTTTGGCCATATTTATTGGACAAAATTACAAAAAGACTTGCTACTCTCTTATTCACTTCAAACTGCTTATTCGTGAAATGAGAAGGCAGAGCGACTATGAACTATCCATATGCTTTGATGGCTCCGAAGTCCAAATTCTCATTTGCTGTTTTATTTTTTAACTCTGGTTTCTCTAGCAGAACACAAACCATGAGCTTGACCAATACTAACACACCGCATGGCTGTGAGAGAGATATTAGGGCCAAACTTATAGCAGCCATCGGAAATAGCACTCTTATGCTACCAATATGTCGAATGTGGTATGAATTAACATGTAGAACAGTAACTTGAACCAGCCCCCAGTGTTGCAGGGCAAGTAAAAGAAACAGCAATATTTTTTTTAGTGAGGGTGAAATTAAGCATTGAAGACCGTAAAGTTAATTGGAGGATAAAGTGCCCAAGATGAAATACATGTTGGGTACTATGCAGTATGCACTATATATTTCCTCTAGATGGAAAGACCAAACCTTAAACAAACAAAAGCACCACCAATTCATACAAAGTCAAATTGAGTAAATAGCATAAGGCCACTGCAAACACTCTTTTGAAATATGAATTTGACAAGGTTAAGATAAGGGTGGAGGGGTGTTGGTTGTACATGTTGGCACACCATGTATTAATTTTTTCAATGTTTACAACATAAAAACCACTACAAATGCAGTAGAACAAGCATTTAATTCTGTTCAGCGTGTGGAAAATTCTCGACATCTTTTTCAATGAAATCAGAAAGAAAAAATCTACCTCTCTATGAATAGGGAAACCCCAACCTTCCTCAGAAGATATCATTACAGCAAAGGCTCTTGAACCTAAAAAGGAAATGTTAGTGTCTTGTTTAGTAACATTAGCATATTCAGCTTGGCAGTGTACCACCCATTTACACTATTTTGTCATGATGCTCAATTGCTCATAATGCTTTTCAATGTTCCACAATCCACATTACACACCAAGGTCCCTCACATAATAATTTAAGGTGCGGTACACATTGAATTCAAGAGACCAATATATAAAAAAGATCTTGCATCCCTATTCCCCAGTAAGCATTTTAAGGCTATACAAGATAAAGCTGATTACATCATTACCACTACCGCATATACCTTGTAAAAATTTATCTTGAAACAATCAACAGAATAAAGTACTGAACACAGCCAACAACAGAATCATGAGTATAATTACTTTCGTTCATAATCGCATCATCCAACCAATTCTCACATCTGAAAATTTTGATGTTGAACAGAAGAGTGAGGAAGAGCACACAACAAGTGAACAAACATCAACTTACTTGCTATCTCCTCGCACCCTCTTCACCCTTCTCCCCTAATGTACAGATGCTGCATCCGCAGCCAAGAGCGCGTTATTCTGCAGCAGAGAGTCCTATTCGTCTCTGACGAACTCGAACTCCTCCTCCCGGAGGTGGGCGAAGAACCGGACCGGCTTGTCCTGTCCGTCCAGCTTGAGCTCGAACTCCACCTTGAAGGGAAGATTGGCGGTGACGCGCTTGCCCTTCCAGACACCGACGTACTGCTCGACCACGCCCTCCATGCCGCGGAGGTCCAGGTCCGGCGCCTTGGAGACGTGGTGGACGCGGACCGGCGCCGTGACCTGCACGAGCTTGCCGAGCTTGGGCGCCGCCGCGGCCTCCTCGACGGCCACGTCAGAGGACGGGAACACGTCGCTGCTGACGGCAACCTGGCGCGCGGTGCGGACGCGCGCGCGGCACCACGTGGGCGAGAGGCAGCGAGCGGCCGCAGGTGTAGGAGGGAGGAAGCGGCGGCGGAGGAGCGAGGAGGTGGAGTGGCGCGCCACGGCGGAGGTGGTTGCCATCGGGTAGGTTGGAGGTTGGTGGGCGTATGGGGAATTGCGCAGAGTTGGTGGTGTGCACGTGAGCGGAAGATGGAGGTTATTCTTTATAGCTTTTAAAAACGATTTTTAATTTTTATTATATTACTTAACTTTTAATCAGGGTATTTTTTAAGATAAGATTTACAAGTTAATTGCAGTACACATTAAAAGCTCAACATCTGTATTAACCAAAATCACAAGCGAGTATCTCTCTCTGTAATCTTTGTCGCAAACAGCCAAAATTCAAAATTTTCAACCAAAAGTCATAAGCCACAGCCATATCAAACAGGTCTGGAGTTAGATGCAGGGATGGCAACGGCGCAATTTCCCACGGGAATACCTTCTCATCCTCGCTTTTTATTTAGCTATTGAAGGCTATTTTTCCTCACCTGGATTTTTGCAGGGAACAGAGCCTCATCAAAAATCTAAATCTTGATAACATTAAAATAATTTTATATATTTATCATATGGTTATATAAAAATAAATAAATTTATTAATACATGAAACAACATAATAATGCTAAATGAGTTGGGTACGATATATTATATCAATATATATTAGACTCGGGATAAAATACCTATATTATATATAGAAATATTAACCTCGATAAGGTGTGGTCCGAAGGTAGGTGATGCTCGACGACGGTTACCACAATGACCTTAGTAGCACTGTAATGCCCTAGTGTCCAAATCGGCTTAGACCTAACCCCATTCTGGATAGGCCACGCACACGTAGCAACCCGCTTGCACTTTCGTCCTCGCTTCGCGCAAAACGGTTGACTGGGTGCTACCATTGGAACTCCTAGGCTTATATGTAAGGGCTTCTCAAGGTAATCTAGCAAGGTCGGACTAACGTAGAAATTCATGTGCACACACACATGGGGCAACATGGGCCGGGGTGTCACATACACCCCCTTCAAAGAACCCGACGTCCTCATCGGACCAACATACCCACACTGGGGCAAATGATAAGGATCTCCCCTCTTGGCACATGTCCGTGCGTTCAGTACCAGTACATATGCCACACCGTGTGTCCACTCCGGGCCCACACGCGTCATGCGCCATATGCCCGCGCTCCTGACCCGCACACGCCCGTATAACCGCGAGAGTCGGCTCTGATACCATTTGTAATACCCTAGGGTCCAAACCGGTTTAGGCCTAACCCGTTCTGGATAGGCCACGCACACGTAGCAACCCGCTTGCACTTTCGTCATCGCTTTGCGCAAACCGGTTAACCGGGGGTGCTACCATTGGAACTCCCAGGCTTATATGTAAGGGCTTCTCAAGGTAAACTAGCAAAGTGGGACTAACCCAGAAATTCATGTGCACACACACATGGGCCGGAGTGTCACAGGCACGGCCACGAGCTATGAGATGTTGATCCTCGAGACATCAAGCCAAACGTAGGTAGGACAGTGGTAGATGGCATGAAGGGCGCATGGGCACCCGCAACGCTTCTCACCTTTGCCCTTATGGAGAGGGAACACATATCGTTGATGATCTGGTGCAGTTTCTCCTTTTGAAGCTTTTCGTGGCACTTTATGTTGTGATGTCTAATTCCATCATAGTGGCAGTGTAATTTGTCCCCCAATGATGTCCTCACCTTGGCTATTAACTGCAAGCTCCTGAGCCATACAAACTTCGTCATCAAGGTGGACAGATGGCGAAGGGTCAGGATGGCGCTGAGGAGCGACCATGCCTTTGAAGTACAGTTGGCTTCATGGAGAAGAAGCCAACTTTTAATCTTTAAATGCTTCTTCTTCTTGAGCAGAGTATGACAACCTGTGGGTAATGGGAGGCGGCTCTCGATTGCAGTGATTCTCTTCGAGGAGTGAACTTGAGGCATGTAATATGCTCCCAACATCTAAATAATGGCAACTACTCTTGAGTTTGTGATTGACGAGGTTGCTGTCTAAGTTCATCTTCGCGCGTAATAAGTACCCTCTGTCTTTGAGAGCATCGGGCATGATCTTCGAAGGAAGAGGCATTGCCAGAGTGGGTGTCTCTTATTGAATGGACATTCGCTTTAGCAACCTTGGCGTGATGCATGCCCTAGGGCATCTAAACATTGCTTTGAGTTAAACTCTTCTTGGCCTTGTGAGATTATGCACATTGTTTTTTACTTGACCATTGCACACTTGCAGGCCTATCTAAGAACTTTGTGTGTGTTAAAAAAAGGACCCATCTCATCATTTACTTTAACACTCACCTTACCTCCTCTTACTACTTTCATTATCCAATCACACCAAGTGTTACAAAAGCCTTTTATTTTCATGACCCGATATAAGAAAGGCCATTTAATCTTATCATAAACTTTTTCAAAATCCACTTTAAAGCGTATACCAGATTGGTACTTTTTATGGAAAGTGTTCAAAACTTCATGAAGCATGAGCACTCCTTTCATGATATATCTATTTTTTAAGAATGCAGTCTGAGTCAAAGAAATTATTTGTTCAGCCACACAAATCATTCTATTCATAAGCACGTTTGTCAATATCTTGAAACTAACATTTAAGAGACAAATTGGCCTAATTTCTGAAGCTTTTTAGTATCCTTACACTTAGGCAATAAGGTGATAACCCCATAATTAAGTCTTGCAATGTCCAACTGCCCTTTATGAAAATCATCCAAGAGATTCTTGAGATCAAACTTAATAAGCTCACAACATTTTTGGTAAAACACCACAGGAAATCCATCAAGCCCGGGTGCTTTATTATGCTCCATCTCAAACGCAGCTTTCTTAAGTTCTTCCATTGTGAATTATTTTATTAAGTATCTTGCATCTTGTTCATTTATTTTCTTAATGCTATCTAAATTCAAGGCAATATCAGTGACCTCTGGATGTTCAAAAGGGTTCTAATAAAAATTTGTTATAGATTTTAACAGACTCATTTCCCCTTCAATCACACCCTCTTCCTGGTGTAAACAAGTGATCCTACCCTTCCTCCTTCTCCCATTAGCTTTAGCATGTAACACTTTATGTTATTATCCCCATCCAATAACTCTTTCTCTTTAGATCTTTGCCTCCATTTCAATTCCCCCTGTCTTAAAATCTGAAACAGTCTAAACTCTAATTTTTTCTTGTCCTCTCTATCCTCAACATTGAAACCATATTGTTCACAACTCTTATCCAAATAATCAATTCGTTCTAATAACTCAACTTTAAGTTTTTTAAACCACCCTTCCATATTTATGTTCCACCCTTTCAATTTCTTCCTCAATATTCTCATTTTTGAATTGCCATCTTATTAACTAGTTCATCGGTATCAACCAACAAAGGAGCATGATCAGACAAAGTTCCCACCAAAGTAGTGACATTTGTCAAAGGATATTTGTCCTGCCAATCAGGACTAACTAGAGTTCTGTCCAGTTTTTCAAAGGTAGGATCATCATAATTATTACTCTATGTGAAGGATCTACCACATAACTCTAACTCTCTCATATTGTTTTGTTCAATGATAGCATTGAACAAGAAACTCCATTTATTATAATCCCCTTTTTATTTTTTTCTCATTTTCATTTCTCTAGATATTAAAGTCCTCGGCCACCATAACTGGGTCTTTGTTTCTATGCAAAACATTAGCCAAATCAGTGAGGAAGGTATATTTGCCAGCCTTCTAGGCCGCTCCATAAACCACAATCAAATTCCATAAGAAATCATCACATTTATTTCTTATAGAAAGCTTTACAAAATGTTCTCCTTCTTGTTTACCTTCTAAAGCAAATTTGATATCTACCACTCCAACCAAAATACCCCTAGATCTTCCTTTAGCAGAAGACCAAAACCAGTTAAAGTCTTGGCCTCCACTCAAAGAAGAAAGAAATTGTTAGGATTCTTATGCGATCGGCATCAGATAAAAATTAATTAGTTTGTTTCCTTTGTTAGGCTTTTCTTATTTAAGTTATTATATAGATAAGTCTATGTGTATGCTATAAATACTACCCTCAATGTTAAGATCAAGAGAAAAAAGAGAAGCTCTGGCTAAACAGTTGCAGCCTAGTACTAAGTTCTTGTGTGCATATTCTTATTCTCTTTCGTGAGTGCGATGTGTGAGTTCTCTTCAGGATCTGAGCCAACAGTCACCCATCTGCATTTCTGCAGACACCGGCGGTGGCGCGCACAAAGGTCGTTGGGTGGGTGGGAGAGCTGATGCAGCTCCGGGCAAACTCATGATCACCAAGCTAGCGGCAGCCGTGTTGGCGATGACGAACGACGTGGTCACGTGGATGAGGTGCGGACTGCCGGACGCGAAGCTAGGGCGAGAACCCATGCGCGGCTGGGGCAGGCACCGAGATAAATGTGGCCGCTCATGCCCAGCCCTGCGCACGCGGCCCCTTGCACTGTTGACACCCATCGAATGCATGTACATTGTACGCTCGTGCACTGCCCTGTTCAAGTTGTGTTGTTGCCGTGTCACGTACACTTTGCTTCTGTTGGAATAGTCCCACATTGGTTGTGGAAGGACAATGGATCTAACTTAAAAGTAGGGAAGTCTCTCACCTCATTGGCTAGCTTTTGAGGTGAAAAGACCCTTACGATCCAACAAGTGGTATCAGAGCACGGTTCTAAATCTCTGGCCCAATGGACACTAGTGTGTGAACGCCTGAGCCCTGATGGACTGTGACCCTGAGGGACCGTCGATGTACGGTGAAGGGACCTTAAGGGACCGTCGGTGTACGATGAATGAGCGATGAAGGGCTGAGAGACACTAATGTGTGAAGGGGTAGATTGTTGGATTCGTCCCATATTGGTTGTGGAACTGCAAGAGACCTAATTTAAAAGTGGAGGAGTCCCTCACCTCGTTGGCTAGCTTTTTAGATGAGAAGATCCTTACATCCAACAGCTTCAGTACACGCGTTCTCACGTTGAGTTCTGTAATAGCGTAAGAGTCAACAAACACAATGTTTTAGGCTCTCGCTCGCCTAAACGAGTTATTACGTGTTTCCATAGTCTGATATCAGAATTAAAACTACATGATTCGCATCGTTATTCTACACAACTTGAGATATTCGTGGACATGAAGACTAAAGCATCCCCAGAAACACGCATATGTATGTAGTCACTAATCAACAAACGGGCATACAGAAAACAGTTAATGCTTGAAATGTTCAAAAGTAATACATGATCACTGCCAAGTACATAAGAAACGAAGATTACAGCAGAACAAATCAGAGTAGAACATACATAAAGAAACCCTTCTCCTAACCCCCAGAATCAGTATCTAAATCAGTAAATCGCCACATGAAACGATAAGGTTTGCAACGAACGGATGAAACATTTTGAAGAGTACAACGAATATCTGACAAACTCGTCATGGGAAGATCCGGAATAAAGGAGATTGACTGGTCACCCTATCCAGCTGACCTAAAAATCGCAGCCTAGAACAGGGTTGCACTGTGGTTTTCAGAAGAAAAGTCTTGAGAAATAAAGGTATGGCCAAATGGTTCTCGGAATGCTGTCATGTGAAACTGTGTGATGCCGCAAAAGTTGTCTTAAAAACTGCAACCTGCGCGCATCTCTGTCCGGGGATTCGATGTGTAAGAGAGAAAGAGATCATCGAGGTGATTGGATGTGCATGCATGTTTAGTCCTTCCACATGCTGGAAGGAGTCTGAGTCTGGGAAGGAGGACCTGAAGAAGAAGTTACCGGGACGTCATCGCATGGTGTGTCCGACGTTCCTCCTGCTTCTGCCGCCGCCGTTGTCGGTGCGGTTTCTTGTGCGTTGGAATGCTCCACGCCGGCCTCATCATCGGAGAAGCGGGAGTGGAGGAAGAGGCCGCGCGCGCTGTCCATGTCGTAGTCCCAGAAGGAGCTGCCGGGGCCCCACGCGCTGAACCATGCCTCGTCTGCCGGAGCCCACACGCCGCCGGACGCCACCGGCGCGTGAAGCACTTCAGCGGAGTATGGTGTAGCCGTGTCGCCAGAGCTGCCTTCTTGCATAGATGTTGGAAGCGTAGGCTGTGGTTGTTTTTCCAACGGCCCTGCGTGCTGCTGTTCCCGCTGCTGCGGAGCTTGCTGCGTGTTTGCCTCGTCGGAAGTCTGCGGAGGCGACGACGATGACGACGAGCAAGACGCGGCGGCAGTGGTCGGGGCAGCTGAGGAGCCGGCGCTAGTGCGGCCGCTCCCGCCGGCGCGGCCCTTCCCGAGGAATCGGTCCGGGAAGTTGAGCCGCGCGTTCTCGCCGCGGAGCTTGAAGGCCTCGCGGTCATATGCCATGGCGGCGTCCTCGGCGGTATCGAAGGTGCCGAGCCACAGCCGCGTTCGGTTCCGCGGCAGCCGGATCTCCGCCACCCACTTCCCCCAGTGCCGCTGCCGCACACCGCGGTACAGCTTCTGCGGCGGTGGCGAAGCCCGCAACAGGTGCTGGTACAGCGACGGCGGCACGCCGGCTGGGCCACCGCGGGGGCTCAGGTTGAGCGCCTCACTCCAGTACCGCAGCAGCATCTGCTGCTGCTGCGCGCTCTCCGGGACGAAGAACTGCGTCGGGTACGGAGGCGACGCACCGAACGATATCATATGCTGATGCCGCGAAGGCTGCTGCTGCTGTGGCGACGCCGGTTGGGACACGCTGGAGTGCTGGCACAGAGGGAGGAGCCGCGGGCTCCCACTCACCGGCGTCGAGGGCTCGTACGTGAAGGGGAAGATATGGCGCGCCGAAGGAGGCGACGACGACGAGATGGCGTTGTAAACGGATGAAGATCGAGGCGAAGCCGGAGCCGACGAAGACGTCGAGAGCGACGACGCGGACCGGTGGAGGCGGTCGGGGCTCCTTCCAATCTTCTTGAGCGGGCGCAGCAATGCCGCCGACGCGTCTTCTAAAACCGGCGCCATCTGCCGCCGCGGCTGTATCGGCGTCAATCCCTTCCCCTTCCATCTCCTGCCACGGCCACCGCCGCCGCCTTTCTCGCCGCTCGCACTCGACTCGTCCATGCGGGAGACGATCGAATGCAGCAAGGCGCCGTGTCTAAATGCAACTGAAAGCTGAGAGTGCAACGTACCCGGCAGATCGCTGCGCTATATATCTGCCAAACGTTGTAAAGAAAACTGATCCTGACACCAACTTGCACCACGGACGACGGAGACGGCCGAACAAACTTCCGGCCGGTGAGACTTGGAAATGGTCGCTTTGGCGTCGCGGGCGACCGTTGCGGGGGAGCGAGCGGGCGGGCGCGTGGTGGGGTCTGGTTCTGATTCCGAGACGAGTGCGATCGAAACGCTGTGCTTATAAAGGTAGGGACAAGGGCAGCGCATCTCTCTCCTCAGCCTTGCGGTGTTTCAGTGAAGGAAAAAAAAAATAAAACGGTGCGCGCGGCAGGGAAAAGATCTTGGTCGGTGATCGGGCCCCACGCGCATTGACTCGTGAAGGCCGCCTCCGCAACCGACACGTCATGGCCGCACGAATCTCGACGCTGCCGTCAGGGACTGCGACATGGGGCTTTCGGTTGCTGTCACCGCTGCGTGGACGGTACCGATCTGGAAAGAAAGAGCGGCTATACTATGCTAGATTGAGACCCTACCGTTGCTCCGATCTCTCGCACGAGTTAATGAACCTATTCTTTTTTTTGTCTGAATCTAATTATTTTTAGCTATATCTCGTGTCTCTTCAACTATTTGTATAAAAAATTATAGAGTAACAGAAACTCACGTACAATTTTTACCGATATAAATGAAGTCGGTACAGCATGTACTACAATTAACTAACTAATAAATCATATCTTAAAAAGATACTCTGTTTAAAAATTAGTTATTATAGAAAAAATAAAAAACAGTTTTTTATAACCTAAAAAGAACAAAACAATAGCGACTCGTTTTAAAAAACGGAGCTTCCAGTTCGCCACCAATCCGATCACGCTTGCAATAATTGTCCTGCTGTTTGCTACGGACCGTTTAGCGTTGTTGTTAATAAAGAAGGTGCATAATTATGCGGTTGGTGAGGCCGACTACGGAAGCGATTGGTTTTCTTAATGACATGCCAGCCCCAGTTTGCGGGTTTGTCCTCGCATGCTTCGCGCTTGGCATATGTAAGATCGAGCTGCCAGAAAGGGGAACGAATTAACTAAAGCATATCGCCTTGTTAGAACTTTATTATAGCTTATCTCCACCGAATTTGTTAAGGCAAGTGATAAGCTTTGTCGCACAAACTAACATGGAAACCTAAAGCTCTACTTGTTGTTTAGGACTATTGGCTTTGTTTAAGTTTCTGTTTGTATTGGTTTCTACTTCTAATTTTTATTTAAAAAAGTTAGAAGATAATATGAATATCTAGCTTCTCGAAGCAACTTCTCTATTCCTTTTACTCTCGTCTAAGGGTCACAGACGTATCGCATACTCTATTCCTCTCGCGCGCATATCTCTCTTTATTTTTTGTGTCACTCGCTTCTTCTTTCTAGAAGACACTTTTTTCAGCTACAATTATTCATTTCCAGCTAAAATCCATAAATCGTAGCCAAAAACCATTAATAGAAGCCAATTCGAATGCCCCCTAATTATTCCCTCTTACCACGTCATCTGCCCGGGCGATCGACATGAATAGCTCAAGGGTAGTATATGTGCTTCTCCCTTTTACCCTTTCTTCTAAGGCTTATTAAGCACGCTTGTTGCTTTCTCATGATCACCATGTTACATACGCTACAGTGCGTCATGGAGGCTGCTTAGGTCATTCGATTTTTGTGTGTAGGTGACTTGGGTGTATATATGTTGTTCGATGTTACTTACAGTTGCAAAGAATCAGAGGAAGTACGTATGCATGTACGTACGTATGAGATGAAATCAGACGAATTAAGAAGATTGGCTACGGTTCCTGCCCTTGTCAATGTAAGGCGATCGAGGTGAGCTCGACGGATCTGGATGCATACGCTCCCTGTGAGCAATACTAGCTAGCCACGTGCATGATATGCCGCCATCTCAAGGTGGTACCGAACTGCGGCGAACTTTAGTTTGGTGGTGTTGATATACGTACGGATCGATCTGCTCTGATTGCGCGATCATGCCCTCGGGAGGACAACAGCTCGGTGCCACAGGCATCCATCTATGAAGGGATTGGTCCAGTCCCAATTCCGAATTCTTCCCAAAGATGTGACAAAAAGAAAGGGGTCGCAGTGGCCGTTTGCTCGCTCGCCGTCTCTTTTTTGGGCGCATTCGGGGGCACGCGTGCGCGAGTACGTCCTTTCTGGATACCTAACTCGCAGGCCGCGATGCTTTCGGCGACAACTGCACAGACCCAACAAAAACATATCCTACCGCACCGTTCGTGGTGCTTCTATGCTAATATAAACATCTAGTATTTAAAGTGGTTTTTTCACTTCTCTCGTTTCGATCTTCATTTTAAAGATAAGGCATAGGTCACGGCCTCATGGACGTGTCAGTACCCCACTCCTGTCGCACCTATCTTACGTATTCCTCACTGATCGTCTCTTCTTTTAAAAACAAATTATTTCAATTATTACTATTTATTTTCAACCAAAAATTATTCATGACAGCCAAAACAAATATCCCCTGGGTCACCTCCCCCTCCGTAGGAAGAAAAGGTCAACGGATCCACGTACTACACAAAAATCTTCCATGGGGCATCGATCCAACCGGCCGGCGGGTCGGCGACCACCACGCCCGTGACGGTGGCCGGCCGCCCACCCGCACCCACTCCCGAGCACCATGTGTGGCCGAAGCAGCCGTGCGGTCGGGCTCTCACCCACCGACCGCCCGACGTGTGGGATCACTCTGAGATGGGGCCCAGTCGTCAGCCAGGCAGTCGCTATCACAGTGCGGTGCAGTTCCGTGCAGGCTTGGGCACGGCAGCCGCTAACCCGCCTTTTATTACTAGCTGCGCATGCAATCACGCGCGCGCGAAGACTTTTGCGGCCGACGTCAAGCTGCATGCCACAATTTAAAGGCACACAAAGGCACCGAGCCCAAGCGCCCGTCGAAACAAGTCGCCACTTGCGCCCCACGTTCTTTGTTATATGCCTACGTGGCGTGCTGCCTTCGGCATATTAGGCATATTTATCGAGCCTGACAAAGAGGCCTTTGACTTAATAGACTTTAGTCCCAAGCCATATATAGTAATATGAGTAGATTTGTTTTAAGGAGTAGGTACCGGTCACCACTTACCTCCACCGTAGATCAGACTGGCCGGTCTATCCCGTGGAATCTCCATTGCAAAATACGAAAGTATGGGTTGCTTGTGATTAGTTGTAATGTTTATCGAATCTGTCGAATCTATATGGCAAATTAAGTTTCTTTCATCTAAACTCGGATCACGCAATGTAAAGCTGTGTGCACGGTACTTGCTAAAGTCTGCGCCCAATAGAACGAGATTAAGGGATCGAAATTGGTGTACTGTATTAGTATCTGCTCGTCCAAGGCATATAACAAAGTTATCACCACAGTGGTCCCTGGTCTAGGCTTCATATATGTATGTACGCACAGCTGACAATGTCATCCGGGCTGCTAGAATCTAGAATTGTATTTCTAATCGTCAAGAGAAACAAGCGCACGATGTGAATGGTTGGACTCAACGGATGTTACGGATTGGCATCAGCGGTATTTTTCTTCGTCAGTTAAATAAGCTAGCCTTTGCGTGTCTTCTTATGCGAGTTGTCATCCCTACGTACCTAGCTAGTGCCAGGGGTGGCGAAGATGATGTATACCTAATTTAAGAAGAATTTGTTTCAGACAGTAAAACGACAATCTTGATAAGCTCAGAAATTTTTAATCGAGGATCGATTGAGGATTTGATTCTTACGGTTAGTGGTTTACAACGACTTTAACTGGTTCGACCAAGAGTTTTTGTGGTCTCACTTTTGAGTTTACCGATTGAGATCTTACATATATATAAATAACAGGGACACTATGGTGCTCAGGCTCCATGATTAAGACTTTCGATCCATGATTGAGACTTTTCATTCATAATTAAGACATTTCATCCTGATATTATATATCATTACACTTGCACGCATCTAAAGGCAATCTAAAGGCAAAAAGACTTGGTGCCTGGGAACCCTGGTATCCCATTTCAATGTCCTATGATAGAGACAAAACAGACATACGTCTTTGTCTGAAGACAGGAGTAAAGTAGGATTCATCTCGTCTTTGCTATTGACAAAAATGGGTTTTGCTGATGTTGTTTAATTCTAGGGACAAATTTCATTTTAATCAAATTTTGCAACATCTACAGATCATCAAATAAAAAAGCATCAAATTGTAAAATTTTACGGCTAAATAGAGTGAGAACACGGTTATCCGTTACTTAGATGCGTTCATTGCACTTGTATAGTAGTACTACAAAAGTTCCACATATAAAGCCAGTGATGATTGATAATGACTGCATGAAATGCCAATGTCGCTGTGTGTATTGGTTGCATGGTCAGAGCAGAATGAAGCCGGGTCCGAGTTGGCACTAGCAGAAAATATCTGATGGAGGGAAAATGTCAAAATAAAATACTCGCATGTACTACTAATTTTTAGCTAACACTTCAACAGTGTCGTACTAGCCTGCACTAACAGCATAGAAGAAGCAAAATTGATTAGCTAGAGGTATAATAATACTTTGCAAACGAGCCTTTTCGGTTCTGGCACTGTAACAGAATACTAGTTAGAAATATCCTCTGCTAGCTCACGCCATGCATTAATCGTTAAAATACGCGTTCAGTTAAGCAAACATGCAATATTCGGTGGCCGTACGCTGCAGAAAATCGGGCAACTTATCAGCAGACGTTGAGTACAATGACTCATGTCATAATCGTAACAGGACTTACGGAGATATACTTAGAGAGATATGCTATAACCGACGAATTCTAATTAGAATAGGATTTGTATTTTTAGTGCCAACTTCACATTGAAGGAGAACTAGAGGGACTATATAAACTCACGAGGGATGGTTATAGAAAACTAAATCATAAATCAATCCATCCAAAGCAAAAGACGCACAAAAAGATTGGAAACTATATTATTTTTTAACACTAGATTCTTGTATAGGATAAAGATCCAAATATCTTAAAAAGTTTGAAAGGATTACGAGAGAGCGATAATCTCTTATACCTTTTTAAGGTTGTGATTAAGAAATTTGTGGTCAGCTTCGTTGAATCTTCTTTTCTCTCATTGTAGTTGTTCATCGTCGTTATTTTAATTTTTTCTGCAAAATTCATCTACTTCATTTTTGATACCGTACACGCTCGTATTATATCTCGTAACTCTGATCCAATCTAGGGGCTACTGCGTATAAAGAAAGGTACGAGAGTATAACAGCGAATCTAATGACATTGCAGGCGGATGAAACTAAAAATAAGGTGGTATTTGTTCCAGATGCTAAATTAAAGAGCAGATGCATGATCGACGTTACCTAGCTATCAGCGATCCTGCCGTCCACCGTTAGCGGAAGAGGTACTGATCAACATCATCAGATTACATGAACCTTAAAATAATGCCTTGGCTTAAACGGCACACGTACTGCTCAATCATTATGCAATCGCCGAAAATGCAAACCAAATGCGGCATGTCACAGCGATTTTTCTTCACCAGCGAGGAGAACACTGAATACACTTCTTTATGGAGGTTTTCAATTGCGACGGAGGCTTAGAGGTGTCTGTTGAAGTATAAGTGAACTGTCATCTTTTCTCATCAGCTTAAGCTTTTGGGTGAACTGGTTGGTACATGCAACTCAATATGGTATCAGAGCCAAGAGGTCCCGAGTTCAAGACCTGGCTGACGCAATTAAAAATAATAATTGCAGTCCACTTCTATTCCACGTATTAGGCCTAAGGGAGCCTACACGTGAGGGGGAGTGTTGAAGTATAAGTGAATTGCCATCTTTCCTCGTCAGCTTAAGCTTTTGGGTGAACTATAAGTGAATTGCCATCTTTCCTCATCAGCTTAAGCTTTTGGGTGAACTGATTGGTACATGCAACTCAATAGTGTCAGAACCTCAGACCGAGCTGCAAGCCTGTCTGACCTTGCGGGCATCGAACTCTCCGATTAGCAAAGCAGCACGTTTAAAGTTGCTGCTGGCAATGTGGTTTTACAAAGCACGGCTGATCCTTTTTCCCCACGACGAACTCGTTACCAGCTCCGCGCTCGCTCGGTGACCGACTGAGAGGGGGGGCGGCCGGCCGGCCGCCGCTCCGTAGCGCGTGGCTGCCCCAGAAATGATGCCGGGCGACACCGTTGCACGCCTCGTCTGGTCGTCCCCGCCACTGCCAGTCGCACAGATGTCGCACATGGAACGCTCGGCCTGTTCTTTTTTGCTACAGCTTATGGTTTTTGACTGAAGTTTTTGAATTTTGGTTGTTTGCGATAGAGATTGCGAAGAGAGATACTTGTTTGTGATTTTGGTTGATATAAATGTTAGACTTTTAACGTATACTATAATTAATTTATAGATCTTATCTTGAGAAAATATTCTATTTAAAAATTAGATACTGTAATAAAAGCTAGAAACCGTAAAGAATAGACGCACAGTCACATGATGGTATCCCCCGGCGTCCGGGCTGCAGCCCTGCAGGCCTTCAGCGAAAAGGTTTGTGGTGCTGACAAAGAAGCAACTCTGGGCCCTGTTTTTAACGATCTCGTTTCAAGCAGGCCTCGAAAGCAAGGCGGCAATGCCAGACTTTTGAAGGCCCGGCCATGGAGGCTTTTGTTAAAAGGGGCCCGTGGAACGTCTATTTTCTTTTCTTCGAAAAAGGAATGCCCGTTTCTCTAGGATGCGATGAACTGCACACAACATGAAGTAATGGACTCGACCTTTAGAAAGGTATCCACGTCCTTAAAACATCAGTGAAATTTGATCCTGCCATTCTTGTTAGACAAAAATAGGTCGCATCAAGTATTTGATCAGTATGTGTAGATGGCATAATTCTGTGAACTAAACAAAAATCCATATCTACCAAACTATGCAAAATAAATAAAGCTCATAGCCTCCACAATCGTTCCTAAAAAAAAACCTCCACAATCCACGCAAGAGCTAAACCTCTCCGAACAAGACCAACAAATAGTACTGCGATGCACAAATTTTTTTTTTGAAAAAAACACTGCCTCTACCACCTTGGTTTGATATGCTGTGGGTTTTGATGCCAAGAATCCAAGTATCCAACGGTAGTCGGCAAGACCCCTCCGCTGGTCCGCGTGGTACGCTCCTATTTGATTTGGCTGTGATCAGTGACCACTTGGGCGGCTGGGCCCGAGCAACACGCGCCAAGTCGCTGCCCCTCACCAACCTGTCAGACACTCAGACGTTGTCACTCATCCCGACCCAAAAGCCTGTGGACTTTGGATGGCATCACAGTGGAGCTTTGCCCTGTTTAGCTCCCGGCGTTTTCTTTTTGTAATTTTGGGCCCTCTCGTGCCAAAAGTGCTTTTGGCCTCATGTATGACCACAATAGCAACACAGATGGTATGTATATCTGTTGCACTCTCCTACTATAGCAACAGCCTAAAAGATCTATCGTGTTATAAGACTACAACATAAAATACTAGGTAGGAGCACTGCTGCTAGCTTTATGCACGTGTCCGTAGGCCAGCTAATCCTAATGTAGTGCGGTACCGTAGCAGGAGCTGCTGCGCTCGAGCATCGTTCACGTCACCTACCGCTGCTGCCGTGATTAAGGAGGAGCTGCTTATGTAATTCTGCGCAAGCCGGGACTAGAAATGAAAAAACAGTTTGCTACAGGCAGGAGCTGCTTGTGTAATTCTGCGCAAGCAGGGACTAGAATTGAAAAAACAATTAGCTACAGGCCAAAACAGTGACGCTCCCCAACTACCTTAAAAAGGCTACCCTATAACAAACCAAAGCAACAGACCTACTATACTAGCCTAGGATCCTGTCCCCGTGCGCCTATGCAAGTACAGACCTCGAGCAGATTTTTTTCTTGTCACGGCGCGCCCAAATCCCTCTGCGAGCAGTTGGGAACAAGGCTTCCCAATCATCGAACGCACCAAGTAACCCTATCATTTGCTTTACGAATTACGAGTCACATCGAGCAGCATGCTCTCTGAAGCCCAACTACGTGGTAGTACTATTCTATGTCTACACCAGCGTATTAACAAGTCACTCCTTTACTGGTCCAAATGTTATATTATATATATATACCAGGAGATTCAAACATAATCTGGATTATTTTTTAATGAAAGCAGTAGGAACGTAAGTACAAAGCAAAGTTAGGAGAGATTATTCAGCGTTCTAGTACATTAGTCCAATGTAGTCTTTTGTAATGAATAACGTGACTAGCTAATAACCTGATCCGATTAATAGAGGTACTAAGCATTTGTTTTTGTTCATTCTTTCAGAGTATATAGGGCCAAAATCATAACGAAACGAGCTCTTCGCCTCCAAGATGGTCTCCTCCACCGGAAGCAATGTCGCTGTGGCTTGGTTTAATTTGTGCAGCTCCTCACACCCTCCCCACATCAGCCAACCCTATCCTTAGCTTCGATCTTGCGACACATCACGTACACACGAACGAGCTGGCGAGGCCACGTGTTGCACCAGGCCGGGGTCAGAAGTGTCCAACATGCGCGCCGTGCGTCCGTGAATAGGGAAAAGGGGGCAAAGGAGAACACGAACCAGATTGTTGGTGTCTCCCTAGTCTCTTTTACATAAAAAAAAGAGTATGAGTGGTTCATTCTTTTTTATCCAATATATCAGATTAGTTATGATTTAGTTATATTATCATCGACGATACTAGCAGTAGAATCCTAAAAGAGATAAAGTTGTAAACAAAACACACCACAGCATAAGAGTAATTTCTACAAACCTCGTGGCAGTGTGCGAGATGGAGTGGCGGTGTAGCGACATGGGTGAGAGGTGGGGCGGCGGCGACGGAAAAAGATAAATAATAGATGTAGAGGAAAAGTTTACAATACCATCATAAAGAATAGATTTATGAAGAAAAGTCTATTATGCTTTTACAAATCAATCATCAGATTTAATTTCTACTGTCGCACTCTTACTTAATAATAGAATGTACCATGGAAAAAAATCCTCCCTAAGGACCATAAAAACAGTCCGCAAATGTACTCGATCAGTTGACGGCAAGCATACACTGCAAGCAACGTAGGACACACATTTCGCTTTCAAACTAACAAGACAGCGTTCCAAAGCTTAATTGGGTCCAGCGATGATAAACACGTCCCTAAAAAAATATACTTCCGATGCACCTAAAGCTACCTTAAAAAGTTTCTTTTCCGTAGCAACAACATAGCAAGGTCCGGATTCAGATAACTAATAACTGTGGTCGCAAACCAAGCATCCCAAACGCGACAAATCTATTCTTCGCTTCAGGTTGCATGCCTGCTCGAGACGCGAGCCGCGAAGGCGAAACGCGCATGGTTCGGCGAGAGGACACGGGGAAGGCCGCCTGCCCGCCGGCGCGCCACCTTCCCCATCTCCACGACGTACTGACACACCTTGGCAGTAATGCGGAGCGGGAGCGGTTGTTGCGGAGTGCCTTCGATCGGGGCCCAAACCACACTGACATGGACGGACGGGATGGAAGATCCCCGGCACAATGCCATTGCGTCTTTAATTTAAAACACGCATCGATCGACCCCCGGCCCTGACACGCTAGCTTGAGGAATCTGGGCATAACTGCCCCCTCCGGCAGAGTAATTCTAAATTTAGCTTTTTTCCGTACGGAATTTCTGAAGTGGCTACAAAATATTTTGCGATATGTTAACGGTACAAAATATGTTAGACTAACAATAATATTTTGTGATTTTTGTTTATTTATTCACTATTAAAATTGATGTTTGGGTTTGGTACATCCAGTGAATTGCAACTAATGTATGAGATGAGTTTGGTGTAAATTAAATCATGTACTTCGTGTTCGATTACAATTGTGTTGTAATTGCTTAGTTTTTTATATGGTCATTTGGTTGAGACCCAAAATTGTAAATTCACTGCAATTCGTACTATCGCTTTTATGTAATATGAGTTATAATATTTTGATTTGGCTTGATGTAAATTTCAACTGTCGCTTGATGGATGTAATTGATTTACTACATAAGGATCGTAATTAATTAACTATTGTACTATAGACTGATATATTTTCTATTTGAGTTGAATGCTCTTAATTGCCGCACAGTTAAATTGTATTTCTCCATCTTGTCTATGTAGATTGTTTTTGTCCTCATCGAAGAAATTGTGAAAGCAACGTGCATACTTACCACTCGTCGATTTCAGTTTAAATAAATACACAAAAAGTTTAAATTGACTCACAGTTTAGAACACTCGTCGCTTAATTAATCTTGATTAGCTCCGTAATTTGTGGCTTAAGGTTAATCAGAGCTTAATTAATCTCAATTAGCTCCGTAATTCGCAGCTTAGATCACACGAGCTAGATCATTAGATCTGTAAGGGCGCGTGCACGCGTGGTTGAGAGTCGAACAAACGGCTGCCGCCACGGTTTGGTATGCACATATATTAACGCGACCGTGCATGTTGTATAATGCAGATTCTCCCCAAAGCCCATGGCCCCCTTGCGTACAATGCATGTGGCTCGCTCGATCTGTAATACCCGCATTTCTCGATCATCAACCGTACAACAACCATACACGTCGATCTAAAAATACTTGTAAGTTCCGTTCGTTCCTTTGCATTCTTCACACGTACGGCTACATCAAGCTAGTTGGGTATGAATGCCGCGTGCAGCTTTTGCGTCACTTCACATATATCAAGGCTGCATCGCGTTCCTACAGTCCGGGCGGTACAGGTGCACAATATATCAGCGTGTTGCACGGGGTGGTGCTGTTGCGATGAATGAAAACCCAGGGTTTAAATTGTGTGAACCAATGAAATCGCATGCATGTGTGCGCTCCTAGCATGTAGCAGATTCATCTGAACATGTATTGCACAATGCGTGCCGTAGCAGCGTACGTTCCAAAACCAATTACTGTACTGCATATTATTCTCTCATCGTGGCGGAACGGCTTCGTTTTTTTACCGTGGCAGACGAACAGTTCGGGTAATAATTCCCGGATGAAGTCCTAGGCTTCTGACACGGCGAGATTTAGGATACTAGGATCCGATCTCGTGCAGAGTCTACATAATAGGTCGTCGGCTTAAAAAGCCTTGTAGAGCCCAGTCGCTGGGCACCATTAGTCGGGCCTAAGGTCCGTTCGTGCTGCCCGTGATCGTGCATGGAGTATAATAGCTTGCAGCTAATCTAGCACCTCTGACCGACGAGGGCGTTAGTGCGATCGATGCGTACGTACAGCTGCCGGCGTGGGCGCGCTAGCCACGCCTCTGGCCCGTCCACGGGGCACGGGCTCGGCATAGCTCCGTCCACCTATGAATCCCGTCCCCTGCCGCGCTCTGTGCGTACGTGGCTCGGAGCCGCCAATCGCCGTGCCGTGCCGTAGCAGCGCGCGATCGAGATGGCAACGGCAAGAGGCGTAAGAACTAGCCCTGATTGATTGGTACGGCACTCGCCCATGCGCGGCCTGCCGGGGCAAACTTTATTCGGACGATCTGCGCGGATCGGTGGTGGGTGTTGGAACAAGCGATCGAGCGGCCGGGTCGGGAGCTTGGAGAATTAGTGGCGGATCGACCGATCCATTGTTCCTTCTTTTATGAGCACAGTACGTGATACTTGATGGTACGAAGGATAATTTCGAGGCATCGGCACTAGCTGGTGGCATTTCCGTCTGTCCGAGATGCGACGCAGCTCTGACATCAGTCTACAAGTAAGACCACCACCGGATGCCAGGGACAGTCAACATTTATTAACGAACAGCTAGCCGCTGAAAGGTCAGAGCAGCTAACTCCTATATTAAAGCCCCGGCGGATCCCTCCCCGCCCCGAGCACTGCCACGTAGATTTTTAGCGCAAAGCCCCTTCCAATTTTGTGCAATTACATATAAATCCTCAGTTTTGCAAAAAAAACCTTTGCCACATCAGTTTTTTGCGAAAAACATAGGTCTTTAGTTTTTCCGTGAAGGCCCTTCTCTTACTGGTAAAACCCCATGATTTTTCTGAAATTACGGGTCCTTGGTTTTATACGGAAAAAACCTTCACTTTCTCTGAAAATACGTATAGGTCCTTAATTTTTTCAAAGAAGCATCTCTTATGAATTATCGGCTCTTTTATTTCAGTCCACGTGATAGCTAGCGCGACATGGTGCCGCGCTTCCGCTGCTAGTTATATTGAAACACTGACTGGACGAAGTGATGAGCCTTCCATTTGCAAGTTACTTTGGACTTTGGATGCCCATAAGCCTATTTTAGGGTCTCTTTTGCTCATGGCTTTTTGTAATAACTAATGAATAGCAATGGTTGATAGAAGTTGGGATGTTCGTGTTGACTTATGTCTTTTTACTGAGTGCATTATGTAAGAAATATGATACAATAAAATACACTACAACATTCGGACCACCATGCGATTTACGGAATTATGACATAATAAAATACAAAACGGGTTACAACTTGTGAAAGCGAAAAGTAGTAACTGATGAATAATAGTGTCTGATAGAAATGACTTACAGAAACTAGAACGTTCGTATTTACTTCTAAGTAGAAGGCAGAAGCCAAAGCCAATACAAACGTACCCTCAAGATTTTGGCTTTTAAAAGCCGATTTTTAAATAGAATGGCTTCTCAAAATGGTTGTTGTAAGCCGTTTGTAGGAATCATTGCATGAGCCGCTTTAAGTAGAGTGACTTCTCAACGCGATGATCCCTTACCCCTCAATCTCTCTTAATCAACTAAAAACCAAAAGCCATTGTACTTCTAAACCAAGCATATTATAGCCCCGCTATTTCGATTTGGGCTTCTAGCTTATTTTTCGTTATTCCTAAAATTCATCTTTTTCTGGGGTTTTTTTTGAGTTTTTTTACGGTTTTTTTCCGGTATTCATTTGTATTGTCCGTAATAGGCTAATATGTTTTTTTTCTATTTTAAATTTTGTTACGCCAAATAAGTCACCATCAACTACAATGTAATTTCAACCGGCTACAGTATAATTTCAACCATAAACCAGCTTATTTCAATCCAACCGAGCGACACCTATGTTGTCGGGCCGCGGCAGCACCGACCGGAATCCCGCATGCCCCGAGTTTCAACTTTCAACGTTCTTCTCCCTGGACTTTGACAAAACTAAGCATGTGTTTCTTTGCTAAACCCAATTTGAGTGTGCTAATTGCGGATGGAAGAAGACCTGTGAGTTCTACTGGTTGCTTTCTTTCTTAATTTCATAATAGAAACTGGGTCGCGTACCAGATCTACTTCCCACAAGTTGCTGGTTCACCTCCGCGTCATGCACCAGATCTGCTTCCGACAAGTTGCGTGCATGTGACAGATTCAATTCGTCAGTTTACTGGCAGAAAAGGCAAGGACAACCAGGAGAATGATGCATGCGGCGAGTTAATTCACACAGTTCAGATTATATAAGTCCGGTTTCTTAGCTGATATATATGCGCAGCCTAATTGAATAGTGCCGTGCACTAGCTTCGTGTATGATTAATTTCATATCCTCCAGTTCTATACCGGATGACCATTTTCGATCTGCGAGCCATTGCTCGTAAATATTTTGTTCGTATGCACGCAAACAATCAAGGGACATAAATAAACCAAGCAGCTCTATCACGCCACCAACCCACAGGGGTGCAAACGGTAGGGTTGGTTAATTCTGACCAATGTGGTACCAAATATGGGAATATAATTTAGTATCTAATACCGAATCTGGTCGGTACCGGATAGTTGTTGTCGGATACGGTAGCGAAAACAGGAGAGCTAAAATTCGATCGTTAGCGTTGATAAATGGTAAACCGGACACTATCCGATAAGCAAATTAGTAGCCCAAGCGACCCAGCCCATCAACCATCATTGACACCAACCGGTCTAAATTTTACCTAAGTCCTAACCCAACTCCAAAGTATAGTCACTCTAACCAGTCGCCACCAATCCTCCCCACTTATGTTGAACTTACATATGAATTTATCGCTTTTGTTGAACTTATGTTGTGTCTGCTATCGTACTTAAGTAATCTAGATAAATTTATTGCTAGTTGAAGACTTAAAGTAATGGTGGTATAGTTCAATGTATATTCCTTTATGTATGCACATATTATCTACCGATATATTCGTTTTTGATTCGAAATCGTCACGTATCCGTCCTGATGATACTGTATCCGAAACTCCAAATTCATATCTGCATCGGACCTTGCCGTATCCAACCCCGAACATGAGGAAAAATATGGATTAGTATATAATTTAAACAATATCCGTCCAAATCCAACCTAATTGCAACTCTACCAAGCCATGTTCTTCCTGGATCCCTTAAATGCGGCCTCATGGTCCAACTAATCCCTAACATAGCGAATGCATATCCTACTGTCCCTATCACATCTCTTAACTTTGTAGCTCTAGCTCTGCCAGCCTCTTAATAGCTCGTCCTGTTTTGCTCTACATGGTTGGTGAAGCCGGCAGGGTGGCGTGACGGAGATAAGAGAAGGCTCGCCTAGGGCAAGACGGCAAGATTAATAAAGCACGGTGGTACGTACGAGACGTGCAAGGTCGCTCTCGCGGGGCCTCCCTGCCTCGGCGCGGCTCGAGAGGGATCAGGGATGAGACCTCGACCGACACACCGGCCGGCCGTAAGCTAGCATACATGTCGACCGATCGATCGCACAACTGCACGTTCTCTCTTGACAAAAGGACATGGCGGCATGTTGCAGGGTGCTTAACTAACGCTTTGCCGGGGAGGGGAGGGGAGGTAAGGCCCCTGGTTTGGTTGGGCACCCGACGACGACAACGTCGGTCTGACCATGATGGTCGACCAAGATGGGATCGATCCCATTAGATTGAACAGGACGGGCATTCGTCCGCGCAGCACTAGTGACTAGGGTAATTCAAAACAGCCACTTTCGCCAACCGTTACGTAGTATAGCTGTATGGTGCCTCATCTCTTTAACTAAAGTCCGAGTTCGATTTCAATCAACCTGCAATATTACCCACTGGATTACATGTGAATGGCTATCGGTCACCATTCCATGATGAAACGACAATCGTTGTTTTGCCAGTCAATGGTGTGAACCTTCATGTAATTGTGGCAGGACCGCGAGAGAATCCTTTCAGTTTGAAGTAACAAAATCAGTAAATAGTTGCAAGTACATATAGAAATAAGTATTGATCATTGTTGAGAATTTATCATGCTATTGAAAAGGATGGTGATCTGTCATGTGCAAATGCTACGCAAAAAGGACAGCATGGTACCTATAGAGTGCAAAAAACAGAGGACATGCTATAAGCATTAATAGTTAGCACGCTAAAAGCCAGGGCATAAAAAGGTATATTTACCTATTTTACGCAACATGATTGACAATGTCAGTTGCTTAATCTAAACAGCATGGGAGCAAAATAGGAGCCAGAATGGGTAGCAAGCAAATATTTCTTTAGCCTATAGATAACGTGAGCATCATGTTGCTCATGTTCTATGAGCAAGTAGTGAAAAAAATGTTAGCAGGGTATATCTTAGGAGCTCTAATCATACAATAAACGCATACAAAATAGAGAAGTAAAGGGAAAGAGATCCAAGAGTTTGCACCTTACTCCTACTGTGGTCCATCAGCCCGAGATTGCTTCTTCTGGTATGGCTAGTCCGAGATTGCTTCTTAAGGTACTGCTAGTTACATAGTAGCCCTGGCTACCTCTCACCATGGGGATTGCCCTGAAGGAATGCAACGAAAGGCATACGTAATAATGAAAGGCATAAGAAAAAATAGGAAAACTACTGCCTGCAATTATATGCTCAAATAGGCAAGAAACAACCTCGAGTTTTATTGAATACCTTCTATGTGCTATATCTGTAATGCATGAGCACTATTAAAAACAGTACTTTATAGTGGTTGTGGAAATGTAAACATCTCGGCAAGAGGCTAGACAAGCAGTATCTGTCCCAGCATGTTAGATTAACTTCAAGGATGGTTTGGAGGATCTTCGGCATGAAATAAACCAAGATAAATTAAAAGTCCGAAATGAGATCAATCACAACTCCATATTGATGGCAGGCTTTGATTTTGTTGTGAAGGTAAATAGAGCTATTTTACCTTGCTAGTGCACAGAAACAGTGCCAATCTCTTCAGGCAGCCATTTTTTACTTCCTCCACATAAAAATTGACTCTCTTAAACAAGGGAGAAATAAGTTAAAAGGCACCTTAGGAACACAAAAAACAATGAGATAGCGAAATTGATTTCCTAGATGGAAACTCGGAGGCAGATTAGACGCATAGAAGAGGCAAAGCGGCCTCCTTTTCATGGCAAACATTTTTACACCAAGAGAATGTCCTAATAGTGGTAGGCTTATCTTTAGGCATGGCCAACATATACTACCAAGACTGACAATAACCAAAAGTTTGAACTCACATCTACTTTGCCCACCAAAACAAAAGAAATGGAAGAATATCGCTGTGAACAGGCATGAGCAGCTGGGGAAAATGTGAGATGTGGATATTATGAAGACTAACCTGAAAACAAGTGGTAGGCTTCATATCAACACAAATCTTGAGCTTGACAATCTGACACTTCTGTTCAAGTTGACCATTGATTGCTAGCAATCTGAAACCTAAAAGAAATTGGACCACATAAGCATATAAGATAGGATGTCATTTACAATACACATGCGATTTGGTTTATTTAGACCAAAAGCCTCAAGAAAAGGCTTTGTAGGAATCTTGTTGCATGAACATCCAAAAACATAAATGAATAGAGCAAGCAAACTTAATCTGGTGAACGACAAACCACAATTTCTAAACATGAGATGAAAATAGAACTCCGTGGTTACTCACTCTTAATAAATTTGAGGATCACATGCAATCTAATATAGTAGGAAATGAAGGATCCAATGTTTTTGCCCGTAGAGAAGAAAGCATAGTCAATACATGTGCAATGGCCATTCTCCAAACACAGCTACAGGACAGCATTCAACAATAAAGAAATTGACAGATATTTTGGCTGTTAGAACAACCACATGCCTAGTGATAGGAACATGTGCATGCATAGCAAGATATCGAAGGCATTAATTTGTTGTCAAGGCTAATAGTTCGATATACCACAACATCAATACCAGGAAACAGGGAACATACCGCTTGCTAAAACCAAAAATGGAAGAAAGCATCTATTGAGTATTAAACAAAAATAGTTAATTAGCGAATGCAAACATAACATGTAAACCATTGATGATGAGCAAAACCTACAAAGGACTCACTGTAACAAATACAGATGATTTGTGGTGATTTCAATACTAACAACAAGCACCACCACAACTTTTGTTTCCTTGATTGAGGTAGCACATTGTGAAACCTGAAAAGGCATGAGCAGCTGGAAAGAAATATGGGATGCGGATATTATAACTGTGAGTGTGACTGAATTGGCACCTTAAAGCAAGGCTAGGCCGAACACAATGTGGCCTACTTAGTGCTGAATCTGGCTTCAAAGCAGACACTAAAACAAATCTTCAATTTTGAGATTAGACAGTTCTCGTGAAAGAAAGACACGGATGCTTAGCAATATGAAATTCAAATGAGTCCGGGCACATAAATAGATATAAGAAAGGATGTTCATGTATATTACGTTAGAACGGAAGAAAAGAATAGATTGTTCATTACACTGCAAGAAATCTTAATATACCTAATAACACAGTAAAAATTTTAATCATGGCATGAAAATAGAACCACACTACCCTTCCAAAAATCATGACTACACCAAAAATCAGTTTCTATGCAAAATTGAGTATATGAAATATGACCTAGGATAAAAAAACAAAGATGACAAAAGTATGTACCTATAGAGAAGAAACCAAAGCTGAACCAAGCAGCAATGACAACAATTCACAAGCATCACCATCTGCGACCACCGACCAAAAAAATGAAGGCGTATGACAGGAGAGCACAACACACAACAGAACTGGCATTAATAGGTCACTCCATGACATACAGGTGGATCAGGGTCAGTGTTCTTTATCCCATAGCTAGCCAGGTAGTAAAGCATATGTTAGAAAAAAAATCCATATAAATGTAGTATAAAGTATGAAACATGATTATGATAGAAACTCCAACAAAATATCACCTTAGCAGATTATATACTCAGCGTACTTGTAAGAAAATGAGACCAGTCTGCAGATTTTGACAATTACATAGTTGTTTTCTGATGTCCAAATTCCTTGTCTGACTCTTTCATCAGTTTCCCCATCCACATGTCAAAATAAAATAGAAACAGCATCTTATGAAAAGGTACAAAGTAATAGATTCAACAGTCGCTAAATCTCACATAAGGGGAAAAAGGCAGGCCTCTCAGTTGAGGCCACTTACTGCTGCAGCAACAGCTATTCTCTAACCATGCACTCTTTTAGTCCTCTGATGAAATCATCCATAATTCTGCCCAGAAAGGTCGGGCATTAGGCAGCCATTTTTACTTCCTCCACATAAAATTGACTCTCTTAAACAAGGGAGAAATAAGTTAAAAGGCACCTTAGGAACACAAAAAACAATGAGATAGCGAAATTGATTTCCTAGATGGAAACTCGGAGGCAGATTAGACGCATAGAAGAGGCAAAGCGGCCTCCTTTTCATGGCAAACATTTTTACACCAAGAGAATGTCCTAATAGTGGTAGGCTTATCTTTAGGCATGGCCAACATATACTACCAAGACTGACAATAACCAAAAGTTTGAACTCACATCTACTTTGCCCACCAAAACAAAAGAAATGGAAGAATATCGCTGTGAACAGGCATGAGCAGCTGGGGAAAATGTGAGATGTGGATATTATGAAGACTAACCTGAAAACAAGTGGTAGGCTTCATATCAACACAAATCTTGAGCTTGACAATCTGACACTTCTGTTCAAGTTGACCATTGATTGCTAGCAATCTGAAACCTAAAAGAAATTGGACCACATAAGCATATAAGATAGGATGTCATTTACAATACACATGCGATTTGGTTTATTTAGACCAAAAAGCCTCAAGAAAAGGCTTTGTAGGAATCTTGTTGCATGAACATCCAAAAACATAAATGAATAGAGCAAGCAAACTTAATCTGGTGAACGACAAACCACAATTTCTAAACATGAGATGAAAATAGAACTCCGTGGTTACTCACTCTTAATAAATTTGAGGATCACATGCAATCTAATATAGTAGGAAATGAAGGATCCAATGTTTTTGCCCGTAGAGAAGAAAGCATAGTCAATACATGTGCAATGGCCATTCTCCAAACACAGCTACAGGACAGCATTCAACAATAAAGAAATTGACAGATATTTTTGGCTGTTAGAACAACCACATGCCTAGTGATAGGAACATGTGCATGCATAGCAAGATATCGAAGGCATTAATTTGTTGTCAAGGCTAATAGTTCGATATACCACAACATCAATACCAGGAAACAGGGAACATACCGCTTGCTAAAACCAAAAATGGAAGAAAGCATCTATTGAGTATTAAACAAAATAGTTAATTAGCGAATGCAAACATAACATGTAAACCATTGATGATGAGCAAAACCTACAAAGGACTCACTGTAACAAATACAGATGATTTGTGGTGATTTCAATACTAACAACAAGCACCACCACAACTTTTGTTTCCTTGATTGAGGTAGCACATTGTGAAACCTGAAAAGGCATGAGCAGCTGGAAAGAAATATGGGATGCGGATATTATAACTGTGAGTGTGACTGAATTGGCACCTTAAAGCAAGGCTAGGCCGAACACAATGTGGCCTACTTAGTGCTGAATCTGGCTTCAAAGCAGACACTAAAACAAATCTTCAATTTTGAGATTAGACAGTTCTCGTGAAAGAAAGACACGGATGCTTAGCAATATGAAATTCAAATGAGTCCGGGCACATAAATAGATATAAGAAAGGATGTTCATGTATATTACGTTAGAACGGAAGAAAAGAATAGATTGTTCATTACACTGCAAGAAATCTTAATATACCTAATAACACAGTAAAAATTTTAATCATGGCATGAAAATAGAACCACACTACCCTTCCAAAAATCATGACTACACCAAAAATCAGTTTCTATGCAAAATTGAGTATATGAAATATGACCTAGGATAAAAAAACAAAGATGACAAAAGTATGTACCTATAGAGAAGAAACCAAAGCTGAACCAAGCAGCAATGACAACAATTCACAAGCATCACCATCTGCGACCACCGACCAAAAAAATGAAGGCGTATGACAGGAGAGCACAACACACAACAGAACTGGCATTAATAGGTCACTCCATGACATACAGGTGGATCAGGGTCAGTGTTCTTTTATCCCATAGCTAGCCAGGTAGTAAAGCATATGTTAGAAAAAAAATCCATATAAATGTAGTATAAAGTATGAAACATGATTATGATAGAAACTCCAACAAAATATCACCTTAGCAGATTATATACTCAGCGTACTTGTAAGAAAATGAGACCAGTCTGCAGATTTTGACAATTACATAGTTGTTTTCTGATGTCCAAATTCCTTGTCTGACTCTTTCATCAGTTTCCCCATCCACATGTCAAAATAAAATAGAAACAGCATCTTATGAAAAGGTACAAAGTAATAGATTCAACAGTCGCTTAAATCTCACATAAGGGGAAAAAAGGCAGGCCTCTCAGTTGAGGCCACTTACTGCTGCAGCAACAGCTATTCTCTAACCATGCACTCTTTTAGTCCTCTGATGAAATCATCCATAATTCTGCCCAGAAAGGTCGGGCATTCACTACCTAATTGATTCAACAGTTGACGCCAAAAGAGAACCATACAATTGAGGACATATAGTAAAATATAGCTGAGCAAGTAAATGGTTCAGATATAGGAAAAAACAATATTCTATAATGGGTTATCATCCAATTGGTTATACATCTGGATGAGATGCAAAACAATCATAAATATTAGCATAATTATTATGTGCAGCTTTACAGATCACAATCAATCCCTTCATATTTTTTTGATGCTATACTATTGGAGAGTTATTCTTCAGCTCTGATTGTGAAACCATGTTAATATTCCAAATAAATGTAATCTCAAGTGTATATCCATCTCCTCGATATGCAAACAAAAACAACAGCAGAAGAAATGTATTATTCCCATTGGGATCCAGAGAATTACCTGCATATGCAACGAGAAACCAATAATCAACATTCTGCACTCCTAGCCAGGAATGTGCATCCCGTAAACAAGGGAGAGGTAGACCACAATATTGCAAATATATGGCAATTCTCACAAATGCTCAGAACTCACAGTTAATATGCACATAGGCACAATCATCCACAACTCACAAGACATCAAAACTCGCCTATCATTGCAAGAAAAGTAAAAGGCATCCTGAAAACCAAGTCTGAACCAGGCTGGTCCTGAATCTTTGCATCTTTGTTATGGTTTGTAGAACTATAACCGCCAAGCATGCAAGAGCAACCTTTTGTAGGAACAAAGAAAAAATAAATCTCCAATATTAACATCTTTATTTTGAGGAAATCAGACATTGTTTCACAACTAGATAATGACATGCCATCTTATGTGCTTTATGCCAACAAAAGCCAATTTATCTGAAACAACATTATCAGAGACAGAAGGAGCATGTCCTCTTGCAATGGATAAGTAAAAAAATAGAAGCCCCATAATAGTTTAGAACGTCAACAATTCGACACAGCACAACAGAAAATGATAACAGGAAATGGATCATTTTTCTACGTGCATAAAAAAAGAGCATATTTCAACTACACTTCCAAACTTCTAGGTATAGGTAGTCTATCTGAACTGGATCTTAATAGGTGGGTGGCTCACTATCTTCCCTACATCAGGATCTGAGACTAATCAATTGATAGGAAGAAACTCTCAAGTCTCAACTAACACTCCAGTCTCTATAATTCTATGCCACAATATAGTTGTTTCTTAATCATGATTGGCCATCTTACTATATGAAATTTCAGTTCGCTGCCCACAAACATTAATAACAAATTGTCGCAGTTCACATGTGGAGCAGGAAGGTGCAAGGGACTTACAGGATCGCTAGATGAGGCCCTGATGGCTCCATAATATGCAATGTAGTCCTAGCAAACTACTTTTTCCAATGCCCTTCAGCCTCCAATAGTAGTCCTTGGAGATAACCTGCATGATAAAGTGAAAATCATAAAAGGGAATTTGTTAGCTTAAGTATTAAACATGAAGATAACCTATGGGTAGTCAGATTCGTGCAAAGATGTCAACTCAAATTTCAATAGAGCTCATTGTTTCAACGACATCATGAGTAAAGTTATACCCACCATCCATTTGGGACAATAGCTCTGGAATCATTGATCCAGGCAAGAAAATATCCCTTTTGGTACCACCGAGGCAAAAACCCACCTCTCCTCCGCAACGACGACCAAAAGCTCACCGTCGCCGCTGACCTCGCCGCTGTCTCCTCTCTCTTCCGTCACACTTCACCTCCGCAACTCACACCCCACGGCCCCGGTCCTCGCCCCCGACGACCTCGCCCTCCCAGCCGCATGCCTGTGCACCGCCAATTAGTTCTCCCCTGCCGGCAAGCATAGGGAAGCAAGGGAGGAGGCGACGCGGCAAGAGCAGAGATGGTTCACAGGCGGCCCGATCGACGGCGGGGAGGAGGCGCAGGAGGCTACGCGAGGGCGGGCGAGCGGAGGAGGCGAGGCGACAGGCGTGCGAGGGTGAGGGCGACGCGGGGGCGGGGCTCGAGGGTGAGGCCTGTTTTGGTGAGGTCGAGGGGGCGTGGATAGATCTGAGCCGCCCGTTCACATCCGCTGCGATCCTAGCGATCCAAAGGCTTCCCAACAGCTCGGTTTCGACCGTATGATCGTGATCCAACGGTTCAGACGCGCCGAATCGCCCTGGCCCGCCTGCTGAACGGAACGGCACGCACTGCTCAACGGACGGCGTACGTAGCCCATTGGAGGACTAAACGTACGGCAGCAACGAGCATGCACCATTCTTTTCAGACTCAGAGCACTCCGTAGTATTATTTTAGCTGTCTTAAGTTATATTAAATGAAGAAAAAGGATATAAGGAGAAATAACATGTTATTCCTTATGCAAGAGACGATTTAACTCTGTAAACTAACGTAAATAGTGAGAAGATGTGAGACATAAAGTTATAGTAAAAATAACATAAAATAGTTATAGAAATAATTTATTATTGAAGATGTTGTCTCTAGTATTGTCTTTAGGTAAGCTGAAAACCTTAGAGATAATATTAAAAGACAAACTATTGTACATGACCTAAGAGAAGTAATAGATACTCAGTCAGAAAGGCTCAAAACCATTGAAATCGAGTTGTATATTCAACAAGCTAGCACATTATGCATACAATTTGGTCATCACCTAACCAAAACATGAGTGTTTTTAAGGGACTGCTCATATTGGTTTCTGATTCTAAGTTCTGCTTACAGAATCAGAAGCCAATATGAATATCTTAACTTCTATAAACCGCTTCTATAAGTTACTACTATTCACCAGTCACTACTTTTCGCTTTCATATATTGTAACGTACTTTATATTTTATTATATCACAGTTCCGTAAGTCGCATGACGGTTTGAATATTGCAGTGTCTTTCGTTGCACCGCCTTTCTTGCATAATGCAATATTATTCATCAGTCGCTTCTATTAACTACTATTATTTATTAGCCGCAGTCAGAATATATATATGGTGGTGCTCGGCTATACTGATTTTTATGACTTATGGTTGAATTTGCATCGTAGCTAATGAAATTACATCGGTGATGATGGTTTATTTGGCATAATTAAATTTTAACAAATTTTATAATGGAAAAATGGGTTAGTTCAGCACATATAATGCAAACGAACACGAGCAAAAAAACCGGTAAAAAAGCTAAAAAAATTGAAAAAGACAAAATTTAGGAATAATAAAAAATAAGCTAAAAAATCAAAAGCTCAAAATCAAATGAGCGAGATAAATAGATCCTTAGTATCTAACAAGATCAATCATATAATGGGTAGGAGTTGCTCCTTATCCGTACAGTGGAGGCTGTCTCTTTTGCATGGTTCAACATGCACCTCTACAGGGCTATCACGAGCGCATGGTCCCAAGGTTCATGTGGCTAAAATCGTCATACGTACTTGAGCCATGTACCCAACACTAACCATGTATTTGTGCATCACATGCTGAGAAACCTGTCACTATAGCTGAGGCCATTACACTCTCAGCGGCGAAGCTAGAATAAAAATTATTGAAGTCCACTACTTCATCATAATATAACAATATATATAATTTTTAATCAATATTTTGATAAATAGTAATATATCCGATAATTTTTAGCATCAATACTTCAATATAACCGATAGCAGTGTATGATGATAAAAAAGTAATGATCGAAATGCTTACCAAAATAAATAAGCTCGATAATAATATTGATTAGTTGTAGCAAACTGAAGAAACTAAGTGCGAAATCATAGAAAAAAATTAGTCAGCATTAATAAAGTATATCATTCGATCTCATTGACCTATCAAAAAGAATAAAATTACTTTAAATTTTCAAGTAAAAAATAGAATGATTAAATGTAAGTAAAAATATTGCTTTTTAGTATTTACGTTCTTTCATATTTATAAAGCGACGAACCACAATATCATTGGTAATTTTCTACAATTATTGTTTCTCCACATAATAAATAAATCTATCATTCATGAAATCATCATCAAATAATTGAAAAATGTCAATTAGATATTTGTATGTTCAACAATTCAAGAATAATATAATATAAAAATATGTCCAGTGGCTTACTTACTTAACTGTGGTCAAATATTATATTTTTCATCTGATTTGCAAAAGACTAGGATAGTATTGCACAAATCAAAATTGAAACACTAAGTTTTAAACCTACAATTTGACAAAAATCAATCAACAATCATCATATTGAAACCCAACTCACAAATTTAGCCCCTATTATTTAAACAAATTGGAATAATTGAGACAAATTTAGAGCAAAGTACATACTCATCGGATAGGTCTAAGTTTCCTTCGGCCGACGAGAGCGCGAGACAATAGAGACCAGGTGATACTGTAGCCAGATGGCAAACGAGAGCGACCGGTGGCATCAATTTCTCTCATTTTCTAGTGAACGGTTGTTGCCTGACTGGGTGCGGTTGTAGCGGGCATGGTGCACATCTTATGCCCGACCTTGTGAGATGAACCAGCGTAGAGGGCTGCATGGGTGACATGCTTTAGGATCGATCAAATAGACACCATAACTTGTTGCGGTCCTCTCTCTTGGGCCAGCTCAAGGGCTGGCTGCTGCAGTTATCTTGTGGGCTGAGAGACAGTAGAGGCTCCTCGTTGACTACTGCTAGCTACTGAAAATTTAGGTTGCTAATACTCCATTCGTTTGGCTTCAAAGAATAGACCGGATGCACCGAGCTTAGGCTAAGAGTTCACGTATGGAATGGAGATGCTGATACATGCAAAAAAGATTTTTGGACCCGGTGTCCTATGACACCGAGCCCCACAACGTAGCTCCGCCCCTGCACACTCTATGGCCGGTTTAAGGGCCGCTTCAACCGGCTTTCGGCTGCGGTTTTCAGCTGTTGGCCTATAGCGGCTATTAGTATTTTTAGTCATTCGATTAAAAAATAAAGAAAAAAAGAAAAAAATAATAACACTGTTATATCTTCACGGATAATGTGAAGGAAAAAAGAGAACAAAAGCAAAAGCGAAAAGACCAAAAGAAAAGCTAAAAAGCTAGAATTAAAAATCGACATGTAAATGGTTTCTAGCTTAAAAAAAGTAAAAGACCAGAAGCCGTCTGGCTTAAAAAAAAGGCGAAAGCCAGAAATTAGCCCTTCTATGCAATGTAGCATCTGGGCCGTCAGACCGGAGCAAGGCTATCTCCATTGCACCTGACCAAAGCGCGCCACGTCACCATGGCCACGGGCACGGCCGCGCCGTGCAGAGGCTTGGCACAGTGGGTCGGCGCCTACGTGCCGCCCTGCCGTTCGGCAGCATACGCGGGGATGCCTCCCCGTTCCGGGACAACGAATCGGCACGGCCCTTGAGAAGGCAGGCATGCCTTGGAGCGCTATACACGTTTTCTCTGACATTTATGGTTACTTATCTCAAAAACGATTGTCGGGCGAGTCGCACCTTCAGACAAGCACCTTTCGAAAAAGCACTACTACTGTGGGAATATCGATTGAACAGTAGAGTACATGAGTTCTTTTTAAAAAAACCAGTAAGCTTAATCTTTTGGAATATGGCATGCGTCGGTTCAGCTAGCAAGGCAAAAACATTACCGAAATGGCTCATTTTTCGCCGCTTAATTCTGTGAAGTAAACGCTGTACCGGTGGCTCAGGCCTCAGGGGGGTTCTCCAAGCGAGCGAGCGGGGAGGAAAAGTCGTTCTAGTATATGTTGTTCGCTCAGAAAATTGCAGCCAGTTCTTGGAGCCTAACGAGAGACAAGTCCAAAGCAGGGCACACAGAGACGTGCAACTGTTCTCAGATGGCAACAGGTCATCTGGCAGCACTTCACCATGTGGTGCTCCCATTCATGAGTCCATGGCCGTGGTAAATTCATTGGCATGCATTGATGGGGACACATGTTTTTTTGTGAAGCTTTTCAGCCTTTTCCCCAGTACCACCCTCCCCCTACGCGGCTACGGCGCTAGGCTTTCCCCAAGCTACCATCCTCTCTCTGACTGGACTTTCGCCGATACCAAAAAGTTGTTAGTGTAAGCAGAGTCAATTAATCGGGATCCTAGTGCTAATGCCGTGTAGATGTACTTATCTTGTCCATTAGCTTGCCTTCCCTTGCAATCCTGGCAACTCTTGTTCACAGGTCATCACCGTGCCACGCCAGTGGGATTGGACTGGATTAGAGTGAAGTTAGTGTGCACTACGAATCCTGGTGATGTCCTCCTCCACCACCGTGTAATACAAATGAATACGACAAAAAATAACCGGTAAAAAAATAAAAATAAAAAAATAAAATTTATAAATAGTTAAAAATAAACTAGAAACTAAAAATTTAAGCTGAAATACGCAGGGTCTGTTCTTTTTTGCTGCGGTTTATGGTTTTTGGCTGAAATTTTTGAATTTTGTTTGTTTGCAACAGAGATTACGGAGAGGGAGAAACTTGCTTACGATTTTAGTTGATATAGATGTTAAAGTTTTAACGTGTACTATAATTAACTTATAGATCTCATCTTAAAAAATACTCTATCTAAATATTAAGTACCGTAAAAAACCTCTAGCTAGCTCCTTTGGAGGCTTGCTTTGAGGCCGGTAATAATATACTCCGCGTTGTCTTGTCATGTGCGTGATTTGATGAATTGTTAACGGTAGCTAATTAGCATTCCTGCCCCCCAGTTCACATTGCTGCCTCAGTGCCTCGTTTCTGAGCACAACTCGGCAAGTGTCTTAATTTTAGACGTTGGGGAGCTAGCTTTGTTTGTAGAAAAGAGCCGGGTGAGGAAACGGACATCAAGTAGCATCATTAGAAAGGGTACGTATCTCAAAAAGGAAATACTATAGGTTGAATGTCCGACGCGCAAGCTGTTCTCTCGGACGGTCCATTCACTTCCACTCTCACAAGCCGTTCTTTTGTTGCTAGAAGCTTCGTAATCCCCGTTACCTCTCACATCTCTCCTCACATTCCAACGCTCACATCGTCACCGAAGAGGCAATCTCTCCCAACTCTGGCATACAAACGCTTCGTCCCCCTCTCCCCATTCCCATCTCCGCTGGCTCACTGGCAGTTGACACCGTAGCCATGGGCACTCTCCTCCCTCGTCATCTCTGAAACCGCAGCGACCATTCTGATTCTCCTTACAGACAACGCGTCCCCTTCAGCTACCGAGCTACGACAAGCCGGATCCCGTTTGACGGCATCCAGATCCGACTAGATCTGGCTCGTCGATGTTTGTCGCTTCACCGCCTTTCTGTGGTACAGGAAAGAGATGGGATCGAAGGTACCCGACGGCGCCCTCACGTGCATCCTCGGTAGTCTCCCGTCGATCTCACCAAATCTATTGCCACCGTAGGTAAAAAGACCAAATCTAGGCATTTTTGTTACAGAGATCTGTTGCTCGGTGTTGTATTTTTTGTTACAACACTTTAATTTCATATGTGTAACAATCAACAATAACCAATGCAACATCGTGATTTGTTTGTCAAACATTTTGTTATATACAATGATTCGAATTGTTGCACATATTATATGATGTTGCATCAAAGTGTCCGATAGAAATGCTTCATCAGACATACGGACATTAGCAATGTTTATCTCAAAAAGAAAAAAAACAAGGGTACGTATAGCTGTTTAGATGATTGCTTAAAACCAAAAGTTTTTTGCTCGGCGAAACAAACGTACTGTACAGTATATGAGTTGCTGCTGTTCGGTCCTTTTCTGAATCTTTATACACCATAAAAAAGAAGAAAATGCTTAATTAGACAGTATGGGCACGCGGTGGATGACACTTTCTTGAAAGGGAAGTACAATGAGATCATTCTCACTGTGGTGGCGGCCAATGCGAACGACCAGCTTCTCCTAGTGGTATTTGCCATTGTGGAGAGTGAGAACACGTTCAGTTAGCTCTCATTCCTGGCGAATGTGAAACGAGCGGTGGTTGGCGACCAACCTAATGTATATCACGGACCACGATACTGGGTTATTGGCCTCACTGAACACCATGTAGCATGGGATCGAACCTCCACAGCAGTGGAACGACGTGTGAACCCAGTGGTGCATGAGACATCTTGCATCTAACTTGTTCACACGGTTCCGCAATTAAGAAGTAATGAAGACATTCAAGACATTATGTTTGTAAAACCAGAGGCGAATATTCGAGTCCAGTTGGACAGACCTAGAAAGACGAACTACGGGGGAGAACAACCCAGCAGCGCCGTAAGTTTTTTGGAGTGAATTCGTCGGCACGCTCCTGAATTAGAGAAATGGTCCTTTCTCTATGACAACATACGATGATCACAAAATGTTATTACCAGTCTAGCATTTTTCATATAGTTGAGAATCTACAAAATAACAAATGGACCAACCTAAATTGTCTGCCCTTTTATTAAAAAACAACCTAAAATCAAGATTTGCTACATGTATTACATACAAAAATTCCTCTTTATCTCCCATAATTATTTCCATCAGATCAATTAAAAAATATCATTATTATGTATTACCATTAATAAAAGAACTTACAAACAAGATTTGGTACGTGTATTACCCGGGCGCGCCAGCCCTCCTCGAGCAAAATTCATAATGGATACAATTCACAAAAAATTAGACAATTTGATCGACTATTTTGGGTGGTTGCACATAAAATTTTGGAAATTTTTGAGCTTGTTTGCTATATGTAACAACTCCTACAAACATCATAATTATATAAATTTTTGAGCAACATTCAGATAAGATAAAATTATAAAAAATTATATAATCAAGTACATTATGTTGCGAGGATACACGTATATTTTTTGTATTTTGGAGCTTATTTGTTATATTTAAAAATTCGCATAAGCAGTAAACATAAACTACTAATTAAGGCAGGTATTAAGCCGGCTTAATTATCTGTCGTCCAGTAGCTGAGCAGCAAGCAAAAACAACATTTTTGCAATTATCACGTAATTACAACTATTCTTACAAATGCGGATTTAAACCATACGAAAAGTGTAAAAAACACAACGACTCCCTATATGTTAATATACTTTGGAATACTCCCGTCCTAAACGAGCGTCTTAACTTGATGTACGTACGTCGGAGCATCCAATAATCCAGCTGCCACTAGGGGCTCCGGCGGGGAGGATGGGGCTGTTACAGCGGGGGGACCCGGCAGGCCGAGGACGGTGGTCCGCCGCCTGGCCGTCCGTCTCGTGGGCACGCTGAAAGCCACCCAAACACATGATATACCACGCATAACAGGGTGGTTTGTGCTCGCGCCTCGTCTAATCATGTCGCGCCCGCGGATTACGTCCACCCTACCACATCGACCGCGCGCGCGGGGGAACCAAAGAGACATCAGATGCGTGCGTGCCGCCGTGCATGGTCCTAGGACCGTTGCGCGCTGTGGATGGACGCGCCTGTGTCAAGCTCACGTGCGAGCATACATCGCGTCGCGCGTTTTTTTTTTTGTGTTTTTTTATCGCTGGAGGGGCTTTACGTACTTGGGACGCGATCGATTCTAGAGGTGTACCTGGTGCTTTTTTTTTTCGGTAAACACATTCAATATAGCAGGTAGACGTTCACACATATGCACACCATCACCCGTATACACCCTCACACATAATGTCAACGGAAGACTGAATAATCGGAGCTTGATGAATAAACGACAAAATCACCACCAACGTCTTGCTTGCGACTGGCATGTCGCCACTCACTAAAAAAAATCCTCCTGAATAAGACACACAGAGTCAACATAGCAGCCCATGTTTAGGCGTTGTTTGTATTAGTTTTTAAAAACTGCTATATATATATATATAGTAAATGGTTGATTTTCCTGCATTATCTAGTTTTTAAATAGTGTGTCTTTTTAATATAGGTTTTACTAGTCGATTATAGTACATATTGTAATGACTTTATTTATATCAGTTAAAATTGCATGTAAGTATTTTTTCTATAAATTGTTGCTATATATATATATAAACTAAAAGATGATATGAACAGATTCTTCGTGTGAGCTTTGATGAAGTGTTGTGCGTGGTGATGGTCCTGGCTCTGTGCATGTGGTGCTACCCTGCTAGGGTGTACGCGTTTCTTTTTACGCGCTTGGGTTTAGCATCTTGTCCCTCTTTTTTTGTTCCTGATTATCACATGCGCAGTTGTGCAAAGCATTTCTACCCTTGGGCAACATGGCGGATCTATTCATCTGTTGGCAGAGGCCGGCTCAAAAGGTTTTAAGGATACTGGTGGTAAAACCCAGAGCTTAATTAATCGTGAAGGAAGACTTCGCCGACATCCTCGAATTGACTACTGAGAGGAAGAGGACAGAGAGAGTCAATGGTATAAGACCGTTCTAGCAGGAGCGTGCCGCCCTGCTGGAAAACCGAAAAGCAAAACCGGACGGACGGCGCGCCGCCCCGTTTCTCTAGCTTGCTCCTCTTTTCGCTTCAGATACGCGCTGCGCCACCACGTAAACTACTCCCAAGACGCGCCCCCAAATGAATCACGCTGCCTCCACTTCCCCGAAACGGCGCGAGCGGCTAGCTCGTGTCGCGGCGGGACACACCCGCTGACGCCTGGGCCCCTCGGTCGCCGAATTTTTACTCCCATTGCCCCGGGAGGAGAGGAGGGGCGCCGGGCGGGCCCCGAGGAGGGCCGAAGGACGAGTGTACCACCAACCCGACAGTAAACAGTAACCGGTGGTAACAAAACCACCAGCAACGACGCACGCAGCGGGGGAGGGGAGGCATTGGCATCACCGCAATAACAACGACGGCGGCACCAGCACCAACCACTACCAACGCAGACGCGCGGGGCGAGGCGGCAGGAACCCGTCGCGATTGGACCGACGAGACGAACCGGTCGCGCGCGGGCCTCGTGGTGGATCTGACGCCACCCGCGCGCGGGTGCTTCTCTCCTCATCGCGTCGCGTTCGTCCCCTTCTCCTCCATTCCGAGCGGGCGGGCGAGCGAGCAATTCCCCGCGCGCCGTCTCGATCTGCCTCGGCGGTCAATGCGTGCGGGGAGATGAGCGGCGGCGAGGAGGAGGAGGTGTTCTACGAGTCGCGGGACCGCGTCCTCTCCTCCTCCTGCTCCTCCACCTCCGCTTCGGACGACGATGACCACCCGCGACGAAGGAGGGACGGGGCCGCCGCCGCGGCTGCGGCGGCTGCTCTCAACGTGTGGGCGTCCGAGCCGGCGCCCGTGCAGGAGCGGCGCCGGAGGATGCTCCAGATGATGGGGCTCGTCGGGGACCCCTCCCTCGCGCGCCTCGAGATGGGTCGATCGGCCTCCTACGACGGGCCCATCCGGCCGGCGGCGGGCTCGCCCATCTCCCGATCCAGATCGGACGGCGCCGTGCCGGCCTCGGCCAACAAGCCGCCGCTCGGGGGGCGCTCGCGCCGGACGTTGTCCGGCTCCTCCGAGGCCACGCCGGAGAGCGACGAGGCGGACCCCAGGTGCCTAATCAGAAACCTCGACGACGGCAGCGAGTTCGTGGTGAAGGAGGAGTTCGAGCTCCGCGAGGTCGGCACGGGGCGGCAGCTGACCATGGAGGAGTTCGACCTCTGCGTCGGCCGCTCCCCCATCGTCCAGGAGCTCATGCGCCGCCAGAACGGTGCAAACTCCGGTTCAAACAACGTGGCCTCCACCCCCATCCAGAGGTCCAGCTCCGACTCCAGCAACGGCGCGACGCGCCCCAGGCGGCGAAGCAGCTGGCTTCGGAGCATCCGCAATGCCGCTGGCTCCATGGTGGCCGGCTCCCGCGACCGCCGAAGCAGCGACGAGAAGGACACGTCATCGGAGAAGGGCGGACGCCGGTCCAGCTCAGCGACAGATGACAGCCAGGATAGTGCTGGCGCCGTGCACCATGGCCCGGGGCGCGTTAAGGTGCGGCAGTACGGGAAGTCGTACAAGGAGCTCAGTGGGCTGTTCATGAACCAGGAGATACATGCGCACAATGGGTCCATCTGGTGCATCAAGTTTAGCCCCGATGGGCGGTACCTCGCGAGTGCTGGGGAGGACTGCGTGATCCATGTCTGGGAGGTGTCGGAGTTTGACAGGAGACGAGAGGATAATGGGGTGTGCAATCCATTTGTTGCCGTTGTCTGCAATGGATCACCGGAGCCGACATTGGCGTTGGGGAGTGTGGACGGGAGCCATTGGGAGAAGAAGTGTCGGGCAAGGGTCTCGGAGAGTCGGAGGTCTGCGAGCTCAGACCAGTTAATGGTGCCAGAGCCTGTGTTTGCACTGTTGGAAAAACCGGTCAAAACCTTCGAGGGGCATTCAGATGATGTGCTTGATCTCTCCTGGTCCAAATCTCAGGTATGCTGATGTTGCTGTTCGTTCTGAAGTCCTTAATTGATGCTTGTTGAGTAAAATGGTGAATGTCGAATTTAATCCCACAACCAAAATTCTGCTAAAATTTAGAACCATGCCACAAATATTGGGATAAAAGACAGTGTGTTTGCTTAGCTCTGAATAATTCCATATTTACTCTTTACTCATGTTAAAAGGTAAAATTTGGTAAGTACTGCATTGTTTGAGCAAACCTGCTTTGTCATAATTGAGAGTCCAACCATGCCAGGACAAAACACCTTGGCAACTAGGAGCCAAGGATTGATATAGGCATATAGCTCAGTGCATTCACAGTGTAGTTAACTGTAAATGATAAATTGGCAGGAGGCAAATCAACATGTAGTGATTCTGAAACACAGGCCACATGGAATGCAAATAGGTGTTCTCTGGCTCTGGGCAAGTGTTTCTTTGAAATCTGTTATTGGAAAGGAAGGTTGTAATGCTTAAAAGCAATTGAGCCTGCTATCTTCCTTTAAAGAAGGCATGTTTCCTCCGAGCTTGTAGTTTGCCATTTGTTACAAATAATCTTAACTTAGAGTCCATGTCGTAGTAGAGTCCGTTTTCGATTATAACTTAAGTTGAAGTTGAGTTCAACTTGGAGTCCGAATAGGTATGCAAGTAGGGTTTTTTTATCCCTATATATTAGGGGAGTTTGTACCCAATTTTGTAAGCGAGAGAAGAAAAGCAAGAAAGAAGGGAAGCAAATAAGGGAATAAAGAAATTCAGAAATTTCTTCCTTGTTCTCTCAGATTATTTGCGATGTGTGCGTTTTCTTCTGGGTCAAATTTGTAACAAGTGGTATTAGACTCTAGCCAAGAACCGAGACGCTGAAAAAAAATCGTCTCGGCGATTCCATTTTCAGCATGTCTCGCGCGGCGCTCCTGAGGCGCACGTCGCTCGTCTTTGCACAACTCTCCTGGGAAAAAGATGCGCGCGACACGTCCTTCTGTTTTCTCGATCTAGAGAAAGTCAAGCAGCAGCACTAGGCTTCCTTTCGGGTCTCGGTCAGCGCACGAGACAGGCAGTAGTGCTCCCGAGGCGAAGCACAATTCCTGTGCCAAGAGAGGTCCCAAGTGAGTACTCCAGAAGTAGAGCAAGTTCAAGGGGAAAAAAATAACATCGTTTTTTTCTCCATTCCCTCAGTCCAAGTGCCGCTTCAAAGTAGCCCGAGTTTTTGATCCGTGCTCAAGATCATGTCGCGTTCTTCGGAAAGTGGTGTCACCGGAGACGAGGCATCATCCAGTATGATGGCGAAAGAGAGTTTCGCTGTCTCGCTGTATTAACCGATGCTCACGACGAGCAATTATGCAGCATGAGCAATCAAGATGAAGGTGTACATGAAGACTCAAGGAGTGTTGGACGTTGAGAAGATGTGTTCGCTGTCCAAACTCAAGTAAGCAGAGTTGAGATCGGAATGTTGAGAAGATGTGTCAGTTCCGTGTCAAAGTATGAGAAGATGTGTTCGCTGTCCAAACTCAAGTAAGCAGAGTTGAGATCGGAATGTTGAGAAGATGTGTCAGTTCCGTGTCAAAGTATGAGTTTAGTAAGTCGTAGTTGAGTCCGACTGTCTGAATGTTTTAGAATCTTTGCATTTGGATGGACCCGTACCAGTTGAGTTATAGCTTGCATGTAGAACGTTTTATGTGAAGGCGTGGCTGATAGTTCATAATATATTGAGACTAAAACTAGAGGATGTTGAGTCAAGTTAAGATTAAGGGGGAGATTGTTACAAATAATCTTGACTTAGAGTCCATGTCGTAGTAGATTCCGTTTCCAAGTATAACTCAAGTTGAAGTTGAGTCCAACTTAGAGTCCAAATAGGTATGCAAGTAGGAATTTTTTTATCCCTATATATTAGGGGGGCTTGTACCCAATTTTGTAAGCGAGAGAAGAAAAACAAGAAAGAAGGGAAGCAAATAAGAGAATAAAGAAATTCAGAAATTTCTTCCGTGTTCTCTCAGATTATTTGCGATGTGCACGTTTTGTCCTAGGTCAAATTTGTAACAAGCCATTTCATGGTCATTTTTCATATCTTCATACATCTAGTGGTGATTGCATCAAATAGCAAAAGCTAGTGCCGAAATTGTACTCCAGCATTCTATGGTACAGTGTTTCAATAGAATATTTTGTATCTGTTTTGTTAGTAATTCCCCTTTTGTTTTTCTTGTTTAGGCAGTAATTAGATATTAAGTGTTTCACATTATAACATGGAGTATTCCAATCAAAAGCGTGTTCACTTATGGAGTTATCTTGTATCACCTTGTCATAACACAAGCTCAATTTGATTATATGTATTTACATGATGGGATGAGAAGTCTCCTTTGCTTTCCTGTCTTTCTTGACATTGAGTAGATACAATTACAAAGAATGCTTCGTATTGGCTTCTGCTTCTGGCTTATGTTTAGAGAAGCCAAAAGTCAATATGAATACCTACCTTTTCGAAGCGGCTTTTTCAATCCTCTCGCTCCCATCTCGCTTCAGGGATAAGGTAGGAGTCATGAGTGCATCATACACCCCACTCCTCTCGCTCCCGTCTCGTACATGTATCTCTATCTCACTTTCTCTACCACTCGTGCCCTCCTTAAAATCACTTTCAGCCACTACTATTCATTTTTAGCTAAAAACCATCAGCCGCAGCCGCTAAATGCAGGCAACACGAACGCCCCCATAGTGGACCTTTAAAACAGGGAGGAAGATTGTTTAAGTCCTGCTGCATCAATAGCGCAAAATATAATATAAAGCTTTGCAAAATTTAGTTATCCACAGTATAATATGCTTTTACTAGTACTAGTATATATAATATTAAACGAAGTTTGAGCCTTCTTTTGGGATTAAATTACAACTGATTTCATCTCTTTGGGGCGAAGCTGGATTTAGGTTTTAATAACGGTCAAAGTCAAATGCATCCTAATCTGGTGATGTTGGTGGAGTTGAAGAGGTTACCCTGAGACCATCTTTCGTCAGATGTTTTGCCCTATTTTTCACTACTACCATTTGCATCAAATTCACTGAAAAGATGGCAATCAGCTCGGGTCTTTTGCCAGACTTGGATGAAAGAACAAGGAGTCATAGCCATAGGACTAGGATTTCCCATCTAGGTTTCGGTCATACATTAAACTGTCTATCTTGTCTCATTATTTGTCCAATGTTCTTGCTGCGTCGTGTCTATGTTAGGACTCACTGTAGCTTGGAGTTTCAAGAAATCCCTCTAGCACGTTGCATATTCACTAATGGAGTTTGAATTAGCTGCAGATTGGTTGTCTTATGGCTTAGAATCCAGGACATATGCCATCAAGTTTGCATTCCTTAGATATTTCAGAGATCTCTTGAGAGAATGCCAGTTGATTCTGCTACAAGTTCAATGGCATTCAAAAGGCCAAATGCATGATTAGATGCACAAAATTTGTTGGGTCCTTGTTGTGAGCAGCTATGAGTATATAATTGGCAGTTTCATACCAATCTGTACATGGATGTCTGGTGATGCTCTGTACCTTTGTATGCTAGCTTCACATTTTGCAACAATGATTCCAGCAATGCGTCCCATACTGTGATTGCTACAATTCTGTGAATCTTGTAGCAATTCTTTTCTTATGATTCTGTTGTCATTGCATAATTTTCTGTCTTTAACTTCTTTTTCAAATGCTGTGCAGTACTTACTTTCGTCTTCAATGGATAAAACAGTAAGGTTATGGCACATGTCAAGCGCTTCATGTTTGAAAACGTTCTCACACAGTGACTATGGTAAGATTTAGGCCCTGTTTGTTTCCACTTAAAATTATTATAATCTAGCTTATAGGTATGGATTATATAAGCTAGCTTATAATAAGCTGGTGGGAAATAAGCTGTCAGGTGTTTGGCAGCCTGGATTATCAGAGTTATGAATTGTTGTATTCGAATGTTTAAAGACTACAATGCCCTTGAGCTTATAATGTTTAAAGATTGGGGAGTTAATGAATGGCAAAAGTGGGTAATTTTTCTGAAGTTTTATGGTCATTTAGATAAAAGGTGATCTATAAGCTGAAATAAGCTCCTTTTTTGAGCTTATTAGATTACAATAATCTGGGCTATTAGATTATAATAAGTTATCTTATAATTTAGACTGTTTGTTTCTACTTATGTTTATAAGCTAGATTATAATAATCTTAAGTGGAAACAAACAGGGCCTTAGATTGCATTAGCAGTTTAGCTCTCTCTCTCTCTCCCCTTGCACATGTAATGTTTCTCACTCTGCCAGCAATATCCTCAATTTTCCTTTGTTGCTTTGTGTTTCAGTGACATGCATCCAGTTCAACCCTATTGATGATAGATACTTCATTAGCGGTTCCCTGGACGAAAAGGTTCGCATATGGAGCATTCCAAAACGTGAAATTGTTGATTGGAATGATCTGCATGAAATGGTCACTGCTGCTTGCTATACCCCTGATGGACAGGTTTTATACTTATACTGATGTCTTTGACCGAAAAGATTTTTGTATGATAAGTTCTAACACCTTGTTCCATATTTTTTGAAGAGTGCTTTAATTGGTTCCCACAAGGGCAGCTGTCATATTTATGACACATCTGGTATATCTCACTCTCTCATGATCATCACATGTCCAAGTTGATTTTTGTATGCTTTGGCCTTACATTTCCTTCAGAATTGACCGTTTTAAAACTTCTGGTCAGATAATAAGCTTCTCCAAAAGAAACAAATTGACCTGCAAAATAAGAAAAAGAAGTCCAGCCAGAAGAAAATAACTGGATTTCAGGTGTTTACTTTAAACAACTTTCGAAGATGACGCAAGCCATATGCAGATCATCTTTTTATGAAATCATTTGCAGATCATAACTTTCGTGTCTTACTGAATCATAGTTCCTTGAATAGCTTCTCCCAGGGAGTTCTTCAAAGGTGCTTATCACATCTGCAGATTCACGAATCCGAGTTGTTGATGGTTTTGAATTAGTTCACAAGTTCAAAGGTATTAAGTTTTGAGTCTCGGGATTTTAGTCATACCGTATTGCTTTTGTTTTAAGGTTTAGTTAGTAACCTTTATGAGACACAGTGGTACTCCCTGCTTCATCTAAGCTGTACTATTAGTCCTAATTAACTGGTTCATCACCTGTTAACCACCTATTGATGCTTGGTACTATTACCTATCTTTTTGCTGTACTAGAATCCAGGTGCATGCGAGTTGATGTGTATGGAATTCTGCTTAGAATAGGTCCGCACTAGTCAAATCGCGGTGTGATAATCAGTTTATCAATAATTCATTCCCTGCTCATTGATTGAATGTGGCTAATGAAGACTGGTTTCTGCTGTCATTTTCTTCCTTTCAACGAAGTGCCAAAACTTGTCAAAATCCACTTTGTTGAGGTGATAGGTTGTAATGTTCACTTAACATGCTAAAATAGTTATATCTGCCTTTTGATGGGTCTGAGTTCCATATATTTCCCCCCTTCATACCAGCTGTGTCAATGCTAGTTGTTTCCAATACAACGGCTTCTGATGCCCTGTTCCATTTCAGGTTTCCGAAACACCAATAGCCAAATCTCTTCTTGCTTAGCTGCGAATGGGAGGTACGTGATCTCGGCAAGTGAGGATTCCCATGTGTACATATGGAGAAATGACGATGACTCTGAACAAATGAGAAGCAAGGGCATTGTTTCTGTCACAAATTCCTACGAACACTTCAACTGCCAGGATGTGACAGTGGCTGTTGCTTTGCCGTCTACTGGATCAGCAGTGACATCCAGAACCAACTCCAGGAAGCACGAGGAGCTGGATTGCGTATCCGAGTATCCTCTGCTGCACATTGATCCTGACAAACTGCAGGATTCCTCTGATTTCCAGCACCAGAACGGCAATGCCCTAAGCACCAGCTCAAAGCACAGTGGTGATAGAGCATCTGCAACTTGGCCCGAAGAGCTCATGACGCCAACGAAACAGAGCCCTCGATCCAGTACCAGTCTTCCCAACGGTGCTGGGCAGGCTCCAAGCCGGTCGGCCTGGGGCTTGGTGATCGTCACGGCAGGCCGTGGAGGTCAGATCAGAGCATTTCAGAATTTTGGGTTTCCCGTCAGAGTGTAGTAGCCATCTTTGTGCTGCCTGTACCCTTTAGCCGCTGCCCCACGGCAGTGGTAATTTTTGTGTATAGATAGGTGGAGATGTGGGCCGATTGGCACAGCGGTCTGGGATTGGATTTGGTTGCTCCCTAGGTGCGCATGCTCCGGAACTTCGACTAACCTGCTACGACCTGGCACTCGAGACACGGCGAATTCGTTTGCCCACAATTGTACATGAGAAAGGAGCCCGAGAGAGCGCGACGGGCGCCGGCCGGTTGGCGTGAGATATCTCGCCAGCCATCTTTTTATCTGTTTTTCTCACTCGAGTCCGCTTTGGCTTTTCTCTTTTCTCCCCTCTTGTCCCCCCCTTCATTATATATTCTTGTAAGAAGAAATCTCAATGGTACACAAATAGAAAAGCAAAAAAGAGTTGCATTGAGTGGTGAATTCGCTGCACTGGCTTCTCAGGCTTGCGATGTTAATGGTACGCGCGTACAGGAACCAGGAAGAGATGAAAAATTCGGTTTCTGGAGGTCTTACTTGGCCCTTGCTCCTAGACAAGGCTGCCAGTTGCATTTCTGATGTAAATGTTCTGTCGTTCAATTGTCGGTTACTCGGCCTTTCTTCTCTCCTGTGTATGTTTTCGATATTTGCCACCAAGTACTGTTTTCCCATTGTGTCGTGTACTCGTGTGCTGTGTTCATTGTATTTGTTCTTGTGGTTGCTAGAAAACGCTATCCCATTTCTCCTGGAGTCCAGTGGGATTATGATGACCCAAAGCCCCGACATCGCTCGCGGTGAGAGTGCGGCCACGGTGGCAGAAACTAGCTCCACGCGAGCTTACTCCAGGTCCAGGAGATCTCTATCCGTTCTGTTGTAAGAGCTCATACATTTCCCGGGATCTGATCCTGACGTGCACCGAAGGGGATGGCGCGAGAACGCATGGCCGTCACACCACAAGGGCACCGGTGATTTTGCAATTCGACATGATGCCTATTCAGGATAAGGGCCATGGATGTGCGGCTCGATAGTATGGCGACCAAATGAACGGGAAAGTAGATAAAATATTGAACTATCTTCCTTGAGTCTTCTTGTTTATGTTTTGTTGTTTGCAACTTAAAAAGTTGCAAGATCGTGCTAGATGTATCTGTATCATGCAAAAAAAAATTCTGAGGTGTGTATTGTGCAATGCTGACACCCCTATATCTTTTAGGACCACAAGCTAGTATGTTGGCGGCGTACCATCCACCTATGTATCTTTTAGGACCACTCGCTACTCATCCACCCGTCCAGGGCCCATAGTTTAGTAGAACTATGGTTTATACTTTTAACTCCTGTTTAGAGAAGTCAGAAGATATTATAGATCCAATTTTTTTTCAGCTTTTGATTTCTGTTTTTGACTTTTCTACAGTAGCTATCTTTTAAATAAAGTGTCTTTTTAAGATAGGGTCTACTAGTTAATTGTAAAATATATTGTACCGACTTTATTTATATCGGCAAAAACCGCACGTGAGTTTCTTTTACTCTGTAATTTCTCGCACGAACAACCTAAAAGTCACAAGCCGTAGCCAAAACCATAAGCCTCAGCCAAAAAGAACAGACCCATGAATACATGACTTTTCGAAGCAGCTTCTGCATTCCTCTCACTCTTATCTCGCTCGAAGATAACGCAAGTGGTCATGGCACATCACACAACCTACATCTCTTCTCCTATCTTGTGCGCATATCTCACTCATTTTTTCCACTACTCGCTTATTTCTTATAAAAATCATTTCTTTCGCACTACTATTTATTTTCCAAAAAAGTGTCAGCCACAGTTAGTAGGGACACCCTTAGATATTAGGTGAGGTGGGCCCGCCTCTCTTTTGATAAGTTCAGATGGTTTGGCCAGCATCTTTATTAACAAAGCAAAAGGCAATAAAAAAAAAGAGAGAAAGAGATCAAAGGAAAGCGCAAAGAGAGAGAGAAGGCTTGTAGCGGCTCATACTTCTCAAGAGAGAGAGAGAGAGAGAGGGCTTGTAGGCGTAGCGGCTCATACTTCTCAGTGGCCGGGAAACGGGCTGGGGGTCCGTGGAAGCCCCCGCGCCTTGACCCGATCCCCGTCATCCCGCCCTAGCTCTCGCCTCTGTTGGGATCCGATCCCCATTGGATTAAAAAATAGGATAAAAATATTTTTAAAGAACTAATATGACTTTATTTATTAATTTCTACTGTTTAGGTAAATGTTTTTACAAAAAATATAGCTTTAAAATATATATTCCAACATATAAATTCAAATTTTAGTCCTAATATATAAGAAAAAACAATATCCTATGTTAAAAAATTATAATATATTATTTTAAACTATTTTTAAAAATTTTACGGGTCCCGTGGAGCTTCGTAGAGGAAGGCCACCCCATCCCCACCCTTCTAGCCTAGTGGAGCTCCGTCCCCGTTTCCCCACGGAGTGATCGCCTCCTGTCCATCGTGGAAAAACTTATCACAGGGAAAATTGTCATCCCTACTTCTTGTTGAGGTATGAGTGGGCTATACTAGTACAGATTAAAAAAATTTACCGCGTATCAGGAAAGCCATGCGAGTAAGAGATCATGGATCATTACCACTAGACGCGCAGTGCAGCGGAAGTTGGGTTGAAGCAGTCGATTCAACGAAGAGGGCGTCGGTGTAGCGGTAGTAGTCGAACGTCCTCCGTCCAAACGTTGCCTCCTTGTGATCATCCCGATTAGCGTCATAGTCACAGCAACGTCTCTACCGAAGTCCACACGTCTAGAGATGGAGCACCGTGCGTCGATGTGCTAGCACCAGCGTGCACGACAGGGGATACGAGAGGTGGCGGTTAGGGTTTTGACAGGTGTGTTTTCGGGATACCTTCCTCAGCCCCGCACTTCTCCTTATATAGCCTCCAATCAGATCCATATCCGATACGAGTCGAGTCGATATCGAATCCCACTCAAAAACTATCATCCGACCCCTTATCGTTCTAGCCCATTAAGCGTGTGAGCCTGTAGGTTCATGTGTATTTGCCTATGGGCCGAAAACTCCTTTTTCGGTCCATGAGTCAATAGCGGGCCCTAGCAGGACATAATGACTTCCAAACACACATAAAGATCATATCAAACGAACCTATATAGTGCTTATGTACCGATCCCTTTGCCTCATGATACCAGATCGAACTCAAGGCGAGAAACGTACCATCCTATGATAGCTCGATCTTTCACTCGAATCTGTAGTGGATTATTTAGTTGTGATTGACTCCTCAACCACATTTGGCATGGCCATGCACTTTCTTAATCCAACCACATCGAGGGGCCCAAAGATATCTCTCCTGTTATATAGGAGGGGCAAATTCCATCTTGATCACTCATATTCCTCCACATGTTTCATAGCAAACCCGAAAGCTACCTTTATTACCACCCAGTTACGGAGTAGTGCTTGGTAACCCCTAAGTAAACTATTACACATGTAGGAAGCAATGACGACCTCAGGTCTAAAGATCCTACATACACTATGTATGAGACCAACTGATGACACTTAAGAATATAACAATTCTCGTAGTATCTCATGATGTGTCAATCCAACATCATGTTCTCTAACATGTGTCCACATTATTGATTTGATATCTCATATCCATGATCCGTGAAATATGATCATCAATCAATACATGTGCTGATCTATAAGTCATAATCGTCTCACATAATGATATAAGATCATAGATAATATCAAAACATGAATAAAGAGTTTCGCGAATAAGTCACATACTTGTTGATCAATACGAAAGATATTTATTCAAGAGACAAAAAAGCATTTTATTCTAATGTCCATAAATATAGAACTGATGTAATCATCTTCATGATTGCTTTTAGGATATATCACTAATATTTCTCACGGGACTATTTGGCTAAAGTGTTTATCTCCATTACCATGTCCGTTTTGAGCCTGTACATAGCGAATTTCAGGATTATCTCGCCAAGATTGATCTTATAAGATTTCTCTGAGGTTGGTGGAAGTATGCTCTACCTTGTTGAGAACGTACATTTCATTCGGGGAGTTTAAGGGGTGTTTGGTTGACAAATGACAATCATACGTTCAACTTGGACACATGTCTAAATTCTGTTGCGCTTATCCATAATCTCTTCCATCATTTGCGTCACCGGGGATGGATACGAACCACGGCAATAGTACCTTTTCGTTCCGGAAGGAACTTTGCAGCCTTTCTGTATTTCACAGCCTTGGCGTTTATATGTGCAGTGCCGAGTGCAATGATGTGAGAACGCATGGTTGTATACGGTACATGTATATCATACTCACTTGATATCTTATCCATCGATAAATAATAAAGAGGATTTCTGTTTAACAAAAGGCAAAGGTGTAAACATGCTAGCCCCCTTCCGCCGTGATTTAACTAATCAAATTAAGAACGCTAATTTTAGTAGTAATAACTCGGCCCGAGAACGCATTCGAATTTTGTTGGAGGAGAACATAAAGGACCTGTTTATACTGACTGCATCTGATGATTTTTAACTGAAAATAAATATTAAATTAAAAAAGTGATTTTTTAGAAGGCGAGACCAAATAGTGGGGAAAATGAGAGAGATGTGTGCATAAGATACGAGCGAGAAGAGTAGGGTGTATGATGCAACCATGACTCTGTCTTATCCTCGAAGTAAGAGAAGTGGAGAATGCACTTCTAAAAGCTAAATATTTATATTGGTTTATGATCTATAAATAGGCCAAACAGTAGTACTACTGCTAGACAAAGAAAGGGTGAGCAACGCCTGAAACGTACTAACAACAATCTGGCCCGATCCAAAAGAAAGAGCAAAAGAAAATAACATGTTACTGTAATAATCAATTATTATTATAGGGAGCCTCTATACAACTTTTAACTATTTTTTCTCTAAAATCAATCACTTTTTCTAACCATTTGATAAAAAATCAAAGGCCTAAATTATTCTATCCACTCTTACATAAAATCTCTTTAACCCGAACCCGAACCCCGCCCTCACTCCCATCCCACCCTAACCACCACCGTCTCCCCACCTCCCCCACGCCGCCACCAGCCTCCTTGCCGGCATCGCCCCCGACGCCGACGGGATACACCTGCAACCACCTCCCTCCTCCTTCCTTCCCGTCGCCTTCTCCTCCCCTCCCACGACCTTCTCCTTCCCTGCAGCTCGCCTCCAATGCCCCCACCTCGCCCTTCTTCTCTGTCTCCGGTGGCTAACGACGCTGGATTCACTATCACCGCCCTCCGCCACCTAATGACTCCACGACGTGTCACCCCCGCTGCCTATCCTACCCCACTGCTCTCCTCCCGCCTGTGGTTGAGGTGGCACCACCGCTGTCCCATCATCTCCACCTCCCACTGCCGGTCCATCGTCGTCCTAGACTCTCTCTAAGTCCAGGGGGCTCAAGTGAACCCTAACCCTAATAAGGAATTTGAGTTCTAATCCCACGAGGTGATGGTACACGAAGATGACGACGTCATCAGAGAGATAAAGAAGATGTTGACGGGGAAAACAACATACGAATCCCAATGAAGATTAAAAGATAAAAAATTCGACTGATTTTACTGAAATATTCGAATGTGATATAAGCACTTCCGCGTCCCGATCTCCCCGCGCCTCTCCCTTAATAAACGTGTCCTTGGTCGTCTTCCCCCGCCAGCCCGATCAGAGGCCTAGGGTTTCCCCAAGCCGCCCGCCCATCCATCCCTACCACCCCCGCTCCCCGTTCTTCCCCTCCCGAGCTCGCCCGCCGCCGCCATTGCCGCGGCCTCGCACGAACCCCCCAAACCCGCCATAAGCCACCCCCGGGGCGCCGAACCGTCCCGGAATCGGCGAAGAACTGGAACGCGATCTGAAGCAGTCACCATAAGACCACACGCGCGCATCCATTTTGCCTCTGCCCACCTCTAATTTCTGCTGGTTTGGGACTCGATAAGAACAGATCCGCCAGTGTGCAGATCTATCTATGAGACCAGTGTGCGTGTGTGGATGTGTGGAACAAACTTTGACCTAAGGATCGGATCATTGGATTGGTTCGGATTCGTGTGATCTGGTGCTTAGGACATGATCAAATCGGTGATTTATTACGGGAGCACCTCCATTGGGGAGGTGGAGGTGTGGCCCATGGGAGAGACGAACTTGGCAGGGGCGCCGGCGTGGGTGCGGGAGATCCGGGTGGACCGCCTGTCCCCGTCCAGCGAGCGGTGCCCACCGCTCGCCGTGCTGCACGCCGTCGCCGCTGGCGCCCGCTGCCTGGTGATGGAGTCGAGGCTGACAGCCACGGCGGACGAGCCCCGCCGCCTCTCGTCGCCATGCACACCGCTTGCCTCAGAGACAACAAGGTATACGAATCATTCCCAACAATAAAAAAGACAGAACTGGAATTAATGAACGAATTGAAGCTTTTTAACTTTTCGTGGACAAGTTTACTTCTTAACTTTTCATGGACAAGTTTACTTCTTAACTTTTCATGGACAAGTTTACCCAGCAACGAATATTAATTAGCGCATGAACAAACTAGTGAAACATTTCCTGCATTAATGAGTACTATAATTCTGCATGAGCAATTTTAATCTGTTGACAATGATTTTTGACAAAGATGTGGACTTGACTAATGATACTGACTATAACTTATATGGGAATTCACTTTTTCTGCATGATATGTGGACTGTGGACTAGGCTTTTACTTAATAGAACCAATTGGAGTATAGAACTTGGCCTGACGTTGCTGAACGAATGAGGTTTCAGGAACAGTGTTTCAAATTTCAGAAATGGAGCAAAGAGATGTTTCAATTCTTGAATGTGAAACATTGGTTGCTGAGACATACCAGAGATGGTGAAGGATTTGCTTTTCCTCAACAGTTCTGGACTTTGGGCTTAACATTACTTGCTGTCAGCAGTTCATCACCGCAACTGAACGTGAACTCTGAACCGTTGAACTCCATGTATTGACTGAGATAGTTGAGGAACGAGTGAACTGTTGTTTGAAAACTTTTGATTTGAGCACATCAATGTGCATTGCATTCATCCGCTTGCAAGTTAATGTGCTGCTTTATTCCACTGGGACCTAATTTCTGAAGAGCACATCTGTATTAAGATACATGTTTTGTCCTTCTACTTCCTCCATATAGTAAATTTTATTAGTAGTAGCTGTGATCATGACATTGCTGTGAATATTACCATGTTCTAGTTGGCTGTTTTAAAATTCTGATATAGATATTTTTCAGCCAATCCATGCCACATATTTTTGGAACAGAATATCCTTCTTTTTTTTTTGCATTTTTCTCCCTTTTTTTCCTGCACTACTATGTGGATATTACTCTGATATGTAGGGCTCGTTATAAAGATATGTGCTAGATGCCTTGGGAATTTCCATGCCTCGGACTTGGGTGCATTTTGCATTTTGTATTCTGTTTACAGTTTCTTTTCTAATGAAAAAAGTTCTCCTGTTTGTCTTATCTCATTCCCTTTAATTCTTTGTGCTTGCAGACTGCAGTTTTTCCACTTGGAGCAGAAGATATCCATTTAGTGGCAATGACATCCAAGAGAAACTTGCCAAATCATGCATGTTTTTGGGGTTTTAAAGTACCATTGGGCTTATATAATTCTTGCTTGAGTATGCTGAATCTTCGATGCCTTGGTATTGTGTTTGACCTTGATGAAACATTAATTGTTGCCAATACCACACGGTCTTTTGAAGACAGAATTGATGCACTTCAGAGAAAATTGAGTAATGAGAATGATCCGCAGCGTATTGGTGGTATGCTGGCAGAGATCAAGAGGTACCAAGATGACAGGTCTATGCTAAAGCAGTATATAGAAAGTGATCTGGTTACTGATGGTGGGAAGGTGTATAAAGTACAATCTGAGGTTGTCCCACCTTTAGCTGATAATCATCAACCTATGACGCGTCCGATTATCAGACTACAAGAGAAAAATATTATATTGACACGCATAAATCCATCGGTATGTAATTCATGACTTTGTTCTGGAAGCGTGTGATAGCCAAATGCCTGTTGTCTCTGCTTTTTTATTAACTGCCATTTTTGACAAGATATAAACGTACCACCATAATTCTGTTTATTTTGTATGATGTGTTCAATTGAAATTTACCACCATAATTCAATTCAATCTATCTTGTAGACACTCTTAATTTACCTGATTTTGATTGGCAGAACTTTTTCATAAAGAAAATATGATAGCCTGTTTGGCTACGGTCCTGTCAGTTGTTCATGCGTTACACAGTTGCTTGCAGTGCTTGAATCAAACTGAATCAGCAAATAAAGGCTTGGCCATAGTACTGTTCAGGGCAAGTTGCATGCCTTAGATGTTGTGAGCAACCAAAAATTCATCTTTTTTTTGGTGCATACTGTACAGCTGATCTTTGTTTGTTAATTCTAAGCACTTGCCTCTCTTGGGTTTTGATTCAACCATGTTTGCTTGTTTCTAGACTGCACAGTTTATTTTCCATTCCTTTTTCTATTAGATAAGAGATACCAGTGTTCTGGTACGGTTAAGACCTGCATGGGAGGATCTTCGGAGCTACTTAATTGCAAGAGGTCGCAAACGTTTTGAGGTGTATGTGTGCACAATGGCTGAGAGGGACTATGCTTTGGAAATGTGGAGGTTGCTTGATCCAGATTCAAGACTGATAAACTCTGTTCAACTTCTTGACAGGCTTGTCTGTGTCAAATCTGGTATGTGTTAATCTTCCTTCCAAACAAGACAACTACAAAAGGTGCATAGTCTTTTTATACACTCTTTTAATCAATGGTCGTCTATGGTGTAACATCCTTATTATGAATTTCCATGAGCATGCACATAATCTCTTGGGATTTTCCATCCTTTTGATGTTAATGCTAAATGTACTCATCTAGGCTCTAGAAAGTCTTTGCTAAATGTATTCCATGATGGATCTTGCCACCCCGGAATGGCCCTAGTGATCGATGATCGTTTGAAAGTTTGGGATGAGAAGGATCAGTGTAGAGTTCATGCTGTTCCTGCCTTTTCTCCATATTATGCTCCCCAGGCAGAGGTAAGGTCTATTCTGTAGTTAACACCAAAATAAGATTGTCTTACTGTCTTGGTTACTGAGGGCACCTTATCTTTAACTTTCAGGCAAACTTTCCTGTTCCAGTTCTTTGTGTTGCCAGAAATGTTGCATGCAATGTTAGGGGTGGCTTCTACAAGTAAGAACATCATCTTTGTCTACATGATCTAAGTAATTCATTGTCATGATTCATGACTCATGCCACTGTCCCAGCTAAATTAAATACACTCTATGCTGTCACTCAAGCCTGTTTTCCTGTTACAACATAAAACAAGCCTGAATGATTTGCTGACACATTTATGATTTAATTGACAGAGAATTTGATGAGGGCCTCCTACCACGGATTAGTGAGGTTCATTATGAGGACGAATTAAATGATGTTCCTTCTGCTCCTGATGTTGGCAATTATTTGATTTCAGAGGTAAACTTTGTAAAAGTGGATGCTTCAGATTGACTCCCCAGTAACTATCAACTAACACCGTTTGTCTCTTTTTTAGGATGAGAATGCTGCAATTTTGAATGTAAACAAAGATCCGCTTGCTTTTGATGGGATGGCAGATACAGAGGTTGACAGGAGACTGAAGGTTTGCACTTTTACAACTTTTTTTCCGAATGTTTGGTTATAAAACGATAAATTGCAAAATGACATTCAAGAAGTAGGGTGCTGTTATATGAAATCAAATTGAATGCTAAGACGTCTAATATTTCCTAAATTCTGTGATGTTTAGTGAGCATTTCAGCCATTGTTCTTAGGGTTGAGCAATACATTTTAGAATCACAAAGACATATTGTTTAATATTTTATGTGTCATTTTTTTTCATTTAAGTTGAGTTATGCCTGAAAAGTTTAACAAACCTAAACTTCTTTCTTTAAAAATACAACTTTGTTAGGGTAAAATGCATTACTTGAAAGTCAACTCGGTTAGTTATTCTTATTTGAAATATGCAGTTGCTGAGTAAAATAAAAGTCTCATTACCAACAGTGTTATAAATTTTTATTTGAAAATTTGCAGTTGCAGTAGACAACATTGGGGCATTGAATCAGTGTTATATTTGAGCCAATACTTAAAAATATTTACTGTTTAGTATGACATTTTTCTATCGTATGATTTTAATCCGCCTAACTTTACTGTTTAGTATATCTCCAGCTCTAGTGGCCCCTAAAGTAGCTAAGGGTTCCTTTTTATCCAAAGTGAATGAGAGGGGGTATACTTGAGTATTAGATTCACCTTTTTTTTGTTGGAACAACTGTAATGCTAAAAGCTATGCCTATGGTGTTATTCCAATGATTTTTGCTTCATGTAACAAAAAGTTTGATATAAACTGCAGGCCAATATCTTCGTATTTATTAGTCACTAATGCCATTTTTTAGGTTTTTTTATCACCCTCCCACTTATGTGTATCTAAACAATTTTCAGGAAGCAGCTTGCAGTGTTCAAGCTGTGAATCCAATAACAACAAATGTCGATTTGATGCCAGCTGCCCCTAGCCAGCAATTTGTTACATCTTCATCTACTCCACTAGCACTTTAGGTCGAAATAGGTGGGCAAATCCTGGGGAAGGAGTTGGAGGAACATGGGAGGAAGCTAGCGACAGGTTTGTAAGCAGATAGAAGAAATGGATCTCTTTGATTGCTTCTCTTTGTTCTTCTTGGAGTTCTGAAATCAACAAATAAACCCAGGGGGTCTCACTTTTCGAATTGTATTGAGCAAAAAAGGAGGGCTCTTTCTCTGTTTGCTACAGATGGGCAGTTAATGTCTTGCTTCAATCGACATTCAATAAAGTTTGTTTGTACAGTAAACAACCTTCATTATCATCCTGTTTGGAAGCAAACTATTGAAAGGTTGCCTTCGTTTGGACACTTTTAAGTGGGATGGGTTTCCTAAGGTATATAGGACCATTATTTTGAAGAGTAAAATGCTGCCTTCTTTTGTATTTTTCCTATAAGGGCAATACTGCTCAATGCCATCGCAAAGATCAAGTTGGAAAAATACCATCCAGCGTGTCAATGACATGTGACCCCGGTCCCACATGTCATCCTTAATCTTTTGGGTGGTATTTTTCAATTTATACCTCTTGGCGATGGTATTGAGCTATTTTTTTATATAATAAATGACGAGTTGCATGTAATTTTTTGGACAAAAGGGACTTTCTGGATTATGTGCAGTTAATTTTCATGCTTTACTCCTGAACCGCTCTTTACATAATGTCCTTCTGTAGGCTGCTGCTGAGGCTCTGGGAACTTTAAATCTCATGCTTGGTCAACTTGCACAGAAATGGTCTGGATCTCCAAGGTGATGGTTGGCTAGTCTCGTGTGTTGTAGATCTGTAAGGTTATTAGCACTAAAATATTATAGAAAAATCCGGAGAAAGTTCTTTTGAAATAGGGTATCAGGCACACAACATTGGAGTCTGCTGTTGTTTTAAGATAGAAGCGGCTTACACAATGAGGCTTAGTTGGTTGCTGTTTAAAGTTTGACAATGTAATAAGATGAAAGTGCCCATCCCGCAGAGTTCGGATGGTTAGATGGCACCATTGTCTTCGGCGTAAACCCTTGATAGATGTGTTGAGAAGAAGTCTTCATTAGCTAGATTACAGGCTAGCAGAAATGATGCTCGTTTAATTACATTTAGGCTGAAGGAAGATGAGAAGAGTTTCATTTAGCCCCTTGAACTGAGATATGCAACATATGTGTAGCATCTGAGTCAGTTTTCCAGTAATGTTGTTTGGTTTTGGTAGTTGTTGATGAAGTTAGCTCTTTCCACAGGTCATTGGCACCAAATTTTAGTAAGCGCTTCAAGTCAGATTTCCAGTGGACGGTACAAAGGATTCCTTTTGGCAGATATTCTAGGAATGACGGCCGTGTTCCTTGATAGTTGTGTCTGAATTCTGGACTTCTTAACTGGACGGGATCCATCAGCAAATCATGGCAATCTGTTGCCCCGGAAGAACTTCCACAATTGCAAGTGTGGACGAGATGGTTATGAAGGCAAGAAATGATTGTGCACCTTGATGCCTGTATTGTGTTTGGATTTCGTGTCACTGTCATCTCCAAGCTAACTCCAAAAGGTGCAGCTCACGATGCTGTTGCACGAGTTGCCTCGAATCCGTTAGCCGTGATGCTCCAGCTGAGAATGGACCTTAAAGCAGGATGGCAGTCAGTTTGTAAAGAGACGTTCTTGTGTACATCAGGTTGGCATTGCATTGCTCCAATGGAATTGGTGCTTAGTAGTTGAGGTCGAGTTTCTGCCGATCTTGTTGGGGCGACTACAGTGTTATGTAGTGTATCTTGCGCCATGTACATTTTTTTAATATAGTTTTTAGATTTAAGGAGGTCATTAGGTTTAACAATTTTGCAGTGTAGTGGTGATTGGTTGAGTCACTTTTATTATTCTGTTTCAAGATTTGCCTCTACCGCTGGCTGCTGCTTTTCAGGCGCTTGCGATTGAGATGGCATGAAGACTGTTCTATTGGCTGTCAAAACTGAGCGTTCTGTTCTGCATTTACGGGTCTTATTCAGACAGCCATTTATAGCTATGCCATTTTATCCAAGAAATGCCAGGGCATTACTGTCTTTTGCATGGGGAAAACTTTTTGCGTGGGAAAAAGGAGAAGATAGGGTGGATATGTAAAAATCCACCGGAAATGGCATAAGACGGTTCTTTCTATGTCGGCTGCGACATTCTACGAAACAAATTCTTTTCTAGCATTTTACAAAAGTGCAATCTTTGTGTTGTAATTATATGTCAAACAGTCAATAATGGGACTATGGAGAGGTCACCAAGGGGCTGTTTGGAGTCTTGGAAACCGTAGAGACAAATGATTGAAGTTTGTATTGTGTAAGCTTATCTTTTGTGAAAGTGGGCTGTTCCCCTCGTGGTGTCTTGATGTACATATTTATAGCTATAAAGAGGTTGCTTTTATAAATATCTCTATCTAGGTCTACCATTTTAGGGGCAATAATGTCTTTTACCTTATGATGGCCCTCTTGGGCCAGCTATGTCGTCACATGATTATTAGGTCTCTTGGTGCAATGGGCCGACTGAACTAAGATGGGGTCATTCCCTTAGCAGTAGCATCTCATGGTTAAAAGACCTCGATTTATGTGGGTTGAGACCATATCCGCTTGTTCGTTGGCCTCCTTCCACCCATTGAATCATCATCTCTCGAATTCATGCTTGTAACGACAAGATTGGCGCGTGAGAGCTGAGACCAAGTCGTATGTGGCGATGGTAAATCTTCTGATCGTACGACATGGGTCATCGCGTCAATTGTGGCATGGCGCACATCCCATCGATTCTTGCACCCATCGTGCCATCATTAAATGGTGCTATCGCAATGTGTACATGGGTCTTGTTTTGGGGTATTTGCTTGTTCTCAGATAGCAAAGTCCTTAGTCTTGATCCATCTTGATCAATCCAGCTTTCCTTGACCTAAACCGCTCTCTCAAGCGTCCGGTTTTGATCTAGGTAGGTAGTTTATGGTATTTTGGCCAACCTACCAAAATACCCTTTCTTGACTAGGTCATCTCCTTCTACTACAAGCAATTGTCATGCCTGCCATATGTATAGGTACATCACTGACTTGCCATACGTCAGCAAGTCTCTCCTGCTCTGGTTCCACTGGATCTTGCCTCACTTAGACCGACCAAGCCACATAGTACAATCCCACCGTTTGAATTTCTCTTCAATATTTCCTGCCATTCTCGTGCCATGTTTAAGCTCACCGTCTCACACGTATCCTTGATCGCTCGGGCCTCGGCTCTCCATGAGCGTAAGCCGATCCTTGCCATTAACTATGATTGACTCCGGTGACCCGCACATCTAAAGACAAAGAAATCATTTTCGGCAAGTTCTTCACAAGTTGATTCATGTTAGTTAAAACATGCTTCATGAAATATTAATGCATTGACCTAGATCAACCAACTCAACTGCAACTCAATTTTCCAATATCCCTAAAATGTATGCCTAGGATGATAGTATCGTTCCTCATAGGCCGGTACTACCGCTCCCACGCCAATACTACGCACCTTACACTTGAACGGACCTCTCCGAAAATTAGCATCATCAACTAGAAATCAAAGCTCGCCTACAGATGACCATCACACTCTCGTGGTACTATCGCTAGCGGAATGACCATCGCCACACCTACGTATGACCGGTTTTCCTAAAAATTCGAAAATAGTCCGGACAAAATACAATCTTTGCAAAATCAAATAACTACTTCAAAAACTTGCAATTGTTTGTGAAAGAACCCTAACCCTAATTACATTTAAACAATATAATTAGTAAGTTAAAATTTTAATTAAGAGTTATTACAAGCAATTGAAGAATAAATTACACCCTTTTACAAAAATGGTGCATAAGAGAAATTAATTTCTAAAATTTTAATTGCAGTAATCTAAATGCTAAGTAAGATGGTGCATTGCATTCCAAAGGCCTTGTTCCTACGATTAACCAACATTAGTATCCCAAGCCGCCACCCCAAACCATCTCCTTTTCTTGCTAAGCGAAGAGCAAATCAAATAACAATTCAAGAGAGAATAAGAGAGGAAGTGTGGATTTAAGGTAGTTTTGATGTGAAAAATCAGATAGTTATCTTCTTTATGTGTTAGTTTACCGTGTCTGATATATTTCTTCACGCATTTCTAGGTGGAGTACCGACCGATTTTATGTGATACTACAGAGTTGCAATTCTCCATTCAGGTAGATTACAACTTCTGCTAATTGAACCTGTCAATATTACCATCTAATTTTTATGAACATTGAACAATCATGTTAATGGGCAATGATATTTTCTATTCATTGGAAATTGTAAAACTTGATGTGGACGTCAGGATGTAATCTTGATGGCAGGAGTTATGGGATCCCTGCAATGGTCATATAGTTCAAAGCATATATTAACATTTTCACCGACTATTTAAGTTTGCTACTGCATGCAAATTATTCTAATCTGCTTGCAGTTTTCACAGGATTGTCTCTTGTTTTTCTATTCCTACCTTTCTGTGTGCCTCTTTCAGGTTTGGATTGTTGGAGAAAAGGTAGGTGAAGGAATTGGAAAAACAAGGAAAGAAGCACAACAGCAAGCCGCTGATATATCTTTAAGAAATTTGGCAGGCGAGTTTATGTTGGACTCCCTAGTTTCTTCATTCCGGATGATACATGCCAAATATGCAACTGAGCTATAGGAGTTGATTTGGGATATTAACATATTTATTTATTCTGGAGTATAGGCGACAATTACCTGTTCATGGAGATATTTTGTTTTAAGTAGTTGACTTTTGACGTATCATCAAAGTCTCAGAATCGTGGAACGGTTTGTTGTTTGGAGTTCTGACTTTTGACTTCTGGGGCATGTTTTAGCTAGTACGCATCTGAGGTCGGCAAAATGTTTCTCCTTTTTTTTATCTGTCCATTATTTACCAATTTCCATTTTGTTTGATGGCATGATCTATGGGCACATAGAAATCTTCTCTTCCTTTTTTTTCAAATCAGGTAGAAAAATACAAAATATTGCAATGAGTACAATCATTTTGACTTAGTTTTGAATGTTGTTAGTGCATATGCTCCACAAGTAGATCTGGATGAGGCTGCTAAGAGGTAATTTTGGGAAGACCTAGATGACATAGTTAGAAGTGTGCCTAACAGTGAGAATTTTCTTAGAAGGCAATTTCAATGGTCATGTTGGTACAACTAGCAGGGGGTTTCACAGGGTGTATGGGGGTTTTGGTTATGGTGATAGGAATCAAGAGGAAGAAGACATCTTAGACTTTGCCGTAGCCTATGTTCTCATAATTGCTAACACCTTTTTTAAGAAAGAGACATTCTCATTTAGTTACCTTTAGCAGTGGTTAGCATTCTAGCCAAATCGATTTTGTACTTGTTAGAAGAGAGGACAAACGAGTCTACATAGACTGTAAGGTTATACCTGGAGAGTGTATTGTTCAACAACATAAGTTGGTAGTCTCCGACTTTGTTTTAAGTTATGGGTTCGACGGGCTAAGGTCGCTAGAGACACGAGGACGAAGGGGTGGAAACTCAAAGGGGACACCACACAAGCGTTTAAGGAGAGGATGATCGCGGAAGGGATATGGGACGTGGGAGAAGCGAATAGTATGTGGCTAGATATGGCAACCCGTATTAGGAAGGTGGCTACGGAGGTGCTTGAAGTGACACGAGGGACAAGAGGCAAACCTAAAGACACGTGGTGGTCGAACGAGGAAGTGCAAAAGGCTATGAGGAGAAGATATGATACAAGCATATGTATCATGATAAGAGCGATGACAACGTACAGAAATACAAAGCAGCAAAAAAGAATGCGAAGAAAGCGGTGGGTGAGGCACGAGACAAGGCATATGAGGAAATTTACCAGAAGCTAAGTACAAAGGAGAGAGAAGGATGTTTACAAGATGGCTAAACTTCGAGAAATAAAGATGAGAGATTTCAACCAAGTTAAATGTATCAAAGACGACACTAATAGACTTTTGGTGAAGGACAAGGAGATCAAGGATAGGTGGAGAGATTACTTTGACAAGCTGTTCAATCATGACAATGAATTGAATGATGCTTTTGATGACATCGATAAGATAGTTTATTCGAAGAATCCAGGAGTCGGAAGTAAGAGAGGCTTTAAAAAGAATGAAAATGGGTAAGGCGTTGGGGCCTGATAATATCCCTATCGAGGTGTGGAAATGCCTGGGAGAAGTGACGATTGTTTGGCTAACTAATTTGTTCAATAGCATTTTTAGGTTGAACAAGATGCCAAACGAGTGGCAAAGGAGCACATTAGTACCAATTTTCAAAAATAAAGAAGACATTTAAAGTTGTACTAATTATATAGGAATTAAGCTCATGAGCCACACAATGAAGCTTTGGGAGCGAGTGATTGAGCACCGTTTAAAAAAGTGACTAGCATGACGATAAACCAATTTCGTTTTATACCTGGAAGGTCGACAACAGAGGCGATTTTCTTGTTACGACAGTTGATGGAGAGGTATAGGGAGCAAAAGGACCTTCACATGGTGTTTATTGATTTGAAGAAAGTCTATGACAAAGTGCCAAGGAAGGTTATGTGGTGGGCGCTCCAAAGGAAAAAAGTCCCACCAAAATATATTATCCTAATTAAGGACATGTACGAAGATGTTGTGACTAATGTCAGAACATGTGATACTATTACTAATGACTTTCCTATTAAGATAGGACCACACCAAGGATCAGCGTTGAACCCATACATTTTTGCCCTAATGATGGACGAGGTCATGCGGGACATACAAGGAGATATCTCTTAGTGTATGCTTTTCGCTGATGATGTGGTGCTAGTTGATGAGAGTAGGATAGATGTTGATAGGAAGCTGGAGTTGTGGAGGAAGTCCGTAGAATTGAAGAGTTTTAGACTTAGTAGGACTAAAACTGAGTATATGAGGTGTAATTTCAGCGGTGTCAGGGCAGATGATGGAGATGCTAGGTTGGACGGACAAGTAATGCCTAGGAAGGACATGTTCAGATGTTCCATTATTTGGGATCGATGCTACAGTGGGGCGATGAGATTGATAAAGATGTGAGCCACATGATAAGAGCGGAATGTGTGAAATGATGCCAAGCATTTGATGTCCTGTGTGATAAAAAAGTTTTTTAAAAGTTAAAGGATAAGTTTTATAGGACGGCGATCAGACCCATGATGCTATATGGAGTAGAATCTTGGACGACTAAAAGATAACATATACAGAAAATGAATGTAGCAGAGATAAGGATGCTGCGGTGGATTTGTGGTCACACAAGGCGGGATCGCATCCATAATGATGATATACGTGATAGGGTGGGAGTAGCACCAATTGAAGAGAAGTTTGTCCAACATCGCTTGAGATGGTTTGGACACCTCCAACGGAGGCCTCATGAGGCACTGATCCGTAGTGGAATTTTAAGGCGTACTGAAAACGTAAGAAGAGACAGATGTCGACCAAGATTGACATGAGAGAAAGCAGTTAAAAGAGACTTGAGTGATTGGAATGTATCTAAAGAATTAGTTTTAGATAGAAGCGTATGGAAGTTAGCGATCTACATATCGGAACCATAAGAAAGTTTAGGGGTAGTGTTTTAGACTCTCGGCTCTGATGGTAGGATGTATGACTTAGGTTTTTTGTATTATAGGTTTTCAAGGTTCTCGTTTTTTTGACCTTGAGGATGTTTCATTCCTAGTTTACCTTAACTTGTTTGAGATAAAAAGTTTTGTTGTTATTGTTGTGAGTGCAATCTTCTCATGAAAGCTTTATATAACTCTTCAGTTTCTTTTCTGTGTAAAATATAGTTAGATTTTGACTGACGAATTTCGCTTGCAGGCAAATTTCTGTCATCTGATCCAGATAAGATGACAGTTCTGAAGGACAATGGTTTTAGCAGCAATCCAAGCTCACTCAGATATCCAGGAAGTAATATAGATGACATGTTACCAGTTGTAAGCACTTCAGATGAGTCTAGATATATGAACGGGAGAGTTGATAATTCAAGTAAACCTGCTGGTTCTGTTGCTGCTCTCAAGGAGCTTGTAAGTAGCTGCTTTAATTACCAGTTTTTGGACAAGTGCGCCCTTTTAATTAAGATAATGTGAAATGTGGTGCATTGCAGTGTACGGTTGAGGGGTATAACTTGGTTTTCCAAGCTCAGCCATCTCCAGATGGTTCAACAGGTAAAGAAGTTCATGCTCAGGTTAGTACTTCATTTGGATGAATGTTCATCCAACTTATATCTGACACATGGAGCAATACGCATACTATAATATTTAGTGAAAGCAAACTTCCATTAAATTTACAAGTTATCATAAGATGTCTGAGATCCAGTTGTATCTGATGTAATGTCCTGTATTACTACAATGCGAGTAGGGATTTGTTGTATGTTGTTGTCACTGGTCAAGGGCTGTTCTCCTTTTGGAACATTTTGTTCTGATGGCTTTGAACAGAAAACTTCATTTGAACTCATGCTTTCAGTGTACTTTCTTCTCATTATCGCTTACTTGCATTTGCCTTTTTTAGGTCGAAATAGGTGGGCAAATCCTGGGGGAAGGAGTTGGAGGAACATGGGAGGAAGCTAAGCGACAGGTTTGTAAGCAGATAGAAGAAATGGATCTCTTTGATTGCTTCTCTTTGTTCTTCTTGGAGTTCTGAAATCAACAAATAAACCCAGGGGGTCTCACTTTTCGAATTGTATTGAGCAAAAAAGGAGGGCTCTTTCTCTGTTTGCTACAGATGGGCAGTTAATGTCTTGCTTCAATCGACATTCAATAAAGTTTGTTTGTACAGTAAACAACCTTCATTATCATCCTGTTTGGAAGCAAACTATTGAAAGGTTGCCTTCGTTTGGACACTTTTAAGTGGGATGGGTTTCCTAAGGTATATAGGACCATTATTTTTGAAGAGTAAAAATGCTGCCTTCTTTTGTATTTTTCCTATAAAGGGCAATACTGCTCAATGCCATCGCAAAGATCAAGTTGGAAAAATACCATCCAGCGTGTCAATGACATGTGACCCCGGTCCCACATGTCATCCTTAATCTTTTGGGTGGTATTTTTCAATTTATACCTCTTGGCGATGGTATTGAGCTATTTTTTTATATAATAAATGACGAGTTGCATGTAATTTTTTGGACAAAAGGGACTTTCTGGATTATGTGCAGTTAATTTTCATGCTTTACTCCTGAACCGCTCTTTTACATAATGTCCTTCTGTAGGCTGCTGCTGAGGCTCTGGGAACTTTAAATCTCATGCTTGGTCAACTTGCACAGAAATGGTCTGGATCTCCAAGGTGATGGTTGGCTAGTCTCGTGTGTTGTAGATCTGTAAGGTTATTAGCACTAAAATATTATAGAAAAATCCGGAGAAAGTTCTTTTGAAATAGGGTATCAGGCACACAACATTGGAGTCTGCTGTTGTTTTAAGATAGAAGCGGCTTACACAATGAGGCTTAGTTGGTTGCTGTTTAAAGTTTGACAATGTAATAAGATGAAAGTGCCCATCCCGCAGAGTTCGGATGGTTAGATGGCACCATTGTCTTCGGCGTAAACCCTTGATAGATGTGTTGAGAAGAAGTCTTCATTAGCTAGATTACAGGCTAGCAGAAATGATGCTCGTTTAATTACATTTAGGCTGAAGGAAGATGAGAAGAGTTTCATTTAGCCCCTTGAACTGAGATATGCAACATATGTGTAGCATCTGAGTCAGTTTTCCAGTAATGTTGTTTGGTTTTGGTAGTTGTTGATGAAGTTAGCTCTTTCCACAGGTCATTGGCACCAAATTTTAGTAAGCGCTTCAAGTCAGATTTCCAGTGGACGGTACAAAGGATTCCTTTTGGCAGATATTCTAGGAATGACGGCCGTGTTCCTTGATAGTTGTGTCTGAATTCTGGACTTCTTAACTGGACGGGATCCATCAGCAAATCATGGCAATCTGTTGCCCCGGAAGAACTTCCACAATTGCAAGTGTGGACGAGATGGTTATGAAGGCAAGAAATGATTGTGCACCTTGATGCCTGTATTGTGTTTGGATTTCGTGTCACTGTCATCTCCAAGCTAACTCCAAAAGGTGCAGCTCACGATGCTGTTGCACGAGTTGCCTCGAATCCGTTAGCCGTGATGCTCCAGCTGAGAATGGACCTTAAAGCAGGATGGCAGTCAGTTTGTAAAGAGACGTTCTTGTGTACATCAGGTTGGCATTGCATTGCTCCAATGGAATTGGTGCTTAGTAGTTGAGGTCGAGTTTCTGCCGATCTTGTTGGGGCGACTACAGTGTTATGTAGTGTATCTTGCGCCATGTACATTTTTTTAATATAGTTTTTAGATTTAAGGAGGTCATTAGGTTTAACAATTTTGCAGTGTAGTGGTGATTGGTTGAGTCACTTTTATTATTCTGTTTCAAGATTTGCCTCTACCGCTGGCTGCTGCTTTTCAGGCGCTTGCGATTGAGATGGCATGAAGACTGTTCTATTGGCTGTCAAAACTGAGCGTTCTGTTCTGCATTTACGGGTCTTATTCAGACAGCCATTTATAGCTATGCCATTTTATCCAAGAAATGCCAGGGCATTACTGTCTTTTTGCATGGGGAAAAACTTTTTTGCGTGGGAAAAAGGAGAAGATAGGGTGGATATGTAAAAATCCACCGGAAATGGCATAAGACGGTTCTTTCTATGTCGGCTGCGACATTCTACGAAACAAATTCTTTTCTAGCATTTTACAAAAGTGCAATCTTTGTGTTGTAATTATATGTCAAACAGTCAATAATGGGACTATGGAGAGGTCACCAAGGGGCTGTTTGGAGTCTTGGAAACCGTAGAGACAAATGATTGAAGTTTGTATTGTGTAAGCTTATCTTTTGTGAAAGTGGGCTGTTCCCCTCGTGGTGTCTTGATGTACATATTTATAGCTATAAAGAGGTTGCTTTTATAAATATCTCTATCTAGGTCTACCATTTTAGGGGCAATAATGTCTTTTACCTTATGATGGCCCTCTTGGGCCAGCTATGTCGTCACATGATTATTAGGTCTCTTGGTGCAATGGGCCGACTGAACTAAGATGGGGTCATTCCCTTAGCAGTAGCATCTCATGGTTAAAAAGACCTCGATTTATGTGGGTTGAGACCATATCCGTTTGTTCGTTGGCCTCCTTCCACCCATTGAATCATCATCTCCTGGAATTCATGCTTGTACTGACAGCATTGGCGCGCGTGAGAGCTGAGACCAAGTCGTATGTGGCGATGGTAAATCTTCTGATCGTACGACATGGGTCATCGCGTCAATTGTGGCATGGCGCACATCCCATCGATTCTTGCACCCATCGTGCCATCATTAAATGGTGCTATCGCAATGTGTACATGGGTCTTGTTTTGGGGTATTTGCTTGTTCTCTGTATTAGCAAAGTCCTTAGTCTTGATCCATCTTGATCAATCCAGCTTCTCCTTGACCTAAACCGCTCTCTCAAGCGTCGCGGTTTTGATCTAAGGTAGGTAGTTTATGGTATTTTGGCCAACCTACCAAAATACCCTTTCTTGACTAGGTCATCTCCTTCTACTACAAGCAATTGTCATGCCTGCCATATGTATAGGTACATCACTGACTTGCCATACGTCAGCAAGTCTCTCCTGCTCTGGTTCCACTGGATCTTGCCTCACTTAGACCGACCAAGCCACATAGTACAATCCCACCGTTTGAATTTCTCTTCAATATTTCCTGCCATTCTCGTGCCATGTTTAAGCTCACCGTCTCACACGTATCCTTGATCGTTCTGGGCCTCGGCTCCTCCATGAGCGTAAGCCCGATCCTTGCCATTAACTATGATTGACTCCAGTGACCCTGCACATCTAAAGACAAAGAAATCATTTTCGGGCAAGTTCTTCACAAGTTGATTCATGTTAGTTAAAACATGCTTCATGAAATATTAATGCATTGACCTAGATCAACCAACTCAATCTGCAACTCAATTTTCCAATATCCCTAAAATGTATGCCTAGGATGATAGTATCGTTCCTCATAGGCCGGTACTACCGCTCCCACAGCCAATACTACTGCACCTTACACTTCGCAACTGGACCTCTCTGAAAATTAGCTACTGTCAACTAGAAATCAAAGCTACTGCCCTACGGTATGACCATCACACCTCTGTGGTACTATCGCTTAGCGGAATGACCACTGCCACACCTACGGTATGACCGGTTTTCCTAAAAAATTCAGAAAATAGTCCAGACAAAATACAATCTTTGCAAAATCAAATAACTACTTCAAAAAACTTGCAATTGTTTGTGAAAGAACCCTAACCCTAATTACATTTAAACAATATAATTAGTAACAGTTAAAATTTTAATTAAGAGTTATTACAAGCAGTAATTGCAAGAATAAATTACACCCCTTTTTACAAAAATGGTGCATAAGAGAAATTAATTTCTAAAATTTTAATTGCAGTAATCTAAATGCTAAGTAAGATGGTGCATTGCATTCCAGTGCCTTGTTCCTACGATTAACCAACATTAGTATCCCAAGCCGCCCACCCCAAACCATCTCCTTTTCTTGCTAAGCGAAGAGCAAATCAAATAACAATTCAAGAGAGAATAAGAGAGAGAGAGGGAAAAATAGTTGCCGTCAGTACCCTCGGGCTGCTAGAGCCAAATAGAATAGCGTTCTTAGAGGTTCCCAGACCATCCCAGGCAGGTCGGCGCCTCTCACCATTAGTGGGCCTCATCATCCGGCAATAAAATCCAAAGCCCACACTTTCTAAACTTACCTCAGCCGCAGTAAATCCCAAAATAGTGCCTAGCACATGCTTAGGACCTTCGGTCCAAAGCAACAGGAAGGCAAGACACGGAGAATGATAAGATCAGCACTGCCCAGCTATGCACAGCAAGAAGCCAACCGAGCCAGAGAGAAGAGGAGACCGAAACCTCCTATATATAAGCCTCGGATCCAGCAATTACCTGTGTTACCCATTGCATTACCAGAAACCACCGAAGCCAAAACAGCCGAAAGAAGCCCACAGAAAGCGTCCAAGCCAGCCAAGCCACCAAGAACAACCAAGAGCATTTGAGCCCCTATGCCAACCGAAAGCCCATTCCCATCCATTATCGCTCTCGGCCGAAGGCCAGAGAGTTGATCCCACCAAAGCCACAGCCAGCCACCATCCGAGTGAGAAGAGAAGAGTGTCAGAGAAGGGGAGGTAGAACGTAGAGGAAGACAAAGGCAAATAAGGACCACGGGATAAGGAGGCTGGCAGGGTGGACCACTACAAGTGACGAACACCACAAGATGACATCCTCGACCACGACAAGTACCTCGATCGCACCTTTGTTCACGACTACGACCGCGTGAGGACCACACCACAACCCTACCACCGAATACTTCCCATTCTCAGCCCGACACCTAGAGATGGCAATGGGTACCCGAAACCCGATACCCGGTGGGTTTTTACTCTATTAGGGCATGGGTCTGAGTCAATTTCCTATCTCATGGGTCTCTTAATGGGCAAAAAGCTCAACCCATCGGGTCTGCCGGGTTCGGATACGTTTCTATAGTACCCAAACCCGTAAACCCATGAGTAATATAAACCCGATCCATAGAAGTTATAAACCCAGCCTCCCAGGCAAATCAGCCTAGCCCATAGCCCATTAATCAAGTACAAGGAGCAGTTGATGTCTCTCCTTTTGGTTTTAACTGAGTTGTGAACTGTGAACTTGTAATGATATGCTATGCCAGTGAACTATGAACTGAGAATTGATAGAGTGAACTAGTGATGTGTATTGTGGATTTATCGTTGCTTGTTTCATGCATAGTAGCATATAAATTGAACTTATTGTTGACTTGCTAAGCACTGCACTATCTGCAATCTGCACAGCTGTTGTCGGGCTCGGACGACCCGTGGGTACCCGTTACCCGAGTGGGCATGGGTCTGGGTAAAAATTTGCACCCGTCACGGGCATGTGTTTTTTAGCGGGCACGTCTAATTTTCATGGGCACGGGTTTGGGATAGCAAAACCCAATGGGTTTGTGCCCGTTGCCATCTCTACCGACACCCAAGTAGGCCCACATTTCCTCCCACTTTTCTTCTTCCCCTTTTTGGTTTTGTCTTGAGTAAGCACACAAACGCTCGGCATAAATCCTCCTCGGCTTGTCCGGTTGAACCAGGCAGTCAAGAATAAGGGAGAACCCACCCAACCCAACCGGTGGCTACCACAACAACCGACGGCCATCCCAGTACTATGAGTGCCCTCGGGTTGGAGAACCACTCCCAGGCATGAGGACCCCAAACCCGAGTCTCGTCAGCATAGCCACTAGGATTTTCCAAGACCGGGTGTGGTAAAGAAAGTAAAAATGTAATAAAAACATGAACTAAAATCAAAATGTTTGAGCGTAGATGGAGGTAAGAGAAGGAGGTGGAACTGGAGAGTCGTCGCAACCGAGCCTCAGCCCCAGTGAGTAGATGGAGGTAAGAGAGGAGGCGGTAGAAACCGCTGTCTAGCCGACAATCAGACTGTTGTTTCGAGTAACTTTATGATCTTTGACTCTTGGATTTGATGAAGCTTGTGAGTTTGTATTTTCCATTACATCGTGTTGATAAGAAGTCATTCACCCCCTCTCACTCGGTGTACCTGATCCTAAACACTTGTTCATGTGTTAACATTAAATTGTAGAAATGAACTTCTCAGCAGCTATATTCTTTATGCAGGTGGAAGGTACCACCAGATACAACATCATTCGTGCCCTTCTCCCAGGTAACATTTGGGATATGGTTGTATAAGGAGACCTTCACACTAAAAACATAAACAATCAACTATGTTGCACTTATACCTACTAAAGTCCAGTCGAGATCTCAAAATTGGCAGTAGCCCCAAGGCAGTTTGATCATTTTTGAAGCTGAAGTTCCGAATTCCATAGGTGATGGAAGCGGGATGAGGCTGGTTCATCATTGAAACTCATGGAGTGATATGAAGTTTATTGTTACTAATAATATCAACCTAGAGACACAGACTTCTTGTCACCCTGTATTAAATGCTGTGTATCCTCAAGCTCGACCTCACCTCCTCTCCATTCTTTCCCACCTTCAAACATCATTTCAATCTGCTCCAGAGTTTTCCCTTTAGTTTCTGGCACACAGAAGTACACAAACACTACGGAGACAGTCGAGATTGCTGCGAAGACGAAGAACATTCCCGCCACTGATATAACACGGGCCATGGAAAGGAATGACATGGAAACCAAACCACTGCTCACCCTACCACCCACTTGACCAAGTGCTGATGCCTGAGCTCGTAGTCTTAAAGGAAATATCTCTGAAGACAAGACCCAACATATCGGTCCGATGCCGATTGAAAAGAATGCGACATTCCCACAGACTGCAAAAATTGCTAGGTCAATCCCAACACTTGGAGAAATAAGCCCCATGGCATGCTTTTGCAACGTAAGTGCAATCCCCAAGACAAATAAGCAGACAGTCATGCCAATGGTGCTGACATAAAGAAGCGGCTTGCGTCCAACTTTATCAATGAGGAAAATTGCAACCAATATGAACATTGTCTTAGTAAACCCAACAGCAACTGTCGCTGCAAGAAGCTCCTGATCAGACTTGATTCCAGCATCTCTGAAAATTGTTGGGCTGTAATAGACAGTAGCATCAATTCCAGTAATCTGTTGGAACATTTGAATACCACAGCCAGCATATAGCATCCGACGGACAGCAGGAGATGGGTTCAATAGCTCCCACCACACTGCCTTGTCCTCAGATTTCATCGATTTCATAATACCTGCAGCTTCCTCAATCTCAGCCAGCCTTTCTTCAACCTCAGCTTCAGACTCACTTATCTGCAGCAACACTGCCCTGGCTTCTGGAACTCTCTTCTCCATCATCAACCACCTAGGGGACTCTGGGATCACAAAAAGCGCAAAGCCGATGAAGACGGACGGGAGGATACCAACACCAAGCATAATCCTCCAGTTGATGTGCTCTGAGAGGCCCGAGAAAGCATAATTGGAAACATAGCCGAGGAGGATCCCAAAATTGATGCAGATCTCAGGGAGGGATGTGAGAGACCCACGGGCAGATGCAGGGGAGATCTCAGCAATATAGACTCCAGATACCATGGCGCCAAAGCCAATGCCCACTCCGGCGAGGAGCCTCCCTATCATGAGCACGGTGAACGAAGGAGCAAATGTCATGATGGCTGCGCCGGTCTGGAAGACAATTGCACCAAGGGCCATTGTCCATTTCCTGCCAATTGCATCAGATGTTCTTCCTCCTGACAGACTTCCCAAGAGTGAAACCACACTTAGGCAACCTACTAGGATTTCTACCTGAAACTCGGTAATGTGGAGATCTTTCTGGATGTAGATGATTGCGCCACTCATGACACCAACATCTGCAGATAGCAAAGTGTTAGATAACAGTGGGGATTAATCCCTTGGAACTTCAATTGCACGGCAGCCATAAAAGCTCAATTTGTCCTGTTTCATATGCTGATTTGCACGTTCAGGGCAAGGAGTGATCAAAGTACTACTCGGAAATCAATCTACATAACTGTAGGTTACAGAACATCAAATCATAACAATTTCAGCTTGCAATATCCAAATATCCCCTTCCCTTTGTTGCAGTGTTCAGAATGAAATCAAGATTGTCTCGTGAAGACATGAAAAGCGTACCATTAAGACACTAGCAATTGCAAAGTGCTATCCCTATCAGAAGGATGTTACGATTCCATTCACGGGACACACAAATTTATGAGAAAACCGCCATTTCTATCCGTAAACTCGGATCCCTGGGAGCGCGCACCACGGCATTGCAAGAACTCACCGTAGCCGAGGAGGATGGCATTAAGCGAGGCGGAGATGGCGCAGGCGTACACGAACCGTTCCTTGCTCCTCCTCTCGGACGCGGAGGGCCTCCTCCGCCCCTCCGACCCCGCAGTGTCCAGCTCCGGCTCGTCGCTCCGATCAAGAACCGCGTACTTTTTCCTGCCATTGGCGGCCTCCGCACCCGCCATCGCCTAGCTCCGTGCTCCGGGCGATCCGGTGATGTTGCTCTCTCTCTCGCCGCGGGTAATTAATTGGTACTGGATTCAGAGGTGGTCGTCAATGGCGCTCCCAATCCAATGGGCCGCGAGGAAGGTGGGAGACGTTGATGCGTTTCGCTTCGCCGGTTGCCTTCCTTTCCTACTGGAGGTGCGCGGATTTCCAATTCTCTCTCTCTTTCGTGCGCTAATCCTGAGTACTACAGATATTTCCAAACCAATCCTTTCTTGCAAATAGTTGTAGGGCTCGAATTCATTTTGTGGATTTGTTTAGGATTGGACTTAGCAATTTTGGCGATTCTGTCCCGCCCTTTGACGAGATACGTGTTACGACCTCTCCCGCCCTACCCGGTAGGCAGGAGTGACGTGTTCTTGGATTATGGAGTAATTTACAGCGAGTAGAATTATCTGGGGGCGTTTAAGATTGGGTTGAAGTGGAAAAAAGAGGTGGTTTAGCTGCCTAATTTTGCCGAGTGGCAAGACAGTTTAATTTTCGTAGGATTCAGACAAAAATTCCAACTTTTTAAATAGGATCTTATAAAATTCCTGTTGCTACATGGTAACAGCAGCTGTCCCCGTACCCTCCTGAATTCTTGTCAGAGACTTCTACTCACCTGAATTTGCCGAACACGGCATCCTACTTTTGACCGGTTGATCCATCCTCAAACAGTTCTTGCTTAAGCATGTGCCGGTAGCTCCAGGTAAAAGTAGGAAAGGGCAGGATGCACTATCGGTATTCGACAGGTCAACAACCGACAAATATCTTTGGAGTTGTTGGGACTTCGCAACGTTTTTAATCTCCTTCCATGGGAGTTTTTCCTCGCGCCGGCTCAAGCTTTGCATGCGCAAAGCGACTCGGGTTCACAAATCGCCACACCAAAAATCACGGCCGCTTTTTGTCCGCTCAACTCCGTCATGCAGGAAGAAAGAGCATTCTGCCCCTGAGCAGAAACGAAGCTTGTAGTAGGAAGAAAGAGCAGGAGACTGACCGTAACCGAGGATGATGGCGTTGAGCGACGCGAAGAGCGCGCAGGTGAAGACGTATCTCTCGCCCCTCCTACGCCTGTGGCCCTGCGCCTCGGGCCTGTGCGCCCACTCCTCGTCGTCCAGCTCCATCCTCCTGTACTCGCTCTTCGTCGCCATTGCCGGCCTCATCTTCATCGACCCCATCGCCTTCAACGCTGTGCTTGTGCTTAGGCCCCCTAACGAGATAGAATCATAGAACACCGAGCACTACTGATGACTAGTTGACTACTGTGTTAAGATTTAAGAAGAAATGGACATGGCAAACTGCGGGACTGCTTATCTCCTCCACTTCAGATCTAATCTGGGAGCTCAAATGCATGCCTGCCTGCCTTTTGCTTTGATCAGTGTTGGTCAATGACCTTTGAGTTAGCTTAGAGTCTCCACCACGTTCACGGCAGGCCTTGTTTTTTCTACGCTGCAAGTGGCACGGGCGGTACTTGCGAATGACAATCAGATTCCGGTCTTAGGGTATAGAAGTTCAGATCCGTTCGGTTGCGCATGACGAGGATAGCCTAGATTAATAGCTAGTGGTGCAGAAGTATTGGAAGACCATGACACTTTTTTATGGAAGTTCTGGATGGCATTAGAATTTAGAAGTACAGTATCAGGATTTTAACAGTCTTGCTTGAGTTTTGAGACTAACTTAGCAACTTCGAGCTCAGTCCACCGTAATGCGGATTTTCAGAAGCCTGTCAAATGTTTCGAAAGAGACGATAAAGATTCACTAGAATCATTTAATGCAAGTTAAATAAAGCCAGAGGATGCTAGTGTAGTGGATAAGCTTAATAAGTATCATCCTAAATTCTGTTTGGAGGATCAATGGATAACCTTACTGTACGATGTAGACATTAAATTAGAAAAACAGCTACAGGTTTTGTTTCAAATTTCCCTGTCCTTATGCTGATATGCTCTATGCTGCTGATGATCCACATTAATCGATCGAAATTTGAGGATCTTGTGAACGCTTGCAAGATGTTTCACCTCTTTAGATGGTGCTTCCTTACTGCTGCTGGCTTGTTTGTCCTTATTTTCTCCAGATGGTGGCATCTCACCGCGAATGGGTTTTGGTGGAGCATCTGGCGAGAAAAAAAAAACATTGAAACGGTGAACGATTCTACAATAAAAAATTGCATTAGGTCAAAGAAAGGTGATTTTTGAACTCTGTGTGACAAGTTCTGTACATACATATGAAAATTATATCTCTGGTTCAATCATATCCTTAATAAAGGAATTCAAGAATGGGGGTTTATGTGCAAACAAGGTCATCTCATATAAAACAAACATATAAAATCTTCAAGAAACAATATCAGTATCTTCAAAGGGCATCAAATCAATATACTAAGCTGTAAATGACAACAGGCCTTGAAGTAATATTTGCTGAAAAGAAAGAAGAGGGGGAATGCTCTCAATGCACGCACTTACCACTTTCTGAGAATAAATAACATGTGCCAACAGTCTCTTCGTATTCTCCAATCTGTCATTAAACAAGGTATTAGCTACCATTCACTCAACAAGCAGGTTTAGAGTGTTGAGCTCTAAAGTACAGGTTGGAAATCTTCAAACCATTTTTTTTAAAGAAGCCAATCATTAGCAGAAGGAAACCAAATGCAGTCTACCGGAGCAAATAACTGTCCTCAGCAAAGCAATCAGCAGTAAACGCATTGATTGTTCGTACTAAAGCTAGCAGAAATAATGTATGAAATCGGAATGCATATTATTTCTATCATGTCCTCTTAGAACTTTAAAATACACAAAGTGCGGTTATGAAAATTTTCTCAAAGAATAATACTCTGTCGACAGTATCCAATAATGAAACTTAAACAAGATCTAGCTTTTGATCTGATTAACAAACAACAACAAAGCCTTTTGTCCCAAACAAGTTAGGGTAGGTTAGGAATGAAACATCATCAAGGTCAGCTATTGATCTGATTGCCAAAGTTAAAATGGAGGTATCGAAATACTTGTTCTAATATAACCCTATAGGATCATCTCTACTAAGAAGTTCAATAAGATAAACACCTATAGGATCAACAATGCCCCTTAAAGTGGCAAGTACACGTCTTCAAAAGCAAAATTAAGTTGAATAATACTCACCATCTTCAGACCATCACCTACTATCAAGGTAGGAGTCAATGTATCCAAACCCTGAAAAACATGATTACAGAGAATTTGGTAATGTGAAATACACATAAAGGTGAACAAAATTCTAGAGATAGATATGAGCCAACATATCAGTGATCGAAGATTTATAGATGCACAAGCCAATCACTAAGCATCTGACGAAAAGAACCTTGACTTTTGCACATACATAAATTGTGATGCCATAGTCTGTACGCAGTTAGGCATTGAACAGCTAAATAAGCAGCAGATGTGCTGACAAGTTACCACGTTCTAAGTTTTAACACAATGCTACCCAGATTTTCTCCCTGAAGCTACCATAGGCACACTCTGAAAAAGACTTTGTAGCTGAAAATGATATCAATTGCTAACATCAGCCACGGAGAAGAAATCTGAACGTATGCCAAGGAAGATTGCTCAAAATTACTAATGGCAAAAACCCTCTTAGATATCAGCATATAGCCTAAACAAGAAAAATTGGCTCCAGCACTTTATGGCCTATCTAAGCATTTCTGACTTGAGCAAATCTCAAGCAGGCTCTTTCTTGATATTGACAATACAGAAGTATCAAAATCGCTTAATCTGGCAATTATAGAAGCCCTGCATCTTGTTATCACATTTACAACATATCCTACTATCTTTATAAAAATTTCTCAGTCAAAAACACCAGTTTCCTAAAATCAAAAGTCTAAAATGCTCATTTGTACCATTAAGCTGCAGATTCAGAGAAGAACCAACTTACAGAGATTACATATGGAGCATTTGGTGGTATGTCGGAATAAAGACAATCATCCAACTCTAGCAAGATATGCTCTTCTTCTTCCTCCTCTTCCTCTTCCGCTAGTTTATCTTTCTCGTGTGCCTCTGACATCTCCAACAATAATATACTCCTATGTATCTGCATAGTTCAAAAGTAGGAGATCAATACACAAGTACGGAGATATTTACTTGAATTTTTTTCCAGTACCGAGTGAAAGCACAAATTAGCATTTGCCTCGCTCAAAAGTAGGTATTTTTTTCAAGTCCCCTCCTGCTAAACGCTCGCTAGTAATAGACTACTGGCTTTGCAGGTTCCTGCTAGAGATGTTTAGGCCTATGTGCCACCGAGAAAATATTGCAACACACGAGCTAATAGGGTGACCTTTGAATTTCTAACCTGGTTGGATGTTTGGACGGAGCACGGGAAGGAGCAGCCGCCGCGTCGCTCAGCCGGCCGGGTCCGGGTCAGGGGCGAGCCAGCGCAGGGAGCAAGGGCCAAAGCACAGCCGCGCTGGGGACTTGCCACTCGTGACCGGAGGGGTCAGGTGGAGGCGAACCCGGCCGGCAGGAGCAGGTGCGCGGGGCACGTGGATGTCTCGCTCGCCGCTCACAGTCGGTTCGGCAATTCGGTAGCGCCTAGTGCGCGCCGATGACTGGTAACCACCAACGCCCCGCGGGCCACGCGGCCCACCGAGTCCTGTGAGGGGAGAGCGCGAGGGCGAGTAGAGGGCGGTTGCGGCGGCGGTTCGTGCAACCTCGGCAGTCGCAACTCGCAAGCAGGTCCCGGCGGCTGTGTTCGGCGGCGGAGGCTGGCTGGGAGGATTTTCGCGTGAGGAACCGAGGGCTTGGAGGTAATGAAATAACCGGCCTGGGCCGCTTTGCTCATGCAGTCAGTCGCGCGTGGCTAGGTGGGCCTTTGATTCGATTGGAAGGTGCCACCTGAAACACAGCCCATGCGAGTAGGAACAAGCCGATGCTAGCGTGACGCGCCGTTCCCCGTTTGTCCCATCCGCACTTTGCGCTTCTCGGAACGGTCTCCGACCGCTCTTTGACCAGCAGCATTGCGGCGTGCTCGTGCTGCCACGCGCGGCACGCCTCCGGCTGAGCCGAAGACCTCTCGATTCTCGCACCGGACTGACCAGGTTTACTTCACTTTATTTTCCGTCCCAAGAACGAGGCGAACAACAGCGGGCAGGATCTGAAACATCAGATCCCGGCCTCTACGATCGGAGCCTCGGTTGCAATGCTGGAGCCTGGAGCCGGCCCGGAAAGGCATTCCTGTAGTGTACGTGTGTACCTTCCACACAAGTACATTGTTGGTTTTCACAAGGAGGTGCCAGTTCTCTGCGGTCCTACTTCGGCCCCGCAGCAACCGGCTTTCACCGACCATTTAAAACATATTGATTTCTTAGCTTTAGTTTTTTTTTGTTTTTTTTCTCTTTATTCATTTGCGATGACTGTAAAGATACAATATTTTTCTTCTTTTATTATTTTTTATTTAAATAAACTAACAAATATTACAGCCAAAAGTCAATTAAAAGGTCTTTCAGCCCGACAGAGCGGAGCATTTGAGAAAAGGAAGCGCAGAGCGGCACAAGGGTGCAGGATGCATGTTCTTGAGCAGGCCCTCGTGGCGTCGAATCAAAGAGGGCGGTACTACAATCCGCATGCACCCTTATCAGGCATGGAGCACCGTTGACCATACAAAGAAGGAAGTAACGAATAATCACTACTCCACCTTGGCACGAAGCCTGAAAAGCGAAAAGAAAAAGGAGCCAAGGTGGCTAAATTATGTCGTTCTTCAACTGATTGCAGACGGCGTGTAGACAAGTTCTACAACGAAGAAAATAACGGAAACTGAACTGCGATCGCAATTACATTCACAAGCCAAACTGTTCACCAGTGATTCATCATGGGTAATGCTAGGAATTGGATCGGCCGTCCGGCTGCAACATTTTTTGATCGTATTTATAATATTTTTTAGCTATATTTGCAATAAAAATAAAGAATGATGTGAGTATATCTGTTCACAATATTTGTCATCCATGTATCCAACATTGGTCGGTCATATATGTAGTAAAAAAAAAGAACGATGTGAGTATCCATATCGTATACTTTGATGCAACATTCTCAGATAACATGTGCAATAATTTTAATCAACGATGTAACAAAAATATGTGATATAAAAGTCGATGTTGTATACATGAAATAAAAAATATTACAAAAACATGAAAAAAGGTACAAATATAAACAAAAAAATATTATAAATATAGCAAAAAAAATGTTACAGTCATTCTTTGGGGTGGAAGATGTCTGACACCAACGAACACGTACTGCGTACAGCTCCACGTTTACCGGGACCCACCTGCTCTCCTCACATGACCTCGCACAAAAAGACTGCGAAGGCCGAAGACCATCCATCCTATGGCCCTTTCACACGCTGACACCGTGGTCCCACCTCGGTACCACCATCACACTCACACCCCAAGTATGGGATCGTCGTAACTAGCTGAAAACAGGTGTCTCCGTTAGGCTGGTCCTCGCGTGCTGTGGCAACGCAAAACGGCAATGGTCAAGCGAACCCAGCAACTCTTGCTCTACTTCCGTAACAATCTCTAACAAAAATAAAAAAATCTACAAAAAACAAATTATTCAATAAAAAATAGCATAGCTACGGAGGCACGAAGCGACCGAGTGCGAAGACGACTCCAGCCACGTAGTCTAGTAGGCTAATCGCAATAATATTGACTAGGCATATTTAGATAATATGTTTTCTTTATCCGTAGCAAAAATACATGTATTCCACTAGTTACAAGCATGCAAGAGCTGATTCTCTCTTTCTCTCTCCTTTTTACGGCCTCTCTCCTTGCAAAGGTCAAGGCCACCCATCACAAGCAATGAAGAAAGGAGGGCCCCACTTCCCATCAACACACCGGTAAGAGGGTTAGCTTACTACTAACCATTTTTCCCTGGTACACTAGTCAGTGCCCATGCCGCTGCGTTGCCATGTGTACAGACTAGCCAGCCAAGCCCGCCCAAGCCCCTCTGAGCTCTGAGCATTGGGGCTCGGGATTTCTCGAAGCCATAAAAGAGAGCGCCCCCCAAAGGAAGCCTACCAGCTCTCCCAGTCCAAGCAGCCGCAGAGCTAGTACAAGGGGAAGGGCGGAGGGGAAAGCCGGAAAGGAACCCCCAATGGCCTCCTCGCGCTCCTTTGCCCCCTTCTTCCTCTGCATTTTGCTGCTCGCGTCCCCCATTTCTGCCACATTCTTGTTCGACGGTGGGAAATCGGCGGCGGCGGCGGGCAAGGAGGTCGACATGGAATGGCGGCCGGCAACCGCGACGTGGTACGGCGAAGCCGAAGGCGACGGCAGCGACGGTAAACACTCTGAACTCACCTCCATTGTAGAGAAAGCTAGCTCTACTTAGTAGTTACTCTTAAGTTTACTGGTCTTGCATTTAATTGGAAGTATATAAGAGCAAATACACAGGAATCAGTACTTAGTACTGTACTGCGCGTTGCAGCCAGGATCAGAACCTAGAGACAGCAAGTATATTTGTCTGTCTTTTTTTTTACTGAGTTGATGATTAGGATTATTTGCAGAAAAAGATAATTACGATATTAGATGCTATCACAGCCGTTTGATTTGCATCAGACGGTCGGAGTTTTTAAAAGATTTTGGTAAAACAAAAGAGAAGATGAACGAATAATTCTGTCCGTTGCGAATTTTTTTGCGCGACCTCTGGGGAATCCATGGGATCCCTAGGCGGCGCGTATTCTCTGACGTGAGGGAGTAAAGTCACGGTGACTTTACTCCCTCACGTCGCTTGGATCTTGCGATGAACGGCTCAGATGAGGTTAGTATTTTTTGATTTTTTGATTTCTAATTTTTATTTTTTTTATTTTTATTTTTTTCTAATTTTTTTTCTTTTTTATATTTCTTTATATTATATGTGTTAAAATAATCTATTTTAAATATTTTTATTTAAAAATAGATTATTTTAACACGATAATATAAAGAAATATAAAAAGGAAAAAATTAGAAAAGATAAAATAAAAAACTAAAAATTAGAAATCAAAATAAAAAATACTAACCTCATCTGAGCCGTTCATCGCAAGATCCAAGCGACGTGAGGGAGAAGGGCCTGTTCTTCGTGCCACAAGTGGTCGGCTTTTGGCAAGCTGCTGATCTAACTTTTAAACGGAGATTTTCTTAAATGAGGTCTACAAGTTAAACGTAGTACACGTTAAAAGCTTAACATCTGTGATCGCCCAAAATCGCAAATAAGTATCGATCTCCGTAATCTGCATCAGTAAATAATCAAAATTCAAAAATTCATTAATGTTCATGTTCGCAAAAAAAAACAGGCCCAAAGTCACCCTCACTCATCACGTCAGAGAATCCCGCTCGATCCCCAGGGAACCTTGGTGGGCCTGCGCTGCATCGCGCTACACGTGGCAAGCAGCAAGGTTTTCAGCTCAGCGACCGGCGAAGACCGTGTCAGGTCTTCCAATAACTCCTTGCTCCTTCACTCGGTACCAGACGGGTGAAATCTCCGCGATAAATGCACTCTGGCTCTGTCACGCTCCACGGACACTGCTGGTAATTTTAATTTTGCCATCAGTGCTAGTTAATCCAGCGATGCGTCCGGTACGTCGTTAGCATTTACACTCAGAAGACTGCAGTCTGCAGTACATATTGCGGTAGACTACCTTCAGTTTTGTCCTTCTATTTGGTGGATTCTTTTTCCGGTGTGGTTTATGATTTTTTTGGTTTTGGGACTGATTCTAAGGGAAAATCTACGTTTTCAGGCGGTGCGTGCGGGTACGGGACGCTGGTGGACGTGGTGCCGATGAAGGCGCGCGTGGGGTCGGTGAGCCCGGTGCTGTTCAAGGACGGCGAGGGCTGCGGCGCGTGCTACAAGGTCAAGTGCCTCGACCACACCGTCTGCTCGCGCCGCGCCGTCACGGTCATTGTCACGGACGAGTGCCCCGGCGGCTGTGCGCGTTCGGCCGCACGCACTTCGACCTCAGCGGCGCCGCGTTCAGCAGGATGGCGGTCGCCGGCGCCGGTGGGCACCTGCGCGACCGAGGGGAGATCTCGGTGGTGTACAGAAGGTGAGCACCACTTCTTCAAGTCTTTAGTAGTGCATTGTTATTGCTACAGCTTGCTTTGCTTAGTTTACTAGTTAAGGGCTTGTTATTTTAGGTTATGTTTTATCCCTTATAGCTTTTGGCTATAATTTATTAGTTTAAGCTAAAAGGAGCTAAAGGTTAAAAAGATGCAGAGAAAAAAAACAGAGCCTATCAACTACTGTATGGATGCAGCTGTGAACAAGTAGACCAGTAGAGATGCTGATTAAAACTTCCGTACTCCCCGGCCCGTGATGTTAGGTTAAATGGTCAGTGGACCCCTGTCAAAGCACTGCTAGTACCGTGATTTTCCCCCATCGTATCTCCAAGCACAGAAGGAATTAAGTTGTCCAGGGTTAAATGGACTTGCAGCCCAGCTGTCGTGGATCTGCCTGCTGCTCAGTTACACATGCCTCTGCGTGATGTAACTCAGTCAGAGATGCAGATATGTATCTTGTAGCATTCAATCTCTTGTCAAGATTCCCTGGTCAATTCTTTCACCGTTCATCAGTTTGTCTGACCATAGAAAGCTGTCGTCTATCTATGTAACTCACTGCTGCTGCATACGTACTGTAAGAGTGTACTGAAATTACGACTAGGAATATCGATTAATAATTTAGCTAAGCGTCAGATTTGGTGTTTCTTCTTCGGGAAACTGATCAGTGCAGCGTTCGTATGTACCAGGACGGCGTGCAAGTACGGTGGGAAGAACATAGGCTTCCATGTGAACGAGGGCTCGACGAACTTCTGGCTCTCGCTGCTCGTCGAGTTCGAGGACGGCGAGGGCGACATTGGATCCATGCAGATAAAGCAGGTAGCACATGCTTACTGGCAATCTTCTTCCTTCTTCAGGCCTTAACAAGCTTCTTCACTTCTTGCATGCATTGCCTTTCTTTAGCTAGTAGCAAATTAACACAGGGATGGGAAAATGGGGTTATATTTTTCTTTTAACTGGCCTTTAGTGCTAGGAACATATTTTGGGTTACATGGGTCAAATGCTTTGGTGGGTGCAAGAGGGCCACAAATTCTTCCCTTTGCGAAGATGTGTGCATGTGAGTTCTTCATCCGTCTTTCCTTCAGAGGGGCACATGTGGTTGGAGACATGTGCACTGTTTAATTCATTGTTCGCTTTTACCCTCTCAAGCCTCTGCTAACTAGCATTTCCAGTTTGCCACCGTTGTTAGACCTATATGCTGTCCTTCATGGATCAACATGAAGTTCTAGATTCTAGAAATCACATTTTCACATCAATTCAGCTTCTTACAAGAAGTGAAAACAAAAGGTTTTAACTATAATAGCTTAAGCTTTGCCGAGACTAATTGTTTGCCCAATCTAAGCTTACACATGAAAATGGCAGTTACCAGGCACAGGAAAATCAGCCACACATGACCAAGAAAGTGTGCTGCTTTCTTGCGCTGCCTACCAAGGACTCGCCTTTCCCCTCCAAAATTCCACTGCCCTATGATGCTGCTTCGGTCTCCCGTCTTGCACTGGTCTCTCACACGCACCGCCCCTGCTTTTGCACTCGTCAGTGCTTTCACGGTTGTTAAATCCGACACCCATCCTGCACTCCGGCTCGCGGGTCACCGCCTCGTGTCGTGGCATCCAAAGATTCCGGGATCCCATGCGACGATGCCGCTTTGCCTTGTGCTGCGCTGTAAAGTTCGTTTCAGGCGCTGCCTGATTGCACTCGTGCTTGCACCTTCACAATTAACGATGCTGCGTGCAGGCGAACTCGGGGCAGTGGCTGGACATGAAGCACGTGTGGGGGCCACGTGGTGCCTCGTGCGGGGCCCGCTCGTCGGGCCCTTCTCCGTGAGGCTCGCGACGCCAGGTTTACTTCACTTTATTTTCCGTCCCAAGAACGAGGCGAACAACAGCGGGCAGGATCTGAAACATCAGATCCCGGCCTCTACGATCGGAGCCTCGGTTGCAATGCTGGAGCCTGGAGCCGGCCCGGAAAGGCATTCCTGTAGTGTACGTGTGTACCTTCCACACAAGTACATTGTTGGTTTTCACAAGGAGGTGCCAGTTCTCTGCGGTCCTACTTCGGCCCCGCAGCAACCGGCTTTCACCGACCATTTAAAACATATTGATTTCTTAGCTTTAGTTTTTTTTTGTTTTTTTTCTCTTTATTCATTTGCGATGACTGTAAAGATACAATATTTTTCTTCTTTTATTATTTTTTATTTAAATAAACTAACAAATATTACAGCCAAAAGTCAATTAAAAGGTCTTTCAGCCCGACAGAGCGGAGCATTTGAGAAAAGGAAGCGCAGAGCGGCACAAGGGTGCAGGATGCATGTTCTTGAGCAGGCCCTCGTGGCGTCGAATCAAAGAGGGCGGTACTACAATCCGCATGCACCCTTATCAGGCATGGAGCACCGTTGACCATACAAAGAAGGAAGTAACGAATAATCACTACTCCACCTTGGCACGAAGCCTGAAAAGCGAAAAAGAAAAAAGGAGCCAAGGTGGCTAAATTATGTCGTTCTTCAACTGATTGCAGACGGCGTGTAGACAAGTTCTACAACGAAGAAAATAACGGGAAACTGAACTGCGATCGCAATTACATTCACAAGCCAAACTGTTCACCAGTGATTCATCATGGGTAATGCTAGGAATTGGATCGGCCGTCCGGCTGCAACATTTTTTGATCGTATTTATAATATTTTTTAGCTATATTTGCAATAAAATAAAGAATGATGTGAGTATATCTGTTCACAATATTTGTCATCCATGTATCCAACATTGGTCGGTCATATATGTAGTAAAAAAAAAGAACGATGTGAGTATCCATATCGTATACTTTGATGCAACATTCTCAGATAACATGTGCAATAATTTTAATCAACGTATGTAACAAAAATATGTGATATAAAAGTCGATGTTGTATACATGAAATAAAAAATATTACAAAAACATGAAAAAAGGTACAAATATAAACAAAAAAATATTATAAATATAGCAAAAAAAATGTTACAGTCATTCTTTGGGGTGGAAGATGTCTGACACCAACGAACACGTACTGCGTACAGCTCCACGTTTACCGGGACCCACCTGCTCTCCTCACATGACCTCGCACAAAAAGACTGCGAAGGCCGAAGACCATCCATCCTATGGCCCTTTCACACGCTGACACCGTGGTCCCACCTCGGTACCACCATCACACTCACACCCCAAGTATGGGATCGTCGTAACTAGCTGAAAAACAGGTGTCTCCGTTAGGGCTGGTCCTCGCGTGCTGTGGCAACGCAAAACGGCAATGGTCAAGCGAACCCAGCAACTCTTGCTCTACTTCCGTAACAATCTCTAACAAAAATTAAAAAATCTACAAAAAACAAATTATTCAATAAAAAATAGCATAGCTACGGAGGCACGAAGCGACCGAGTGCGAAGACGACTCCAGCCACGTAGTCTAGTAGGCTAATCGCAATAATATTGACTAGGCATATTTAGATAATATGTTTTCTTTATCCGTAGCAAAAATACATGTATTCCACTAGTTACAAGCATGCAAGAGCTGATTCTCTTTCTCTCTCCTTTTACGGCCTCTCTCCTTGCAAAGGTCAAGGCCACCCATCACAAGCAATGAAGAAAGGAGGGCCCCACTTCCCATCAACACACCGGTAAGAGGGTTAGCTTACTACTAACCATTTTTCCTGGTACACTAGTCAGTGCCCATGCCGCTGCGTTGCCATGTGTACAGACTAGCCAGCCAAGCCCGCCCAAGCCCCTCTGAGCTCTGAGCATTGGGGCTCGGGATTTCTCGAAGCCATAAAGAGAGCGCCCCCAAAGGAAGCCTACCAGCTCTCCCAGTCCAAGCAGCCGCAGAGCTAGTACAAGGGAAGGGCGGAGGGAAAGCCGGAAAGGAACCCCAATGGCCTCCTCGCGCTCCTTTGCCCCCTTCTTCCTCTGCATTTTGCTGCTCGCGTCCCCCATTTCTGCCACATTCTTGTTCGACGGTGGGAAATCGGCGGCGGCGGCGGGCAAGGAGGTCGACATGGAATGGCGGCCGGCAACCGCGACGTGGTACGGCGAAGCCGAAGGCGACGGCAGCGACGGTAAACACTCTGAACTCACCTCCATTGTAGAGAAAGCTAGCTCTACTTAGTAGTTACTCTTAAGTTTACTGGTCTTGCATTTAATTGGAAGTATATAAGAGCAAATACACAGGAATCAGTACTTAGTACTGTACTGCGCGTTGCAGCCAGGATCAGAACCTAGAGACAGCAAGTATATTTGTCTGTCTTTTTTTTTACTGAGTTGATGATTAGGATTATTTGCAGAAAAAGATAATTACGATATTAGATGCTATCACAGCCGTTTGATTTGCATCAGACGGTCGGAGTTTTTAAAAGATTTTGGTAAAACAAAGAGAAGATGAACGAATAATTCTGTCCGTTGCGAATTTTTTGCGCGACCTCTGGGGAATCCATGGGATCCCTAGGCGGCGCGTATTCTCTGACGTGAGGGGTAAAGTCACGGTGACTTTCTCCCTCACGTCACTGAATCTTGCGATGAACGGCTCAGATGAGGTTAGTATTTTTTGATTTTTTGATTTCTAATTTTTATTTTTTATTTTTATTTTTTCTAATTTTTTTCTTTTTATATTTCTTTATATTATATGTGTTAAAATAATCTATTTTAAATATTTTTATTTAAAAATAGATTATTTTAACACGATAATATAAAGAAATATAAAAAGGAAAAAAAATTAGAAAAAGATAAAAATAAAAAAACTAAAAATTAGAAATCAAAAAATAAAAAAATACTAACCTCATCTGAGCCGTTCATCGCAAGATCCAAGCGACGTGAGGGAGTAAAGGGCCTGTTCTTCAGGCCACAAGCTGGTCGGCTTTTGGCAGCTGCTACAGTACCTAACTTTTAAACGGAGTATTTTCTTAAAATGAGGTCTACAAGTTAAACGTAGTACACGTTAAAAGCTTAACATCTGTATCAGCCAAAATCGCAAATAAGTATCGATCTCTCCGTAATCTGTACCGTAAATAATCAAAATTCAAAAAATTCAGCCAAAAGCCATAAGCCGCAGCCAAAAAAACAGGCCCAAAGTCACCCTCACTCATCACGTCAGAGAATCCCGCTCGATCCCCAGGGAACCTTGGTGGGCCTGCGCTGCATCGCGCTACACGTGGCAAGCAGCAAGGTTTTCAGCTCAGCGACCGGCGAAGACCGTGTCAGGTCTTCCAATAACTCCTTGCTCCTTCACTCGGTACCAGACGGGTGAAATCTCCGCGATAAATGCACTCTGGCTCTGTCACACGCTCCACGGACACTGCTGGTAATTTTAATTTTGCCATCAGTGCTAGTTAATCCAGCGATGCGTCCGGTACGTCGTTAGCATTTACACTCAGAAGACTGCAGTCTGCAGTACATATTGCGGTAGACTACCTTCAGTTTTGTCCTTCTATTTGGTGGATTCTTTTTCCGGTGTGGTTTATGATTTTTTTGGTTTTGGGACTGATTCTAAGGGAAAATCTACGTTTTCAGGCGGTGCGTGCGGGTACGGGACGCTGGTGGACGTGGTGCCGATGAAGGCGCGCGTGGGGTCGGTGAGCCCGGTGCTGTTCAAGGACGGCGAGGGCTGCGGCGCGTGCTACAAGGTCAAGTGCCTCGACCACACCGTCTGCTCGCGCCGCGCCGTCACGGTCATTGTCACGGACGAGTGCCCCGGCGGGCTGTGCGCGTTCGGCCGCACGCACTTCGACCTCAGCGGCGCCGCGTTCAGCAGGATGGCGGTCGCCGGCGCCGGTGGGCACCTGCGCGACCGAGGGGAGATCTCGGTGGTGTACAGAAGGTGAGCACCACTTCTTCAAGTCTTTAGTAGTGCATTGTTATTGCTACAGCTTGCTTTGCTTAGTTTACTAGTTAAGGGCTTGTTATTTTAGGTTATGTTTTATCCCTTATAGCTTTTGGCTATAATTTATTAGTTTAAGCTAAAAGGAGCTAAAGGTTAAAAAGATGCAGAGAAAAAAAACAGAGCCTATCAACTACTGTATGGATGCAGCTGTGAACAAGTAGACCAGTAGAGATGCTGATTAAAACTTCCGTACTCCCCGGCCCGTGATGTTAGGTTAAATGGTCAGTGGACCCCTGTCAAAGCACTGCTAGTACCGTGATTTTCCCCCATCGTATCTCCAAGCACAGAAGGAATTAAGTTGTCCAGGGTTAAATGGACTTGCAGCCCAGCTGTCGTGGATCTGCCTGCTGCTCAGTTACACATGCCTCTGCGTGATGTAACTCAGTCAGAGATGCAGATATGTATCTTGTAGCATTCAATCTCTTGTCAAGATTCCCTGGTCAATTCTTTCACCGTTCATCAGTTTGTCTGACCATAGAAAGCTGTCGTCTATCTATGTAACTCACTGCTGCTGCATACGTACTGTAAGAGTGTACTGAAATTACGACTAGGAATATCGATTAATAATTTAGCTAAGCGTCAGATTTGGTGTTTCTTCTCTTCGGGAAACTGATCAGTGCAGCGTTCGTATGTACCAGGACGGCGTGCAAGTACGGTGGGAAGAACATAGGCTTCCATGTGAACGAGGGCTCGACGAACTTCTGGCTCTCGCTGCTCGTCGAGTTCGAGGACGGCGAGGGCGACATTGGATCCATGCAGATAAAGCAGGTAGCACATGCTTACTGGCAATCTTCTTCCTTCTTCAGGCCTTAACAAGCTTCTTCACTTCTTGCATGCATTGCCTTTCTCTTTTAGCTAGTAGCAAATTAACACAGGGGATGGGAAAATGGGGTTATATTTTTTCTTTTAACTGGCCTTTAGTGCTAGGAACATATTTTGGGTTACATGGGTCAAATGCTTTGGTGGGGTGCAAGAGGGCCACAAATTCTTCCCTTTGCGAAGATGTGTGCATGTGAGTTCTTCATCCGTCTTTCCTTCAGAGGGGCACATGTGGTTGGAGACATGTGCACTGTTTAATTCATTGTTCGCTTTTACCCTCTCAAGCCTCTGCTAACTAGCATTTCCAGTTTGCCACCGTTGTTAGACCTATATGCTGTCCTTCATGGATCAACATGAAGTTCTAGATTCTAGAAATCACATTTTCACATCAATTCAGCTTCTTACAAGAAGTGAAAACAAAAGGTTTTTAACTATAATAGCTTAAGCTTTGCCGAGACTAATTGTTTGCCCAATCTAAGCTTACACATGAAAATGGCAGTTACCAGGCACAGGAAAATCAGCCACACATGACCAAGAAAGTGTGCTGCTTTCTTGCGCTGCCTACCAAGGACTCGCCTTTCCCCTCCAAAATTCCACTGCCCTATGATGCTGCTTCGGTCTCCCGTCTTGCACTGGTCTCTCACACGCACCGCCCCTGCTTTTGCACTCGTCAGTGCTTTCACGGTTGTTAAATCCGACACCCATCCTGCACTCCGGCTCGCGGGTCACCGCCTCGTGTCGTGGCATCCAAAGATTCCGGGATCCCATGCGACGATGCCGCTTTGCCTTGTGCTGCGCTGTAAAGTTCGTTTCAGGCGCTGCCTGATTGCACTCGTGCTTGCACCTTCACAATTAACGATGCTGCGTGCAGGCGAACTCGGGGCAGTGGCTGGACATGAAGCACGTGTGGGGGGCCACGTGGTGCCTCGTGCGGGGCCCGCTCGTCGGGCCCTTCTCCGTGAGGCTCGCGACGCTGTCCGCCCGGAAGACGCTCACTGCCCGGGACGCCATCCCCAGGAACTGGACGCCCAAGGCCACCTACACCTCCCGCCTCAACTTCGAGGTGTCTCTCTGATGACCCGGGATCGAACTGCCGAGTGGGCCCGCAAAGGTAGGCCCACATGGCAGGCAGGCATCCTATTGGATGGATGGATTGGTTCTGTTGCGGCTTTAGCTTCATCTGATATTCCTTCGTGTGTAGTGTTACTGTAGCTTGTAGCTACATGACGAATCGTTGATTGCTGAGCGGGCCCAAGCAGCCGCCCTCTCCAAAGGAGAGAGCGCACTTGCTGGAGGCTGGGAATCCGATGTGGAAGCCGATTGGACCGAGGGTTTTGGATCCCTCTTGGTCCTGTGCTCTTCTTTTCTGTTTGTTTTGTTTGCCCTGGTCAAAGCGCAGAGTTCGAGACAATGTGTCTTGTTTGTTGACTGGTCCGGAGATCTGCGTTCGTGTTTGTTCGCACGAGGAGTGTATGAATGTACGAGATCTGCATGTGAGACTGGGCTGTTCTTTTTCAAGTTACTCCTTTTAGTTTTTATTATAGTATTTAACTTTTGATAGAGTATTTTCTTAAGACGAAATCTATAAGTTAAACAATTTATATGTTAAAAATCTAACATTTGTACTAGCTAAAATTGTAAGTATGTATCTGCTTTTTCGTAATCTGTATCGTAAACAGCTAAAATTCAAAAATTTTAGTTAAAAACTAAAAGCCGCAGCAGCATCCAAACAGACCCACTGAGTGATCAGAACGTTGAAGAAGCAAATGCAGTATGCATGAAACTGGGAAGAGAGGAGGCACAAGGAGACGTATTGTGCAGTTCTTGACTAATTTTCTTCCGAAAATCAAACAAGTTTAGGCCATTGAAGCCGGATCCTGTGATCATCTCCATCCCCACCTTTTCGCTGACTCCGAATTATGAATTTTTCATAACTTCGGTAAGTGATTTACCAACATATGTAGGCTCTGTTTTTTTGGATTTTTCAGCTAACTTTTAATTTTGATTTCTTTTTTAGCGATAATTACTTATTAGACTAATAAACCTAATCGAGTTATCTTGGCAACTCTTATCGTCACTGCCTCCTCCCCCTTTCATGCTACCGCACCTCCTACGCCACCACCGTCCACAGCCTCCCACGACAGCACAACCAAGATTTCTTTGTCTACAGTAGAGCTTCCTACAGTAAGAACTAAGATTTTGTTTTCATATTCTTCAAAAAGAACTAAGATTTCATTGTCAACAAAGATATCCCATAGGCCATAGCAAATCCGATGGCGAGAAATTCAATAGATTTTCAATAATATTATATGAGTGATATATAGTAAATTTGTAAAAACAAATCGAGGATATAAAAGGGAGCAGGTACAGTAAGCGTTGGTTTACAAGCGAAACTGGTCAGGAACTTAGGACTGTACTGACTAGAGCATTAGAGATAGCAGTTGATTCAACACCAACCTTGTTATCACTGGCCATGATTCGAAGTCCCACTAATCGCACATTAGATGAGTTTATCTGTGTATTTTTCAGGGTTTTTACTGTGATCTCTGTATTGCTAAGCCTTAAAGATAATTGTGACAACTAACTAGGTCTCTAAAAAGGATTTTTTACAGTACATTATACTGATAATAGAAAAGTAATAGTAAAAATAAAATATAACTATTAATTTGTGAAGGTATTATATAATTTTTCTTTTCATTTGTAAGGTAAAAGAGCTCCTTTTAAATCATCGGGCTTTCTCGTTTTCTCTGCGCTCTAGTACACCACCAGTCCACCACCTCTCATACTCTCTTCACACGAGCACAGGCTCCTCGCTCTGCGCACCCACACCGCACGTTCCTATCAGATATGAAGGCTTCGATGAAGGCATGATATCACAACGCTGCGGTGCTGGCGGCGGGCTGCGCATCAAGAAGATGGCTTGTGGCTTCATGTGCGGCTTCATAAGGGAACTACAAGACTATGAAGTGGCATTTGGAACGTGTAGGATCTAATACAATAATTAGAGATGGTAAATAATTACCTCTATTTTTTGAAATCTCTTAGTGCTCGATGAAAATTTCGACCATTCAGTGCTCAACTACTCGAGTGCTCAGCAGAGTTCTTCAACACTAGGAGCAGCACCTTTCCGTCATCTTTACACGTAGTCAAAAGCCTTGACAATTGTTTCGATCGCTCATCGTTCAATGGCCCAGCTGTCGAAAACTCCTTATCAGTCGTAAACTACGACCGCTTCAACCTTTGACCTTTGATTGATTTGCACGTACTCGAAATCTCCGACATCGGAAGCAGAACCTCTCGATCACCTATGCCTTCGAGAAAATAGCGCCTTCGAGTAGATATGCTCTAGTCTACTCTCCCTGCCGATACTGTTGGCGACGATCGAGTGGACCACTCGGCGTGCGATCAAGTCGACGGAGGGACGTTGTCTCGCCACGCGTAACCCTGCTTGGAACAAGAACAAGTCAAAGACAATGCCTAGAAAAATATGCCGCCGGCGATGACCAACTTTTCTAGAATAGATCTGATCATGTATTTCTAAAACATATTTTGTGACTACAAAAGTGCCCTCACGGCGCCCCTCAAACCCTACCACAAAAGCTTTCTTTCCAAAGCCGTCTCAAAGCCACACCTAAAAACTTAGCCTTTCCCTCCTTTTATATGCTAGACCATGATCGTCTCCACATTCAATCTACACATGTAAAGACCAAAAAATATTTTTTCTGGCACAAGTCCTTCCTAACTTAACCGATATTAGTCCACATACGCAAACCACACCCTTAACCATCAATAATTATGAACCAGATCATCCACGATCTCAAATTCCACGCTTTCCAAAACTCCACCTCAGACCACCCAGTAAGACCAGTCTGACTGCCATGCACACGTCGGTCAGACCGCTGGTCCAACACACACAAGTACTCAAAGATTACGAGTACCGACTGCAAAATCTCTGACAACCGATCGTGAAATCTACGACTATCAATCGTAAAGCCTATGACAACCGACCAGGTATTGTAGCTATTGCTCAAAGAATTTTTATACATGTTCGGCCCTTCTCCTGAGAAAATAATAACCCTATATCCTGTGTTGCTATTGCTCAAAGAGAAAAATTACAAAGTGTGTAATAAGAAATGCCTTGCACTATCTCTTGCTTGGATCCGCCTCCTCCTTATCTCTCTCCGACATCAACCTTTTATATAGTTGATGAAGCAGTGACTGTTGTCTTGCGCCAAAAGATGTCCCAACGGTTCAAACGATAATCGTAATTGGAAGTTGTTGTCTGAGAGATATGAGGGCGGTTCGCCATATAACGGTTGTTGTCAGAGAGATCGTGTGCGGTTATTAAAGATAAGCGGACGTTCTAACCGTCTTGTTAGGCGACTCTACGAGGCACTGGATAGGCTATTAGTAGGAAAGTTTATGACCAGGTCGTAGGACAACTTACAAGTACATGGTCATAGAAAGACTTACAATCAAGAAGTAGTCGCGGTAAGACTTATGATTATGTGGTCGTAGAGAGACTTATGACCAAGAAGTAGTCGCAGTAAGACTTACAAGTACATAGCCGTAGAGAGACTAAGTCTTACTACTCCTTAGTCCTAAGTCTTTCTACGGCTATGTACTTAGGACCAAGGAGTAGTCACAGTAAGACTTACGACTATATGGTCGTAGAGAGACCTACGACCAAGGAGTAGTCGCAGCAGGACTTACGACTATATGGACGTAGAGAGACCTACGACCAAGGAGTAGTCGCAGCAGAACTTACGACTATGTGGTCGTAGAGAGACATACAACCAAGGAGCAGTGGTAGTAAAACTTTACGACTAATAATTAGAGGATTATTATATCCTCGTCAAGTCGTGATAACCATCAACCACTCAGAACCTAAATATCTTAAAATTTTAGTTGCATTATCTTCATCAACAGGAACAACATTAACTACAAATTACCCAATATCTTCGCAAAACGAGCAAAATGATCATCAATAGATTCATCAGGTTTCATAGCAAAATTAGAGTACTCTTTTTGATACAGATTCTTATAAACTTTCTTGATTTTAGTGGTTTCTTTATGATAATCACAAAGAGTTTTTCATATTAAGTGGCCAGAATTAACATGAGATACTCGACCAAATTCTTTGTGAGAAATCCCTTGAAACAACAAGTTACGAGCTTAAGAATTTAAATCAACATTTACCTTATTTATTGTAGTAACAGGAATCTCATACGATCTAGAAACTTTATTCCAAACATCGCTACCCTGAGTCTTAATGTACACTTGCATCCGACACTTCGAAAAGGCAAAATCAGTACCATCTAGCATGGGGGGCGATTCATATACCTTTCTGATGCCATAGAAACCTGCTCTGATACCACTTATAGGATTGAATACAACAATCAGAGGAGGGTGAATGGTTGTCTTCGCTTCTTGGAATCTCTTAGTGTTTGATGAAGGTTTTGACCGCTCGGTACTCAACTGCTCGATCACTTAGTAGAGATCTTCAACCTCACGTAGTCAAAAGCCTTGACGATGGTTTTGACCGCTCAACGCTCGATCACTCATCTATCAAAAACTCCTTACCAGTCGTAAACTACGACAGCTTCAACCTTTCATCTTCGACCGGTTTGCACGTACTCAAAATCTTCGACACCGGAAGCATAACCTCTTGATCACCTGTGCATTTGAGAAAGCAACGCCTTCGAGCAGACGTGCTCTGGTCTGCTCTCCCTGCCGATACTGTTGGCGACGATCGAGTGGATGACTCGGCGTGCAATCAAGTCGACGGAGGGACACTGTCTCACCACCCACAACTCTGCTTGGAATAAGAACAAGTCGAAGAAAACGCCTAGAAAAACATGCCATCAGCGCCGACTAACTTTTCTGGAATAGATCTGATCTTGTATTTCTAAAACATGTTCTATGGCTACAAAGTGTCCTCACGACACCCCTCAAACCCCAGCGCAAAAGCTTTATCTCCAAAGTCGTCTCAAAGCCACACCTAAACACTTAGTCTCTCCTTCCTTTTATATGCTAGAGTCTCAAACCGTGTCCTCATCAAACACAGATGCCAATCTCTATCCGTTCCAAAAATCAAGGGACCCGAAATCCTTTCAAACACGAGTTTTCTAAAATCTCTAAACCTTCTAGTTATGGACTCCTTCCATAACTCTTTCAACTCATAACGTGTCGAAACCTTCAGGACTACACCTCTCGTAGCTTCTCCATGTATCATCCTCACGTGTTGAAGCCTCCAGGACCGCATCTCCCGTAGCTTCACCATGCATTATCCACCTTTGATCTCCATGTACTCCAGCATGATCCGGACCACCTCGTGATATCCTCGACCACCTGGATCTTAGATTTCCCCCTCCTAGTCCAGCTCCTCCTCGTTACTGACCATGATCGTCTCCACGCCTAACCTGCACATGCAAAGACCAAAGAACATTTTTTTCAGCATAAGTTCTTCCTAACTTGACCGACATTTGTCCACATACGCAAACCACACTCTTAACAATCAATAACTATGAACCAGATCATCCACGATCTTAAATTCCACACTTTCCAAAACTCCATCTCAAACCACTTAGTAAGGCCAGTCTGACCGCCATGCATAGGCCGGTAAGACCACTAGCCCAACACACACGAATACTCAAAGATTACGAGTACTGATCACAAAATCTCCGACAACTGATCGCAAAGCCTACGACTACCGATCGCAAAGCCTACGACAACCGACTAGGTACTGTTGCTCAAACCATCGACTACTGAGTACCAACCAAGTATTGTAGTTACGACCATCGACAAGGTACTGTAGCTACGACCATTAACCATGCACGATCAAGTACTGTAGCTACGACCATCAACCATGTACTGTAGCTTCCACTATCGATCACCGATCGCGATCGACGCCTCCAATTACCGACCGTGGTCGAAGTTTACCAATCGAACAGCCAAACACAAGCCTACGAAAATCGACAAATTCACTGTTGCTTACGACCGGTTCACTGATCGAGGTCGAAGCCTACCGACTGCCGACCATGGTCCACACCTCCGACTATCGGTCATGGTCATTGTGCTGTGCTCAACCTGCCATGGTCAATATGTCGTGGTCGTTATGCCGTGGTCGTAAATTCTCAGAAAACAATTATAGTTTTTCAAAAGCGCATCGATTGAAACTTTCACAAACACAAATTTTAATGCATCCTAAATGTCAATTATTCATCACCACTAAATTCACGGCCTATCCATATGGTCTAACATAACGGGAAGAGATTGCAAGAAAGATGACCATAGTTGGCTTATGGTGCATACAAATGACCCCTGAAAGTCGCCCTTCCATGAGCAGAGTTATAGAGATGTTGGAGAGAGGTATCAATGAATTGGCGATGCCGCCCAAACCGTTGCTCTGCTCTCCATTGCACTCAACAAATGTTTCATCTTATACATCTGTGCAAATCCAGATATCTTCATCATGGTATGCATTAGGTTGTCATGCATGCCAACAGGATATTTTTAGCTTTTTTTTAAAAAAAAAAACTTTGCCGGCAGGTGTGTGTTTGTGATTTTTCAGGGTTACAGCCTTAAACTCCATTTTTTTTGTTGTATATTGAGATGCACAGATGTAATTCCTTCGCTGTTTCAAGGAGTTGCATGCGAGCGGATGTTTTCTCATCCAGTTAAGCTTCACTGTAGAATGAAATGTTCAGAGCATCTAGAAAGTTTCTTCTCCAAATTTGATGGTCAAGGGCAGAGACCTTTCCTGCGCGCCTCCGAGGGTTCCGCTAAAGTCTGAACCACACTGCAATATACAATTAATCATAGAGACTCCACGCGCCGGATCGGAGATTGATTTACACAGTGTAAAAATAGTATGAACAACTTGAACTAGCTGCTAAGCGTTACTAGCGGGGTGTTGCTATTCAACAACTGGGCACATCGCTCGATCGCGGACGGTGGGTTGTGTGGTGCGTGCAGTACCAGTAAACCCTCTGCTCTGAATCTCTGATCGCATTCAATCAAGAATCTCTGGACTTTTTTGTTTTGTTTATAATTTTTTCCGTTTAAAGATTATACTATTCTTACTAAATTCTAACTAATCTAAATCGTTGGATTGTAAAAATTGAACAACTTATATTTATTTTAAGGTACCGTAAAAGAGCTCTTGAAAAAAGATATACGGCTAAGACTTCTTAAATCGATTTACGAGCAAGATCAAGCAAATAGTGAATTTCAAGAGGAAAAAATTAGAAGACTTACAAATAGGAGGGTATTTCTTTAGACTCGGACGGATAGCTTTTGGCTACACTTTTAGGTTCAGAAAGTCGTTTAAATAATTTGTTTTAAAAGATCATCTTATTTTAATATTTATCTTTTTGATTTATGGAGAAATAAAAACAAAAAAGAACAGGGCAGTAAGCCCGCAAAACCAAAGGCTGAGTTCTTGCTGGAGAGTTGTCACCTGTTTACTGCTTGGCTAGGAGTCGGCAAGAACACGAAGTTGCACTCCTCGGTCATTTCGGCTTGAACTTCTGGTTTATTTATTTATTATTCATAAATTTTATTTTTTTTCTATATTTTTGGCTTTTTTAGCTTTTTTACTGGTTCTTTTTTTCCTGTATTCATTTGCGTTGTCCGTGATGAACTAACATATTTTTTCTATTTTTAAATATTTTAAATTTAATTATATCAAATAAATCATTTTTAACTATAGTATAACTTTAATTAATTACAGTGCAATTTTAATCTTTTTTAGCTACATCCTAAATGTGAAGCCAGAAAGATTGTGCTCAAGTCCAAATCACCCGTATGAATGACACGCGGGACCCACAGTGCCAGGTCTATTTCATCTCCCAAGATAGCACACAGGAATTCAGCCAGCCACCGGAGCGCCCCACGACCTTTCCCCATTCCCGCTTCTTTCCGCCGCCATTGCCGGAATCAGAGGAGAAGGAAGCAATGGGGGCGAGAGGTGTGAGCGCGGAGGAGGAGGAAGGGGTGATGGCAACGGACTTCTTCTGGTCGTACACGGACGAACCACACGCGTCGCGCCGTCGGGAGATCCTGGCCAAGTACCCCCAGATCAAGGAGCTCTTCGGCCCGGACCCTTGGGCCTTCCTCAAGGTGACGTGATCTGCTTCTTGCTCGCTCTATTCTCTGCATACTTCTTGCTTGCTTGTTCTTTTTTCAGTGTGTTCTTATGCAATGCAATGAATCAGGGGCGGAGCCAGAAATTAGGCATAGGGAGGGCCGGGGGAAATATGATGAAAGAAATTCCATATCTAGGGTAAATGTTCTATGCGCTAATGCATCGACCTATTTGATTTGGATATCAAATCAACAAATAAATTCCTTTAAACTTAAATGTAGCCATAAGAGAGTAGTTTAAAAGCCGTAGGATTCCAAATCCCAACACATACGAAGCTGAAAAGAAAAAGTGGGCATTTCTAATGTATCATGTACGGATCTGTGATAAAAACTAAGAACTAATTTGAAGACATCAAAGATTTACTCGATTGGTATGCTGGGTTTTGGTGAAGTTATGTATGGCACATATCATTAACTTCATAATTAATGTGCGAAGTTACAAAAGATTACTAGTTAGATGATTGCAGGATATATACCGATCATGTATTCCTATGATATGTTTGCCGGTTGCTGAGAGATGAAATCATCCAGATGGCGAGAAAGGCAGCCAAAGAAACATAGAGAGATAGGGAAAAAGATAGGAGCCGAACTTATTATTTTCTAATGACACTAGGGTCTTGAATTGTGAAAGAGATGCCAGCAGCTCTTGGGCTCGTTAGTTTTTCTTAGTTTCGTTATAGCATCAAGTGTAATTAACACGGCTTGCAAATTTAAGAAGCTGAAGACCCCATAATCATATGGACACTGCCCCCCTCCCTCCGCCCCTGCAATGAATGACTCACCGGAAGGTTTAACTTATGGTGTATTACGATTTTTCATTTTTTGTTGTTTGTAATGAGGTGTGTGGTGCAATGTCCTTTTTGGATACGTTGAAGTTGAGATCTTTCATAAAATTCAGTCCTCAATGGTTTCAGCGTGGATTGCTTTGACATTGCGGCGGTTGTCTTTGTTTTCATTCCTGGAGTTATACTTAGCCATGGCCTAGCAATTGGATTCTAACTGTTGAGTTTGATTGCAGTGACTTGTTTGAACTTTCCAAAAAAAATGTTAATTGCTAGTCTTATTAGCCTTTTCTTGAAAAAACTAGTTATTTGTTACGTGATGTCCCAAATTTGATGCATCTCAAAATGGTTACGCTTTAACTTTAGAATGTAATGCTGTATGTTTTAGCATATTCATGTAGTGTAGCTTCATAGGATGTATCCTATATCTGGTGTATTGTGATTTGTGGTGTTCAGTAAAGTGGAATGTTATCTGATCTAATTTTGTAGTTCCTTCTCAAGTTTAGTGCCTTTGTATGTAGAGTAACATTTTGTTTGAATGCAACTTAATGCAAATGCTCCTCAAGTTCAGAAAAGCTCATTAGTTGCATGTCCACATCTAGGCCGTGTGGGTGCACATGCAATGCTCTAGTGGTGTTGCTCTTGATAATTGCTCTTGATAATTTTAAGTTTAGGTGTTTGCTTTACTTATGTTGTTCTCGATGATTTGAATTTTGTGTAGATTGAAATCCAGCAACTTTCTATACTGGCAATCGAATTAAGACGTCCTGAAACTGGGGTATTATGGTGGAAAAACATATAAACACCAATTAAGAAGAACACTAACAATCAGGAGCATCTTCAATAGCCTATATTTAGCTACCATGATCAAGCATTTTTGTTGGCCTCAGAGTTCTGCGGAATCTTTCTTGTTGGTCCTGAATTTGTTCTGCCCATTCTTTTCGTGCCTGAAACGGTAGTTGGCTCCCCTGATTGGCACACCATGCATTAACCTATACTATTTCCAAGCTTATAAGTTCACATCCAATGAACCGAATGAAGTGTGATTTCTAGTTGTGTGTTTACAATGTCACTTGCGCTATTTGTTGAGATAAAGATCCATTGCTCCTATCCTAACTGCTACTTTGGCCATCAACATCTCTTGCCGCTGCACCTTCAGTTTCATCATACCAATTTGCCACAGTATTATCATTAAGTTAGTCATCAGAGTGCAAACATTTCTTTGGCATTGTATATTATGGATAGAATATGGACATAACAACAAAAACCTTGAAAAACCTGATTTTTCCCCTGTCAAAGTAGGTTACTTCAGGATATATAAGAATCCAAGTCAGACTTACAAAGTTCAGAAATTTAAACAGCAAGCACAAAGAACGGAATTTCCTTGCCAATACATGAGAACAAATCTCAGATGATCTAAACACTTGGGGAAAAAATCTGAATTGATAAGCACTTCAACAAAAACTCACTATAGTCACGGTATTCTGCACCATTGCTTTGTAGATGTGAGAACCAGATTATCTTGTCCTCTGTCATTGCTATTGAGAGATTTTGGCTTCACATGCAAAAGTGTTGCCCTTATATTCCTGTGACCAACACCTACCGCATTGGTGTTTGAACTGCTCAATTACAGTGCCCCACCTCGGCAGGGCAAGCTGGCAACTTGAAACAGCCATAATCTCATGATTGATATAGGAAATATAACGGGCCTATCATCCTGTCCATACGACTGTATTTGCATTGGTTTGGTTTGTTGCGTTGGAAGTTGTTTGTTTGTAATTGTATGACTAATGATATGGTTGCAATGAAATTCATTGGAGAATCTGAATGCAGAAACTTCTCCAATCAATTTTTTGTGAAAACAATACCTAAAAAAAGCATACTTCCTCATTTAACTACTGCTATATTTTCATATTTCCACACCCATCTCAACTTTGATTGCAGATTGCTGCCGTTGTTTCACTTCAGCTTTGGACTGCTACACTCCTGCGTGACGCTGACTGGTTAAAGATACTGACGGTTGCTTACTTCTTTGGCTCCTTTCTGAACCACAATCTCTTCCTTGCAATCCATGAACTAAGCCACAATCTTGCCTTCAGAACTCCATCTTTAAATCGCTGGCTAGGTATCTTTGCCAACCTCCCCATTGGTGTCCCCATGTCCGTAACATTCCAAAAATACCACCTGGAGCACCACCGCTTCCAAGGTGTGGATGGAATCGATATGGATATCCCCAGCCAAGCAGAGGCACACGCAGTCAAGAATGCCATCAGCAAATCCGTGTGGGTTGTGCTCCAGCTCTTCTTCTATGCACTCAGGCCGCTCTTTCTGAAGCCGAAGCCTCCAGGCCTGTGGGAATTCGCCAACCTTACAATCCAGATCGCGCTTGATGCTAGCTTGGTGTACTTCTACGGTTGGAAATCACTCGCTTATCTGATACTCTCAACGTTCGTCGGTGGTGGCATGCACCCTATGGCAGGTCACTTCATCTCGGAGCATTATGTCTTCAACCCAGATCAGGAGACCTATTCATACTACGGGCCTCTGAACCTGATGACATGGCATGTGGGGTATCACAATGAGCACCACGATTTCCCGAGAATTCCAGGCACCAGGCTGCACAAGGTGAAGGAGACTGCACCAGAGTACTACGACAACCTGAAATCATACAAGTCTTGGAGCCAGGTGATATATATGTACATTAAGGACCAGACGGTTGGTCCTTTCAGCCGGATGAAGAGAAAGGCACCCAAGAAAGATTCGTAGAAACTTCTGCTTGTAGCTTATTTTCGCCATGGATGATCTGTTTGCGAGCGTTTGGCCACTGTCTCGCTGATGGTTAAAGCGAGGGCATTCATCTTGTATACTGTGAGAACAGGCAGTTGATACTGCCTCACTGATGGTTAAAGCGAAGGCATTCGTTTGTGTGTATTTTTTTATTGTCTACCTTTTTCAAATTTCACATATAGTCTGTTAGACAATATTTGTTATATCATTACTATTATAAAAGAACGAGTTGGTGGTCGTCCGTCTTTCTCCTCTAACCGTTCTATTCTTAACTTTTTTATCACTCTTCACTTTTCAACTGATCAGACTAATCTTCTTTCATAGCATGATTTTTTTATATATAATAAATTTCGTTGCAATGTATGAGCAGGTGACTAGTATCCATTAGTATCTGTCTTGTTTGGTTAGACATGATCTTGTACAACTATATATGGTTAGCCATCCAGGGGCGGAGCCAGCATATAAGCATCGGTGTCTAGTGATTTCAATAAAATTTAGCAAATCCTATAGAAAACTATTGTTTATTACTATTCAACGGTTAAGAGGATATCATCGTGCAATAAAGGTATCTCAATGCTCCCGTCCTCTGGCTCTATCAGCATGTATATCGGAGACTTATCTCCTTCCTCACATGAATACGAGAGCTCTGATTGAGCCGTGCGTTTTGCACTCCAGCATGGTATCAGATTGGTTCTTCTCATAACTGGGAACATGTCCTTCCGCACCGATCGCCGGCATCTTTCCAGCCCGATCGTTCACCACACCGCGCCATTCTTCTGTCATCCGGCGCGTCTCCTCTCTTCTCCACGCGATGGGAGAGCCTGCTGCCGATCCACTGTCCCACCTCTGGGTTTCTTCCATCCATTCTCTTGTGCCTATTATCCTCGACATCAAAGCTTCCAATTACACCAAATGGCGCAACCTCTTTCTTGTTGCTGTTGGCAAAATTCGCCCTCGACGACCATGTTGCATCAGCACCACCCAAAGATGCCGTTGCCGAATGAAAGCGTCTTGATTGCACCGTTCTCCAATGGATCTATGGATCCATCTCCATAGAAATTCTTGACATTATTAAGGAGTCCACTACTACCGCTCACGCCACATGGACTCGCATCGAAGATCTATTTCTGGACAACAAGAAAACCCGATCCCTTTTATCTCGACGCTGAGTTCCACAACCTAGTCCAAGGTGATATGTCAGTCGCCGACTATTGTCTTTGGCTCAAGACCCTGGCCGATGCACTCGGTGACGTCGGCCAACCGATCAGTGACAAGTCCCTCGTCCTCACCACTCTCAAGGGTCTCAACCCGCGTTTCAACAACGTGGCCACAATTGTGCCGTTGCTAACGCCCTTCCCGAGCTTCATCCAAGTCCGATCGATGCTCCTTTTGCAAGAATTGAAGACCGGCCGATCGCAGCCTCCAACCAATGCCGATTTCTCCAACACGTCGGCCTTCTTCGCAAACTCCACCCCCGTCCGAATAGCCAACCGGTCTGGCGGCCTGGCAATAGCTATTCGGCTATTCCGATGGCTCTGGGGGGTGGGCAAAAGCACAAGAAAGGACGCGACCGAGGAGGCAAAGGCGGCAACCACATCGGCTATGGTGGATCTGTTTCGCCTGCTACGCCCATTGGCCGACCATCTTCAATCCTTAGACCGGTGCCATCTAACTCTGGTCACCCATCCGTATGCACTATACCGGCATGCCAATTCCCTTCCCGGGCGTCCTTCGTGAGCTGCCGCAACGTGCAGATCGCGGCCGTTGGGAGAGTAGTACGAGTCGGATGGTACTGAAGAGGATGAAGACGACAAGGAGCGGAGACATGGTGGCAGAATGGAGAGGTGGTGCAAACGAGATTAGCCCGTAGGAATTATTTGCTAGAAATGATAGCTGTTCTATCTTTTGGTGGTAAGGTTGAGACACGGTGGTGCCGTGAACTCATGCTGTTACGCTATTTGTTAAGCTCGGAAAATCGTTATTTGGGGCTAGGTTTCGGTAAGTTGTTTTGGTTTAGGTGGTGATTTTGGACAAACTGATGCGGTAAGACGGTGGTTTCTTTTTTAAAAAAGATAAACGGGAGGGGAGCTCCTTACCTTGAATTTTTAATTTGTGAGACTACGTGAAGATCACATGTGTGTGATGAATATTTGACTTTAATTTATAAGTTTTGTCGAAGTTTGAGTTTGTTTTTAAAGCTTTTCAAATTGTAGAGTTGTTGTTAGGTTTTAATTGGTCTGGTCGGCCTAATCATAGCGGTTTGACCGGCCTTGGCATCGGTGGTCAGACCGATAGCTATAGAGCGGTCAGATCGGTCACATGGCTTTTAAAAAACGGATACCAAATATATATGTAGATGTGTTTAAGGATGTCTTTGCATTAGGTGTCAGTCAATTTGGAGTTCTGAGTTGAAATTAGATAGAGATTAACCGAATTTTCAGATATGGTATTTTCTGGTACTCTTAAGTGGTTAGACAAGTCGTTGTCGATCTAACCGGCATAAGGACAGTAGTCAGGTCGGTCCCTGCTACCGGGGTAAGTTTGAGGCAGGGCGGAGACAAGATTTAGAAATGAGGGGACCAAATAAACTGTACAATGTAATTACATTTGATGAGGGCCAAATAACACTAACAATAACAAACGAGCAGTGCTTCTATGCTTTCCTTTCTAACAAGAGTAATATTAATCTCAAAGCAAATGATGAGGTAAGTAATATCTATCTACTATTTATCGTACTTTAAAAATTGTGCAAATCACTGTTGAGAAAAGTATAGAAACACCTTCCACAACAAAATTCCTTAAAATATATAGAGCTACCGTGCAAATATGTTAAAGCATGAGGAAGACCTAGCCCCTGCTAGCCCCCTTCTCCCTATGCCCCTGGTTTGATGGGAGTTGGGCAGTCTGACTAGTCTATAGCTGGTGGTTAGACTGACTCTCTAGGTTCAATGTGATGAGTATTAGAGTGTTGAGTTGGTTTGAGTGTGTGCACAGCATGAGAGCCGTTGATTGTGTTATGTTGTATGATGTATGATTTGGCTAACGTGAGTCAAGTATATGGAACTTGTGCTCGAAATCGGATTACTTTGTCTTTGAATATGCAGGTGGTTTGAAGAACAATAGTGGTCAACAACAATAGAACAAGATTAGACGGGGAGCTTAGGTTCTTGAAGTCGGGTAAGTCCAGGTGAGACTACGTGACTCAAGTGGGAAGCACAAAAGAGATGAGGATCCCCATGAGGCGAGTTGGTGCATATGGTATCTATCTATATTGTTCATTTTTTATCCAAATCCGTTATGTATCTGTCCCAACGGTACCGTATCTGAAACTCTAAATACTCTGAATTTGTATCCGTTCTTACCGTATCCAACTCTGAATCCAAGAAAAAATAGGTTAAAATACGGTATAAATGATATCAGTGCGAATCCTCCCCGATTGCACCCTATCTCAGAACATGATCCTCTTCGAAGACATGTAGCAATACCAGTGAGAAAAAATATGGAGTGGGTTCTTTTGGGTTAAGGTTTATGACTTATAGCTGTTGTTTTTGAATTCTGATATGTTTGTGAGAGGCAGTATGCAAAGGGAAATAATCATTTTGGCCAGTACAACTAAAATTTTCAGTTTGTATTATAATTTACCTATAGATCATGTCTTAAAAATACATCGTTTAATAGCATGTTAATGTTTATCCGTACATAAGCCCCAAACGTACAAACGAACCAGCCATGGATTAGGGCCAGCCATGCAGCTGTTTCGTCCTTCCTCTTTTGCCTTCGGACTCTGTACAGCCAAAGTTCAAGAACATCTATACACTGCTCTCTTGTTCTCTCAGGAGAGGTTTCTGTTCCATCGAGTACACACTTGTTCCGCGCCAACCCAATGCTCCAGATGATGGCAATGGCAACTAGAGAATCTGGAACCGGAGCTTAGGCTCACTGGTTCTAAAAAAAAGCAGTACGAGCCGTGAGGTAACCCAGATGCAGGCGTTCCGTGAGCAGTGGAAACTCTGGTCGGTGCGTGGTGCGTGCGACAACCCGAGAAGCCACGAAGCAGAGCTGCGCCGAGTTGGCGCGGCACCGCAAAGCCTGCTCGTGACGACACTCGAAATGCGTGGGCGCGCTGAGGTTGTTGGGCTTAGGCGTCGGCACTCGTTTGCTGGTCGGTGCGTGGTGCGTGCGTCGACATCGCCGTCGTGGTCGCCACTCGTTCGCTGAGTTAACCGCGCGCTACACCAACGTCCGCCGCGGCCGGGCTTAACCAACCGGGTGCGCGCCTCCGTCTACGCAGACGCCACAGGCGTGCTATGTTCGCCCCGCGGGGCAGATGGGCACCTCAAGCCGCGCGCGCGCTCACCGTGCCGCCCGAGGTGTCCGCCCGCCCTGCCCTGGCGCCCACGCTGTTGCCGCCGTGCCGTAGCAGCCCGGCTTCTACGCCGCTGTTGGATTCCGGCACCCGAGCGCGCAGGCGCCAGACGCTGCTCCTCGATTGACACACTGCACGGTACTACTGCAGCTTGCCTTGTATGGTTTCGCGCCTCTCAGCTGCCACATCGGATTTGGATGTGTATGCATCATGCATGCCGGTTTGTCGTGGTGTATACAATACGACGGATAATGACAAGTGGGGAGTTTATCGAAGGAGTCGTGCGTGCGACTACTCCCGTTGAGAAACAGAGGGAAAAAGATAGCTACTGCGATCAAACTCAAGTCAAAATCCACGCAAACCCACCCCCGACCCCTTGGAAAACCGAAGATTCCTCAGTAACATACTAACATCTCATCGAGGGAATCTTAACTAGTGCGGAATCACATGGACCAGATCCACCTAAGTTTCACAGGACCGATCTGCGCGCTTCCCTCCCCCCCAAAAAACAAAGGAAGCAAAAGCCAACGTCATTCTTTACAGAAGAAACTTCCTAACAAGGCTTCGATGAAGGAACAACGAGGAAACCGGAACGACTGAGCACAACACTGACTGACAAACGGGCCCTCTGAACTCGACCTACGCATTTTCAGACCCACATGTCAGTTGGTGCGACAATACCTCACAAGAAGAGCTGATTGTACGATTAGCAGGTGGCAACATGGTCAAATCCCATTGCAAACTTCAGACGCTGCTCTTGATCGTTCCTTCAACGCCTACGCAGGTACACCTCGTTTTCAAACTTTACAGATCAGCTCGCCGTTTAGGTCCGCACGCACACCGGTTATATATCCAGATCCAACCCTCCAAACGCACGGCAAGTCGCCAACCCGGCATCGTCTCTCTCTACACGCCAAAGCAGATTCTTCCTCCCTCCGGGCCAGGGAGATGGGCGGGTTCGATCTGCAGGTGAAGGAGAGGACCAAGGAGCTGAAGCACCTCAAGACCGTGGTGATGAGGGGCGTCAAGGTGGTCGGCGACTCGTGCAAGAAGGCGTGGAACAAGGTCAAGAGCATCAAGCGCTGATCGATCGAGACGTGTGTTGTCCGAGTTGATCCGATCTTGGTAGTCGTGTGCTTTTGGTTGCGATTGAAGTTTGTATTGTTGGGTTTGTATGAGGAAGTTTTTAATGTGAGATCGTCTGTCAGTATGGCTTATATATTACTTTTTTGTCCTCGATTAATTCTTCGTGCGTGTGCTATTCTTCTTCTTCCTCCTCCATCGGTGAGGTTTGTGGTGCTAGATCTGTTGTTGAGACATTCGATCCCTTCTTCCTTACTAGGCGATCGACATGCTAACTGGATATAAGACCGATATTGCAGAGAATTTACTTTGTTTCAAGAAATCATACTTCTTTTCGTAAGCCACAAACAAATTAAACGTAAACAAAACATTGAATGCAGAAACAAGCCGAAGTTATGAAATGAACAAACGTGATATCGCACCGCTGCACTACAACGGTAAGATGCGCATGCGTGCTGTTGAAGTGCTTGATGTTTTAAGATCAGACTTCAGATGGGCTAAAAAGGAAGACCATCGCTTCTATGCATACTACAGCGAGCCCGCAGCCGCCATGCAAATGGCACCGCGGTGGCACAGCCACAACGAATGCACCAGCTCTGACCGTGAATCCGTAGCATCAAAGTTAACCGGCTAGAGCGGGCGTATAGAAGATTTTCAATTGTTTTGGCTAAAGCACAATTTAAGAGAAAATATGAACTAACTAAAATTATTTCGCACAAGTCAAGACCTAAAGTCTTTAAGTTTTGCTATGGCACCACAAATCTAATTCTAGACAAGATAGAATTATAAAGTAGATCAATTAAATACTAGAAATACAAGTGCAGAAAATAAAAGCAAGAGAGATAAACCACACGAAGGATACGATAATTTTTCCTGTAGTCTCGAAGACTTGCCGATGTTCTCTAATCCACGTTAAGAAAGCTTGGACTAATCAAGCCGGCTCCCTGTGCAATCTTGAGTCTTTCCTCAATCCACTATGGTAGCTCCTTCCTGCTCTGAAAGGTAAGCTCTGACCTTTTGCAACTATGTCAGGTCTCCTCACACACTTCTTTGAAGAGATCACCGTACAAACACCTCTAAGCCATTCGGGTGTTGGCAACCATTAAGAGTAATAAGCCAATGATGTTTGCTTAAAGGCTTTCAAGTGCCATAATGATCAACTAGATGATGCAGTGCACTTAATAGTCTCAACAATCTCAAAATGAGGAAATGAAGAAAAATGAGTTGAAAACAGAGTGACAAGAGCTCAAATGTATTCAATGAGGTCCAAGAGTTTTTGCTTGCTGTTGGTGGGTGGTATTTATATCCTCCACCCACCAGGATGACCGTGGGGGTCAAAATCCCCAAAAATCAGAGGATACAATCCCCAAAAATCAGAGGATACAGTACTACCATCATGTAATGATTGGTACTGCCTATTATTCAATAGCTACTTAAGATTTATTAAATGCACATAAACTAGCTGTTAATACAAAAATTAGTAGTATCACACTCACAATGCTTGGTCATACCGATACTGTAGTAATACCGCACTCCAACTGCGGTAGTACTGATTTTTAGAGGAGAGAAAATGTACCTATAAAAATTATGTACCGTCAACTAAAGTGCGGTCACAGTACACTCCGATAGTACCGGACACCAGGTGTGATCATACCGCTGCAATACTACCGACGAACAACTGCGGTCATACCGATTTCCAAATGAAAATCAACGAGGGTTCTAAACTGAATTACCAAATGCATGTATAATCCATATTTGATCAAAATGACACAAGATTGACTTCAAGCTACAGATCCTATTTATAGTGCAATGTCTATTCCACAAATTCGGACTTTTTCAATCAAACGCCAAGACCGATAAAAGTTATAAAAGAGGTCCTTAGGCTAAAATGTACCTTTACTGAGCCATATAAATGCTTACTCATCTTTGTATACCCTTTCCATGATATCATCAAAACTTAGGACTAAATTGTCATTGGTACAAGTCCGTACGGTAAATTTAGAAGCACCTCCGGTCGGATACAGAGACCGCCGCGGGTGCGAAAGGACTTCAAAGTAACAACAACCTACACGCCAACTAGTGCAACATAGAGCCAGGGCACTTGAGACTTATTTTTCGACCTCTTGTCGCTTGTTTTCCTATAACGATAATGTACGGGGGCTGTGACTACCCCAGCTACTGCTTGCTAAAATAAAGTTAGGTCACTACTCGCTTCTCTTTTCTTTTTACTAGGGGTATCCCTGTTACCCCGTCTCCTATTGGAAAAAAAAAACTTGGCGTTTGAGACGGGGCTCTCAAGCGGAAGTTGGGTTTGGAGGGGAGGAGGCGATAACGTCGCCATTCCCCATGGAAAAAACTTGGCGATCGGAACGAAGCTCCTGAGTGGCACTTTGGTTGGGGGAGGCGAGAACGTCGTCGTCTCCCATCAACAGTAAACTTAGAAACACCTCTAGTCGGATACGGAGATCGCTACGGGTACGAAGGGACTTCAAAGTAACACAACTACCAAGTGGATTCAAGAGGAGTGTCTTAGGGTTACAAGAGTGGCCAACCCTCTTCCATTATAAAGGGGTCCTATTTATAGGGGAAGAGGGGAGGCCAGTGTAGTTATTTTGCCCTTAGGGTTTGGTCTACTCTTGAGGACATTCTAGTCATTTGCTCCGCGCAGCCCCGCCAAGTCCGAGATCCCAGGGTCAGTCTTGGACCCTTCCAGGGTCGATCTCACGTACTTTGCCTAGGGTTGACCCAAGGTTCTCCTAGGTTCGGTCTCATGTAATTCGTCTAGGGTTTGACCTAGAGTCTTCATAGGGCAGATCTCACGTACTTCATCTAGAGTTAGCCCAGGGTCCTCCTAAGGTCGATCTCGCATACTTCGCTCGGACTTAGCCCGAGACCCTCCTAAGGTCGATCTTGCGTACTTCGCCCGGGGTCAGCTTAAAGACTTTGCTCAGTGTAGACCTTCCATGGGCCTTAAGGTAGCGCTAAAACCCTCTCCCAACATTTTAATCATCTTAACAAATATATTAGTCCCTAAACATTATTATCATTAATTACCAAAATCATTTTTAGTGTGCTAGATACTTCAGTTCGAGCAAACCCAAAACGAAAAAGTTGCCTAGAGGAACACCCCTGGAACGAGCTTGAAAAATCTTGCAGCTCGTTGCACCAAACTGGCGCATATAGCATGTGAGACTGAAGAGGGAAGTTAGAATTCAAAAATATACAACTACAATAGCAGCATTTTACAAGCCAGCTCGGCAAACATTTTTGTAATAAACAGCACTACATTATGATAAGTTTGCTCGTTCTACAGTGTTCATGAAGGCCTATGAGGAATAACTGCAGGGAATTGAACTCTCCAGAAGCCCCGCCTACTGCAGAGGAGCATCAGGATCCAACCTTTTCTGGATTGCAGCTGCAGCCTGATAAAGAACAAGGTTGGCATAAGTTGTATGCATTTCCCCCTCTAATTACATTGCAGGGTTTCAAATTTAGAATGAAGGGCATACCTCAAAATTGCCCAACCTGTACTGGTACATCATTTCCTCTCGTAGACGGGCCTGCTCCTTCATTGCTTGAGCCTAAAATGGGGAGCAAAGCACAGTAGCTTAATTGACAGAACGAAAAATGACTTTTCATGTAACCCCATGCTAATGTTTGCATAACAATCTATTGCTAATAATATCACCAGAAAAATACTGTGCAGCCAATCAGGAACGACTTATCAGGAATCAAGTACAATTATAATCAAATAGGCATTCAACATCATGCACATAACAAACACATCTGGATTAAATAAACCTTAAAGTGCATCACCCCTGGGGACTATCAGAGTTATTGTATTGTATTATCATGAACACTAGTGTCAGAGCACAACGTTGTGGTGGTTGAGGTCATGGGTTCAGGCCCCCATTATCCTTATTTAACAATATCGTTTTTTTTCAAAAGAATGAGAAGGAACATAAACTGGTGCCACTTGGCATCAAGTAACCCTGTAAGTACAGGGTCCAAAGCAGATGCAACTACCTGATCTAAGGATCACTACACTTTCTTTCATGAAAGATTGAACACATCTAGGATACACTAAAAGATTTTAGATGTACACACCACACCAAAATTGGACAGCCTATGCTACAAAACTAGTTACACCCACAAAACAGATATCAACTACAAAGGGCATGCCTTCCTGTTCATAGAAGCAGCTGTGATGATAGTTTGATACGATAGAAAGGGCCATTGCAGATTACTTCCCATAATTTGTCAAAAGCCTAACAATATAATCCTTATCATTGTACTACTTATGACACTAAAATATCTATTAGAGGCCAAAGTTGCTTAACGCTGGATCATCATCTTAAAAAGAATTAAGACCAATTTATTTAGTGTGGAGAAAACAAGACACTACTGATGAGCATTCTTGTATTTAATGTAAGTTTAGAGGATAGGTCAACGAAAAATAAGAGTATGAGACCAAAAAAGGCTGCAATATTCTAACCATTCCAGTTTGCATGGAACGTTTTAGAGCTGTCACTTCTTCTTCCTTTCGTCGCTCACGTTCTCTGAGCAATTCTAGCCTGCATGACAATTTATTAAGAAAAGTTTTAGAAAACTAACATTAAAGACATAATAACTCCAAATCCAATCAATACATAAGTGTTTCGCAATTGTCTTTCTGTAGTACACGGAGACTGCATGCTGTAAGAAGATCACAAGTTGAAATAGCTCTCACTTGATTCTAAAAACAACGCTGTTACCCAAATGAGGTGGAACATAGGTCGGTTACTAGGTTATTACAAAAGGTCTATAAGTAGACTTCAGTAATTTACATTAACACCTTTCACGATGTCCCATGCTTTCATATTGCAGGTATGCATAAACTAAAAATAAGTATATGTCCACATACCGTCGCTGTTCCTCATCATTAAATACTGTACGTTCTGTTCCCATGGCACTCTTTAAGCCCTTCTTTTTCTCTTTTTCCATCATCCGGTGATGATAAGCATCTAAATCATAATATCTGATAAGATAACAAATGGAGGAAAAGCGTAAATTCACATGCTTAACTTACTAGCAAATCTGAATATATACAACAACAACAACATCAACAAAAGGAAAGAACAAAACATGCATTACTTTTTTGAAGGGAAGGTAGCCGTGTTGTGATCTTCCATGAATCTGAGATACAAGCAATGTATGTTAAACATCCTAGGAAAACGAACAATTCCAGAGTGATATTTTTTTCCTAAGTCCATCAGAAGCTCGTAGAATTCCTCAAGTAATTTCATGGCAGTACAAACTTACGCCTTAAACATTTGCTTCTCTTCCCAATTTGACAATGACTCCAAATTAACCTGTGGCCACATTACCAAGAAAACTAATTTTAACACACTGATCTCACAAACAAGTAAAACCGTAAACAAAATTGAGTAATAAGCTTTTGACAGATTGGTACAGAAGTAAATGCACAGTACCAATCAGGTAATAGATCGTCTAGTCTACTCTAAGTGACCCTGATCACAGAGCCAGAATGAGGAAAACTGGGCGGGCTTAACCAACATGCAACCCAACATGGTAATTTTTTTTTTTGGTTGAAGGAAACCAAACATAGCAATTGTAAAATATGAAGGAAAAAAAAGAAGAAAAGGAGATAGAACAAGTACTGTTTGGGTCGTTGAACTTTTTAAGTCAGGTCTATAACTTAAGCTCCAAATCTTCAAATCACTCCAATGATCAACTAACTTTATGACATTGAGTTTTTTGTTAAAGACAAAGAAATAAGCTCTGAATGTTCAAATGGCTGCAATTTACCCTATATATAATATTTTTACTAAAAGATGAACAATACGGACATAAGATAAATGGTTCCTTTGGAGCTAATTGATTGTATTTTCTTACTTAGCACCAATTCTATAAATACATTAGAATGACAGTTTCTTAGCTGAAGATACACCCTGTTAATCTGATTTTTTTTGTGTGTGTATAGATCCTCCATATTTCCTGAAAAGACAACATCTATAGAATGGTAAAAACAAATATACCTGCTTGACTTCTGACAACCATGCAGTGAACTCTGGCCGCTTGTTCCTACAAAACGCATGGTTTAACACATGTAAATGTAGTAGAAATACTACACTTTTGTATGTCATATGGTTTGTCTGGAGTCTAAACTCACCATCCAGTCACAGGGTTTCATCATTTAAATCAGTTAATGCCATCAATCAAAGATTTCAGATTGATCTATCTCCACTTTCTATGAGCATTGGCCATTGGATGGCACTTACTTATTTCAATTCACAAATTTCAGCATTACTACTGGTAAAACAACAAACAAGATCAATGTTGTTAGCTATTACCACATTTCAACCCCCTCTCGCATTATGGTTCCCTGCCAAGGAATTGCAATATGCCTTAAAACAGTGATCTCCGCGCTTACAGGATTAGGCAAACTACCATACTTCCCTTGAGCTAGCTAATCAGGATCAAGACATAGTGTTGCTTCCATATGCATTAGTTAGCTGTTTCACCGCACAAATACCAAAGTACGACTAAATAAATTCATAATTTTCGTATGTCTTGGCTAGTGAAACCCTAAAACTAAGAAATAGGATCCTCACCACATATCGACCTCACGGATGATGCCATACTTCCCCCACGAGTTGGTCACCGCAGCCTTCTTCCCCAAATCCTTCTTCTCATCCTTCCTCTTCCTCTTCTTCTCCTTCTTCCTTCTCTCCCTCTCCTTTTCTTTCTCCTTCCTCTTCCTCCTTTCCTTCTCCTTCCTCCTCCGTCTCCTCTCTTCCTCCTCCTTCCTCCTCCTCCGCCGTCTACTTCGCCTCTCTTCCTCTGACTCCAACTCGCTCTCCGACTCCGCGCTGGAACCCGAGTACGACGACTCGGACTCGGACTCCGACGACGAGCCCGAGCTCTCGCTGCGACTCGGGCGCCGCCGCCGCCGCTCCTTTTCCTTCCTCCGCCGCTTCCGCCGCTCGAATGAGTCCTCGCCGGAGCTCTCGCTCCCACCTTCCTCCTCCTCCTCACGCCTCTTCGACTTGCCGCGGTGGCCCCGGTCTCGGCTCCCCTTCGAACGCTCCTCCTCGTCCGCTTCTAGGGACTTGCTGCGGTTGCGCTTCGCCGCCGCCGCCGCCTCCTCGCCGGCACCATCTCGGACCGAGCCGTTCTGGTCCTTGGCCATGCTACTCTCCTATCGCCTAGGGTTTCGCGTTGCGAAGACGAGATGGGATTGCGGAGGCGAGGTGGCGAACGCGAAACGAATCGGCTCAAGTTGCTAGTGTTGATGGCCAGGGACTGCGAGGACGAGATATCTGTCCATTCATTGTCACTTGATAAAATATTTTATGATATTTCACTGATATATGAGATTAGAATTCGCATAGATGTATATGAGGCTATAAAAAAAACTACCCATATAAATGAAAAATAGGGTAAATTATCGATTATCCGCCTATATAAGGCTGTAAAAAAACTACTCGTGAATTCAGCTCATTCTAGCTTTGATTTGATTTAAGATCGAATCGAATTTTAAATGGATCAAACACAAGTTTGATGTCAAGCTTGAGAGCTTCACTGAACTGAGTTTGAATAGTTCGCGAGTCTCGATTCGATCTTAAATTGTGATATATATTAACTTTTACCGAATTTACTCGAGCTTAAACTTTTCTTATTATTAAAATTTTGTGTATGTTTGAATTATTTTAACGGTTATCGAGCTTACTCGAGCCGAGCTCGAACTCGAACTTTTCTTATTATTGAAAATTAGTAAATAATAAATTATTTTAATTGTTATCGAGCTTTAACGAGCCAAGCTCGAGTTTAGACCGAATCGAGCTCAAACCCAGGTCCAAACATGGACCCTAATTTAAACTCACTTGAGTTTCTACCGAGCTCGAGCCTGAAAGGCCAAACTTGCTCAAGCTTGGCTCATTTACTGCCCTATAGCCCATTAGCCCTGGTAGTAAGCACCTATTTATTAGTAAATTGCGCTACATGTGCATGTAAGGTAGATATATCTAGATTAATAAAAAATAAAAATGTGTATTTAGATTAATAAACTTGTTAAATCATGCAAAGGGGTTCGAAAAGAGGTTTTTTTAATGTTGACAAGGTATCTATGTAGTACTAATGCTTAGTGGCGTTGATGTGGGCATCGACATGAGAAGGTGAATGCCTCTGTCTCCACCCCGCCAGCTATACCCATCTGTGTGTCCATCAACTCTATCCCAAAACGTTGAAAAGTATTTTGGTTTTGATTGAGAAGGAAGTATGTATATGAAGCTGATGCAGCTGTTAGTAGATATAGATGAAAACCCAACAAAGAAGAAGGCGACAGGGATGTCCACGTGCTCCAGATCGTGTCACCCACGGCTGACTACTTCTTGCAATCCCTGTTCGAGGAACACGTGAAGTGGCACCCCCCTCCTTTATTGATGTCATCTCCTACTGTTGTCATGCCTCCTCACGGATCATGCTACTCATATTTCTTGATAAGAGGACGCGGCCTGAAACTTAAAGTAGTTGTCAATGCATAGAACTAGGTTGCCTACTATCGAACTTACAAGAATAAAAAAGAGAAACACTAATCACTAATAGATTTTTTTAATGTGGCCAAAGAGTATTTACAAGAGTATGACAATGAATGTGAATGATTTTGTTATGTTGTTATAAGTGCGTAGACCTTTCTATTTATACAAATCTAAATAGTGACAATTAATATTTGAATATGTGCCTCTTGTCTTCACATGCAAGTCTTTTTAGTGTATTTAAACATTGAGTCTTTTGTCAAACATGTTAACTGCTTTGACATGTTAAATTAAACACCCACATGAAAAAATCATATCAATTCTGACTAGTTAATACTAGCTTGAGAAAGTGATCGGTTATTGGTCATATTGACCATAGCTAGTCGTCGTTTGGGGTAACCGATTTTTGACTAGTTATATTTATTAAAGAGGGGGTTTCCTCTTTTATGTACTCGACAAGATATTTAGTGGACCCTAACAATATGGGTCTAGATAAGGAGTTTTATTTTGATTTTTGTTGACCGAATATATTGACATGGTCAAGAATTCTTATCAACGGTCAACTGGGGTTCGACGAAAAAAGTAAGAATAGAGTATGTAAATGATGGAGAAAAAAAGTAGATGAAAAGAGAGAAAGAAGTAGAAGAGTTGCCAATGCCATATAAGTATTAGCACTGTATAGATGTCTTGCGAACCTTGTAAAAGCTCACCTGAACCTCGTTTGTACGATTTAACAAACTTATTGATCCAAATACGCGATTTTACACACTATATGTACCTACCATATAAGTCTAAATAACTATGGTGTAATTTACTCACCTATTTTCCACCAACTCCACTGACACATGGGCCAGTATCTCTATGACAGGTGGGCCGGTAAACGCCTTGTACTGTTACTCACGGCCCCGTCTCCCTCCTCCTCACCGGCGCGTAGCAAAGTCACAGCGTGACTTTGCTTCGTAAAATCGCTCCATCACGCGATCAACGGCCTAGCATTTTTTGTTTTTTTTATTTCTAATTTTTAGTTTTTTTAGTTTTATCTTTTTCTAATTTTTTTTCTTATATATATATTTTTTATATTATCTGTGTTAAAATAACCTATTTTTTAAAAAAATAGGTTATTTTAACACAGATAATATAAAGAAATATATAAAAAAGAAAAAATTAGAAAAAGATAAAAACTAAAAAAACTAAAAATAAAAAAATACTAGATTAATCTGGACCGTTTATCACCAGATGGACGGTGACTTTGCTTCGTAAAGTCAGAATCCCGTTCGCCTCCTCACGGCCCCGTCTCCCTCTCGTAGTCCCATACTCCTACCTCGCCGCCCGATCCAATCTGACGCGCCGGCGGCCGCCTGCCCGCCCTCCTCCAGCGTCGCCGATCCGACGCACCGCAGCCGCCGATTTCTTCCATTCACCCGCCCTAGCAGCTCACGAACGCAGGATCCGCACATCTCGCCGGCTCGCGGACCAACACACGCGGATCTGATCGCAGGAGGCCATAGCTGCTACCGCCTTCGCGATGTCGAGGGTTCGGGACAGGACGGAGGACTTCAAGGAGGCCGTCCGCGTCGCCGCGCTCGCCCATGGCTACACGGAGGTGAGCTCCATGCCAAACTTGACACCGCGCAAACCTGCGCCTTCTCTCCTCTGCGCTGGAAGCTATCAGAGTTATCGCCTCAAAAATAATGTATCTATTTATGCGCCGTTTGTTGATTTCTTTTTTGCAGTCTCAATTGGCCGCGCTCATGTCATCTTTCATCATCCGGAAGCCGTCGCCCAAATCACCATTTACAAATGCAGCGATCAAGACGGTAGAAGTCTAGTGTTTCTGTACTCCTGTCTTGGGTGCGGGGGGTTGCTAGTCTAATTGCTGGGTTGTGTCGGTGTAGCTTGAGAGTATCAGGGAACTCGAGAGGTTTATAGTGAAGCATAGGAAGGACTATGTGGACTTGCGTCGCACCACGGAGCAAGAGAGGGACAACATTGAGCATGAAGTAAGTTGCACCCCGTCTCTGCGATCGTGTGCTGATTTGCCTTTTCTTTTTGTATGAGGATGCTTGTAAGTAATCTAAACTAATCTAGTTACTAGGATAATTGTGTTGAGACATAGTTTGCAACATGGTGTTTTTTTAGTTCAAAATTTGAGATTGAGGTTTGTTTTACATTGCATTAGTTCTGTAGAACGCTTCCTGATGATGTATCATAGTGTCATCCTTTTGTATTGAGATAGTTCTTTCTCAGTTCTTCCTTGATAGTTGTAGAAGTCTAGGATTAAAATTGTTAAAGAGCACAGGAAAGAATAATTATTTATCCTCTTTGTTGCACACCTGTAAATACATTCAGTTTGTATTGGTTGTGCATCTTTCTCTTGTTGCTATTAATCTATATTTGGATATAGCAACGAAGAATATTCCTGTTGTATTGTATCGACTATTGAGTTGACAACATATATTCATACAGGTATAGAATGTGTGAATTCTTGTAAACTTAGGCTATTGCTCAAGTTGTTTTATCAATTTCGTATCTGTGTCTAATTACTGGAAGTATGTTAGGTTGGTGTTTTTGTAAAAGCATGCAAGGAACAGATAGATATCCTCAAGAACAAGATCCATGAAGAAGAGAAGACTGGAAGTGCGAAGACATGGCTTGGCACAAGGGATGAGAGTTCCCGGTTGGACTTGATAGCTCACCTGCATGGTGTGGTATGACATTATCCTTGCCATGGATCAACTACTGCCAATTATTAACGCTGGAACACTGCAGTGCTCTGATATTACTGTTTTTGTGTGTATGTGTGAACGTACTTTGTAGTAGTGAATTCTCACTGTCATGGTTGTGTGTTTTCACCCTTTATATCAGTGCAGATCGTTCTCAAAAATCAAAATGATGTTGTAAGGTCTGTTGGATTAGTTTAGTATTTAAGGGAGAATATGATATCACAAAAGGTAGAAGAATAATAAATTTTCGAGTGGAAATGGCAATTTCACTTGCTACAAAAAACATACAGAATAATGCTATTGTTCTCCTTTTCTCTCTGTTTTGGTGAAGTTGCACATATATTTGCTTCTGCTTTCTCCGTCATTACAGAAGTTCCAGGCATTCTTTGTACATTTAATACTGAGCATATATCTGTATTTTTTTTCAGTGGATTGGACTAAGTGATTCCTCAGGGATACTTGATATACTTACAATGAGCAATGATTTCCTTTTACAATAGCTGAGGTGTTAAATAGACAGATCAAAGTGAACAAGTATCACCCTATTTGGGTTTCATTCCATGAAAGGGTGGCTTTTTTTGCGTTGGCTCGCCGAGCCTAGCACAACCCTCCTCCTTTTTTCTAGCTTAGGTCAGACTATGTAAAAAACTACACAGACGGAGTTAAAAAGTATTATCCTATTCCTGTCAAGAATAATATAGGTCCAACGTTTATTTTGTAGGTGTTTAATCAGATGTACACTATGCCTAGTTGGTAGCAGGATATCCATACCTTCATTGGTTTGATATCATTAGGTGGGGGAAAAAATTATGATGCATAATTTTTAGAGGTCAGATTGTCCAGTCAAAACAGGTGAATTTGAACAATATATAAAAAATTTCTAGTGCAGAGCTGCATCAAGTAAGCATCATGTAGGCAAATGCATGGCTGTGTTCTTCTTACTAGTTACTAGCATTTTGTCTATTGTAGTAACAATTAAGCAATATTTTCTGAACTATCCTCTTTGCAAATATTTTTATGTATTTTCTTATGATCAGTGCCAATAAACTCTGTGTTGTTCGTATGTTTACCAGGTTTTGATTTTGAGTGAGCGTCTCCACTCAGTAACTGCACAATTTGATCGCCTTCGGTCCATGCGTTTTCAAGATGCTATTAATAGAGCAATGCCAAGAAAGAAGATTCAGAAGAAACCAGAGATAAAACCTGCTGAACCATCCAAGTCAAATCTTGTATTGAAATCTGATGTATCAAAGGTTGGAGATCAGGAGGTATCTCCTGCACCTATAAGAGTTCAAGAACAACTCTTGGATGATGAAACACAAGCTCTCCAGGTAATATTTTGATGGGGATGTGTATTACGCATTAGTGAAACCCTGGTTATTTTTCTGGAAGTCTGGAATTATCATGCATAATTAAATTATTTGCAACATGTAACTCTTGGCTCAGGTGGAGTTGACAAATCTTCTTGATGCTGTCCAAGAAACGGAGACAAAGATGATAGAGATGTCGGCACTTAATCATCTTATGTCAACACATGTTCTACAACAAGCTCAACAGATTCAATATTTATATGACCAGGTAGGAGATCTGTTTTAAGTATTTATTATTTCGTATCGTATGTAGCAGAGGCTGTAGATTGTGTTTTCTGTTGTGAACATAAACATACAGATTCAACCAAAAAACAGATAACAGCATTTGGACGTACACCTTTTGTTTATGTCCATGTAAGAGCTACATGATAATGTGTAGATCATTTGTTATCAACCACTGAACGTTCATCAGGATCCATGCAACAAGCATTTCCCTTTTTGATAATATATCAGCTCTAGGAATTTAGATATAAGATCTTTACTTGGTGACCTTTATTTGAAAGAACAGAGACTTGATTTGAGAAACTGTAAACGACTAGCGATAATTTTTCGGTCACATGTCTTTTATCAATGTGTGCTCTGTTCTTACAGCACATCTTCTGCATTTTCGCAGGCGGTTGAAGCTACGAACAATGTGGAGCTTGGGAACAAGGAGCTGTCCCAGGCGATCCAGCGCAACAGCAGCAGTAGAACCTTTCTCCTGCTTTTCTTATTTGTTCTTACCTTCTCCGTTCTTTTTCTTGACTGGTACAACAACTGAATTAGCACATGTAAACGTTGAACTTTCGATTGTGCAAATGGGTCGAGCTATCAATGCCGCCTCGTCTCTTCAGTCTGGGCTTTCTACCATTCCTCATGCACGTTAGTCACTGTACTCCCTATCTGTAACTTCTGAGATCTGTCATTGCTGCAAATATAATCTGTGCCCCGCCGAGCACATCGAAGGTGGCATGTACTATTGTGCTACCGCCCTTTCACCGAACATACCAACAGTACTGTTTGCCCGGAACTGAGCTGCACGAAGCACAAGGCTTCGAGCGCCCATGCTTCGATGTGTACATGGACAAAATGCAGCGGGGCAAGCGCTTTTAATAACCCATACAATAAACTATGATAGATGCTACTACTAAATACCTACAGAATTTTACGTGACATACGTCTGATCATGGGATCTCACCAGTGGGGTCTGCCATGCAAAACTACAATGTGCGTTTTGAGATGTACTGTGAAATGCGACCAAAGGGACAGGTTACCAATCAGAAATAATTCTGGGTTTTATATACAGAGTTTGCAAGAAGGGCAAGATTTGTGAACATACGAACCAGACACCCCCTAATAAAGCTCTATGACAAACCAATGCTGTGCACATTGAGAAGCAGCACGTAGCATCGCATGTCACTGACAGATGCAGGCAAGCCAAACAGGCCACCCATATAGTTCAGGTAGTCGAGATAACGCAACAGTTCCTGACATTGGGACGAGAAGAATGAAATCTGCATTTCACCTCCATGTCTCGTCATATTACAACTCTATATCAGCATGCTTCAGGCACATGCTTATCGATTCAGACTCTTAGAAGCGTTGACCATTACCCTCTCTTCTATATGCGTAATCCATTAGTATCTCGCATTTCCATATCTACAAAAAGGTATATAGCGCTTCTTGCTTCAGAACAAGAGCAGGCACAGCACCACGAACACGAAGAGGAAGAAACAGATCTGGTGCAGGGACCTCTCCACCTCCATCTGCTGCCTCCTCAGTCTGGGGCTCACGTTGTGCGCCGCAACATAGTAGGGGCTTGTGTGGTACATGCTCGGTGGCAGCTGGCCGCGGAATGCCCATGGAAGCACCGCCACTGCCATCCCTCCAAGCACCCCTCCAGCCGTCGAGTGGATCAGGCCCCGTCCCATTGGTGATGGAGGGTAGAGGAGATCGAATTCAGTGGCACCGTGATGGTGGTGTGCATGCCGCAATGGCCGGAGAGGAGGGCTGGGTTCCATGTTCTGGTGGTACCGGTCATTGATGTTGCTTTGTGTGTTCTGCTCAACAGTCTCCCGGTGCACGGTTGGCCTGTGCGGAATGGCCATACCATTCAGTGATTTCTTGGAGCTCCCACCGCGGCCATATAGTGGCACAAGGTTGTCCACGGAGAGTGTTGCCTTGCACACAGGGCACTGCCGCCTTGCTGCACTGCTGTTGTCACCAGCAGCTGATTCCACCGCTGGGCGCAGCCACTCGTAGATGCAAGGCCAGCAGTAGAGATGGCCACAGAGGGTAACCACTGGGTCTGCAGCAAAATCGAGGCAGATGTTGCAGTCAAAACAGCCACTTCCAGCGGTTGCAGATATCTCCCCGCTGATTTTCTTCATTGGCTTATCGTCAGACACGGAAGGCTGGTTATTGACGGCAGCCATGCACATGTGATCCATTCTTCCACCTTCCATGGCAATCAGGATGCTACCTCTCGCAAACTGTTCTGGTTCAACTACTCACGGTACTGCAATTCAAGAAAACAAAAGGAGAGGTCAGTAGCCCAGTAGGAATACATGTAACTGAAAAAAATTATGTGAAGCAACACATGGAAGGATCCCATTGCGCTAATCGTGGAGCAGCCAAGGCGTTTAAAACGTTCATAAGGTGTGAACACCTACCTAACTGTGTTGAAGGACTAGAGAAACACCAGGAAATGAGATTGGAAGGAACAGAGCAAGCCACATGGCTACATATCTGTAGTACTTAATATAGATGCTGAACTCTGAGACAGAGGTAGGGTGTACAAACACAACTGTTAAAACTAAAGAGTGTTCCAGGCAGCAGGCAGCTTTCAGGCCCACACCACATCATGCTGTCCTGGGAAGTCTATCCATATACATTTAACAAGTGTGATAAGTGGAGCAATTGTAAGGTAAAGCTCCAAAATTCCATGTTATATGCCAGAAGAATAACTTATCACTTCACATTATCCTAGTTAGCGAGCAACAGGCACATTATGGAAGAATACATCATCTTTCCTAGCAGGCTGAGTCAGCAGTCATGGATTCTCCGATTTTTTACTACTAGGGACTACATCTGCTGCACTTTGTTTTTATCCCCTTTGTTATTCTTATCCTCAAGCTAGTTTGCGTGTCACTGACATGTCATCCAAGAATCTATCTATCAGGATACTTGGGAAACTTGAATCAGCAAGGAAATGAAACCACTAGCTTATGTCCAAGGTATGCAACGCCACAATATTTTGACTCCAGGATTTGGCCCCATGTTCAAGGGAAGAACCATCACTGCCAGCTTGAATTACCTTGGGAAGAAAAGGAATAGAATACAGTTTGCATTCTATAATATGCAGCTGCAGTTTGAAAACTGGAGCTTGGACAAAGCTGGCAGGTCCTGACTAGATTAACGCTGATCCTTGGTAATTCAATATTCGGGTAAGCAGCTATCAAAAAGACCAAACGAGCAGACTTGACTAAACAAAGAATAGTATTGACATGTTAATCTTTGTGTGGTTGTGGAGCTCCTTCCACAAGGGAATCGTTGAAAAACAACAATGGGTGGGGATAGTGATGTGGACCGCAACAATGATGGATTGGCTAAAGCACTTGGCATATTCAATGGAACCAAACACGCCGAAAAGATCATCATTAACATATCTAGTGATCAACAAAAACAATAATAACCGAGATAATGGCGCCTACTGTATTAGGATCGGGAAACAATGAATTATTTGCTCAAAGAAAATTTCTTAATCACTCTGACGACCCCATATGTACCAATATTAATAGTGAACTTCAGCAGGTCTTCCCCAAATTCAAACGCCTCCTTGGTTACATCAAGTACATCAGATGAAACTCAAAAGCACATCAATTTCCTACATTAAAGTTTAGGTTTGTAGACCTTCAGAAAGAAACAAGTAACCCAGGCACACAGATCTGCTAAGTTTGATTGTAGCTGCCACTACAATCATGCACACTATGAATTAATGTTGAGGGGATACAGTGTAATCTATCATCAGAAACCATATTTTTAGAGTTTAAGCACATTTTGATGATAGTTTGATCTGATCCAGGTATGCCGGTGTATCAGCTGTTCTTATTCTCTCGTAAGTCATAACCCCTCCACATCCATGAGATCTCAGGATTTGCTGTGCATTTTACTATATGTACCAAGCTAAGCATCATAAAGTTTTCCCTCTAATCTATGATACACAACATACGTTTCATTACTTTTGCAAGGGAGAGAGCAAGCATTTCTTAATACACAAACACAATTTGACAATTCAAATGGGTATTGAGCATTGTACTAAACATAGCTACAAGAACAATTTCTTCCAGCAAGGTATTAGATTCTATCACCAACTTCAAATGCAAAATAAAAGCAAGTTCATACCCCCAAGAATCTGACTTCCGCAGTCAAAGAACTCCTTGAGGAATGCAAATGAAGATCAGACACAACATGGAGAAGCAGACATCACGTTCCCGGAATCAAAGAGGGGAAAAACGAGTTTAGCACAGCACAGCAGATTTCCCAAGCACAGGAATGGGGGTTGGATTGCACCCTTAAAATCCCAAATCCAATAACAAAGGAAATGGACAATATGCCTCCTTTCGTACAGAAAATGGCATTAACGCGCCGAATTTAACGAATTAAAGAAAAGAAACGGCCACCCACAGAGCTACCAACGATCGCCTCCTGATCCTGGAGGACAAGGCATTTCCCCCCAACATAAACCAGATCGTGCCAAGAGCAGCAGCAGCAAGGCAAAACACAAGACTTTCGGAGCTAACCCAAGCGCAACTACCAAGAATGCATCGACCCCCAGGTGACATACAACGGTGCTAAAATCGAACAGAGAACGCAATGTACTGAAGATTCACATGAACAGAAACAGAAAAACAAAAGGAGGTTTATTTGGCTGACCTGAGAAGGAATCCAATCGGCGACGGCGCGACGCTGCTCTTGGTTCTTGCCTTCCAAGGCTCGGGCGAGGGGAGGAAGAGGCGACGAACAAGTGGAGATGGGGTGGGGAATCAGGAGACTGCAAATGCTATATATCGCCGCGGGCGAGCGAGATAAGGGGGGATGCGATGAGGCGCCGGATGACGCGTCGGCGTCACCTGCGGACGGGGCGAAAGAGACAGCGACTCGGCGGGGCATTCGGACCGTCCGATCTAGCATCGGACGGCTGGAATCGTGCTGGGTGGGTCCGGCCGATCCACGCCGTCGGTCACCCCGATCGGACGGCTCCGGGGATTTCCCACGTTGCTCTCGGTGGGAAGCTTCCCGTTGAATTTTTATGCGGGATACGGGGGGCGAGGCGGCGGCTTTGGCACGCGACTGAAAAGGATATCGTTTCGGGATTCTCTGCGCACTCGATAAAGCTGGGATTTTTTTGTGGTTTTTATTTATTTGCCCTTCGTGAAGAGCGAGAAAAAATTTTCTCCATGTGCCCTGCTCGAAGCCTCGAACTTCAAAATCAACAAATCGGAAAATGAAATGTTAGTGGCAACCAGAAAATGATTTCTCTGAGATTTAACCAATGTAAGACATTACTTTCATCATATGCACAGATCTCGAGAGAAATGGGTACAGGGGATGGTCGTGGTGCTAGCATGTTGGGCTTCGATTTTCCCCTTTGTTGTGCCCATCTCCCTGTCTTCCGAAGATGTATTAAGGTCCCGCTCAGTTGGGTTTATGGCTGAAGGTTTTTACTTTTTTTTCACTGTAGTAGCTGAAAGAAGCACTGTAACGGCTAAAAGAAGGTAATGAGAGTTGAAATAGGATGAACGAATAGTGTGCATTAAATAATGAAGTTCACAATGGCATTTTTGTCTTTCAGGAAGCGCACGGTTGGCAATTACAAAACATGGTAATGTACGACTATGCGTAATACTTAGGAGTGCTCAAAGCGGTTCATTCCTTATCTTTGCGATTGAGGCGCCCCGCAGGTTCACAAAAAGAGGGCCAATGCTTCCTTAGAACAAACTTCCCTACATGACTGTAGTCCGTAAGCTGCAACAAGCGTGTCGTGAAGTGCCTCGAAAACAATGGGCCTCATTTTAAAAATGTTGCGGCAACGCTTCTCATGGGCAAGTTGTTGGGAAACCTACTACCGACCAGTCACGACCGGCACTCTTGGGACAGGCAAGCTGACGTCGTCGACGGCGGCGTAAAACATGGCAAGGGCCACGGCTGGGATGAACAATGGCCACCCATTGCCTACGCTCTGCATTTGATTATTAAGATCTTGTATGCCACTGTGAGCTTCTCTCTATGAGTATGTCTCCTCAGAACTATTGCTTTCTGCCATCACTGCAAAACCAAGAGATGGCAGCATACATGTTACATGAACTGAACGACACAGCAGCATGCATACTCATACACATCAATGGAAAATATTGACGACAGCATGCATACTCGTACACAGCAATGGAAAAGAGACGGCACTCATACACAACAATGGAAAATATTGACAGCAGCATGCATACTCGTACACATCAATAGAAAAGAGACGACACTCATACACAGCAATGGCAAACTAAACGAACTGAAATGTGAAATGTGTACAACACAGATGACACAAGTAAATACCAAATGCAACAACAAATATTACGAAAGTCTGGTGCACACTCAGCTCACTGGTAATGAACTAAACGAACTGCAGTGAACGAACTGAACGACACGCACTGGCAACAAACTGAAGTAAACGAACTAATGACACCCTCTCCTCACAGGTCTTCTCTCCTCTCCCATGTACGCCTGATCCAATCGAGTCGACCCTCATTGGTTTCCATTGATAGGAAGCTATCGCGACACTCTCCTTTCATGAAAAGCTGGGAGGCATAGTAGTACTCGTTGCTTCCTTCGGCAGCCCCCCGCTTCTTTCACCATCTTCATCAGTCTCAACAAGTTTCCCTGGTGGAATGCAGCTTAGGGGATGTCACACTCGAGCCGGAGCCCCGATTGGACGGCATGAGACTCTTCTCACATAGGTCCACCAGTCGATTCAGCTGGACTTCACGGTCGACGTGCTTCCCTGGCTGACTGCTACTCGGGTACGCCGGTTGCTCCTAGACGAGCCCGCCATTGGACCGCTGCCAATGGTCTGCATTGGGGTATGCATACTGCCGTCATCTCCTCCTTGGCTTTCTATGAGGTCCTCGGTGTCCAGGTCGATGTCGTCCACACCCTGGCATGAACGCACACTCGCTCGTGGTGGTGGTGTTGCCGAAGATGACTTCCAGCAGGTCCTCGTTGCGAGCAACTATGGCCCTGAATTTTCTCATCCTTGACTTTCCCTGCAATGGCACGATGTTACATCACTCCTTCATTGTGGCTTTGTGCACGACAGAAGTAATACAAAGAGCAGTGCACTTGCCAATCATAACTTACTCCATCGGTAGCACCCGTCGGATCAATCTTTTTTGGCAACGGGGAGCGCGAGAGGAAAGAAAGGAGAAGAACATATCACTCATCAACTCCATATTTTAAGTAATTGAGATAAAATCACTAGTAAGCGCAAGCAAACAAGCGCGTACACACACAAGATTTCAATCCGAAAGGTTTTAAGAACACAATCTTACACAAATACACTTAACAGAGGAAGATAGCCTCTGAGGTGGAGCTGTCGCGGGGGGTACGGGGTAGAGATGGCAACGGACACAAATCCGCTGGGTTTTGTTATCCCAAATCCGTGCCTATGAAAGTTGGACGTGCCCGCTAAAAAACTCATGCTCGTGACGGGTGTAGATTTTTGTCCAGACCCATGCCTACTCGGGTGCGGTACCTCTGGTCACCGTGTTCGACAATATTGTCTTGATTGCAGACAGTGCATTGCTTAGCAAGTCAATAATAACTTTAATTTATATGCTACTATGCATAAAACAAGCAACGACAAATCCACAATACACATCACTAGTTCACTCCATCAATTCTCAGTTCATAGTTCACTGGCATAGCATATCATTACAAGTTCACAGTTCACAACCCAGTTAAAACCAAAAGGAGAGACATCAACTGCTCCTTGTACTTGACTAATGGGCTATGGGCTGTGCTGGTTTGCCTGGGAGGCTGGGAGCTTAGGTTTATAACTACTATGGATCGGGTTTATATTACCTATGGATTTACGGGTTTAGGTACTATAGGAACGTATCCGAACCCGGTAGACCCGATGGGTTGGACTTTTTGCCCATTAAAAGACCTATGAGTTAGGAAATTAACTCAGATCCATACTCTAATAAAGTAAAAACCTATCGGATATCAGATTTCAGATACCCATTGTCATCTCAGTACGAGGACTCCCGACCCTAGGCCTGATCGCCCAACCAACCTCCGGCTTCCACAAGCCAATGTGCCAAACGGACAGAAAGCAAAAGCAGAACCGACGAGTGAAAACCCGGATGGCCACCTCCTTCCCGTTCAGCCGCACGAAGCCGCCCGCCTGCTGCGTGTGCGTGCGCGATGCGAGGCCGGTAAAGGCACGGTGCGAACACGTCACTCCATCCGCAAGCTGCAACTTGTTTCCCAGTGGTCAAACGGCCTCGGTGCCAGTTCCACGCAGCCCCACGGTCCTCGGGAGTCGGGCCCCTCCCATGCCCACAGCCGGAGCACACTGACACACAGACGGGACGGCAATATCACCACCATCAGATCCATACGGAAAACGGTGCACGTACGCTGTACAGATGCGCGCGTTTAACGGGAAACCAAAAGGCCGCGCCAGCTTGCTCTGCACCATCGGATCGCTTCTCCCGGGGACCAGTCCGCGCGGTTGTTGGGTCACCGGTCACTTGTTTAATCTCGGCGATCGATACGGTCGCGTACCATCCCCATTCCCATGCCGCGGCAGGAAACGATAAGGCACAGCGGCAGAGCGGTTGGCGCGTGTCTGGTCGCCCGTCGCGGCAGTAAGATACAGGGCCGTGTGGTGGCATTATGCAAAGACAATGCACGCACGAGGCGCCCGTTTGTTCGCACGAGTAATGATTGGGCCCGGTAGGCGCGGGCGCGTCGCGATCTGCCGCTCTCCGGTCACACCGACGCCGACGAGGGACACCGGCTCGCGGTGGTAGAGTCGAGGCAGCTGGTCTAACGTCGAAATGGCCTGGCCGATGGCGCACGCGTGGCGTCGGCGCACGCACGTTTAACACCAGCAGGAGCGGAGGTTTACAATTATTGAGAAACTGTAGACTGTAGTATGCTAGTGTGTGAGCTACTGGTGGGTTCGGTGGTAACCGGTAACAGCTAGGACGACGGGACCGCTGCATTGAATCTGACACATGCGTCCATCGAAGGTACAGATCGCCCACTGTTTACGGCAGGAGACCGTGGATTGGTCGTTGTTCCTGCCGCTGTTTACTGCAGGCTCGAGGACATGATCGAAAGAAACAGAGAGAGAGAGGGGAGAAACCGCGAACTATGCATGGCCCGATGTACAACATCTGTCCCGTTCTGGATGCAATGCAATTACGATGTAGGGTTCATAACCTCTTCAGAGCTTCAAGCCCTTGGGTATTTTTTTTCGATTAATGAAAATCTGATCAAGTTTTTGTTTCCTCTGAAAAATCAGTGCATCTGCACCTTACCTCAGCGATCTTACATCCATGAGAATCGAATGAATGCGGAATTGTGCTCACGAACAAGGTCTAGATCTTTAGCGCAGGTAGATCATAGAGGGCATGTGGGAAATGATCACATGAAATGGTGGAAATTGCAGCAATACAGAATATGATTTTTAAAACAGTCACGTCATACATATCTACAGCCCAAAAGAATGGAAAAATGGCACCAGGCTCCCTTGCGACTTTCATCATAAAGAGTTCCTTATCCTCGAATTCCATTTATTGGATGCTACAGAAAGGCAGTTCCCAATACTATCCAGACGCAGGTATAGAAAGATTGTGCGTATGACTTCTAGTCTTCGATGATCTGAACTTGGGACGTGGAATGCTAACTACGTCGAAGAGGTCCATTCGGAATTTTACCTCTCAACAATTTTCTCGATGCATGTGATCAGCGTACTCTCAGGCACAGCTCCAATCACCGAATCTTTTTTCTCGCCATTCTTGAATATCACCATGGTTGGGATGCTCCGGACGCCATACTGGCTTGCTATGTCTTGATTCTCATCAGTGTTGAGCTTGTAGCATTTCAGCTTTCCTCCATACTCCTTTGAGAGCTTGCCAACAACTGGATCTATCATTTTGCATGGTCCGCACCATGAAGCCCAGAACTCAACAAGGACAGGAAGCTCACTCTCCATGACAAGTGATTGCCATGTTGACTTAGTCACATCCGGAACTACAAATGGACAGTACACAATGAACAGTTGAGAACACATCAATGGATGCAAATATTGATATAATGTTAGAAAAAACAAAAGAATCAACTAAGCTTTATGAGCTCCCCAAATAAAATGTCGACGCCATGTAGCTTGTAAAAACACACACAAATCTAATCGAGAAAATCGTTACTATGCCATGAAACATAGAATGATCAAACTCCAGTATGGAGAAGCAACATTACTATTTTACTACTACACTACTGATACTGTTTGTATGCCACAGCCACTGTGTTCCTGTCCAAAGATCCTACAATCCTACAAAAGCAATTTTGACCCGCTCAGTTCGGCTTATATAAGTTGACTTATAACTTTTTTGCATTGTAGCTAGCTTATTTTGTACTGTAATCGGTGGTAGCTTTTTTGACGTAATTCAATTTAAAAAATAAAAAAACAGGTTAGCACATCACAGTTAATACAAACGAATACGAAAAAAAGGCAAAAAAGCCCCCTAAAAAACTAAAAAGTCAAAAAACAATAAAATTAAGAAATAGTAAACTAGAAGCCAAAAATCATAGACTGAAACCAACCTTCAAATGAGGTCAGACAAATACCATACAGACTGGGAAGTCTGTTCGCATAAGATCTGTAGAACCTCTTTTACTGGTTCAAAAGATCTTCAGCATCAGAAGGCACATAGCATTTGCATGTCAGATAATGATTTAGGCCAACTAGTTTTTCATTATTAACTGACAATGCTTCATGAATGTCATGCAAACAAGTCTTGCTTTTAAGTGTCTTTACTGTGCTTTGCATTAGATGTCAGAGACTTCAAATTTCCACACACGTGCACTGAACCACGAGTCTACAACCATGGCATATCTTCACAATGGTGTGATAGTGCCTTGAATACATGAGGGCACTCCCAATGCACGTTAGTTGTTTCCATTAAGTGTCATGTAGGATCAAATCTGATGTAGAAGGAGAATTAAAGAAGAGAGAGATTAAAGCTGTCTCATGCAAGATACAACCCATTTAAGAAAACCACGAAAGTTAAGAGGATGGGGATTGGAAGGAAGGAGAGAGAGAGGAGATGGGATACCTCAAAAGAGAAGAAATTAATTGAGTGGGATAGTTGCTACATACCATGCATTGAGAAGGTTATATCTATGGGTCTGTTTGGGTGCGGCTATATCTTATGGCTTTTGGCTGAAATTTTTAAATTTTGGCTGTTTACGGTACAGATTACGGAGAGACAGATACTTGTGATTTTGGCTGGTACAAATATTGAGCTTTTAACGTGTAGATCATTTAACTTGTAGACCTCGTCTTGAGAAAATATTTCGTTTGAAAGTTAAGTACTGTAGCAAAAATCAAAAGCCGTCAGCTTCGGACGAAAAAAACAGGCCTATAACTGTTTCTCTATCATGTGGTATGTTTAGAAACAAACTATGCGCACTATGCATTGGGAATGCCCTGAACAGCTCAATTGTTCACTGTTCATTGCGAATGCTTTTATCCCTATAGTCAATATTAATATCTCCATAGCCTGTTGCCTGCTTTACAGTTGTATTCCCTTATTCATGTACATCCTTCAAGATATCATGGTCATGGGGTCATTCAAGTCAGGAATTCTTAAGCGGAAGAGTTTTAACATAAAAAACCCCGGCAATTCATTTACCCTGTGAACCATTGCACCCATCATAGGTCCTTGCTTCTCAAATGGACTTCTACAATTTCCGAAACGATTCAAAACATTTCTGTAGAACATTCCAAGATTTGATGGTTATGTCTCGTACTGGGAAAAGAAATCATAGTTATGCTAAAGGGAGTGATATGAAATACATTAAATCATCTCAGGCTCAATAATGTGATCTAGCCTCTTAACCTTAAAGCCAGTAGTGTTTCACTCACTGCCATAACAAAACACAGACAAGATATCGAATGTTGGGTGGCATCAGTGAACCATGCATTCAAATATCAATTTATTCAACTACCATAAAACAATCTAGAACCTACAATAACTCTAGCTTCAACAGTTATACGCTTCCATACTAAAGATTCTAGTGCCCCTCGTTCTGCCTGACAAATTAATAACTGTAATCCAGGTTGATATCGCCCAAGTCTTGCTCATGCATACATCCAGGTACACCAAAAGGGTGTGCTGATCGCACAGCGAGGTGATGTGCAACGACATCACAGTTGCTGCACGACGCAGGTGCAACACACACATCTGCGAGAGCTTCCCAGGAAACACAACCGCGACTCTACACTTGAAGCACAGCAGAAACACTTCCTGCATCTACCTCTCGCGTGCACATGATGATGCATGCACGAAGGCAGGCACGAGCACAGAGGCGCAGGCACAGAAGCATAGACGTCGAATATTGCTCATGAGCCATAGCCTCATACGGAGTTGCTAAAATTCATAATCTCGCATCCACAACGCTACGCCACTGCTGCCCTGCCTTTGATAGTTTGATCCCCTAACTCCTCCAGACATTTGCCTCCATGGAGGAACCACGCCCAAGTGACCCAACACCGGATTGGCCGATTCCCCGCACCGAAACATTTCCAGCATCTAATCCCAAATCCAAAAACAGAACCTCGTCTCTACGAAGCGAGCGTGCGGAAGACCGATCAAGTTCGCGCATATACCTTGGATGGTGGTGTCCTGGCCCTGGACCGCGCACACTACGGACGCACCACGGTCGCCGCCCCGGCGGTTCCCGGCAAGATCGGAGACCACGCGGAGGGCCGGGGAGCGGAGGCCACGGGTTTGAGGGAGCGCGTGGAGCCGGCGCGCAGGCGAGGTGGAGGCGGAGGCGGCGAGCGGAGGGGAGGAGACGAGGATGGAGATCGCGAGGGTGGAGGCCATGGCGATGGCGATGGGATGAGAGTTCGAGGGGGAAGAGGGGGGACGTTTGTTGTGGCGCGTCACGGCTCGGTTTCTGCAAATTTGGCACGACAGAAGGCTGAAATGGCACATTCCACCCCGCACCCCCCCTCCGATGTCAAGCACCTGCAGTGCGGTGCGGGCGTGCGGCACTGACGAAGCGGTTAGCCTTGGCCGGCGGCCGGCGGCCGGCGCGGCACGGGGAGGCCGCCGGGTCCACCGCCAAGGTGCGTATGTGAGGATAGAGTTTAGGCGTGGGGGCGCGGGTGTGGCGTTTTGTGAACCGCGCGTCCGTGGGCCGCGAGCGACCCCGGCCGGCAGGAGCTCCAGCACGTTCGGCAGCTTAGCGAACGATGGTACCGTCACGCGCGTCGGCGGCCGGGAGTCCAACCTCAAGCGGTGTGCACACTGGTTTTAGGAATCATCCGGTTCAGGATTCAGGAATCTGGGCAGGGGCAGCCCACCATCGGCCGCGTAGACCAGTGGAAACGAAAAAGGCGAACAAAAAACGACACAGGATTAGTATCCTCGATCGGACACGTTCTATTGGATTTTGCTGACAGATTTTGATTATAGCTGATAAATAATAATAATTGATAAATAGTATTAGCTGATAGAAGTAGCTGATAAATAATTGTGTATTATGTAACAAAGACGATGTAACGAAAGACATTACAACAATCGAACCGCCATACATCTTACGGAATCGTTACATAATAAAATACAAAATACGTTATAATATATGAAAACGCAAAGTAATGGCTAATAGAAGCAAAAACCAAAAGACAAAGCCAATATAAATAGGCGTTACTTCGAAAAAAGATCTCAATCTCGAACAATGGTATTAGAATTTAGAACAGTGTGCAGTCCCTCCGTCCAAATTTATAGATCGTATTTTCTTTTGACACATACATCAAGGAGATATTGAAAATGACTAAGTTACCTTTAATTATTATCTTTAAGTATTATATTCAAAGCATGTATGTAAAGAATATCAAGTAAAGCTAGATATTTATTATGGTTATATAGAAAACATCACACTAATTTTGTAGTAGAATATGAAATGTACTCCACTCGTTTGGGCTTTTTGCCTTTTCTTTTTTTGTCGTATTCATTTCCACTGTCCGTGATAAGCTAACATGTTTTTACTATTTTTATTTTTTTAATTTAATTATGTCAAAAAATCATCAGTAGCTAAGTACAAAAATAAATCAGCTACAATGAGAAATAAGCAACACTTTATATTTATGGATAAAGCCTTTCAATATATGCCCTTTAAACTTGGAAGTAAGGTGAAAAAAAGAATTTAGAACAGTGTTGAATTTAATGCTGGTATTTTTACTGCAATGGCTCCGACGGTACCTGCATCCAATGAATGTTTACAACATGTCTCTCGTACAGCTGTACAAGTGTCATCGGACTATTCCAAATCTGCCACTAGAAACGACACACAATGCAGCTTCTTTTTCATGCTTCGAAGAGCAGCTCGTGCTCTTCATCTCCCACCATCAGAAGATGGGATCCCAAGAGCAGTACTCTTCTGCCTTCAGGGTTGGCTGCGCTCATAAGCTTGCACGGATCCACCGTGATCTCCACATTGGCTGCTCCGCCAGCGGCTGTGTGGACACGCTGAAAACCAACCACTTGTTTCAAAGGGAAACCTGGAACCCTCGATTTCGATCTTGCAAACAGTAGAACAGCATGGCTCCCGTCCATGGCACCATCATTGGAAACCGAGATGTGAACAGAAAATGTTAGGGCTTCACATGACGCAATGTCTTCAACTTGGACATGGTCTATTCCATCCTTCCGTACGTATGCATTCTTCCTACTGATAATGTCTGGAATTGATGAATGTGATAAGCTAATTCTTTTTGGAGCCCATAAGATACTGTATGAATATTTTGAGTAACTCAAACCATATCCAAAACCATATACCACATCTCCAGTGTAAAATCGATATGTTCTTCCAGGGTAACCGCGTAAAGCATCAGCCCTCATGTTCATATCATTCATTGGAACAGCGGTGAAGGACTCTGGGTACCAGGTTACAGGCAACTTTCCTCCTGTCATCAAAGTGCACCAGATCAGCCACCACTACAAGTATTTCATTCCACTGGATACAAGTGTAAGTTGTTTACACACCTGGATTATACTCTCCAAAAAGAATTTCTGGAAGAACTTGTCCACCAACTTCGCCAGGATATCCAATCCAAAGAATACTTGCAATTCGTTGATCTTGCTTTGCAAAAGAAACATCAATAGGACCACCACCCATGAGGACCAACACAAGGGGCTTCTTGGTTACACTAGCAATGCTATGTATGAGATCCATTTGCTTGCCCGGAAGGAGAAGGCTCATTCTATCATGATCTTCAGCCTCTTCAGTCAGGTTCAACCCAGCTATGAGAATAACAATATCAGCTCTTTTAGCTGCTTCAATGGCTTCAGCAAATTCATCTGTTGAGTTACATGGAACATCCTTGCATCCAGCAGCGAAGGTTGTTTGGTTAACATATGCTTGCATGCCTTTAAGAAAGGTGGTAGTATCACAGGGAACACCTGAAGAAGTTCAAATTAGTATTAGTTTATGTAGGATGGTAAAGCAAGGATAATGTTTAATTGAGGCCAGTGATTTAAACCTGTATAATCTCCACCCAATATATATGCATCATTTGCAGCTGGTCCAATGATAGCAATATGACTAACTTCGTTTCTCTTTAGAGGCAAAAAACTGTGGTCATTCTTCAAAAGGACAGTACCCTGCCTTACAGCTTCTGCTGCAAGCTCCCTGTGCTCTTTCGTGCACACATCGCTAGGCCCTAATTGAGTGAACCATTTATTCTCATTGGCTTTATCAAAAAGTCCAAGACGTAGCTGGACAGAGAACAGATTTAAAAGGGCATGGTTGATATCTTCTTCTTGAATCTTTCCCTTCTCAATTGCCGACTTTGTATGCCGAAGTAGAAAAGACCCGCAGTTGATATCCATTCCTTGAAAAAGTGGAATCATGACATCTCAGCAGGAATATGCTTGGTTGAAGACTATTCAGAAATTGTTCTAAGAAATCTATTTTGAGAAAAATGTTGAAACAGTCTGATTTGGCAAGGTGTCACACTGGAAGCAGAAAGTTCAACTTCAAAATGGATAAGTTCAGTAATTATCCTTCTGAAATTGGGGTTTTCCATAAGCACAACATAGTTTTAAAGTAGTTGGACTTGATAAACAAAATTGTCACTAGTCTCTTAGTATCTGGTTTTAAAGTGTTGATTGAGCCAAGAAATCCTTTGGGAAGTCAAAAATCCCTTACGTGATGCTAAGGAAAAGAGTGTGTTTCAGGCCACTAACCTGCCTTAAGAACAATGGCTATTGAATCCTCATCTGAACTCGTGTACGTCTGGTTTTCATGAATTATTGCCACAGCATCACAATCAGATGTAATGTACCTTCAGATAATCAAATGGGCATACATAAACAGTAATGCAATTACAAGCTGATATCATGAAATTCCCTGACATTCCTGACATATCTAATAGCTCAAGGCTCTTATAATAGAGAACAGTTCAGCGGAAGAGCAAGCAGTGTACCCCTGAAATCCCCATTCATCCCTAGTCTTCTGCAGGAGATCTTTGCGGGCACATGCTGGCACACCATTCACCTGGTTGTATGAACACATCAAGCAACTTGCACGACCCTCCTGGATGCAGCTCTTGAAAGGAGGCTGGTACGTGTCCTCCAAGTCTTGCTCATTTACCTGCCAACAATGGATGTACCCTTACATCATTTGCATTAGAAGTTCAAAACAATTATTCACCTGATTTCAAGCATGTATTTTGATTCTTTGGTTGAATATATTGCTCAACAAACAACATGCAAGGGAATACATTAATTGAAATAATTCATTGATACAATATATCAGCAGCATCAGGATGCAATCAATCTAAAGCTTTTAGTTCATGTAAGTGAATTCGTATGTACCATTGTTTTCTGTGCGCGGACTAGTATAGTGCTAATGTGTTGTCTATTCTCAATAGGTTTTCACAAGTTCAGAAAATCCAGCTGTGCAAGCATCACGCGCTGTTGCTGTCAGGTAATTATACGAAGATAGAAGAATACTAGTAGCCAACAAATCTAATAAGTCAGAAACCAAAACATTCATAAGAGCAAGTTCTTCACCTTGGCGTTGAAGGTGTACCGCGTGAAGTTCCTCCATTTCTCCAAATCGTACGCGATGTAGTGCTTGCAGCATGCGGAGAGCATCATCCTGCCTTCCTCGCCGTACTCCCCCTGGAACCCCTTCACGTACTCGACGGAGTACGCGGCGACGACGGCAGGGTCCTCTCCGGGCGTCTCCTGGCCGCGCCCCCACCGTGGGTCGCGGAAGACGTTGATGTTGGGCGCCCAGAACGTGAGCCCTGCCTGGCCCGCGTTGTGCATGGCGCGGGCCTCCACCGCGACGGCCTCGGCCACCGCGCGCCACAGCGAGCGGTTGAACGCGGCGGCGGAGAGGATGACCTGGGGGAAGATGGTCGCCGCGGCGACGGGGCCCGAGGAGAAGTTGACGCCCGGGCCGTTGTCCGCGAGGCCGTGCAGGGACTCCGACCACCACTCGTAGGGCGGTACGCCGAGGCGCGGGACGCCCGCGGCGGTGTTGGAGAGCTGCGCTATCTTCTCGTCGAGGGTGAGTAGGGAGACGAGGGCGCGCGCGCGGGCGGGGAAGGGGAGGGACGCGTTGCAGAAGGGGTAGGAATGGGCCGCAGCCGACGCGCACGGGTGCGCATTCGGCGGCGTGGCGGCGCCGGCGCAGGCGACGAGGAGGACGGAGAGGAGCGGGAGATACATGGCGAGTTTTGGGGCGAGGAATTTGGTCGAACACTTGGCTTGGTTCGCCTACTACCCAATACAGTAATCACAGCACGGAATCTGGGACGAACCATCGGTGGAGTCGGTTGAGACTTGAGAGGAAAATTGTCTCACTGTTGCTCTCTGCGGGAGTGCATGATGATTGATGACAAGGAACCCGACCTGATTGCTTGCAATATCGGTTTTTGTTCTCCCTGCACGTCATGTTTTGGCTGTTCATAGGGAGTTTTTATTTTAAATTTCCAAGCCACTGACTAATTGGACACTGGAAAAATACGGTTCCCTACATGCCAATGAGTTTTTAATGTTTGCTCTTACATGCTATTTCCGTTAGCTCTCTTAGCTATGCTTGTCATTAGACCAAAAAAAAAAAAAACATATCAGATTTTTCACAAAATGTCTATCGTACCCTCACATAACTATGGCCCACATGTCATTGTTGCCTTCTTCCATTCTCATCCCGCACCTACTCGTTCTCATCAACGATAGCCGCGTCGCGCGTCACACGCTCGTCGAGGCAGGCACCACCTTCACCGATCACCTGCCGCCAGCTGAGCCTGCTAGTGCTCATGTGCTTCGCAAGGAGGCGGACGTGGCGAGGTTTTGTGTTCTCCACCTTCGTGGACTTCCTGGTATTCTCCTTCCTCCCGGTGGTGACCAAGCGGCCCTTCCACAAGTAGTGGGGTGCCTACGTCGCCGCCCGTCAACAGCAGGAGCGCCTTTCCCTCTCGATGATCCAGTCCCACCGCACGCGCGATGCTGCAACAAATGATGGCCATGGCGCTGTTGCATGCTACGTGGACTCGCTCCAGGCACTCCAGCTGCCCGAAGAGGGCGGCCACACGCTCACCGACAGGGAGCTGGTGAGTCTCTACTTGGAATTCCTCAACGCGGGACGGACGCCATGGCGATAGTGCTCGATTGGCTCATGGTAGAGATGGCTTGGCATCCGGAGAGATACAAGCCAAGGTATACGTGTGAGCACCAGGGAGGAGCTCCAGGAAGATAACCTGCATACGATGTCGTACCTCAAAGCCATCATGATGGAAGGGCTGTAGCTGCACCTGTCGTACAATTCATCCTACCCACTCCATGCTCTCCGATGAGGTCCTAGATGGCTACGTGCTACCCAAGGGCACGGAGCTCAACTTCATGGTTGCGGAGATCAGCCAAGACAATGTGGACGGTGGCACAGGAGTTCCCGCCGAAGATGATGCTGTTTGGTGGCGATCGCAAGATGTGCCCTTGGTACGTACCCGTCGTGAAGCTTCTCGAGTTCATGGTCGGCAGCTTGGTGAGGTTGTTCGAGTGGAAGCAAGCAGATGTCGTCACGGCCAGGGTTAAATATTTCGGACGAATTTGAATGAAATTTCAGAAATTTCGGTTATTTCGTTACCCAGCAAAAGGAAATCATTCGGTTAAATTTTCTCCGAATTTTTCTTCGTTCAAAATTTGTCCAAATTTGATTAAATTTTACCAAAAATTCCAATGAAGTTCAAAAATTTCGTCCGAAATCCCAAAATTTTGCTTAATTCGGTTGTTTCAATGGGTGATGAATTTTTTCCATCCAAAATATTTAACCCTAATCGCGGCGCAACCATCGGTTAGGAAGAGGGACTTGCCGGCAATGATGAGGGAGGCCGACGAGAGGAAGGGATGCGACGGCGTCGGCTAGAGGATGGATGGAGGCCGGTAGGGCCAACGATTGGTTGGGGGAGAGATTGTGGCATTCGGTGATAGTAGGGGGTGGTAAGAGAAGAGGAAGACGAAGGGCATTTTCATCTTTTTTTTCGTCCAAGTTAGCAGCAAACTCATAACAATCTAACAGAAGTGGTATGGAGCAGTACAAAGAAGAAACTCAGTGGCATAGAAGAAACTGTATTTTTCAGTGGCAAATCAAGAATCGGGTTAACTCCCCATGACATATAGGGAATTTGCGTTTTGGTTTTTAGACTTTAGGAGTTTAATATGGTTGCTAGTTGCTTGCTCTATGCATCTGCTTCGCCGAAAGTCATGGCAGTGCTATGTTAGTATTGTTAAGGTAGAGTACTATACTATTGGGTAGCTACTGGTCAGTGGTCATTGTCTTTGTTCCGTTTTCCTGCATATAGTTCACAATTTCTGTTGCGATATATTTTTAACTATGTTCGGATGCACGCATGCTTATAAGTTTATGAATGCCTCAGTATTATACATCTCTTATTTCGATCATGACAGGTGTTGAACTTTGAAACTAAATAGAGCCTATATGTGCACCGGATACTTTCATGTGGTTCATGTACTTGATGTGCATACTCATGTTTTGTTATTTTAGCTTCAGCGTTCACTGCACTGCATAGTGGTAAAAATAACAGTGTGACAGACCACCCAAGGACATGTATAAAAATAGGGTTACAATATGCACTTTGCAAACAGAACTTCAATCAACGGCCACTAGTATTCTCCTGCGAACTAATACAGAAAATATAGTATTGTCTATTTCGAACGTATCTAATAGTCGAAGACTGTTTGTATTTATATCGGTTCTCATGTTTTCGGTAGAATCGGTTAGGCCATTTCAGCTTAATTAGTAAAAGCCATTAGCCTAAAAAAATACAACAGCTTCTCTATCAATCATTATTATTTATGAGTTATAGACCATAATCATCAGTACACGTCCAAAAGAACAGGCATAGAAGCAGTCCACTCCATTGACGTCGTGAGGCCGCATGGCCGCACCCCACGCGCCGCGCCCAAACTCGCACCACGGGAGCCCTACACGCAGACGCAACATGTAGTAGGGGTGAAAACAGATCGAATAGTTTCTGATCGATCTAGACAAATTTCGAATACGAAATGTTTCGGTTCTTATTTTTCTGGATAGTCTCGGATCGGAAATGAATACAGATTTTTTTCTAGAAACAAATACAAATATGATAGCACACTATTCATCGAATACGAATACGAAATCGGACTATCCGAGAATTAGGGTTACTGGATATCTGGCCCACTGGCCACTGGGCTACCAGCCACGGCCCACTGGGCCGGTCGGTTTGAAGGCCTCAAGCCTCAAGTTTGCTCAGTCTTTTTGAAGCCCAATCGGAGTAATGGTAATTATTTACTAGGGTATCATACTATCATTAAATGTACCTTTTTGGCAAGTGATTAGCCGATCCAGATAAACATGGGGATGAAGCGCATCATATTCTGCTGTCAGATTAGTACTAACTCTGTACATAATCACACACTCCATGCTGGTCAAGCTAATTAATTTAATGTAATTACAAACCCACTAAACTTAACCAAATCTCTGAGGAAAAAAGGTGTGAAATGAGATGGAAATGGAGGTACTATGAACAATTCTTTTCGTTGGAGGCCCTGTACTAGTGCAGCATCAATATTAGAGGCATCTAAGAGACTAAGAGTGTCTCAGCTGTTGTATTGATTTTGGATGTTATGTTCTCATAAATATTAGTGATCATATTTATTTTGATTCATATTTATTTCATATCTGTATTCAATATTATTTATATTTATATTTGTATCCGAGATATCCATATTTATATCTATATCTGATAAAAAATATTAAAAAATATAATAAAAATATTATTTACCCGTATTAGATCCGTTTGCTACAACCAGCTCCAACTCCCTCCCCGTCGAAAGTAACTAACCCAACGTCCGGAAAAACTCGAAAAAAAAAAACACAACCCGAAAAACCACGGGGAAACCTCATACCGTCACACGTCTTCCTCTTTCCAGCCTGTCCGCCCCCCCGGCCTCTCTGCATCATCCCATCTCATCTCCTCGTCGTCTCATCTCCCCACCCATGTCGTGTCCATAAAAATTCCATTCTTTTGATTCTTTGTTTTTTTTCTTCTTCTTCTCAGAGACGAGGAGAATAATAAAAGAACACACACTCCCATCTATCCCACCCAGGCGGCTGCAATGCGCGCCCTCGCTGTGGTCCTGCTCGCCGCGGCGTGCGCGGCGGCTGTGGCGGCCGCCGGCGGGGAGCTGCCGGAGTTCCGGGAGGCGCCGGCGTTCCGCAACGGCGCGGCGTGCGCGGGCGCGCCGACGGTCCACATCGCGATGACGCTCGACGCCACCTACCTGCGGGGCTCCCTCGCCGGCGTCCTCTCCGTGCTCCGCCACGCCGCCTGCCCGGAGTCCATCGCCTTCCACTTTGTGGCCTCCTCGGCCAACTCGGCGCGCCGCCTCGCCGCTCTCCGACGCGCGCTCGCGGCGGCGTTCCCCACTCTCCCTGCCACTGTCCACCGCTTCGACGCTCGCCTCGTCCGCGGCAAGATCTCCGCCTCTGTCCGCCGCGCCCTCGACCAGCCCCTCAACTACGCCCGCATCTACCTCGCCAATCTCCTCCTCCGCTCCGTCTCCCGCGTCCTCTACCTCGACTCCGACCTCCTCGTCGTCGACGACGTCGCGCGCCTCTGGGCCACCGACCTGGGCCCCGGCGCCGCCCTCGCCGCCCCCGAGTACTGCCACGCCAACTTCACCTCCTACTTCACGGACGCCTTCTGGCGCCACCCCGAGTACTCCTCCATCTTCGCCAACCGAGCGCGCGTGCCGTGCTACTTCAACACGGGTGTCATGGTCATCGACCTGGACAGGTGGCGAGCCGGCGGGTACACCGCGAAGCTGGAGTACTGGATGGAGGTGCAGAAGCAGGAGGCGAGGATATACGAGCTGGGGTCCCTCCCGCCGTTCCTTCTGGTGTTCGCCGGCGAGGTCAAGGCCGTGGAGCACCGGTGGAACCAGCATGGGCTCGGCGGTGACAACGTGGCGGGGCAGTGCCGGGAGCTGCACCCGGGGCCGGTGAGCCTGCTGCACTGGAGCGGTAAGGGGAAGCCGTGGCTGCGGCTGGACGCCGGCCGGCCGTGCCCGCTCGACGCGCTCTGGGCGCCCTACGACTTGCTCCGCCGCCGTGGCGCCCGCGACGACCTCCTCGCCGCCGTCGCCTGACAATGCGGGGCCCACATCGGTTGTTCGAGTCCGGATGACTGGCCATGGCTTCGGCTTGGCTGCTCGCATCGCCATCGTTCGCCGTTGGGGGTGGGTTTCGGCGTAGGGGCATTGACACGCGGGCCCGTTTGGCCTCTTCGGATGAGCCCTACCGCGGGCGCAAGTTGTCAGTTGTTATGGTAGGATGGATGCCCTGTCGTACTGACATCCAGGCCCACATGTTGGTGACGGATGGCAAGGTTTGTTTGGGAACGGGCCTGAGATGAGATGAGACGAGCAGCAATGGGTTGTGTACAGCTGTTATTATTTGCCTGTTGGGGATTAGATTGCATTCGTTTTTAGCTAGGGTTAGAATTTTAAATTTTGTTGTGGATGTACTCCATCATAATAGGATACTGTTAAATATTTTATTATCAAGGGAATAAATTTTGGTATGTTTGGAACTAGGGTTATAGGGTGGTGATCATTTGGGCTTATTTTTGGTGGCTTATGACTGAAAAGCACTGTATTGGTGAAAAACATCAGTGGTGACAGAGAGCTTATTTAACATAATTAAATTTTAAAAATTAAAAATATAAAAAATATGTTAGCCCATCACAGACAACGCAAACGAATACGGGAAAAAAGAACGGGCAAAAAAGCTAAAAAACCAAAGTTCGGGAAAAAGAATTTATGAATAGTGAAAATAAGTCGGTTCGTTGAAAAACGATTACAGCCTAGATCAGATGCTAGGAGGTGGAAACAAGACATGCTGTTCTTGGGGAATGAGATATATAGCTTTGTGTAATGTTACTGTGGTCCGTTTATTTTAGTTTGAGCTTCTGGTTTCTGATTTATTTTTTATTATTTATAAATTTTGTCTTTTTAATTTTTTTTAGTTTTTTATCAGTTCTTTTTTTCCAGTATTTGTTTGCATTGTTTATGATGAACTAACCTGCTTTTCTATTTTTAAATTTTTAGATTTAGTTACGCTAAATAAACCATATTAATTATAGTGTAATTTCAATTATAATCTAAATTATTTCAGCTAAACCGAGCGGTACATAAATTTTGCTGCTAATACACGATAGAGACTAGCGCCTTTTAATTTCGTTGAGAACAGCTAATTGGATGTCGTTTGGTGGCGCAAATCTCAAATTTGGCGCTCCGAATTTCAGTAATCTGATCCGACTTTTTCACTTTTGTTTAAAGCCTGATCGATCCATGGATGATTTGATTAATGCGTGGTTTGGCGCCATGTGAATGGCTGGCTGCTAGTGCTAAGTGCTCGAGTGGGTTTTTTTTTTCTGTAAAGGCTGGAAATTCTTTGCTTCTCTCGTGCGCGAGGGACGAAAGGAAATGGTTCAGTTGCTTTCAGCCTTTTCTCCTTTTGTTACTATCGATGGGTTGGTAAAAGGATGACCACTCGATTGATTGCAGCAGCGTGCGAGTGTGATGTTGCCGTCGGAAATGTCTTGCTTTGTGCGGGATTACAGTAACAGAGGCTAAGGTGTCACTCGGTTAGGTTAAAATAAATTGTCTTATGGATAAAATTGTACTGTAGCCGGTTAAAATTACACTATAACTAATAATTGTTTATTTTGACGTAACTAAATTTAAAAAATTTAAAATAGAAAAATATGTTAGCCCCATCATGGATAAAGAAAGCGAATACGGAAAAAAAGAACCGAAAAAATCTAAAAAAACAAAAGGCCAGAAAAAGGTGATACAAAAATACGACAAAGCTTGAAAAACAACCTCTAAATATCTTTGTTTCGACACAACCGCGAGCTAGCTAACAAAAGACACCTGCATGATTGATCAGTTGATGCCGCTTGCCAAGATCCAACAGTGGAGCACGCTCGCAGTGCAGGTCTCTCAGCAGATCGTGGTCGGGTCGTGCCCGGCGAAGAGTAACTCGACAACGCTGAAGTGCACAGGTCGAGTGATGGATCTGAGCGAGTGTTACAGAAGCTCTTTCTTCTCCTTCTTTAATTATAATTCTTTAATTATAAGAGATGACACGTACTTACGAACACCATACTTATATCATACATCACATGGGCACATACGTGTAATACTTACTGAAACATACGCTACGACTTAAACGAAGATAACTAGATAAATTCTGAATTTATACAGTACCTCATAGAATATAGGCATATATTTTTTCCACTAAACATATATATGACAGGTGAGACACCCGAGACCGATCCAGGGATCAAACCTAGATGGACAGCTTGCACAACGACAAAGCTTGCCAAGTGAGGTACGCTTGCTCCTGGAAGCTCTTTCTTCTTCTTCCTCTTAATGGTTGCCATTGCAGGACTACTGTTTAAAGAGGGAAAAGTACCACTCCTATAGATCTCACCCCATTGATCATGAGGATTTGGAAGTCGATCGCATACATGGTACTGTAGTAACTTTTTTAAATTTGGCTTTCTAATGTACGAATTTTTAATTTTAGCATCATCTATAACCTTAAAAGCAGTGAAAGACGATACGTGTTTCCTGTCGAGCTTTCGCATCATGACAGATGCTTGCCAAGCTAGATGGACACGGTAGAAGGCGAAAATCAATATAAGCATGCTTAAGTTAAGCACTCACATCCTGTAGATGGTTGCTGAGCTCCTCTAGCTTGATGGTGGTACCATGCTGCTTTGAACCTTCCACAACGTGGAAGCTCGGTAAATGACATATATTACCTGTTGTTTCTTTCCTGGTGGTAGAGCGGATTAAAATTAAAAATTTGTACGTCCGGAGAGCAGCCAGATTTGGCGGGTGTGGTCTACACTACAGGACTGCAAAAGGCGCCACCGACAATCTCGGCGTTTTACCAGGGAAGGGACAAGTTCCGACGTACCACCGCGGCACCCCTCCATGCACACCAAAGACCAGCGGGCCACCCACTCAGGGCCCGTTTGGACATGAATCTAATTAGGATGACATATCTACTTGGATCGTATGAAATTCTAAAACATAGGAATTGTTCGATTGTACCGCTTAGATGCTTTATAAAAACAGTATAGGATTTTAAAGAGACATAAAGAAATATTTTTATGAGGTTGCACCTCATAAAGAAATAGTGTAGCTGTTGCTCGTCGGAGCCAAGGGCCTCGAGAACACCGATTACCTGTGTACGCACCAGTTTGCTTTACTTTTCTTGTTCAGTTTTGATGTAGTTTTGTTTGTTGGTAACATCGAGATCACCCAGAAATGAAAAGTTCACTACTTGTTGTTCTTTTCGTTGTTATTGCTCTTGTTATAGATCACATCAATCCTTGCTGAGTTTCGCGGTTGCAAATTACTCCTTGCAGGCAACATGGACCCGTACGCGATTCTCAAATCGAGCAGGAGCAGAGGAGCAGCGGCGCATCAGGCATGTTCGATATGTCTGTTAGCTTTGTTTTTGTTCTCTTAGCACATGCCCTCGTGTTCTGTACGTGTTTGCCAACACCTTTTCACAAAGGATTCAAAAACAAACAGGCTGCTTTCTGACGCTCAAATCGTAGACAGGTGCGAGTACCCACAATTTCTAATTCATTTTTGTAAGAACGGTATAATAATAGAGCGAGATGAATGGTGTCTTCAAAATTTCTCCAAAATATTCCCCTAATCTTTATTCCAATAGTTATGAGAAGCTATGAAGATTAAGCAGCCAAAAATCCAAAAATTCTCGGAGCTACAGGATTTTCAACCCGTGAATAGTAAAAAACAACATTGTATTAAATCCAAAAAATCATAAAGTTCATGCCCTTAGGAACCTATCTCATCCAAAAAAATCTGAAAGAACTTGAGAGAATTGAGATCTTTTGGTTCGTTAAACTCTGTTGCAGTAAAACCTAAAATTAAGCTAACTCTTAAATTAAAGCTCTAAATCACTTGAAATTTAGTATGCACCTTCCCTAAGATGTCAGGATCCTATTCTAAAAAACGATAAGAAAAAAATCATTGCCAAAGTTTTAACCTTTTTCTGTTTGCAGATTACACAAAAAACGGATCAAAAATCACAAATAATGAATATGACTTACTCATGGGTGGATAATGGCCAAGATGACTCTATATGAGTTCTCACGTGTTCCAGCAAGTAAAAGCACTAAAGAAATAGAGGTAGAGACAGTTAGATCAAGAAATCACTTGGAGAGGCAAAAAGAGCAAAAATTGGGTTTCTTCATGATTTTACCAACCAAGTGACTAGATGGATGGAGATCGATTTTCTTATATTATCTCCATCTCTTGCACGTACTTGGCACAACAAGATCAAAAAGGGAAGAGTAAAGAGGAAAATCAACCAAATTAATAGTAAATTAATCAAAACAAGAGATAGCCATGGAGATGATCAAAAATTGATTCTATTGCTGCTTAAGGAGGAAAGTTTTACATCCAATCTACCTTGGAACCCTAACCTTAAATAAGAGAGCACAAGAGAGGGAGGTTGGATGGTTAACCACAAGTTTCCATCCCAACCCCTTAAATAGATGGGCTAGCCAGCCATATCTAACACTTAGTGGATACTATCTACTTAGTATAATGGGAAACCCAATAACCTCACACACACGAGTTTTACTCATACATGTTTACTTATACACGTTTTTCAAAGCGCATAAGCTCGAATCCGCTAAGTCTTTAGTCTTGATCCATCTTGATCAAATCAGCTTCTCCTTGGCCTAAACCGCTCTCCTAAACATTGTTCAAGCGCTGCTGTTTTGATTCAAGCTAGTTTCTAGTGCTTGTATAAACTATCAAAATATCATTCCTTCACCCAGTCATCTCCTTCTATTACAAACAATTGCCATGCTTACCACATGTAGGTGTACAGGCTTGCCACGTGTCGGTAAGTCTCTCCCGTTCCGGTTCCATCAGATCATGTCTCACTTGGACCGACCAAGGCACATGATGCAAATCCGCCGTTCAAACTTTCTTTCAACATTTTTCGTCTTTCTCGTGCCATGCTTGAGCTCGCCATCTCATCCGGCATCCTTGATTATTCTAAGCCTTGGATCCTACATAAGCGTAGCCTCGATCCTCGTTGTTGACCATAGTTTACTCCAATCGATTTTGCATATCCAAAAACAAAGAAATTGTTTTCGAGCACAAGTTCTTGACAACTCGACCCATATTAACAAGAACGTTTCTCATGCAACATAAAACCAATGATCTAGGCCATCAAATAATCCTATGACTCAACATTCCTAAAATCATCCATTTCTGCAACCTGTTCAGAAAAATCTGTAAATTTGCAAATTCCACATTTTCACTCCTCTAAAATGACAACGGTTCATCACAACAAAACTATGGACCTTCTCATATGGTCCTTCAATCCCTCTTGATGAACTCATTAGCAATTTCTTAAAAATACAAGTAGAGAGTGGTTTTAGAATTTAGAGAGAATTTTGCAAATAAAGCTCAAAATGATCAAAAGAGAAATGGAATGACTGAACATGACCATATGAGGTAGAAATATTGAAGCTATTGAAAATAGAAGGAAAGGTATAAATAATTAACTAACCATCATCCATCTTCATTAAAGTGCCAATAAACAGCATAGGTACAAACTACAGGCTCTTCTCATGAAAACTGAGTACATAAATAACCAAACCACAAAATAAATTTAGATGCACATCAATTAAAAATTTTCTGGTGATTCTTGAGTGCACGATCAGATAAATATAACAAACAAATTTCCCATGGATGGTAAAGTTAATAAACCAACCACCTAAATGCTGAAGTCCGTATAAACAATCAATGGTATTAAAAAAATCTTTGGTACAACAAGTGCTGCAAAGAAGCGAAATTTCTAACAACAAAGATAGCAATATGATAAATCCATGTAGTATAGGTAAAACCTAGTGTATACACGGTCAAAACACAGCAATATTTCAGAAATGTAGATGCCACTTCAAAAAACAAAGAAATCTAGAAGATGGAGCATAATAAAATTGCATACATCGTTCTGAATTCTAAGGCAAAGGAATATGGCCCCTGTTGGATACCTTGGTCTAGATCTCTCTACAAAATTCTTGAACAACTACAGCGAGTCATCCATTTCTTCAATTACATGGACATATTATTTTCTGTTGTTACATGGACTAAGGGCAAGTAGCTTGCAAATAGTGTCTACCTCCCAACCTGAGGCAATCCCATACTGCAATTGCTGAATAGAAAGCTAATGATTTGATATCTATAAAACAGCATAGATAAAATGTTATGAAAGGTCATGGGGAGCAACGGAGCCATTCATTCATGAATGGTACATTTCAGCCCAGTTCAAGTCCAGGTTGCAGTTGACAGAATAATGCTCTAATTGCTGAAACAATACCTAATGCATATGTATATATGTTAATACCACCAGAAGGATCTAGGAGCTTGCTATGTTAAACTAAGATCATGATGTCTGCCTATAATGTTCACTATTCCCAAAAACCATTTAAGATCCAGGAATACTCAGCTGCCAGAAATGGTTCCTAGCCAGGAAAGGTTTTAACATCGATCCCCCAATCAGCTCTTAACAAAAAGGGAGGTTTTCGAACGGTTTTCACCAAAAAAAATACAGAACCCCCCAAAACCCACAACCCTCCAGAAAAAAAAACTTGAGAGTTGGTTGTGTTAAGAGAACAATATTATGGGCTAACTAGAATCAGTGTGCCTTACCATAAACCAGTGAAATCATCAGCTAGTTGACCTAATCCTGGATCTCAATGGGAGAATACTGCTTATGATCATTCAGTGTCAATCCACTTACATCGATTCACAAGTAAATAAAAGGTGTAAAGTTGGACACAGTATAGCCCATAGGCCTTAAGCGATATAGGAGAAGCATCACACAAGCAGAATGGTTGTGCTTATTTTGCTCCCTACATCACATACCCAAACTGCTTGTTAAATAAAATTACATCTGTCACCCAGAATTCATTTAGGATCATCTAAAGTTTCTAAACAGTAAGAATAAAGGAAAATAAATGCATATAGCCATAAGCATGGGTACCCAGCAAAGTAACCATACCATACAAGTGACTTGTTGTCAAGTTCTTGCTTAGGAACATCACGGCCTCGCATAGTCACAAAATCCAAAAATATCACTTTGTTCTCATAGCAAATGACAACAAAATGCCTTCCTCTTGTAGATGGTGCAGGTGCACTGAACACAGACGGCTGTTGATTGACTGCAGTTGGAGCCTCGGCAGCAGCAGAGCAATTGCGCCAATTGACTGCAGGTGGACGTGTGCGGCCATCCGCCGTCGGCAGCGCAGGGAAGCTACCGGAGGAGGGGAGGCGTCAATGCGGGGGAGGAGGAGGTGCCGCCGTGGAGGAGGACGAGGCGGCCCGACCTACGGCTCCGACACGGGAGGAGATGGAGGACACGAGGAGAATGGGGGAGAACAGAGGACCGGTGCTCGGGAGTAAACCCTCACCAGCATATCATGGGCCGGTCCAATTAATGGGCCATATCTCCGGTCTCTACTCAGCCCAACCGAATGACCAAAACTGTAGCCCCGTTACAGTTGCGAAAATTAATCATATGCCACTTGTTTTTTTTTTACAATTTTATCATTTTAAAAATTCTACTACTAGTAGTATAAGTGATAGTATAATTTAATCATAACTAATCTGAACCATTGAATCAAAAAGATTTGATGGCTCATATTTATTTTAATGTACCGTAAAAGAGCTCAAATATTAACGAGCTGGCCCTTCTTCTGATCTTTGGGCCTGTTCGGCAGGCTATAAGCCGTCTGGCTTTTCGCAGCCGCTACAGTACCTAACTTTTAAACAGAGTATTTTTTTAAGACAGGGTCTACAAGTTAAACGTAGTACACGTTAAAAACTTAACATATGTACCAGCTAAATCGCAAGTGAGTATCGATCTCTCCGTAATCTGTACCGTAAACAGCCAAAATTCAAAACTTTCAGCCAAAAACCATAAACCGCAGCAAAAAAGAACAGGCCTTTTATACAGTTTTTCTGAAATGTTTCTCCGAGGAAAACTTAGGTGGCTGGAAGCAATCATCTTGAGAAGAAGCAGAAGTGGATACTTCGTTGCCTTACTTCGATGTCTTTGCTGCAACGCTGTGGCAAGCCATGTGCTTGAACGCATCCTATGCAAAAGCCTGCAGAATTAGTTTACTTGGCTATGTCAATCTATAAGTAGGGTTGCTGCAACGAACTGCCCGTTTCGGTATCGTGTCCTTTCGAGTCTTCAAAGTTGTAATAATGGTGCTCTCCACTTTGTATGCACTATGGATGAACCGTACTCTTGATGTTAACTTAACCCGTTGCAATAACGACGGGCAATTACTAATAATGAAAGGATATGAACATATGGTCTATTTTGATATAGTCCTTCCATTAGGTGCACTCTTTTCTACTAACTAGCAAGCTGGACCACACATTTGTGTGGACATTATTCTTAAAATACGTTTAAATAACTTAGCAATATATATGTAATTTTGCTTTTTGATAATAGATGGTTGCAGGACTTCATTTGTGATATTTTAATATTATATATTATAAGTGAGAAGATACTAACTTTGTTCACATGTGACTAAATTAAACTTTCTTCTCTAGATAATTTTTAATGGAAATATTTGCATAACAAACAGTAAATATAGTATTATATAACATTTTTCATTTATATCATCATCATTTTTTCATTATTGAAATGCTTATCTATACTTACATGCTCATAACACACATCATATAGCTTACATCGGTATAACCGAGTGAACACCCATTAATGATCTCACTCTCAATCCCTCTATCCTGTGGATGTCTACCAAACAAATAGTCATAATATTTTTATTTTTGTGAGAATTTTTACCAACTATCTTTTTTCTTAGCTATTTTATCTATCTGTCATCGATATTTATTATATAATGGATTTTAATTCCTAATTTATACATATACAAATCAAATTCGTTATCTTATTTTATTTTATTTTCTCAAATTAGAATTTTTTGTAATTTTAATTATGAATAAAACTAAAATTTTTATTTTTCACTTAGTCTGGAATGAAAAAAATAAACACTAATTTTCTTTGACTTTTATTCTAAAAATGTATTTTTTGGATTGCACTTCTTATAGGTTTTATTTTTTAGTTTTATGTTGGAATTCGTTTATAAATTCAGCTGCTAATTTTTATTTTAAATTTAGGTTATTTCTTATAGTATTTGATATGGACTCTTCCTTTAATCTCAAATTTATTTTTTTATTTAATTTGTAATTTTAGTTTTAGGTTAGATACAAATCCAACTACTAATTTTCATATAATTTCTATTCCGAATTTTAGCTAAACAGTGCATCTCCTCACCACGGATGGCTCTTGTCACTGTAGTTACCTCTTCTGCCTTTTTGGTTCAACCTTTGAATCAGAATTTGGTGAAGCTGGATATGAATATGAAGTTCTCTTTGTGTCATTTTCCTTAACACAATCTGAACACAAGAAATGATCTAACTTTTTGGTCTGCTCGATGGTCATTCCCATATAGGATGGATGAAACCAGCCCTTGCATCCCTCGCACCGCACCATGAGGTTGTCCGGGCTGTACAGTCTCGCACTTGCAGTACACGACAACGCGGTCGGGGGTGAACGCGCCAGTGGAGGCCTTGGACTCGAATCTGCAGAAGAAGTCCTCCAGGCCGACGTTGTCGAGCTTAGTGTTGAAGGGAATCAGTAAATCACATCATGCAATGATGCAAACCTAACTGACCTATACCATCATTAGTAATACACTTGTAGTAGATTGAAGCAGCTACTTGCACTGGCTGTTGGCGAACGTCTCGGACCTGACGATCCTGTTCATGAGCTTCTCTAGCCTCGCGGTGCCGGGCCTGGGCCGGAGCACCCAGTCATCACCGAGGACGCCGCAGTCAACGCCGCCATCGCCGCACCACCCACCAGGCACGAACATGCTGGTGCTCTCGTTCCTCTCGCGGCCGAGCGGCAGCTCATCGTCAATGGCATCGAGCACGGGGTCGTCGCGCGCGAACGGCGCGTTGCTGCTCACCATGCGTTCCCGGTCAGCGAGCGCGAGCGCGTGAGGGTGCTGGCGCGGCGGGACGTCCCATTGGACGTGGTGCAGGTCGTGGTTGGCGACGGTGGGCACGAAGCGCGGTGAGTTGCAAAGTACGGTCTGGAATTAAGTAGCCCTCCAGTAATTAATATACCGGTACTTGTCTATGGTCCTTGTGCGACATATTACTACTATGTTAGTCAGGACTCACCACCATGTTCCCCTTGACATCTTTCTGATGACGAGAGTATATTATTATGGCTTAATGTTCACTCAAACTGCACAGAGCGGTTGCTCTTTGACCTTCCAGCAGCACTGCATGACTGTATCTCTAGTTCCCTCTCTGTCGCATCAATATATAGATTAACCCAAACTGCCAACAATTTTTTATCTCCTACACGATGTTTCTTACCATGTGAGCGATGATAGCACGCTCACAAGTCGCAATAGAACAGAAAGGCTAGTAAGTAGTAATCAGATAGTTTAGCGAAGGCGCGGCAAAGCACCAGGTTGTCCTGGTTCCCCATGTCCGTTTACTACCTTCGCCAAAGTGAAATGACGCTAAACACCCTGGAAAAAAAACACAAGGCCGGCCGGCTGTTCCAAACTCTCGCAACAACAAAGACTGAAAGCTCCCAATAATTGTCCTATCTCAAATCTTTGCTCGAAAGAACAAAACACTAGGAAGCAAGAGGAGGAGACATGTAATCAATTACATGATACGGCTCTTGTCTTTGGATTCAGACTTGAGAGCTCTACGTACTGTGCTAGCTAATTACAGTTACGGCACCGTGTGTGTGGTTGTATTGTGCACTAGTGACTGTTCTTCTGCGCGAGGAAATGGAGGCGAAGAAGAACCTGTGCTAGTTGTGCAGCGGGTTAGGGCCCTGGGGAACCAGCCTCTTGGATTCACCGAGCTCTGCCGCCGCGTTGCCGGCACCGGCCACCATCGGGGACGGCGTTGCGCGTGCCGTCGGCGGCGTCACGTGCCCGAGCTTCCATGCCGCTACGTCTGCTCTGGGGTCCCTGGGGATCCTGTGGCTGCAGCTGAAGGTGGCAAGCTCGGACGCTAGCAGGAGAAGCATTACAAGCAGCATGGTTGGTGGTAGAGTGCTGGTGTCTCTCATGCTAAGGGAGATGGGGAGTGGGCTCCGGGAAGAAGCGAGAGGAGGTGCTTCAGTGTGTTTGTATGGATGCAAGCAACCAGGAGTGTGTTGGGATTTGGGGGTGTCTGTATCACGTGCGCTGTTGTGTTGTGTTGGAGGTTTGTGTAGGGAGGCGAGGGCCAAGTAGGTGCTACTAATGAGATGGGGGCACCGTTTTCTCGAGCGTAAATTGATGTTCTTGTGATCTTGTCTAGTGAGCCAAAGGAAAAGGATGATTGAGCTGGTCATGCAGTTGATTCTACGGGGGGAGAAACGGCAAACCCAACTCCTGTTGTGCTGTGCAAACTGCATGCGTGTGGGATTATATTTTTTGGGTGATCGTTTGTATTTATGCATGGCATCCGATGCTAACAAGCCTGATAGACCATATGACTAGGTATAGTATATTTTATTGATGAATAATTGATAATGGTTAATTTGTTATAATAAATAATTGATGATTTTGTTTAGCGTTATTATATGAGTTGCGTTGTGTGTGTACGGATTGATGTAGCAATATCATTTGTTCTCGGTGGAAAAGCTGAGTTAGTTCATTTGGCTTTGGCTATCTCGATATCTCTACTACTTAAAAGATATAGTTAGTGGTGGTGTTTCATCCACTCCCACCTCCCCCTTGGTGGTTCTTCTGCCATCACACCACCCTCTCACAAAAACTGGCGCTGACAAGTGGGCCCCAGCCAGCATCCCTCCTAATACGTGTTGGGATTAGCCACATCTCAACCTCTCTCTCCTCTCTACATATGCCCTCTTCTCCGTCCAAGCATTGCAACCCCAACCTTCCCTGCTCCCCACAACAAGAAAGTCCCCCCAAAAGGCGAAACCCTGACCCCAGCTCCGCGCTCCACCTCCCAAATCCTAATGGTCGAGCAGCAGCCCGCCGAAATCGACCCACACAGCGGCTTCTGCGCCGCCACACGGACCTTCCACAGCCTCCGGCGCTCCACTCCCCGGCCGTGCTCCCGGCGAAGTTGATGCCCACCACCACTACCGCTACGCCTTCTTCCTCCTCTCCTCTCCGTTCCCCAACCGCCTCGCCCTCGTCGACGCCACCACCAGCATTACTATCTCCTACCCCTCATTCCTCACCACTGTCCGCTCCCTCACTGGTGGCCTCTGGTCCTCCCTCGGCCTCCGCCCACAGAGGCGTCACCTTTGTTGTCGCCCCTTCCTGCATCGACGTTCCCGTGCTCCACTTCACGCTCATGTCCATTGGCACTGTCATGTTTCCCGCCAACCAAGCATCCACCCCCGAGGAGTATGAGCACCAGGCCAGGCTCTCCAGTACGGTCATCGTGTTCGCAGCCCTCGAGGTGGCCGCCAAGCTGCCCCACCATGTGAGGTGTGTTGTTATGGGGTTGGTGGCGTATAAGATGTTGGCCTTCACCGGCAAGGAGGCGACGCTTCCCGCGGTGGCGATAAAGAAGTCCGACACGGTGGCTGTGCTGGACTCGTTAGGCACGATCGGGCTGGTCAAGGCCATCGCAGTCACGCACTGTAGCTTCATCGCGCTCATGTGCGCGCACAATGGGAACAGGGAGACAGTGGCGAGGGAGGTCGCTAAGGCGGACGAGGAGCCTGTGCCATTGGCAGTGACGTTGCTTCCCCTTCCCATATTCCATGTGTTCGGTTTCATGATGGTGGTGTGGTCTGTGTCCATGGGGGAGACGGTCGTGCTCATGGAGTGGCTCAACTTCTGCGTTGTGCTGCGCGTGATAAGCGGTACCGCGTCATGCTCCTACCCAAGGTATCACCTCTACTGGTGACCATGACCAAGTTTGAGGAGGCATGCCGCCACAACCTCCCATCGCTCCTCGTCATCAGCGTTGGCGACACCCCACTCGGCTACGAGGTCACTGGGCGCTTCATCGTCGTCTTCCCCAATGTATAGATTGTTTGGGGGTTAAGCATCTAATTCCATGCACGCTATAGAATAATATTGAGCCTCTTATGCGCAGTGCAAAATCCTCTCTTTAAGCTAACAAATCTACGTTTACAACACCATAGTTGAGGAAGACACTGGATCTAACTGTTCCCCACAGTGCAATTGTCGGATCCATCCTTTGTCAGCCGTCCCTCGCGGCGCAGCCACCTTTGCCCTTCGTCGACCATCCCATGTGGTGCAGCCATTGGATCTAACCTCCTGCTACTATCCCACAAAACAAATATCTTAATAACCCATTCAACTCATCTTATCTCCAACTATATCTAGGGCTACATCCAATTTGAGTTTGGCTGACACATGCAGCTCACCATGACATCGTGATGCCACTGCTGCTTACAGATCAAGAACCTCGTGACAGCATCGTCGTCGTTGTGGACGTCGATGAACTCAAAATTGCAGTGGAATTATGGGCTCTTGGCGAAGTTATCTAGTTGGACAACAACGAGAGTGAGCCAGTTGTTGAGGAAGTTGAGTTGGTTGCCCACACGGTTGACTTATTTGATGCTGATCTAGATGAACAACACCTTCATGCTTACGCCCTTCAGTTGGCAGGTCGACCAAGGCCAGGCGATCCCCGCGATGCGGTGGCTATACTGGAGCATGTACATGCCATTGATGTAGAACACGTAGTCACCGTCACCATCACTAGAGGGGAACAACTCGAAGAAGCTGTCCTGGCGAAGCACTTACAATTGCACGGAGGTATGGCAGGCGACGAGCATGGTGTCTAGGGCCATGGCGTGCAGGCGCAGCTAGTGGTGCATGTTGGCAGAGATCAGGTATTTCCACTCTATGTCATTGTCCTATGCACATATTCTTCGAGGACGACATACACGACAACCTGCGTGATATCTGTCTATTCTTTCATTTAGATGTTAAGTCATTAACCACATACATGATGCCCATAACTTTTAGGATATTCATATTTGCAGTTTGTGCAACCATACAAGTTATAGTTTAATCTCATCGCTGTAATGCGTGAATGCATGCAATGGTGCAATCATGAGGCACCAGTAGATCAAGAAGTTTATCTCTAGCCTATCATATGCTTTTAATGCATTCAATATATATAGACAATGAAAAAATATACTTATCTCGCGGGCAGCATTGTGGCCTCGGCAGGTGGCAAAGCAGACCGCGTGGAGACGGTGGCATGCTGGTGTGCACTAAAGGATCAATTTAGTCATATGTCAGCCCACCAATCCAGAGTTGTGAGTGTATGCCAGGGTGTGAGCGAGGCGGCTAGCAGAGTGTGGTCAAGAAAGCGAGCAACGTGACCAGGAGCATGAGCGGTCAGGAGCGACTCCAGTTGAGGTGGAGTTTGACCGAGTGCAACAACAGAGTCGAAGCCAGGCATACAGTACGTCGAGTCTGACGATAATGATCAGATTTATGACATATATATATATATATGTTTAGCAAAACAGAGGTATTAAACTAGTATAATCGGCGAATGAGATGCAGTACCGAGGCAACGACCCTTTGTAATTTGTACAGTACATCCATTGGACCTCGCTTGTGTGGCACGGAGGAAGTTTCAAAACAAATGCCACAATTCTCTGTTTCTGTGTCCACTTTAATCCTGTCAATCTCATGCTAGCTTGCAGCAGGCAAAGGGTGGTTCATCCTATCCACGTACGATAAAGCTTGTTACTTGCTGGCTCTACTATACTTGTCGACAGTTTGGCAGTACGCAGGGCGGTCAGAGCATTCACTTCAAAATGATATATAATAGTACGAAATGGGACATCATGCTATCAGGACATCGTAAGTTTAAATGTATGGATTCAAGGGATTTTTTTAAACAAAACAGTTTTAGATTATATACTATTTATAACAATTTAAATAAATACAAATCTTTGAAAAAAATATACTCAAATTCAAAAATTTTAAATAAATTTAGATAACATGATTTGCTAATTTTTATATAAAATCAACACATACCTACAATCAAACTATCATAAAAAATACAACTGCAGCTTGAATTTCAGTTCAAACTTGTTTGAAGTAGTTAGTAAACTAGTTAAACTCGGCATCAAAAGTTTCAATTTTTTTCACATATGATACACAGAAAAATACCTATTTTAGATATATATTCCACAGAAATGCCAACATGATTACATACTAGTAAGATGATGGTAGAGCGTTGTAAAAAAAGTACTATGGTGGAGCTTGCACCCAAGCACTCACTTCACGATACGGTTCCCAGCATCTCTCTCCTTGTTTTAGCGCAAAGTAGGCCAGGCGGGCGGGTCACCTCAGCCCAGCCCAGCCCAGCCCAGCCCAGCCGAACTAAGGACGGGAAGAACCGGCCTGTTTAGCGATCCGGCCCAACTAAGGACGGGAGAGAGAGAGGAAGCAGTGCCCTGTTCCCGTACGCTAGACGGCAAGAGCGGCAGAGCGCGTACGCCACCAGGCTCGTCTTCTGTTCTCAGCGGCATTCTCCGCGGACAGCTCTTCGTCCTCCCGGGGAAAAGGAGCGTGTCGAGTCAGCCGCGGCGAGGCGAGGGATGGAGTACCGCAGCAAGCTGGTGCTCGCGCCCATGGTCCGCGTGGTAACTCCTACTCTCGATCCAAACCCTCCCCCGAATCGCCTTCTCCCCTTCGGTTCGGGGGCCAGTCACACGAGTTACTAGCTTAGGATGCGAGTTTTAGCTCGGAGTTCTGGGTCCTACATTTAGGCCTCCCCAAGTCTAGAACCGGAAGCTTCAGATTTCTCCTCGTGCACGCGGAGTGAGTGAGTAGCTCGTCTTGGCGCGTTGTTCGATGGGCGAGTGCCGTGTTAATCAAACCGTTAGACTGAGATATCTCTAGCTGGAAATCAGTCTGAGTTTCGCATAGATGCGGCTCTAGGAGATTTAGGTCACGCAGTACCTGGACGGTGACACGCCCATGCCGGAGGTGGCGCCGACGTTCGTGAGCTACAGCATGCTGGCGCTGATGCAGAACGACGGGTTCGACTCGTTCGCCATGTCGTTCCCTTCCCCGGTCACCACGAGCGTCAGCCTTGTTACAGTCTTACCGACTGTGTTCAAGGATCTTACGACCACCTTGTAGCCTCTACGATTATATTGTAGTGGCTACGACCACCTCCTATGTAGCTATGACCGCTCTGCTGGTTCATCGACCACGCTGACAGTCGTTACAATCACACTATGATATCTCCGATCACGCTTCGCTGCTCTAATCTCGTAGTCGTAAGCTTCAGCTGAAGTTACGACCACATTCAACATCGCTGGCTGCACCTCTCTCGACAACAGTCGATCACCGTAGTCGTAACGCCTTACGATCACGTAGTGATTTTGTCGACCGCTCGCTGTGGTCGTACCCTTACGACCACGTCTTCCTACGAGACCGTGCTCGTAATTCCTGTACGACCACGTCTCCAGTACGTCTCCACCTTTTTGACATACTAATGTCCAATAAGTAAGGCATTCCTGTTTGCATACATGATCTTGTTTCAGTGTAGCTTGTCTCGTCAGATGCAATAGGCCTGTGATTGCATATAGTGTAGGACAATGTCAATATTATCACAAAACTTTAAATGATATTCCTTGACTGAGTTTGTGTTCATTCAAAAATATGACAGAAGTTCACATTTTCTGGGATAGTATGAAACCGAATGTTCATATAGTTACAGCCCACACCCTTGCCATGTGCTTTATTGGTTGTTGTTATTTGTCAAGCATAGAGGCTCAGATGACAGAAAACTATGGGGATGCCTAGTTATTGTTAGTTAATATCTATGGTTTTATTGAGCAGAACTTCAACAATGAATAACTTAAGAAGGAATTTGATGACATTGACAACCTTACTGAAAAGAGACTGGATGAGCTGTTGGATTTGTTTCTAAAAGATTTCAAGGCCAACTTAATAGAGGCACATGGGTGGCCAGCAGGTGGATCTTCAGCCTAAAAAGTTGCCAAAGCCGCCCTTAATGCATACACAAGGTTTCTTGCCAAGAAGTACCCTTCACTGTGTATCAACTGTTTGACACCTGGTTATGTCAAGAGTGACATGTCAATGCACATGGGAGTATTGACACCTGAGGAGGGCGCTAGCAACACTGTAAAGGTGGCTCTATTGCCTGATGATGGCCCAACTGGTGCTTATTTTGATCGGAGTGGTGGGGCATCTTTTGTGTGATTTTATCATATGGTATCAGAATAAGGGAGAGAGTAATATTGTAATTGTGCTAATAAACAGAGTAGTTTGACTTGTGTACTCGAATTGATACATCGAAGATGGAAATAGTAAAGTTTTCACCAAGTCTCTCCCTTTTATTTATGTGTGGTCTCTCTTGAAATAATTTGGATGATTACTGCAAATTGCTTGGCAATATTCTTCACTAGTCTTGTAAGGCTGCCTAAGTGCCTAGATAACGAGTCTACTGATATAGGACTGTCAGCCTGTTTATTACTGTTTGGAAGAACACGTTATTCAAAAACCAGTTTTGGATGAACTCATCATTGATCTTGTAAGGCTGCCAAGTCACATTTAATTTAATTTACTTATTTGCATGGTCATGTTGTTACTACTGTCGGTCTGTTTATTCTGGGTAGATGGCAACTGGCAAGATGTCTAGATGTTGTTGCTTCGGACCAGTGCACAAATCTTGCTATTGAAACTTCGTCCGTTGGTTTTCTAGGAACGAAGTTGAATATTCTCCGAACCAGGTGAGAAATTACACGACACACTTCTTCCTCGCTTCCATTGGATTCAGTGTCAGGATGTAATGCTACTCTCTGAATGTTCTTGGGAAGTTGGTGAACCATCTAGGAACCAATCAAACAAAAAAAAGGAGACGATGATATACAATAATGTCCACTCTCTGAATTTTAAACTGCTTGTGCCTTGTTGAGAGCACCATTGCATTACATATTATATGCAGTCATGTGGAGCATACCCTACTTCCAGCTCAGATCATCCTGCTCTCTGATGCTGCCATTTTAATACGAATCAAACGAAGAAATTACGGGGAGCTGCTTGTCGCCTCCGTCAGAAATGCAGCACGTGCCCTTTCGATCTGATATGGCCAACTGTGAATATCGGTGGCCACCGGTGGCGGAGCTAGAACTTAAACTCTATAGGATTAATCTCTTTAAAATATTTAAAATTTTACATATTTTACTGTAAATATTAATAGTATTTAGACTATTTGTAAAAGCATATGGGATGCTTGACCCACAGGTTATAACGGGCTACGGCTAAACGGACAAAGGCCGCATACGAACACGAAGCTGCTGGTGCGATACCAAGAGGAAAATCACCACGGACCATGTTCTTTTCAGCTTCTAAAAACTGTTTTTCGGCTTTTCTACAGTAACTAGCTTCTAAATAGAGTATTTTTTCAAGATAGGGTCTACTAGTTAATTGTAGTACATACTTTAGTGACTTCATTTATATCGGTAAAAACCGCATATGAATTTCTGTTACTCTGTAATCTCTCGTATAAACAGGCTAAAAGTTATAAACCGCAAAAAAAAGGACAGGCGCTAAAATCTTTCAAGAATCTTCAACAGTGTCGGGTTGAAAGGTCTGAAGTATTGGTTACTTGTACTTGTCGATAGTTTAATAGCTACCCATCTGAGCAAGCCATCTCCCATCTTGAGCTCGTGGTGCACGCTCATGGAAGGAGGAGTCATGTCCCGTTCCCCAAACTCAAGGTGCCGTGCGCACCACATCCCTATGCTTAATTCCTGCGAGTAGTTTTGCAGCGATCTTTCAACTCCAGTACTATATAATCTGGGAGTCATGGTGGCTGAGTATTATGTTCTGCTCGTTGCCGTTTCTAGGATTGCCGTGGTCACCGGAGGGAACAAAGGCATCGGGCTTGAGGTGTGCCGGCAGCTGGCCGACAACGGCGTCACCGTCGTGCTGACAGCCAGGGACGAGACGAGGGGCGCGGCGGCCGTCGAGAACCTCAAGGGGCTGGGGCTCTCCGATGTCATTTTCCACCAGCTAGAGCTCACGAATGCTTCCAGCATCGCCAGATTAGCCGAATTCTTGAGGTCCCGTTTTGGGAGGCTAGACATCCTGGTAAGTTGTTTTCTTTGTTCACAAACATTAATTAGGCCTGTTTATATTGTCTTTTAAATTTGGTTTTTGGTTTATAAATAGTAATAATTTGTAGAGAGATTTTGATCAATACACATGAAGTTACTATAGTGTGCACTACCATCGATTAGTAAAATTTATCTTAAAAATATATTTTGTTTAAAAACTAGATACTAAAAAATAGCTTTTAGATGCCGATACGACCAGGGCCAGTACTCTCTTGTCTCCGTAGGACCGAGGGTGCCGTGGCTCATTACGTTTTCAGCTTGTGATATGGCCACTTACTGCTGGATCCACTGATCTGTAGGTGAATAATGCCGCCATTGGTGGGGTTGAGTTTGTGCAGGATCCATCATTTGGTCCAATGCCCACTGAGGAAAAGGTGAGCGGTGAGCTGACATCTTCAGTTAACCGGATGCTATGTTGCCACGTAAATTTGCTTGCTTGGCGGCCAAAGGCAAAATTGTGGCCCGTCGCCACAATTCTGCCATCTTTTGGTTTGCTATAAGAACTCAGAAGCGTCACCACAATTCTGTCGCTTCCAAATTCCAAACATTTTTTTTGGGCAAAGCCAGACAGAATCATTAATTTGTTGATGCGTGGAACAGTTCAATGGCATGGATGGGCATCAGAGAATTGAATGGATGTGGGAAAATTGCCGTCAGACTTACGATACTGCAGCGGCCGGCCTGCAAACAAACTACTACGGCACAAAGCACGTCACTGAAGCCCTCCTGCCTCTCCTGCAATCCTCCTCCGATGGAAGAATCGTTAATGTCGCCTCCAGCTTTGGACTGCTACGAGTAATAAAGTTCAACTGATTACTGATCACATTTTTGCAATGCCACATACAGAGGATGTTCAGTCTGAAGACTGAACGAAGCTTTTCTTTGCCTGATGCAGTTCTTCAGAAACGAGGAGCTGAAGCAGGAGCTGAACGACGCTCATAACCTCACCGAGGAGAGGCTGGACGAGCTGCTGGGCATGTTCCTGAAAGACTTCGAGGCCGGCGCGGGCGCAGTGGAGGCGCGCGGGTGGCCGAGGGAGTTCTCGGCGTACAAGGTGGCCAAGGCGGCCATGAGCGCCTACTCGAGGGTCCTTGCCAGGAGGCACCCCGCGCTGCGCGTCAACTGCGTGGACCCCGGCTACGTCAAGACCGACTTGACCAGGCACTCGGGGCTCCTTACGCCCGAGGAGGGCGGGAGCAGGGTGGTGAGCGTGGCGCTGCTGCCGGACGGCGGGCCAACCGGCGCCATCTTCGACGACGGAAAGGAGGCGTCCTTCGTGTGATATATTGGCCGAGCACGGGCGCTCGTTGCCACTGCCCTCGCGTCCGCACGGTCCGCACGTGCTAGTTTGAGAATAAGATAGGATTGGACTGTCAATCATGTGCCGTAATTATGGAGATGAATATATCATTTCTATTTTTATGATCTTTCAGATAACTAGCAGGATAATCCATGTATTTACGTGGTTAAATTTATTTTAAAAGTTTTGTATCAAATGATGTAACATAGATGTTTGAGAATATGTTTACATATTTTGTAAGTTATTTAGGATTTTAAGGCATCATAAACATTAGAAATGACAATAGAAATTTCAAGAAAAATACAACTAGAGAAATATAGTTGAAATATGACCTTGATGAAAGAAAAATCATTGAGAATACTAAGTTATTGAGATTCTTAAAAACCTAAGTACTCTTCATCATGCATAGATCATGTAACTGTATGTCCCTATTCTTTCTATATTAGTTACTCTTTTTCAAAATATATGCATATATATGTACCTCTATTCAATCTCAAAGCAATTCGTTGATTATATGTGCTGCATATTATCTTATTAGTTTATATAGTATTAAAATATATTGCTCACACATATACCGATGCACCATGAGCGATCTACCTTGAACTTATAATCCCCCACACGCTGACTACCCAACCAAACTATGTATCTTCTATCTCTTCTCGTCACTACAACTTTTATACTTCAACCTCCAATAGTATGCACAATTTTTTATCGATCCCTCTTAACTGTTACCCATTCCAATACAATCTTTTAGGTGCTATCTATTTCAATACAATATTCTACCACATAGTTATCTTCTACTTCTCTCTAATTATTGCTTATTGCTGATTGTTACAATATCAAACAAACATACATGTGCACCATTGCTAATCTCTGTCGGGGACACCTATCATGCTCTCTTGAGTTGCCCCAATCCCATTCCCTATGGCTGCCGCATCTCTACTCAAGCTATTTATTCATCTGCTTCTGTACACCTATGCTTCTATTTTGTACAGATGCATGCATGTATATACACATGCATGATGTTATACATACTCGATATCGACATTTGCCACCTCAACATTATGGATTCTCCACTAAACATGGTGACTTTGCATCTTCACTGATGCTGTTGTATCTACTTTAGTTGCTATCTAATGATATAGAAAAACTTTTCGCCATCGTCAGTGATGTCGTCCCGCTCACCAATGACGACATGCTCCTAGCTACCTGATATCCCATATAGTTATAGCTCATCTTCAATGCAAATCTTTATCTCCTCTCTACTAAAGTTTCCTAATTATTGAGCTTATTTGGATACTGACTTCTTCAACAATGCTTATGCTCACCACTCATCATCATGGTTGGCTCCTGCCTTTCTCTTCAATGACTTTGGCAAGTAGCACGATATTATCCTTGTCGAGTGGCTAAGGTGAATAGTATGATATTATCCTCATATCCCCAGCCATCGCCTTGGCTCTTCGCTTTCTGGTCGGTCATTGTCTTCTTGTTGCACAAATCAACACTATTGCACTCTTTCATGGTCTTCTCCGACATCATCCATGTTATTATTGTTACAACTTTTATTTTTATTGAAATTTCATTTGCTTTTTATTGGAGTTTGTATACAAATCAAATTGCTAATTTTATTTTATTTATTTTGAATTTTAGTTCTTTAGGGAATTCTTTGCAATTTTATGGAAATCAAATTGCAAACTTTCTTTTGTTTTTACTCTGAATTTCAATTATTTTTTGTTGGAATTTGTGTACAAATCCAATTGCTAATTATTTTTTATTTTTATTTAGAATTATAGTTATTTATGGATTTTACTTTGGAACTCGTATCGAAAACAAATTGCAAATTTTATTATATTTTTCATTATGAATTTGAAGCCTATCATGCGGGAAATACCCCTAACCAACCACCAATCATCCTTCCAACCAAGCCCTTCGATCCCGTGCAGCTGCTGGGTATATAATCTCGGTCCTCCTATTACCTTGAAGCTTACAACTCAATTTGTTTTCAGTGATGGCAACGCGAAATACTGCCTTTTATTTTCCTTGTGTTGTTTCTTCTTTTGAATGGCATCATAGCTTCATAAGGGAAAGCGATGCTGCCAACTCTGCTTATTTTAAAATATTTTTAATTTTTATTTCAAATTATATTTATTTAAGTATTTTACTTAGGAATTCATATGGCACCAAACTGCTAATTTTATTTAATTTATTCTAAATTCTAGTTATTTAATGCTTTTACTTTGAAATTGTATGAAATCAAATTACAAATTTTCTTTTCTTTTTTCTATTTTGAATTCTATTTTTTGGTTGGAATTCATATGAAAATTCAATTGCTAATTTTTGTTTAATTTTTATTCCAATTTACAATTATTTAGATATTTTACTTTGGAATTTGTATTGAAATCTAATTGCTAATTTTATTTTTTTCCAAATTTTTGCTATTTGTTGTTAGAATTTATATACAAATCCAATTGCTATTTTTTAGTTTTTATTTTGAATTATTTTTATTTAGGGATTTTACTTAGGATATTATCTCTTTTGGGTAAAGTTGTATCACCTCTGCAGAGTGTATAAACTATTCATATCATCGATATTCACTCCAATAACTAGAAAATCTATGAAGATCAAAAACCAATCACCACACGAAAGATCTAAGCAAAGGAAGGTAAAATGCCATAAATTCAAACTCTCACTGGTCAGGCCAGAAACCAAAACCAGTAAGACCTATATCCAAAACCAACCAGACCTCTACATAGGAGCGGTCAGATCAGATGCACAGTAACACCAGTAAGACCTATAGGCCTTTAGCGGTCAGGCCAGAATGAACAGTAATATCAGGCGAATAAACAGTAAAATCAGCACTGTTTCAAATCCAAAAACCCTTGTATCTTTTGATCCGTAGATACAAATGATATGAAACTTGGCATGCATATTATCTAGGATATCGCGGACGTATTCCAACCAACGATCGAGAAAGTTATTGTCAAAGTTACCCTTTCCAATTTGAAGGAATGTTGAACCAAAACTAGGTAAAAACCATAAATGGTGAATATAACTTGTTCGTTAGTAGATGATGGCTAAGATGGCTCTAAATATATTTTCACATGTCATAGTAAGTTAGAACATTGAAGGAATCAAGCGAAAAATAACTAGATCAAGAAATCACTCAGAGATGCCAAAATAAGCAAAAGCCGGGTAACTTCAAGAACTTGCCAACCAGGTGCCTAGATAGATGAAGATTGATTTCATGGGTCATCTCCATGTCTTATACGTTCTTGGCACAGTAAGATCAAGAAGGTAAGAGAGAAGATCAAAACAAACCAAATCAAGAGCAAATTAATCAAGATAAGATGGATCCATTTGAGATGAACAAAGATTGATGTAAAGCTATATGAGGACGAAGATTTTACAGCTACTCCACCTGAAGAACAAGAGAGCACACCACGACACTCACACTTCACAAACCCTAACCCTAGAACACTTGGCTTCCATGAGCAAGGTTGGATGGTTAACTAGCAAGTCTCTATTCTAACATGTTAAATAGATATGCCAACCATCCCCATCTAATCTTAAATGATATTATTCATTTAGCACATATAGGAAAACATGTTAATACCACACAATACACTTATGCATGCTTCTTAAAACATATAAGCTCGAATCCGCTAAGTTTTTAGCCTTGATCCAATTTGATCTTCTTAGCTTCTCTTTGACCTAAACCGCTTTTCCAATCGCCGCTAAAGTGCCGCAATTTTCTTCGAAGGTAGTTTATGATATTTTGGTCAAACTACAAAAATACCCTTTATTGACTCGGTATTCAACTTCTATTGCAAGCAATCGCCATTCTTGCCATGTGTAAGTTCACCATTGGCAATCACGTGTCAGCGAGTCTCTCTCGTTCTGGTTCCATCGGATCATACCTCACTTGGACCGATCAAGCCACATGGTGAAATTCATCGCTCGAACTTTCCTTCAATATTTTTTTGTCTTTCTCATACCATGTTTGGGCTCAACTATCTCACCTGATATTATTGTTCATTCTGGGCCTCGGCTCCTCCATAAGTATAGTCCCAATCATTGCCGTTGACCATGGTTGACCCTAAGCGCCCCTACACATCTAAAGATCAAGAAATCGTTCCTGAGCATAAGTTCTTCACAGCTTGACCCATGTTAGTTGTAGCATGTATCATACAACACATATGCATTGACCTAGGCTAACCAAACACATCCCATGACCAAAATTCCCAAATTCCAAAATCCAAGTGAAACCAAAATAGCACAACCAGTTAGACAGCTAGCCCTGCCCGGTCTAACTGCTGGTAAGGTGCGATCTGGCCACCACCTCTAGCCAGTCAGACAACTAGGTCTGCGAATCACCCAGGAAACTCGCAAATTTGCAAAAAACCAAATTCACACACCTCTCAAATGGCAATGGTTCATTACAACATAATTATGGACCTTCTCACAAGGTCCTTCATATTGTATAAGGTTCGTCTAGATTGATCTTTGTATATATTTAGGGGTCGATATGTCCTGCTAAGGACCGCTACTGACTAGTGATAGAAAAGGTGTTTCTAGGTTACAACCAAGTATACATGAATATATAGAGTTACACACTTAATGTGTTGGAATAGTAAAGGATCTAGTCGGAGGCTTTTTAAGTGAAATATGATCTCTACTCGTATTGGACATTCGTTGTATTTGTTTGCGTATAATGAATGGTTTGGCTAGTTACAAAGGTCATATTACTGGACGTTTCGATAAACCAAAGTGAATGCGATATTGACTCTCCTTCTTTTCGACTTATGGCTTATATTTTATGGCTTCTTTTAAATAAATAAACGGAACGGCTTCTCTACCGCTGTTTCAAAACAGTTTATAAGGACAGTATTTTTGAAGCAGTTCATCAGTATTTGGTTCGTCACACAAATACTCATATTAAAACTAAAAACTATAAGCCAAATACATAAACCATAAAACACACGGAAAAGAACCCACCTATTAGTGTATTACAGCGACCTGCCTGGCGCCACCGTCCACGTGAGTTTGCCGCCGGACATTGGCCAATTGTCCATTCAACGCGGCTACAGACGAACAGACAGGGGTGACCACATACAGCCATACAGGTGCGTCCCGAGCTGCTGGCATGATATCCATTGCACATTGTGCCGGACCTGCCGGTGTGCCTTGTGGCCACACCACCACAAAATGGGAAGAAACACCAGCAATACTTGACATTCTCCTTCCTTAATTTCTTAAAGTAATAGCTACCTGTATGTAAGCAAGACATCTCCTACCTTGTTGTCGAGCTCGTGGTGCCTGCTCACTCATGGAAGGAACCGTCTCCAATCCTCCAAACAACAGGTATGTACCATCTCCAAGCGTCCTTCTTGCCGCGTACTCGTACTAAATTCCAAACTCTAGCACTGTGCTACTTTGTTCAAATGAGTAGCACTATAGTTATTTTTTAAAAAATTTTGATGCTAGACACCTATTTTTGCAAATCTATCTCCTTCCATATACCTATCGAGTTCAGCAAGTATCTGCCATAGCTTGGGTGCTCGCCGGTCGAGCCCCCTGTCTTGTGCATGTTTAATTAAGTCTATAATTAGCACTAATTAATTATGATTAGTACTAATTAAATACAAAGTAGACTTTGTTTGGTCCTGTGGTTAAGTTTTATTTAGTTGGCGTGGATATTTTCGTGAACCATCAGTGATGCAACATCATTGGTCGTGTCATGTTAGGTCATGTATAATTATGTGATATAAACTGTCTATAAAACTTTCTACGTAGGATACGAGATGATGTGGAGGAGAGAGAGCATAGAAAATTTGGCCATCTGTCTATAAACCTTAACACATAGGACACGAGATGATGTGGAGAAGAGAGGGAGCATAGATAATTTGGCCCTCTCTTATGTAGTAGTCGACTGTAACACGATAAATAAGACATATTGTGTCATAAAGAAACTGTTTATAAAAACATGCAAAAAATAATCTATTGTATGAGCTATCTTTAATGTCGCCTATAAATAACATCGGAGATATTATAGATAGCAGTTGTCTATATCATTGTATATATCCTACGGTGAGATCAGGAGGTAGATTAGGACATGGATCGGAGAGGCGAGATGCATCTTTCACAAAGACGCAAGTGTTTACCTTTTGGTGCCTCTGCTTTATCTTGTGATAATGTTATTTTACATATCTTTATTTTCAATTTGGTGACAGATACAGTTATTAGTTGTCATTGTTACATACGAATGAGCTGTCAGTTGCTTTAGAACTTCTGCACTCTTTTTTGGTAAAACACAGAAGATTAGAAGGCCTTTCCTGTCAATTTTCATTATCCCAAACTTGCACCTTCGTTACAAGATTTTTTTCTCATCTTCATCATTGGTCATCAACATCTTTCTTAAATTGTCCTACAGACGTGTCATTTTCATTTAGTTATTATAGTATAAGAAATCTGGTGGCGGTAGACGTAAGTGGTGAAAGAACTTCCATTATTTGGTTATGCAATTTGTTAACTAATATTCTTGAACTTATCTTATGCAATTTGTCAATTAGTTTTCAATAGATTTCAACAGTTACTAATCCATTCTGAAAGTAGTTAAGAATTATGTTGGGCAAATTAATTTGGTGAATACGATATGGATTCTTCCATACTAGAAAATAGTAGTTGAAATTATTATACACCAAAAGTGAACGGTATGAATTATAGAAGTAGTTGCAGTAGGTCTAGTTTCATGAATGCTTTACTGTCATGGGGCATCCTTTACCAAACTTAGGTGTTTTATTGCCTGGTCTTGAATAGTTGACGTGTTTATTGCCTGATCTTAAATAGTTGGCATGTTTACTTTTAATAAACAAGTACATTCATCACTGTAATTGTTGGTTGACTCTGCTAAGAGTTAACCAAGTTTGTGTCATCTTGAACAGAAAGTCATATTATATTTGGCACTAAAAACTCAGCCATATGCATGAGTGATAAGCTACAGAGATCGCAAGGTGCGTAGGGAGAGGCCAACTACCATTGAATGCTATTAATTATTTTTATTGGGAGGGGCGGAACCATGCTCAGTCCAAACCTCAGAGTCAGCTGGTTTTAGATCGACATAGGCTTTTATTTCTAGTATTTCACACCCAAATCACTATTCTCTATAGGCTTTAGTTTTTAGGTCTCGAACTATAGTCTACCTAGTTCGAGATCTGGTTCCGCCCCTGCTTATTGGCGTAGAAATCATAGACAATAGAGTTCTGTAAATGACAAGCATGCATTAGTGATGTCTTGGTACGATTCCAGAAAATGATGTCAACCTTTTTCCATGGATTAGTTTCAGAGAGTACATTTACTGTCACATGCATAGTTTGATGAGTAATATAATACAAGTTTGAGGTTATTTCTTTGAACAGTAGTACAGAAGAGTTGTTGGGGATATGATGACTAAATTTATTGTTCTTAGATTTATCTTATAATGTTCGGTAGAAAGAAGATGCATTTTTCAGGATTTTAATGGTCCTTTGGGCATGCACAGCGCACATTGAGACATAATTAGCCCCATAACTGATTCTGAAAGTGACTTGCATGACTTATGTCCTAGATTTGCCTATTATTGGTATGCGTAGGTGTCCTCTATATGTGGCCACACATCAACTGGAATTATTAGCACTGTGAGCCTTGATGCTTTCTGAAACATTATCCTGTTTTAAAACTTCCATATGCTTTCTGAAACTGGACCAATTCCATTCGTCTATGCCTGACTGAAACAGTTCGATGGCATGGATAGCTACCAGAGAATTGAATGGATGAGGAACAATTGCCGGGAGACTTACGACGCTGCAAAGCAGGGCCTGCAGACAAACTACTACGGCACAAAGCATGTAACAGAAGCCCTCCTGCCCCTGCTCGAATGCTCCTCCGATGCAAGAATCGTTAATGTCTCCTCCAACTTCGGATTGCTAGGGGTAAATTCCATAGATCACACAAAAAAAATTCTGATCCAAGAAAACGGTAAATCCACTGCAAGATTTTCCTTTGCCACTGCAGCTTTTCAGCAGCGAGGAGCTAAAGCAGGAGCTGAACGACATCGACAACCTGACCGAGGAGAGGCTGGAGGAGCTGCTGGACACGTTCCTGAAAGACTTCAAGGCCGGCGCGGTGGAGGCGCGCGGGTGGCCGACGGGGTTCTCAGCGTACAAGGTGGCCAAGGCGGCCGTGAACGCGTACTCGAGGATCCTGGCGAGGAGGCACCCGGCGCTGCGTGTCAACTGCGCGCACCCCGGCTACGTCAAGACCGATATGACAAGGCACTCGGGGCTGCTAACGCCGGAGGAGGGCGCGTGCTACGTGGTGAAGGTGGCGCTGCTGCCGGACGGCGGGCCGACCGGCGCGTACTTTCATGAGGGCCAGCAGAAGGCGTCGTTTGTGTGATACGTGCTATGAGTGCACTGTTTGGTTGCCCTCGCGGCTTGCCGGCCGCACGCTTTGTATCTGAACCGGGGACAATTTGGTAGCAGTACGTAAGGCTTGAGAACAAGAGGGGGCTGGATTTTGATTGTGATTTGTTTCTCTTTTTTTGTAAGAAAAAGTTGGATTGTGATGAACAAATAAAGAGATGGTTTTTCCATCACTTTTTTAAAGTATTTTATCAGGACAGTCTTTTCAGAATAGTTTATCGATATCCGGCCGCCTCCATGAACAACACGGAATGCAGCCCTGCACTGCCCAGCAGTCCGAGTATACGGTGAATGGGGCTGAGGCATGCACGGAACGTAGACCTGCACCTGCGAATGGAGATAGGCAGTTGCTTCCTTGTCCACCAGGAAAGAGACGACGGATGTCGATTGTATCACAAAGCCTACAAAAAAAGAACGCCGCGGCCAAATTTTGCTGCGTTGCTGGCCGTGAGTTCACGGCAGACACATTCTGATTCAGGCGGACGCCCCAATCAGGCTCCGTATAAACAAATCAGCCGGCTGCGATGAATGCAACGTTGCAGCCATTAACGTACGCCATGATCTGTTTACTTGTGCAGGCAGTGACAACGTGCAGCTACTAGCATGTTTTATCTATCGACGATTGAGATGGCATACTCATCAGTCATCACCTTACAAGCAGCGATCACATTGGAATGGAGCCCAGGGGCGAAGGCAGGAATTAGATATAAGAGGGACAACATGGACAACAAATAGAGTAGAACTAATGAACCATGCCGGATTTACCGATCCAATAGTTACATATCACAGCAATATGTTTCGCAAATTACAATGCAAAGAAAATTACATCTATTTTAACTTAAACTTAGCTCTACGACTACCAGCAAGATCATAGGCCTTAATAATATTATCATTACTAATCTTTGCGGCTAATTCCTTTTCAATATAAATTACCAAACAATCTCGTAGAAATTCATCTCCTATTGTACTTCGAAGTCGCATCTTTGCAAGTTTTATAGCTGAAAAACATCTCTCGGTGGTTGCAGTTGAAACCAAAAGAGTTAAGACTAATCTTAACAACCTGTCCACCATAGGATAAGATGAATCTTTACCAGTCTTAACTGGTCCACTTGTTAGATCAGCAAATGATGGTAACACACTTAGGTCTGGATGATTGCATACATCAAGTTGAAAATATGGCAATTGACACTCCAATTGAGCTCTTTATTGACTTGAGAAATCAGTAGGATAATATTTTTCCACTTCACTTTGGGAGGATAATATTCTTGACTTGAGAAATCAGCATGATCATTAGGTGAAGTGTACTTTGCATTTTTTTGGAGGGGCCAAACCACTAATTAAACACATGTAATTAACTACATAATGAAGAATCAGTAGAAGATTGGGGGGTGCCAGGCCCCTCCCAGCCCCCCTCTCTCCGCCACCGACGGAGCCTACCTGCCTCCATCACCAGTGGTGAATCCAGGATGAAAACAGAGAGAAAGCTCTACTATTGAGGCTATAGCACAACATAAATATACCAAAGCTACATCTATTGGTCTTTTGTCATTGGAATATCAAATTCATACATAAATAGAAATAGAACAAATTGAAAATGTATGATATAATAAATCAACCGTACCTCTCTTTCACTTCGTTGCCGTCGCTTTCTAGCGCCTTCTCTTGCGCAGTCCCCACGAACGGCGCTAACTGTTGTGTCTACTAATTAAACAACATATGAGAGGACTAGTTAGAGAGAGCCAACGACAGGATAGAGAGTGATCGTGTATGAAATGAGAGGATCTGGCCCCTCGTACCTTTCTTGGAGGTTTATATACATAAGTGAGGTTGGATGAAAATTTTCTATCTTATTTCTCTTAATAATTACAAAAGATATGAATACATTGGTATATTCTTTTATACATATGCCCCTATATTATTGGGTCTATTATATATTAGGCCAGTTGTAAGACTCCACCACGGGGATTAGGTCACCCCTACAACAGTAGCTCTTAAAGCATACTCAACGATGCAGTGGATCCTAGCTATCATCATATTTAAACTATGTTTGTTGGTACTAGTACAACTTTACATTCTGCACATCATCGGAATGTTTCATTCCCTTCGGAACTCAGATTGTAAAGCTTAATTAGGCATCAGCTGTTGTCTGCCAGTTGTTCTATGTTAGGATTCTGTTGAAGTTATCCAAAAAAATGCTCCATTCGCTGAGCATGATTTTCAATTTATGGCAAGAGACCACTTAACCAGGACAGCCATCAGACACGGTTTATAAGAGTACTGTTGCTGGTATCAAATTCGGAGTAGTATGTTTGCTTACAAAATTACAATTTTTACCATGAGGCTAACAGTCGCATCCCACAGCAGTCATTGTCATGAGCCTCGTATGGAGTGAAGGCATCAGTACACTTACAGCTTGATAAACCAAGCTCGCAGAGGAAAAACCAAAAAGAGGAGTGAATAAAGAAGCGTAGCAAAAATAATAGACAGAAACTCCAGAGAGCGGTATATGTATGGTTCGTTTGCTCCTAGTTGTCCTCTCTATTCTCATCTTGCGGCGGCGCCGGTTCCTCGTCGGCCACCACGTCCGGCAATGCCTCCTGGGACTCGCTCTTCTTCTTCATGTGGCTGTAGCTTCCTTTCTCCATGAACAGCTGCGCGAAATGGATCTTGCAGTACAAGACGCCGTTGAGCGCGGCATAGGAGGAGGTGGTCAGAATGCAGCCCCCGTGAGAGCACTTGAAGCAGCTCTTGTGGTATGACTCGCCCTCCAAAGTTAACTGAATAACAGGATTAAATTCAGCAGTATGGTGTCATTTGTCAAACAAGCAGAAAGATTCAGAAATGTTTCTCCATTAGCATGTTGGATTGTACATTTGATTTCTCTTACATATTTTTTTTTTTACCATTTGGCATTCATTACTTTGATGGGATAACAAAACAAGTGCAGCGTTTATGTACCTTTTCCAGAGGGTACACAGTTTTCTGGCAGGCTGCACACTTATCCTGAGTACCAGAGAATGCAGAAGATAGCTTGCTTGGGGCCCTTGACTGCGCAAACATTTACCCAGTTAGTACAGTTGGCAATAGGAACGAATCAAGAAATGGTAAAAGGATAAGCTTGGCTGGAATGATCATGATGACGGTTTTGTGGGGCTGTACCAGTTCACCCTTCTCTGAAGATTTACCACCTGAGGTTACACAGCAAGGTTTTCTGGATAAGCCTTTCTGATATAAGGGGCAGAAAGTCAGAGATAGTTTGACAGCATTAGTCACATCGTGATCTTACCTGGTGTGAACTTCTTCGAGAAGCTCCCTGTCTCCTTGAAGAGCTGCTCAAAGTGGGGCTTGCAGTAGAGGACGCCGTCCATGGAAGAGTAGTTGCACATCTAGAAGGCGAACAATGCATACAATTTACAGCGTCAAACTGTCATTTCTTCAAGAAACTTAGAAAGATGGAACTAAACCACATTTTTTTTCTGTAGTCTGTTTGTCTAGATTTGCATGACTGCATTACGTAACACAGGATCAAACAGCATACACATACCGAGAGGATCCCTTTGCAGTGGCTGCACTTGAAGCAGGTCTTGTGGTACGAGACGCCGTCGGCCGTCAAGTGGTCGATGAAATGGACGGTCTTGTCGCACGCCTTGCACTTGTCCTGCGTGCCGGTGAAAGACATGGTGACGACCAACGCCGGGGTAGCACGTAACTTTGCAATCGCTCCTCCTCCGATCGGGGGATAAGTAGATATGGACGAAGCGCTGAAACGGTGGTTTCGGGGGAGAAGAGAACGGGTGCTCGGGAGCAAGCATAGGGGACGGGCGGGCTCTGCACCGCGCAGACTTTGTCGAGCGAAGCTTGATTTAGAGAGGCTTTGATCTCGTCTCACGTCCTCCTATTTTCGTCCGCAAGGCCCATCAGTCATTGCCCGAAAACTACACAAGGATGGCCCACTAGGCCCATGCAATATGTTTTTAGATACGGACAGTCTCCTTGCAACTAGCAATAACCAGTTTTGCGGCGAGTTTTTTTTTAAAAAATAATCTATTTTTTATTTCATTCCTGCGGCATGGGACCTTTATCTCCAACAGAAAAGTCATCACCATCATCTTCTAAAGCTTCCTCCTCGGCACAGACCGTCCGGTCGTCGATCTCCATCAGACGCACTATACTGTCGATATACTCCCCTGCGTCGGACCGTCTAGTGGGCTCAGCATGCGTTGTACGATCTTCCTGATGTGCATCAGCAACATCTGCATCCATCTGTCAGGTGGGCTCAACGTACGGTGTCCTATATTCCGGTTATGCCTTCGCAACAGCGGCCGTCGTGTCCTCTTTATGAACCATGCACTGCGTGCCTGAGTTGCTCCCAGCAACAGGACGATAGCCATCATTAGGCATCCTACGACTCCCTTTGGATATGGTTGCATGAGTGGCACGTACCCGTATCCACGTCGTCGGCAGCCTTTCACAACGTCCTTCCATACAATCGTGCACATCAGTCTCCTCAACTCCCACCGAATTTGCGTGGTAGACCGACTCCAAAGCTCATGTAGGACGACACTGCACACCTCGGGGTCCAAGGAGAAGCTGTGTGTGAGCCAGTGCAGAACATCTCCGACTAGAGCATTCTCCACATCCAGGTGTACCAAACTGATTTGCGGGAAACCGCTCATGTCAACACCGTACAGATCTTCACGAATGTACCAACACCGTAATGCACTTTCAATCTTATGGCTAGGATATGATTGATTTCTCATTGCAAATATTACCATTTGTCAACATACATTCACTACATACGTGCTAAACTGATAAGTAGCGGCACTCGTACATTTGGATGATAGCAAGAATGGATGAAACTATTACATTTACACGAAGACCTTCTCTCTTTATCAACGAGCTTCCTTTGTCTTCCTTTCTTACCTCACAAACTCCTCTCTCTCCTTCACTCCATCTCCCGAGCTCTTCTGCTTCTCCCCCTCTCGCGACCTTCTCCCCCTCTCCTCTCCCGAGCTTCTCTTCTCCTCCTCTCGCGACCATCTCTCCCTCTTCATTTCCCCTCTCCTTCTCTCTCTCTTTTTGTCTCTCTCAAGCTCTCCCGTTCTCTTCCGAGAGAAATGCTGAGAGATACCGTGAGGGATCGGGTCAAAGGAAGATGGACGGGCTAACAACAAGTAGTTGGTCCACCGTTAAGCGACTAGTACTTGTAGTCCAACCGTTGGGTGACAGGGACTAGCAACCCAATGGTTGGATAAATTGGCTACGTATCATCCAACGGTTGGGTGACTAACCCAAGTCGCCCAACCATGGAGAGACAGATGATCAAAAGTGCAAAAAAATACATATATAATATTGTAATTCAGAATAAAAATAGATTATTTAAAAATTCGTTTAGCGGCCTCCTTGCCAACCATTGGTTATTCCAATTAATATGCCATCCGGTTTTCTGGTTAGGTTAGAGTTAGGTCATGTTTGAAGGAGCTGTAGCTTTTTTTGACATAAGCTATCTTTTGGCTTTCTGGCTAAAAATGGCAATACAAAATTTTGTTGGGCTGGCCGACTGCTTCATCTATAAACAAACGTTGAAAAGTCCTAAGTGTCCTTGATGGCGAACCAAATGTGAGACTCCTTTTATACGGTAGCATTTAATGGGTAATTTTTACCAATTTTCAGTGGCAATGTTTTCACTTCAACCCACCAAAAGACAGGGAATCACCTCACCCCTAGCTTCGGTTGAACTAAATTTTGATCTCAGACCTCTTGGTCCTAAGTAACCTACTCACCACTACAATTTAGACGGACTTCCTACACACCACTACAATTTAGACGGACTAAAACATCTTATTATTCAGAATAAAAGAAAGTAAAAGCAATTCCTATAGTAATTGCGAGCGAAAAGGGAGTAACCTAAAACGTGATGACTTTAGCTCCGTATCAACGTGGATGAAAAATCGGGTTATTTGTATGTGTCGGTGTGTAAGTAAAACAGTACTCATCGTGAAGAAAATGATTTTGATATGTATTAAAGTATAAGTAAATTATCTGTTTTTCCTTATTGATTTAAGCTTTTAAATGAATTGATCAGTGCATAGTATCAGAGCCAAGAGGTCTTGAGTTTAAGGCCTAGTTGGTGCAATTAAAAAATTTACAGCCCACTTCTATTCCACGTCTTAGGCCTATAAGATTATACACGTGAGGGGGTGTTGAATATAAGTGAATTGAGCCTACACATGATGGGAGTATTGAAGTATAAGTGAATTGCACGTCTTTTCTCATTAACTTAAGCTTTTGAGTGAATTGATTGTTGCATGCAACTTAATAATATGGAAACAATGGAATCTAGAGTAATTAAACAGCAGTAGTCATGAATATCTTCTTTTTTCCTAATCTAAGATTAGAGAGACGATCTAAGAGTGATCTATGGAGAATGTGGCCTGAAATTCTTAATGGAGTCCGACCGCCTTTTCTTGTGTGATCCATGCGTGAGTTTTCCTTACCGAAAGAAAAGTGAAATGTACTGCATTGACCAGAATCTGCGAAGGACACATGGTGGCTTGGACAGCTTGAAACATCATGCCGACCGGGTAAATATTCTAACGTTGATCTGTTTCTGTCAATCCTCGTACATTGAATAGGTGAAAGGAACATCCTACGGACTGTAAGTCGATGCATGTCAGCGTGAGAGCTACTGGCATCTGTTCATCTTTCTTTTTTTTGTAGGGGGCAGCTTACGATGAGGCACGAGTAAACAGTGCACTTAACATAACTGATACCCCGTTGCTTTCAATCAGAAACAGTTTAGTTTATGCATGCTATAACTCTGGACACAAGTGCAGACCGATGCCAGCAATTAGAGGTGAATGATTGTCAATTTTTTTTCTAATAGTATGGAAAATCTTTAGTCAAGTGACTAAAAGAACCACTAAGTTTAAATTATATCAACTAAACTTAGCAAAACAAAGTTAGAGACTTAAACCAATAAAATATGTAACCTTCGGTACAAGACCGATCAAATCGCTATGGATAGACCGGTCTGACTGTAGGGACAAGGACGGTATGATTGCTGAGGTCGATCTGGCCATAGGTCCAGAACTGGTCTGACCGGTCTTCTATTCGCAGACCTAAAAACCTCTAGGATCAAAACTCAAATCTCATCCAAATATTTTTAAATTTTGCATAAGACTTGTTCAAGACACTAGGAACATAAACCAATTAAGAATTATAAGGTTCTTGAGCTCGGGTTCACTAAATTAAAGGAAACCAAATCTAGGTTACAGGAACATACAAAAATCCTAAAACCCTACTTATTGCTCGCGGGATCTAAGACATAAAGTCTTTCAGATCTACTACCACATGTTCTGGCAAGATAATCTAGACAAAGATTCGGGGTAAAACCACCTAGATCACGATTTTGAATTTCTTGCTCAAAAACATAAAAATTAAGAAAAAATCAAGTGAAACACTAAGAAAAAAAATCAAATAGTTGATATATTACAAATAGAGTATGTGATTCATGAGTACATGGATTGTTACAAGGTGCTTTTGAAGCACCACTTTTACTCGCTCAAGTTTTCTCACATAGGTTTGAAGAGAGAGAGAAGCAACTACACAAGACTTGGACCAAAATCTCTCAACCTATCTCTCCCCTCTCCTCCCCAATATAACCTACACCACTTAGTGGGCCTCAACCCTCTAAGCAAATGGGAAAATCTGTCAACCCCAGTAACATAGGTTTTACACACTCACACACGCTTCTCAAAGTGTTTACAAGACTTAACATGCTAAACCATTAGCAATTAATTGATCCACTTAACAATTTTAGCTCTCCTTGACCTAAACCATTTCTCTTTTTCGCCTCCCTGAGCCGCGATTTTAATCAAGACACTAACCCGATATTTGGCTAACTACCAAAATACCCTCAACGAAACTTTCGAAAACTTTGCCTCTACTCTGTCTTCATCTTCACTTCAAAACATCTCTGCAAACTTTGACATATATCTTGTAGTGCCTAATGACTAGCCATCACATCTTCACGCATTCGGACTCTCCCGAATCATCTCTATGTGTATCGGCCTTGTCACTCGGCGCACCACATACACCAACTCACATCTTCACGATCATTTTATTTTTTGTGCTTCACACTTGAGTCATGTAATCTCACCTGGACTTACTTGACCACATAGACCTCAACTCTCCCGCCTAGTCCCGGTCCTTGCCGTTGATCGCTAACATTCTCCAAACCACCTGCATATCTAAAAACTAAGCAACCATCTCAAGCACAAGTTCCATACACTTAACTCATATTAGTTAAAGCAATGCATCATGCATGTCAACACAACCAAACACCAACACATATGATGTGCTCATACTCAAATCAACTCATATCCAATTTCAATATACCCTAGATATGTCTTGTGTACCCCAGACATGTCTAGTCTCTCCAGAACCTCATTGGACATTCTCCCCAAACATGTCTGCCCTCAAGACATTGGTCTAATCGCTTGACCCAAGGTTGTCAAACCATCTTCCCCGTGGTGGTCAGACCGTCGGACGCAAAACCTAACAAACAAGTCAAGGCTAGTCTGACCGCCATCTCAGGTCCGGTCAGACCACCCAAAATTTGACAGCACAATCTGAAATATAAATTTTCTAAAATTTTTGCAAAATTCAATTTCAACTTAACTAAAGTACCAATTATTCATCACATATTAAACATATTCTAAATTTAGGTGAACCCAAACGATTTAAGCCTTATTTGTGTAAAACCAATTTGATTTACGCTTTTGCACATAAACTTGGTTTTAGCCAAAGAATGAATGTTAAAGGCGCATATATTTTATATGTATATATATGAAGCTTTTTCAGTACTCCCGGGAGTACATACTCCCACTTCTAATATACCACTTAAACGAATGTATTATACATCTTTATCACTTTCGGTATACTTGAATACTAATTATAAGATACTCCAATGCGATTTAGTTGAAAATTTTTCATCAGAGTCTGTTATTTTTGCTATATACGCTTTTCCATATATGAAAGCAGTATGTGCACAAATTATACTAATAAAAAGTGGATTTTGATGAAATTTTCCATAAAACTCACTTTGGAGTATCTTAAAATCATTATTATAGTATACTCAAAAGGATAAATAGGTATAGCAACATCATTTAAACGGTATATAACAAGTGGGAGTGTGTACTCACAGGAGTATGGAACCATTTTCATATATTGGTCTATTCTTTTTAGTTTTGATTTATGATTTTTGAGCTGTTCGTGAGAGAGACTATGAAGTAATAGAAACTCGTGTGCGGTTTTGGATAATATAAATGAAGTCACTACAATATGTTGTAAGATCGAGGAGGCCGACTAGAGGGGGTGAATAGATGGTCTAAAAATTCTCTACAAATTATTGCTAACAATTTAAGACCTTATCTATTTGCCTAAACCAAGTATACAATGCAAGGGTGAATAGGGGGTGAATAGAGGGACTAGATTCAACAATCTTCCCTTTTTGGTAATTCATGACAATCTCAACAAATAATGAGATATAGAAATTGTTTTGCGAGTATACAACTTGTACACAACAATTTGTATACTCTAAGATAAGATTTAAACAAAGCTTACTTATCCGGTTGTCATTAATCATTTAACCATTAACACATAATGGAGAAGTTAGATGACAACCCGATTGCACATGAGTATATATAAACTACACAAGCTATATATACTCAAGAATGTGTTTTAAAGTAAAGATCCTAAATATGCATATTGAAAGAAGCATGGATCAATACTTGTGAAACTCCAAAACATAGATAGCTCCCCCTAAATGTATGCATACAAGTGTATATAAAGAAGACATATACACGTATTCATTTTGAACAATGAGTGGAGTTCAATCTATATTTTGGATCAAAGGAATGTATTAATATATGAGAAAAGTGATTTAAAATGCATTCCTTTTTTATTTTACCTTTCCATCCAAATGAGACTAAACATAAATAAAATTAGATAAACATATTAGTCTCATATATGCATTTGTCATTATCACCAACATAATATACAATTATTTTTCATTAACAACAATACATTATAAAAGCATTTGTCATTAACACCAAAACCAACTTAATCGAAGCTTGATCTTTCATATGTACTACAATCAACTTGTAGACCCCACCTTGAAAAGACATTTCGTTTGAATGCTAGTTACTGTAGAAAAATCAAAAAACAACTTTTAGAAGCTGAAAAGAACAAGTGTGTGTGTATATATATTATATATATATAGTGTATTTGATGATCATGTTGATTGGGCTGCCACATCACCGTAAAACAAAATTACATGTCAAAATATCTGCCATGTCAGCGTCATCTTAGAGCAAAACCACCTTCAATCTATCTAGGGGTGAAATAAACGGTATTGATACTTAAGGGTTGTAAAATATCTGATTTTATAGTTCAAGATTGAAACTTAAACCAACACAAAAGTTCAAGTGAGTTAAAATAGACTTATTTTAAGAGAGATAGAGAGAGAGAGCGCGCTAGTACACTGATGGTGATGGTAATGGTACCCAAGTCAACCTTGACCATGCTAGCTCACATGTAAGGGCCTCTTTGAATTGCAGGATTCTGGAGAAATTTTGAAGGAATTCATTCCTATAGGTAAATTTTCCAATATAGCCCTTTGAAACAAAGGATTTCCCTCGTAGGATTCCTATGAAATTCCAACGAAATAGCTTATTCCATAAAAATTTGGAGGAATCCTAACATGAGGTTAGGCCTCATAGAAAATTTTCTTTGTGTCTTGCATGTACCATCTCTCTCAAATTCCTGTAAAGTTTCCATAAAGTTCCCGCTCGTTCATCTCTCTCCTCAAATTCCTGTAAAGTTCCCATAAAGTTTCCGCTCGTTTGAGCTTGAGCTTCTGGCCTCTGGTTTATTTTTCACTATTTCTAAATTTCATCTTTTTCTGATTTTTCGGATTTTTTGAGCTTTTTTGCTAGTTCTTTTTTTCCGTATTCGTTTGCATTATACGTGTTGGGCTATCCCTTTTTTCTATTTTATTTTTTTTAAATTTAATTATGGCAAATAAGTCATCATCAGCTACATTGTAATTTCAGCTAGCTACAGTAAAAATTCAGCCATAAGCCACAAAAATTCAGTTCAACTGAGCACCACCCTAAACGCCGCTTTTGAACCATTCCTCTGTTTTTTGTTCCCATATGATTGCACCAGCGTCCCTATATAATTCCTGTATTTTTTATATTTCTGTGTTTTTTTATTTCCTGCATTTCAGAGAAACCCTAACAGTGGAATAAAGTAGTGAACAACCCGATGAACAGGAACTACTATAACATTTAATTCATCCTGAGGGAAGAAATTCAGCAACCGCTGATAATTATACTAGTAGTACTGTTCTTATGATTAGTTTTTTAGAATCCTCATCTGCATGATTAGTTGTATGCCAGTTAACAACTAATTATATAAGTTAATTCCTCCCGGTTCATAGGCCTGCATTGCAGTAGGACTCAGCTGGCTCAGCATGCAGTACGAAATAGAATACTGACGCTGATGCCAACAAGGGTGACACAACACATGGTGCCGCTCGGTTGGACTGAAATAAACTAGTTTATGGCTGAAATTATACTGTATATAGTTGAAATTACACTGTAGTTGATGATGGCTTATTTGGCGTAACTAAATTTAAAAAAATTAAAAATAGAAAAAACATGTTAGCCCATCATAGACAACGCAAACAAATTCGGGTAAAAAAGAACTAGCGAAAATAGCTAAAAAATCAGAAAAAGATAAAATTTGTAAATAGTAAAAAATAAATCAGAAGCTCAAACTAAAATGAGCGGGGACTACATGCCTTGCCGGGGCATGCACAACTGAAACACCATTTTAATACTGAAGTCGCTGGTCAGTCTCGAATATTAGTGCTGTTGATGAGCATAGTTAACACAACAACAGTGGCGGAAGTCCCTAAGAATTGAAGTCAATAGCCAGCATGCATCCATGAGCCATCCCCTCCTCGCTGGACGACATGTTTTCCTGTTTCTTTCTGCATGATGGGAACTGAGAGGCAGCAGGAAAATCCAGTGTATCGGATCCTTGGGAATAATTCAGTACTGCACTAGGCGCCACAGTGCTTGGCCAATCATTGTGTGCGTGTTTACCTGCACTCTCATTGAAACACGCAGTACGCACCGATGTAGCACCGATGCGTGTTTGTTGTCTTATCGGACCGTGTCCAACCCCGATACGACACCGACACACTGTGATGTCGATATGTATCTGCCGGTGTTGGAGTTAGGATTTAGTTACGGTTCAGACTCAATGATGACATGATCTTGATTATATGGACTGAATTATAAAAATATTATCTAGACTGGACTGAATTTATCCGTGCTATATACTAGATATTTTTCCACACTACGGGCTGAAGCCTACCCTGTTCGGGGTGTGGTTCCGCCCCTGGTATCGGCCATGTATTAGATATTTAAATGGCAAAAACAAATTATTTTAATTTATGATATGGCTTCGACACTTTTGCGACACACATTTAAATGGCGAAAACAAATCATTTTGGTCATACTTCAAATGGCTTCAGGTTCTAGTTACTTGGAACTAGTTGGCTTTTTAATTTCGGCTTTTTAGTTTTTTTTAGTTTTTCTTTTCCGTTTATTCCATTGCATTGTTTCAAAAAATATAGCGGTGTTTTTCAATTTTTGTTATTTTGAACTCGGAAAAAACTAACAGCTGCTACAGTACAATTGCAACCAAAAGCCTACAACAGAAGCCAAAAGGCATATCTTTTTAAGTTATTTGGAGCACTACATTAATTTCTGACATGGCTTCGACACTTATTCAACACGTATACGACACATGTGTGACACAATAACTAGAATATAGGATGTGGAAGGAGATAGCTTTGAATCTTTAACTGGTATTGTCATTCTAAAAGTTATTAATCTATCTCTTGATGAACTAGAGTTTAAGAGTGTGTCTTCTAAAGATGAGTCTACTGTGGTAAACCTAGAAAAAGATGAGGATGAGCAAGAAGTCTATGAAACTCATGCTATCCTTTAATAAGCCATCAATTTGAGTTTGTTATATACCTTAAGTTGAACCTCTCCTACTTTGGGCTGTTGGCTACTGTTGGTTGTACCCTATTTTAAGTTTCTATGATTGCAGTTTAAACTTGGCAATTATTTGTTGGGGGTGTTGTTGGTTGTTGCCTAATTGCTTTGAGCCTTTAATTGTTCAAGAGTCTAAATGTTAAATTTGCTGACCATGTTTTTTCTCTGAAGTTAATGGAATACTTAATTACCGGTATTAATATGAGCACTTGAACGCACCAAAAGTGAAACGAACCAAATAAATCGGATTAATCCTCATCGGATGCCGCAGTAGAGACAAAGCTACGACCTAGTACAGCAATCGTCGCATGATACAGCCCCCAAAACGAGCTACCGACAGCTGAGCTTCTTTTCTTTCCAAAAATCCCCACCAAAGTCTTTGGTCCTGTTCTTTTCAACTTTTAAAAATTATTTTTCGACTTTTTTAAAGTAATTAACTTTTAAACAGAGTATTTTTTTAAGATAGGGTCTACTAGTTAATTGTAGTAAATACTTTGCTGACTCTATTTATATCGGCAAAAATCGTACATGAGTTTCTGTTACTCTGTAATCTCTCGTACAAACAGTCCAAAAGACATAAATCACTGCCAAAAATCACAAATCACAGCCAAAAAGAACAGGCCCTTGTCCAGTTTTTCCAGAGATATGATACAATTTAGACCGATCGCGTTCTGTATTTGAATCACTTTCGCCACACGTCTCGTTCTGGAAAAGCAATTGTGCATGCTTAAAATAACACAACAGGTTCAGTAGTGCTAAAGATAGACATGTACGCCGGTGTTGGTCGATCACTGAAGTCCACGACCTACGTTTTAAATATGAAAATCGCCGGTTCCGAGAAGAATGATAACGAAGCTTCGAGCCCATTGGCTACGGATACCATTTTCTGCAGTTCACTGTACCAACCACGAAATTAACAGAGGCGTCATCATTTGCTCGATCGTGGAATGAACTTTCAGTGGATCCTGCTTCTCAAAGGCAGCTCCTGTACTTCCTGGAAAGCCTCCCAAAAAATCGATTTTTGGCTTCGTTTGACAACTCACGTTGGTAACATGTACCGCGTTGCTGAGTTGGATCTTTACCGTCGTAAAAAGGATCTAGCTCTGGCCAGCCGACTAATTTGAGCTGGGAATTATGCTCTATTTTCTAAATGCGCGCATGAAAATTATTAAGATGTGCTGCAACTTTAAATAGATGCATCAGCTTTTCCCTAAAAAAGAGAAAAGGGCGGTCTATGTTATGTAATTCATGAACAAATTTATATTGTGTTTGATATGGTGCCGCTCATTTCAGCTTCAGTTTCTAGTTTTTGATTTCTAGTTTACTATTTTTTAATTTCATCTTTTTTCTGATTTTTTAGGTGTTTTTGCCTTTCCTTTTTTTTCATATACGATTGTATTGTCCAGGATGGACTAATCTATTTTTTATTTTTAAAATTTTTAAATTTAATTATGTCAAAAAGGCACCAATAATTATAGTACAAAATAAATCAGTTATAGTAAAAAAAAGTCATAAGTCAACTTATATAAGCCGAACTGAGCATAATCTCGTAAAGATGATGGCACAGTAAAGATGACTGCCCAGTGGACATAGAAAATAATTCTGGTACGAACATTGACCTATGAATGGAAGTTTTTTCTGTTTAACAGGACAACTCAATTACGGTACCCTGGTAATAAATTACTGTTATAATATGATACTCTTTCTTATCTATAGCAGCCATCGGATCAAATTAAAGTTGCCAGATACAAACGAGCATACACTATATTAAGAGTAAAGTAGATAAATTGTGTAGAGAGAACCGAAATAATAACAACATAGCAATCACGACAAGAGAGATTTGACAAAACCGATTATAAATTCTTTAATTACAACCGCAAAAGGGTGTAAAAGATTGTACCTTTCTCATGACCCTCTCAAACCTTTTTATGACTCTTAGAGTCTTGCCTTATACAAAAATCTAATGCTAAAAATAACCTAATATTTAATCCTCTCGTGTGTCTCTTACTTTGGATGAGTTGGCTTATGGCTTTAGTTCTCTGTGATTATCTTTCGTGGATAGTGCCACATTAGTTTTCCTCTAAAATGAAGCAGGAATTAGGGAAAAAAATATTTATAGTACATATCTCTAAGTACTATTAAATTAGGATACCAATGACAATACTCAAGAGAAACGGTAACAGCCTAGTAGGGAGATATTTGTTTATTTATTGCGAAACAAATGGGCGCTTGAATGATTTAATATTGACAATTCGGCATGCACTGATCTGGCAGCAACGGCTTGTTACTGTTGCGGTGTTGCCTTCTGCATAATTTAGGGATGGAGTTTGATTAATTCTGTGACATTTTGGCACTTGTATGTCTCTTCTGCTGGTCTACACACCAGCGTAACAGACGACATGAACGTATGGACAACAGGTCTAGACTAGCACGTTAGTGAATAGTGATCATAGAAGAAAAGTAAATAGTGATCATGATGTGACATGACTACTATTTGTATTAAATGGAGCAAGTGTATGTATTTATTAAATTAACATCATATCGATCGAAGATATGCTATGCCTGCTTGATTGTGGGATCGTGACTAACTATGCCTGCTTGATTGTATTATAAGCAAAAAATGTCGGCATTATTTCATCAAGCGTGTCCCGTAAACTATTAGAATTATATATGCTCCTGTTGTAATCTCTGCATAGATTAAAAAATGTAAAAGGGAGTAAATTAATTACAGGTGAAAGAATAATCTTGAATGAGTCGGTCCGTCGATGGATTGAAGAATATGGACAGAAAAAATCTTATTAGCTAAGATCTTTGTAAAAAAATCTTTGTAAAAAAATGTTGCACCAACTATTATGGAATGTTGCCACTATTATTCTCAATTGTTTCAATATTGTAACATAAAAAAATTGTTTGGTATATTTAAATTTGTTTAAAAACGTAGCTAAGATCTAAGCTAATGATTTCATGTAATTTCGATAAGAAGATGATATTTCATGAATTGTTGGGCCAAACCTTCTAGGCAGGCCCGGCCGGGGGGGCGAGCGGGCCGCCACAGGCCCCAAAACCAGGGCCCCATCTTCTTGACCGCTCATTACCGAATCGGTATACACCGCTCGACACTGGCTCGACTTCTCATCTTCTTGAGTCTTGACCGCTCATTAGTCATTACATCTTCCGGCGGCTTCTTGACTTCTCATCTTCCGGTTCGGATCCTCCACAAGACGTCGCGCCGCCGAGCCGCCGGCCCCGCCTGCCTCTCTACTCGTCGTCTCTCCGCTCGGCCTCGCGCAGCAGCGGCGCGGCCGCCGGCCGCGCTAGGCGCTAGCCGCACGCCGCTCGCCGCTACCGCTACGTGCGTCGATGCGTGAATCGCTCGCTTTGCATTGCCTATTTGGCTATTTGATATTTGCATGACAAAGATGAAGCATGATTGCATCATTGCATGGCACGATGGTCGATCGGTGATGGCTCGCATGCACGTATTCACTAATTCACGACGTATTCAACTATTCTTGCATATTAGAAATTTTAATCAATAATTAGTGCTTTGTTAATTGTTATTTGTAGTTACTAATTATACTATTGTTCTTTAAATTTTCAGTACCATGTCATCTAGAAAATATGCATCCGCGGTGAAAAAGAAAAAGAGGAAACAAATAGATGAGTTGATTGAATCACAGAGGGATCCATTGACAAATTTTTAAAAGTGTCTGAGGTTCAAGAAATCTCGATGAATTGGCGATAGTTCTTTGTGGAGGAAGATGCTAATGTGAATCTAGAAGATGAGGGCCCTACGGAAGACCATGTCAACATCAACACGATGATAACAATGTGAGTGATCATGAGCACATATTTAATTCATCTCGCTCTGAATCTGCTAGTTTTGATGAACCAAGATTTACTACAAATATTTATGATCCGATAAATTGGGGTAATCTTGATAACAAAGCAAGAGACATATTAGTGGAGAAGGGCCTATAAGAGAAGAAAATATTGAATTTCCTTTGGATGACAACTCAAGACATTTTCGCGGTCATTACTCTAGAAAAATGAGCAATGGAGAGGTACATAATAGAAAATGGTTAGTTTATTCAAAACACATTGATAAGGTGTTTTGCTTTTGTTGCAAGCTTTTCAATTCGATAATTGCAAGAGTTCATTGGGCGTGATGGGTTTAGAGATTGGAGGCATATCAATGAGAGGTCGAAAGAACATGAAGCTAGTGTCGAGCATATTTCCAACATGAATTCTTGGAATGAACTAAGAGTTAGATTGAGCAAACATGAAACGATCGATAAACAGCCCGGCCGGGGGCGGCGAGCGGCGGCATACAGGCCCCAAAACCCAGGGCCCCATCTTCTTGATCGCTCATTACCGAATCGGTATACACCGCTCGACTGACTGGCTCGACTTCTCATCTTCTTGAGTCTTGACTGCTCATTAGTCATTACATCTTCCGGCGGCTTCTTGACTTCTCATCTTCCGGTTCGGATCCTCCACAAGACGTCGCCGCCGAGCCGCCGGCCGTCTGCCCGTCTCTACTCTCGTCGTCTCTCCGCTCTGGCCTCGCCGCAGCGCGCGCAGCGCGCCGCCGCCAGCGCTAGGCGCTAGGCGCCACGCCGCTCGGCCGCTACCGCTACGCACGTCGATGCGTGAATCGCTCGCTTTGCATTGCCTATTTGGCTATTTGATATTTGCATGACAAAGATGAAGCATGATTGCATCATTGCATGGCACGATGGTCGATCGGTGATGGCTCGCATGCACGTATTCACTAATTCACGACGTATTCAACTATTCTTGCATATTAGAAATTTTAATCAATAATTAGTGCTTTGTTAATTGTTATTTGTAGTTACTAATTATACTATTGTTCTTTAAATTTTCGTACCATGTCATCTAGAAAATATGCATCCCAAGTGAAAAAGAAAAAGAGGAAACAAATAGATGAGTTGATTGAATCACGAGGGATCCATTGACAAATTTTTAAAAGTGTCTGACGGTTCAAGAAACTCGATGAATTGGCGATAGTTCTTTGTGGAGGAAGATGCTAATGTGAATCTAGAAGATGAGGGCCCTACGGAAGACCATGTCAACATCAACACAGATGATAACAATGTGAGTGATCATGAGCACATATTTAATTCATCTCGCTATGAATCGCTAGTTTTGATGAACCAAGATTTACTACAAATATTTATGATCCGATAAATTGGGGTAATCTTGATAACAAAGCAAGAGACATATTAGTGGAGAAGGGGCCTATAAGAGAAGAAAATATTGAATTTCCTTTGGATGACAACTCAAGACATTTTTAAATACAGTCATTACTCTAGAAAAATGAGCAATGGAGAGGTACATGATAGAAAATGGTTAGTTTATTCAAAACACATTGATAAGGTGTTTTGCTTTTGTTGCAAGCTTTTCAATTCGATAATTGCAAGAGTTCATTGGGCGTGATGGGTTTAGAGATTGGAGGCATATCAATGAGAGGTCGAAAGAACATGAAGCTAGTGTCGAGCATATTTCCAACATGAATTCTTGGAATGAACTAAGAGTTAGATTGAGCAAACATGAAACGATCGATAAAGGCCCGGCCGGAGGGGGCGGCGGGCGGCCGCATACAGGCCCCAAAACCAGGGCCCCATCTTCTTGATCGCTCATTACCAGAATCGGTATACACCGCTCGACACTGGCTCGACTTCTCATCTTCTTGAGTCTTGACCGCTCATTAGTCATTACATCTTCCGGCTTCTTGACTTCTCATCTTCCGGTTCGGATCCTCCACAAGACGTCGCGCCGCCGAGCCGCCCCGCCCCGCCTGCCTCTCTCGTCGTCTCTCGCTCCGCCCCCGCAGCGCGGTAGGCAGCGCCGCCGCCCCGCGCTAGGCGCTAGCCGCTACGCCGCTTCGGCCGCTACCGCTACGTACGTCGGTACGTGAATACTGCTTCTGCTTTGCATTGCCTATTTGGCTATTTGATATTTGCATGACAGCATGAAGCATGATTGCATCATTGCATGGCCTGATGGCTGATCAGCTGATGGCCTGCATGCACGTATTCACTAATTCACGTACGTATTCAACTATTCTTGCATATTAGAAATTTTTAATCAATAATTAGTGCTTTGTTAATTGTTATTTGTAGTTACTAATTATACTATTGTTCTTTAAATTTTCAGTACCATGTCATCTAGAAAATATGCATCCGGCAGTGAAAAAAGAAAAAAGAGGAAACAAATAGATGAGTTGATTGAATCACGAGGGATCCATTGACAAATTTTTAAAAGTAATCTGAGCGGTTCAAGAAATCTCGATGAATTGGCGATAGTTCTTTGTGGAGGAAGATGCTAATGTGAATCTAGAAGATGAGGGCCCTACGGAAGACCATGTCAACATCAACACAGATGATAACAATGTGAGTGATCATGAGCACATATTTAATTCATCTCACATGTAATCTGCTAGTTTTGATGAACCAGTATTTACTACAAATATTTATGATCCGATAAATTGGGGTAATCTTGATAACAAAGCAAGAGACATATTAGTGGAGAAGGGGCCTATAAGAGAAGAAAATATTGAATTTCCTTTGGATGACAACTCAAGACATTTTTAAATACAGTCATTACTCTAGAAAATGAGCAATGGAGAGGTACATGATAGAAAATGGTTAGTTTATTCAAAACACATTGATAAGGTGTTTTGCTTTTGTTGCAAGCTTTTCAATTCGATAATTGCAAGAGTTCATTGGGCGTGATGGGTTTAGAGATTGGAGGCATATCAATGAGAGGTGAAAGAACATGAAGCTAGTGTCGAGCATATTTCCAACATGAATTCTTGGAATGAACTAAGAGTTAGATTGAGCAAACATGAAACGATCGATAAAGAGCTACAACAAGAAATTACAAAGGAGAAAGAACGATAAAGCGGGTTCTATTAAGAATAGTTGCCATTGTGAAATTTCTTGGCAAACGTAATTTGGCTTTTAGAGGATCCAGCGAACAACTTTACAATGATGTTAATGGTAATTTCTTAGCTTGTGTTGAGATGGTTGCTGAATTTGACTTGATAATGCAAGACCACCTCAGACGTATTCAAAGCAAAGAGATTCAGTATCATTATCTTAGTCATAAAATTCAGAATGAGTTGGTTTCTCTTTTGGCTTCAAATTATAAATTCAATCATAAAGACCGTTAAAGAGGCCAAATATTTTCTGTTATCCTTGATTGTACACCGATGTGAGTCACCAAGAACAAATGAGCTTGTTGGTTCGATGTGTTGATATTTCTGATGGCAAAATAAAAGTTGAGGAGTACTTTCTTGGTTTCTTGAAAGTGGATGATACATCTGGTTCAGGGCTTTTCAATGTATTGCTTGATGCAATCAAGTCTTTTGATTTAAATGTTGATGATATTAGGGGGTCAATACCATCATCAATGACTTCGCATCTAAAAATGTCAGAAGAAATTTTTAAGGTAATATCTATAAACTCTTTGATATGAATTTTTCTTTAATACATAACGTATTTTAAGTGTTTATTGGTAAAATATATATATATATATATATATATATATATATATATATATATGTGTGTGTGTGTGTGTGTGTGTGTGTGTGTGTAGACTTATATTTAGATATTTATACTAGGACCTCTATTCCTAGTTTCGCCTCGGGCCCCTAAAATCCCAGGACCGGCCGTGCTTCCAGGTGCTTTCTTTTTTTTTTTGAAGATGCTGGGGCGAATTAGGAAGCGGTGAGCGACAGTGTGGCTGCTGCTTGGTGAGTCGAATACCCTTGGGGAACAACCTAAAATTCCTAGTGCCGAGTAACGTCATGTTTGTGAACAAATACATCATGTTAATGCATATATGCTTCTTTACTTCATTTTCTTCTATGTTTGGGTGTGGAATGTCGGCTTCTGAATTAAGTAGGTGCGTGGCCTTCTTATATACTCGTACTAAATGAGTACATTACCACATATTGTCAAACAAATTAACGAAAGATTTTGTCAGCAAAAGTACTCTTCCATTTTGTTAAATGGAATACCTAAGTGTCAGACTGTATACAATGCACGCTGCCACCTGCCACGCGCTGCACAATTTCTTTAAGAAAACTAAGTCTGAGTTGTTTTCCTTGAATTGTAACCAAATTGAAGTAAACTATCACCAAGTGGCTTAGGCCTCACTCATTTTGATTTGAGCTTCTGATTTATTTTTCACTATTTCTAAATTTCGTCTTTTTCTGATTTTTTAGCTTTTTTGAGCTTTTTTGTCGGTTCTTTTTTTTCTCATATTCGTTTGTGTTGTCCATGATGAGTTAACCTGTTTTTTCTATTTGTAAATTTTTTAAAATTTAGTTACGCCAAATAAGCCACAATCAACTACAATGTAATTTCAACCATAAGCCAATTTATTTCAGTCCAACCAAGCGGCACCTAAAAAAGTTGTCATTGGAGGGAAATTCACTTTGGAGGGAAAATCCACAAGGTCAAGTTTTGTCACCATTTGCTTGACTACATCAAAGTCTACACACTTATTACACTATAAAAAAGATCATCACAGACAGTTCAAAATTATCATCACAGATGGTTTATGAGCCATTTGTGATAAATACATCACAGATGGTTTATAACTAGAACCGTCTGTGATACTTCCCCATCACAGACGGTTTCTGCTTCGAGCCATCTATGATAAATCTTCACAGACAGTTTATACCACAAAACTGTCTGTGATAGTTCATTATATACCTAAATTTTTTCTATTTTTCAGCTAGCCTCAGGAAATGTTAACTATATCATTTGAAAACAAGCAAATACAGCAACAAACATAGCAATACATTCTATTTTCATTAAGATTAGAATCCACCATTACAACATCACAAGATATTGAGTAGATTACCGATAGCACTGCATACACAAAAGAACACTTACAATTTTACAAAGATAAGCTTCATGGCTACAAATTCAGAAAAATGCTTACACTACAAGAAACTTCAGGCTAATACAAGTTAGACTTACACATCATTCATTAAACTACAATCTAAAATAAGTGGTACGGAAAATTTTTTCAAGTAGCGGAAATAAAAAAACAACGAACATCATTTTCAGCTTATATGACAAAATCAACAGTTTCTATACCGACGACTTAGAATAATACAGATTTACCATTGCCTTCTTCTTTTCCATCTTGCTTCAAGCGAAATTTCAGTCGCTCTTACCGAACCCCTTCCCACCCTTGCCGCACATAAACGAGTTGGAGTAGTACTGGTGGTATTGGTTCTTCGAGTAGGAAGAGGAGATTAATAAGGGGCGAGAGGTGGGGAGGACAATGGTGCCTGCCGTTCGATGCGGAGAGAATGGACGGGTGAGATCAGGATCCTAGGGATATGTTGTGGATCAGTGACATGACGGGACATCACAGACAATTCGGATTACAAATCGTCTATGATAGAGACATCACAGACGGTTCATAATAAAAACCGTCTATGATAACAGGATATATCACAGACGGTTTATAACAAAAACAATCTGTGATAATGGCGTCACAAAGACAATATATCGCTACAATATAAATAGCTATTCTCAAAAGATAAAATAGTAAAATTTTATATGGCTTATATATACTCGTTTGAAAGGTTTTGATGAAATCTACAACTTTGCAGTTGAGGCAAAACCCAAACTCCAAAGGGAAGATAAAAATTTTTGGCAAAAACAGAAACTTAAAACGCAAATTTGGGGCTAAAGATGGCCAATTTTGAGAGTCTTAGAGGGCGAATGGCGCAAGCAAGTTATTTTTTCAATCGGTCTCGTCGTTAGCTTTCCAACGAGTACAAAAACGTTGAAAACGGATACCGTATACAAAAGTTATGCATGTTTTACTAAAGGTGTCTCAAAACTGAATTCTACTCGGACTCAGGCGGGAGATTATAAAAATTTTGGGGAATTACAAGGCGGGAAACATATCTTAGACGGTTTTTAATACAAACCGTCTGTTAAGTATCACAGATGTTTTAAATAAAAAACCACTTGTGATGTCTGCATTATCACATATGATTTGTATAAATAACCGTCTGTGAAAATACCATAGACGGTTATTCGTATAACCGTCCATAATACTTATAATACGGACGGTTCTTAGGAACCGTCTATAATGTAAACGTCTAGTTTAGTCTCTTTTGTACTAGTCTTATTTGATACTCATGCGTAAAATACTAAAATCATCCCTGAAAGCGAGTTCTTTCGGGATAATACGGCTCAATGGAGCCACAGCTCACTAGAACTTTGTTTGGCATGTCGTACGTCTCGTTCTGACTCCAAGAAGAAGAAGAAAGAATTCCGTCACGGTCATATAGTAAGAATTTAGGCGATGATCCATCCATCGATGCATTACGCATGCAGGGGGGGTCTTCTCTTCCATAGCAAAAAAACAAAACGGTCTGCAAATTAAACGCGAGAGGAGCCAGCAAGGAATATCACATCAACGGAAACCAACAAACCCCATCTACATGCATGATGCCGATGCATCTGCCCACGCTCGTCATGCACGAGTTTTCTTTTTCTTTTTTTTTCCCGTTTCCCTCGAAGCGCCGTCGTCACACGCGCGAGCTATTCTCGAATGATGATGGCATTATTATTCGGCTACTACTTGCTGCACGGTACGTATTGCTGTCTCGACGCTCTGCCTCCCTAAAAACAAATCGTCTCATTTTCCATGGTTTATTGCTTGGTTACATCACGGTGCAGTTGCAATACTGATTAGGGCATATATATAATGAGTGACATAAGCTATCTATAAGAGACGCTATATAAGAATTTTGCTGAGATGGATGAAAGAGAAAGAGAAGAGAGAATGAGGTCAACTGTAATTCTATAGACGGTGAAAACAAAAGAAAATAGCCTACTATAGATAGTTTATATGTCATTGTATCAATGTTATCTATATTTTAGAGACAACACATTATAAACGACTTACAGATAACTCATTATAAAAAATATCTTTAATGTTGTTTATAAATAATATAAAATAATACTATAGAAAGCAATTATCTGTATCACTGTTCATGTTCTTGGTAGACTCTTTTTTGCTGCATGGGGTGCATCAGATTGGCGGAACAACTGTTACGCATCAATAAAACTGCTCTGGCCCTCTGGTATAGTTCACTTGCCTGTGATTCTCTGAAGAATAGTAATGCCGGTCCAGTTAATAGTGCTTGCTCAAATTGATGTCAAATCAAGAAGGGTCTGTTCTTTTTAGCTTCTAAAAACTGTTTTTCTATAGTAATTAGTTTGTAAACAGAGTATCTTTTTAAGATAGAATCTGCTAGTTAATTATATTACGTATATACCGACTTCATTTATATCGGTAAAAACCGTATGTGTGTTTCTGTTACTCTGTAATCTCTTACATAAACAACTCAAAAAATATAAACCGCAGCTAAAAGCTATAAATTTTAGCAAAAGGGAACAGACCCGAAGACTGTGTTTGTCCCCCAAGCTTCTATGCTTTTTTTTTAACTGATTTGCATCCGATATACGCATGCGGCTCAATGGATCAAGCTGATCCGTGTCTAATCTGAGAGGCGGAGAGATACCAAGGCTGCAAGAAACCGGAGGCGACCCCGTAAGCTGAGGCCGATCTGTCACTCTCATTGACCCCGTTTTGGCGCATCGGCACGGGGCAACGCCTCGACAAACCGCCATGTTTTTTGCGGCACGTGAGAACACCGGCGCATTGTTCAACCCCTCCAACAACAGAACCCAAGCGGCGTTAGACACATAGTACAGTTGTACAGAACGTAGCAGCCGACGATACCTCGAAGCTAGCTTAAACTATGCAAGAGTGAACGAACGGGGCAGCGTTGAAACCCTTCGAGATCGAAGAAACATGAGTGTGGAGCAACGCAAGAATTTTGAGATGCTGCTCGCTTGTCGTTAGGTCAGGAGGGCTAGCTCTGAAACTCAAGTATAACAAGAAACATGCTCCTCGTGCAACGCCATATAATGGCGATCGTTTTGTTCCTTTGTGTCGCTGTTAGTTGGTGCTTAAGATTAAAAAAGTTGAGGTCCTTTCAGACATGCAAAACTTTGACCGATCCTTCCATGAGGCTATTTTGCTGAGATAGATGAAAGAGAACGAGGAGAGAAAGAGGATACGTGTAATTTTATAGACGGTCAAAATACAAGAAAATAACCTACTATAGATAGTTTATACGTTATTGTATCAATGTTATCTATATTTTAGGAGCAACACATTATAAACAACTTACAAATAATCCATTATATAAGATGTCATATAATACCGTATAATGGCGATCGTTTTGTTCTTTTGTGTCTGTTAGTTGGTGCCTAAGATTAAAAAATTGAGGTCCTTTCAGACATGCAAAACTTTGACCGATCCTTCCATGAGGCTAAAAATTCCGTCTACTGGTGTATCTTGAAGATGTTGCGCATGCTCCAAAAGGGCTTTGGCTCTTGTGAGGCGTCAAGAAGCCGGAGCCGTTCCAGACACCACCTAATGTCCAAAAAATCAAAATGTATTTTGATATGGCTACCGAAACACATTAACAAATAATAAAATGCAATAACGTACCGCGTCATATGGTCTGATTCAACCGTATCGATCCGGTCTATATATTATTTGATTGTACTACCTTTTCTCTGCATTTTATATGCGTACGCGTAAATGGGGGACATGTGTCCGTATAATTTCTCTAGCTTCCGTCAGAAGCAATATATTATTCTTTCCGCTAAATGTACAAATTATTTCGTTTGTACTACTACGAACTGGCAATTTGACCTCTAAAATAAAAGGCATGGTCTCTGTTCACAAAAACTATAGTTGAAATCAGGCTTCACAACAGTAACATGAAAATTTGTAGAGTTAGGTGCATCTATTTTTTATACATAAAATCGTAGTAAACCATAGTTAATTTTGAAAGTACACTGCAGGCCTCTTTTTTGTTGTTGCGATGACTCTATAAAATTATCAAAATATATTTATTTCAACTTTACACGATAGACCAAAACAAGAAAAATCCTCAAGATATCGCATAACCCTTTGTCCATTGGAATCAGAAATAACCTCCCAAAAAAAAATGTTCCCCCGGGATGTGCACAAAAAGATGGCAATGAAGCAGCAGAGGTTGTGGTGCATGTGTCAACGTGCAACGGTGACACACACAGTGCACAGTGGCAGCAGCACGCCGAGGTGGCGATGTCTGGCGACAGCAATTGCATGACTACGTGAGCAAAGATGGCGGTGTGGACATCCGGTGCGGCGGGCAAGGTTTTTTCTTCCCATCCAAATAAGCTTAAATTCAAGCAAAATGTTTACAGAGATAAACTGAAATTATATGTGTAAAGGATCATATGAAAATGTCTTGATTAATGTTGTGATGAACTAGTATAAATTTTGTGGAGTGGTTAACTGTTTTTACAAAGATTACAGTTTATTTGGGTTGTTTGCTTTGACCACAGAAGGTAGTCCGAGGTGTGGACTACGATCGGTAGTCGGTAGTTCGATCGGCTCTGTATAGAGTGGTCCGATCGGTTCTGTGTTCGGTAGTCCAATCGGCTCTGTATTGAGTGGTCTGATCAACTCTGTGTTGGGCGATGTGATCGGCAGATCGACCACGACAGGTTAAGCATGACAGAACGACCACGAATGTGATTTGGGATCTCGCAGTCATGCTGAAAACCCTGTTCTTCCGATGGCAGTAGTAGTTCCACAAGCTGTGTAGTGGTAGTACCGTAGTCCCTAGTCATCGACCATTTTGGTTTTCGACTACTCACTGGTCGTATTTTGACTTTGTTCGACCACTTTGGTTTTGACCACTCACTGATCAACGACCACACTGGTTATTTTCTGAACTGTTTTGACCACTCAGGTTTTCGACCGCATGTTAGTTTTCGACCACTCTCTGGTCGTTGACCACTTGAGTCCAATTCTGACCATGTTGGTTTTCAACCACTCTTTGGTTGTTGACCACTCGAGTCGAATTCTGAACACGTTGGCTTTCGATTATGTTGGTTTCGATCATGTTGGTTTTTGATCACGTTGATTTTCGACTACTCTTTGATTGTTGACTATTCGAGTCAAATTCCAACCTTGTTGGCTTTCTACCATGTTAGTTTTCGACCACTCTCTTGTTGTTAACCCCTCAAGTTGAATTTCGATTACGTCGGTTTTCGATCACGTTGATTTACGATTACGTTAGTTTCGACCACACTGGTCTACAACCACGTTGGTTTTCGATCACTCATTGGTCGTCGACCACTCAAGTCGTATTCTGATCACTTTGGCTTTCGACTGGTCGTGGTAGTACCGCAGGAACAACATTGGTAGTACCGCACCTACTGATTTTTCGTAGTGGTTTAGCTCATTGTGTCTCTGGATCTAGAATAGAGTTCTTATCCGAATCTTCGTAACTTTGTAACTATCGAAGCAAAGGATGAGTGAATACTTAGATAAATATTTTAAAGCATCATTCGTCTTCTCTGTTGCCTATCCGATCCTACACTATGGTTACCTTCTAGCTTACAAGTAAGCCTTAGTATGAAAGCTTGAAAAGTGCAACTTGTAGGACTTACGAATTTATTTCTCGCTTTTGTTCCTCAGTTTATTGAACTTCTTAGAGTAATAAATAAATAAATTCAGCATAGCAGAAACGAAGGGATGTAACATAAATGTTCAGTTCTTTTTCAGTTTATGACTTATATCTTCTCTTGAACAAATAAACGGGGTGACCCCTTCACGCCGTTTCGAAACAGATTATTGGGATAACTTTTCAAAATAGCTTATCAATATTTAGCTCATTTATATAAATACTTATATTAGAGATAAAAAAACTATAAATATTAGCTATAAATCATTGGGCGCAGACAACCCACCCAAATTCCCCGAAAAAACAACTGGCGGCCAAATCATTGTTTATTCCCGCGATAAAGGCTAAGAAACTCATCATTGCCTATAAAGTCCTGCGCACAGCCCTCACGCCAACGCAGACCGACACAGCAGTGCAATCTCAGCCTCTTCTCAAAGCTTTTTTTTTTTAATTTTGAAAGCTCCTCTCAAAGTTTTTCCCTTCCTGCCTCCTCCTCCACCCAGGAGATCTCGTCGTCCTGCACCTGAGGCAGCATTTCTCTCTCCTCCATTGATGGGGTGCAAGACGTGCCAGAAGCCCAAGGTTCACTACCGGAAGGGCCTGTGGTCGCCAGAGGAGGACCAGAGGCTCCGCGACTACATCCTCCGCTACGGCCACGGCTGCTGGAGCGCCGTCCCCGTCAAGGCCGGTAAGAACCAAACCAAGCGCCGCATTCGCAATTCTCCAAAGAATTCAAGGGGAATTGAGCAGAGTTCTGTGTAGTTGCATTGCACCGAGCTCCAATTCTTACAGCAAGAAAGTTCTTCCTCAATTTCCCCTGCTTGCTTGTTGGGGCGCTCGTGTTTCTGAAATGTACCTTGGCTTGTTGGGAAGGGAAAAGAACGGATTTTTTTTTTTTGCAAAGTCAGAACAATTGATGAAGCTCTTTAATTTGGCCTGCTCGTTTGAGTTTAGCAAAACTTTGTCAAATGTGCCTTGGCTTGTGGGCTGAATTCTCCGTGAATTACCGCGCGTGCAGGACTGCAGCGGAACGGCAAGAGCTGCAGACTGAGATGGATCAACTACCTGAGGCCGGGGCTGAAGCACGGCATGTTCTCCCGGGAGGAAGAAGAGACCGTCATGAGCCTTCACGCAAAACTGGGCAACAGGTAAGCATCAGACTTTTCACCTCTCACCTTTAGAGCAAGGAGATCGCTGACGAGTAACGTTACTTGATTAGCAGAACAGAAGTGATTGAACCAAGCAGATAGTAAATTTCGCATTCTACATACTGCTGCTTACTACTCTGCTAGCGCCAGCTTGGTAGTGTCGATAAGCTGGCAAACTCAGCTCCAGAGTAGGAAAAAAAAGGTTTAGTCAGTGAAAACAAAAGTAAATGCTGATATTGGCCACGGAGGCCGCTTTACGTGGTGGAGTTGATTCTGACATCTACGCTCCATATCGAGGCACTCGATTTCTTCTTTTTCGAGTGCACATTTGATGAGTGCGAACAAGCATCTCGCTTTCATTAATAATTTACTAAAAAGTGTGTTTGGTCACGGTTAGCCTCTTTCTAGACAAAAAAAAAACAGAAACGGCAAAACCAGTTTCTTTACTACTTTTTAAAAAAAAACTAATATTTTTCTTTTTGGATAGGTGCTGCTGTTGCTTCTCGGTGCAAGTTAGCTAGTTTTGCTCTGTTCTTTTTATTTCCTGTTTGATACGTCAAAAATCGTAATACCGTCCTTCTGATACTAACTATTTGTACAATCATTTATAAATACGCATGTACTACAGTCAACTATTCAGACCAATCAGAGCTCACTTACGAATTACGAAAACTGCTGCCTTGACAATCCGAACGACGAAAACGTGTACTACTGCAACGACAAATAATAGATTCTTTACTGTACTGGCTGCACAATAATAGCACCCAAGATAAAGAACCAGAGGACGATTAGTTCGATGCCCGTACAAATAGGCCACGTCGGTCCTACCATAATTCTCCCCTCGCATGTGAAAAACAAGGGTCATTCGAGTTGCCAATTCAGAGAACATGGCAATTAGATTTTGCAAATGCCCTGCCGACAAACAAAGTTCATCGAGCTGTGATATTTGGAGTTCCAACTTAGTGGCTGGCATGTCTAACATGGTGAGAAAATTTGTCGCCGCAGGTGGTCTCAGATAGCGCGGCACCTGCCGGGCCGGACCGACAACGAGGTGAAGAACTACTGGAACTCGTACCTCAAGAAGCGTGTCAAGGGCGCGCAGGCACCAGCCAAATCCGCCGATTCCGACGACCCCCGGAGCGCGAAGCCCAGCGAGAGCGGGCAAGAACAACGCAGCAGCATCAACGGGCCGGCGAACTCGGACTCGTCCGAGCCGGTCGAGTCGTCGTCGGCGGACGACTCGAGCTGCCTCGTCGATCCTGGCGCGGCCGCTGTCCGGCCGCACGCGCCCGTGCTCCCCAAGGTCATGTTCGCGGACTGGCTCGACATGGACTACGGCACCTGCAGCCTGGTGGCGCCGAGCCAGCTGGGCGCTGGTGGTGCCTTCGACGGCAGTCCGGCGCAGGGCCCGAGCCATCAGGGGTCGTCCGTGCAGGTTGACGGCCCGTGCGGCGCCGTGGTGGATTCCCTGCACGGGCTCGGCGACGGCGGCGGCATCTGCTGGGAGTTCGACGAGACGGCGGACCAGATGCACATGCAGGGAGGAGCAGGGGGGTTTTGTGATCTGCTCTCTATGAGCGAGTTCCTTGGGATCAACTAGGCGGGAAATCGATCGTGAGATCGAGTGTTTTCACAGTGCGTCGCGAAGTATTCGTTGTTAAGAGCTGTAAATTGTGTCGTGTATGTGCGGTTAAACCTAGCATGTAGCCAGCGTTGAGTACAGAGCCGTGGGTTCTTCGTGAGATTTGTAGTCCGCTCTGGTTTCGGAGAACGGTACAGGAAGAATAACAGAAATAGAGCGTCGCAAATCAAATTGCATGGTTTCGGTTGTCGTTTGAAGCTAGGTATGATATTGACCGTGGCCCAAATAACTGGCTTGGCTATTCGTTTTTGCCTGGAGACCAGCACTAATCGATCGTTAGTGCGCTCGTACTAGCTGAAGCGTAAGCTGCATTAGGCGAGGAGATTCAAAACTAGCTTGTATCCGAACCTTTTAGGATTTAAAAAGATATGCTGTAAAAAGATTCAAGGTGAATACTAATAGATTAGAATGCTTACTTTTTTTAATAGAATTCCTACTGCACTTTGGAGGAGAGTTAGAGGGACTATATAAAACTACAGAGAGTGGTTTCTGCTCCAAACAACTTCAGTTTCTGGCTTATTTTAATTTTTAATTTATTTAAGCTAGAAACCACTTAGAATATGCCGGCTTCTAATTTTGGGTTTTAGACTTTTTTGGGCTTTTTTTCCATTTCTTTTTTCCGTTATTTCTTTGCATTGTGTGTGACAATATAATAGGATTTTCTTTCTCTTTTTTCTCTTTTCACTTTATTTTTTCTTAGAAAAAATTAATAGCCGTTATTATATAATTTTAATATTAAATTAAAAGCTACATTAAAAAACTTAAACTTAAAATGTAAACCAGTTAGAACACCACCGTAGCCTAAAGCTAGTAGCTCAACTTTTTTCACCTGTTGCGAAACCCGGGTCTTACTGAGGCATGAAACTTACTCCTTACTACTCAAAGCGAAATCATGTGGGAAAATACAAAACCCATGGGAAACGTGTATTGAGGCACTGAGCCAAAAGTTTGCTCTTCTGAAGTCACACAACTCGAGGAAGCCGGGTGGCGATGCTCTCCTAACTCAAAGCGTTGAACATGTTTCACAATTTTAGTATCGTTTTCTCGACTTATGACTTATATGATACAACTTATCTCAAACAAATAAATATTTGATGTGTTCAAACAAACGTTCGTATTAGATAAAATACATAAGCTGTATTCGAAAAGAATCCACCCAAAAGATTGCACTAACTTCTGTTTTGTTTAAAGGCACTAATTTTAGCTGTTCACCGAAAGTGCAAATGGTATACGTTGTATAAAAGGTTGATGGAATCTGCTAAGAAATTCTTTTGAGTCCCCAAGAATTCGCATTAGATTTGCTTGCCTTGCAACAAGATGGTATGAGCATGATTTCTAATGCCCTTTTCTGAGGAGGCATTAACACCATGGTATCAAAGTTTTGTTAACCTTTGGTTATCTAATCATTCCCACCATGCGGATATATCGCCTATACTAGTTGATACGCATGAGCTCAGAGGGTTTCCTCGTTTTTTTATCTTTGTTTGGAGGAATACTTACCTAGCGGTACATCTTTATTCCAAGCTAGCTTCCCGAATAGATTAGTGCTAAATCACACTGGGCTTGTTGATCAATTGTGTAATTACCGACTGTAATTCTGCTTCTGATGAACATTATCTAAGATCCTTGGTTCTGAAACAAAGAGTCACCTTTAGCTTGTAAGGTAGCAAAAGTACAACCAAAATAAAAGCAAAACTAAAGGCTTTAAAGAGAAGCAAAAAATCTGACCTGGTCTGTGCGCACGGAGACTTTTCTCATAAATAGTATTATAGCTATTTTTTAAAAAATTTAACTCCTAAATATATATTTTTACAAATCTAGTCTATATGGACCTACCGGGCTTGAGAGATATCCGCAGTAGCATTTAATGTCTAGGGATTAGCGCAATATCATAATTAGCGCTACTTAAATACCATTAGACTAATTAATCATGATTAACACTAATTAAAGCATACAATGCATACAGTGTGGTCAGCGGTAACTTGCTGAGTTCGGTACCCAGTAAGGAGGCTAGATATATAAAAACGAATGTGAGAACTATTTTTTTTAAGAAAATAGATAGGATAACTATTTTTTTTAAGAAAATAGATAGGATACTATTTATATTAACAGTTGCTGCCCACTGCACAGGCAAGGTCAGACCCGTCATTTCCAGCTCCCCACCCATCCCACTTCGCCATTGCCCTAGCCTTCGCTTCCGCGACGCTCCCAGCCTCCCCTCCCCCACCCACAAACTCCCCGAAAAGAAGGGGAAGGTTTAGAAATCGCCCTAAAAATTCCCCAATTCGAGCGTCCAACATCTCGATTCATTTCTGTCCACCAGCCCGAGCTCTATTCGTGTTGTGCAACCCTCTGTTTGATTTCGGAGAAGATTTGAGCGCTCCTCGGAGCGATGGATCCACAGGCGCGGTACCCTCCCGGCCTCGGCAACGGCGGCGGCGGGAACCCTAACTACTACGACCGTGGTCCGCCGCCGTCGCAGCATCACCATCACTAGCAGCCGCCGCCGCAAGCGCAAGCGCACCACCAGCAGTACGTGCAGCGGCAGTAGCAGCAGCCCGCGCCGCACCACAACTACCAGCAGCAGCCCTCGCAGCACCACAACTATCAGCAGCAGCAGTGGCTTCGGCGAAACCAGATCGCTGGCGAGGCCGCAGGCGCCACCAGAGCCTGCGAGCACAAGGCTGAATGTGCAAATTTTGGAGTGGATTATTATTATTTTTTGATGGGGGGGTTAGATAGGCTGAATGTGTAACTTTTGGAGATTTTCTACGTAATTAAATATAAAAAATTTATATAGCACGAATAATATAAAGGAACAAGATGAAAAAGAAAAACAAAAAGTCAAAAGCCAGGAAAGACGGAAAACTATAAATTAGAAGCTGAAATCGTTTAGAGTGGAGCCATAATCATTTGATTTTCAAATAAAAATGAATCTAGAATTTCCTAATCTGTGACAATATCCCAAGGAAACCACGCTGAAAAGAGACTAGGTAATCGAGTACATTTCACTCTGACCGACTTAGCTTTAATGGTCATAGGATTGCCATCCATATACTGTTCCGACCCTCTGTTCATTTCGACTTTAGTTTCTGACTTATTTTTTATTATTTATAAATTTCATCTTTTTTTGAATTTTTGGTTTTTTTGAGTTTTTTTGTCGGTTCTCTTTTTCTGTATTCGTTTGCATTGTTTGTGATGAGCTATCATATTTTTTTATTTGTAATTTTTTTAAAATTAATTACATCAAATAAGCTATCTTTAACTATAATAAAATTTCAACTAGTATAGTATAATTTTAGTTATAAATTATAGTTTTTTAACCCAACCGAGCAGTAGCATGTTGGGTTCCTCTGTTCTTCCACCCATCGGGGACCCTCGTGCGATCACTCTTTTTTACTCTGGAGATTGGGCCCAGCGGAGAAGAGCGAGCATTCTCGGATGAACACGTTCGAATCTCCGGCTGAAATCCATGCAGCGAAACGGCGTCAATATTTCCGTTCCTTCCATACAAATGGCAAATGGAGCATTCATTCTCAGAGTGCGGTAAAAATGGCAGCTTTTTAACACACGCACCTACACTTGCAAGTGCACAAAGACACCTTTAATAATGCCACTTTAACTTTCTTTTAGTTATACTACATCAGTAAATATTTATATAAAAGTGAGAGGAGGTGAGAAAACAGAATAAGTTATCTTTTATCCAAGAGACAATTTGAATACCCAAATTAATGTAAATGGTAATAAGATGTTTGAGAAAATATGATAAAAAATAATATAAATTAGTTAAAGAAATTAATTTTATAGATAAACTGTCGAATATATTATCTTTAATATTTTTTAGATAAGACGAAAATTTTATAGACGATCTTAAGAGAAGCAGACCGATCAATAAAGCAAGGCGCGGAACAAGAAATAGGGTTTAGGACGCGGAAGGTCTCGTCATGGCCCAGGCCCCGGAGCGCCCACGATTCCCTGTCCCGTTAAATCACCGTGCCGTGCTGCTGCTCCTTTGGCCTTTTAACGACGACGACCCCACGGCACCGCGGCGGCAGCGTCGGCCGCGGCCAAACGCTCGTCTCCTCGCCACTCCACCGCATTTATTATTCCGCCCTCTGCGATGCGTGCCCCTGCTTCCGCCCAAAATCGGAGCCACGCCCGTGTGGCAGAGGGCGCCTTCATTTATGGCGGTCGCCTTCCTCAAGCTTATTAACTCCGGTCCTGCCCATCACTGATCCCGCGCGTTGCTGTTGTGGAGTTCCTGTGCATGATCGCCGACTCCCTGTACGCCACATCAACAGGAGCTGCGATGAAACCAGTCGGCCGTCCGAGTCTTGGGGGTTGCTGTTCGTCCACGCGACCGTTCGGTTGTTCCTTGTTTCGTGACTGCGCTGGTACGAATACATTTTGCGTTTGACCTGTTCCTTTACTCTGAAAAAGAAAAGGCAAGGTAGACGGATGTGCTGAGATAACTTCGCTGTTCTTTCGCAAAAGGTCGTTTTCAATTTGTCGCGTTTTGATTTGCATCGTTGTTCGTGCTCCAGCGAAGGTTAAAGGAACGGCATTGGCAAGACTCCAGCTTTGGTATATTTTGGAGGTTAATTGGGCCACTGAACTATAGGGTTTCATTGGGTGACGACGGCTCTGCGATATGGTGAGATGACAGGAGCACTGCCAACCACAGGCTTGAAGGAGGATGGTGGGCAATGGCGGCCAACGGCTACAGGGATGAGGCTGTCAACAACGGTGGTACCGCTAAGGGAGGTGGTCAGCGATGTTGGAGTTGGCAGAAGGCGGGTAGGACAGGGAGAGGGGTGGCAGGAGCTGAAGGGGAATTTAGGTGGCGTTGGGCTCATCGTCGCAATTTACCTTAATTAACCAATTTTGACTATTTCAAGCTAGTATTTGGTTTGTTGCGACAACTGAGATAGTCACATTTTCTTCTTAGCTCTACTTCCTACATATTACATCTACGGAAGTTCACAACGAACATTTGGCACGCTTGTTAGCTAAAAATATTACGACATGTTATATTCTTTTAAAAAGAATCTGGCGAAGTATGGCATTTAACCAACAGCCCCGTTGATCTGGCTGGATTTTGTTTTTAAAAAAACATAATCCCTGCACAGTTCTCGAGTTAAAATGCACTCTATCTTTCGTGGCCAGTTGTACATCGTGCAACGACAAACTATAGTCGTCAAAATTGTATCGGAGGTCATATTGGTTTAGTTTTGAGAATTGTATATTTCGGTACCGGTTCATATCAATGTACCATTTGATTTTAATATAACAATACGAATATATATATATTTATAAGTATATATTTATTTAATTATATACGCACACCAAATATAAATTATAATATTATTTTAAATACATAATAGTACTATTATATATAATATATAGTTCAATAAACGATATTATCAAGTCCGTCGGTATCGACCGGTAGTGACTGGTATCAAATTCGGTATTGTTCAATATTAAGCCGATATAGCTAGTATATTGATCGTAAGTGGATATCGGTCTCTCCGTAATCTGTACCGTAAACAGCTCAAATTCAAAAATTTTAATCAAAAATCATAAGTTACAACTAAAAAGAACATACCCTTTATACTGATTTAGGTGATAGTAGGGCACTAGCCGGCCGGTGCCGGTATTAACAACAACCGGTAGTCCCCTACACAAGTCTCCGGCCCCTCAGCGTACTTGCAAGAAAGCACCTCACCCCTATTAAATGCATGCCTCTGCCCGTCGTCTACTCTACTAATTATTGATGCCTTTCCGGCACTGCGTTTCCCCCTCTCGTTGTTGCAGTTGCAGCAGGTGAAAATCAGGGCTATCCTCCTCGGCTTAAATCCATGTCGGCATTGATGGCCACGTCCCGTCTTACTCCGTTTGTTCGTGTCGCCGACCGCACAGGTGAGCTGTTTTGAGGGGAAGAGAGAGATCGATCGACTTACCCGAGGCGGCCGGTGTGCGTTCGTGTGCCGGTCATGGCGAGGACTCCTTGTTGCGACAGCAAGGGCCTCAAGAAAGGGCCGTGGACGCCGGAGGAGGACAAGCTCCTCGTCGACTACGTCCAGGCCAACGGCACCGGCAACTGGCGCTCGCTCCCGAAGCTTGCCGGTACGTACGTTCCTGCCGCAACCGTGCGCCCATTCCTTTTTGCACTCGTTCGTCGTGCGTGGCCGCCGAGCGCGGCGTCGTGTGGTGCACGAATGGTTTGGTTGAGCGATTTTGCTGAGGTGAAGCGCGTCTGCGTGCAGGGCTGAACCGGTGCGGCAAGAGCTGCCGGCTGCGGTGGACGAACTACCTCCGGCCGGACATCAAGCGCGGGCCCTTCACCCCCGAGGAGCACAAGTCCATCCTCCAGCTCCACGCCATCGTTGGCAACAGGTGAGAAGTAGTCATTAATTACTCTCTCTCTCTCACTCGCAGTCTCGCTCGGTATCTACAGATACATGCATATTAACGCAACATATCTATGTACCAGCGAGTCAGCGACCAAGGCACGCTTCAGTTACTGCATGCTATCCTGCATACGTACGTGTGTTGAATGATCAATGATGTCATGTAGCCATCTGCATTCATGGAACATATATCCAGGACCGGCAATCTCTTACATTCCTAGGTAGATATTGGATTGGTGTAGGGATGGATGTGTGACGCCGCGCGCTTATGTTATTCTATCGTCGTGATCTCAGGTGGTCCATGATCGCGGCGCAGCTGCCAGGCCGGACGGACAACGAGATCAAGAACTACTGGAACACCAACCTCAAGAAGCAGCTCTGCCAGGCGGCGCCCGTCGGTGAGCAGCCCGCCATGGACAGTCCAGGCGCAGCTTCCGGCTGCCCCGCCGCGCGCTACATGGCCCAGTGGGGGACCGCCCGCCTCGAGGCCGAGGCGCGCCTGTCCCTCCTCTCCACCTCCGCCGCAACCACCAGTGTCACCGCCTCGTCGTCCTCGTCCACCGTCGCGGTCGGCGCGGAGCACGGGGCCGAGGCGCCGCCCGACATCTTCCTGCGACTCTGGAACTCCGAGGTTGGGGACTCCTTCCGCAAGTCCGTGGTTACGGCGGTGCGCGAAGAGGCGGCGAATGAAAAAGGAGCGCCGGGGCCGACGTTGCCTCCGCCGCCCGGGGATGACTCGTCGGCAGCATCCAACGTGACCACGGCCGTGGCGGCGGACGAGTACCAGGTGTTCCTCGACCTGGCGGCCGAGGAGCTCGGGCTGTACCAGGGCCGGTACGGCGGGTTCACGCTGTTCTCCCCGGCCGACGAGTTCGCCGAGGAGTCCCTGTTCACCGCGTTCCAGTAAGCTAGCGATAGCTCATTATAGTGGCTAACGTACGTACGTACCGCACTATGCATGCGTACATGTACGTACATACGTATGTGCACATGACAAGCGTGTGGATTTCTTGTGTTGACGTGGCGTATGTACGAACGTGTACCGTGCAATGTACGTGTGATGGGGTTCTCTAGGGCAAGATCGAGTTTTTTTTACTGCTCTAGCCTCTAGGACAGGACATCTGGTCATGCTGTAGACTTCTGAAACCCTTTTTCGTTTATGTGAACATATCAGGATGTGTTTCCTTTTGTTGACTAGTGAGATGGGTGTCTTTTATTGTCGGACCCGAATTTACAATATGAACTCAATATGATTCCAATGAATTATTTGATGAACATCATCACAGATGATTTTATAAATCATCTAAATTGGTGGGTCAATAATGATACAAGTTCATCACAGACGGTTTTTAGTTAAAACTGTCTGTGCTATCTGTGCTATTCTCTTCTACTCCTAAATCTATTCTATTTATTGGCTAGCATCAGAAAATGCTAGCCATACTCTCTGAAACAAGCAGATTAACATGTACATGTGTACATTCAATTCACATCTCAATTCATTTCACAAACATAAAACATTCATTTCGCAAATCAATTAATTGAAATGAAAATAAGCAAATATAGTATGAAACACATTACACATTTTATTTTTATTAAGATTAGAGCATACCATTAAAATATCCCAAAACAACAAACATGTTGTCTATCTAGCTAACACAACAAGAACATAGAAAAGCAAAGATCCTCTATGCCTAGGTCTTCTCGCCCCTGATGCAACGCATGAGCTGGATGTCTTTGACACCCATCATCGTCGGCGTTGATTGAGCAATGCCTTGTGCATCGTCTGTTTCGTGGGGCTATTATGGTATGAGTCAAGGAGGAGGAGGAGGAGAACAACACGGAGGAGGAAGAACAACAAAGAGGAGGAGAACAACAAGGAGAAGAACATAAAGGAGGCTGGGTTCTAGTGATTATTTATAGGGGAGGGAGTGCGAAATTTTTTGGTGCGGGGATGGAGAGGTGGAGCTACGATCCGTGGGGTGAGGATTGGTGGATTTCTATTGCCTAGGATTAGGTTGAGTTGGATCGACGGGCCCAGCGGTCAGATTATCACAGAAGGTTGGTAGCTAGAACCGTCTGTGATGAATGAATATCACAGACGGTTCTATATGCCAACCGTATGTGAATTAGAGCACAAAATTTTATATACCGATGCAATATAAACAACTAGTCTAAGAAGATAAAATATCAAAGTTTTATATGACTTATATATACTCATTAAAAAGGTTTCGATGAGATCTACAACTTTTTAGTTGAAGCAAAATCTAAATTTCGAAAGGAAGACCAAGAAAAAGGGCAAAAAAGGAAACCAAAAACTTGCAACGCAGGTTTAGGTCTAAAGATGGCCCGATTTTCGGGGTCTTGGAGGGCGACTAGCGCAAGCGGTCATTTTTTTTTGGATCGTGCTCGTCGTTAGCTTTTTAACGAGTACAAGAACGTCGAAAAATGACATCATATGCAAAAGTTATGCCCGTTTTACTGAAGGTGTCTCAAAACTGAATCCTACTCGGACTCAGGTGGAAAATTATGAAATTTTGGGTAATTGTAAGGCAGGAAACATATCACAGACGATTTTTAATACGAACCATCTATGATAATGAAGTTAACACAAATGGTTCGTATTAAAAACCGTCTGTGAAAATACACAGACGGTTATTCGTATGAACCGTCTGTGATACTTGCAGCACAGACGGTTTCTAGAAATCGACTATAATATAAACGTCTAGTTTAGTCTCTTTTGTAGCAGTGGAAATCCTAACCTTACTGTAAACTTGACTAAAGGGAGACTAGCTAAGAGCTTGAGAAGATGCCGAGATAGTTTTTTTGTCTCATCGACTGATGGCCGCCCTCGCGGCATACGTCAAGAACAGCAACCCATAATCAATCACAGCATGAGTTGTGACTACCATATGTAAACCATTAGGGTTTCGTGGTGGTTTATATATGCAACACTTGAAAGGCTACGATCATTGGATTACATATCAAATGATTGAGCCATATATGAGAGGTGCAGAAGTTACAGACTGGACATGGGGCGTGGAATCAGATACGAAAGATTGCACTCAAAATTGTTGGTGTCGTATGTCGGGCTATTTGGTCGGCTAAACTTTGAAGCCGATCGAACGCCGACAGACCGAATTGCGCGCATCAGGAAACCGAAGCCGATTTTCTTACCGATCTGATCGACCGAGTTACCTAAATTTGGTTTGTATGGTTCGGCTTTTTCGGTTCTTTGAACTTTCTGCTCGCCCCTACAAAAACGTTACTGTTTATATTATTAGACTTATTGTTAAAAAATATAGTAGTAAGTTTAACGACCGTTATATTTAAAACTATTTAACTATATAGATTGTCATGTGATAAAGAACGTCTCTTCCTCTCAACCTCGCAGCCAATTGCATGGTCTGGTCGTGCACATCCGATGCCTACATCGACAGGAGAGCATGCAGGAGAACAACAATGGTACGCGCAGTCTAATCGAAGCCTGTTGCTTGCAAATCTGCCCTTTTACTTCCCAAAAAGTTCAAATTTTCGGTGAAGAAGTTGAATTGTAAAACTCACATGTAACCTGAAGACGTACGGCTTCCCAAAAGTCTGACCTGGTTCAGGAGAACCGGTGATCAAGGTGGGGATTCTTCAGGTGCTAATTAAGATTCAGATAAAAAAAAGATCATAGATGCATATAAATACAACAAATCAAATCCCGTTAACAACAATGAGAGGAAGACAAAATTAACACTCGGAAGAGAACAAAAAGGACCGCTTAAATGTCAGCAAGAACAATGTGACTTCTTAACTGCACGTAAGAATGCTGCTTGTCAAGCATCAAAGATGTACACCACCAAATTAACAGCTGTCTTGGAAGTAATATGTATATACACCAACAGTAGACTTTACACACCAGGCACGATTTTCTTGCATCGACAACACACTACACACTTGCAAGGGTGAAAGAACAACAAGCAAGCAGCAACCACAGATGAACACTTTTTCTTGTTGTGACGATGGGACGTTTCCTCAGGCACCAAAGCACCCGATGAGTTTCTTGGGAGCGTGGCCGGTGGCGCGGTACTTTGCAGCCATCTCCTCGGCCTTCAGGACGTCCTCACCGCGCTTTGCCTCGACCATTGCTCTCTTCTCTTCGGCTTCCTTGTGGATGATTGCAACATTGTTTTTCATCTTCTCGGCGTATTCAGCCTTCTTCTTTTCCAATTGCTCCTGAGCGTGCGTAAATTTATAAGCTTTAGCTTGCAGGATCGCATACAAAGAGAATGCCACAGAAATGCCAGTAAAATTTAACAAGTGTACAGAACCAGACAATAATGGACCTCATCCTCCAAGGGGAAAAAATGCAAAGAATGGAAATACAGAAATTACCTCAATCTTCTTCAGTTGAGCTTCTATGTTTGCTTTCTTTGTGTTCTCCCACGAGAGAATAGCGGATAGCTTCTTAGCAGCCCTGTGACATCGATGCCAATTGGTTAACGGTTAGGAATTTTCAGATCATTTACTCAACGAATGTGTATAATGCTTTCAACAACAGATAATAGATATAAGTATATAGCTTCTTCACATGATATCTGTAGTTACATTTTTTTTTGTAATGTTACTTGCTCTCTAGGTCCTCTCATTGTTTTTTTAATATTATCATTGTTGTTTGAATTAGACAGGATGTGCATATCCTCACTGTCTTGTTAGTAAGAGTAAGACATATCATTAACAGAAAGCTATATAGAGCTTCTGATTCCCTGGTTGAAATCATTCAAATGGCTGAAGAGGTCCTTTTGCAATATTCACATCTGCTATAACAGATAGGTGATAACTCTACTGAAAAAGGCATACTAATGTATGAAAGAAAGTAATATACTTATTCTCAGCTTTTGTCTTCTCATTCTCCTCCCATGCTTTAATCAAAGAATTCCTCTTCTCAGTTTCCACCCTTGCAAGAGCGATATCTGGATAGCGGTTTTTCAGGTTGTTTGTCAGCATGGTTGTACACGATGATGACAAGAAGAGAACTCAAATTATTCAATAATTACCTCTGTCATTTGAGCCCCTTTTCTCAGCTGAAGGTTTCTCAGCAGGAGGTTCATCTGCAACCTCTGGTAAGCAGAAAATGGAGAAGTATTTCATGAGCAAGAGTTGCTACATGATTATTTGCTATAAGTAGTAAGAAGCTAGCAACCATCTGTATAATGTTAAATGACTTTGAGAAAACCATTAGTTTTGCGAACAATTCATAATCTATGACATTATCTTCCAGGGAGCATATACGCTCTACTTTTGAGAACGGTTAAACTTTCAGATTGCCAAATGCAACACATTTCTTTAGAGGTTCTTTGTGCAGTGGTGCTCAGATAGCTTGTCTGCCAAGAGCAAGACTGCAAGAGTTTACTTCCAGCATCTCCCTTGCTACCATTTACGCTATAATATGATGACTTGTGTAAGCAAAAAACAGAGTAACGATGGAAGCCTACTCCAGCCCTTTTGGGTAAAGGGATGGCCAGACAATGACATGACACACTAAACTTTCAGCATCCAATGCACACACTTCTGAATATCCTTGAATCAGTCTCTAGCATGGTTATTTCAACACAATTCTTAGAACTGCAAGGTGCATTTTTTTAGTGCAGCGAATCTGCTTCTAATGTTTAGGTGTGTTATAATTAATAATTTCCAAAGTTCAGATGTTGCTTAACAGTATGTGCGGAGACACAAACTCTGCAGAGTTTTCTTTTCTTTTTCTCTTCTTTTTTGCTATGAGAGGGAGCTCCTGCAAGATTGCTATTTTTATTCGCTGAGTAACTGGGTCTTGTAGGATAAGGGAAGCACTATGTCGTTGAATGTCAAACGAGAGGACAGCGAAAGTTGCCTGGCATGCCAGCTCATATTTATCCACTCATTGCACATTTGCACCACAAATTTTTCCATTTGACACTTAGTACTTGCTCCGTGTTTATCTATTTCAAACTATTAATACCGTATGTTGAATTTCCATGACATTAATTTTTATATCTTTGTTTAGCAGGAAAACTGAATGCTTCATAGGCTCATAGCGCATGATTTGCCCAACTATGCAAGGAACTGAGGTACTGAACGCTTACAGCATAGTAGTACATCTATGATGACTTAGAGCAGCAATAGAAAGCAACTGCCTGGTTGTCCTAAAACTGTTACGTGCCATTTTAATACGATAGCTCTATTCCTTTCAAAAGAACAATATGACAGTTATCATGATTTCTTCGTCACATGATTTCTGCACTAGTAATTGCACATGTACAGATGTACTAATCTCCATTCAAAATGGAACAATGATCTGTTCTAAACCAAAATATTACCTACATGGTTTGAAGAACTATGCAAGAACTTTCAGGTAATCCAGCAAAAAGGAGCTAAAGCTCATGGCAAAGGCTGTTCTTTATGTGCCTTTGTTTCGTTTAATTCTTTTTCTCCCAGCATAAAACTTTGGACACTTTCTAGGGTGCTAAAAAGAAATTGAGATTCATCTGAAAACAAGGAAACTGGGATGGGTAAAAGAGAAGAGAAAAAGGAAACAGAGAAAGAAAAAAGGCAGAAGGTAGGGAGAAAGTGAAGAATTCAGAAAGTTCCAAATACTATCTTTTCTAAATTCCAATTAAATCTTTTGCAAAGATAAATTCCAGTGAAGCTATACATGCCTAGCATCAAACAATCAGCTTAGTTTTAGACCCCCCCAAACAGCAACCTATGTTGTCCTAAAATCTATACTGTAATAAGTCGTGAGGCAAAGTTGGCCAGGACGCTCTTTAGGCTTGTTTCCTTAAAACTCCTGCAGAAATAAAAAAGAAATCCTTTCACTCTAGCTTGCAACCATGATTACATCCACTGTTGCACAAGGAAACCATTTAGAAAGTAGGAAATTTTTTGAAGACTCAACGAGAAAGTAGGAAGATTCACATGTACAGTTCAGATATTTACCACAACGGTTTGCAACACTAAAAAAGTTCTAATAAATTTCACCTGCAAACAGTCCAAAGAAAAATAATCACCCGCAAAAAAGACGCTCACGGATATTTTCACAGGTACAGGACAAACCGCATATCAATTGATATGTGCGACCAACACTAAGAATTCCTAGGAAGAAATATGTTTGCCGACGAAAATTGTCGAATTATACTCTAGGTATATGAACAAAAAAAAATCATGTCAAACAACAGACCATTAGTTTCAAAGAAAGCAAGGCAACCATTCAAGGATCATCGGTACCTAGTACTACCACTGTACAACTACTATAAAGTACAGAGAAGAAGCAAGCGCACAAAGGAAAAAGTTGCTCCAAGATCCTAACACATGTACACACACCACCTTTCTGTAATTCTATCACAAAACTTTACCAAACAAGAGCAAATTAAACAGAAACAGCATAAGCAAATAAGTGAAAACTCACTCTCCACGATGGCCAGAGCCTTGGAGTCCTCGGCGACCGGCTTCTCCTCCTCGGCGGGCTGCGCGGGCGCGGGGATGACGGCCTTCTCCTCGGCGACGTCCTTGGCCGGCTCCTCCGGCTCCGCGGCTGGGGCGGGCGGCGCCTCGGGCTCCGGCGTCACCTCGACCTCCACCTTCTTGGCCTCCTCCTCTGCCATACCGATCGCTCTTGTTCCCTCTCGCGGCCGGCTGTACGTTTGGCAGGCTGGTGCTTAGCTTAGCTGTTGCCTGTTGTGCATCTGTTTGTGCTTAAGCTTCTTGTGCTGGGTGGGGACTGCGGGCGTACTCTCGTGGTGGCGCGTACTGATGGAGTGTTCCAATTGGTTACGTCGGATGATTTTTTTTATCTGTGACGTTGGTTTTTGTTTAAAAATAAATAATAATTATTAAAAACTAGTTTTTGAATGGGAAAGCGATAAGAAAAATAAGAAAGAAATACATACACGAGACATAAATAAGAAGAACAGAGTGTATAATACGTCTGCAATCTCTGCCTTACCTTTATCCTTAAAGCGAAACAGGACAAAAAAAAGTAAAAAAAACTGTTTCCATGAATCAAATATCATATAAGTTTCTAGCTTCTTTGAGCAAAAAGTCCAAAGCAAAATCCATACAACTTCCTAGAAGAGCAAACGGTTTAACTACGTCCTAAGAACACCAACCGGTTTAACTGTTTGCTCGTGTCTGTACAAAGTAGGAGTTTGGAAACACCAACCGGTTTAACTGTTTGCTCGTGTCTGGACAAAGTAGGAGTTTGGAATACTCTCTCTCTCCCCTAAAATATAGATCGTTGCAGGTCCCATTAAATTAAGTTTTTTAATTTTTAATTATTAATATATGTTAAAGTATATCAATTGACTACACAAAAATAGTACTATTTGATTTATCTTACAAAATACTTTTATAATGTATTTTTTATTATTTTTACTAATATATTGTAATCAAAATCTTGTATTAGACAACATAAAAAATTAAAAAATACCTATATTTTGAGATAGACGGAGTATTTCTTAAGGCTGTGGGGAAGGAAGTGTGTTTTCTGACAAAAGAGGGCCTCGTATTCGGTCGAATTGGGCAATGGTGTTGGAGTTTCGGTTCATGGGTAGTTCTCTATAACCCGGATGGTAGCAGTAGGCAGTAGCATTTTGTAGGTGGGACGGTGGGTGGCATGGGCTTGCGCATGGGGTGAAGTAAATTTGGGATACAAATGTTTATGGCTGTGTTCAATATGATTTAAGCTTATGGCTTAAGCTTATTTTTGTACTATTTATAATTTCATCTTTTTCTGAATTTTTGATTTTTTTTGAGCTTTTTTGTCGGTTCTTTTTTTCTCGTATTCGTTTGCGTTGTCTGTGATGGGTTAACATATTTTTTTATATTTTTCAATTTTTTTTAAATTTAATTATGTTAAATAAGCTCTCTGTCAATACAATGTGTTTTTCAGTAAATTACAGTGTTTTCATTATAAGCTTTCGGCCAGTGAACCGATCACCACCTATAACGCGCCTACTTTCCACTTTGAATGGAGACCAAGGGTCTATAGTTTTCTAAACTTTCTTCGCGAAGTGTTGCATGCCATGTTTTTTTTTTTTGGTGCAGAATTTTTTGGCACAAATGTGGTAAAACTTGGCTAAGATACATAGATGGTCATAAGGTTAAGAAAATATAGCATGTCACAAGTGCGGCAATGAACCAAACACTAGCTTATAAAAATCAAATTTGCCTAACTCAAATGTCGTAAGTTGTGACTATGAACCATACACCACTTAAGGTTTTATTTAGAACACAGTAATTTCACATAAAAATAAAATAGTTTAATTTCCGTATGAATAAAAAAAATCCGACCTTTTAAACTGGCCGTATACTACTTCCGATGTATTGTCGTACTAGGTAGGAATCGGAGCTACTTAAGTTTGATCATGCCGTATTCTTGGAAAAAAAAATCAGCGCGCATTTTTGAAACAACTAGCATAGCAGTTTCGTTAACAAATGAATTATTTCTTGTATTTACACGCCGTACACGCAGTTACGCAAATACGCGAGCTTTGGAGGGCAAGCAAACAAACAAGGGATGTCCATCCTATCATATCCGGATGGAGTGGCTGAGATCAGATGGTGCGCGCCGCAAGCGAGAAATGGATCGGGCAAGAAACCAATGGGCGACGCGTGACGGCGACGTGGCGCGGTGCGGGCTGGGGACCCTCGACCCGGACCAGGGGCCGCAGGCGCATTGGATCCCAGCGCGCACGGTCACAGATCGCGTTGTGCCGTGGCCCCCGCGCACCGCGGCGCTGGGAGCTCGGATCCCGTCCCGTGAGCAAGCGAGCACGGTGGCCGCTGCACGACGCCGCCGCCACCGAGCAACGTCGCAACGTAACGTTCGCATCATTTACAGCCTTGCGAGGTGGGTTCTTGCTTTTGCTGCGGCTTATAGCCACTGTTTTTGATTTTTGATCTTAACATGATGTTTGTGTAAATGGATCTGTACTAATAAACTGTTTTAAAAAAATTACCTTTTAACTCGTTTCGAAACGATGAAGGATAAAATATTTTATTTATTCATTCAAGAAAAAATAGTAATAATGATAAATCATAAGCATAAAAAACTGAGCACGGTTCGGTCGGCTCCCTCCCTAGCTATGCGCGTGTCAAAACCGCGGCGGTACACGTGCCCAGGGCGGCATCAATGTGGACGGTGACGTCGGTGGGGTGGGTGAGGACCATCGGATTTGCTTCCGTTTTTTCTTAGCGTTGGCGATGATATTGAAGGCCCGCGCGGAGACGCCGACCAGACCATGCGCCGTTGGGCGATGAGATCCGTAGCCTGCAGCTTCGCCAACTCGTTCCATCCTACGGCCGTCGTCGCCGGGGCGGGACGGGACGGTTGGCCTGGCCGTTACTTTGGGCGGAACCAACGAATGGGGCTAATCGACGGCCGGTCCTCGTGCACCTCCAGTGGTAGTAGGTATTGTTGAGTTGGATTTCACGAGATCATGTACTCTTTTAAGTCTTAAGACCAGGTGAAGCTCATTTGTCATAGCACAATCTATGCATCGGTGTTGGTTTTAAGAGAGTCCTACATTAGCTGTAGAGCAAGACAATCTAACTTAAAAAGTGGAGGGTTTTTCATAGGCAACTGATCGGTATAACACGTGTTAAACTATTCATGTCTGTTTTTCGTTACTTTCACTGTTACATTGTGTTACACTTTATTAGCACATGTGTTGAATCATTCATGTCTGTTTTTCGTTAGTTCATTGTTACTGTGCTGCACTTTCTTAGCACCGCACGTGGTGTAACATCTCGTTCATCCTCTGAGTCTAGAGTGCTATCATTATTGTATATTTTTACTATTTTTTTAACTGATAATCATTTTAAGCAAACTCTACATTATTCACAATGCAGCGACCACTTTACAACATATCATTTTAAGCAACTATTCTAGCATACTAGTGAAATTTAATCATGCTACCAAAGCTAATATGCGAACTGCCACTAGTACATGAAGTTATTCATGTGCTACTCCCGTCCGTGCATGACGTCCTCATTGATCACCTCAAAAAACAAACAAAGTAAGGGGTGAGTCCGGGGACTCAGCAAGCATACGATAAAACAGTGGCGTTAACACACCACTTTAATAATTTCTATTTCTGTGAACTGTACATCACTATCTCTGTAACTACTTCACTGTTATCGCTTTTAAGCAATGCAATACATCTGTAACTATATCATTGTTCTGTTTTGTTTTCATGTAATGTGATGCAATGCGTCTATAACTGTAGCTTATACCGACATAACAGAGTGTTCACCCGTCGATGAACCACTCAACCCATGTTCTCTTTTATACAGGGATACCTACCGAAGTAGGTCATGTTGTCTGTGTATGAGTGCAATGCGTGATGTAACATGCTTTCACTGTTAGCATTTTATCATAAGAAGCACGCGTCAAAGTATGATTAACAAGTAATCAAAGGCACTGTAGAACATGGCACGGAAGACATAAAATACCAATCATTCACCACAAATCCACTGTGCTACCATGCACTTGTCTGATTAACCTCGGGGACGATGCGTGGACATCTCCGACCCGAGACATCCACCTATACAAACGCCAACCCGACTCAACACATCATATCGACACTAATGCTTAAGCGAACAGCGATGCCCCTATGCACATAACCCAACTCTGGCATAAAACGTACGGGGTTAAGAACCCGTCGCGCAGGTACCAACCTCCTTTTTTTCTTTCCTTTTTCTCCTCTTTTTTTTTCTTTCCACATTTTTTCCTTTTCCTTTTCTTTCCTTTCTTTTTTTCTTCCTTCCTTTTTCTTTTTTCTTTCTTTCACCTGAGCCCTCACTCTCCTCATTTTTTCCTCTCCCGAACGGCTCGGGTGACTCCCAAGCGATCTTGAAGACACGCCTAGGTTTCGGGCGTCTTGGGCACGGAGCTTGCCGCCAACGGCTCCTCCGCTGCCCCCTCCTTCTCCTCACCTCTCTCCTCTCACTTCCTCTCTCTTACTCCCGGATCCAGCCGACCATGGCCAGATCCAGCGTCATTCTGCCGCCGGCCGCCACCCTCGCCGACCTCTCTCAGCCCGACGGCCTTCATCACCTCCTACACCGCTCCTCCTCCCGGTCCTCTGGCTCCAAGCCGACGGTGCGACGCCGGTGCCCTATGGCTTGTGATGCCGTCACTACGGGCGCGGCTCTGCTCGGTTCCCCTCCAACTCCCTTCTCTCCTAGGTCGCCTCCTAGCTGGCATGACCTTCGGTCGTCGCCCTCTGCTTCGACCACGGCCGTCTACACCTCCGACGTCGGCCTCCGGCCATGCCACCGCCCTCAAGGCTCGGTCACCTGCGCCACCGCCAGTCCCGTCAACTGTCGCCCCCTGGCTTCGGCCGCTCCCTTTGGGTTTGAGTTCGCCGGCCATGGCCTGCAGCCGGCCGGCCACCCCCTACTACCAGGACGGTTTGCCCATGTCTCCTTTCTCTATATGCTCTTCATCTACTTTTTGTGTACTATTGTGCTACGCTATGGGGTTGTGGAGGGAAGGTGGGCGTACTCAATGGTTGGCTTGGCGTGGGTTCGGTGGTTATCGATGTCCTCTGTTGTCGTCGGTGCCGTCCTCTCGTGCTCGGCCTTCTGAGCTCCTTCGGGTCTCCTCTCTTCTTGCCTTTCTCCTCCTTGCTCTCTTTCTTGGCTTCAGTTGGCGTCTTGGTGGCTGTGGCTAGAATGATGAAGGAGGAGGTGATTGATGGTCTTGGGCTATGGACTGGGGCTTATGCTTTTTGTCTTGGCTATGAGAGGAGAAGGAAATGCGGAAACAAAATGAGAGCATGCAGGCTTGCTGGCATTACTTTAGAGGGGCATGGCCATTGTTCTCCCTGTGCAATGCCACTTATGCCCTTCCCATTTAGCCTTGGCTAGTTAGGTGCATCATGGACCTTTTGGTCCAAAGGCAGCCCTATACTGTTTGGTGCTTTTCTACTATGGCAGGTAAGTTGGTAAAAAGATAAGAATGAAATTTCTACCTGATGATGAGAACTCAAACGCAAGACGGTGCCGATCGTCCATGAACAGTCTGGGAACCTCTAAGAACGCTACTTTTTATTCGGCTTTCTAAAAGTCGATGGGTCTGACAGCAAAACTTTTCTTTATTTTTTGTTCTTCCTTTGCATTTTAGTGGCATTACACGTGGCCTGTTCCAAACTCTCTTTCAAGAAATTTTTTGTCACGAGTTTGATAACCGATTTAACTGCCATAGAAACCATGACTACAAACTTGTTTGGGGGTAGGCGGGGATCGGACAAACATGGCTTGAAATAATGGGCTGTTCGGCAGCAAGAAGTCGGTGACTTTTAACTTTTCTTCTGATCTAACTTTTAAATAGAGTATTTGCTCAAGACGGGGTCTACAAGTTAAACGTAGTACACGTTAAAAGCCCAACATCTGTCTCACCCAAAATCGTAAGTGAGTATCGGTCTCTCCGTAATCTGCATCTGTAAATGTACCAAAATTCAAAATTTCAACCAAAACCATGTTCGCAACCAAAAAGAACACCCCCTGGCAACTAATTCTTCTCGTTGTAAAACAAGTGCAACTGTCCAATGCTGTGTGTTGGACAATCATTTAGCAGACAAATGGACAAGAACAGAAGATGCTTTGCTGGTGACTTGGTGAGTGCAGCCACAGCTTTGCCATTTGATTATTGGCAACAACCAGACCTAAACAGAGTAATGCGTTTACATACAAAGTGAATCTTACATAATTAGTATCACCTTCTTATGTCATCGGCAAGTACATATAGGAATCAAGACCACACATCAGAGTCTCGTCAGATCATTATCACACCGTTCAATCAGGCAACCAAAATCTTACCAGCAAGTTCGCAAGTTACCGCATCAAAACAAAGCGACAGAAATAAAACACAAGAAGGCTAACATATAGCACATAATCTTGTCTTCTTCAGCTTAGATGCTACTCGTACTACTGAATACGCCTAGGTTCTACCATCCTACCACGGAAGCAGACAGGCCAAGCAAGTTGTGCGCAGGCAAGTTTTTAAAAATCGTGCATCCACATCTTCGCGGGTCCCCCCGACGCGTCGGATGCATCGCGGGACATCGAGCTCGAAAGCGACGTTGCAGCCAATTCCATCCATCTCTATTGCAATTCCTTTACACACATATGCGTGTTTATAATCTTCTTTCCTTCAGCCTAAGATCCATGCTGATATGCTGTAAACGTTGCAGCCACAGAGCCTGCCATTTGGATTCAGGTTCTAGTTCATGCATCCAAGTCACTGTCAGTCTCTTACCTACATCTGGCTTTTGGTCTCAGAGCCGTTTTGGAGTCAAGGGCGGGTTGTTTTCAGCCGCGTACCGCCTGGACCAACCTGTCCTGGTACGTTCTGGAGATTTTCTTCTCATTTTTCTCGACTGTTCTATCGTTTTTTTGTGACTAGTCAATCTTCAGAAGATGTGTATTTCCATGTGTGGGCTAATTTGTATCTGTGCCTTCCTTTTTGTTGATAAGGATGTCTATGTATTCTTTATCGTCAGACGGGGGTTTATAAAACAGTTATGAGAGCCTTGTCACCTGGGCTTGCATTATTCCCGGTGCCAGCTCTTTGTATTTGTGCATCGCTGGAGATTATGCCAACAAGAACGTACGTACTACATATAGTATTTTGTAGTTGCGTGCAGCAATGTATCGACTATCGACTATGAATTCTGAGATATGTGAAGTAGGCTTGTATGCGTAACTAGACATATCAATCTCTGATGATTTAGGTTGGCAGCACGAAGTCTCCAACCAATAACATCTCAGGGATACGGAGTGCAAACAGTGCGTAAAATGACTATTCAGTGAACACAAGCGAAAGCAGGGATACGGTGCTAGGTTTTATTACCAACGTTGTGTTTTCAGGTTAACATCTCTGAAGTATCAGTCGGCCAGTGCTTTCAATTGACTGTGTCGTGTGAGTTGAACTTAATTTGCGGTCGAAAAACGACTGGTTTCTTGATCACGTTTCTGGGACTGGTTAATGTAATTAAGTGCAAAGTCTCTTCTCTGCTTTATTCTAGCCTTCCTTTTTCTTCACGAGATTAAGACAAGATTTTTTCAGTCAAAGGTGATCAAGATCATGTTCACGGTTTTGCGTCCTAATCGAAGAAGTGTTCCATGTAAGGCAAAAATTTCTACCCTCTCTTATAGCCGCCAATGCGGTTCAGTTCAATCAAAAGGTGTATCTGAAAAATGTGAAGTTTTTGCTTTCGAGCGATCAAACAGGATATTTAAATTGCAGTTGCAGGGTTTTCTTCACCAAGTACCTGAGCTTGCATCACTCATATATTGAGTGGTGCAAGTTCACAAGTCACAACACACACACACATCAGTTCACAAATCAAAGAAGGATATTAGGCGTGCCATTAGTCTAAAGCAGGAGAGGAAAATAGGGGGCTGATAGGACAATGGTGTTCTTTCATGAGCGCAAATTTAAAGCACAAGTGCAATATAGGAAGCTTTAATCGTTGGTTCATCTCTATTGGATACGCCAAAAGAACTAATCAGCCTAAAATACGAGACAGACAGGGCCACGATTCTCAGAAGGTGACACTGTTCAAGAACCGTGGAGCTGATTTAAGCATCTCTGATGGAAGAAGCTTCCCCTCTCATCTAACTGGAGCTACCTTTGAGTTGGTAAGAACATGCTGAAAAAAAACCCTGCATGGATCATGAAACAATTGAAAAACCGAGGAGCTAATCTGCATTTAACATTTAGCTAGTTCCAAGATCTGCTTAGTTTTATGTTCTAACCACTTTTCCCTTCGTAGAAAACAGAAGCACTACCTGAACCTGTATTACTACTCAAATGATTAGTATTAGTCCCTGTCACTAGGTGGCCAATGTTTTCATATCTCATTTTCAGGCCCCAATGGCTCCTTTTCTTCTCTTTGTTCCTTTTAGATAAGATAATCCAACCAACAATCGCAATGCCATGATTGTAGATTCGGGTTTATCGCAAAAATTGGAGAAGTGCTGTCTGTGCTTTACAGTTAGCGAAGTAATTTGTGTCCCTCCATGAAATGTTTCATGTCCTTTATTGAATGACTTGGCAAGGTGCACACTTATTCTAATATCTTACAACTTCTATATAAACAATCAAAGGGTTAGTTTTAATAATTATTTTCGGTGTTGGGTGATCCCTATGGGGCATTTGTTACGGCTGTTGGATTTCCTGAGCACACAAAGATTTGCTTTTAGTACCATTTTTATTTGCTCAAACCTAACAAAGCGCCACAATTCAACCAGTTAAAGCTCAAACAGTTGTACAAAGCGTTTCTCCCGAAAACAAAATTGCTTCCTTATCACACTTTTTTGTATGCTTTACGGCTGCTAAATAATGAAGAATCTTCGTAAATGTCTGCTTACAGAGAATCGCCAGAAAAGCAGCACGGGCTCTTCTTTCTCTCGCCAATATTCGCCTCCCTTTTCATGGTTATCCCCCCCTTCTATTGAATTCCTAGTGGCAATGTATCTGGGACTCGCATGCTCTCCATGCTGTGATGGCGAAATTGGATTGATCTGAGCATCAACCAATAGTCTGTCAAAGCTAGGGATTTTTTCTTATCTCCCTTTTAGGAGGTAGGGGACATTTTGATGGCTAAATACGAAAGTAAAAAGCGAGAAGACGACGACAGCAGAAGCTATTCGACATTGGGTCGAGCCCATCTGCAATCTGAGCTATAGTCAGGCCCGGCCAGAAAATGCGAGGTTCGGACCAAGCCCAGTAAAGTACTCAAGGGTCAAAACCCGAACCTAATCCAGGCCCATGTCGTGGCTTCCTGCCATCTGATTTGTTTCGCAAGAAGAGGCTAGCAATCTTGCGCAAGAATGGAGATGCGAGATTTTTTTTGAGATGCAAGTGTGTCATTATTGGCCTGAATGTCAAGGAATATATTCGCTGTGTGACTGTCCCTTAAATCAAAAGTGAAGGCAACTTATCAAATGTTCCTCCTCCAAAGTACTCTCCGGTACACAAAAACGTATCATTTTAGATATTAATATAGTCTTCAAAATACAATTTTAACAACTAATTTCTATTATATATATATATATATATATATATATATATATATATATATATATAATTTGCATATGCCCAATTTAAATATTTAAAATATATCAATAACTAAATGGTATATTTTTTAGGCTACGGCTTATTAGTCTAATAAATAGTAATTATTGATTGAAGCCAAAAATCTAAAATAGCTAAAAAGACAAAAAGAATAGGACCAAAGTTTTCCTGACGAGAGAGTAGTACCTCGACAGTTTTCAATTTTCAAATAGTATCGTGTTAAACTCATTTCACACAAATCAAGATGTAAATTTTGTTATTGCTGTGGTTACAGACCAAACAGAAAAGAGAGATATCGTAGTAGAGAATTAGATGAACAATGTTCTTAGGGTTTTCCCCATGGCTTGGACGGTATGTATATATATATCTACATAGGGAGTATTTTACAATCTCACCCTTACACTCTGGGGTCTCTCTCAGAGGTATTTATATCATATATGTCTCATTTTGAGTCTTACAACTTTCTAACAGACCAACTGGATTTAGATATGGCCACCCTTACAACAATTATTAGACCTCATCTCGTCGTACTAATTGCACACACAGTCTCTCTTCTGAATGCTCAGTGGCACGTACTAATTGACCGGAATTGGAGCATAACCCTCCGGCTCTTCCAGTCGAGCCGGAGCGACGCCGGCAACAACGACGGCAGCGCCAAACAGCACGACGACGAGGGCTGTGAAGTTCACGAGGAACGCCTCCGCGCCGTACTTGTCGAGGCCGGAGCTCTGCAGGAAGGTCAGCTTCTCCAGAAACCCGAGCTCCGCCGTCGCCAGCGTCAAAACGTAGACGCAGAGCCCGAACAGCACGTGCCACGGCAGAGCGCCGCGCCTCACGTGCGGCGCGGCGCCGGGGAAGAAGAACGCCACAAACCCAAATATCCACTGCAATATGCATTTCAAGTTAATAGGCATTAGCTATTCCGCAAGATGAAAAGGTTGCAAATCTTTCGGATGCGATGGCATGGGTTACCTGAATACCGTACAGAGAAATTGTTCCGATCCCAAGCCAGGAATGCAGACTGTAGAGGTTGGCGATCCCACTGTCATTGTGGAACTTGAAGGCAAAGTAGATTCCGACGGCACCAAGAACTATCGCGATCGCGTGGAGAATCAGGTGGATCAGCTTGGTTGTGTCGTGGTTCCATTTCGGAAATATCTTGTAAATCATTATGGCTGCCAGAATGAATTGAGAGAAATTAACTAATCTATGTTCTTCGTGTATATATTACTGCTACCACAGAAAAAAAAAAGTCGATCAGGGGTTCTTTTACCCTTACCTTCACTACCAAGGATAATGTAACCAATCAGCATAAGAACAGGGTGAACCTGCATTATGTATACCACAACACAAGATTAGTGGAAATAATCGATGGATCTTGAAATAACAACACTGAATAAGTTACGCATTGAGTCACTGAAGTAGTAAAAGAACACTTAGGCCATTAATCCGTAATAAAAACAGCATCTGCCAGTGGCTTTTTCAGTGATCCATTCGGGACAGGCAGACAAGGGCACAGATATTTTAATTAGGCTCATGTGCAAGAAATCACATGCTCCAGCCAATTTTAAGTTGCAGCAGGGACTTTTTGATCGTGATATATGGATATTTGCTTGGAACCATGAAGGGTGAAAAGATATTTTCACCACGAACTTTTCACACCACACAGTATTCCCAAACATCACCATTGTTCAGATGCAGCGGGCAAGAACTGACCGGTCATTACTTCTAACAAAGTTTGCAGCAAGCGCTCCACCATCTATAATAGGACCGCTTTCCATGCATGTGCTGTTGCTTTTCGTTCGTATGCTCTGAAGTCTCAGCGTCATTTTCGTCTAATTTCTTATTTATTGTATCACCAATCCATCCATTCACTAACATCGAGCATATGAGCATGAGCTGCGGGCAATCAAAGGCAAAGTAACCAGATTGAGATTTTTTTTTGTTGCCACAAAGGAGCGTTTGAATGTAAGTCCAAAGCTTGTTATGTTGCTAAAAATAAGGATTTATATTGCTGGACAGATAGAGTAATTCACGTGCTTTCTTGGACTAGCATGAGAGATCGTCTTTCAACACATCGAAATATACCAGACAAAACGCTACAAAAGCTCCAAGCTAATTAGCTAAAGATTGTCACATAAATTCCCCAGTTTTTTTTTTGTGTGGGACAGTTCCTCCAGCCAGGTATCAAACAAACACGATGGTCCAATAATTGCCTTTGTTCATAAAGCTGCCACAATGATGTGACATGCAACAAACAGAGCACAAAGCACAACAACAGAAGCAACGTAAGCAAGAAGAAGGGGGCAACGGAGAAGAGGGAACAAAGCGACGACTTACGTTGAAGATGAGGTTCTTGTTTTCCGCCTCGAACGCGAGGCCACCGCGGAAGTGGATGCACCAGACGAGGACCATGACCGCCGCCGCCGCGGCCAGCGCGTGCGCCACGTACGTGAACGGCGCCGCCTTCACGCCCAGCCCTTCGGCCATCTCGCTCAACGCTCGTAGCCTCCGCCGCTCTTTTCCTCCCTATTCTTCCCCCCGGTGCGGGTAGGTAGCTTGCTCTACCTATCTGCTACAAACAGCTCGTGCTTACGACAAGAGACAGGCGCGAGAAGCGTGTGGCCTACGTAAGGCCTCCTGGCTCTTTGTAGAAGGAAGCAGAGGTTAGCTTGCTATTCCGTGCTCCTGTGCTTTTGGTTGGTGCTAAGCTAATTAAGCTGCTGATAAGGACGGGAAGGTGTCTTTGTTCATGGTGGATCTAGAGAATTGTAGATGGGTCTTGAGTCTCGACTCTTGACTGGAGGGCAGGATAACCTATTTTCCTGTTCTTTTCAGCTTCTAAAAGCTGTTTTTAAATTTTCTACAGTAACTAGCTTTTAAACGAAGTATTTTTTTAATATAGTGTCTACTAGTTAATTGTAGTACATATTTTACTGACTTCATTTATATTGGCAAAAATCGTACATGAGTTTTTGTTATTCTTTAATCTTTCGTACATACAACCTAAAAAATATAAACCGAAACTAAATGTTATAAGCTGCAGTTAAAAAGAATAGGCCCTATACTGTTGGGGCTTTGTTTATGCTGTGGCCACATGCGAGGAGGTTGATATAGGTGGTGTTCAACATGGCTTAAGCTTATTTTTGCACTATTTATAATTTCGTCTTTTTCTGAATTTTTGATATTTTTTGAGCTTTTTTGTCGGTTCTTTTTTTCTCATATTCGTTTGCGTTGTCTGTGATGAGCTAACATATTTTTTATATTTTTCAAATTTTTTAAATTTAATTATGTTAAATAAGCATCTCTCATTTCATGATTTTTTTTTAAATACTACAAGTTTTCACCATAAGCTTTCAGCTTTCAACCGAACCGATCACCACCATAATCATTCCTTGGCTACTCTTCAGATCGAGAGTCTTGGATGTCTAATAGTCAACCTTTCCTGAGTTTGATAACTGAGCCTAGCACAGTTGGTTACGAGCGCATGGAAGCTCGTAGTCCGTTCGGGTTTGAGTTTTCCTCGACGCAGGCACATTCATCTGAATAAAAAAAATATGTACACGCATGTACTTACGTGGGACGGCTTATATCTACGCTCTGAAGGTCATTTGAGCATTTGATTATTTTTTTAGCGTGTATAGTGGATGTATATGTATATATGTGCTTATGGTATAAATGTGGTGTGTGTGGGTTGTGAATGCATTTGCTATGTACCCTAAAAAAACCTTTCCTGAGTTACAGAGTGGCGGAAATGGCATTGGATACATGCCATGGCTCCGTGATGGCATTATGCACCATAACAGACTAAGTGATTGTTCATAGTGATTGCGTCGATGGATTTTAGCTAAAAAAATAAATAGTAGCATCTGAAAAAAAATGACTTTTTTAAAAAATAATGAGCGGTGGAGAAAGTGAGAAAGGTACATGCTCGAGTTTGCTATGTACCCCTAAAAAAATCCTTTCAGTTGCAAAGCGGCGTAAATGGCATTGGGTGCATATCATGGCTCCGTGCTGGCATTATGCACCATAACGGACTAAGGGTTTGTTCATATTAGTTACGGCTGATGGATTTTAGTTGAAAATAAATAGTAGTATCTGAAAAAAGTGTCTTTTAAAAAGAGAGTGTGATCCGTAAGGAAAATGATATAGATGCGTACTCGAGACAGGAGCGAAAGGAGTAGAGTGTATGGGAGAGTGCAATACATGCCAAATCCCAATGGAGAATCACCTTAAATTAAGCAAAACAGGCCCAGGATCTCCAATTGACGCAATGCAGTACAGAAGTATTGTTGGAAGTCTGCGATATTTGGTACACACCCGACCAGACATTACATGCAACCATAATTATATGAGTAACGTGTCAATATATGTCATGAACTAGACTGAGGTTGCCGAGGCCGAGGTGAACGCCTTCCCGGATCACGCGACGCGTCGGCGCATCATCCAACCTGGCTCGTTGAAGAGCAACACCAAGATGATCATCGCCAACGCCATGCACTCGAGGGCCAAATGGGCGCAGGGGTTCGACCTGTGCAACACCTTCGACCACAGGTTCTACCGCCTCGACGGCACGACAGCATGCCGTGACGGTGCCCTTCATGTTGAACCACCGCGACCACTACGCCGCCAGCTTCGACGATGACCTGGGCACGTTCAAGGTACTCCAATGCTTCTACAAGATTGAGGGGCATGGCGGCCGGATCGACCACCGAACGCCCTGCTTCTGCATTCTCATATTCCTCCCGGACCGAAGCAACGGGCTTGGGGGGCTCCTGCGCGCCGCCTGCACGCAGCCGGACTTTATCATGCTGCGTTGTGCTCCTCGGCACGAGCAGGAGGTCGACCCGTGCAGGGTGCCGAAGTTCAAGTTCTCCTTTGTTGTAAATAATCTTGTTTTTCACAGTTTTAGAAGTGATCGAAGTCAAGACAGAGTCAAAAATCGGAAGTCGAAACCAAAACAGAGTATTTCAAGCAGACTGATCAGACCGAAAACAAAGTTGTATTTGAAGTCGAAAGGTAGTAGAAGTCATAGTCGAAAACTAGAATTGGAGTCGGAGTCAGAGTTGATTTTGTAATCGTAGTCGAACCCGACTTAAAGTCGTATAACCGGGTATAAAAAGAGGTGCAGACATGTAACCAAGAGGTACTAAGCAATTGCGAGTAAAAAAAGAGAAAAGAAAACCCTAAGTGTTGTTTTCGTTGTGTGATCTCGCAAGACGTGGTCGGAAGGAGTCACGACCACGACAAACATGGTCGGGAGGTACTAAGACTACGGCAAAGCGTTGGCGAAGGCGATCAAGAGACTACGACCATGGCAAAACAGTATTGAACGTGGTCGAAGAGGTGTTCGAACATGTTGAAGGAGCGTAGAACATGGTCGTAAGGGTTATCGACCATAACATAAAAGCTACGACCATGTTGAGAAGTTTACGACCACGCTGTAAAGACTCGAGAAGGCTTCGATCACGGCGTGAGTGGTTGGAGGAGGCTGCGACTGCGCCGAGAAGCCCTGAACGTGGTCGAAAAGGGTTTCGATCACGGTGAACAGTGATCGTAGAGGAGTTCAATCATGGTAATTCGAGCGGCTAAAGGAAGGGCAGCGCAACGACAACGAAAGAAGGGGTCGAACGGCTACCTGTGTGGTCGTACGGCAACAGACAACGGTCGAAACCGATCGTAAGCACTTGGAACAGATCATAAACGATTGTAAGCGGTCGTAATCGATCCTGGGGAAGTCGTAAGACTTCTAACATCCTTCAGCTTCGATGCGACGGGCGCGCTGCGCAGGCTTGGGCTGCACGCTCCCTTCCATCCTCTCGCCGCGGACCTGTCTGGGAGGGTGGTGAACATGCCGCCCGAGGGGCTCTTCTTGTCGACCGTGCGGTAGACGTGCGCCGTGGAGGTCGATGAGGAAGGCACGACGGGGGTGAATATGAAATATGATTTATATTTATGGATAAGATCATTAAAAAATATGTTCTATAAACTCGGATGGAGGGAGTATTAATTAACACCATCATTGTTTTCCTTGCATATTGTTGCGCTTGAAATGGTAAATATCAATTATACAATTCGTTTCCTTATTTGCATGGAGTGGAAAGTCATTATTAACGTTGACTTGATCATTATCGAAATGTTAACCATCGAATCACACTAAATTAACGGTCCACATGAAACTCGGTGTATTCTAAAATTTCCCTTACACAACATATACACTCATCCATTCGATTTGGGGAGTGACAAAATAAACTAATGCATATATACAAATATACAATTTGTTTACCACAAGCTGAGCTGAGCCTACTTACTGTATAGAACTTTCGCTAGCTTTTGCGTTCTTTTTTACTAGATTTATGGCTTAATACAACCACTCGTATGAACGTATCAAAAACCGATAAACCACTTTTAAAAAGTTATTATGATAAATTATTTCAAAACAACGATAAAAAAATCTGCTCTATTTAATAATCCAAGAAAAGTCGTAAATCATATGTCATATATCGAAAATAACGGGTGTGACACTGGGTCAGTACAAGCTGCGAACGTACTAGACCGCGGTTTTCTTTTCAGCCCGCGTTCGGACTGCTGCACCCGGCTGTCCAGGCCTCATGAATTACCGGTCGCCGTCTGCGCCGCTGGGAACGTCATAACTCAGAAGAGCTCCTGCTTACTAGTCTGCTCTTCCAGAGGCAGAGGAAGCAAATATCTTTGTGTACAACAGGGCCAAGAGAGGTCGCTCCTGGCACAGCCCCGCCGGCTACGGCCATGGCAACGTCGACGGCCCCGGCTGTGGCGGTGGACGGCCGGCGATCCACCAGGCTCGTCGCGGCGTTGTCGAGGACGAGCGCGGCCTTCCTCTTCTTCTCCGTCGTCGTCGTCGTCGGGGTAGTCGTATCCACTCGTTGGATCTCCACCACCACCGTGAGTTGGATCCTTCTAACTCCTTGGTTTTGCGTCTTGGATTGCATGCTCTTTTACTTTGCATGATCGGAAGCAGAAGCATATATATTTCCTCCACAAAATGATGCAAACTACGGTCTCCCTTCCTTCCCAGAGCATGGAAGTACGTTTACCTGATCATAGCCAAACTGCAGACTTCCCATGGCTACAGCTAATTGAGCACTGCGCACTACCCAGGCCGCCACGTTAATCAGGGGCAGAACATCGTTAGTCCCCCTTTTTCTTTCGAAACATGTTGAGTTCTTGGCCCTACACCGGAACCCAAGTTCTATTTTTTCCCCTCAAGAACTGTTGCGTGATTGGCTGTGCCCCTGTATCGATTCAGATCACCCATGGTTAGTTTAGTTGACCTCAGCCTTCAGAAAGCGTCGTCGCTTGTCGTGTACGGAGCACCGAGAACGTGAGAATGACTAAGGCGGCGATTGCCACTAGCTAGGGGACCCCGGGGTCTGCCTTTAACGTTGTGATTCTCCAAACGCAGCTCCTGAGGGTCTGTTTCACTCGCCGGCTTTGGACCACCGCGGCGCAGAAAGTCAGTAGGTAGTCTGTATTTTTCCTGTTTCTGCTTGGTGCTGTGCGGTGCCCCCTCACGTCACGGTGCTCATTCATGTGCGCACTTGAAACCAAGTGTTCAGAGGCGCCGCCAGCTCCCCCTCGGCGTAACTGCAGCCCAGAGGGTTGCGTACTAGTTTGTCATCCTCTCTGCCATTTTTTGGAAAAAAAACTGAAAACGAACCAAGTAAAGAAGACATGGCTTGGTGGGATCACGAGTGTTCAGGTAAGGAAAGCCGAAGGAAACGAAGGAAAAGACGAGAGGAAAGCAGGGTTCACGAGAGCTCACAAGGGGTTGGAACTTGGAAGTTGGAAGGTCGCCACGGCTGTGCCGTTGCTGCCTGCGTGCCATGGCCTCTTTTGGTTTGGTTTCTTTAGGATCTTTCGTACTTTTTTTTTAGCTTCACTGTTTATTAGATTAATAAATTATAGTAAAAAAATAATAAACCCAATATCTACGTTACGGACTGAGTTTAGGCTGCGTATCCTGAAGGTCCAAAGAAACCGACTTGAAAAGGGAGCGAGTGTTTGAAGGCCCTAAACTAAACAACAGGCTCAAATCTACTATACCGTCTAATGGGAATTGAACGGGATTGATCATAGCTGTCCGATACTAATCATCAATATCTCATATGGCTTTCTGGTCTACACGCTTTTCTAGAAAAAAAATGAATGGAGCCTCCCTGACACGGTGACACCCCCCTCCTCTGCTTGCCTGCCTCTCCCCTTCCCAATTCTTTGGGACAGCTTTTTTTCTATTCTTCTCCCCAAAATTTAACAAAAAATTAGAAATCTATTCATGCGTATCACATCTTCACAATCCTATGTACATAAGCATTCCATCCATCAAGCTTGTGTTTGGCATGCATGTATGTTTGGGAGAGACCAAGAAAAGAAGAGTAGCTAGGCTAGATCTATTGGTCAATGTTGGACCATCGGCTAGGGGTAGCGCTCGAGGGTCGTGTTGTGGCAGCATGGCCAATCCAATGCAGGCACACGGTGCAGGGGAAGTGTAGCAGATTGATGTTGTGGACGACAACGAAGGTTGAGATCAGGGTAGGCGGGCAAGAACATGCAGCGGAGGCTAGTGGCGGCTCATTGTGTTCCGCCCCAAATGAGCGGTGGCTGACTAGCATGGGTGGAGAGTAGTAAGGAGTCTTTGTTGAGTCTAGGTGCATCTTAGAAGTTTGCGTGATTTTTTTATGGATTTTTGGTTGAAATCTAATGTATTTTATTTGAATTTGTGTTGAACCACTCGAAAACATGAAATTGTGTTTGAATTTTGTTTGATTATTGACACTTTTTGATGGATTTTTTGTTAAAGAAAGTTATCTGGAACTTACTAAAACTTCTTTAAAATATGTTAAAACTTGCTTCAAACTTTTTCTAAACTTTTTGAAACGTGTTAAAAACTTAAAACTTGCTTCAAATATTTTTTGAAATTTTTTGAAACGTGTTAAAATTTGTATGGAACTTTTTACGAAACATGTTGGAACCTGCTAAAAACATCAAGTTTAAAAACAAAAAGGAAACTTCTTTGAAACTTTTTATTAAATACGCTAAAATCCGAAACCTCATAAATCTTTTTAGTTAAAACTTGATGAAACCTATTAAAACTTGTTGAAACCTTATGAAACTTAATGAAATCGGTTGAAAATTTCTGGAAACTCATAAAAACTCTTAGTTGAAACTTAACGAGACTTGTTGAAACTCGTTAAAATCTCATGAAACTGTTCGGTTGAAATTTGATGAAATATGTCGAAACTTTAAGCTTGAATTTAAAAACATAAAACTTGTTAAAACTTCATCTTAAAATTTTTAGGAATTTCTAAAAACACGTAAAATTCGTTGGAACTCAACTTTTTCAAATATTTTTAATGGAACTTTCTGAAACTTGATGAAACTTATTGTAGTGTGTTAAAAAGTCATAAAATTACCGTTGGCTAGCTGCTCTCTTATTTTAATTCCTTTTAAGCACCAATTTGCCAAAAATAGAAGTTCCTTTCAATTCTTCGACGGTGGAGATGATCGGCTCGTTCCTCATTGCAGCTGCAGGCAAGCCTCCCCACCACCGGGGCCATTCCCGCCGCCGCCGCTCTCCACCGCCAAACGCAACACCCACCACAGCCGCCGCCGCCACCGCCCTCCGCACCACCGCCACCACCGCCTCCCACCTACTCTATCTCCTGCCCCACCCCTCCCCTCCGCCTCAACATCTCCCGCGCCGCCAAAACGCGCAAAACCTCCCAAACCCTCGCCCTCGCGCTCTCCTCCTCGTCCTCCTGCCGCTCCTCCTCTGACCCTCCGCAGGCCACCACCACTGTCGTCTCCTCCTCCTCCTCCAACTCCTCGTGCCCCTCCTACTTCCGCTTCATCCACGAGGACCTCCGCCCATGGCGCGCCGCGGGGGGCATCACCCGTGCCATGATCGCGCGCGCCCGCGTCACCGCCAGCTTCCGCCTCGTCATCATCCGCGACCGCGCCTTCGTCCAGCGCTTCCGCCCGGCATTCCAAACGCGGGACCTCTTCACCATCTGGGGCGTGCTCCAGCTGCTCCGCCGCTACCCCGGCCGTGTCCCCGACCTCGACCTTATGTTCGACTGCGTCGACTGGCCCGTCGTCCGCGCCCACCTCTACCGCGGGGAGCACGCCCCCTTCATGCCGCCGCTGTTCCGGTACTGCGGGGATGACAGGACGCTGGATATCGTCTTCCCGGATTGGTCATTCTGGGGCTGGTAATTATACTTGCCCACCTTCTTCATTCTCGCTGTTTACCGTATAACATACTCCAATGCTTAATGCCTTAATTGGTTATACTTCATTACTGACAGTTATGAAAATAACTTAGAAATTGTTTGCCTATGATAGCCTTTGGGTCTGAAAAACATAAATGAAAAACTGCACATCAGAAGTTCAGAACCTTGATGACATCGAAATTGTTTGCCTATGATATGTTTGAATCATGAGTCATGGTTTAGTTTATATGTATCATTACTACTGTGCAGACCATTGTCCTCTCAGATATCCACACACTAGTGAATTACTAGTAGCTAATGCTTTCAATATTGCTAATAGGATATTCAAATGTTTAGGGGATTCCAAAACTTAAAAGTTTGGACCTTTATGGTCGGGTGGTGTGCATATGAAGCTCCATCACTCTAATAACTATTCATGTTTGGTAGGCCAGAGATCAACATAAAGCCATGGGATGCCCTGCGGAAAGACTTGAAGGATGGTAATAATAGGGTAAGATGGGTGGATAGAGAACCTTATGCCTACTGGAAAGGCAATCCAGCAGTTGCTGTGACACGGCAGGAATTGGTTAGGTGTAATGTCTCCGGTACACAAGATTGGAACGCAAGGATTTACACTCAGGTAACTTTTCTGTTAATGGTGTGACCCCTGTAATTAGTGAACCTGGAATTTGGCATACTCAAAATAATTAAATTCTGCTGAGTGCTGACTTCTGTAAATATCTTTGCTTTTGAGGACCAATACTAACAGCATTTATGGTTTTACTTTGTTCTTTGGGATGTAGGACTGGTTCAAAGAGAGCAAAACAGGGTATAGGAACTCAGATTTGGGTAGTCAGTGCACTCACAGGTTTATTTTATTTTTGTTGTTCTTTTTGGGTGATGACAAGCAAAAAGTTATGTAGTTTTATTTGTGGTACTTAATTCTTAACATTGTGTTAACATTTAACAGGTACAAGATCTATGTAGAAGGATCAGCATGGTCAATCAGTGAGAAATATATTCTAGCATGTGATTCAATGACATTATTGGTTACACCAAAATACTATGATTTCTTTTCAAGGTCACTTATGCCGATTCAGCATTATTGGCCAGTCCAGAATGACAATAAATGTGGCTCCATAAAATATGCTGTTGATTGGGGCAACTCTCACAAGCAATTGGTACTTTGCATCTATCAACATCTATTTGTGTAGGCAATTAAGTTTTGCAATGCTAAATAGGATAGATGGAAATGATCACAACAAACTCAGTTTGTTTCTATGTTTCATTTGCTTTTTATTTACTAATGACCATTTGGAGTTTGCTATAGAATTTATGAATTTCTTAAATGCCAACTCTCATGGGGTAGAATATTGAGAATTTTAGCCATATCTTTATGTTACAGTCACACTGTTCCTTTTCTTTTCTGAGAAATCTAGCACATTGTTCTTCAATAAAAATACTGTTCTCATACTTCTAAGTCTGTCATAGGCACAACGCATAGGAACGCAAGCAAGCAATTTCATTCAAGAAGAGGTTAATATGGACCATGTTTATGATTACATGCTTCACCTTTTAACCGAATATGCCAAGCTCCTAAGGTTCAAGCCAACTAAGTCACCTGAAGCTGTTGAGGTCTGTCCTGAGTCTCTGGCCTGCCAGGCTGAAGGCACCGAGAAGAAGTTTCTTATGGAATCCATGGTGAAGTCTGCCCATGATGCGGGTCCATGTGATCTGCCTCCTCCCTTCAACCCTCAGGAGCTCGCAATGCTAAAACGGAGGAAAGAAAATTCAATAAAGCAGGTTAAAACATGGGAGCGAAGAGCTTCAAGGGCTTAGATAACAAGCTTTTGAGTCTCTGCCCCCTGCCTCTTTTTTTGTTCCCAAACACAGGCATACATAATTGGCTGACTATTTAGGATTTATGTTCTATATTGGTGTTATTGTGGTTCTAACAGAAACCAAGCATTTACTGATTCAATTGAATGTGTAAACATCTAGAGTATTTGAACACGGTGATATGCCCTCTTTCCCCTTCTTTTTTTTTGTAGATTTCTTTTCAAGGGATGTTTAGTTGTAACTGTTATTTTCTGAATTTGGTTTTGTTTGGATTAGTGTTACTTTGTAAAGCCATTGTGACAGACAGTGAGAAATAATATGAAAATTATTCAGAAGATATATTCCTGGTCCATATTATGCCATCTTTGTGTTCAAATTTGATTGTTTTGGTAATATATTTTCACATATTGCTGCTGCCTGAGATTGTTGAGAGATGCAAGACATAATGAGAACATTGAGAAGGGTACCATAGATCTGTGGGTGCTAGCATGGTAAAAACAACTGCAAAAAGGTGCTGTTGCATGAGACCAGGTAAGCTCTTTGATACTCACTATGAACTGCCGGTTGTTCTTGTACTATGTGCAGAGTTTGCTGGAGCACGTCAAGGGCATCATCGGCTCTGGCAGGTAAACACAGCCTCCTCAGTTCACTGACCTAATTTTACTTGAGATGTGTTCTTCTAGGCACTGGCAACTGGCAAGCAGACTGCAGCTGCTGCCAACGGCTCAACACAACCATCCGTTTAACCAGTATTTTTCACTGTGAAGCAGGCAAATGCATCAATGGCATACCGATGCGCCCAACACGGGAAGGAAGGTGCCATTATTGAGGGAGGTGCTGCGAGGTTTCTGATCCATACACGCTGGCGTCACTTGGTGGTACGAAACCTGTGCCGACTTCAATTCAGAGTCAATGGCATTCAGCATGTTTCTCTGTTCGATCTGGCAGGAACCCAGGCTGCGGTTCTCCCTTGCTTCCTTCGCATTGATGCCAAGTAAAACTTGTTAGTTACTGAAGTGGATGCGTGTGACGTCTGCGGCTAGTCGAGTACAGGAACTTTGCATCAGTGATGGGTTTGGTTGTTAGTGAAACCCTTCCCTTGTCTTACGTAGTCAGTTGGAACAGTTAGCACCTGCAGTCCATTAGGGAGAAAGGCTATGGCAGCATCAGAATATCAGATAGAGTTCTTTGAAATGCTTTGCATACTACTGACAATATTACTAGTTTGGCATCAACAACCGGTAAGTAAGTAGTCAACAGAGGAAAAGGGAGACTTTGCGAGCAAGTTAGTTGGGTAATTTCTTTGAGCCTTCTTCGTCAACACACCCCTGTTTGTTCTCAAGCTCTTTCCCTCTTAATATTTGTTCTGTTCCATTATATAACATCACGGCTGCATTTCCAGCTGGTCAGAAATTATGTTTCTCCGGTCGTAGTGACGTGACAAAGAACAATATGTTAGCTCATTTTCATTCGGTGAAACGCGGCACCGAGAAGCAAGGAGGGCGGCGAAGATCATTCAATTCTTAATTCAATAAAGACTGCTGGAGGCCGACCAACAACATACTTGTTAGAGATATATGTTAGAGATATATACAGATAGAGTTGTATTAGGACTCTTTCCATAGTTTCCATATTTACCACCTGTACCTGTGTATATATATCGGCCCTTTGGCCTCATATTGAATACAAGCGCTATTCATAACAATACTATCTTCAGTATTGTATTTCTTTACAGAGCTAATGTATGGAAAATTTCATCTTTCTGTACAAATATTTTCCTATATAAGGCAGACCAGAGTTTGGAAAACCGGCGGCCGGTAACCGGATTTCCCGGTGGGTACCGGGAAATAAAAAATCGGTCGGGTTTTTCCGAAGTGCATTTATATGTCTCTTGTGACTGCGTAATGCACTTCCTAGGCTGGTTTAAATCTATTTTTGTACTAGATTACCTATTGTATGAGCTAAATATGCTTCAAAACATCCCAAATTCAAATTTTTTTTCTTGTGTTTTCCGGTTTTTTTGGGTGGTAACCGGCCGGTTTTTTCGGTTACCGGTTTCAAATTCCAAATTCAAAACTTGAAATTTGACCGATTTTTTCCCGGGTTTTTGGGTTTCCGGCCGGTAACCGTCCAGGAACCGGTACCGGCCCCCGCCGGGATTTAGGCTGGTACCGGGTTTTAGAACCTTGATGCAGACCATTGCACAACTCAACATAACAAGGAGAAAAGTAAACACTTCTTTTTTGAAAGGATGCAGAAAGGCGGGGGGGATAGGGAAAGAACGTCTTTGTCTGTGTTTGAAGGTTGTTCTACTCCCATTTCATTTTTCCAGCCATAGGAATCATCATAGTCTCCCGTTGATTTGCTTGGAAGCATCACTAGCTCACTTTCAGGTCATCTCTAAGCCAAACAATCTCCAATTCCTCTATATAGTGTGCATATTTGCATAAAGCTTTTAGGGTTCCGTTGGTCTGCAAAAAATTCATAGATGCGCAAATTAATGTGAACAATGGAAGGAGTGAAAAGACTGCAGTTATTTTTTCAGAAAAAAACCGGTAAGCATGTGTCCTAAATTAATTCGCAGCCATGGGGATGCTTCTGAAAAAATCAGTGTGTACTATATATTGCTTTTCCTCGTCAAGCTAACATTTTGGCTGGTTGCCGCTTGATGGCGCCCTGTTCTTGAGCATTCCCCTGCCAAATTATATAAAACATGGTGACGTGTACCCTCTTTGAATACTCTATCATTGCTGTAACTTTCTGCAATAGTGGTTGCAACGACTCTTAAAAGGTTATTGCGTCATTCTCTAATAAAAATCCAACACAAATAAAAGATTCAAAGAGCTGGCTAGTAGCAACGAAACAACCCATGGCATAAAGAAACAACCAATCCGGCCATGAAATCGAACAGAACTATATCTTTTATCCTGATCCCTGAAGATTTTAGTAGTCTTCCAACGCGTCGTTTTCAGCGCGTATGCTTAGGGAGCGTGCTTTGCCGGCCAACTGAAACTTGAATTAGTTCGAAATATTTCAAACTGCATTAGATGGATAAACTTCACTTCAGAACTCTGATAAGCTCAAGTGTCAGCATCGGGTAAAGATGATTTGGCACCTGACTTGGTACGTTGGAGTTGGGCACGTGTCTTGATCTCAACTTGATGGTACACTCCGAGTTTTCGTGCCCGCGTCTTCTTGCATCTGCACTTCCGTACAAAACCAAAGTTCAGTTTCTGTTCCAAGTTTCTCAGGAAGAGCTTGTAGTATACTCCAATCAGTCTTTGATTTTTTCGCGAGGTCCAGTTATTTTGTTAAACCGACGACTACTGAAGATGGCAGAGCATTGCTATCTCTACCAGTACACAGAGAGACAGAGAGAGAGAGAGAGAGATCTCTACCAGTACACAGAGAGAGAGAGAGAGAGAGAGAGAGAGAGAGAGAGAGAGAGTTATAAAGCGGAGCTGATGCATGCTGGTTAAATTAATATGGGGGGTGGTTTGGTTGTCTCGTTGGTCTAAAGGCCATCATCACTGCTTGGCGTGGCCGTTAAGTGCAACTGCTGCTGCTGCTGCTTCTAGCTCGCGACCACAAACTCAAGTGACTACTAGGAGTTTGCCATGTAAACAAGTCTCCTCTGCTTCAGGAGAAGTGGCGCGGCGATGGCGAGGCTACTCGGGGTCTCTCTCCTGGTCGCGGGGCTCGGCTGCGCGCTGCTTGTCGCGCCTTCTGAATCCGTTTCAGATGACGGTATTTCCCTTGCCTTGTGTATTTCCCTTGCTTTTTTGGACGAAGTTCGGTTAGTTCTCGAGAAGTAGCTGCTTGCTGCTGTGTTCTTGGGCAGTGTCTGCGCTTCTTGCTTTCAAGAGAGCCATCTATGAGGACCCTCTCTCCAAGCTGTCGGATTGGAACCCCAAGGACAAGGATCCTTGCCGCTGGTCCGCCGTGGGGTGCTCACCGTTCAACAGCCGTGTGGTGACTCTGTAAGAATTGCTTTCACTTGGTCTCCTGTTCGGGTTTTCTTTCGTTGCATCACTTAAGAGTTAAGAAAATCAGGCGATTGAGATAAATTTAAGGTTCTTGTTAGATCAATGCACTGTTTCTTGAGGCATGTTTTGTGCCCTTTTCTATCTTCAAGCCTTGCCCAAATGAAATAAGTTGTTCAGCCATATGCTCACCTCCTTTAGAGCTTGTTGAAATGGGTACGAAAACTCCATGCACTTTCTCCAATGGAAAGTAAAAAATGGCTGGAGGTAGAAGAAGCCTGTCTGCAACAACAGCAGGACAGAATGATGCATGTTCGTTCAGACATAAGTGGATAAAGTTTCTGACAGCACAGTAAGACATCCAGCTAGAAGCTATCATAGGTTTTTACCTTCTTCTTTTATCTTCAGTCGACTCAAGAAGCACCCACACAAATTTGAGTTCATGGATTTGTGGTCCCTCAAAATTCCAGAACAAAAGATCACCAAGCCAGTATAGTTCAGTTTTTCTGTTAAAAATAATCAAATTCAAGTGGTATTTCTCCAGAGTCAAATATAAAGAATGTGTAGTTTTATTTACACACACTTGCTTGTTTTAACAAGAAATCACTTTAAGTTCAGCGTTGCAGAAATTGCAGTTATTATGTATATGTATGCTGATAAACTTTCTTTTCTCTTATGCTAAAGTGTCTTATTTCTTACGTGTTACTATCCAGAGAGTTGTCAAATTCATCTCTCACAGGATTTCTGGCACCAGAGATTGGATCCCTGAGTTCTTTGCAAAAACTGTATGTGCTTATAACTCCATATGACTGTAAAATAGGCTTCAACTGCACAGTCATAAATGACAGTCTTGGCGAACTTCTTGCAGTATATTGGATCACAATACACTCATGGGCTCGATACCGAAAGAGATCGGCAAGCTAAAGAACCTGACTGTGCTGGACATCAGTACCAATCAACTCGTGGGGTCCATTCCCAGTGAGACCGGTGACATGCCAAAGATCTCAAAAATGTGCTAAGCAAGAAGCTGATCAACTTATTTTTCTGTCAGCATTTCTTCAAATTCATAACTCAACTGTTCTCTTATGCCCTAGAGACCTTCATGCAAATCGGTTAAATGGTGCTATCCCTCCTGAACTTGGCAAGTTGACGAACCTCATGGAGCTACGATTGAGCAATAATAGTCTTACAGGGATTATTCCTGGAAGTAATGATTCGAGCATGTAAGTAAATGTTTTTCAGAGTTTCTCAAACAAAAAATTTTGTTTTCAGCATGCATGATCTGGAAATGCATGGAAGCACGTCTCTTCTATACAAAGGAATAAAGCAATTTAGTTAAGAAGTCATCAATCAGCATTGACTCTATTCTGCAATTTTTACTGTGAAAGCTTGTGGCTATGTTCTGGTTTTTAGTTAGTGGTGACTCGAACCCGCGTTGGCTAAGTGAGACGTCCTCACTCTAGCCAGGCGGCCCAGGAGAGCTCCTCAATTGACATGACATGACTAAGCAACTGTCACCCTTATTTCAGGGTGTCCGGCAACAGCGATGGTCAAATTGGGTTGTGTCAGTTAACTCACCTAACTGATATGGACCTCTCATATAACCTTTTGGCTGGAGATATTCCTACATGCTTCAGGCAAATCCAAAGGTACACCTTTGCTTTTGTGGCTCGGATGTTTCAGTTAGGTTTTTATGAACTTACCTGTTTTACAGTATTTGAACAGATCAAGCTTGGCAGGAAATTGCTTCCAGAACAATGAAACAATGAACCGTCCTGTCCAGCAATGTATGGCTATTATTCATTCTAACATATTATAATCATTAGTGCAGTCTAATCTTTTCGGCACCATAATTCTGTTCAGTTCTCTTGTTGCTTGCCACTGTGTTTTATGTAATTCGACAAGAGATGTAAACATTACCGATTGCAAAATATACCTAGCAGTTCCTTTTAGTGTCTAAACGCCGCAAAAACGAAAATACATTTACTTACTAATAAGCTATTTCTACAGAAGCCTTAGCAACTAGTAGTAAACTATTTATTCAAGCTACTCCATTAGGGTAGTCTGCAGAGAGAAGCACTCTCATTTGTTCATCCTTGAAAGGTAAAAGTGAGTACTTTTTTTGGGCTCGAGGACAGAGATGGTGCCATGATAGGAACTTAAATATAGGCTGTTCAGATTTAATTGACAATAGCAAAGTAGGATCCACATTGTGAATGACATCATTAGTTTCTGATCACTAAATTCTTACTCGTTTAGTGACCTAGGGGATAGTAGAATCTTAGCTATGCTTGCTAAAATAAAGAACTGAACTTTGACACTTTGTTTGCTTCCTTGTTTGCTTCCTTCTTGGACTCTCACATTCTTCCCTTTGTCCATGCATGGTTTGATCTCTAGTCTTAACCTTTTTTGTGTTGTCCATATCTCCATCTTTCTCTAAGTATTCAGTTCTTCTATCAGATTTTTAAATTTCAGCACTGCACTGCCACAAATCAGCATGCAACGCAAACTGATTTTGTGCATTTTCACATACAGCATGTAATACATTAGAGCATTATAATGTAACTCAAAAGCTGCTCTATACGTACTTTTATGTCTGGTTTATGATATATTCGCATGTTTTTTAATCATTTATGATATATTCGCATGTTTTTTAATCAAACTTTATTTATTTTTAGTTACTTCCATGTTCTACTGTAATTTAGTTTACTGAACAGTGAGCAAGTACATTACATCATAATTACAGGTGAAAATAGCAAGGATGCAGAAAAAGACAACAGCATTAGTGGGAGTAAGCAGAAAAGCTTGCAACAGCCACTTTGGCTTCTCGTTCTGGAAGTCGTTACTGGAGTTTCATTGCTTACTTCGTTAACACTTTGTGCCATCACTGGTCTCAGAAGACGCAAAGCTAGATACTCCAGAAACAGTGTTCCATGGACAAGAGCTATAAGCTGGAAGGAAAATACTGTAATCTCGATTGGTAAGTGTTTGTTTTTTATGTGAATTACTGACAAAAGTAAAATTTGCACTGCCTTGGTTACAATTTGTTGCTTGTTTAGATGATGACTTGCTGGGAAATGTGCCAAAAATAAGCCGGCAAGAGCTTGCTGAAGCTTGTGAAGACTTCAGCAACATCATTGGATCTTCTCATGACACAGTTGTGTACAAAGGAACCATGACGGATGGCCGGGAAATTGCTGTTGTTTCACTGTCTGTTTCAGTACATTACTGGACTAATTACATCGAGCTTTACTTTCAGAAGGAGGAAAGTGTTTTACAACTGAACTGAGATTTTAAGATTTTACAGCTCTATGATCATATCTCATGGTACGTTTCAATTCTTCAGGTGGTAGAAATGGCCAGACTGAGTCATGAAAATGTTGCAAAGATGGTGGGATACTGCAAGGAGTCTGATCCGTTTTCAAGAATGCTAGTCTTCCAGTACCCACCAAATGGGACGCTCTATGAGCACCTTCACGGTAAGTCAATATGCTATTGCCTTGCTGCATATATGATTGATGCCGCATGACTAGAACTAAAAAACTTGGTGTGTGTTATTTACTTGCAGATGGGGAAGGTCAGCTATCTTGGCCTAGGAGGATGAAAATAGCACTTTCCATCGCTCGCGTTCTCAGATACTTGCACGCTGAGCTGCAACCTCCATTTGCCGTTGCAGCATTGACATCCAGTTCAGTTTATCTAACTGAAGATTTCTCACCAAAGGTCTGTCATTTGTTACTCCAAGACACTGCTAAATAAAATGCAACAAATTGCTTGCAATTGTTATGAATATTGTGTGTATATTGATATGAGACCCAAAGGGTCATATATATAAGAGTACAAGAGAGGATATACTACCATATAGAGATAAGGCATATATGGAATAACAATCCTACTCTATCTCTAATACCTTATCTCTAATACCCTTAACACCCCCCCTCAAATGCAAGGCGTATACAATAGCATTGCATTTGAAAAAGGGTTAATACTAAAACAAGATAAATCCGAAATCCGAATCTTGATGATGGCAGAGCCGCCGAGGGTGGCCCCGGGAGCGGTAGACGAGGCGCGGCGGAGGTGCCGGACCGGGGAGGCCGACGGCGGCAGCGGAAGGAGGCATGGCGACGAAGGAGGCCGACGGAGCGACCGAGGCCGGCGAGGCGGCACGACAAGCGAGGCGACAGGAGAACCTAGGTAGGCTCGGTCGAGGAGTCGAGCGGGGAGAGCCGCCGGGGGTGGCCCCGGGAGCGGTAGACGAGGCCGAGGAAGACGACCACGAGCGCAGCGAGCGCACAGTAAAGAGATGCCGGCGAAAGCGGCGAGCACGACGGAGCCATGCGGGGAGGCCGACGTGCGGCGCAGAAGAGGAGGCCGACGTGCGGCGCAGAAGAGGAGGCCGACGTGCGGCGCAGAAGAGGAGGCCGACGTGCGGCGCAGCGGGAGGAGGCCGGCGGGGCGACTAGGGAGGCCGACAGAGCGACGGAGGCCTCGGGAGGCCGTGAGGAGACCGGAGACGGCCGGATCTAGATCAGGCGATCGGCGAGGCGAGTCGGCGAGTCGTCGACAGGATCAATGCCGGCGCCTCGGGCGGCGGCCGGGCGGCGAGCATGGCGGAGCCACGCGGGAAGCTGGCCGCAGGCCAAGCGCAGAGCCGAGGCGACGACGGAGTCAGCAGAGCGACGGTGGTTGGCAACAAGATGAGCCCGATCCGCTGGATCTGGCGACGATTCGCTGGATCTGACGAGGAGCCCGGCCGGCAACAGAGGACGGTTGTCGATGGAGAGCTCCCGGCGGCGGAGCGAGTCAAGCGTGCGGGAGGAGCGGACATCCAGGACACGACGCTTGGAGCGCAGCGTCTCGGAGCGCGCGTTGTTGAGCGCCGTCGCCGAGGCGGCCGAGGCCACCGGCGGCGGCGGCGAGGGCGGAGCGATGTGCGCGATGGCGTCGGGCGCCTCCTGGTAGAGGAACTCGAGGAGGCCGACGATGCAGAAATCCTTGGCGATGCCGACGAGGCCGTACTGGATGAGGAGCCAGTAGGCGGGCGGCGAATGCGCTGAATCCATACATGCATGCATGGATGGAAACACATGCGTCTCCTAGAGCCACACTGGAGAAGATCCGCGGCACGGCAGAGGTGGACGACGAGATCAAGTCCGCCTGCGAGGCGGCCGCGGCGTTATGCGGAGAGGACTGCAGAGCACCGCGGTGCGGGCGAGGCCGCGCCGAATCGCGCGACCATCGGCGGCTCGAGGATCGCGGATGCGGCTGCTGCAGTCATGAAGCTAGACGAGGCGATCGGCGAGGCCGAGGCGGCCGAGCTCGCCACGCGGTACGCGGAGAGGCGCGAGCGGCAGGCGGTTGCCGTCGGCGATGCCGTAGTCCCGGATGCGACGCAGATCGAAGCATCCATGCATGCATGTATGCTTGCATGGCGAGATCCTTTTCTGCATGCATGCGCTTCTTGCGTTGATTTCTTGCATGGACGGATGGTTACGCGGACGGATGCGGAGCCATGCATGTGGGTTGATGATCCGGAAGTCGACTTGGCGCAGCACCGGTGGTGAGGTTGAGGAGGCGGCGTGACGCGGACGCGCGCAGAGGGGGCGCCGTCGACCGCGTGGCGGAAACGGCTCCGTGTTTGGCGGCGACCCAACAATGGATCGGCAAGGCTCCGGCTTCGGCGCGTCGCTTGTGCCTCAGCAGATTCGGCGCAAGCCCCAACGGATCTGCAAGGCGCAGGACCCGGCGCCGCGCTCGCGTCATCATCCCCTCAGATCCGGTACGGGCGGCAGATGTAGGCATGGCGATCGGCGCTGGCACGGACGTTGCCATCGAGGCCGCCGATATCGTCCTGATGAAGAGGCGGCGGATCTGACGCAGCCCAACAAAGTGGCCGCCCCCGGGAGAGATCAATCCTCCCGGGGGCAGCAGATGCAGAAGATTGATGAGGTTAGGGTTTCAACCTAAGCTCTGATACCATGTTATGAATATTGTGTGTATATTGATATGAGACCCAAAGAGTCATATATATAAGAGTACAAGAGAGGATATACTACCATATAGAGATAAGGCATATATGGAATAACAATCCTACTCTATCTCTAATACCTTATCTCTAATGCCCTTAACAGCAATATGGCACCATGACCATGACCTCCTAGTCTTAGCGCAGTAATTGTTCTGTTCATGTACACTGAAAATGGATTATGCTTCTGCAGATAATTGATTTTGAGAGATGGAGAGCTCTCGTTACCAAGCCAGGACTTAGCTCCGGTTGCGTTGTAAACGGCGGGTCTTTCAACAACATTACGGATTCTCGCAGGCGTTTCATGGACGTCCAGGCCAACACATTTGGTTTCGGGGTGATTCTGCTGGAGCTAATAAGCGGCAGAGCCTCAGTTTCCAAAGATACAGGAGAATTGGTGGACTGGGTAAGTGACTTGCTAGAATCGAAGACAGCTTCGCTGCTTCAGACAACATACCAGTAATTCCAAACATAAAGTTATCAGAGAACCGAAAAATATACATGGCACTTGTACACTATACATGATATATGGCAGTTGTACACTAAACATTCACACTAGCCTCAACCATACTGAGAATGATCAACAAGCTGCGTGTTTCAGGCAAGGAAGCACTTGGACCAGCCCCAAGAATTCAGCAAGTTGGTAGACCCCAAGCTGCAGAACGTGAACCATGAGAACCTGGGCATCGTCTGCAACGTGATGAACCTCTGCATCGACCCCGAGCCGTCGCGGAGGCCTTCCATGAACATGATCGCCGCCATTCTGGAGGAAGGCGTCGACACGTCGGCGGCGACCGTCCTCACGGATTCTTCCCTGGCGTGGGCAGAGGCGGAGCTGGCCATCTCGTAGACGCCCTTCGCTGCTACTCAGAATGTGTAATCGCAGTGTGATTTACTTGCACAAAGGGTTGTTTTTTTTTTCTTCTGTCCGCGACTACTCTCTTTCCTTCTATATCGCTCTTTTTGATCCCATTCTCTTATCAGCATGTACAGAGAGGCAAGGCAAACCTCTCTCGAAGTATAGGTTCAATTACTCTCTCTCTCTCTCTCTCTCTCTCTCTGGTAGAGAACGGATATGGATTTTGTTTCCTCTAAAAAGAGAGCATGCATGCTATTCGTGCTCGCGAATGGAAAGAGGGAAATCATCAGAAGCTCGTTTGAGCAGAGTTAAATTATCTGGCAGGCCATAGTCCAGATAAAAATTGCGGCCCATCAAAAGAAAGATAAAAAACACAAGTGAAAGTTCGTTTCAAGCGCTAGGCCGGGAGGCCCCAGCCGAACAAGCCAAGCTGAAATTTATCTGTGCTGAGGCACTTCCTTCGGGTTTTCCTTTAGAGACAAATGGGTTAGTTATCTTAAGAGCAGAAACGTAAAAATTAGATCGACATAGTTCTCTCCCCCCTGGGCATGTACTAGAAAGATCCAATTTTTATTTTTATTTTATTCTTTATCTTTTACTTTTTGTAAACAGTCTTAATTGGTTACTACTTTGATCTACAGAAGTTGGAAAAGGATGTTTCACACCGTGGATCTTGAAAGAATGCCCACAGTACATGATTTCATATGGACAGATTCTGAGATATCTGAGATGATCCATTGCTTTGATAGTGACAGAGATGGAAAGGCTTGCCTTTTTTAATTAAAATATCAAAATTTCTACTTTGAAAACGCATTGTTTAGAACACCATTTTGTGCCACTCATAAAAGTACCCAATTTCGTGGTTTGTCCACTCATGGAAGCATTTCCCAAGCAATTAACAGTGGCAACCAGCTCCAATCTAGATAATTTTACATTTAAAATCAGATAAAGATGCACTTATTTCCAAACCTCAGCTGGTGCCTGTTTTAGCCAAGCCAGAACTAGCAGATTTTCATCCATTTTTCCTGCTATTTACCCTTTTTATAAAAAGGTCGATAATATATTTAAAAATGTGAATGTACTGAATCGGCAATTCTTTAATGTATGAATACCCCTTGTGGTATCAACCAGCTTTACTGAATGACCATCAGGATGCCTGTTTTCTCAAGTAAAGTACGAGGGGACCATCACTGTGCTGGTTTGGATCATCAATTACAACATGTCCCGCTAACGACAACTCAGTCATTTTAACTTGTCAATTTGATAAGATGTCGGTGATCATATGGATGTCTACTACCGATATCGATTGTCAGTTTGTCAAATGTTGAGAATGCCTGTTCATAATTACTCCTCCTAATGTTGTATTAGCGCTACAATGACATATATCTTTTGAATTTCCAATTCCACTGTCCTCTACTTTTCCTTACATGTGAGTTTTTCCTATCCACAGATAAACCTCGAGGATTTCCGCACCATTGTATCCCGATGCAACATGTTGCAGGAGCCTGGGAAGTGAGGATGAGAGCATGAGACACGACTTCAAGCACTCTTTTGTCTCTGCAAGCAGTGCCTTTTCAAAGCCTGATTGAGGACTGCATGAATTGGAGCTTTAAAGCGGTGCTCAGATTGCACAAACACATGAGTTAATGAAAGGCCCAGTACTGAGCAAAATCTCTGTTCCACAATCACAGGAGCATACCAAGTCCAAGCCGACCAGGTCCAAATATTGTTGCATGAATTGATGATTTGCTCCTATCTTTCATTGAAATGGAAATTAAAGTCTCACTGATATACGAGTCCTTTCTCCGTATGTCAGTGAGACATCACAGGACATTTTATCAAGTGGCAAAGAAAGATAGAGCAAATCATTAAATCCCCCTATTGTTCTGCATTACTCTGCCATGTAACGGGTGTCTGAAACTGTAACTGTTTCAGCTTGGTGTGGATGGATGGTTATGTACGTTGTCGAGTGTTTCATTGGAGTACTGTTACTGTTCTAACGTGAATCACGCGCTTCACCGTGCTCTCATCTATTGTCATACGAAAGTGCACGCAGGGACATTCCGGAGAGCAGCTCCCGGCCTCGTGAGGTCTGCGCAACTGAATAAATGCACGCAGTGTTTCATCGAAAAGTGAATGTTCTGCACCGTTCACTTGCCGTAAATTATTGTCTCGGTTTTAAGGAGGAATACATTGTTGCACACACTATTATATGAATTTGGAAGCTATGCTCATATGAGCTCTTGATATGCACTCACCGATATCAGAATTTCAAAAATTATATCCATTGGTCTAGACTCGTTTGCTCAGATACGACGAAATGTAAGTATGTAACCACGTCTTATGCAGAAAGCATTGGGAAATTATACCAGAGTACTGGTTAATTGAAAGGATTTTTTTTTTACAACTTTACCAAAAGATACCAATGCCCAACCTTAATGCACAAGCTAACACTACAAGCTTGTGCAAACCGAAACTAACATGAGGTTAACGAAATGCAACATGAGATAGCCAGCCAATCTGATGCACGCAATTACAGATGATATTAGATGCTAAGATGGATATGCTATGTGGTATTAGTGTAGCGCATGTAAACAAATGCACCTGAAAATGCAGACAATATTCAATTTTTCCGAGGAAAAAAGGCTAACAAGATACAGAATTACACACGCTCATCTATCTCTTCATGGTAAATCCCAGTACAATTCCCAGAAGAGCAATGACCACCACGAACACAAGTGGGAAACCACCACTCTGCTTGCTGATTTCCCTCCTCACAAGGTCCTGTTGAGATTAAATAAAAGATGTTTAATTACAACTATATTAGGTTTCTATGTGCACAACTGAAACTCAACAATATTTCCTGTACCAACATTCCATTCATGAAGGCAATATAATAAGTTTGGTATGAAATACCATGGATGCTGCACCACGTGAGATGCAGCAGACTTTGAGCCGAAAGAGATGTTTAAGCTAAATGAACAGATTTGTAACATTGTAGCCTCTAAAAAATGACAAGGGAAAAGGAATATAGATGTAGGCAATGAGAACATGATATTGACAATAATAGTAGTATGATGTAGCGAACCATCTAGTGTTCTTCTAAAGAAAAATGCATAAATAATCACAGCATTTCTTCAAGCTTTATCAAACTAGGAAAAGAATACTGCTACAGTCAAATAGTAGATCATGCCACAAAATGTTTGCATAAAGATAGAATCCACTAACCAGCTCCTCATGAAGCTTATTGTTCTGCTGAATAGCAGAGTTTCTCTCTTCTGTCAATCTTGAAATCAAAGCGGATGTCTACTCATAGAATAGAAAGAATTAATGAGATATTATTGATGTCAATACAAGGCAAGCAAAAATTACTTCATTCACAAAATTTGGCTGGAAAGCTAAACAATGTTAAATGTTGAGCAGGACAACACATTAATTGCTTCGTAACGAAGGCCAAATGTAACAAAAGGAACATATCATTATCAAAAACAAAATATTACACTATGTACCACAGAAGTTTTGCATTTGCACCTATAACAATGTGATTACTATAGTAGGCCATTTTGGTGGATTTATGTATCACTTTGTGAAATTAGCTACCATTGACAACTTCATCATGACTAGAAAGGGCCAGATATAAAATAAAGATATAAATTGACAACAGATCAATAACAAAATTAGTCCGAAATGAACTGGGAATCTTGTCATAAGTTGACCTGATCAATGATCCATGAGATGAATGGGCATAACGGACCATGTGCATGCACATAACCAGTTGTACAATAATAAATATACTGCAGCAAGAATCATCAGTCAGCACAGCAGCACCTAGTTGCAACTTGATCAAGTTCATCATAGTGCTGTTCACACACAAGGATGTCTCACACCACAACATACTATCACAAAGTTGCTAGAGTTTGAATATAGGCTCACTAGTGGCTTAAGGTAGTGCTCCAAACAGTTTAAAGCTATGGCTTTTGGCTTCGTTGTAGGCTTTTGGCTGCAATTGCATTGAATCGGCTGTTAGCTTTTTCTGGATCAAAAAATGAGAAAAATTGAAAAACACCGCTATATCTTTTAGGACAATGCAAAGAAATAAGGAGGAAAAAAGGAAAAATGCCAAAAAGCCAAAAAACCAGAAATTAAGAAACCAATACGCTCCAAGTAGCTAAAGCCGTTTGGAGTAGAGCCTAAGACCCGTTCAAAATAGCTTTTGCTGATGGCTTTTGGTGAAATGGGCACTTGAATGCGATCGTTAGCTTTTGGTGAGGTATTTAATTAAAGGAAAATGAGGGAAAATGCAAAAAACTGTTATATCTCCACAGACAATGCAAAAGAAAAAAAAAGGTGCATTAAGAAAACACGTTCAAAATGGCTTCCAGCTTCTGGAAGCTAGAGGCCATTTTGAATGGGAAGTCTATCCCTGTACATGATGCTCTAAATTCAAAATACCAAACTTCCGCTAGTTTCAGGCTTAAAGATCCAATGTCCTGGCTGCCAATTATTTAGTATCTCAGCAACAAGTTGAGCATTAGCTCAAGTTCAACGGCGTAAACAAGTACAACAGCATCTGGCACAAAAATGTTCTTTGCATCATTCTGTGTGATTCATGAGCTTAGTTTATCATAAAGCAGTTTCTACATAACCATCTGTTTTTGACATAATGCTTACATACCAAGCAACGAGGTTTTTAACTTACTGAATATCTCGTTTAAAAACCTCAACATGAACACCTTATGATGCATAACATGCGCTCATCATTTACAACATTCACTCATCATTTACATGTGTTAGACAAAATTTGTTGGGTCTGGGTCACATGAAATTTGGACCATAATCTTTAACAACAAGATACAGAATTACACACGCTCATCTATCTCTTCATGGTAAATCCCAGTACAATTCCCAGAAGAGCAATGACCACCACGAACACAAGTGGGAAACCACCACTCTGCTTGCTGATTTCCCTCCTCACAAGGTCCTGTTGAGATTAAATAAAAGATGTTTAATTACAACTATATTAGGTTTCTATGTGCACAACTGAAACTCAACAATATTTCCTGTACCAACATTCCATTCATGAAGGCAATATAATAAGTTTGGTATGAAATACCATGGATGCTGCACCACGTGAGATGCAGCAGACTTTGAGCCGAAAGAGATGTTTAAGCTAAATGAACAGATTTGTAACATTGTAGCCTCTAAAAAATGACAAGGGAAAAGGAATATAGATGTAGGCAATGAGAACATGATATTGACAATAATAGTAGTATGATGTAGCGAACCATCTAGTGTTCTTCTAAAGAAAAATGCATAAATAATCACAGCATTTCTTCAAGCTTTATCAAACTAGGAAAAGAATACTGCTACAGTCAAATAGTAGATCATGCCACAAAATGTTTGCATAAAGATAGAATCCACTAACCAGCTCCTCATGAAGCTTATTGTTCTGCTGAATAGCAGAGTTTCTCTCTTCTGTCAATCTTGAAATCAAAGCGGATGTCTACTCATAGAATAGAAAGAATTAATGAGATATTATTGATGTCAATACAAGGCAAGCAAAAATTACTTCATTCACAAAATTTGGCTGGAAAGCTAAACAATGTTAAATGTTGAGCAGGACAACACATTAATTGCTTAGAACGAAGGCCAAATGTAACAAAAGGAACATATCATTATCAAAAACAAAATATTACACTATGTACCACAGAAGTTTTGCATTTGCACCTATAACAATGTGATTACTATAGTAGGCCATTTTGGTGGATTTATGTATCACTTTGTGAAATTAGCTACCATTGACAACTTCATCATGACTAGAAAGGGCCAGATATAAAATAAAGATATAAATTGACAACAGATCAATAACAAAATTAGTCCGAAATGAACTGGGAATCTTGTCATAAGTTGACCTGATCAATGATCCATGAGATGAATGGGCATAACGGACCATGTGCATGCACATAACCAGTTGTACAATAATAAATATACTGCAGCAAGAATCATCAGTCAGCACAGCAGCACCTAGTTGCAACTTGATCAAGTTCATCATAGTGCTGTTCACACACAAGGATGTCTCACACCACAACATACTATCACAAAGTTGCTAGAGTTTGAATATAGGCTCACTAGTGGCTTAAGGTAGTGCTCCAAACAGTTTAAAGCTATGGCTTTTGGCTTCTGTTGTAGGCTTTTGGCTGCAATTGCATTGAATCGGCTGTTAGCTTTTTCTGGATCAAAAAATGAGAAAAATTGAAAAACACCGCTATATCTTTTAGGACAATGCAAAGAAATAAGGAGGAAAAAAGAAAAAATGCCAAAAAGCCAAAAAAAACCAGAAATTAAGAAACCAATACGTTCCAAGTAGCTAAAGCCGTTTGGAGTAGAGCCTAAGACCCCGTTCAAAATAGCTTTTGCTGATGGCTTTTGGCTGAAATGGGCACTGTAGCGACTGTTAGCTTTTGGCTGAGGTATTTAATTAAAGGAAAATGAGGGAAAATGCAAAAAACTGTTATATCTCCACAGACAATGCAAAAGAAAAAAAAAGGTGCATTAAGAAAACACGTTCAAAATGGCTTCCAGCACGGAAGCTAGAGGCCATTTTGAATGGGAAGTCTATCCCTGTACATGATGCTCTAAATTCAAAATACCAAACTTCCGCTAGTTTCAGGCTTAAAGATCCAATGTCCTGGCTGCCAATTATTTAGTATCTCAGCAACAAGTTGAGCATTAGCTCAAGTTCAACGGCGTAAACAAGTACAACAGCATCTGGCACAAAAATGTTCTTTGCATCATTCTGTGTGATTCATGAGCTTAGTTTATCATAAAGCAGTTTCTACATAACCATCTGTTTTTGACATAATGCTTACATACCAAGCAACGAGGTTTTTAACTTACTGAATATCTCGTTTAAAAACCTCAACATGAACACCTTATGATGCATAACATGCGCTCATCATTTACAACATTCACTCATCATTTACATGTGTTAGACAAAATTTGTTGGGTCTGGGTCACATGAAATTTGGACCATAATCTTTAACTCCAAAGAGAGTAAATCTATGAAGGTTCACTCTCTAAAATATTTACATTTAGAGTTACAATATAAAAGCAAACACCACAATAGTTTTAAGGAGAATAGCTACAATCACGTCAGACATGTGATTTCGGAGGAACCACTATCACAACTCTGGCCTCTTTGGTTCTTCCAAACCCATACTGATCATGGTTGTCACGGCGTAATTGGCGACCATGGTGCCTAACAGGTGCCAGGACGCTATGGCGACGCCACGGCGAGGCATACACTCTACATGCATGCATGATGGAGTACATACAATCTAGTCGGCCGGTCCCCCTCATATAATCTGCTCTCTCCTGACACCTCTCTCTCCCGCGGCCTCCTCTCCTGCCGCCTCTTCCCCGCCGCCTCCCTCGCCTCTCCCCACCCGCCGCCTCCTCGGTGCCCCGCCGCCTCCTCCCCACCCCGTGCCTCCTCCTGGCACCTCCCGCCCCGTCTTCGCCAAATCCAACCGCCCACGCCCATAATCCAACTGGTTCTGGCCATTCCCAGCGGCCGGAGCTGAGGAAGATGGGGGAGGATGGTTGTCACGGCGAAGCTCTATGGCGTCCCTCGTGGACCACCACGACGCCTAGGCGACACCGTGACAATACTGATACTGATAGATGAATTTTAAAAGGTATCACTAACTATAACAAACCTATTTAGCACTTGTGATGTTGTCATTGAAGTGATGAATTGGTACTATAAATAAAAAAAGGACAAGTCATATCTCTATCGTAATTGATATTTACTTCAACGGAAGATTCAAGTGCAAGGTTTGCTAAGATCTGGTCCAAACCTATTAGTTTTGAACTACTTCCATTAAAAGTTGCAAGCAAAAACAAACTTGTTTGAAGGAACTCACTTCAGAGGTTATCTCTTCTGGTTTCTTATGTGCTCTTATAGCCTGGAACCAACAACAACTCAGTTTGAAAAAAGAGCAGAATGGGGTAAGTGGACATAAAAGTTAAGATACTAACAGAGAACAATGGTGGCTCATCAGATTCCCTTGTTGTCTGCATCTAAAAAACAATCAATCACAACCGTACCAGTTAAGGACAAACAAGGAAATGAAACAAACAATATGTAGACAGAGATCTCACGTCTTGATAATTCAAGTCGCCCCCATCCGACAACGAAGGCCGAGGTGACAAACCCTCTTCAGATCCCTCACGCACAGGGGATGGAGGTTGGGGTGGTTGGACGTAGAGAACCTTCAGCTTCACCTCATCCACCACATTACCTGATTCTTTGTTAAACTACACAAGGCTCACTTGTTAGCACTATATAATCAAGCATCCATCAACATAATCCACCAACAAAGAGACATTAGAATATGGAACTACCATCTCTCCAGTGACATCCTTGGCTGTTGAGCCCTCCCTCACCACAACGCTCTGCACGAGAAACTTGTCCTTGCACTGCATGTCTGGTGGTGCCTCTCGTTGCGCTTGCATTGTCACTAAGAAGTCCAAGAAACTGTCAAATATTTGCATACATATAACAATTTGGGGAAAGCATTCCCATGAATTCATTCGCTGGAAGGGTATGGGAGTTAACATTACCGATGACATCGCTGGTGGACCGTGGTGGCACAATGCCACTATTCGGCCGGACACAGTACTTCTTAGGGCTGGTTGTCTTAACCTATGAAGCACAATATTTCACCAAATTTGCCATTACATTCCTACGTTTTGCATAATTGCATAGTTCTATGCTCTGAGAAAGAAAAATGCTTGGGGGATCTAGACCTCGGCTAGGTACACCTAGGAAATTTAGTAGTGCAAAATATTTCTATATGGGCTGGAAAAATTCAATGTTAGTGGCCCAGCCCGAGAACAAATTAAGTGAACTTGCTAGGATGTAAGCTGCTGACTTTTCTCAATATGATTGTGTAGTCCTTAGGGACCAACTTGACATATTTATTGCTGATGTGAGAGATGATCTAGGATTTGCAACTTGCACTAACCTTGGAAATGTTGCTGTGAACATGCTTCAGATTGATAGACACAGTTTTTCCATTGATATATCGTCTCATTAAATTAGCTTTGATTTTACCAGTGGCAACAGCAACTGTAGAAAGAGTCTTCTCGGCTATGAAGATTATTAAGATTGATTTGCGAAATAAGATGAATGATGAGTAAATGAATTATAGCATGGTATGCTATGTTGAGCGAGACATATTTGCAAGCATTAATGATGATAAGATTTTAGTGCATTTTCAAGGAATGAGGTTACGTAAGAAACAACTACCTCGTGCTAGTAGTAAGTTAACTTCTTATAAATATAAACTTCATGTTATTTGATTTACTCTTATATGTTGTCTTTATAGATTCTGATTCTTGTCCTACTATTGATGAAGAAGTGGCGGCCTACGATAAGAGCAAATCTTCGTTATTTAGGTACTCAAATTGTATCTCCACTATGCTACCTTGTTTATATTTTGCTATGTTTTTCTTATTATGTTTTGTGTTGAAACAATGAGCTAAATTTGTATTTGTGACGTACTTCTATTATGCCGTAGTGTGGTTCTAAATTCAAGTTCATTCTTAGCCTGTTAGCTAGTAGCCTGAGGCGTGAAGAAATCCTAGATCCACCACTGGGGGTGAAGGGGGGATGAAGGCGTCAGAAATTCCGATTACCTTAAAGGCGATGTAGTCATCTGTTCTGTTCGTCAGCTGCACAGAGCACGAGATCTGCTTCTTCGTCTCGACTGCGCGATTCAAAAAACAAAAGAGCAAAATTCAGCATAAACGAACAAACCAACGAAACCGCCAAATTCCCTCCTCCACACTCGTTTAAACTCGCACGGGAATCTGAGAACCACACCACCATAACCCCAAATTTTTCGTCAAAATAAAACAACGGCATGTGCCAGAACAGTTAAATACAAGCACGGAATGTTTGGCGGAGAGACCGTACAGGGCAATCGGAGCTCGAGGGGCTCAATCCCGAGCAACTCCTTGGAGCCGGAGCCCATCTGCCGCTCGAATTGGGGTGGGGGAGGGGGAATGCTCGAGCTCGGTACGGGCTTGATTCGCAGTGGCCACGACGCGAGAGGGGAGCTAGGGTTTGGGAAGTGAGTGGGCTTTGCACTTGCCTCGGGAGGCGAGGAGGGGAGGAGCGGGTGGGAATTTGGAATCGCGGACGGGAACAGGAGTCAGGAGGGAAGGTTGGTCTGGTAGACGAGCACGACTGATTTTCAGCTTTTGATGAACTAATTTTTAAATAAATAATTTTTAAGATAGTATTTATAAATTAATTATAATATATAATATATTGATTTATTTATATAAGTCAAAACCGTATATAAATTTCTATTACTCCGTACTCTCTCATAAATAACCTAACAGCTGTAAGTTGCAGTTAAAAGTCATAAGCCGAAGTAAAAAACAGGCTCACAAGCTAGGTCATATGCAGCGATGCATTTTTCTACAGTTTTCCTTTTCCGGCAAAAGGGCAAAAGCTACTATAGGTGAAGTCAAGGCATTTCCTAGGATATGCTCACGGTTGGAGCTGGCAAAAAAGCTCGTTAAGGCTTGAATCAAAACTGCTTTGATTAAAATAGTTACAGGGCTTAAAATTGAAACGAGTCCATTTCGAGTGAAAAAAGGTTAATGAGACTCGGATCGATAGTGGCTCGTTAACTTGTATTTGAAATAACCACTTAAATGATAAATAAAATGATTTTATGTCAAATTATGCCAATTTCAAAAGAAGCTCGATAATAGCTCATTAAGCTCGATAGATAGCCCTACTCATGGTAAGTCATCAAGATAGTATTCTAGTTCGCTTCTAGCTTCGGAATGGACACGCATCAACTTCTTACTTTTGTTTTTTTTTTGGCTTTTTCAAAAAAAATTGCCTTTTGTTTCCTTTTCCTTTGCATAGTCTATGGAGATATAACATTACTTTTCTTTTCCCCTTATTTTTCTTTAATTAAATGACTAAAAAATCGCTACAATGCAATGTCACCCAAAAGCCAACAATTAAAGCGTATGGCAAGAACTGGTTGGAACGGGGCATAAATTTGAGAGCAGCTTGGGAATTTCGACGGTAGAGTCTCCCCACTACTCCGCAGCCGCTCTCCCTCCCCTCTCTCTTCTCTAGCGTCGGTTCAACTTACCCCATCGATGAGCTCTCCTTCCCCCTCTCTCTTTTTTCCGACACCAGCAGCTCCGCACCCCCTCCTCCCCCTCCCCTTGCCCCCTCTACCACTGGCGGCCAGCGACGACATCGCTACTTCGCTGTGCCTCCCTCCGTTGTCACCCATTGTAGGATCCAGGATAATCGACTAGAGGAGGGTGAATAGGAGATTCTAAAAATTCTTGCATTCTAAAACTAATCACCACAATTTATAACCAGGAAAGATATCAAAATAATTCAAACCTACATAATTCTAGTATACTAAGGCACCACAAACACTAGTCTCTACAAATATATCTCTAACACAAGTAAATAAGACAATCTTAGTAATTACAAAGCTAGAAATAAAAGTATGGAATGTAGAGGCAAAGAAATAACTACAAGATAACTCAAGAAGTTTTTCTGTGGTATCAAAGACTTATCGGTCTTCACTAGTCCACGTTGAGAAAAGCCCAAGCGTCTTGGGCTGACTCCACGAATTAAGCATCACTCCTCAATCGACTAGTGGTTGCTCTTCATTCACTCCAGAGATGATGAACACCGAACCACTCACAAATTGGCGCCGGACCTCTTCATAATCTTCTTGAAGAGGTTACCTCGGAATCTACTGCCAAGCAGTCTATGTGCCGGCAAACACCAAGAGTAATAAACCAAAGTTTTGCTTGGCGGCAATCAAGTGCCGAGGATCAATCTAGGATGAATGCACTTAATTTTGGCTCAATTACCTCAAATGAATGTAACAAGAGTTAATGAGGTGTGGAGTGAGTGCTCTATGCTCAAGGATATTGCAATAAAGTGTATAACTCTGTCCTTGCAGGTGGGGGAGTATTTATACCCCCACCAACCAAATCTAGCTGTTACAAGGAGTTTCCCGAATTTTTCAGGGCGAGCGGAAGTATCGCAGTACAAGTCCGGTACTACTGTAGCTATTCTGACACAACAGTAACCACTATTTCAAAGCTTTTTAACTAGCTGTTGAAATGCGGCGTGGTACTACCGTCGTTATAAGCGTAGTAGTTCTGATCGTCAGCAGTTCCGATTTCTTGCGCTGTACTTCCATTTGTCTCGGGGGCCAAATCGGCACTCTCTGGAAAAAAACATACCGCCCAGATTTTCGGAGCTTCTGAATTCCGATAGTACCGCTAAGGAGTTGCGGTCCTACCGCTCTGCATTAGTTTTGCCGTTCAAACTTCGGTACTTTCGTTTTCCAGAGAAACAAATGTGATTCAAAGGGTGCTCTCTGGAAAAAAACGTACTGCCAGTTTTATTCAGAACTTCTGGGTTGTGGAAGTACCATCATGTAAACTCCGGTACTACCAATTTTTCCGACAGTGCATAGTTGGCTATCAATTTTAGTTTTAAGTGTATGCATGATCCTAAATTAGTCCAATTGGCACAAGAACATGTTGTCAAGTTACTAGCTATGATCCCTTTTAATAGTACGATGTTTAACCTATAATCTGGTCTTCCATCCTTTCTCCTAAGCCTGGTAAAATTAAAACGGGATCCTAGACTATTTATACCTTTGTCTTGAGCCACATTGATCTTCATGTTGACCCTTAGCATGCATCTCACATTCGTCATTAGGAATAAACCTTTCAAACACTCAATAAATATGTTAGTTCCATATTCACATAATGTCATTAATTACCAAACCATTTTTAGGGGCCTAGATACTTTCAATCTTCCCCTTTTTGATAATTGATGACAACACAAATATTTTGTGAGAAGAATAAAGTTTGATTATACCACTTGCTTGAGGAACAAGTTGTATATTCTTTTGTGACTTTAAATAACAAGTAATTCTTACAATGAGCTCAAATGAGTTTAGATAATTAATTGCTTTTAAAGTTAATGCAAGGAAAGCTCTCCCTAAACATGTGCATATAAATAAGAAGACATATTGCAAGCACGTGTAAAAATTTTGGAAAAAATTGGTGGAGTTTCCTTTGTTTGTTGAACTTGAGAGAATAGATAATTGCAATGATATAATTTATACAACAAAAGGGCACAACATGCATTTTATAAAATGACTGCAACTTCAAGTTCAACATAACATAAAACATGTCCACAATTTAAGCATAATAACGAAGTTCACATGTTCATTACATCACAATTTAAATATATATATATAGTAGCTAAGATAGTAGTGACGTCTTCATTCTTCTCTTCCTTTTGCTTGCTCCCCCTTTCTTCATCCATTTGCCCCTTCTCACTTCTCTCCCTTTGGTGTCAAAGTACAAAAAAGCTATTCCTAAGGTGCTTGAGGAGACGGACCACGATGGCGACGGCGGCCGTAGTGGACTAGAGAGGGAGAGCGAGTGACCGCACGCTCGAGGGAGGACACTCGGTCCCCGAGAGAGGAAATAGTGGAAGTCAGGGAGGTAACGTGTCCTTCTATTCTCAGGACTACAGAATAAATCTGAGAAAGAGTGACTCCTTCTCCATGTGGTTCAACTGCACCCTCTTCTTCTTGTTGAGCTAGAGGATGGGGAGCTGGAAGGATGGGAGGATCTGCTCGAGACTTGTAAGGCTTGTAGATTGAACCTAGACCTCCACAATAGTTGGTTTTCCTAATGATAAAGGTCATGATGTATGGAGCATAATTAATCTTTTTTACCCTATCATTCTTGGAAGAGGTTATCTTCCGTATGATAATCCGGTTGACTACTCTAGGAATGGGGAGGAGTCCAAAAAGCTTGCCTAGGACAAATCTAGCATTCTGATCATAAAACTCAGACATGGCAGGGATCTCAAGAGCAGGCCCATCATATACTTTCTTATATGCACTTGACTCAGTTCGGAGAGCCAACTCAAACTCATGCTTATTGCTGTCCAGGTAGTTGGATCCAGTCATCCATGATATGTGTTGAAAAACAGGACAAATGTATAAGGTAGCATAAAACTACATGATAATCTCATCATTGTAGTCAGACTTAAGAGTCACAAGATTTTGAATACCAGCTCGCTGAAAAAGCCGATATGTGCCATCATATTTGTCAATTGAGTCAAGATGATCCCAATCGACATACTTGTTGTCTGCAAAAAGTCTGTTTGGACCATACAACTACTCAAACACTTGCTCCTGAAAGTTGGTATGAAACTTAGGATTGTTAGAGTTTCTGGGGAGCACAAAATGGCTTTTATGGTGCAGTTTTGCATACTCATCAGCTGATATGGTCTTAAGGTCTATCTGTGGCTCCTCTGGCTTAGGCATCTCCTAATCTAACTGTCCACAAGGTGAGATTTCTTGCTGTTCTGTCTCAGTCGTAGTGTCAGAGGCCATTGTCTTGCCTCTGTCCTCTCTAGTTTTCTGAGTAGACTCTGGTTGAGCATACAGGAAAGGTTGGAGTTGCTTGACAGTCTGAATGAGTGGATGCTTGTCCAGAGGGCATGAGAGAGGAGGTGTTCCTGACATACACCTTTCGAGTGGGATTCCTTGTCCTAGGCATCTTCAAACACAGAGAAAAGATACCAAGGATAAACTAGGAAGCAATCAAAATAGGTTTCAAAAGGAAGGAAATGAGATTGATGTTTCATCAGAAAAATCGGTAGTACCAATGTTCAAGCAGTGGTAATACCGGGATTTAACAGTACCGACGTTCAAAGTCCGATGCGATCGCAATACGGTAGTACCACGCTCGTCGAGTGGCAGTACCATTTTTCCTGAATATTTTCTGGGGCAAGTAATGTACGAATCTTTCAATGTTTTTCTTGGATTAAATCCATAGAATAGATGGGCAAACATCATTAAACACTAACTATAGCAATTTTCCCAAGAAAAACATCATCAAATCACTCGTATTTCTAATCAAAACCTAGACTTGGACCTAGGGTTCTAGCTCAAGATAAAGAGAGGATTTTGATACCATTTACCTTGTGGATCGAAGGGGTTGAACCCTTAGAAATCAAGGAAACACCAGGGAGCGAAGAAATCCCGAAGAGATTTGGAGATTTGTAGATATGTTTTGAGGTTCTTTGGAAGAGGAGAGAGAGAGGGGTACGGGCGTAGACAGCTGGAGTGGGCGGAGCTTCCGGAGGGAGGAGAGAGAGAAGGATAAAAGTCCGTGGGGTTGGTAGTTAATGCCCTCAACCAAATAGAGTGGAAGTACCGCAGATTGACTGCTAGTATTTTCGAAAAGTGGAAGTACCGTAGATTGACTGCCGGTAGTTCTGATTTTTTTGGAACTTCTCAGGAACTGAACTTAGATCAGAGAATTATGTAAATGATCCTTAGTTTTGCGCTCAAATAAATATCATTCAGGAATACTTATGAACATATGTTTTATGAACATAGAGGCCTTTTGAAAAGTACTTTAAAATACCTTTCTTAAAAGCTTCAATGACACCAAAATGAACTAAATGCATGAGGCATGAGTTTAAGTAATATTTGAGTAGTATATGATATTTAATTCATTCCTCAACTGGCAAAAATAGCTTTCATCTAATGGTTTGGTGAAAATGTTCGCTAATTGGTCTTCGATCTGGATGTGGCTAATTGTAATATCTCCCTTGCTCACATGATCTCTCAAGAAATGGTGGCGTATGTCTATATGCTTAGTTATTGAGTGTTGGACCGGGCTATTGGCTATTTTCATGACACTATCATTATCACACAATAGAGGTATTTTGTCAATTTAATTCCATAATACATCAAAGTTTGTCTCATCCATAATAATTGAGCACAACAACTACATGCGAAAATATATTTAGCTTCGGCGGTGGGTAGGGCTACGGAATTTTATTTCTTGGAAGGCCATGATACTAAAAACCATCCTACCAATTGACAACTTCTCGATGTGCTCTTTCTATCCTCTTTACAACCCGCATAATTCAAATCTGAATATCCAATCAAATCAAACTTAGTACCTTTAGGATACCAAAGTCCTGTACTAGAGGAATGCTTTAAATATCTTAGAATTCTCTTTGCGGCCGTCAAATGGCACTCCGTTAGAAAAGCACAATTAGCTATCAATTTTAGTTTTAAGTACATGCACTATCCTAAATTGGTCTAAATGGCATAAGACCATGTTATCAAGCTACTAGCCATGATCTCTCTGAATAGTACATCGTTTAACTTATAATCCGGACTTTCATCCTTTCTCCTAAGACTGGTAAAATTAAAACGGAATCCTAGACTACTTATACCTTTGTTTTGAGCAATATTGATCTTCATGTTGACCCTTAGCATGTATCTCGCATTCGTCATCGGGGATAAACCTTTCAAACACTCAATAAACATGTTAGTCCAATATTAATATATGTCATTAATTATCAAAACTATTTTTAAGGGTCTAGATGCTTTTACCCACCACCCTCCGTTGCTGCCCATCGCTAGATGACCGTCTCTTCGGCCTCCCTCTACATCCGGGGCATGCGGTGAACCACATGAAAGCGAGAGTGAGCAAACGAGAGAGATCGCGACGGAGCGTGCGATCGCAAGAGAGAGAGAGAGAACGAGAGAGTGAGCCAGAGAGAGGGTACTATACCGTTCAAACGGTATAGCGTTTTCTAGTTTTTGTTTTTAAACTTTGGACTTGTTTGGATCATCTTATATTATTTTTCGTGAAACTCCTGCGTTTTGAATAGATCCTGAAGTTTATATTGAGTGACACGTCTGATTTAAACAGTTCAGAAAATGTCTGTATCGTCGGAAGACTCCACTAGTAACATTGCGACAATGCAACTTGAAATTGTGTTTTGAACCTAGCTGCCTTTACGACGCAGGTGTTGAGTTAAACTCATTACGTTTTACTTAGGCCATATTGTTGGACTTGTAGTGTGCTTGACAAGTTCAGGATTTTGCTATTTCTTTTTGACAATTGGACACTTGCCTTTTGAAATTTGACGATTGTAGGATGCACCGTGCGCTGGTAGGCAAAGCGTCATATCTGATATCTCAGGATTCGCGTCTCAAGATACATGGTTAGTTCGGGTGTTATCATTTTCGGAGATATGGTGTTACATCCGTGTCAGGAAGGATTAGCTGGGGAAAAAACATGACTAACTTCGCTTGGTTGACATGCAGAAAACCAACGACTTCATATTTCTTTTACATAAAATCCCTCGTATGCCACTGAGAGTTAACCCGATTCCTAATTTACCACTGAAAAAAGTTTGCTTCTATACATACTACTGAGTTTCTAATATTTACCCTTACATGCCATTTCCGTTGGCTCCGTTTAGCTAGGTTTGCCGTTAGACCCCAAACACATATCAGATTTTTCTCAAAAATGTCCATCTTGCCATCGCATAACTACGACCCACATATCGGTGTTGTCTTCTTCCTTCCCCCTCTGTCGTCTCTCTCTCCTCCCTCTCCTCCCATAACCTAGACCCATGGTAGAGAGTGTAGCATAGGAAAGGCAGGTGGCACAGGGGAAGCCTAACAGCGGCGGACCAAGATTTCGGAGGCGGCACGGCTTGGTGTTGAGGAAGAGAGGGGGAAGGAGGAGAGCGGTGGCTTGGCTCGGTACATGCAGTGGCCCAAGAAAACAGGGCCGGCGGCGACGGAGCTCTGAGGGTAGCCTAAGTGGTGACGGCGGGTCCAACTGGCGGTGACTGACGGCGAGACCCATTGTTGCCGACGAAAAATCGAATGATGGTGATGTCTCCTAAGAGGAAGGGAGGGCGGTGGTGACTCCTAGGTCCCACCTCCATCCTCCTCGATAGTGTGGTAGTCGGTAACGAGGTCGTCGGCTGCTTAGAGGTGAGGTAGATCCGCTTGGGTCTTGGCTTCGGTGAGATGAACCCAGCCGAATTTTGAGACAGCGTAGTGGTGAAACAAATTGGGAGGGAAGGGAGAGGAGAGACCGGCATAGGGATGAGGGAGGGGAGCTGAACGACGCTAGCAAGCTTGGTGGTTGAGTGAGGAGAGGGAGACGAGAAAAGGCACCGGCAAGAGGAGGGGAATGCAGTGGCCCTGGCTGGAGGAGGGGGGGCCAATGAGGCCGACGGTTGGTGGGGGAGAGGTGGTGGCAATCAGTGGCAATAGGTGGTGGGAAGAGAAGAGAAAGAGGAGAAAGAGAGGGAAGATGGGTAAATACGTCTTTTCCCATCTAAGTTAGCATCAAACGGAAGTGGTATGGATCGGCACAAAGAAAAAACTCAGTGGTATAGAAGAAACCATATTTTCAGTAGCAAATACAAATAAAGAATCGAGTTAATTCTCAGTGGCATGTGGAGAATTTTCTGTTCTTGATATATCCCTGCACATGAGTGCTACCTGGCACTGTGGCACATGTGACCGAAGGATACGCAGTTGATTCTTTTCACATGGCAATAAGCATCTGCAAAATGCAGACCTTCGAAGAGAAAATGGAAGATCACTTAGACATGTAAAAACTGTATATTCTATATTCTGGGGAAATATTTCGTACACATTGATATTCCTGTGTTCAGCACCATGCTCAATACAATAATCTTGTAGTGTATCTGTACTACAGTAGTTACACTGATATTCAAAGTTTCTAGCAGCCTGATTCTTGTTCGTATATACGACAAGCTCATTAGCTAAACCAGTTCCTGAAGAGGACCTGGCGTGGCGCCTTACCAAGAACTGCTCAGGCCTTGCAGGTTTTCAGTGAGGCCAAAAGCTTTTTATACTCTGCATTGCGTCTCAGTACCAATGTACCACCATTAACATGAGGAGCAGTGTTACATTTGGCAGCAGCAATAGCATTAGAAATGCACCTGAAAATATTTCTTGCTTGATTTACTGGTTCATATCATCACTTGATGCGTAACTCGATTTACTTGCAAAGTTGAGTCCAGCAAACCATGCGACACGCATCAGTTGGATTCCAAGAACCAGAACCCACCAGGACACCAAGCCACGGAGACTTTGCACCATCCATCCAGGTGCGGTGATCACATCAGCCAACTGGAGGCCCCTCATCAGCTGTAGCACTCGATAACCCTCATAAACGACAGGGGCCACCAACCACACAGGCGATTTCCAGTGCCATGTAAGCATCTCTGTCAGCACCTGTACTGAAAGGAGTAAAAGATATGGCCCAAGAAGCACTGCAAACGGAATGAATGGTAGCTGTGGCTGCAGAGTACCCCTCTGGGATGCAAAAAGCAGAGCCAAAGGAACAAGAAAGCCTAGTATGCTAGCAGCCAGATTCCACAATCTGTAAGAAGTTGGGATCTGCCTTATCAAGTTAAATGAATTGTTCTCTTGACGCCCACATGCATCGGCCATAAGGAAAAACAGCATTGCTCCCATGTTAAAAATGCAGTCAAGTCCCACCAGGGATAGAAGGCCGGCAATGTTAGGACCAAGAAACACTGAAGACAGTGGCAACCACAAAGTTGGAACTATACCCGTAGCCAACAGAACCAAAGGCCCTAAGAGCCACATGGGATGTTTAAATGTTGATAGCAGCACAGAAGTTTCATTTTTCACCTCCACAACATCCTGATCACTCTGGAGGATTGGAGTTTGTGGTGCTTCTTCTGTATCAATAGGTTCAACAACATCTGTTCCCCTGATAATGCTGGCATCATTCTCTGCGGAAGCATATGGAAGAGAGGCCTCCCAAGACAAATCCTTAGTGCACCGCAACACAAGATTTTCAAAATGGCCTGACTGCAAGGGGTTCCATTGAAGAGACCTTGGGAATCTGGTTTGTCTATTCTCATGAACCTGCCTACTAACATATGCTTTGCTTAATTTTATTTGTGAACAGAGCAAAGAGGCCATGGTACAGGATGTCAAATTCGTGTCTTCAACACTGCAGAAGAAGTGAAACAAATTAGTGCCTCCTGTGTCTGGATTGTGGCGAGGTATCTAGCAGTTAAGAGAAACTCAAACAAATGGCCTATCAAGAAAGACACAGGCTAACAATAACATGTAATTCAGTTCGATGTCAGGTTGAGAACAGTAAAGTAAATCAACATTTAGATCTAGTAGTTATTTGTTTGTCTTTCCATGTTACTCAACCATTTGTTGGATGGTACTGATCCAAAGATTATCAATCCATGTGAGAAAAGGAGTACATATAGGAAAGGGTTATGTCCCAATGACTAATTGCATAAAAAAGGAGACAGTACAACGGGCAAATATTTTCAAAAGGTCTAATGGTCCACAGAACTTTATAATTTCAGTTAATGTTTTGAGATACTTCTTATTCAATTATTTTTAAAAACAGAACACCAGGTTCAGCTCTTGTGATTGTTTTTGCAACTTATTAGTTATAACTGGAACAAAGTTTTGCAAATACCCTATGATGTCGTTATCACATTGGCATCTAGGTTATACTCCTGACTTCTGAAGTAGGAAACATGATAAAACATGCCACCAAAAAATGGAACTCATTTGGTCTCACCTGCACCTAATTAAAGACACGTTGCCATCAAATGCGAAGTTTAACAAGAGTTAAGCAGGCTGGCAACATGCTGCTACAGTTTTAGGTACAAGGTTGAAGCCAAATGATAAATACCCAAGTACTTAGAAATGCACCAAAATGCAACATCTTTTTATGGTAGATGATCACCTTCATTAGGTAGGCCACCTACCGAAAGTAAACATATTTTATATGACGAGAATGAGTATGCATGAATTATGACACCGAACATACAAGCACCCAACTAAGTAGAATGGAATTCAAGAGAAGGGTCACTAGTTAGGACTGACTCTAATAAACACAAACATTAGGAGATAAAATGGGGCTCTAATAAGCGCATAAACAGGACAAATCAGAACATGCTGTTTTACATAGACCTAAACATTTCCAGTGCCAGACACAATCTGCCAACCAATCATTGTGGTAGAAATCCTTACCCAAGGGTATTAACAAACGTGTTCGACAACAGTACTAAATATCAGAAACTTACATTAACTATAATCTATACTGAGTTTTTGTAGAATTGAGAATAAGCTGCGCCCTAACAAAACCAGGACGATAGCAACGAAATCCTCATACCAGTAGACTACAACTACACAGTAATTTTGTTTTATTGAGGAGATAATGCCAACAACTACACGGTATGTACATCTAGCGATGCCTAACACCCAAACCTACACCCAATAAAGATGTGCAAGGATTCAACAGCTCACCAGTAACCACCAACTCTGATCCCTTGGCAGCTGAGCTTCACAAATCACAAGAGTATAAAGATAGGAAGTAACTGAAACCATCAACAAATATGCCCCAGCCTTGCCTATACCGTTATACATACTGCGCAACATAGCAGGATCTTGAGCAATGATCCAACATCCCCTCCTCTCGTTATCTTACACAGGTTATCTCAAGCAAACCCTCCGATGGCAGGGGCATAGAATCCAAGATTAACTCGATTTGATCAAACACGAGGCTCTGCGTTTGTGGAAGGCGTTCGCACGCCTGCGTTTACCTGGTGCAAATCGTAGCGGCAGGCGCGGGGAATACGTACCCAAAGCATTTCTAGACATACCTAGAGCCTCGAATTTGATCAGATCCACAGATTTCGCACTAGCGTTGCTGTGAGGCTAGGCCTCTAGTTGAGTATGAGTGAGGCATGAGCGGAGTAGAGCGGATGGCTCACCGGATTCGACTTCTCTCGGCTTCTCGCCGGCCGGAGCCCGGAGGTGAAAGGAACGGAACGGCAGCCTCCCAACAATCCGTCTCGCAGGGCCGCGGCTGCGCCTGCACGGCTTCAGCAAGGGGGAGGGCGGAGGAGAAGCAACGCGGCCCAATAAGCAAGAATGAGCCACGTGGGCCGTGTGAATTGTGGAATTCTCCGTGTGGCCTTTAACCGTACAGCCAGTTCTAGGATAGCCTGATGGGCTCGGACTCGGAGTGTACAACTCCCTTTTTTTTTCTTTTTAGAATCTCTTGGTCCTCTAATGTTTTTCCCCGATGGTGCAATTTGTAACCACATAGCTACTCTCTCCGTCCCGTGTAATAAGTTCAAAGCCCACCGTACTTATAAGTCAAGGAGACACTAAATACAAGAAAAATTAGTTATTAGATAATATATATATCTTTATTAAATAACATACTACGACTGCACATCTATTTTTTTTATTAAAAGAAAAGTATATGATAAAAATACTACAACAACTATATATTTAATCTTCACAAATAGATTTATATTGTGAAACAACGCTTTTAAAAATGAAGACTTATATTGTGAGACGAAAGGAGTGTTTTTAAGGCTCAACAATCGATAAAAAAAAACTCAACAACTTGTAATTAGTGGTATTTAAACCATGACATCTAACCATGGTTTAGCCACACAGCACATGTGCCATACTGGTTGGACTAGCCACGATTAGCCTTAGTTTTCAAAATTGGCCCAAAGTGTTGTCTAATGTTTGCAACTGTATGTTCCATTTGCTACTTAATATGATTTTTTTTAGCAGTACTTTAACTTCACATGACTTTCGTTAGTGTTCAGATGACAATTCTTAGACCAAGATATATGGGTGGCTTAAAGAAAGATAAGCAGAGCCCCTGTAGCCTGAAGTCCGCGAACAAACCAAGGCACCAATCAAGCAACCAAACAAAGGATGAGTGTTAGCTCCGTTTATTTTAACTTGAGCTTTTAATTTTTGGTTTATTTTTTACTTTTTATAGTTTTTTTAGCTTTTTTGACCTTTTTTGTCAGTTCTTTTTTTCGTATTTATTTACGTTGTCCATGATGGACTAACCTATTTTTAATTTTTTTTAAATTTAGTTACATTAAATAAATTATCATTAGTTACAGTATAATTTCAACTGTAAAACAACTCATTTCAGTCCAACCGAAAACAGCCTTACTCTCCTCGGCCCTCTCAATTCTCACCACCACCAGAAAATTACTTCCGCCGCAGGGGACACTTCTCGCCCCAAGCCTCTCCCATGCACGCGCGCGCGCGCTTCCCCTGAGCTCACCCAAGCCACCGCAGTTAGCCACCGCCATGAGCGCGGGGACACGCTCGACAAGCTCGTGGTCTTCCTCGCGAAGCGCGATGGCATCGGCAAGCTGGTCAAGACGTCCCAGTACGTGTCCAAGCTCGCGCCCTGGGCTGCCGAGTCCCCCAGCCCCGGCCTCGCGAAGCGCACCAAGAACTGGGAGACAGCCTACGGGCTCAGCCACAAGGCCTTCCGCTCCGGCCGCTTCCTCACGGGCTTCAACGCACTGCGCCGCGCCCCGGGGGAGTTCGGCGCGCTCGCCGTGCTCTCCAACGCCGGCGAGATGGTCTATTTGTAACACCCCTATTTCTGGGAGTATTATGAAACCCTCGCAACTGCCCAGGACTGTTCAGCTGCGAGTACATCTATTGAGTGTATAACATTGCCAACACAAGCTTAAGAGCAAAAGTGAACTTTATAACAGTATAAGGGCATTAAAGCCAAGTATTACAGTAAGGCCAACGACCTTTAGATATATTACAGCAAAAGACGCCACAGGCACGCCTGAGCGGAGAACGACCCTAAACCAAGATTCATCCATCTCGCTAAGCACCATCTCTCCGTCTTCATCTGCCTTCTCAAAGCTTGTTTCTGTTTATGTTTTTAGCAAGCATAAGTACTACTACCGTACTCAACAAGTCACACGGAACTTAACAATAACTACATGCATGATATAACAATTGAAGGGAATACAAGTTCATTATTTTATGTGGATGCAGTTTTAGTTGAAAACCAGATAAAAACTTGAAAAGTAACTTCATTAATGTAAAGGGGTTTTCAAGCGTGATTATCAACATTCAACACTACCAAACCATTCTCAATTCTACTTATGCCTTGTTATTGGATTCACCCATTAAACACAGCTTCATTAACCGGAAGCACGGCGTATTCGAATACCATTAGTCATGACTCTGCAGAGCTGCCCTGCTTTACCCACAAGATTTCTTAATCCCACGTCTGGTTTTAAGAAAACAAAGTTTTCAACGCTCAATTCTTTATATAGCCTCCACCTAATAGGCTTCCCCAACAATCCCATACTTGTCTCAGCCTATTATTGTGTGGATCATTGATAATCAAATCAATTGTTCAGAAAATAATCACTCTCCATACGACCCTGCTCAACCTCTTTCGTATGGACTCACACAGCCTCCGCCTTGCTTCTGTAGAGGTTCAATTGAATTTGAGCAGTTACTAAACCAGGTTTGACGTATCAACGCTTGTGGTTGGGCGATCACTATGTTCTTTACTTAGCATAAGGATCTAGTCCTTACATTTTCTCCGGTAGCAATTTCTTCCCACAAATTCTCGTCCAGTGTCGTAACACTGTCACTGATTTATGATCCTTGCCTTCACATTCGGTTAAGATCATAGGATCTAACGATCCTCGCTTACCCTAAAACCATTCTCCAAATAAATATCATCTTTTCTACTAATTGAAGATGTTATTGATTCTCTAAACTATCATGGATACTTAATACTATAATTAACAATACTAAGTCTTGTCAAGGTGAATATGGCCAACAAATTAGACTGGGCTTTTTCGGGTGGTAGGACATAACTAATATCATGTCATTCTAAGCATTTATTGTACATAAAATAATAGTGCACAAATAACATAATGAAAATACAAGTAAATAAATAACTTAGGAAATGTAGGATCAACATGTTCAAAATATGTGCGACTTGCCTTGCGGGTTTACGATTTCGACAATTTCGTAATCTTCAATTTCTCGATCTTGAGCTTGATCTTGAGTTCCTCCTTCTTGACTTGATCGACTCACGACGTCGTGCGCTAGCGCAAAGTGAAGAAAGTAATTTAATTCCACGCTCGAAGAAAATGAGCTAGGAATGAAGAAAATAAAAGAATAAAGAAAATCCGGAAAAACTCAATTAAAAATGGGTTTTGGGCTTTTAGGAGGGCTATATGGGGAAATGGGCCTGAGATTTGGGTTGGCGGGCTCGAAACGAACCTAGGGAGTATAAACTTGATTTTTGGATTTTACTGTTCACCGGGTCCGGTTACTGTTCCTCGGGCTCGGACCCGTTGCAACCGGCGCGAGGGAGCTGACTCGGCTCAACCGAGACCAACCGGCGCGGGTCGGGTGTGTCTGGCGCGGTCGACGCGGTTCGGCTCAGCCAGGTCGGGACGGCGTGGTCGGGGGAACAGTGCCGCGCACTGTTCCTCTTCCTCCTCCGTCCGCATGCGCGAGCGCCGAACAGAGGAAAGAAGCGGCAACTGGCGGCGGAGCAGTGGTGGTGTGCGACGCACTTTGGGACTGTGGATGGGTTTCTAAGGGTGCCATGGTTCCATTTTAGGTGGTTAGAGGACCGGTGGAGGCGGTGTTCGCCGGCGGCGAGCTCATCCTCTCCGCGGCCGATTTGAACACTGCGGTTGAACGGAGGGCTAAGGGGGTAATTGGGCCGGTGCTCGAGCATCTATGGGGCTAGAGGAAGCTAACAGGAGTGTCGGCTTGGGCTGGGGAGGTTGGAGCTAGGCTAGCCACGGCGGCCGTTTTTGGTGGTGGAGCGGCTATCGGTGCCGGGGAAGAAGAGTGGCCGGTGAGCTAGGGTGGTGGTTCTACCATGTTTCTAAGGGCTTGAGGATGACATAGGCAAAAGCAATTGAAAAATGGAAGTCCGGAGAGGTGAAATTGAGCTAGGGCTCACCTTTGGGGATTTCGGCAATTGCCGACGATGGAAGGGAAGAGGGGAGCTCCGGGGCGCTCGATGAGCTTCGGGGATGTGTCGGCTTCGACAGGGAGGCCTCGGGCGTTTAAATAGAGCCGGGAGGCGGTTCGGCACCGGGAGCGGACCAAGGCGGTGCTGGCGCGTGGTCGGACCGAGAAGGCTCGGGGAGGCGCGGTGTGGCGGTCCGAGGGGTGTGTCAGGGTGACCTCGGGCTACGCAAGGCGGCGGTCAAAAGATGTAGGCGGTGACAGGCCGGTCGGGGCGGCTGTGAGAGCAGAGAGGCGGTTCAGGGGCGGCGGACGGTGGCGGTGGCAGCTGGGAAGGGTGACACCGAGGCAGGAGCTCAGGAGGAGGTGGCAAAGTGGTCGGCCAGCAAACAGGAGGTGGCAGGGAACGCGCAAGCGCGAGAAGGCGCGAGGAGGGGCGGCGGCGACAGAAGTCAGCAGTGGCGGCGGCCGTTTTCAGACCATGAACAGTGCCGCGCGAACTCTCGTCCGTTGAAGCTGCGATGACAGGGATTGAGAGTTGGGTTGCTTTGAGATTTGTGTGGTTTAGGATAAGGATCAAAAGAAGATCAAATCCAACTCAAATTCAATTTGATTTTTTCAAAATTTCGGTTTTGTTTCACTATTCTTCTTCGACCACTTCACGTGGCTCTCGCGCGTCGGCGTCCTCGAGGCCTTGCTCGCGCGCCGCATGAGCTTCATCTCCACCTTCGGCGAGTCCGTCGGCTACGTGTTCTTCATCACCATGGACATCATCATGATCGGGAGGGATCAGCGGGAGGGAAGCGCTTTCGGGGGGGGGGAAGGAGAAGGATAAGGAGGTGAGGAGGATCCGGATGGACAGGGTGATGCGGCTCATGGCGACGGCGGCCAACGTCGCCGACCTGATCATTGCCATCGCCGACATGGAGCCCGTCACGCTGGGGATTAGTGGGCTCGTGTCAGCGTGGGCCTGATGGTACAGAAACTGGCCGTCGTGAGCAGGCCCGACTAGGCATTACGACCGGCATGCTGTACTGGTACGTACGCTTACTGCCTTGTTACATCATGATTTTGCCAGTTAATTGCTTCTACTTTGCTAAGCAGCACGAACCACGCTATGTAAATTTTACAGTCGAGAACCTCGAGATGCGGAAGGAGAGTATATGTATTGGGTATAGTTACACCTCTAAAATTTTTATTAAAAAATTTGGTATACCCTCTAATATATAAAGTATATACTACATATACTCCTATACACTATACATACTCTTGCAACCTATTACTCTATTAGGCCTAATAGGCAACAGACATCGGTATAGCCCATGTTTATTCTCAAATATAGCTTTGTTCTCAAATGAGTCAAATCTGAAATTCAAGAGACGAAGCTATCAACGATACAATGACTCAATGTACTAAGATAGCTCAATTCTCAATTCTCAATCCTGAAGACTGAAATAAGATCTCAACTATGGTTATTAAGTTAGTAGAGCTTAGAAGTTAGTCTTTGCTTTATCTAATTATCTTGTATTTAGTTCAATGCTGCTCATAGCTAGGAAGGCACAGGAGCGAAGGTAATTCATCATGTGCTAACTCCTTTTTGAAAGACATTAGTTGTCTTTACTTTTTACTGTTCAAATTATGTATAGGTACCTGATTATTAGAATATCAGTGTATCTGTGGTACATTGGTACCTGATTGCTATTTTGATAGAGAACAGAGTAAATATTTGTCATTTGAGGTTCCTGAAGGCTAACCACAGGGAAATCTAGCAATATTGTAGTTGCTTCTTGTTTTAGTTTAGTACTTCAGTATTACGTAGGTAGCTTCACTCTCTGATGTGAGTCTTTCTAGGCCTAGTAGTAGTTTTTGTATTGTTTTAAGTTTATACTTCATTAGACTGAAGAAGCTTTGTTTTGTTTATAATTACTTATCTTTGCTTATAATTATCGATGTGTCTTAAGTTCGTACCTCTATTATTAAAATTCTGGCTCCACCACTGTGAGATGGACGTGCAACATTAAACAGTGTTTCTTCGAATACGGCTGAATTTAGCTACTTTTACAATGTGAATCAATATCACTGAATTTAGCTACTTTTACAATGTGAATCACAGTACAAATAGCCGATATGTACAATGGCGGAGAGAGGGGGGCCGGGGGGGGCTGGCACCCCCCATCGATGATCCAACGGTGCATCAGTGCATGCAGCCCCCCCCCCTGCTGCACTGCATGCAACATGCAGGCACGTAGTGTAAGTGTGTAACATCGGTGCGCCTGACACAAAAAAAGAGAGATAAAACTAAGTACTACACAGCAGCCCAATTAGCTCAGTGCCGACGCTTCGTATTTCAGGCCGTCGCCGAGAAGGAGGCGAAGCGGCTGCTCACTGTGGCGCATCACCTGGTGATGTAAACCTGGCAACAATTAACATTTCTGTTGCTTCTGCTTATATGCAATGTAGAGTCAAGGGTAGAAGAGACTTCTCCAAAATCAACCGTCAGAACAGTTCAGGTATTGCTTTTTCTACATTACAACCGTATTCCAATCTATCTTCGCACAAATACTGATGCCAGCCTAAATTGTTCGCTAGAGTGAATATGGGCAAATCATTGACTGTGTTGATTTGTACTCACAACCATCTTTGGACCATCCTTTGCTTGTAATCATACTATTCAGGTATATCTAATGTGTTCCTAGCTTTCTTAGTTATCACGTCGTGGATGGACTTCTTTTAAACATCTTGTTTTCTTTCTCAATGCAGATGCATCCAACTTCCATTCCACATGATATAGATGGTGATGTTGGGTCAACATTTTCGAAATATGAAGATGAGACAAGTAATATTGAGTGTCCAATAGGATCAGTCCCGATCCTAAGAAGCTATGGAGTCAAAAGTATGAGATCATTAAGACCACTCATAGGATACAACGACGATGAGGACGTCAATAATACTTTTCGTGTAAGTCATATTTTTTTGGTACTATGCTATGTATATAATTAACGACCTACACATTTTTTTACTCTCCTATATATGGGTTGCTTTTGTTTGTAATTTATTATATATTTTTCAGGGAATGACTTGTTCTATATTTAACAAAAAATTATGTTTTTGTAGGTTGCGATGGTTTTAACAAGATCTTCTCCTGTTTATGGTTCCCAAGCAAAATTATTAGTTTATGAACCAGATCTTGGTACAGGAAAACCACCAAGGTTTAGTCAAGCAATGCTTTCACTACAAAATGGAAGTCCACCTAATATGAGTATGATACTCGTAGGATGGGTTGTAAGTTCTTATTACCCTGGTAAAGAAATTTCATTCAGGCTGACATTTTGTTACATGATCATACAAGAAGTCCATTCCATATCAGAAATCAGTATGATAGTCAAAACAAATATATGCACTCTAGTGGAAAAATATTATCCTGTTGATTTCTCAAGTCAAGAAATAGCTCAATTGGAGTGTCAATTGCCACATTTTCAACTTGATGTATACAACCATCCAGACCTAAGTGTATTACCATATTACTTTGAGTCTGATATGTGACTATTGGATCGGTAAATCCGGCATATTTCATTGGTTCTACTCTACTTGTTGTCCATATTGCCCACTATATCTAATTCCTGGCTCCGCCCCTGGATATGTACCACACGTCCATACAATCCCAAACCTTGCCTGGTTTTGGACCTGAGTCCATATTCAGGCCGGCCTGCAACATTTATTAATTTTTTTACGAACATTCTATTTTTATTCGAAATAACATAAATATATCTGTGACAATATTTTTTTACAGAAATAAGCTCCAGTCGCCTCTCCATTGGGCGATTGGAGCCAATCGCCCAACGGCCAGACGACACGCATGCAATCCGCCAGCCGTTGGGTGAATAATTGATGTCGCCAGACCGTTGGGCGACTGGAGGTTCAGTCGCCTAATGGGGGGCGACTAGAGCCTATTTATGTAAAAAATATTACCGCGGGTATATTTCTGTTATTTCGAATAAAAATAGATTATTCGTACAAAAAATTCCAACATTTATACCCCGAACCTCCTGGTTTTCTTTGGCTTAGGGAGAGTTGTTTACTATAAGAAGAGTGCGAGTTTTGTGTAACTTTGCTTTTTACAAATTTTGCTCAAGCCTGCCTGCTCTGATGTATCTGAAATATGCAGCTCGTTACATCGCTCGCTTTTCTTTCAGTGTAAGAATGGCGCAGCTATTGTCAATGTTCCTAGGCAAGCATCAATCACCTTTGTGTCTTTTGTCTATGACTCTTATGTTCATGGAAGACTGGCTCGTGTCCTAGATAATTCTTTAGCTGAGGAAATAGCGGTACATTTTGAAATTAACTAGTAGGTACCCCGCGCGGGGCTACGTACATTCGTATAGATATAAATCCCATATTAGTGTACTAATAATATTCTATAAAATTTTGATGAAGAATAGAAGATTTGACCTGTCATGAACATAACTAAAGGTATACATATTGTTCGTACACATTGAAAAATTCCAGTCAAGAACCAAAAGCTGATAAAGAGTATTAAGATCCTAAACGAGGTTCATGTTTTGGGCCACCAGAAAGATGTACCCCTTCTTTCGAGTTACACTCGTCCATCTTATAACATCTTTTAGTGAAGAGGACACTTCCAGCATTGCAAGAGTAAGAACGGGGTAGCATGGTGAAATTATCAAATAAAGGAAAACACCAACATGTGGATGTTTTGCTTAATGTATTCGGTGCATTGTGAGGTCAGGTGATGAACTGACCTTAATGAAACTTACTCAAACCTAATTAACCAATTCATCTTGTACAAAAGAAAAAAAAATCAAAACAGTTGCTGATTATGTGAAAACTGAGTAAACAAATTTCACTGTTAATTATTGACAAACTGTTCTCTGTCATTAAAAAAGATGTATGATTGTTTTCGCGCTATATAGGTATATCTTTACTGACCTGCTAGTCTGCTACTTATATACTAAAGTACAAACACAAAAATGCAAACCTAAGACTTTAAACGGAAACAGATTAAAATAGAGGGTGGAAGTGAACACTGGATGTGTAGCACCCCACATACCAATATGAGTTACTACTATGGAACATCATCGTCAAAGTAAGAAATAAATAATAATGTTTGAAAGAGTATTTTATTTAAGAAACAATAGAAATTGCATGGGAATTAAAACTTCAAGAGTACTTTATTTAAGAACTAGTGGAAGCTAGATACGTGAATAGTTCCACCAGAACAGCCAGGACAGAAAGCTCCTGTTCACTCCTAAAATTCTTTGAAGACCTATAAAACTCATCGGATTAGCCTTTGCTCATAGCTGCTGAGACAGACGAGGAAAAAGATATTTATAGGCAACAGGAAAGAGACACGACAGTCACTGAAAAAAGGGACGTCTCTGCGTGCATTGAAGAGTTGCAAGGAAGATACAGAAGCGGAGTAGAGCACATATGGAAGTAACATTGTCATGTTAACTACGTCAGATATCACAGATTGGCTCACTACACGAGACCTGCGGTTACCTAGCTTTTTCCATGATAAGAAAGCCGAATGCATGCCTTACAATCTAAGCAACGCAAACGATCCTTTTGGTGGTTGGATATCAGCAGTATGCTGTTGGACTGTTGATCATTTAGAACTGCGACAAAACTAATGTTGTAAAGGGCATAAGACTTGTGTTTGCTTTCGAATAAAGCGAAAGCAGGAAGCATCGCATTATTATTTGTTTGCGTACAATCAGAAAGTGACCAATTTGTTCTCTCACTTTAGGATACAAAAGTATCATGATCACCTGTTTCCTGCTTGCCTGTTGGTGGTGGAGGCAAATACAAATGGCTACATGCCTACATTAGATTTCAGAAAGAAAGAAAAAACATCTTTTGGCGAATCACATACGATAAATCCAATAAGATGTGTAGTAATACACATTGTATGATAGGAAGTAATCATCCCCATCCAAGCCAAATTATCATTTGTTGTGGCAGGTGGGAAATATATTTATAGCAGGTGTAAGACACAAAAACCCCATAGAAGGGATGATAGCAAACATTAAACAACTATGATTAAGTGATGCATATTAAAAGGAGGCAAACACAGGGTGATTGGGCTCTCCATGTGTGCCTGCAGGTTTCTGTGCTTATCGCCATTATCACGAACTCTATATGATACTTGTAGTATACATCCGGGGACCAAAGTCCATATGTTACATTTCCTTACGAATAATCATATGATATTAGCAACCTGCCTAAATGTTTGATTAATGACGCAGCAACATGTCGTTAACTAAATATACATGTGATTTTGTACCTTCTTTTATATGCTTAAGGCTGTCAGACCTAAAAAGAAACTCTGGTACAGCAGGCTCAAGGCTATACCAAGCATACCAGCTAAATGCGAACTAATCAAATAATCAAATGATGCTCATTTTTTCGGTCATTCAGTGAATGTCAGTGCTGTCATAACACCTGTTCTGTTTTTTGTGTTCTTGGTCCCAGTTTCCATCAAGAGTCCTCTGTCTTTAAAGTTATGTCAAGGCCCCATGTTGTTTTACACAGCTATGAATTCCTCACTATTTGACTGAGAACTACAGTTCTGAAACCGCAAGGGATAGGTTATCAATAATTTCTAAACCTGTTGATGTTAGGCCCACTAAACTTTCCATACAAATTCTGGTGCTGCCCCCCTATTCAAGTTTCCAAAACATTAAAACAAAAGTGCAGTTCGACTTACAGAATTGTTAAGACTGATTCAGTATACAATTTCAGACCATGTCTTTCGAGTTTCCAGCAATCCAAACGGTGATTATGATACACATCACATACAGACGATAATGCAAGCAAAAAAAAAGGGTAGTACACAGTGTCAATAAGCAGGTATAGCTTGTACCCGTGACCGTCTAAGCATTTGTGCTAACTGTAGACTTCTGCTTGCAGTTTTATTCTTTCCAGTAGCTTCTCAGCTTCAACAAAACCTCCTAAGGGACCCAGGGGTGTATATTTTATGTGCCTCCAACTGTTGAAATGAAGTGGTATAAATGATTCCGATAGAAAATAAATGCCAATGCCATATTTCAAAAGAAAAAAAGGCATAAAGCTCTGTAACTTAAGTACCTGGGCATAAATGGCAGTGCCAGGCAGTGAAGATGAAGATGATCAACACTATTAAATGGGGGCTGATGAAACCCAAATCTACAAGGCAGGCCAAGTTTACAAGAGAGTAGACAGTAAGAATGGTCAATAAGTACCTTGTGATAATAAACAAGAATATTAATGTTATCATCATATGAGACTGCTTTCAAGCTGATATACTATACAACACAATGGAATAAATATATTTCTTTTGGCAATACCTGTGTTCCTCAGAATTGGGAGCATCTCGATTGAGTAGATCTTTCCCCACCTTCACCATGTGATTGACTGAAAAGGAAAAAAAATGTTGGTAGTTCACCAAGCAGTCCAGGTTGCCTTTCATGAAATGCAGTGGCAAGCCAGGGTTATCTGAAGCAAGTAGCTACAGAGTGCCCACCTAACTGGTGATCTTCTTTGGTTCTCTGGAGATTTCTTACTGTTGGTATGTGCTCGATGGGTATGACTAGATAGTGCCTGCAAACATCACACAACACAAGACACTATTAGACAAATCTTCAAGCAAAGAAATTGGGCATGCACAGAATGATCAGATAAACACTGGATCAATAGTTCCTTGTGGTAGTGAATAGTAGAACTGAGTTGGTGCTAAGACTAAATCAAGGGGAAAATCACTCTGGCATGTCAACAGCTCATGAAAGACAAAGCCAGCAAGAAGAGCTCAACATTTCCTGTTATATTTGCATTGAGTATAAAAGGGTGTTCAGCATTGATCGATGCTGCTAACAATAGCACAAGGGTGTTCAGCATTGATCGATGCTGCTAACAATAGCACAAGATATATTCTAGCAATTTATCAATCTTCAACTGTAAACTATGCCATATCTTGTAGGTTCTCTACAAGTGTAAATAAAGATGTGCAATTGTAAAGATCTACAGTATGTTGCTTACGTCTCTGTTCTGCATAAGCTAGCAAAACATAATGATATGTCTTGGACAGATATTAGTGACAATTTCTTGCTAGGAAAGGTGGTGTTTCTACTTGTGTGCAAAGTTAGTATTGATCAATAAGAACATGCAAATAGGTACTCCACACTCCAAAGTTAGTATTGATCAACAAGAACTTGCAAATTGGTACTCCGCACTCCACACTAGTAGGTTCTCCACATGACCTCTTGACGTTCTGGAGAATACCCAAATTCATACGACAGTTAAGAGATTGATTGGCAATACTGAAAAACCACCGAAACTCGATACATCTCCCTGAAAATGAGCGACAAACATAAAAGATGGAATTTCTAACGACGAGGGTAAGGTGTCCATGGAGGCCTACAGGCCAATGGTTTCAGGATCTCGCAATAACACTTTACAACGAGCAACTAAGCGACAAGGTTGACACAATCAAAATTTTAAGGTTACTTACACACACTAGCTAGCACACAGAACAAGAAGCTCCAATTAAAGACTTCCACCTTGCACTACTTGTATATCCACCTTGCACTACTTGTATAGATGGTCAATTTAATCTAAAGAACATTGCCCGCGATGCTCGCCAGGTGTTCGACGAAATGAACCCAAGCACTACTACGTCCGATGATACGTGATAACGGTACATCATCTAGACCATAAGACCAACCCCTGCAGCACGACGCTGCATGAACAAACTGCAAACACACCAAGTACCTGAACGCCGACGGGTTGATGTCCTGGAACGCCACCACCTTGTCATCCTGCGCACAGAAAAAAAAAGGTCGCGTTTTTAGCAAGCAAAGCAACGGGTGGAAGCGTTTAGATCGGAGACGGTGACGGGGCGGGGTACGGAACGGAGTAGAGGAGGGCGGTGGTGGAAGTTGGGGCGCGGTGGGCGATGTCGCAGAACACGCACCGGTGGGCCATCGGCGTCCGCTCTGGCCTCTTCGCCGCTGGGCCGCCCCAGAAGCAGAACGTCTTCTTCATGGCACCTTCCACTGGTCGGGGTTAGGCGAGAGGCTGAAGGGGCGACGCGGCGTGGAATTGACCGCTACAGCGCCTGCGCCTGGGCGCGGCGGCCGTGCTCGGGGGTTGCCGTCGTCGTGTGTCCTCCGCCGAAAGCGACTAGGTCATTCCGTGTGATTCCACGGCCGACGCAATGTAACCGGCTCGGCAATATCATGGGCCAAGGCCCTGTTGTCAGTAGATTCATCGGGTTGGGCACTACGGACTAGACTTAGGCACGAGAAGGCCGGCTTTACGTTGGCCCAGGAAAGCTCCAAGACCAACCCTCACACAGCAGTAATGTTTTGCCATGAAGGTACACTCCTCCAAAAATGGTATATTATACTGTATGTATTGGCTAAATTTATACATAAAAAAAGAGAGAGAATTATTGACGAGGAGGGAGGGAAAATTTTCCGCCATTATCCCATCACGCACATTTCCTTTTTTCGAAAACAGAGGGAAGATCATCTCGGTTTCTTTTATAGAAAGCATCCCATTACGCACGTCGGAGGTGGCAAATTTAATTATGACTTTTTTATTTGCGAGAAGCGAACACTTGACACGCAAAGAAACTTGAGAACCACATCTTGGTGGCCCTGAAGTTGTGGATGTCCTATTTTCTTGATGTTTACCTATTACGCACATATGAATATTGAATAAATTTAAATAGTAATTTTATAATGTTACAGATTTATTCTAGATCTTCATCTATTTAGATATATGTTAAAGAGGTGTACTCACATGTATACCACGTACACATCTTCCTTGTAACGAAAAAAAACACGCGGAGAAACTTAGCCGTGGCAAGGTCCGGTTATCCGCCGCGGTTGCAACAACTGTGAACCACGAATTCAGAGCTTGACTTGACGGGCTAGCTATCTGGACTTGGAACGTTGGACGGAACGGAATGTTAGGTTAGCACGACTGCTGGCTGGTCCATCTGGCTCAAGCACATCGAAGAAGTAAAACCGTGTATAACCGAAGATGTACACGCTAGAGAAGGATTGCTTGGTCGGAGCTTTTCGTGCCACGCTTGCCCAGGCACGATTAGTCATATGATGGTGTTCAGTTTGGCTTATTTTTGGTGGTTTATGGTTGAAAATCATGGTGGTCAAGAAAACATCATGAATGATGAGGCTTATTTAACATAATTAAATTTAAAAAAATTGAAAAATATAAAAAATTTGATAGCCCATCACAGACAACGCAAACGAATACGGGAAAAAAAGAACCGGCAAAAAAGCTCAAAAAACCAAAAATTCAGAAAAAGACGAAATTATGAATAGTATAAAAATAAGCTAGAAACCAGAAGCTCAAGTCATATTGAGCTGTGCCTATTTCTCTCTTTTTTTGTCATGTCCGGTGTCCATCGGTCCGTGAGCTTGAGCATGCCTCGTAGATTTCGCGAATTTTGGACATATGTAACACTGTTGTATGCAAAAATTCCAATTTTGGCTCTCTCACCGAAAAAATTCCAAATCTGACCCCCTGTCCGACCGCGGGACTGCACCGTCGCGACACGTGGCCAGTCGTGCGGTCCCAGACCGCACGACCGCACTATTCACCGCATTATAACACTAACAGTACCGCTTTGTACCTCCTAAAAAATGATTAATAGTGCGGTCGTGCGGTCTCGGACCGCACGACCCGGTGAACAGTGCGGTCGTGCGGTCTGGGACCGCACGACCGGCCACGTGTCGCGACGGTGCAGTCCCGCGGTCGGACGGGGGCCAGATTTGGAATTTTTTCGGTGAGGAAGTCAAAATTGGAATTTTTACATGCAACAGTGTTAGATATGTCCAAAATTCAGATTTCGCTGCTGTCCCGTCGCGTCTCCCGTGGATATATATCGCCGCAGGTGCAGGATCGATCGGTCATCACGGTTCCGGTCCACACGTCGTCGCCGGTTGATGCAACTAAGGTGGAAGCCGCATGAATGACGGGACTTGCCTGAGCAATACTTGGAAATTCGATTTGCATGATTCACTACTATTATAAAAAAAAAGATTATACTAAACGGCTATATCACAGACGATTTTTTCACTCTAAGGTGTGTGAGTTCTACTGACTACTCCTAGCTAGTTCATCTACTCCTAGCTTGTTCCTCAATGACGCCGACTACCGCCGTGAGCTAGTGCCTCCGTTTGTGGTACCATAGTTGACTGCACAACATACTCTTTTTGTAAATATCGTAAGAGTGTTTTGTGCAGTCTTACCGTCGTGACACAAAGGTGACACTACCGCCATCTTTCCTTCGCTGCAAGGCACCGCGGAAGTAGCTAACTACCAAGACGTTGCTCAAATCGGCGTCAAGGACATCCAGCTCACACGCTGCTAAGATATCTCATTCTTCTATGTTTTTGCCATGGGTTCGTAGGATTATGATGTATTCTTGCCATGTTCTTGTCGTGTTAGATGTGTAGCCTACTCATTATCTTGTGACGCTGTAATGGTGGATTCTAATGGAATGTGATGCTCTATTTGTTTGTTTTCAAAGGGCATAGATAACATTTTTTGAGACTAACCAAAAAACAGAAAAAATTAAGTATAGTGTGAACTATCACAAACGATTTTGTGTTATAAACTGTCTATAAAGAACTATCACAGACGATTTTATATTACAACCGTCTATGATATTCACCCATCACAGACGGTTGGTAACTAGCTAGAACTGTCTGTGATGTATGGTATCATAGACGGTTTTTGGTTTGAACCGTCTGTGATAATGTTTTTCACAGACGGTTTTAGTTACAAACCGTCTGTGTTGTATTTATCACAGACAACTTATAAACCGTCTGTGATAACCTCTAATTATCGCTGACGTATAAATTTAAACGGTTTAAAAAATCATATGTAATGATAGTTTCAAACTATTTATGATAACTTTTTTTTATAATAGTGGTTGCTTCCTCTAATGGCCACATCTTACGCTTTATTAGAAAATAATACTTGTATAGATCACTGCGTGCTTGGCCACCACAATGTTTTGACCTCTTGCCATATTGCGGCTATGACAGATTGTTCCTAGCTTCTCTCCACGTGATGTCTCCACGTGATGTATCTGACTGTCCTCTCGATTATTTGGCAGTCCAGCTAGCTGGATCGATCGATGATCCGGTCGCGGTTTGACGATCCAGATCGTGTACATCCAGTACTATCGCGGACGATCTGGCAATTTACTTGCTCCAATTAATTACCTCCTTCTCAGTTTAGTTGCTGAACATTTGCTCGATGGATGCACGCCTGGCTATACGATTGGAAAATATAGTTTATCTAGCTGCTTAGTTTATCAGCAAAACAGCTAAGCACAATCGTATGGTGCTACGTAGTAATTACGTAGAAGAACGTTCTCAAGTTGCTTCTTGGTCTGCATGAATTATCCAAACGGGCACATGATGTCGCAGTTATTCCTTCAAACAAAATGTCGCAGTTTGCTTTGGAGAGAAGCACGGCATAGATTAAAAGTTGGCTGGGTCAACAGAGACAACAGGTGCGTCGACGACCGGCAATTAATTCCGTGTCTGTAGAGTATACTTGATGGGGAATAGAAATGTACTAGTAGCATCTGATTTGTAAAAATTTAGATTCCGCAGTTTGTTTTCTCAGTTAGATTATGGTCTCTGAATGTGTTTAAGTGCGTTTGCTTATCTGCAACTTTTGTAAGGAAATTGCTGTTTGGACACTTTTATTTGTTGGAGGAATCACGACACTTGACAACTGATCCATCAGAGCTCATTACAAATATCTTCAGACAAGTTACAGTACGATAAAATAAAATTACAAGTCCTCACAAAAAAAATGAGAACAGCTATGAACAGTACTGCAATTGTTTTCAGAAAATAATGGAGCATTTTTTAATCAAAATAATTGATCGATCACTTTTGGGTGACAGGTCAAACAACCCTTTTTTTTTTGCGAGGGACTTGTCAAACATAGCTAGCTTGCATTATTACATCTCATCGCGTACATCACGTGGAAATATATAATTACAAAATCAAATAATGATGAAACACTAAAGTCTAAAAAAATAAATGAAGAACAACACTAGAATTTAACAAGAAGTAACTATCAAGGACATGTGCATAAATAGACGATCGATTCGTCAGATGATGACTGCCATCCATCTAATGCTTCATAGTTTTCCAATAGAATTAGGCACATGTTTCACGTATAAAAAAAATTAGGCGCGTGCACGTACATCCGACTTCACCTCTTGTATGATGTAGTATTCGTTTCTACGGCCGGGGTTGTAATTGACCATATTTTTCTGATTAACCGATGCGCGCGAGTTGGTTTAGAGTTTTAATTTAGCCCTTCAGACTTGCTAACTTCCTGGCGTGTCCCTATATATATGGCAATTTAGTAGGGTAAAAAATTCAGTTGAGCAAACAACTTAGGCAAAGGGTATTACTTGTACAAGTGAATTAGGGGTTTATACTGGCTTCTGTTTGAAGAAACGGTCAATAGAACACATGTTTTTTTAAGCGGATTTACCACCTCTCTCATTCTCATCTCGCTTGAGGATAAAACAGAGAGTTACGGACGCATCATACACTTTACTTCTCTCACTCCCATCTTATATACACATCTCTTCTTTACTTTCCCACTGCTCGCCACTTTCTTCTAAAAACCACTTTTTTTAATCATTACTATTTATTTTCAGCCAAAAGTTATCAGCCGTAGCCAAAAATTATCAACCACAGACCATAAAAGCACTTCCTTAAGCGTGAACTCCTCAAGCAAGACCATATGTACATGTTGTGCAAGCTGCTCGGAAACTTACAACTTACAAGAAAAGCATGCCATTTTCCCCTATTTTCTTTCATAAAGACATTGTTTTGACAGGTTTCATATAGCCATTCATTTCTTTCATTCTTACTTTCTCAATGTCTTTTGTTGCATAACCATTGCAGAGCAACAATGCAAGCTTGCAAGAATGAAGCCATGCATAGCGAAATCAAACGTATAAGATCGCTCTTGAACGGTGATTGTATGACGGGCTAGGTGTTTCAGTAGTTTTAGACTTGTAGAGAATTCAACTTATTAATATTGTCTTTGCAAATTATCAATATTGTGTGAAAAATGTTAGTGATATGCCCTAGAGATAATCATAAAAATGAGTATATCACTTCTATATTTATAATCTTTTGAATAAATACTACTGTGTTCCATAAATGAATTACCATTTATAAAGTTTAGCATGTATGTGATTTGTTGGTGAAATTCTTTATTTGTTGTATGATATTATTCTAAAAGATTTCTGGTCGAATGTCACTAATCGGGACACTAGTAACTTATAAACTAGCACATGTATTGATTGATAAACACGTTTTATCGATCATAGATATGGAGATATCAAATCGCTAATGTGGACAAATATTAGAGAACATGGTATTAAATTGATCCACCTTAAGACACTGTTGAGATTGTTATATTTTTTATGTGTTATCAGTTGGTCTCAAACAATGGTGATGTATAATTCTTGTACCCGTGATCAATAAGTTTTCTGCATGTGTAATAGCGCACTTAGAGATTATTAAACGCTACTCCATAACTGAGTAGCTATAAAGGTAGCTTTCGGGTCTACTATAAAATATACTAAGAAATGCGACTGGTCGAATATGGGATTTGTCCCTCCTATATAACAGAAAAGAGATCTCTAGACCCTTCGATGTGGACAGATAAAGAAAGTGCATGGTCATACCACGAGTGGTCGAAAAGTCGATCACATAAAGTTATTCATCACTAGATCAGAAAATATTGAACAGTTTATGAATGACACGCTTCTCCCCTGGAGCTCGATCGGGTATCATGGGGTAAAAAGGAAAATACGCAAACAGGTTGTTTAGTCCAAATACATATGAACTGGACGTATGGGTATACTGACTAGTTGTGAGCTGGTCGGATATATCACAAACTGGTCTACGAACTAGTCGTATGGAGATATGGCTTGGTCGTAATCAGATATGATTTGGTCGCAATGAGTTATGAACTGATCGTAAGTGATTAAGACTTAGTTGCATGTCATATTGCATAAGGTTTGTTCAAATTGATCTTTGCGTATATTTAAAAGTCGATATGTCCTGCTAAAGACCACTACTGACTAGTGATAGAAAGGTGTTTTGGGGTTATAACCAAGTATACATAAACCTACATGACCACACACTTAATGGGTTAGAACAGTAAAGAATCTAGTCGAAAGCTTTCTGAGTGAGATATGATCTCTACTCATATTGGATAAGACTCTATATAAAGGTGAGCATTTGTGGCTATAGGTTGAAGTATGAGATAGAGAGAGACATCATATCACCCACCAAAACCCTAGCCGTCTCATTCCAAAGGCCATGTTGTGCGCGCTGGTGCTAGCACACCGGCGCATGACATTCTATCCTTAGACATGTGGACTTTAGTAAAGGCGCTGCTACGATTGCGGTGCTGATCGGACAATCCGAGGAGAAGACAATCGGCTTGTGGAGATCGACTACCGCTAGAGGACAATCGGCTTCCAAATATTGCTTTCTAGAGATGCCGGACGATCGACTATTTCTACTACATCGACACACGCTACATTGAACCAGGTTGTTTCAATTCTTCTTCTACTGCACTACGCGTCTAGTGGTAAAGATCATGATCCCTTATTTTGTATGGCTTCCTGATTTACGTGGTAGAAAAATTTTAATTTACGTTAGCGTAGGTTGCCCATATCCTAATAGAAAATTTCTTAAATGGAGTTGTTTCTTTTTCTGAATATGTATTTAGCCAAACCCTTGCAAATGTAGTATGTATCTTGTGCTAAGTTTGTAGTGCCCGTTAGGTTATCTCGGTTTACACTCTGAACACCAAATTTCGAATTTTCTGCAAGTATAGCAGGTTTTTATATATGCAGAGACCCCACATGAATCGGGCCCTGCTTGCTGACTGGGCCTCCGATCACTTCGGGCGGCCAATGCATGACAGCTCCCACAGAACCGGTTTAGCTAGCCGTCTCTTTTTTCTTTCCCGATTCGTTCGGTGGCGATCAGGCGATGTTTCATACTACCTTGCAGGCATGCACACGTGCTTTCCAAAACAAAAGGCTCGCTAGCTATAAATATTGCTAGCTGCGTCGTTCATTTCCTCTCGCTCTCTCTCTCTCTCTCTCTCTCATACTTTTCTTTGAGGATGTCCTTGAAAACCACAGCATAAACTGCTCGATCTCGACGGAAAAGGCTCTTGCATATATTTGCAAGTACATGCATCTCGGTATTTACCATTAGCTCAGCCCTAGCAGCCAGCCATGATCCCGGCCATCTCCCCGCTGATGGACGGCGCCCACGACGCCGCCGAGAGCACGCACGCGCCGCTGCTTCCTGAGACCAACCCTCAGAGTCGGCGGGCTCCCGCAAGGCAGAAGCGGCCGTCGACCGTTCTCCCCGTCGTCACATCCGCCGTGCTCCTGTTCGGCCTTGTGGCGCTCCTGGTCTACGGATTTCAGCATGACGGGCAGGGCGCCGCCGCTCCGGGAGACGTCGTCGCTGCGGGCCGCGTCGTGGAGGTGGCCGCCTCCCGCGGCGTCGTGGAGGGCGTGTCCGAGAAGTCCACCACCCCGACGCTCCTCGGCGGCGCGGGCGATCTCCGGGACTACGCCTGGACGAACACGATGCTGGCGTGGCAGCGCACGGCGTTCCATTTCCAGCCCCCCAAGAACTGGATGAACGGTAGATACGTCGCCATCACCGTTCCTTCTTCTGTTTCGTTGGAACTTCTACACGTCTCTGATAGATGTACACATTTTCTTTTGTGCGGGTTCTAACCAACTTGCCTTTTTTTTCGCGTTTCTGCCACGGACGCCTCGTGCACATGGCGCTGATCTTTTCCCGGCCTCTCCAGATCCGAACGGTAGGTGGTTGACGCTATCTATCTGATCAATTTGCTAATTAGGCGCATGCACGTGAACAAATACATTTCTAGCTAGGGTCGTCATGATGCGCGACCCAATCGTATGACGGATGATCCGTGCGCTAGCTTTCACGTAATAATGTGACATTTTTACGCGCACCGGCCCTGCAGGTCCATTGTACTACAAGGGTTGGTACCACCTGTTCTACCAGTGGAACCCGGACTCGGCGGTGTGGGGGAACATCGCCTGGGGCCACGCCGTGTCGCGCGACCTCATCCACTGGCTCCACCTGCCGCTCGCCATGGTGCCCGACCACTGGTACGACATCAACGGCGTCTGGACTGGCTCCGCGACGCAGCTCCCGGACGGGCGGATCGTCATGCTCTACACCGGCTCCACGGAGGAGTCGGTGCAGTTGCAGAACCTGGCCGAGCCGGAGGACCCGTCCGACCCGCTGCTGCGGCGCTGGGCCAAGTCGGAGGCAAACCCGGTGCTGGCGCCGCCGCCGGGCATCGGGCTCACGGACTTCCGCGACCCGACGACGGCGTGGCGCAACCCGACCGACTCGGCGTGGCGGATCACCATCGGGTCCAAGAACCCGGAACACGCCGGTCTGGCGCTGGTGTACAGGACGGAGGATTTCGTGCACTACGACCTGCTACCCACGCTGCTGCACGTCGTGAACGGCACGGGGATGTGGGAGTGCGTGGACTTCTACCCGGTGGCCACTGAGCCGGCCGTCGAGACGGGGCTCGAGACGTCCACCGAGCCGGGCCCCGGGGTGAAGCACGTCCTCAAGGCCAGCCTCGACGACGACAAGAACGACTACTACGCCATCGGCACCTACGACGCCAAGAACGACACGTGGACGCCGGACGACGCCGAGATCGACGTCGGGATCGGGCTCAGGTACGACTACGGCAAGTTCTACGCGTCCAAAACGTTCTACGACCCCGTCGGACGGCGGCGCGTGCTGGGGGGGTGGATCGGCGAGACCGACAGCGAGCGCGCAGACATCCTCAAGGGCTGGGCGTCCGTCCAGGTAACAATTAGCAATGCCATAACCTTGGTTTTAATTTCTGATAGGCCATGGAGTTACGTATAAACAAAGCTCTTTTAATTAATTTTGACAACGGATTGAACGAGACACGGATAGAGCTGTGAGCTTGTCCATCTTCTGAAACTTTTACTGGAAATACGTAGTTTTTAAATAAGACAAATAATCTCACATGACATTTATAAGACGAAACATTGAAATCTGAAAAGCCATATTAAGCTTCTTTTTCCATCCACTGTGCTGAATTATTCTATTTGAACTATTGAGACAGAAAGTATCAGATAAACTTGGAAATCCCGTAAAAACATTCTTAAAAGAGCAGCACTCAGTAGCTGTACACCGTTCCTCTGGACCTCATACAATATATTGCCCTCCCGGCTCCCGTGCATCATACCGTACGTATACCGTATATGTTTTATCTGCCCAACACGAGCAGGGGTGGTGCTTCGTGTCGGCCGACATGGGCCGCGGCCCCCTTTTGTTTTGGCATCTATCTATGTATAGTTAAGATTTAAGAAGCTAGTGGATTATACTACACATTTGGCTAAAAACCCACTAGTTTTGCCGTCTCTAATCCATCGCCTTGTACGTTTAAAGGTTAATGTTCCAATTTTGTTGTTCAATCTCTATAGATCGCCTTCTTGACTTTTGTTCAAGCTTTGCCACTTAGGCATGCAGGCATACCTTTTTTTTTTTTTTTTGCAATCAGGCATGCAGCTTTCTAGTTGAGTTGTTCCAGAAGAAAATGAGCACGGTCTAATTGAGGTACTAGTAGTAGAACTTTTGATGGGCCCATCGCTGACCGTCCATTTATCCAAACGTGTTGCACGATTCTTCCTTGTTTAATCGACCCAACTATCCAACCAGAGCCCACCAAGATTTCCAGGCTTCCAATAGACTCGCGCTGATTTGCCTGCGATGCCGTGTGCGAATCGGCAAGCATTGCGACCGTGACTTCTCTCCGATTGGCTGATGTGCCTTGGATGGGTACTACTTGATTTTGGGTTTTACCTGACGCGAAAGGATCTTGAATTCTTGTTAGAGTTTAAAATTCCAAGCAGAATTATTTTAAGGTTTCCTTCCAGTTAAGTAGGCACGTGGATAACGACCTGATTAACCAGTAAACAAGACCGGAATTGCCCTTACCATGTTGTTGTTTTTTACTCCCTTTTATATATGAATACAAAGGTATTAATAAAATAAAAAAAACTATATGCTCCCTTACAGTTTTTTATGTGATTAGCATTGAATTATCTTATAATTAGTATATGAGTATATCTAAAGTGATAAAAGAGTATGCTAAATTCGTTTAAGTGGTATATCATGGCGGGAGTAACTATCCGTGAGTAAAATGTATTTTTCCTATATATATATAAATGGTTTCATACTCCTAGGGCACATACTCTCACTTCTCATATATCATTTAAATGATACTGTTATATCTCTTTATTATTTTGAGCGTACTCTAATAATACTTATTAGATACTTTAAAATAAGTTCCATGAAAATTTTCTTCGAACTCCACTTTTATAACATAATTTATGTATATACTTATTTTATATAAAAAATAGTATACAGTAAAAATAAAAGTTCTAATGAATTTTTTTAACTAAGTCATATTAGAACATCTTATTTGCATGCTTTATGCAAAGGATGTTAATTAAGCGCAATTACTCCTCACATGCATGCAGTCAATTCCAAGGACGGTTCTCCTGGACACGAAGACGGGCAGCAACCTGCTCCAGTGGCCGGTGGTGGAGGTGGAGAACCTCCGGATGCGCGGCAAAAGCTTCGACGGCGTCGCCGTGCAAGCCGGGTCGGTGGTGCCCTTGGACGTCGGCAAGACAACACAGGTGACGCGCGCGCCGTGTGCAGCGGCACGTTCACGTTGCCATGGATCTTAGACCCTCAATGCTTGGTGCACGTACGGTATCCAAAACTGACACCTCTTTTCTGTTGCTCGTCCGACTGTCCGTGCAGTTGGACATCGAGGCCGTGTTCGAGGTGGATGCGTCGGCCGCGGAGAGCGTGATGGCGGCGGACGCGGCGTACAACTGCACCACGAGCGCCGGTGCGGCGGGGCGAGGCTTGCTCGGCCCGTTCGGGCTTCTAGTGCTGGCCGACGAGGACTTGTCGGAGCAGACCGCCGTCTACTTCTACCTGGTCAAGGGCGCGGACGGCAGCCTCAGCACTTTCTTCTGCCAAGACGACCGCAGGTATGCACATATATATATACGCTTCTCTTCCCATGTACGCCATCTACACGAACCTAATTAGTGGCAAAAAAAGAATAGTACTTGAAATCGCGGGAGCTAACCTTTTGTTGAAAAATTAAAATGTTTTTACAATAGCGTCGTGCTTTGTCGAGAAATTAATACACTTCCTTCGTCCAAATTTATAGAGTGTATTTTTTAATGATCTTATCCATAAATATATAACGTATTTTATATTTTAATACAAAATTAGTGTGATGTTTTCTTTATACTCTTAATAAACATGTATATTTATTTGTTACTCTCTACATACATATGTTAAATATACTGTTTAGATATAATAATTATAGATAATCTAGCAATTTAGGTAATTTAGTTATTTTTACTATTTGTTTAGTCTATATATCTATAAAAAATACGTCTTAATAGACTTAGACTTAGACTTGAACAAAACCCTGGTCAAGAGCTCTGGTCAAGAGCTACGTACTCCCGCACCATTACCACTAGGAACTCCGCTTAGTCCGTTGAGAATCCTAGTCTTGATGATAAATTAATTTTTTTCTTTTAGGCTTTTAGCTTTTAGTGTATCTCAAAGTCGAAATAAATATGACAATTTTTTTAAATATATTCTTCAAATAGCTTTACAGTTCTAAAGTCATATGCACCATCCGCTGTCCGTAGCCAAAATTATTAGTCACAGTTAAAAGGAACAGAGTATTGTAGTCTCACGGAGAAATTAGTTCTTTTTTAAGAAGGATGTCGAGGAATTGTCTATGTTTTTACGAGGATGTTTTCCCCACTAGCTTCAATCCTGGCTACGAGCAGTCGAGCAAGGCGCTCTCGTCTCATGCCCCACACCGCTGGGAACTCATCCTAGTTTATTTGTGGAATTAACTATTCTTAACAAGGGGGGGTTTTTTTTTACCTCTTTTTGTTGGGATCAAGCCTTGGTAAGGAGCTACGCATTTCCGCGTCCGCGTCGCTACAGGAGCTCGTCCTGACGTGTTTTGGGAAATAAATTGTGATATCACATCTTGTCTTGCAGGTCATCCAAGGCGAACGATCTCGTTAAGAGAGTCTACGGCAGCTTGGTCCCTGTACTCGATGGCGAAAATCTGTCAGTAAGAATACTGGTAAGTTTTTGGAATGTCAGAACCATCCATATTCGATCGTATGCCGACATACTAAGTCGTTCACACATTTTTGTTGCGTTTCGTGATAGGTCGATCACTCCATAGTGGAGAGCTTTGCTCAAGGAGGAAGGACATGCATTACGTCGCGCGTGTACCCGACAGAAGCAATCTACGAGTCCGCCAGGGTCTTCCTCTTCAACAACGCCACAAATGTTCACGTCACCGCAAAATCGCTCAAGATCTGGGAGCTGAACTCAGCTTACATCCGTCCATATTCAAGTTCTTTCTAAGTTGAATGCCAGGCAATGTTTGTCTGAATTCGTTTGATTGTTCTCTGTAGTATAGTGATTTTTTTATCTCCTTTCTTTTTTGTGAAACTACAATAACAAGCAGCCAAGCAATTGCAATTGGTAGAGCACAGACCTTTTTTTTTCCAAAAAAAATTATTGGTTGTGTGTGTTTGAATAATACCTAAATCAAATAACTTGGACCTTAAGAAAGTGGCACATATCTTCTTTCATTCATCTACGTTAATTAGTGGCTAGTTTCATGGGGGCTAATTGTAGCTGGGCATTCCATAAGCAAACTGATGTTTGTAGGATCGAATAGACAACAAAAAAGGTAAATGATGCCATTAAATTTTTTTAAGTATTATTGATTATTTTCTTCAGTAACTACAGAGTTACGAAGTTTAGAATCAACAACCAAAATCCTAAAGTAAAAAAACTCAAGAAATCAACCTCTGAAAACATTTTCGCCAAACCCTGGAGGTCAGACCTCTACCAAGGACCGGTCAGACCAAAAAATTCCACTGGTTTGACTGCTAGAGCATGGCGGTCAGATTGCCCCTGTTCGAGAAAACAACCCGACTCAATCGACTTTTGATGTAATTTCTAAAATACAAATCCAATTCCTATAAATTTTTGTACACACCTGGCTTAAGATCTCAAGAACCTATTCCATCCATGGATCACCGATATCTATGTCAAAGTTCAGACATTTTTTTAGATTTTAGCAAGATTGCATTAAAATAGGCAAAATACGAAAATGATGAATATGACTTACTGTGGGTAGAAATAAGATGGCCAAGATGACTCTAGATGTATTCTCACATGTCGTAGACAATGCAAATGAATAAGAAAAAAGAAAATGAAAAAACCAAAAAACCTAAAAAAGACTAAAATTAGATATCGACGTGTTTTGAAGTGATCTTTGACTTAAATAAATCGAAAATCAAAATAAATGGAAAGTAATTTGAAGCGGGGCACACGCTGTCGCTAGTGTAGAATGGCCAGGGCGTTTTCTCATAGTGGTGGGCCTGGCCTGGTAGTAATGGTACCTTGAGGAATTGCAAGGCGCTGTACGTTTGCACATAAGTGAAAAACATCAATCATTGACCCGTGAGAAAAACTAGCCATAGGCTGTAGCCTGGAGGTGACGCATCGATCCCGTTGTTACGTCCCGTTATTTTGAGCCCCGATCAATAGTTTTTGCTTGTGTATTTAGATGATAGTGGACGATGATAATTTTGATGTAGATGAAGCATATGGTTTTAGAATGAGAAAGCAAAAATCCACTTTAAAAATTTATTCTATTTATTTTGATTTTTAAAGAATCCAAAAGTCAAAATATAAAAACAAAAAACAGTGACTTGTAAGTACAAATAACTTTAGACGGTGCGAGTGGACAGATGAGATGAAAAGCTCCCGACAGAGAGAAGAGGAGAGGGAGGGAGAGAGGCAAGTAGTAGCGGTGCAGCTGGCACAGTAGCACTAGACATGAAAAATGGTTGCACCGTTATATCCCTGTAGATGCTAGTGTGCATAGATCCATCACATCAGCTCCATCGGACACCTCATAATTGCGAGGCAGCCGGACATGATGCTGCTTCCAGTACGTGCCATCCATCAGCTAGCTGCTGCCTGCCTGCCTGCCTGCTCCTCTGCCAGTACGAGCGGCTCGTAGTATTACGAACGGCGCCTAGCTTGTGCATGCCGTGCTCGCTCCCTCCATCCCTCCCTCCTGTCACCTCCCCCGGCCGGCCTTGAGTCGTCCTGCGCCGCGCAGGCTTTCGCAGCCTGCCGCTGCGGCGCTGCCTGCCTGCTGCGTACGCCTGCGTGGCCTCGTTTCTGATCGTCGCTAGCACTGGATCTAAGCGGCACGCTGCCCCCGGCCGCGCGCCTGCCGTGCACGCCGAACGATGCGCGCGTAGCGTACTACCGCACTGCATGCATGGCGTTGTATCCATGTGTAGAGCACTGTCTCCTCGTCGTCGTCGGGCATATGCACGTACTTTCCTACAGATAGGGACCCATCACGGCGGTTCGCGGCAGATCCATGGAGATGGTTTTTTTGAGTGCTGGAACGGTCGGGAACAGGGGGCTTACACTCAACGCCCTCTTCTGTAACTGCAAACTTTTCTCAATTTCTCACGGAGATTAGTTGTTTTTGAAAATTTATGTAGAACTAGTACGTGGCTTGCGTACTTGCGCAGGTATTATTCATAGAGTATATTTAATTTGTTTAGCGGTACATATCTGATGATAATAAAGAAACTATATCTGAAAAATAAAAGTTGCAAGTCACATTAAAAAAAATAAAATTTTATAATTTTATAGCATTATCAATTCGAATTAATTTTCATATTTATATAGTTGGTTTCATTTATGATATTAATGTATAGTAGTATATGTTAAAACAAAGAATATATATTATATCTTTAGGAGTCCATACTTGTTCTTTATAATTTTTAATCGGCGTCTCTAATAATAGAGACAATAGTTGTATCCATACTAATACAATTAAATGAACGTAAATTATAATAGATATTACAGAGAAGTTTGTTCCTGTGTGTGGATCGCTGAGTTCAATTCTACCTCTAGCATCTCACGTCTTAATTTCATACAAGAGTTCCCCAACTATACATGCATATATATCATGGTGCAAATCAATTTCATGCGCACTTTCATAGATCAAGAAAAATTATTGGTTATAATTTGTTAATCGTAAGAAAGGTCCACTAAATTAATTACGGTACACCAAATTAAAGGCAAAATATTTCCTTTTATTTTTGAGAGAATTTCTACAATTTTTCTCTTTTCAGTCAGCTAATGTAACCAACCATCATATGTTTTTATTGTATGATAAATAACACTCAACAGCTGATATAGTTTAACTTGAATTAGAATCTACCGCACCGATGACGATTCTAGAAAAAAATTAAAGTTGTGAAACACACATTGTTGGTAAGTGTACATGTAGAATAGTTCTCGTCTTTTTTAATTTCTCCTTTTTTTTCTTGCCAAGTGCCACATTTTCCCCCTATTTTTCTTATATATGACTTTTACTTATTTATTTTGCACGTCAATATCCTTCTTTCCCTCTTGTATGTGAATTTTTGTGTTATCATCTAGGATTCTTTTTGTTTATTGGGTTCATCTAGAATCTATAATGGGTAGTCTTGTTTTATAAGATTTATTGTTTTATCTAATGATCATTTACTGACTATAATAAGGGTTCGCTAAATCGAGGAACGGATGTTATACTTTTTTTATTTATAGCTTATTTCTCCTTTTTAGCAAATACAAAACTCATGTGATCAACTTTTAGTATATAATAGATATATTTTGTGTTTTTTGGGGATTTACTTTGAAATTTGTATGGAAATCAAATAGCTAGTTTTTGTTTCTTTCTCAAATTTTAGTTATTTTAGATTATACTTGACATGGACTATTTTTTAATTTGCTAATTTTATTATTCTTAGACAAGATTTGTTCTACATGCACACTTTCCACAATATGTGTTTCACAACTTTGATTTTTTTCTAGAATCACCATCGATGTTTACATGCAAGAGATCAATCAGGATCAGCTTGTCCTTTTTATTCGAGTAAACATGCATACATGTAGATAGAAATCTCCACGTACATATGGCTTCCCAAATTTCTTGCTTGTTGATTTCCTCCTACATATGCATATATGTTGGATCTTTGATCATGCATGAAGATGGAAATATCACTTAGCTTCAATCTTCGTTGCATCTATGCGTACAGGAGTTGGATTCATTCACGTGCATGACTCAACGACAGGAAGCTTTGCATGGTCTTCACCTGCTTACGCTATGGATCACGTTTCACATGTCGGTTCAGGTCCAGCGCCAGCGAGGGTGGGTATGTGGAGGGAGATGAACTGAGACGTGTCGGATGACTCTGCGGCATGGCGAGGGGTCAAGCGGCGCTTGGCAATTTCTAGCATATTTCTCTTTTTTCGTAGCAATTCTAGAAGACCTATCATCGACTTTTATTAAGTTTGGATTGTACTTGATATGGACTTTTTTTTAATCTGAACTGTTATAACTTAGGTCCACCAAATTAAGGGTTAGATATTTTGCTTTTTTGTGAGAATTTCTAGCACATTTCTCTTTTTTAAAAGCAACTCTAAAAGACCCGTCGCCATCTGGCTCTAGGAGCATGGCGTTGCATTAGGTTATTTGTGATGGATCACCATGAGAGTCTTCAATTTGATTGCATGGTTCATATAGGCTCTGCTTGAGATCACATGGCTGACGTAGTTGTTGAGTTAATTAGCAGAGTTCTTAGTTAATTATTGTACACCTTCTAGTCCTTACTTCCACGTAATAAGGGAGAGGAAGAAAGGTGGAGAGGGCAATTCGGATGCAAGGAGATGGGAGATGGGTTCTATTTAAAAGAAATCATCTCTAATTAAATTCTTTTAGCAAGTTTGGACTGTACTTGACATGGACTTTTTTTTTTAATCTGAACCGTTATAACTTGAGTCCACCAAATTAAGAGTTAGATGTTTTACTTTTTATGAGAATTTATAGCATTTTTTTTCTTAGCAACTCTAAAAGACCTGTTATCAAACACGCCTAACAAAAGTAGAAACAGTCACTTTCAATCTATCCTTAATTATCTAACAATCATAACTAAGCTAACACTGCACAAATAAGCTACACTAAGCAATTAAAACAGTCAACAATCTGACATATAACGAATGTCAGATCCAGGTCGAGCGTTTATCAAACTAATATGTCCCAATTAACCGGATTCCATACAACTCTGCTACACTAATATATTCCAGCACGGCACATAACAACCAAATAAACAGCGGCATAGCACTGGCGAATTCGCCTATCCAGATGAGCACACATACCTTGCCATCGACTTCCCAGAGCATGCCGTTCCTGGTCTCCCTGTACGGGAACGAATCCGACAGGAGCTCATCGCCTGCAACGCATCAAACACAACAACCCACAGAGCTTAGCGTCTACGCTACAAATCAAGTTCAAATCCAAACCCACAAGAAGATCTGATGGTTTGAGCCCAAATCAAGTGGACAAATCATATCGCAATTTTTCTCTTAATGATTGCGGATCGGCTAGGGTTTCCGTGCTGATTGCTTGCTGTCTATGTGGTGGTGGGGAGTGGAAATTTTGTGAGGAGAGACGGGATTTATGTTGATTTGTTCCGTTGTGGCTATGTGGAGTTTGGGGTTAGGGTACTTGCTACGTTGTGTGATTACAGGCGGGTTTGTTCTGTCGAATTATATATGGACTCTAGATATCCCGGATGGTGGAGCTGTTGGGGTATTGCGGTGTACTACGAGGGGGTTTAAGGGTTTTGCGGGTTCATTTTTTAGTGGAGAGGGCAATTCGGATGGAAGGATAGGGAAGATGGGTTCTATTTAAAAGAAATTATCTCTAATTAATTTTTTTTACTAAGTTTGGATTGTATTTGATATGGACTCTTTCTTTTAATCTGACCCGTTATCAGAGCCGTTCCTGTTATTTTAGAGGTCCTAGGGCACGATAAACGTAAGACCCTTCATTCTAATATAAATCTGTAACAATACATTTTATATATATAAAAACTGATGTTACAAGAAAATCAAAAAATTTTGTTTTAGATAGTGTAGATATTACGTTAGAGACTTAGAGTGGTATTTAATAGATAATTAAAGAACAAAAATTCATAAAAATATACCATATATGCAACAGCTATATGAGGAGATTTCAAGTAGAACTATTACAAAATAAAAAAAATCGAAGGCGAATTCATGTATGTATACATGCTAATATACATAGGCTAGGGGCCCTAAGTTTTCGTGGGCCCTAGGCGATCGCCCTTGCTGCCTAGGCCCAGGGCCGGCCCTGCCCGTTATAACTTAGATCCATTAAATTAAAGGCTAGATATTTTATTTTTGTAAGAATTTCTAATATATTTTTCTTTTTTTTAGTAACTCTAAAAGATATGTCATCATTTTTAGTAGTAAATAGACTTATGTGTTCCAAACGAGGGCATAAGCTCGCTCGCTAGCTAACAGCGCGTATGCTGTTTGCGAAATGAGAAATGCAGAGATATAGATCCGAGTCTTTAACACCCATTGCCATGCTGTGGGTGTGAAGAGGGCCAGGGATGCCTGCACACCAACGTACGTATGGCGGACTTAATCGGTGCGAGCAAACAGTCGAGTTCATGGATGATGCACAATGCAGCTTGGCCCTATCTCAAGGTATGATCGAGGTCGAGGCAGGTCGATCGGTCAGAGTTGATCAGGCTAGCTGGGGATCATCTGTAGTCATTTCACGGGGCAATGCACCATATATCTATAGCTAGAGATGCAAGCAGATCGAATACGGATAGATAATGTCTATACCATATTTATTTTTATATTTTTTCTCGGATGCGGATATGAAAACGGATAACTCGGATACGAATACGAATACAAATACAAATAATATCGAATATAGATACGGAGCGAATACGAATCGAAACGAATACGGTCACGAATATTTATCGGAACATGAAAACCTCTTAAAATATACATCCAAAATCAATGAAAACACATAAATAGTTTATCTTGTCAAAACACTAATGAAATCTAAACAAGCATAAGTATTTTTATCCACAATAGTCATACCATTGTACAGATTTTAAATCTTCAAATGGTAGTTATTTTTTCTAAAGTCCTAAATAATTCTTAATTGATTTCTACCATTTACATATGACAAATAAATTAATTAAGAATTTAAATTTGCATCAGAATGATTTAAATGGCAGTACATCAATTTAATCGGTACAAATTTTAATCTACCGATAATACTAAATTTATTTTAAATAAACATAAATATTTGCTAGTGGTGTTTGTAATTTAATATGACTAGGGAACCTAATACCTAATGGTAATAGAGACTTATGGCTTGGTTGGGCTAGTGGGCTGGTGGCATGGGAGATGAGAGAGGCTGGTTTGGGCTGGGCAATGTTGGACTGCAATTCCGAATATCCGATTCCGTATTATCCGGATAATCTGTATTTACATTCATATTCGTCGGATATCAGGCCTACTGTATTCGTATACGTTTCTGATAAAAAAATCGGTATTGTTTCCGATCCGAGAATTATCCGAAGAAAATCCGATCCGACATAATCTGTATTCGTTTTCATCCAGATCGGTCGGAAACTATCCGATCCGTTTTCACCCCTATCTATAACACCCTAAAATAAGAAAATCAGAATTTCAAAAACACATCTTATTCCTATCACTCTCTCCAAAACCCATCTATAACTCTCTCTCTCTATCCCTGTCTCTATCTCTACATCCCTGTCTCTATCTCTACATCCCTCCCCCATCTCTATCTCTTTCGCTCTCTCTTCCTCCCGTCGGCCTGGGGCACGCGTCTGATATCATTAAAGCTATCTGGCTAATATCATATCATTGAAGTAACATGTCTGATATCATATCATTAAAGTTACCTGACGTGCTTGCTTGGCTAATATTATATCATTAAAGTTACCTGACTAATATCATATCATTAAAGTTACATATCTAATATCATATTGTTAAAGTTACCTAGCTAATACCATATCATTAAAGTTATCTGTTTGATATCATATCATTAAAGTTATCTGTTTGATATCATATCATTAAAGTTACCTGACTAATATCATATCATTAAAGTTATCTGGCTGATATCATGTCACTAAAGTTACCTGTTTATGATGATACACAATTAAAATGTTTTAGAATTCATGCTTATAAGTAGTGTTTTAGAATTCACACCTAAATCGTTAATGTGGGTAGCATAGGAACATGTTTTAACTTAAGTTTAAATTATTAGCACTCTTTTGGCATTAGGACTGCTATGTTTTAGTTTTCTAATATCATAATACATTAATTGTATGATGTTGTATTTGAGCCATGAAGGATGTATGTATTAAACCTGTTAATCTGATTAACAATCGCTTATCACATAATAAAACTTGAATGGTTGATAACCTTATATGAGCTATATTATAATACTTCTTTAGGATAATTCCTATATCACTATCACCATATCATCATTTCACATTGCCCTCATTTTAGGAATTATGTCTCTCCATTTCCAATCCTAACACATCATTTCACTTCTCATAACTTTATTTTAGCCTTTCCTTAGTTCCAGTAAAGTCATACCATATAACATGTTAACAATATAACAGTTATTTGGCCTGGGGTTATCCACATATAGAGGAGATTTTCACCCCACCTGGTAACGTACGGGGGGACGTACACTCTCGTTACTCAGGATATTACACCCCGTTTATGGTTATACAGTCGAAGACAACGTTGTGCCTGACTATTCTCGTATAACTGGGTATGTGAGAGTAATCGCCAGTGTCATTGTCATAACTTGCTAAATAACAATTATCCCTTTTGACAAGATAACAGTTACCTGGCCTGGGGTCATCCACATATAGGGGAGATTATCACCCCACCTAGTAACATACGGGGGCCGTACACTTTCGTTATTCAGGATATTACATCTCGTCGGTGGATATACAGTCGAGGACATTATTCTTGTATAACCGGGTATGTGGGGAGTGATCGTCGGTGTCATTGTCATAACTTGCAAAATAGCAAATATCTTTAATTACACTGCTTCGCGATCTCTATCTCCGATCTATATCAGTGTTTTCAGTAACCTAGGTTCATTGCATTTAACTTGTGTCAACTACTTGCTTATTTTGCTTGTCATTTTTACATGTTGCTTACATTACTTGTCCTTTACATATTTTGCTTGCATTAGCTGTCCTTTACTCACCGTGTTGCAACCGTTGTTAGGTACTTGCTGAGATTTCCAAATCTCACGCTTGCTTTTTCCATTCTCAGGTAAAAGACCAGTGGTGTGATAGAAACATGCATAGGTGGGAGTACTTGAGTTTTCAGCACCGTGGCTTGTCACTATTTATGTCATTTTATTTATTCTTCATTTTGTTAGAAGTGGATCGGTACCATATTTTAAACATTACTTTCAACTTTCGTTGACTCTCTAATAAAGTATTTTTAAAATTTTAATTTTTTTATAATTTCTATTATTACTTTTATTATTTATTCTTTACTTTACTTCTATAATAACATCTTATATCGGTAGTAGGGCGCGACGTCCAATAATACACGAATCACAGATTCATAGTAGTCGATCACGCACCCGCGGATCATGTCACAACGACCTGTGGTATATATGGAAGTACGTTCTCTGTACAAAGTTATACCAGAGAGGCAGAGAGTGATCTGTGTCTTCTCTCTTGCTCCTTTTGATAATACGGTGACTTTTGGCCTTAATTCCTTTACGACTTTTTTCTTATTGACTGGACGGATTAAGCAAATTCTTTACTCCAGTGGACCTGACCAAGTATGACTGTTTTCGGAGAGGCTCAATTAATTAGCCTCTAGTAGAGGCTCTAAATATCATGTACTAGGCGGTCCTGTGATTAGTTATTAGTCTCGGCCAGGGTTCAGAAAATCAGTTTTTGCACTTCAAAAAATGAGGGTGACCGGTTCTGGTTTTCTCGGAGAAAAATTCCCCTTCTTGTGACTTTTGATTTGTGAAAGTTTTGATTTTCTAAATTTGAAGTTTGGGACATATAGTAGACGCAATCATGTGTATTTTTGGTATAAAAGATGGTTTGACATGAACGGGTTAGAAGGGTGAACCGAGGGTTTTTTTTTTTTTGGATACCAAAAACCATCGACCAATAACCAGCTGTTTTTGGAACCCTTGTAACTTTTGCTACATTAAAATTTTATCTTTAACTTGAATACAATTCAGTTCAAAAAAGCATCTTTAACATATATGTTAACTCCTGTCTAAAAATGATGTGCTTTATTGACTCGCATAGTCTCCCGTGCGGAACTTTGTCCATCAATTTTTTTCACTGCTATATATCACCATTTTTTGTAAAATCATAGTGCTATGGCAGACCACAAAAAATATATACCTATGCCATTTTCGTTCCGCAAATCTTGATGTTTGCATAGATTTCAATAGTCCAAATTCTAAAAGATAAGACTAGCACGAATTGGACAGCAACATTACTTGTCCATAGGGAGTACCCCCCGAAAGGATGAAACTAGATGTCACAATAGGTTCAATTATTCAAAAACAAAGTAGAAAGGAGAAGCAAAAAAAGAAAGAAAAAAAGAAAGATCGGCTAGTTAAAACAGATGACGGTAAGCCAACTAGATTTATGTCCATAACATAAGAGGCAGCACTCGCAGCAACCTCTGAAGAGGCGATCGAGTAGGACTAGGGAAAGGGCAAAAGACAGGAAGAAACAAAGAAAACTACAATAAACATAGATACGATACATCCCAAGGTCCGATGATTCTCCAGCAGAGAGAAACACTTCAAACAACAACCAACAGGATATCGAGAGGTCTAGACAGAACCCTAGCTCGAATGCAGCACAAAGGCAGATCGAATAGTAACTATCGATCAGAGACGTCAGAATGGAGTGACGCCCATGCTAGAAGCCGCTGCTGCGGCTGCCGCTGCGTAGATACCGTCCTTGAAGAGCATGCATTCCCCAGCTCCGTCCTACAAAACACAAGAGAGATTATAAGTGCTGCTCAGGCATTTGTGCGTTGGATTTGATTCTACACCGATAGGATTAGGGTTTAGGCTCGCCTTAATTACCTCGCTTTGGATGCTGGTGTTCTTCAGGCCCTGGTCCGGCATCAGACCGAAATGAATGTGCGGAAAATGAGCCCACTGATGCATGCACAGAGAGGAGATAGTAAACACAAATTTGGATCACAAAGTGTGTGTACTACGTTGAACAGATCCAAGATCGAACCCCATTCACATCACATGTGTTTGACAAGGAGAGGAGGAGAGGTTTACATTCTTGGCAGCTGCGCTGAAAGCCTCCCTGTGGGTGATGTCCGGATTGCTGGCCTTGATGCGCTGTATCTCGTCTCTGTACACATATAACAACCAATCATGCATGAGTGGTTTGCCAGAACATGTTAAAAAAAAAGATGTTAAAATAGAGAAATAAAATGTGATCATGCGAAACCACCGATCACTCACTTGATGAATCGGTTGTATGCCGAGGGAACTCTCTGCCGCTTCTCTGGAGCTGCAGAATTATAGTAAGAAGCATGGAATTAATAAACAGCGTACTCCGGCAACCGTCCGCTGCTTCAGACGCAGCACGGATCAACGAGAAACATCAGACATTTTGGTGCTCCTGCTGATCTTGCAGAACTAATTAGGACTGCCACTGCGAGTGCGAAGCAGTATGCTGTACGTGTTTTGTTCCTTCGCACTGTGCGAGAGCGAAGCAGTATGCTGTACGTGTTTTGTTTCTTTCGCACTGTGCTCCTGCCGGGTTCAAAATTTCGGCGAAATTTTGTTTATTTTGGCTATTTAGTTACCCTCAGAAATAACACTAATTCGGTAAAATAATTTCGTTTTCATTTGAATTGGACATGGCACAGATAGAACCCAAATTTCGTCCGAATTTCGGTAAACAATTCAAACACATTTGAATATTTCATCCGAATTTTGGAACGAAAAAACAAAATTTCGTTTCATTTGTTGCTTTCGCTGGCGAAAAAATTTTCAAACCGAAAGAGATTCGCTGGTTCCTGCTGATCTATACCTCCTTATTCCTAAAGCTCTCTGCATTTTTTTAAAGTTACTCCTCCTATCTTTCGCACTGTGCATATTTTAACGTTGGGATTTGGGAAGAATTCCACCGCAGACAAAAGGCCCTATTGAGCAGATGTGCACACTATTCAGCCTCTTCCACTTGTTCGAAAACCTCATTGACCACCCAAAAGAATCCTTAGAGAGGGAGAGAGAGAATGCTAAAGAGGAGCTGTATGCCTGTATGCGCGCTGCCAAGAACAGTGCAGCGCACAGCCTCCGGAGCTCTCCGTCGGCAGTTGCTTACTTGCTTTGACTGCTGTACAGCCGGAGAAGGAGAGAGAACTGGGTTAGCACTTACGCCTTGTCGCTGATGCTGGCACGCTCTTCGGCAGCTGCGGCTCCCGCTGCGCAGCTTTGGCCGGCGGCATCGACGTCGCCGGCGTGTTGTTAGCACAACTGTTGCTGCTGCTCGTGATGCTGCTTACGTTGGCACTGGCGCCCGTCAGTAGGCTCGGCGGCGCTTGGAACAGCACCTCATCCTGCAGGCGCGTAGTAGCAGTTATCCATCGGACCATCACTTCAAAGACGCTAAGGTAGCAGCCGAAAACGACACAAGTACTGGATAGCACATACTAGGAGGCCGTGCGGCGAGGTGGGGGAGAGGAGGGCCTGGCCGAGGGCGAGCTGGTTGGCGGCGGCCGGGAGCAGGAGGCCGCGGAGGTTGACGGGGAGCAGGTTGGCGCAGTGGCCGCACCGCACGCTGACCGACTTGAACAGGCTGCTGCACGGCACGCCCACCTGCAAGCGGACGGGCAAGATTTTGAGGAAACGGCCGGTCGGGGCGGGCGGACGAACTCCCGCAAGCTGAACGGGCCGGCGCGCGGCCGGGTGTACGTACGTACCGCGAGGATGGTGTCGCAGAAGCTGCAGTGCACGTAGCAGAGCTGCTCCTGCTCGGCGGGGGGCTGCTGCGCGAGGTGGTCCAGGGAGAAGGTCTCCGGCGCCGCGGACGGCATCATGGCGCGCGACAAGCTGCGTGTAGCACGGTATGCCCGCCCGCCCGGCCGGCTGCTGCAAATTATGGCTCTTCTGTTGGGCGATTTGCTAGGTAGCGCAAGCAATGTTGTGATGAGGAGAGGATGGGGGCGGAGAGATCTTTGCGAGTGGGGAGACGGGAGTGGGGTTTATATAGGGGTGGATCGGCTTGGTCCCCCCCTCGATGTGGTGGTGTTTCTTGATGTGATGAGGTGATTTGATCTGTTGGGTACGTGAGTCGCTCGCTGGCTCCTGATGGATTTGATGGACCTTCCCGATTCGAGAAAGCCTCGGATCTGTTGTTTCCTCTGATTTGAAAGCCGGGACGCAGGTAATGGCCGTCCGGGGGGTTGTGCTTGCCTGAGCCCGCCGAGACAGACAAAAGGGTGCAAGGTTGCTTGCTAGCTTTGGATGAATGGAGGCAGCAGAGGCCACGCAGCTCAGGCCAGTGAGCCAGGGGCAGATTGGGAAAGGCACACACACACACTCTCTCTCTCTCTCTCTCTCTCTCTCAACAAAGGCTGGGAACAGTGGCCAGTACCTAGCATCTTGCGACTGGTCGTCTGAAAAGTGGACAGGGCCGGAACGAGTGGAGGGGATTGGGCGGCAGGCAGATGCCTAGCGGACGGAACTAGTGGGCCGGCCGGTGTTTAGGGCGGCCCACCCGGCGACCTGCTCCATGAGGTGGTCTGGTCTGGTCACAGTTTGACGCGTTTGGTACAGTGCCACTGTGCTATTTCCAGGCACTTGCAAGGCTACAAGCTTGCTCGAATCTGATCGATTGTCCACCGATCACTGTGTAATCTTTTGTAATTTGGTGCTCTGGTTACTTTCTGGCAGTAGTCACGCACACGACACAGGCAAACAACAGTTTAGGTTCGAGCACATACGTCGCAGAGGCTTGTACTGGTCGCATTATCACAACTTGTCCACACGCAAGTGAGGCTAGCGCACTAAAACAAGGCCTACGTTGAATAGCTTGCGTCGCGGAGCCATCCAATAGCCAATTAATATAACTAGAAGTAACAAGAAAAGTATATAAACAGTTAGCATTAGAGATGAGAGAAGACGATGCGTCGACCTCTTTATTTCAATAATTAATACGTATATATAATAGATAGTTTCTTTCTATATTTATAATTCAGAGTCCTTTTGTTTGGATTAGAGAATTAAAAAGAAACCGGTAGGACTCAACTATGTCCGTTTATTTTGGCTTGAACTTATGACTTATTTTTTACTATTTCTAAATTTTATTTTTTTCTCACTTTTTTGGCTTTTTTGCCGATTCCTTTTTTTCCATATTCGTTTGTATTGTCCGTGATGGATAACATGTTTTTTCCATTTTAAAATTTTTTAAGTTTTTTACACCGAATGAACTACATCAGATATAATGTAATTTCAGACAGCTACAATATAACTTTAGTTATAAATCAGTTTATTTCAGCGTAATCAAATGACACCTATGGATGACCGAATAAATCATCATCAGATACAATGTAATTTCAAACAGTTACGGTGTAACTTCAATTACAAATCAGTTTATTTCAGCCTAATCAAATGGCACCCCGGCGTCGTTTTCACGGCAGTCTCTTCTGTTCTGGTGGAATGCCTCTTTCGGTTCTGGGGCCATTTAGCCGCTAGCGCCTGCGAAACCTCAGCGCAGCACAGGCAAAATTACAGCATGCCGGGGCCACAACAGAACCTGCAGGCTATCTAGCTAGCTACATTGACTTCCTCCGATGTGTGTTAGCCTGCTCGAAATTTTCCCGAAATTTCGGTTTTTTTGGTATTTTAGTTTTTTCTTTTTTTTCTTATTTCTTTTACATTGTTCTAAAAAGATATAACGGTATTTTTTATTTTCAATTTTTTAATTTAAAAAATTAATAACCACTACAATAAAATTATCTAAAAAGCCTAAAGACAATACTTTCAGCCTTTGGAGCACCTATGCAACCCGTCCTTTGGCTGAACAAGCTGCATGCTGCTTGGAGATTCGGTCCCTGTGTCGATGTCAATGCGTGCCTAGCTTGTGGCTCGGTGTCTCTTGAGACCAAATGGTCCCCGAAACTGTTCGAAAATAGGATAATACTTTAATTCTAAATTTACTAGAAGACAAATATAATAAATAAAACTAATAGTAGACAACTCATTGTATTTCAGAAAAGACACAAAAAATTATAACAAAGTTGATCGATCACATAAATGATTTATAGTAGGGTTGATGGAGAGAAAAACAACGCAGAAATCAACAGTCATAGAAATAATCAATGTCAAGGAAGAAGCTAAGCAATAGCATATGTCGCGCTACCTAGAAACTTTATTGACGTCTCGTGCAAGTTCTCTCTGTCACAATGGTTCAAAAATCCCACTATCCTCCTTTTTCGGTGCATATTGAGAAGAAAGGCCGGTGTGGTTGAGCAGCAAATTAATACAATGCAATTATACAGAGAGAAGATGGAAGAATAGAGGAGGAATTCGGTGTCTTCTTCTGAACGTCTCCAAATCCTTTTAAAAACAGTAGAATCAAAGTTAAAAAAAAAGATAGATAAATGCACGGTTCGTAAAAGGAAATGTGGACTTGGTTCATGATGCAACAAGTCAATACTATTTTCACATAAAAATATGTTCATGTGTTTAGTTAAAACGTTCCTCATATGATCCTCATACTATGTGTTATATATTCTAAGGAACCCACATGACTAGGTAATATAGCATTAAAATATGTATGCTTTAGGCCAATTTCCAACCGTAGTTATGTACTACTGTTCCGTAACCCAGAGAGAGGAAGCAAGCACGAGGACAGAGGTAGCGCAAGGAGAAAAGCAGGATAGAGAGACGCGAAGGTAGGATTCGTTTGGACCAGTTAAATCCAAATGATCAAATGTGTCTCGGTGTCGTTGCTTGCATGTCAGGGAGTATGTCGGCATCTTGGTAAATATGGATGCACAGGCCGGCCGCGGCCAGGGGAGAGACAGCTCTGCATGACACTGCTTATAAGACGAGGAGGTGGGCCTCCCGCCGCGCGCGTGGCCCCGGCACGCCCAGGTACGCCCACCTCGTCGTTCTTAGCCATCTCTGCAGTAGCCAGCACTGGCGTGGGGTTTTTCTTTCAACTTAATGATTATTTTTCTGTAGTAATTAGATTTTAAATAGGGTATTTTTTAAGACAAGATCTACAAATTAATAATAGTAGATACCATTCTAACTTTTCTATATCCATTAAAATCGGACACGAGTATATCTTTGTCAATACCTTTCTCTCTCACAGGCAGTCAGAATTCAAAATTTTAAATCAAAAGTCATAAGGCACAGCTAAAAAACCTACCACAGATCGTTTTTTTTTTTGCATGGGGAGAATCAACGTGACAGCAACACGTCTTCGTTTCTGGTTTAATTTGTTCATGCACGCTAAGGCTGGCACTGGAGAGGGTACGGGTCACCCATATTCACACCAACCGATTATCCATACCCATTTGAACCCATTCTAGCCAGTTAATACCCATGGGCCATACCCCATGGTAAAAGAGGGAGAGAAGAGGTCGGAGCTGAGGAACGTCTACGTCTATTTGGTAGAACCTCATATTCTGATTTTTTAACTCTTGCTTCTAATTTTCTAAAAATTTACTCCGTTGAAAATTTAGAGCTAGCTAAGAAAAGCGTTCGGTAAAAAGTTAGCTCCTAAAACCCTGAAAGAGAGAATTACTGAGAAAAAATTCATGCTACCCCTAGTTTTAGCACCTAGTTCATAAAACTTGTTCAGATGCACCTAATTCACAAAACTTGTAATATGAATCTCTGAAAATTTACACATTGTACGTAACCTTATAAAAGAGAAATCTTTTTCTCATAAGAGACGTTTAGATATGACAAATTATCTGATACACTCAGTTTAGCACGAACTTGCACCTTAAGCTCACTACTACAAGACTGATACAAAGAGACAAATTCCAGTAAGCTCACACCATTCAACCTGATACAATGCAAATGTGATAGAAAAGCTTACACACCCACTCTTTTAGGTCACCAAAGTTCAACCTGATACTATTTCATGGCACAAAAAAATGTTTTAGCTTGTTCGTTTTGGCTTCAGCTTCTGGCTTCGGGCTTTTTTTCACTATTCATAAATTTCGACTTTTTCTGAACTTTTCGCTTTTTTTGAACTTTTTTGCCGGTTCTTTTTTTCCCGTATTCGTTTGCGTTATCCGTAATGAGCTAGCATATTTTTCTATTTTTAATTTTTTAAATTTAATTATGTCCAATAAGCCACCTTCAGTTACAATGGAATTTCAGCCGCTACAGTGCAATTTCGCTATAAGCCACAGCTTTTTAGCCCAACCGAGCGTGGCAACTCATACTTGACACAGAACGATGGCATATCTCCTCAACGTTCCGACTTCTTTTCACCTTACTTGAGTTTGGACGGCGACACATCTTCTCAATGTTCCTGACTCAACTCATCATCAATTAGTATTGATTCATCATCGATGAGCGCTTTAGCAAGAAATACTTTCTTTATCCTCGGCTTGTGACTATTCTGAAGCAAAGTGCCCATACTCTTGACTTGCGGCTGCCCGAGAGTCTTTGTCTTGCGTGTCGTCTGCAGTCTGCTCTAACGGAGATCAACTTTGCTTCTCTGCCTGCACTTCTGTCTTGTCTTTCTTGCTAGAGCCGAACAAGAAACCAGTAGGCAGATGCTCACGCGGAGGCCTCGGGACTATGCGCTCGAGAGCATCGGCGCTGAAACGGAAATCATCGACACGATTTTTTTCGACTATTCGGTTCTCGCCTAGGTTCTGATACCACTTGTTAACTTTGTTCCATGAGAAAACACACACATCGTAAATAAACTGAGAGAACACATGAGACTTTCTGAATTTATCTATTCTCTTACTTGCTCCCCCTAATTTAACTGGTTACAAGTCTTCTCAATATACATGCTAATACTTTTCTATTAGCATACGTATTCGGATTTTAAGTTGGGCACAATTTCAACTTGAATTTGAGTTACACACGGAGACGAACTCTACTGCGTCTTAACCTATAAGTCAAAATTATTTCTAACAACCAATGAAAAGACTTTAATTATCTACCGGAGGGAAACGCCTTATGAAATCAGCACGTAACGATTCAATGGAAAACAAACGTAGGAAACAACAACGTGACAGTTGTTTCACGAGAACACTTATTTCACGTTTGCACTGCCGTACACTGGCTGCTTCGATCGAGGCATAGGGACCTTGAGGGGCTAGCTGCATGGTTTTGCAGTATGCACAATCAAGTAAACGTGCATTGCGATCAGCTAAAGCGAGTGCCAAGCATGTGACTGTGTGGCAATTTAGATCCTATTTGTATTAATTTCTATTTATCGCTACTATTTAATAAAGCTAAAAACTAATTCGAACACTCGATTTTTCAAAACAGATTCTTTACTCTTCTCGCTACTGTATTACTATGGAGATAAGACAAGAGGTTACAAGTGTATCACGTAATCCACTTCTCTCGCTGCCGTTATGCACACATAATGCTTCCTCACTTTTTCCAATGCTCTCCTCTGGTTTTAAAAGCCACTTCTTTCAATCACTAATATTTATTTTCAACTAAAAGTCATTAACAAAAGCCAATATAACTCTCCCATCAACTTCAATTTATGGTTTCTAAGAGGATTCATGAATAGCTAGGTAGGAACTACAACAACATTGCGGTCACTCTGCGTGTTCTAGTATCATTTCCAAGGATCATATATAGGTGTCACTCGGTTGAACTGAAATAAGCTGGCTTATAGCTGAAATTGCATTGTAGTTGACTGAAATTGCACTGTAGCTGATGGTGACTTATTTAGCGTAACTAAATTTAAAATTTTTAAAAATAAAAAATATGTTAACCTATCACGGACAACGCAAACGAATACGAAAAAAAAGAACCGGCAAAAAAGCTCAAAAAACTAAAAAGTCATAAAAAAAGCGAAATTTAAGAATAGTAAAAAAATAAGCCAGAAGCTCAAACCAAAATAAGCGGGGCCATAATATATACCATGCACCTAGACCATATGGGCATTGCTATTGATTTTTGCTGATTATTTTTGGTTAAAGATAAATAAGTAGTAGTTAAAAGAAGTAATTTTTAAAAGTAGAGGACAAGTGTTAAAAAAAAGAGAGGAGAGATACATGTGCTTAAGAGGAACAAATGAATGAAGTGGCTGGTGACTCCTGTCTTACTTTTAAAAAGAGACGGTAGTAAGAGAAGTGAAAAGTGGTTTTAAGAATCTGATTATTCGTATTAGCTTACTGTTCTAATCGAAGTAAAAGCAGAAGCTACTACGGGGCCGTACACTCGAGCAGAGAGACATGGAGCTAGCTGTAGCTGCAAAAATGATGGCTTACAGCCTAGAGGCGATGTCAGAGTAGCCTAACAGAAAGCCTCAGTCAGAGTATCTAGAGTTCTGCAAGTTGTAGCGTGCCCAGCCTAGCCTAGCATCTTTAGCAGCGGTAAGCGTTGAAGGCAGAGAGAGAAAAAGACACTGGTACTGCAGTAAGGTCCAAAAGAAAGGGTAAAAGAGCGAACGCGCCTGCACGCGTATGCAAGCGTGAACAAAAGAATGTTACGAGAGGTCAAGCCGGCGACAGTACATGCGGAAGTACATTTACCTTGCTTCAGTTGGTCCAATTTGGATACATGCGTAAGTTCCCCAAGGATTCCACATTGCCCATGTATTTCGGTAGATTGTTCTTGCAGATGTTTCACCCAATACTAGCCACAGTACATTTACCTTGCGAATCAATCGGCCATCCAAATCTTCGACGGGCTCAATAATGGCACTGCTTAAAGAGACCAATTTTAAGGCTCTGTTTTAAATAATTTTTTATTTTTGACTTTTAAAAGTTGATTTTAGAGTGGAGTGGCTTTTAAGGTAGTTTTTATAAACTATTTGTAGAAATCACTGTAAAAGTCGTTTTGAACAGAGTGATTTCTCAACAGATGTGGTGTTTCTTTCTCAATTTTTTTGGGTAACCAGCTAAAAGATACGACATTTTTGCTAACTTGTTTGGGCCCAAGCCAAACGCAGGGTCCATACTCAAGAGTAGAAGCACAGTTTACGACGGGCCAGGTGTACACGCAGAGCCCAAAATCAGATCAGGTCAGGACATCCCCCTGCACCCACGGCCCAGTGCACTGCCTAGTTACGGTGATGGGTAACTAGTATATACATAGTTACCAAAACTCCTTGATCCCAATGTTTTTTTGCCTTTGTTTACTTGTTGATCCTAGGGGCTTACAGAAATCTTAAGTACTTGCTAGCTAACTATCAAATTAAAGCGCACATGAAATTGTTCAGATTTAGTGCGCTAGCTCCTCCAGTATGATAATGCATGCTCTCCCATCTCTGTCGATAAAATTTTCAGTCCGTTTGAATAAATTTAGCAATATGTGAGTTATAGAAAAAAAATGATATACGTTTGATTTGGAAATTTTATAACCACTAATGATGCATGGCAGCGACCCTATAGTCGTACAGCACAAATCTCCTGTAGATTAAATCGGAAAGAGGGAACGGAGCTAGGAAAAGGAGCTCGTCTTGGCTTGAGGAGCCAGGAAGAAATGCAGGCCGAAACAAGTTCTCACATGCAAGAGAAGCCAAAACTGAGCCAAAAGTGGGGTTTCCGAGTTGGTTCCCTTTCTATCCGAGTATAGAGGAGTAATTTCTTAAAATGAGTTTATATTTTTAGATTGGTTTCCTTTCTTGAGTCCGAGTCCTTTTTGTTACGTATGCTATAGGAGTTTGAATCAGCCTTAGGCTAGGATGTGTGTTTGAGTTGTGATAGCTTAGTTGTGTGTGAGTTTGAGATGGTTGTGCCTCTTGAGGTGCCTATATAAGGCTAGAGGGATACCCCATGTAACATGCCCAGAAAATATGTCTTAGACTATGAATAAAACAGAAAAGCCACTTTGTACCATGTCCAGTGTGTTTGTGAGATGAGTTGGGAGATTGTTGTGTGAGAAGAGAGAAGAGATTGCTGCGTGGGAGAGAGGAAATTTCGTGATTTCTAGCAAGAGAGGAAGCTATCATCTTGTGTACAAGTTGAGAATATCATTTTCCCAGATTATGCGAAAGTTTTCGTCTTACAATTTGATCATATCAGATCAGTTTGTGAGGTTTCATGGGTGGTACCATGAAAGATCGGGCTATCGCGCATCAATCGATGTTCACCATCAGTTGATCCGTATCACCTCTCCTAGCCTTAGTCTTGTCGTTAACTATAACAATCATCAAGCGCCCTGCACATCAAAGAACAAGTAACCGTCCCGATCACAATGACATGCACTTGACTCCCATCAACAAAACCGATGCACACATGCACCACTTGACACTCACGACAAGATTCCCACAATGCAGACTAACACTTGAATAGACTCACGCCATGACTAACACAACCGAAACCCAACTCAACTCACTTAATTTCCCAAAGGCCAATTTGACCGTCGACCAATGGTCGGTCTAACTGCTGAGAACTGACTTAAAACCTCTTAGCAATTGGGGACTGATCTGACCGTTGTAACCATGCCGCTCAGATCACCCGAGGACCTCCAGTCGGACCACCATTACATGGCCGGTCATACCAGATTGACCTAACTCAACTCACTCAATTTCCTAGAGGCCAGTTTGACCACTAACCGACGACCGGTCTGACCGCCGTGAACCGACTTAAAACCTCCCTATTACAGGGGACCGGCCTGACTGCCGCAATCATACTGGTCAGACCGCCCAACGATCTTCGGTCAGACCGCTGTTACATGGCCGTTCGTACTGCTCTCAAAAACTCCGTGCAACGCAACGAGAACCTCTCTGGAATAAATATATCACCAACTAGAAATTGGTCATAATGTATTTTTGGTCGAACCGCTTTCACGGCCGGTCACATCGGATGCTGGTCATACCATCGCCCACGGTCGATCAGAGAGCTCTAGTATAGCGGTCAGACCGCCTCTGACCGCTGCCCACCTAATAGCAAAAACCATAGAGTAAATGACACAACATTAAATTCAAACTTCGATAGCGAAGCACAAGCAACGTCAAATACTTATCATATAACATGGGGTGACAAATACTCATCACACAATATGAGGTGACCTTCACGTGGTCTTACATCGTTATATCACACCACACCATACCACAATGTTATTAGACTGTATACGATGATGTATGTTAGCACGTATATGTATCATTTACGCAGCTATTTCCACAAATCATTCTCTCCTCCACAGGAAGCAGACGTCGATAAGTAATCCAAGGCCTCTTCTTGCTTCTCCTTGACCTGAAACGCCTGCACCGGATTGGAGTAACTAGACTCCTTCGGAGTTGAGTCGCCGTGGCTGAGTTGAGACGCCACGAACTTGTGAAGATCCCTCCAATCCGCGGCCGATGCATCCGTCACATAGTCCAGCTCGTTCTGGAGTTGCCGAGAAGCTTGGTCGTGTGTCAGGCTGCATGGCTGGAGTGTGGCTACAGGGCTGATCAGGTCTGCAAGCTTGGGGCTCTCTAACTGAGGGAGCTGCAGGAAGCTGGGCTCCTGGGGAAGGACGCGATGGTACTCTAGCTCCACCTTGCAAGGGTGGTAGCTCTGGTGGTGGTGCACCGCCTGCCTCGGTGAGTCGAGGTCCGGCGCCATGAACGCGACATGGTCGTTGAACCAGAAGGGCGAGTCGCCGGCCATTCTTTGCACCGTTGCAACTCTCTTCTTGAACACCCTACAGACCACCCATCCTTCCTCCTGAATAGAATGAAGAATGTATTAGCAAATTGACCTTTTGTTAGGCAGGTGCTGCAGAATGAATACATCATGGTACGTAGGACACTGATTAGCACGCACGAAAACATGGTGAGATAGGCTCACGTGGGGAGTTGCGTTTTCGTTGGTCTCCAAGCGATACTCGTGCATGATCCAGTCTGACTTCTGTCCATTGGGAGCCCGGCCCTTGTAGAAAACCAGTGTCTTCCTCATCCCCACAAGGCAGTTCTTAACGTAGATCGGCTTGTCCCTTCCGGTGGCCTTCCAGAAACCGGCAGTGGTTGCTCTGTTGGTGCGAGTGCCGGTCGGGTACTTCTTGTCCTTGTGGCTGAAGAAGTACCACTCGTTCTGCTCTTCTGTTCCAATCTTGCATTGTTCTGTTTCAGCATCATAGCGATGGATTAGGGTGTAGAATTATAGAGTTTCATGCGTCAATCAGCTCACGAAGAATATATCATTCTACAACCCGTACATTGACACATATATATTACAAGTTAGAGGCAAGCTTGTACTGGCATAAGCGAAGTTGTGATTACCTTGTAGATCCCAAGGCTCAATTTTGTACAAATCAACATCTTTTATGATATCCAAGTCTATCTTCTCCATTGATACCTTCTTCCTAAGGTAGTAGTCCACGAGTTCCTCATCAGTGGGGTGGAAACGAAAACCGGGGGGAACATGGGAGAAAGCGTTCATCTTCTTCACACTACATGATAAAAATCATTTTTCAGTCATAAGTTTGATGAACAATTTTCTCTGGTAAAAAGCACCTCTCAGCACTCCATGTGCGCGTGCTCTTGTGGAATTAGGTTGCTACTAGTACATGTACGACATGGTATTGATCTGAAAGCACATCAACTGCTTGAGCCTACTGATTAATTGTGGAAACAAACTAGGATTAACTGACATAAGCATATACGCGCGCTACTCTTCTACACTGGAATGATACTTATCGAATAAAGTGAACAATCATTATGTACGGCACGACGGAAGAAAGTATGATGCTTTCATCGTATATACGATTACCCAGATGAGCCCAACATTTTGCTTTAATCGTTTTCTTTTCTTTTGTGCTGATGAAGCTAAACTTTCCCCTTGCAAAATTAGAAGAGGAGGCGAAGATAAAATTTTCGCACGTAGCATTTCAGAACACTCCAACCGTAAGTAAAAACTAAGTTTAGTTTCCCATATCACATGAGGTTGTGGAATTGATCAAACTGAAACGATTGAAAAGTACATCTGAAAACTTTTATTGGAAATAATGGACAGAAAAAACTATATCGTAGTAGCATCCAGCATCTTAGCTTATGTGTAGTCATGTTTCTACTTACCCAAGGAACAGGAAAAGGAGAAACAGTGAATGAAGAAGGAAATATTAATCCCTCAAAAATATACTCCACGTTTGTCTTTCTCCCGAAAAAAGGAACAAAAAACAATGTATAATCACTCCACGTTTGTCGTTCCTTAACGTGAGAGATCGTTTGCCTCCAGTTCTCCTTCATTCAGGAATCAGGATGATCAGCAGACTGCTAGACTGGTCTGGATTGCAAACTAAGGCGATTTGCACCCTTTCTACCTCCATCCATACATGCATCATGCAAGGATCCATTGAGGGGTTGGCGGGAAGGTACAGAAGCCTCACCACGCGCGCCTGCGTTGCGTGCACCGAGTTCAGTTAATTAACCAAGCGAGGATTGCAGGACAGGACCAACTTTTCGCTGCTCCAGTTCTTGCCTTCTCCTCCGACAACCACCTTGGGACTCGCGAACCCTCGTAGAAGAAGAGGAAACGACACTACGGCAGTACTCACGCATCGGCAGTCCAGCACGCACAGTGCATGCACACACGTACGGTAAGGAAACATGCGGAAATCACGAGGAAATGGAGGCTATGGAGGCTACGTACCTTGCTTTCCTGTGCACCTTCTGCTATGCCGGTTTGCCCCAGACCTCAGCTTAGCCTTCAGTGGAAGCGGGCGTGCAGCTTCGCCAAGCTAGCTAGCCCCTCGGTTTCGCCGGCCGGCTGATGGATCGATCGAGAGGAGGGATAAGGCCGTGGCGGGGGTATATACATCGATCGGTGGTGGCCAAGGTGGGTGGCGCGAGCGCGCGGCCGGAAAGCGCGGATGGATTGCGGGCCAAGGCTGGCTACAATCCTGGAACGCGGCCGGAAAGCGACGCGGAGATCTTCCCCGATCTCTCGCGTCCCCCCCGCCCGCGTTTTCTATTGGCCTTCTTCGCCGTAACCGCCACCTCCCCCACCCGCCAACGACAGCGACGGGGCTTCTTCGGTCGATCACTCCGGGCCGCCCGCTCCTCCGATCAACTCGATCCTCCAGCCCAAACGAGGGTTTCACTGCCGTGTGCAGCTTATCTGCTTATGTGTTGTAGTAGTACAGGCCTCCTGGCCTTTCTGAGCATGCAAGAGGGAGGCAGAAATGAGGAAGGGTTTCTTGTGATCCGAAGCCGTCTTGATCTAACGATAGAGAAGTGGGGTCTCACATGAGGCGCTGTCCCATACAATTTTTTTTCTAGAAATGATGGCCAAGTAGCTAGGCTAGCGAGCAGAGCAGTGCGGACCCCAGCTGCCACTTTCTTCTGACATTCAGAGGCAAAGAGGGTGTAACCATATGATTCCGTTCATTTTTATTTTAGTTTCAGGCTTTTATTTTCTAGCTTACCATTTTTAAATTTCGTTTTTTATAGCTTTTGATATTTTTTATTTTTTTCTATATTCATTTGTATTGTGCTAACATGTTTTTTGTTTTTAAATTTTCTAAAATTTAATTACGTCAAAAAAATTATCAACAGATATAGTATAAAATAAATTAGGTACAATAAATAAAAATCATAGGTCATAAAAAAAGCCATGTTGTCCCCTTGTCGGTGATGGATAATCGATTGTGCTAACATTAATGTGATTGGACCTTACGTGAAACGTGCATTGGAGTGTGTTGCCCTAAAAACCAAGTAATTACGTTTGAACAGTGATCACTTAGCTAATAGGGACCAGACAAATCCTTTATGGTCCACGTTGCTACCACTCGAAACCATGCAAGAAAATCTCTTCCCCATAATTTGCATTTCTTTAGTTAGTCCATTACAGAGCACGTATACTGACATGACATAAGCGGTTGCAGTGTTAATGGATTCCCGCACCGAGTGATACGGCCAAAGAAAACTAGACTCTTGTTGCACGAATACTAGGTTTATATACTGGAAAACATAAAAATGGAGGCTACACATGCATATAGGATGACCGTCTGCCTGAGTGTCTGGCTTGTTAAAAAATTGGTAGGACCGATACTGACAATTAAAGAGGGATGAATATTTTTTTTAAAAAAAATTCTTTTGATGTATTTAAAATCTTCACTTGAGTTACGGTTATAATCATCAAGTTTAGATCACACTAACATAACGAGGCATAACAAAACTAGACACGGAGCCAACAAAATCAGCAACATCTTACACAGGGCCGGTTAGACTGCTGTTGATGGACCTGACATCGGTCACACCGGCTGACTGGTCTGATCGTAGATCTGGGGTCAGTTCAACCGATCCTCTGTTTCTAGACTTGATAACCTCTCGAGACAAAAACTCAAATATCAAGAACTTGCTTAAATCCCATCCAAACATTTCTAAGTTTTGCATGAGACTTGTTCAAGACAATAGGAACATAAATCAATCAAGAAACACAAGTACCTTAGGTTCGAGTTCACCGAATTGAAGAGAATCGGATCTAATTTACAAGAACATAAAAAATCCTAAATCTCAAATTACTTTTCGCTCGTGAGAATCTAAGATATGAGATTTTTCAGATTTATTATCACATGTTCTAGTAAGATAATTTAAACAGGAGATTGAGTTAGAACTCCCACGAATCCGAAATCACGAATCTAGCACAAAAATAAGAAAGGAAAAGCAAAAATACAAACAAAAATATGATTGAGACAAAATTTTGATCTATTTTAGTAGATGATGAGATTTGCATACTCATAGATATTACAAGATGCAACTAAGGCACCACTATTTCCTCTCTCAAGTCCTTTCTCTCACAACCATAGAAGGAGACAAGATAGTAGAGCAAAACTAAACATTAGAATCCTTGCATCTCACCACATCCTCTCCTTCCCTCTAAATAACTAACACAGCCCTAATAGGCTCAACACATTATCCTTACCGGGGAAACCTGTCGATCCTAATAATATGTGTTTTACATTGTATGCTTCTCAAAACGTTTACAAGATTCAACCGCTAACTATTTAGTACTTATCCACTTGAAAATTTCAGCTCTCCTTGACCTAAACCACCCCTCATTTACGCCTCTCCACACCGTAGTTTTAATCAAGGTACCAACCTGGTATTTGACAAAGCTTCCAAGCACATTCCTTTGACTCAATTTTCATCTTCATCTCAAAACATTTCTATATGCTTTGAGATGCTGCCCGTAGTGTCCAATGACTAGTCATCATATTTTCACGCATTCGGACTCTCCCGAATCGTCTCTATGTGCATCAACTTCATCACCTCTGTACTACCATTATCTTCTCTATACTTTTCACTTGAGTTATATAGTCTCACTTAGACTTACATGATTGTTCCAAACCTCAGCCCCTGCCTAGTCCCGGTTCATTGCCATCGACTGCTACGTCCTCTAAGCCACTTGCACATCTAAAGATCAAGCGACCATATTGATCACAAGTTATATACACTTGACTCACGTTAGTCAAAACCATGTATCATGCAATGCAACACAAACCATCACGGCTCCCAAGCCATGAACCGACCTCAAACCAACTCAGCTCAAGTCACCCTGATCTGTGGCCGCAACCACTGGTCTGACCGCTTTTCTCACACCGGTCGGATCGTCTCGGTCAATCTGCCAACCACTGGTCGGTCTGACCATCCACCCAGTGTGGCCACATAAATATGATCACACTGGTCAATCCCCGGTCCGACTGCCAACCATGACCGGTCATATAGCCCTAGTGGTCTAACCACTCACAAACTCCGGTTGCACTGGACCGCTGGTTAGATCGGCTTTCACAGGCTAGTCCGACCTTTCTACCAACGATCTGATCAATCCGACCATCAACACTGGTAGCATACTGAATTTTCTAAAGCTATCGTAAAAATTAAATTTAACTCAACCAAAATAATTGTTCATCATAAAAATATCATAGGTCTAATACATGGTCGTCACAATTTCATCTGTTCGTCCCTCGCACCTAGCTCTGGCAAGCTACCTTTTGCTGCTCCTTGGATGGTCGCTCTCAGATCGGCCGGGTTGGACCCCATCTCTCGACCGACCTAAGTATATTTTCGATGTCGAGTGGCGACCCTCCTCCATATGGAAATGCGGTGCCACAGAAGCCAAATACCTCATACGCATGCTCATCCTTACTAAAATGAGGGCCACAAGGATATCAAGCCTTTAAGGACACGTAACATTTGTACAGGACCAGGGCTAGCTAGCTACTATATATGGTCTATATATCTAGCACCATCTCATCATGGATTTTTTTCTGTAGTTAAAACGACTGTTGGGTACAGGATTCAGTAAGGCATCCATATAAGTACTTGTTAAGTACAGCAGAATTAGGGTTAAACCTGATTAAAAAATAAGCAGGTCCTGATTGGACGAGACAAGTGGAACTAAATAGGGTTAGCCGCGGGACCGGCCGGAGTGTCGCATGCAGGCAGAGGCGGCTGGCGGTCCGGCGTGGGCTCGACCTGATCATTAGTCACCTCTGCTTTCTCTTATTCGGTGCTGACTGGCTGGACCCAGGGCCCCACAGGCCTCATATATAGCCCAGAAAGTTTTTTTTTTTTGAAGATTATTTAGTACTACCATGCATGGCCCCTAGCTAGCTCATTGCCTGCTCGGCAAAAAATGGCTGAACCAAAAATAGGAATGGTATAGCTCAATATATCAGATGGATTGCTGAAAGCAACAATTGAAATGTAGCTTCTTCTTCTAAAAAAATGACACTGTAGCAAACATCGAAACCAACCGGGCAAAGCATACATACACATGCAGTTTTGGTAAAAGCCCAGCTGGCTACCTATCTTATTTGCAACAAGCGATCGACGGCATGCGTTCTAGCTCACATACTCGGTCGAGCTGTGGTTCTCAGTGCAAAAAATGAAAGATAGATAGCATTGGCCTTTGATCATGCTCTTGCAATATCAATTGACACATGCACATTTCGTCTCTTCGAACGACCGATGGAATGTCTGCACATATTTCACGTGCGCATGCAACAAACCTCTCGTCACAACCAGACAATCTAGCAGATCCTTAGATCTGTACCAAGCTCAGCTATCTGTTTTTTTGCTGTCTCGATCTCCATTACTCCATAGTTAACTTAGGAGATTGGACTTCTGTCGGAGCTTTTACCAGTCGACTTGTACGTACCTGGCGCATACATGTATTAGCTAGGGTGTGGCCGATGACGATGGCGATGTCCGGAGCGGAGCCGTTACATCTGGAAGGGAGCACTTAGCCTTCAGGAATAAACAAAGAACATAAACAAGTCGATATATACGCTGTTTCAAATAGCGATGTTTCTGTCTTTTGGTTTTTAAAAATTAAAAGTTATTTGGAACGTGTTGTCTTTCTAACATGACTTTTTTCTTCTTTTTTTTTGTATTATCCGCGAAGATATAACAATTTTTTATTTTTTTAATTAAATATCTCAGAAAAAACTAACGGTTGCTATAATACCATTTCAATTAAAAGCCAAAAGACTTTATAAGAGGGCTTTGCTTCCATGGCGATGCATTCTCGGATGTTTATTTGGGTGGACCGTATTGCAACTTGTGTGGTGCATCTTTGGGGGGGAAGCGAAGCAAGAGATATACACGCCATGTGGTGCATCATCTCGCCCAGCTGCCGACGTCACTCTTCCTCTTTTGTTTTTTGAGAATTTTGTTTGAGGATCAGTAAGCATGTATATAGATGCACATGTGCCTATGTGCGTATTACACTACGAAAAGATCGATTTTTTGTTTAGATTATAGCTAGCTAGTGTGTATTCTACTAGCTTACTCGGCGAGCGCACATGCCCACCCGAGAGCTGATGTACGATAAAACTTAAGGTGGCTCCCAGATAGTTTTGATTAATCCAAACGAAGCCTAATACGGTCACGCTGTTAAACAAATTGTAGGATTGTATATCGTAATCAGGCAGAATGAATGATTATCTCCACTTCTTCATATCTGAAAATAAATCTTAATCTAGAAGAAAATGCAATCTAAATTTACCAGTTGTATATTTCAACCACATGATGCTAGACTGCCCGCATGTGTTCAATGGAGGTTCCAACCGCTCGTTCGACCGTTTGCTTTACCTTTTTCACGTAGTCGAAATCTCTCACCGTTCGAAAACTTCAGCTGCTCGAACGCTTCAACTGCTTGAACCAGAACACGTCGAAGACAACATCATACTTTTATCACGCGAGATCAAGATGTGGTAGCACTCCACCACTGAGGCCATAGGAAAAATGATGCTCGGAAAACACGTTACCGACGTCGACTAACTTTTCTTGGAATAGATCTGATATATTATTTCTGGATCATTTTCTGTTGTTACAAAGCACCCTCACGACACCCCTAAAAACTTTAGCACAAAAAGGCTCCTCAAAGCGACGACTAAAACCCTTAGCCTCTATCTGCTTTTATATGCTAGAATCCTAAACCGTGTTCGACTCAAACACGAACACGAATATTATCCCTTCCTCAAATCAAGGGATCCAAAATCCTTTCAAATACGGGTTTTAACCAATCTCTACTCTTCTAAGTTATGTACTCCATCCACAACTCCTAACTCACCATATGACGAAGCCTCCAGAACAGTACCTCCTGTATCTCCATCACGCCTATCAACTTCCGTGTTGAAGCCTCCAGAACCGCACCTCCTGTAGTTTTTCCACGCATCATCACCGCTTGTGTTGAAGCCTCCTGAACCGTACCGCCCGTAGCTTCTCCACGAATCACCACCTATGATCTCCGCATGCTCCAGCGTGAGTCTGACCACCTCGCGTGACATTCTCGACCGCCTGGACCTCAGACTTCCCCATCCTAGTCCCGGTCCTTCTCGTCACTGACCATGATCGTCTCCACGCCAACCTGCACATCAAAGACCAAAGAACATTTTTTCGGCACAAGTTCTCCACAACTTGATCGTCATCAGCATACACACGTAATACACCCTCATCTATCCATAGACAAGAACCAAACTAACCACAAATACCAACTAGGTCGTCCACGACCATAATTTTCATGCTCTTCAGAAATCACCAACTTCAGATCAGTCATTACGACCAGTTATAACCGCTATTCAAGATCGATCGCTAGTTCATAGAGCACTCGAACACAAGTATTTGGAACATGCCATCGCTCAAAACACTCGGGAATAGCAAGTACCGCTACCGACTACAAGACCATTGAGTACTGACTTCCGAGTACCGATCGCTACGACTAAAACACCAGATCGCTATCCCAACGCTTACTTGAAATCTACGAGTACCGATCATCGACCATAGTTGCAAAACCCACGACTGCAATGCCTTCGACTATCGACCGCAAGGTCTATAACAATCCGATTGAATAGTCTAAGACACCGACAGAAGACCGTAAAATTTACAAATATCGATCACAAAGTTATTGACTATCGAGTACTGACCAGTAAAATCTATGATCATCGAGTATCGACCAGTAAAGTCCACGACCATCGAGTGTCGACTAGTAAAGTTCAAGACCATCGAGTACCGACCAGTAAAGCCCACTACGATCGAGTGCCGACCAGTAAAGTCTACGACTATCAATACCGACCAATAAAGTCCACGACTATCGACCAGGAAAGTCTACGGCTATCGAGTATCGACAGGTACTGTAGCTACGACCATGAAAAAATACTATAGTTACAACCATTGATCAGTTATTGTAGCCGATGACGTTACAACCTCAGACGGGTTCACCATCGTTTACGACCGGTTAAATGTTGCTTACGACTGGTTCATTGTTCGAGGTCAAAATCTATGATTAGCTGCCATGGTCGAAGCCGGACGAGGTCGAAGTCGGACGTGACCGAAGTCGGACGTGATCGATGATTGACGTGGTCGAAATACTATGCTCGAAATCTGCCGTGGTCGTAATATGCCGATTCCAGTTCCATAAAAGAACACGGATCCAAATTTTTCTAAAAGTAAATTTTAATACAACCTAAAAATTAACTATTCATTGTCAATAAATTCATAACAATCATATGATCTAACACAAATGCACCTTGGACGCCATGTGGTGCTGGCCTGCTGGGCTAGGCAACGACTGACTGCTAGTACTGGTGACCACACAATTGCCAAAAAGTGGCGAGCAAGCGTGAGGCACTAGTCAAAAAGTTCCTTTAATTTACCTGCTTGTTCTAGCTTGCACGCTCGACCAAGCCCAGTACACTGTACTAGTGTCCATATAGGCCACAGGCAGTGCCTGGCGTTCCGTTCTATTTCAGTGACTCCGTGGCTATTAAAGTGTTACAAAACACACACGCTACAGAACCTTGATAATGTCGTTGAATTCTGAAGCACGAGGCATTTCTAAAGTCTGAAAACTGGAGAAAGCATGCAGCATCTTGCTCAGAAATGAGCGTGAGAGAAACCATTTTTTTTAGATTTTTTTATTTTCTTTTTGAGACCAGGAGAAACACTTTATAGTAACCTGGAACCGTCCATCGTGGATGAACTCTTGCTGGTCTTATCAGATCGCGCCATCCGGGTCCAGTGTGAACGTGGGCGCGGCGCCTTTAACGCACACATTTTTCTGCCGCGTATATGCATCGACATGACACACGGCATCATCACTACTCCAGCATTCCGTTTCCTTTTTCACCCTGCAGACGAATACCCGCCCGGCCCCCAAACCGTTATCCACTTGCATGCAGACGAGCTGTAACTTTTCCGCCTCCCCTTCCTCCGATCGATTGCTCGGTCGTCCAGTCCAGTCCACTAGCTCTAACCTTCCCGAGTGAGCAAGCGCGGGCGATCCAGAAATGTGGCACCGCCGCAACAGCAACCACGCGACGCAAGGCGAGCCACGGTCGCCACACGCGTCGTCGCCGGCGTGAGTTGCACGGCTAGCATCCTAAGCTTTTGCCGGACACTTCTTTCTCATGCTAAAGCTGCAACCGAGTTAAACATCATCTTACCTGTGCACGATTAAAATTTCAGCGTCGTGTTAGGAGGAGTGGAGGACTGTGCCGGCTTGCCGGAGTTGCAAATACGTCACGTCCCTCTCCCTGCGACGGCAAAGCCCAAGCCGACTAGTAACCGAACCGTCTTGGTTTGGTCGGCCCATGCCGGCCCGCCGCACAAATCATTGGCGCCTACGTGGCAGGGCCTATTTTCCGTCCGACGTGGCGTCCACCAATTGGTTGCAGTAGGGGTCAAGGAGCCAATGGGACGTTGCGGGCTCCCCAATACTCCTCGGGCCCCGCCGCGCACCAGCCCACTGGCGTACACCATCATGGTGGCTAGCGTTTCTGTCGCCACCAACCGACGACCACCATACGGCCGGTATGCAATACAAGGACACTCCGGATCATAGATGAGCACTGTAGGGTGGGTTCTGCTAGGTTTATTGCTTTTTATTACAGTAACTAACTTTTAAACATGTATTTTTTAAGATGAGGTCTACAGATAGATTGTAGTGGATACTGTACTGAGTTCAGTTATACCAGCTAAAATCATATGTGACTATTTTTCTCTGCGTACTGCCTCTCATGAACACCCAGAATTCAAAAAACATAAGCCAAAAGTCAAAGTCATAGCCAAAAAAAACCCCACCTATAAACTAAAACGCTAGCCACTGATGTGCACACGGGTCTTTTCCGGACGGTAACTTTGCAGCATTCTCCATTTATATTGGTTTTTGCTTCTAGCTTATGTTTAAAGAAGCTAAAAGTCAATACGAAGACTCGGCTTCTCGAAGTGACTTTCCTACTTCTCTCGCTCCTCTTCCGTCTCATTTCGGGGATAAGACAGGGGTCACGGATTGTAACAAACCGCGACTTTGATTAACATTAAGTGGCGACTTACGACTTAAGCATGATTAATTGTGTAACTAATGATCTAAAATATGGGAGAATTTAGACTTTTTGTGTATTCGTTTAGATTGAAACCAACGAACGATAAACAAATACGTTACTTCCACAATTCCATCGACAAGGGCGAAGACCAATTTGTATAGACTAGAGTGACAGATAAAAATTCAATTGCACGACAAGTGAAAGCATTCAACTCAATTAAAATATATAACAGTTCATAGTAGAACAGTGTAAGTATTACAATTCTTGTACAACAAACCAATTCACATTCATCGAGTCATAATTAAAATTGGTTTAAATTAAATAAAGATATCTCAACTCTCTTTTCATTAATAACGACAATACAAATTACTGTGATGTTATACTCAGAGCCTCTAAGCGGGGTTGCATCTTTAAGTTCCTTCAGAGTTTGTTGTAACCTAAGTGAATTTGGCCCATGGTCCTATGTCATAATTTATGTATCAACTCTAGCTTACTATTGTAGTCGTGAGTTCAGTTGTGTATCAACTTTGTACGCGTACGACTGAATCATGAACGGTTGTGTGGGTGCGGGTTAGCTCGATCCGCAGGCCACCAAGGAGGTTCCCCACATGATGCCTACCTAGGACACCTATCACGCTCTCTCCGGTGGCCCCGAGCCTATTCCTTACGGCTACATCTTGGGGGCTCTCATCTGATTAGCTAGTTGGAGAGGCAATAGCTTACCAAGGCGATGATCAGTAGCTAGTCCGAGAGGATGATCAGCCACATTGGGACTGAGACATGGTATTTTACCTTCTGCTTTTAGCTGTCTCGCAATACCTTCTACAGCTTGCTTTCTTTCCTATATCTTGTATTTATCGTACTTTTGCCTTGGGGGTCTCTTTCTCTTTTAACAGGGAGTTAAAGGTCTTATTCGTATTTCTTGGCCTCCACTATTGGTTTTATGTCAAGCAATACATAGAGTAACTCCCAACATAGGAGTAAAGACAAGATGTAATAAAAAAGGATCGACATGGCTATTGATTCTGTCGAGAATCAGATTGAATAGGCTGATCAAAAATCAATTTCGAGTTGTAGATAAAGTCTCTTGAAGCAAATCAAAAGATTAGAGCTTATCTAAAGTGAGACCGTGGAGAATCCCGAGTGGGAGACCATCTTTGAAGGATACCAAAGATTTGAAGGCTACCAAAGATTCAAAGGATTAGGTTGGATGATCCACATCTTCGGGTCAGGGGCTAATGAGCACATTGAACTATCCATGTGGCTGAGAGCTCTCACAGCCCAGGCACAACAACACAATTATTAGTCCGAGTTAATCCAAAAATTATGTTGATACATTCAAATAGTTAAATGTTCAAACTCTTTGCTCCTCTACTTCTATGCACATGTGCTTGTATTCGTACAGATGCATGTATGTATATACACATGAATGATATTATACTTGCTCGATGTCCTCTTCTTCTGTATCGGTCGCTCCACTTCTTCAACATTGCCCAACTCAACGCTGTGACTTCCTTACTAATTGTGACGACCTCCTATTTTCACTAATGGTGACATGTGTGTTTTAGTCGTTGTTTAACGAGGGAGAATCTTCTCATCATCACGGTGACATCATGCTCCTCACCAGTGATGACACGCTCCTAACTACCCAATGGTCCCATATCATCTATAACTCGTCTTCAATGCAAAACTCCATCTCCTCTCTACTAGGGTTTCTCCATCAACGAGCTTCTTTAGCCACTGATTTCTTCAACAACGCTGACGCTCACCACTCGTTATCATGGCCCTGGGCTCCTTTGACACTAGACTTTCTCTTGAATGGCTCCGGCGAGCGACACGGCATTATTATCGTCCGAGTAAGGTGAGCAACATGACATTGTTCTCATCTCCATCACCGCCGCCGCGGTTCTTCACTTCCCCGTGGGTTAATGTCTTCTTGCATGATAGATTGACACCATTGCACTCTTTTGTTGTCTTCTCTGACTTATTTGTGCTATCTTCGTTATAACTCTTATTTTTATTCAAAATTCTGATAAATCAAATTGCTAATTTTATTTAGAGATTTTACTTTGGACTTCATATGAAAATCAAATTGTAATTTATTTAGTTATTATTCTGATTTTCAATTATTTTTTAGAATTTGTATATAAATCCAATTGCTAATTTTTCTTTAACTTTTATTCCGAATTATAGTTATTTAAGGATTTTAGAATTTGTATCAAAATCAAATTATTTATTTTATTTTACTTTTTCTTATGAAATTCAGTTATTTTATGAAATTTACGTGATATGTACTCTTTCCTTTAATCTACACTGTTATAATTTGGACCCATCGCAATTGACAGCGTGTATCTTTATCTTTCTTTACCGGGTAACGTGGGAATTTCTAGCCCTTAAGAATAAACATGGTGATTTCTTTTGACTTTGCTTTAATAAAATAATAAGATAAGATAGATAAATTCTTTAATGTACGAGAAATTTTTTCTTTTGCAAATTAATTCTTTCTTGGATTTCTAATGTCGTTATTGAGTCACACTCACGTGCATGTGCTAGCTAGAAACGACGTGTGATGTCGAAGGCCCATACGAACCTTTCTTTTAGTATGGCGTGTGCGGTGTGCCACGCACAGCGGCAGCTGGGCCGCCGAGCTCCAAAACCACCCTGAGTCGGGGCGGATTCCGTCCGCCTCCAATTTCGCCCCAGCCGCGGAAGATCTCGCCCGCGGCACGCGTTACCCACCCTGCCGAGCACCTGGGCCGCAACCAAACCGGCGGCTACGCTTCCACTCTCCTCGGCCTTGCAGTCCCGCGGTTTCGGCCCAAGCACCCAGCGTCGAGCGTGCCTGTCGATGAAAAAATATCATGATAGAGGCCGGGTTACAGGTCATCTTCCTAAATAATTGGAACAACAGCTATAAGGTGTGACAGAAGATAGAGGAACTAATGTGGTGTGCGTCACGGGGAGATTTGTCACACAAGAATGCCCCCATCTTTGCTCGGGGAGGGTTCCCTGTGCGATCGGCGACCAAGGAGTTGCACTGTGTTTTTCTTTGAGATCAGGAAATTTGCACACATCGTTGAATATATGTGGCGAAGGACCGTGTGGCCTGATAAAATCAGAAGAATTCATTCTGCCATTGATGTGGAAGTCGATGCCTGCATAAGGTCCTCATTTCCCAAAAGATAAGGAACGAGCTACACCTGCGCTACTGGATATCCTCTGCTCTCGTCACGTTGTGTATAGCATGGGTGGCCACTTAGAGTCCGTTTCGAACACAAAATTTTCACAGAAATTGATCAGTAACTGCAGAAATTCAGTAAAAAAATCCATGTTCCAAATGGGATCTAAAATTTCTTTGGGGTTCCATCAAATGACTAGGCCGGGCACTAGGACTGAGTTAGGCGGGCTGAGCTCCTCTTGTTGGTTGTGCTCTCCACGTTCGCGTGTTTATCAAGACCTTACTTTCCGGTATTCACACCTAAACAAAGACAAGCTGATAGGCATTGGACCATGCAACGTCAACTGCTTGCGTCGATATATGGCTGCACGTACGTGGAGAGTATGGTCAGTGTACGGTTCCCCGGAATCTGGTGGTTCTCTATCGGCTAGATGAGTAGGTTGGCGGTCGATGCGTGCCGCACCCCTCTTGCGTTATCATTTGGCTGTTCTTGACAAGCACCGTACTCCTTGCTGCTGATGCACTATAGCATAACGATTGAAATGTGACCTTGTATCTAGTACAAACACATTTTCTGACGGGAATCGCAACTCGTAATGGTAGCTGTAGGACCAAATATGGTAACAGAGAGAGATGAATGATATTTTAAAATTTTTTAAGTATTCACCGATTCTTCACGTCAATAGCTATAAGTTAAAAAGATTAAGATGACAATACTACAAAATGTTTATCCTGAACGTCTCATCATAGACGGTTCAAAACAAAAACCGTCTATGATGACCTACTTATCGTAGTCTGTGATAATATTTTAACTTATCTGCTCTCGCTGAATTTGAATTTCCCGCTTACCTTACTGGATTTGTTATTTAAAATAGACGGCTCGGCTATTCTTCTCCTCTTCTCTCTTCTCACTTCTCCTCCGCTCCTCTTCTCCTCTTTTCTCTTCTCACTTCTCCATTTCTCCTTGCCAAATTTTCTTTTGAAAAATAGAAGGCTCAGTCGACTACCTCCCTGAGCTCCAAAAATAGAAGGCTTAGTCGACTACCTCCCCGAGCTCCAAAAATAGAAGGCTCAGTCGACTACCTCCCCGAGCTCCTCCTCCGATTGTGATGCCACAGTTCACTGCATAAGTCATTCTTGTTGTGAGGGTGTCTTGTGCAGTGTCACCATCGTGACATAACGGTGACGCTGCCGCCGCCGGCCTCTGCTTCATCGCCGGTGATATATCCATCTCTTCCTTGATGCCTGGATATGAAATTACAAAATTGTTGGATAGCTAAGGTTTCGGCCATATAAATCTTGATGCTCGAGCGTGTGAAAATTAATTGTTGATACCTTAATAGTTTTTGTGATGATTGATGGATGGCTAGGGTTTTGGCCTATTTGAAATTCATATTTTATTGTAGAATGAAGACTATGCGCATACGACCACAACTTACGACTGTGCGCCTACGACCATGACATACGACTACAGTTTATGACCATGGCTTACGATCACGGCTTACGACAGCGCGTCTATGATCACGGTAAACCAAAGCAATAAAACAACAGCACCTACAACCTAAACAACAAGCCACCAAAGACATAGCGCCAATCATAAATAGACTTGCTTTGGTTCATCTGCATTCTCTTATTGCGCTGTTTTATAGCACAATTAGATAATGTTGGTGAACTTAAGGAGCCCTATTTACGATACCGCAGTAACACAATCACAGACAGTTCTTAACTAGAACCGTTTGTGATAAAAGACTATCACAGAAGGTTCATAGTAAGAACCATTTGTGATAACTGCCATCACAGATGGGTCTATTTAAGAACCGCCTGTGATAAGGGTTATCATAGACAGTTCAAAAACCATCTGTAATGCCCGCGCCGGTATTACTTACCCATAAGAATAGACGGTTTAGAAAACCGTCTATGGTGACGTTTTCACACTGTTTGTGATGATCTTTTCTGTAGTAGTCTGAAAAGCCAATACACAACCTAGCAAATCAAGAAGCTGAAAATCCGTGAAATGAGCAATAATTTCAGTAGTACCGCTACAATGTCATGGTAGTACCATTTGCTACAGTAAAATCACCATTACGCGCTACAGCGCATGTTAGCCTCCGAAATATAAATTGTACTACTCAGCACATACGCCATTGGTAAATTAACAACCCCGTGCTTTTACTTTGTGGACAAGACAACGGCGTCTTCACTGTCGTGTCCAACTCTTCAGTCTTCACTGGTTTGGTGAGTCAGCTGCTGCGAATGTTCAATATGCACAGTGAGATAAAACCGATTTTTGCAAAAGATTTAAAAATTGCATTTTATTCTGTTTTCCCCTTGACCCTTAGCCGATCCGCACAAATCTCAACCCAACCCTACCCCTAATCCCTGTCGGTATGGTCTGAACGGAGGAGAATCGTGGTGTTACTGTTCACAAAACGAAAAATCTCGCCACCATTCGATTTCTTTCTTCGTCGCCAAGCTGATCGCGTTCTCCCGCGCCTTCTCATGCCTGCCCTCTGCTGCCAGCCCTACTTCGCCTGTCAGCAACTGTACACCGTTCATAAATGCCCTTGTACCCGTGTTAGACCCTGCCAACCATGACCGCCACCATCGCGCCCCTATTTTCCTCTCTCGGCCCTCTCTGCTTTCTCTCGGCTGACCTGACGCGGCTATTGCTTTTGACCACCGTAATGCGATGCTCAAGGCAGCCATGATGATCCTCTTTAATAGCCGCACCGCACCTCCTCGGACCTATAAATTCTCCCGAGCTCTTCCATTAGAAGCCATCAACGCCCAGAGCCAACCAGACACCCCAAAGCTCCGATAACCCTACCCATTGCCGATAATCGCTGGAATCCTCAAAGGTAAGTCTCAACTCAATGTCGTCTATCCGATCCATTATTTTCCAATTAATAGCTTCCAATTAATCTCAATGTCAGGCCTGTAGTTTTACAGATCATCAACCGTACCGGTTGAACCACACTTGACTGTTCTAGCGCTTCACTGGAACTTTCGTGCATGGCTGACGTGTGTCAGAAGGGTGTCCCAGCAAAGCGTCATGGTTTCTTTTTTGCATTTGATATGACCCAACGTAGCAGTTTCAGTTCTCACATTCACGACCAAAGGTAGGGCGCATGTTAAGTCAACTTGAAGAAAAATGACATTGCAGGCTAGCTAGCTGGCATCTTTTTTGATGAGTCGTACGAAAATGAGATCGATTTGGACGCCCGGGGTTAAACTGTGTGATGTGTCATGTGAATACTACCATGGTGATTAGACAAGTATGTAACGTACGTACGGAGCTTTCCCGTGTATAGATCAGAGAAAATTAGAACTGGAAATTCTTCCATGCAAGAAAAAAGCGACTTGAGTTATCGGGGCGGCTAGAAATTACAAAAGGAACTGAACAATTACAAAAATGGTTACATACATACAAAAGTTAGCTTGCGTACACAGGCAACGATTTTAGATAAAGGTACCACTCGGTTAAGCTGAAATAAATTAATTTATGGTTAAAATTATACTATAGCTAGCCAAAATTACACTGTAACTGATGGCGTCTTATTTGATATAACTAAATTTTAAAAAAATAAAAATAAAAAAATATATTAGCCTATCACGGACAATACAAACGAATACGAAAAAAACCGACAGAAAAACTCAAAAAAAGATAAAAAGTCAGAAAAATAAAAATTAGAAATAGTGAAAAATAAATCAGAAGTTAGAAGCTTAGATCAAAATGAGCGAGACCTTTAAGACATTCAACCAAATTTATGCATATTATAATAGTGCAAAACCAATGCAGAACGATGTACCACATGCTAGTAGTAGAATCTAAACGGCACCTAGCAGCAGTGCGGCGTTCCATACCTCTACCCATTGCGGTCGTGCGGTTCCGAAGCAAACCTGATTCTTGGAATCTCTACAGCAAGGGTGTTTTTCACTCCCTTCTGTTGGGGATGGACAAAGACCAGAAGCTACAAATTCTCGCGATGCTTTTGAGCTGGATGCCAAACTTTTCCTGGATTGCAAGAGAATAAGAGATGCAGGTGCAGAGTATTTCCTCAAAGCATCGCGAGAATTTAGCCAGTGGCCAAAAGCCAAAGCCAAGCCAAGCCAGGAGCGCAACGAAACGACGTCAAATTTTAATCCCTGAAACGCACAGAGCTCGCACGCTCGCACGCCGTGCCGTGGCCTATAAAACAGCCCACTTTCCCCACTAATTACACTCCTTTCTCTCGCCTCACCGCGTTTCTTCCATCCGTTCCGACCTCCGACTCCTCCCATTAACTCCCCGTTTGGGAGGGGGAAAGAAAGGAGGGAGCTTTCTGCGATTTCGTGAGGCCTTGCTATGCTGAGGAGGTCGCATGGAGGGTTCCGGCTCGGCCGGAAGCTGCTCAGTCCCTGGCGGTGGGCGCTCTGCGGCCGGCGCCGGCGCTGGGGAGGCTACCTCCTCCTCCAGACGTGCCCGAGCGGCGGCGCCTGCAAGGAGGCCCGGGGCGCCAAGAAGCTCGCGCCGGTGCTGCGGTGGGGGCGATCGCTGGCGCGGCGGCTGAGCCTCGGGCGGAGAGACGGCGGCGAGGCGGTGACGACGCCCAAGGGGCAGGTGGCGGTGTACGTCGGCGGCGGCGGGCCCGGCGAGTCGCTGAGGTACGTGGTGCCGGTGGTGTACTTCAACCACCCCATGTTCGGGGAGCTGCTCAAGGAGGCCGAGGAGGAGTTCGGGTTCCAGCACCCCGGCGGCATCACCATCCCCTGCGCCGCCTCGAGGTTCGAGCAAGCCACAGCCGTGGCCCGCGCCGGGAGGAAGGGGTTCGGCAGGTGGTAGCATCAATCCGTAGGAGACCCGGCCCTGACCGCCTCCGCCGTGTGGCGGCGGCGGATGGTGTACATATGTGTCTCCATCAGAAGAGGCTAATTTTTTGTTCTATTGATTCTTATTTCCGTTTGACTGGTTCATGCGGTTCTTTGTTCTTCATGGATTATAGAGGCTTCTTTTGCTCCGCATTCTGCCAAGTCCACGGCTCCTCTTTGATCAACCAAAGAAGTTCCCTCGATGTCTTTTGCTCAGAACTGAAAATCCTTGCATTCCTTTCTTTTCAAATGGGAAATTGGAGCATTTGCCCTATACATAAACATAAAATTTGATGATTTGCCTTATTTGTCTCATTGACATGTGGACCTTAGACCCACATGTCAATGAGACATCATATGGCAAATCATCAAATACAATAAAAAGTATGACAAAAGATCAATTACCTCTTTTTCAAATGAGCCAAAGCACAGGAGTGTCGAGAGTTGAAAGCCTTACGAAATTGCTTAGCCAGGCTCTTCATACTGAGTACCACCAAGACTCCAAGTCCGGTTCATTTGGCAAGGGTAAAAACGGGACATTGATCTAATCCTCGATGAGAGTCCATACTTGCTGGGTATAAGCACAGTTCTTCGGCGCTTTCTATTTACGAATCTAACTTGGACGGACCGAGCAAATCGGATTGATGAATTTCTCGTTTTTTTTCAGATCAATCGAGCTTGAGTACTGTGCTAATCACCGTAAAATTCGTATTAGAAATCATCGTAAATAACGAATGGTGTTAATGCTACGTTCTGCGATACGACTACCCTGTTCAATTTCCTCCATGCTCGCCTATCCTGACTGCCTGCACGAGAATCAGATACTTGGGAGCCGTGCCGTTCAGGTTCCTCGGTACGTGGGATGGGAATGGTACGACATAGTGTACGAACCGTGCACCTCATCCGTACCTTCTCGCTTGATTAGGCAGTTGGATCATGCCGTTTTGGCCCCGCCACTTTTGCACGGCAGTGTGCCCGTGCGCCCGTTTCCCCGCGGCAGCTCAGTCGGCGTGCGTGATCGCAAAACCGGCACCAACGCTGCCTCGTCTCCCGCGCAGTATCGTGTTCTAGCTGCTCGCGACCGTCGTGTGCCGGAGGAGCCAAGTAGTCCTACCTTCGTCGCTGCGACAGCGCGCCGAGATTTTCACGTGCTGCCACAGGGACTCTCCCGTGCCTATTTTTTATTCCAACGGAATTCCCCAGCAACAGTCATGGCTTTTGCTCTCCCTCTCACCGTGCAGATAAATCCAGCGAGAAGTGGACGTCTTCACCGTCCCGGCGCGGCGTGGGACGGAGGAGCTGCGCTTGCGTAGCGTTTATGATTTTTAATTATAGTTTATAATTTTTAAGCTATTCACAAAAAAGTATAAGTAATAAAAATTTACATACGATTGCGGTCAATATAAATGAAGTCATTACAGTATATACTACAATAAAAATAAAATCTTAAAAAATAATCCATTTAAAAGATAGCTACTATAAAAATATAAAAAAAAGTTATAAAAACTAAAAAGATTACACCTGAAGCCTCATTCCCGGAGTCCCCCGGCTTTTGGTAAAAGCTGTGACGAGCGTTGCGCGAGCCCCCTGGGGTTCCCATAAACGATCGCATCCTTTCCTTTTCATTTCCCCCGGTTTATTTCATCGGTGTTTCTCTGGATGGGGCCCAGGAGTAGCACTCGCGAAGGTGTGTTTGGTTGGTGTGGCTTCGAAAAAGTGCTTTGTGAGTGTGGGTCGTGGAAAAACTGCATGAGGTTGTGGGTGTGGAAAAGGCTGTAAGTTGTTTGGTTCAAACAAGTATAAAACTTACCTCCTATCTCTATTTTCCTTGAAACAACTGTGAAACGACTCTCTATTTTCACCATTTCAAAAAAAGCCAAAAGCCAAAAGCGAGTTCAAAGTGCTTTCAAATCAGACTACTAAAAGTAGTCGCTCGAAAAAGCGACACGGTTTGCACCCCTTTGGTTGGCTTTTGGCTTTTTGGAAGCAAAAGTAGCTCCCAAAAGCTCAACCAAAGGCACCCTAAGAGTACTCCGTCTGTTTTTTTAGTCAGTACTGTTAGACTTGTACCGGTTAGACTTTATTATCTTCAATCAGTAATTATTTTTTTAATATTTAGATTGATCGTACTAAAATAATATCTTTAAATTTATCGTAAGAAATACTTTTATGGTATTATATTTCTGTGATATTTTATAAATATATTATTATAAAATTAACATCGAAGTTTAATTTCACGGTGCCAACCAGTCGCAAACGGAGGTAGTATTAACGTTCCTACCGCAGAGTTGGTTGGTTTTTCTTCTAAAAAATAAATTATGACGACCAAGAAATCTGAACTAAAGTATACGAAGCCGGGATGTACGACTAGCTTGGGTCCTTTTCTGTTCCGTTCTCCGGCGAGGACTGATTGAGGAGAATGCAGCCTGGCCAGCACACTGTCAAGTCATCATACCATAGAGTTAAAAAAAGATGGCAGGGGAACAGATAAGCTAACCTTGCTTAGATACCGATGTTAGGGAGCCTCGTTACGATTTATGTAGAAGTACGTCGTTACATAGTTGAACGTGATGTAATCTATATCTGGATTGCTGTACATGGTGTTGTCTGGTTCTAGATTGTATCTTTACTCGTTGAGAGAAGAGGACAACAAGAAACGGAGGGCGAACTCGTGTTGTCGTCTTCGCTGCGGATCAAGTCAAGGCACGGCGTTTCCAGATGGTAGCGGAAGCGTGCACTGTTTAGTTTGACCCAGCTAGCTCTAGCTCCTGCAGCTGGGGGATTAATCCAATCGTCAGAAAGGAAATTAAAGCCTAAAGATAGCTAGAAGAAAGCATTATCATAGATTCAGAGTACATAACGTGCATGATTGCGTAGTTAGAGTTTAAGCACGGTTCAGACATGACCAAGGGACGATTTAAACCCATGGCAACAAGAGCTTTGGTTCGAGAGGGTGATCAATATGGCTTATGGCTTAAAGCTTAAGCTTATTTTTGCACTATTCATAATTTCGTCTTTTTCTGAATTTTGACTTTTTTGAGTTTTTGTCGGTTCTTTTTTTCTCGTATTCGTTTTGCGTTGTGCGTGATGGGCTAACATATTTTTATATTTTCAATTTTTAAATTTAATTATGTTAAATAAGCCTCTCATTCATGATTTTTTCACCATTCTGAGTGTTTTCAGCCATAAGCTTTCAGCTTTCAGCCGAACCGATCACCACCATAAATTTTTTTTAGTGTATAGCCTAGGTATACTTCTCTCGGTGGCCCGACCTATCCCTCGAGCGGTCCGACAATCTGGCCAAGCCCTCTTCCAATCTCCTCGTCGGCTCAGCCCACTCTCTGCGTCGTGCTCGCACAAAAGAGGCCACGCATAACACCGCACGCCCAAACCGCAAGTGCCAAAGCCAAATCCTACCGCTATCGGCAGCAAGAATCGGTGTCTAGGACATATCAGTAGTCAAGGGTCATATGGTCGAAATCCATCGGATGACACACGTGGTCGAAAGTTACTATGGTCGAACTCATCGAGAAACGTCTGCGGTCGAAATTCACAATGGTCGAAATCCACTGGAGGATACCCGTGGTAGAAATCCATCGTGATCGAACTCATCGAGAAATGCCTGTGGTCGAAATCCATCGGAGGATACCCATGGTCGAAATCCATCTTGATCGAAGCCCACTGGGAGCGCTTTGTGGTCGAAAGTCAATGTGATCAAACTCATCAGAAGATGCCTATGGTCAACAATCACAGTAGTCGAAATCCATCAGCAGCTGGTCGGGGTCGGAAGTCACTGTGGCCGAACTCATCAGAGGATGTCCGTGGTCGACAGTCACTATGGTCGAACTCATCAGAAGACAGCCATGGTCGAAATCCATCGTGGTTGAAACCCATCGGAAGACGTCCGTGGTCGAAACCCATCGAAAGTCCTTCGTGGTCGAAAAGCCACTGTGGTCAAACGTCACAGTGGTCGAACATCACCATGGTCGAACGTTACTGTGGTCGAACATTATCGTGGTCGAATATTACCGTGGTCGAACGTCACCGTGGTCGAACGCCACCATGGTCGAAATCATCGGAAGATTATTATAGCAATTGGTCGAGGGGAGTACTCGTTGGAGTATTAGAGCATCTCAACCATACAACAAGCGGTCGAAAGCGCTCGAGCACCAAGAGTGGTTAACGCCGTTCAAGTACGATGAGTGGTCAAATACACTCAACTTTGATAAGGGGTTGGAGGCATTCATCTTTGAAAAGCAGTCGCAGGATCTCTACTATGACACGCGGTCGGAGATGCTCGACTCTAGGAGATGGTCGGAAGTGCTCGACTCCACTAGGTGATCGGAGGTGTCCGTCTCTAGGAGTTGGTCGCAGGCGTTCGACTCTAGCAAGCAGTCATAAATGGTTGACGGTTGTAGGCACTCGATCATCGCGGGCGGTCGAAAGCGCCTTAGCACATCGAGCGATCGGCGGCAGACGGAGGCCTGACTTCGGCCAGCGATCGGAGACACGGACGACATTAGAAGAGATCGGAGACCTCGGCTTTGCGAAGCGATCAACAACTTGACTTCAGCTAGCGAAGCGATAATTTAACCATTGATAATTGTATTTATATAGGCTCCTATTCACCTCTCTAGTCGTCGATGTCGGTGCTACACAGAGCTTAATAAACGAAGGGAATCCGACCGGAGTCTCACCGGACCAACCGTTGCGAGGTCCAACCGTCCGAGGCATCGTCGACGGTGTCGAGTCGACGTATAAATCCTCGAGACGCCACACGCGGACACGCACCACAAATCCTCGCAAGCATTTATTCTGTCCCCTGCGCGCCCACCACCTTCCCTTCACTCCCAATACAGGGTCTCGGAAAAGCAACCGGCACTCTCACAGCCATCGAAGACACCAACAGCTAGCGCAAGAACGCAGCCTTCCGGCCACAAACACTCACGCGCGCGCATGAACACTTCGGTCTCATCAGTCATGCATCAGCGCAACCAACTTTGCTGTTCGTGCGTCGCTGCCTTCGTCGTCGTCCTCCTCGGGCTCGGCGCGACGGTCGCCGAGGCGGCCCCCGGCACGTTCATCTACGCCGGGTGCTCGCCGTCCAAGTACCAGCCCGGCACACCCTTCGAGGGCAACCTCAATTCGCTCCTCACCTCCATCGCCAACGCGGCGCCCAACGGCGCGTACAACAGCTTCACGGCGGGGAGCAACGGCACGGGGGACGGCGCGCCCGCGTACGGGGTGTACCAGTGCCGCGGCGACCTGGGCAACGACGACTGCGCGGCGTGCGTGCGGGACGCCGTGGCGCAGCTCAATCAGGTGTGCGCGAGCGCGTACGCGGCGTCGCTGCAGCTGGACGGGTGCTACGTGCGCTACGACAGCAGCAACTTCATCGGCCAGCCCGACACGGCCATGGTGTACCGCAAGTGCAGCACCAGCACCAGCAGCGACGGCGACTTCCTCAAGAACCGGGACGCCGTCCTGGGCGCCCTGCAGGGCGTGACGAACGGGTACAAGGCGAGCAGCTCCGGTAGCGTGCAGGGGGTCGCGCAGTGCCTGGGCGACCTCGCCGCGGCCGACTGCACGACGTGCCTGGCGCAGGCGGTCGGGCAGCTCAAGGGCACCTGCGGCACGGCGCTGGCCGTCGACGTGTACCTGGTGCAGTGCTACGTCAGGTATTGGGCCAACGGCTACTACTTCCGCCCGTCACAAGGTACGCAACGTGCACTTCGTTCCGCCTTTGCGTTTGAGACATCAAAATCCCGAATTAATTCTCTGCAACCAAGTGAAATTGAGGTTAACCACTCGACAAATTGCCAATTTGCGAGTCCTCGGCTGCAAGTTGTAGCTACCAAGATTGTTGAGGTAGGAATTGACTGCGGGGGGAAATGGGTAAACTTCCCAAAGCTGATAAAGAGATTGGGTAGAACATGTCCCCTGACCATGGTTTTGAAAATCGGATTTTAAATTTTATCGAGGACCCGATAGAACCGGTTTGGCTAATTTTCACAAAATTTCGGTCAAATTTGGCCGAAATTTTTAAATCAAAACTTACATATTTTGAAGTTAAAACCAAAAGAATGAAAAAAAATACAGTTTTGAGGTTTCAAACCCAAGACCTGTCTTCTCCTCCAAGACTAGCAACCTTACAACCGGGGTGCATGCACGTTTGTGTTTTGAATTGGTTACAAATTTCTTATATATTGGACAAAATTCATGCAAAATGATCTTTTTTGCCGATATAAAATTTTTTTAACCCTGCCTCTGACAGCCCTTTTTCTCCTTATGGGCATGCACCATGGATGAAGAGATCACAGTAATCCAATTGTCCACGATCAAACGTACCTGTAACTTGACAAGTTTAAAGTTCAGCCACCCATCGATCAAAAAGGCGTGTCCAGATTGGCGAAAGAGAAAGAGACAAGAGAGCAATCACTTGACCGCAGGCAGCCGCGCTACTAGAGCAAACGCTTGCCTAGCGACACCGCTTACTGGGCAGGCAATATTACTTGTCCGCTTGGTCAGCCAAACCAGCCGCTAAGCTCCAATGACAAAATTCAGTCATATTCCTACGATAAAATAAGTTACGCTAATCATCCCGTGCTTTCTAGTGGACCGCGTGCGGGACGCAGTATCATTGGACTCAATTAAGTGAGACAACAGTACTAACAAGATGATTTGAAGTGACAGTAACAAAGCAAACTATTCTTTTGATCCGAAAAAGGACTAAAGGCCCCAGTTCAAACAAAAGAAAAAAAGACTAAAGGCGACTCACTAAGTACCCTAGATTCGTATTTCCTGCAAGGTCACTTGCAGATGTGTAAACTTTTTGTGTGCTATTCTAATCCTGCACCTGATTTCCTTTGGTGACAGATTATTCGCAAGATGATGTCGGAAGGACTGTGGCAATAATAATAGGCATCTTGGCAGGACTGGCGCTCATTGTGGTGTTCATCTCCTTCCTCAGAAAATCGTGTAAGCCCCCTACTTGGAAAACTAAGCGCAAGCTCAGAGCCTGAACAAAGGCACTGACGATGGAAAACGGTGTACCATTGCAGGTTAGCTCGGCCCCTGAAGGACCTTCAATTCTCGCGTGCTGGCGCACGAGACCAAATGGCTTGTAAAAAGAGAAATCCAGTAGCATGGCCCGCAAGGGCTTCATAAAGCTTGTAATCTCATTTTGTTAGCAATAGATATGTTGTGGTTCGGGTTGGTTAGGGACGGGTTTAAGGACCAAGCGTAAGGCATTCATTCTTGAACGGTGTAGGACCGGATGAGGCAACAGATGGGGGTGAATGGTGCCTTAAAAATTCTCCCAAAAATTCAATTCTATCTTTTCTCCAATAGCTAAAGAGCTATGAAGAGGAAGATTGGTTGTTCACGGAAAAACTCAGAGAGAACAGAGAAATCTTGATTTTAAAACTGAGAGGAAAAGAGTCAAAAGGCGTGGTGAAATCCGGAGAGAAAGCGAGCAGTACCGGAAAATCAAACCGTGGTCGTAAAATCGAGAAAAGCGTAACGCGGTCGAATCCCGCCGAGACGATATTCGCAGTGGTCGGCGACCCGGTGGCAGCAGAGATCACTCAAGTAAAGCGAAGTCGTGGTCGAATCAACCCACAAGAAAAGCAGTGATCGAAAATGAAGACTACGGTCGTATCTTCGAGGCGTGGTCGTGGCGACACGGGCGTGGTCGTTACTGACGGTACCGCTAAGACGAAAAGAACGTAACGGTGTGTGGTCGTATACAACGCGATCGGCAACCAAAAGTGTCGTGGTCAAAGCGCTAGCGATGGGCGCAAGACGACCGTGTCCGTCTGCAGCGAGACCAAACCGAAAACCGCGACGACCGCGTGCGTGGTCGTAAGACCGAACACGAGAAGAAGAGCACCAGACGACCGTGGAACTCGTCGAGGTCGTAAAGATGAAAACAGAGGATCGGCGCACGCACGACCACCAAAACGAGATTTCAAAGAACTTTTGCCACAAAGACCCTAAGCTCAAGAAACTTGAATTCTAGCAAGAGCATGAACTCTAAAAGTGAATTTACCAAGAAACTCAGAAGTCTTTGCTATGAATAGAAAGAACGTTACGATCGAACTCAGAACAGAGGAAGCAGCGAGGCGATCGACTGCAAGAACCAGACTGCAAATAACTTTCGATTAAGAAATCGTCTGGCCATGAAACTTTGTGCGCATATTGCTCAAGACCACAAGAAGCTATTCCAATCTTGAAATGAAATCTTAACAACCAGATTGAAACCTTTTGCGATTTGATCGAGAACGCACAAGAAAGAGTTCATAAACCTATGTCGTTGATTAGAACTGCTCGTGGGTCAAAGCTAGCCAACTTATCTTGTAGCACAATCCCACATGTCACTGCGATTCAAAACAATCAACGAAATCAAGCCAAGAACAAGAGAGAAGATCAAAGAGAGAAATCGCAATTAAAACATCCAAGCAATAGACGGAGAACACAACTCAGATAGAGGCAGTGAGATGAATGATTGCATTCATGAAAGTTTCAACATCCACTCCTCTCGGGAGGACAAGCTCTACCCTAGAGCTACACACAGATAAACTCCCAAGGGAGGGAGAGGCGGCTGCCTCCAAGGCCCAGCCGTCCAACTCAACCCTAACTCTTGCCTCCCCTCTCCCTTATATAGCCTCACATCCGAGACTAACCCTAATGGATCCATCCATTAGTCCACACTGGGGATAACCCGTAAACCCCACCTAACACCGGGTTTTATCACTCACTTTACCCGCTAACTCAAATGCTTTGTCTGCTATCCCAACAGACCCGCACTTTGCCCGTTAGCGCCAACTGAATCCACTTCTTTTCTCAGGTGCTTTACCAGAGGGACAGCTTCCCTTGCAGCTTTGGCATTTCTCCAAAATGCCCTCACACTGCCTTCCTGTCCATGCTTGCAACCACCTCGCAAGACTAGGTCTCCTTGGCTTCCCGGTCGCTCGGACCCCAACACCACCGTGTCTCGTCCCGACCATCCTAGCCTCACTGGACCTATCTCCGACCATTGCATCGACTCGGTTCCTCATCGACCACCTTGAGCTCCAGTCTTCTTTGGCTTCACCCACTGTTCTGGACCTCAACATCTCCCATGTCTAGTCCCGACCTTTCCAAGCCTCACCAAGACTTGTCTCCAAGATCATCTGGTCCCTCGACTCCTCCAGAGTCTAGTCTCGGTCTATTCCGCCGCACACGACCGCACCCAACCTCCTGACCGTCTGGACCTCAGCTCCTCCCTGAGCCTAGTCCCGGTCCTCCTCGTTGTTGCCCGTCGTGCTCAGCTCTGGCAGTTCCAGCTCCGGTTCCTCGTCTCCCGGCCGCAACCACCTCACCACCTCGATCATCTTGGCGTCTCCGACCGTCGGACCTCAACACCTCCGTGCCTAGTCCCGGTCCTCCCACGCCTCACCATGAAATAGCTCAAGTCCTGTGACCACACGGACAAGCAAACCGTCACATAGCACCGCACAATACACACAGACCATCAATCGGCACAAGTATCACAGCACAACACCTGGTCGTAAATCCCCTACGACCACCCGAAAGCACAAGACAAGAAGTGGTCAAAACCCTGGAAGACTTCCCTGCTTCCTTCGACCACACAGCATGTCGTCACGACCATCACAAAGCTCGTTACGACCATGCAGACACAAGCTACGACTATCGCTAGCTACGACCACACACAGGTCTGCTACGATCACCGCTCAAACAGAGAAACCAAACTCTGCACCGCTCAACCCGAGCTCAAGTCTTTTGCACAGAAATTAGACTTGTCAAAATGCTGTCAAAATGATGAACAACCTAGTCCACAAGGTCCATGACAGCCGTACAAACCCATACGACAAAACCCCAGCGAAATCGACCACTTCCAGAGGTCATACGACCGGTTCAAAGATCGCCAATCGACCACGGTCGTCCTGTCGATAACGTGGTCGAACTCCGTTCCGACCACGGCCATTTCTCGTGTTAACGTGATCGTGTCGGTGCACAACGTGGTCGATAACCGGGCGTTACAACGTGGTCGAGCCACCGAGGGCACAACGTGGTCGAACCACCAAACGCATAACGTGGTCGAACCACGAGCACCGCAACGTAGTCGTGACCCGCGCGCCAACGTGGTCGTACGCTCCTCGGTTGGCTCTCGACCATGTCCAATGTGGTCGATGCTCCGATCCGCCAACGTGGTCGACACTCGAGCCACCGATCGCGACACGTGGTCGATCCACTAAGTACCCACAACGTGGTCGTACTCCCAACGTGGTCGAACCACTGAGTACCCGAATTGCACCAACGTGGTCGATGTCGAATGTCACAATCGTGGTCGAGCTTGAGCGCCACAACGTGGTCGACTTACCGAGCACCGACTACCGACCATGACCACATAGTCGTAAACCCCAGCCACGACTACCGACCACGACCAGCGAGTCGTAAACTCCCTACCGGCTTCCGATTACCTTCAACGTGGTTGTACGCCCGCGACCACGGTCAAGGTGGTCTTAAACTCTTCCGACCACGTTCAATTTGCTCGCGGTGGTCGTAAACCCTAGCGCCGATCGCCGACCACGGTCAAATCTTCCGAGGGCTCCTGGCAACGTGGTATAAGCTTCCGATCACTCGACGCCGCCGACCGCAACCCGATACTCAACAACGTGGTCGACGCTACCGGTGAGACTTCGATCACGTTCAAACATGGTCGCACGGCCGCTGCGTGGTCGTAAACCTCCTGTCGACCTCCGACCACGCCCAAAATGATCGTGCGGCAGGGACAAGTCGTATACGACTTCATTTCGCCCGAGTTAAGACTTTGCAATAAAGCCCAAAACAAACTCAATTTTCCTTCAAACAACGGTCAAATACTCATCACAAAGATGGGATCATTTCCACATGATCTCTCAATCTCCCCCTTGATGAGTATATTGACAAACACCGTAAAATTATGAAGTTGAGTTTGTAGAAGCCGACATGGTCCAAGGAAAGAAAATGAAATTATGACCATGTCGACAGAAGGAATACTAGAGCAACACATAAAGAGCAAATTGATCTCCAAAGCTCTAGCAAGTTCCCAGAAGCTGAGAAATTTTCTTTTTTTTTCTCCAATCTATTCTCCCCCTTTTGGCAATAAACACATCAAGTATGCAAGAGAGAATAAGTCAAAAAGATGGATGAAATGGCTGATTTGATTATTCAAAGTATGCAGAGCCATGAGAATTATCCAAAATGACCCAAATGTATTGCACCAAGCCATAACATACAAGTATGCTACAAGGATCATGACTATATATGTAAAGTGAAGCTAAGCGAAATAAGGTATAATCTGAATTTTAATTGAAGTGCTTAGCAAGTCAAGTCAAACAAGATTTTAGTCTAGCTAATGATATCCACAAATGATGCAAACTATGTCAATAAGCTAAATGGAATCAAGAAGCTAATGTTGAGCAAACTAGAGTGCTATTTGTTCAAGAATGATACAATTGTTGAAGTACATTGAACATTTTTAGCAATTGAGCACATTTGATATTTTTCTTTAGAGATCACATGGTTGTTTTCAACCATCTTTTATTCACCATGTGCTAGACCTCAAGCCTTATGCGATCATTCCAAGCGAGAAGCTTAAAGAAATGATCTTGGTCATCCAAAACTCCCCTGAGTTCATGCCTTGTGCAATGGCAAGCCGTCTCATGAGAAAGAATTGGTGAGATCGGTTTTTCGCACAAAGAGATCTTTTGCTTTTAATAGATTGTACTAACTTATGTGTCATCAAGAAACTGTATAGCTCAATCTATTGCTCAACTAAGATTCAAGACTCAACTCAGCCTATTTGACATGGCGAGAATCATAAAAGGATAACACAAGGCTGACTAGTCTCAAATATGAACATGACATGAATTAGGTCAAATTTGGCATTTTAATTAACCTATCGTGGCAAAGACTTGACTACACATATAAAGTCATGATCGATTAGCAATGGAGCACAAATCATGGCAAGGTGTAAAACATTGTAAGCATGTCATAACCGGATAATAATCAAGGCTCAATGTAGTTATATTACAATGCGAATGCAATGCGAAAGTCCACTCCCCTCAACATGTGATGCGACTTTTAGTTCAAGTTGAGTTAAGTCAAATTTAAGCTCCAGAAGCTTCCAAAAGAACTCCCCCTGAACCAAAGCAATAAACAAGAAGCTGGTAAAGAGAGGAGAAAACATGCAGTCCTTAAAGCATAGATAAGAGTAAGAAGTCTAACTAGACGAGAGAAATGCTCTAATCTATGCTAGGAGGACTAACCCAAATGCACCCCGATGCAGTGCAACAAAAAAATGAGAACAGGAGCAAGATAAATGAATAAAGCAGTAAAACACAGAAACTCCTTCTCACAATAGTCCATAAGGATAAACCACCATAAGCTCTCCCTGAAACATAGCCCGAACAGACAGAAAGACTCCAACTCCCCTAGAGAAGGCAAATTGAGAAGAACCGAAAATTTGGCACAAAATCCAAAAGGAAAGGTTCTAACTCAAGAAGGTGATCCTCAAACACACTCTATCCTCATGGTCTCTAGCCTATAATCTCATACCACGGAGCAAAGGCACACTATGTCAATGCAAAAGACTCTAGTGGCCAAGAAAAAGTTCAATCTAGGTAGAAGAGAATCCTAGAGAACCAAAGCCCAAACTAGGTAGTAAATAATCCTAGAGAACCATTTGGATGAGAAGTGTGATTGAGACAACATCACCTAGAGTTGGCTCCTACTGACCAAACCGACCCTTCCTACCACTAGAGGACATATACTATGCAAAGCCGAGTGGCGGGAAGCAGAACACTAAAGATCACAGGGGAGCAAACCTTTGTCCCAGTCGCTTGGTGTGTAGTCGTGATCGTAGATGATTCTGGGGTCACAGTCATATCCGAGTCCAGACCGCGGTGGAGTGATCAAGTCGCGTCTTGGTCCGGACCATGGTCGTAGTCATGTCGAGGATCGGTTGTAGTCGAGTCCGGATCGTGATCGTGGTTGAGTCCGGCTCATGGTCGTGTATGGGTTCGTGAGAGTCCATACCGTGGTCGTAGAAACTACGACGTGGTCATAAAGACCGAGGAGCGGTCAGAACAATTGTACCACTCTCCCTCATTCATAACTGCGGATTAAACATAGGGGAACAAATGGTGTCCTAGTCTTGGGGTAAATAATACACGTGCATGGATCCGAGATCGAGACAAATGACCACAATAGTAGCATCACTAGTATTAAAGACATAGAACACATGAGAACACGCACCGCCACAAGCTCAATCTAGCCCTCAACAAAAGCATCTAGAGCGGCAAGCCTAGAGCCACCAAATACTAGAAGAAGCTTGTGACCTAACCACAAATCTCATGATATCTAAGCATAAGCACAGACTAATGCTACAAAGATGTTGTACAGTTTATTTCATGCCAAAACTTAAATGAATAAGATCAAGATATACATGTATCACAATGAATCACAACCATACACATAGCGGTGTGAGAGCGATCCACGAAGCATATGCTAGCATGGATAAAAGCATGTATACTAGAAAAGATACAAAGGCATGAATAAACGCACCATCATGACACAGAGAAACTATCCAAAATATACTCAAGCTCATACTGTCCATACATATGCATACATCATGTAGACATACAACATGGCAAATCAACATCATGAAAAGTATGCTAACATGTATAAATAATGGTGAATGAACATAAGGAGCAAGATGTGAACCATGATAGACACTACAGAGCACAAGGTCATGATGATACTTGACTTCTAATGCACACATTCTACTTAGCTCATGAAGTCAAGTCAAAGCTTAAGCATGTAACAAATACAACAAGGTACATGGATACTTAAGCAGCATACACATAAAGGCATGACATGAAAGCATTGAGAGAAAAACATGCCAGTATGGTACAAGTGAGCATATGAACAAGCACAACATGCCAATATGGTCAAACATGAGTATAAGGGCATGAGGGTATAGAGTAGCTCACAAAGTAGGTAGAGACGCCAAACGTGAAGGTACATACCTCTTGGAGGCCATGAAGTGGAGAACCAACTAATGTTCTAGTCACGTGATGAAGCAGAAGACTAAAATCCATTCGATCCCATGTTCTCCATCCAACGCCCGGACACCTACAAAGACAAGAACAAAGTGCCCAAGTCTTGGATCCCAAGGGGTTAGTAAGCAAATGCTTGAGACCCCAAGACCTGACACACGGCCACTCAGCAGAAAAAGAGTGGTCATTACGTACTACGACTATGGTCGAGAAGAAATGAGCGTGGTCGTAGCACGAGAGGCATAGTCTTGAACGACTACAGCTGAGAGATGTGATCGTTGGTCATTACAACCACGACTGGGAATTGCAGGTGTGGACGTAAGTCAGTTATGACCACGGCAATCGAGCAGCAGCGTGCTCAGAACCAGCAGTCGTGATCGTAGGGACTTTCGACCACGGTAACAAGCGGAAGTGTCCGCCAGCAGACATGGTCGTATGAAGCAACGACTATGTCGAGAAGCCGACGCTGTGGTCGTAAGGCATTACGACTACAACGACGACAGAGCGGAGGAACTCGACTTTACTAAACCCAACTCTAGCAAGCTCAAGCTCCTCTACACATGTGCAGTGAGTCAAAGTTTTAATTTCTCATTTGCAGATTTTAACATTCAAGTAGAAATTAAATTTTCACCGCTCTCTGAGAAAGACTCACAACCTACACAAGAGAAATGAGATTTCAACCTAGCAAGAACAATCTAGCAATTTATAATCTAGGCACCTCACAATATCCCGAAGAGCAAATATATTCATCTTGGACAAGGCCAAGGTCATAATAAGTTTTACCTTGCTCATGATAAGTCGACGCTCGTCCTTATCATTATCATCCGTGTGTTCTCCAAGGCTTTCTCCTTCCTGGCACTTGATCAACCAAAGGACAAGAATGTACCACAAAGCTCACACTTGTGGTTTCTTGCAAATAAAATCATCCTCTAGCCGAAATCAAGCCTCTTGTCTCAAAGGACATCATTGGCAAAACCACCCCAATAAGATTCGAGAGAAAAGATCACAATACTCCCTACTAGTTGCCAAGCTCCGGATCGGTTAAGATCAAATCTGAGCCAACCTTGCTCTGATACCAATTGTAGGACCGGATGAGGCAACAGAGGGGGGGTGAATGGTGCCTTAAAAATTCTCCCAAAAATTCAATTCTATCTTTTCTCCAATAGCTAAAGAGCTATGAAGAGGAAGATTGGTTGTTCACGGAAAAACTCAGAGAGAACAGAGAAATCTTGATTTTAAAACTGAGAGGAAAAGAGTCAAAAGGCGTGGTCGAAATCCGGAGAGAAACGAGCATTACCGGAAAATCAAACCGTGGTCGTAAAATCGAGAAAAGCGTAACCGCGGTCGAATCGGTGCCGAGACGATATTCGCGATGGTCGGCGACCCGGTGAAAACAGCAGAGATCACTCAGTAAAACAGTAAGCCGTGGTCGAATCAACCCACAGTAAAACAGAGTGATCGAAAATGAAGACTACGGTCGTATGCTGAGAGCTGTGGTCGTAGCGACACGGGCGTGGTCGTTACGACAGCGGCTGCTAAGACGAAAAAGAACAGAACAGCTGTGGTCGTATACAACGCGGTCGGCAACCAAAAGTGCCGTGGTCAAAACTGCTAGCAGTGGCAGCGCACGACCGTGTCCGTCTGCACAGCGAGACCAAACCGAAAACCGCGACGACCAGCGTCTGTGGTCGTAAGACCGAACACGAGAAGAAGAGCACCATGACGACCGTGGAACTCGTCGAGGTCGTAAAGATGAAAACAGAGGATCGGCACGCACGACCACCAAAACGAGATTTCAAAGAACTTTGCCACAAAGACCCTAAGCTCAAGAAACTTGAATTCTAGCAAGAGCATGAACTCTAAAAGTGAATTTACCAAGAAACTCAGAAGTCTTTGCTATGAATAGAAAGAACGTTACGATCGAACTCAGAACAGAGGAAGCAGCGAGGCGATCGACTGCAAGAACCAGACTGCAAATAACTTTCGATTAAGAAATCGTCTGGCCATGAAACTTTGTGCGCATATTGCTCAAGACCACAAGAAGCTATTCCAATCTTGAAATGAAATCTTAACAACCAGATTGAAACCTTTGCGATTTGATCGAGAACGCACAAGAAAGAGTTCATAAACCTATGTCGTTGATTAGAACTGCTCGTGGGTCAAAGCTAGCCAACTTATCTTGTAGCACAATCCCACATGTCACTGCGATTCAAAACAATCAACGAAATCAAGCCAAGAACAAGAGAGAAGATCAAAGAGAGAAATCGCAATTAAAACATCCAAGCAATAGACGGAGAACACAACTCGATAGAGGCGTTGAGATGAATGATTGCATTCATGAAAGTTTCAACATCCACTCCTCTCGGGAGGACAAGCTCTACCCTAGAGCTACACACAGATAAACTCCCAAGGGAGGGAGAGGCGGCTGCCTCCAAGGCCCAGCCGTCCAACTCAACCCTAACTCTTGCCTCCCTCCCTTATATAGCCTCACATCCGAGACTAACCCTAATGGATCCATCCATTAGTCCACACTGGGGATAACCCGTAAACCCCACCTAACACCGGGTTTTATCACTCACTTTACCCGCTAACTCAAATGCTTTGCTGCTATCCCAACAGACCCGCACTTTGCCCGTTAGCGCCAGCAGAATCCACTTCTTTTCTCGGTGCTTTACGGAGGGGGCTTCCCTTGCAGCTTTGGCATTTCTCCAAAATGCCCTCACACCGCCTTCCCGTCCATGCTTGCAACCACCTCGCAAGACTAGGTCTCCTTGGCTTCCCGGTCGTTCGGACCCCAACACACACGTGTCTCGTCCCGACCATCCTAGCCTCACAGACCTATCTCCGACCATTTGCATCGACTCGGTTCCTCATCGACCACCTTGAGCTCCAGTCTTCTTTGGCTTCACCCACTGTTACGGACCTCAACATCTCCCATGTCTAGTCCCGACCTTTCCAAGCCTCACCAAGACTTGTCTCCAAGATCATCGGTCCCTCGACTCCTCCGAGTCTAGTCTCGGTCTATTCCGCCGCACACGACCGCACCCAACCTCGACCGTCGGACCTCGGCTCCTCCCGAGCCTAGTCCCGGTCCTCCTCGTTGTTGCCGTCGTGCTCGGCTCTGGCGAGTTCAGCTCGGTTCCTCGTCTCCGGCCGCAACCACCTCACCACCTCGATCATCTTGGCGTCTCCGACCGTCTGGACCTCAACACCTCCTGTGCCTAGTCCGGTCCTCCCACGCCTCACCATGAAATAGCTCAAGTCCTGCACCACACGGACAAGCAAACCGTCACATAGCACCGCACAATACACAGACCATCAATCGGCACAAGTATCACAAGACAACACCGGTCGTAAATCCCTACGACCACCCGAAGCACAAGACAAGAAGTGGTCAAAACCACGGAAGACTTCCCCGCCTTCGACCACACAAAGATGTCGTCACGACCATCACAAAGCTCGTTACGACCATGCGGACACAAGCTACGACTATCGCTAGCTACGACCACACACAGTGCGCTACGATCACCGCTCAAACAGAGAAACCAAACTCGCACCGCTCAACCCGAGCTCAAGTCTTTTGCACGAAATTAGACTTGTCAAAATCTTTGTCAAAATGATGAACAACCTAGTCCACAAGGTCCATGACACCGTACAAACCCATACGACAAAACCAAATAAATCGACCACTTCCGAGGTCATACGACCGGTTCAAAGATCGCCAATCGACCACGGTCGTCACAGCCGATAACGTGGTCGAACTCCGTTCCGACCACGGCCATTTCTCGTGTTAACGTGATCGTGTCGGTGCACAACGTGGTCGATAACCGGGCGTTACAACGTGGTCGAGCCACCGAGGGCACAACGTGGTCGAACCACCAAACGCATAACGTGGTCGAACCACGAGCACCCGCAACGTAGTCGTAGACCCACGCGCCAACGTGGTCGTACGCTCCTCGGCTGGCTCTCGACCATGTCCAATGTGGTCGATGCTCCGATCCGCCAACGTGGTCGACACTCGAGCCACCGATCGCGACACGTGGTCGATCCACTAAGTACCCACAACGTGGTCGTACTCCCAACGTGGTCGAACCACCGAGTACCGAATTGCACCAACGTGGTCGATGTCGAATGTCACAATCGTGGTCGAGCTTGAGCGCCACAACGTGGTTGACTTACCGAGCACCGACTACCGACCATGACCACATAGTCGTAAACCCGACCACGACTACCGACTACGACCAACGAGTCGTAAACTCCCTACCGGCTTCCGATTACCTTCAACGTGGTTGTACGCCACTGACCACGGTCAAGGTGGTCTTAAACTCTTCCGACTACGTTCAATTTGCTCTGCAGTGGTCGTAAACCCTAGCGCCGACTGCCGACCACGGTCAAATCTTCCGAGGGCTCCACAACGTGGTCGTATAAGCTTCCGATCACCGACGCCGCCGACCGCAATCCGATACTCAAGAACGTGGTCGACGCCACCGGTGAGACTTCCGATCACGTTCAAACATGGTCGTACGGGCCACTGCGTGGTCGTAAACCTCCCTGTCGACCTCCGACCACGCCCAAAATGATCGACGCAAGACAGGACAAGTCGTACGACTTCATTTCGTCCGAGTTAAGACTTTGCAATAAAAGCCCAAAACAAACTCAATTTTCCTTCAAACAACAGTCAAATACTCATCACAAAGATGGGATCATTTCCACATGATCTCTCAAACGGCAAATTATGTCGCCGTCAAGACTCTGAGACTTAGTTGAAAAAGAAAGAGAGAGACTAAACTTTGTCTATTTATTACTTGCCTCCAACAATTACAATATGACTCCTTATATAGAGAACTTTCCTAGTAATTATGGATAAGATCAAGCCAAACCATACATTCCTAACTAATAGATAAGATCTCAATTAACTAATATTTGTCCTAGGAAACTAATTAATTATTTAGAGAAATAGATATTCTTATTTAGGACCTTCCTAATCCCAATGCTATAGTACACGGATATGTTCACATGCACAGTATCAGTAACCATAATATTTTATCCCTCGCGGTGAGGCAGTTCGTCCTTGAGCTGTCAGGTGATTGCCATGGACGAAAACCTTGGTGGCACCATATCGAGGACAGACTGCACCATCGACGCTGCGTCGAATGTAGGGTCAATGGTGTTGGACAGGAGGTGGTGGCGCTGGCCAATGTGGAGGAGGAGGCTGGTAGCCTGGGTGACCAGCATAGGACAATAATGACGTCCTTCCTGACACGGAGCGTGGCAACGATAGAAGATATGCAACAACATCGCAATCCTCCACATGGTAGTCATCGCATTCCGCACCATCGAGAGCATGATGCCAGCCGATGTCGAGGGGGAAGTGACTGTCAAACAATTGAAAATTTTAGCCTCGTCATTATGTGTTAATGGTTAATTTTGGTAATTAATGACAACCGTTTGTGGAACTAATGTTTTTCATGAATTAGTGAAATAGGTTAGATGCCATGATGAGGACTTGGGAAGGCGTCATGAGTTGATCGTCATCAAGTTAATGTTCGGGATAAAGGATATCATTATGTGTTGATGGTCATCAAGTCGAAAATCCCGAAGTGGGTAGATAACTTCATGTGTTGAAGGCTATCAAGTCAAGAGAATGAATCATGTGTTGATGCACATTAAGACAAGGATCCAAATTTAAAGTGTAAATGTTCATCATCAAGTTTTAAGGAGATGCGTAAAACAAAAGTATAACTGACATAGGTTTAAAGATGTGTTTATAATCTTTTACCGGTCTCGGTGTTTGGTTGAAAGACTAAGTTACTAGTATAGATTGCCGTACTACTAAAAGTGGTATTGACTAGTAGTTTGAGTGTACCATGTGTTGATAGCTTATTTAGTTTGCTCTAACTCTCCATGGTATAATGATATTGTTTGTGAATGTATTTTGCAAATAGTTATGGCTCATGCATAATCCTTGTAATATGTGACAAGTTTGCGAATATATTTTGCAAACGATTCGAGTCTATGTCCCTAATCTTTGCAGCATGGTTCTAAAACGTATGAATATATTTTGCAACTTGGTGTAAATCATGCTTTGACTTTTGTTTGCATGATACTGTAATTTATAAATGTATTTGTAAATTGATTGAAGTATATACATCTTAAGCTGATCCTAGCACACCGGTCTGACCTAGGTACCCTGAAAAAACTAAATGATGCTGAACGAGCAAAGGAGCTCGAGCAACAAGAGTACTATGATCCAAAAATAGCCGATGAGGAGCGAGAGAAAGGTATGCTGCGGGGATTCCATTGTCGTCATTTGTTTACTTCTTTGCCATTTGTTCTTGAGAAAATTTGCTTTGTACCAGCACAAAGATGTATGGATTGGTATTTTTCAACTCGAGTGAGTGACTGACCTTTGAGATGGTACAGAGCAATTCGCCTTGTTGTTCTTTGTTGCCTTCAGTGTATTTCTTTATAACAGTTACCAGGTGTTGTTGATGATGAAACTTTCTCTTGCTACTGCTGTGCAGGTAATGAGTTCTTTAAGCAGCAAAAATAACCAGAAGCAGTGAAGCGTTACACTGAAGCTCTCAGGATAAACCCAAATGATCCAAGGGTTTTTTTTTCTTACTAAACTGCTAAGCTAAAAATACGACAACGCACTGGAAACTTACCAGACTGGCCTAAAGCATGATCCCAATAACCAGGAGCTGCTAGATGGTGTGAGGAGGTAAGTAATGCTTAACAAAAGAGAGCATCACTTGATCAGTCGCTGGCTTGTAATCTTGCCTTCAACTAAGCAACTCCAAACTTAACTGTTACTGCTGCTCTATTTTTTCAGATGCATTGAACAGATCAACGAGGCAAACAGAGACGAACTTAGCCAGGAGGAATTGCAAGAGAGACAGGTAAGGCCCTCCTTCCAGTTGTTGTGGTGGTGCCGGTCCATCAAATGATTTAGCATGTTGGGATGAACTGCTTTAGCAAGAACAATGTCGTTTAACTTGGTCTTCTCTCTTTTATGCAGAACAAAGCTATGCAGGACCCCCGAAATCCAGAACATTCTGACCGACCCGATCATGCGACAGGTAACATCAAATGTCAAGTTTGAGTTGAAAATTGAAATGTACAGGTGTAGGCAGGTGATCATTCTAGCTGGCTTGGCAATGATCTGATGATACGGATCGTGTTGTGCAGGTATTGATTGATTTCCACGAGAATCCAAGGGCCGCTCAGGAACACCTCAAGAACCCCGGAGTGATGCAGAGGATCCAGAAGCTAGTAAGCGCAGGGATAGCCCAAATGAAGTAGATCTGGCTGGAAGTGTCGGTGACTCGGAGCGTAGTTGATTTTTGTGCGTTGAAACTTCTTTGCTGCAAAATTGGCGTTTGATGTACATCCTGGGGGTCATTTTCCCTCTGGTAATTGGGTTTCTGTAAGTACACAACGTGGTGGCTGTTCCATGTTGCCCGCGTGGCTATCCAGTCCATGTTGCCCCGCGGCTCTCCTCGTTGCCGCTCTTCCCAGTTCCTAACCCCCTTCGTCACCGCTGGTCGAGAGCAGGAATTTGCAGTCAGGTGACATTGTGACGCCACATATTACATATACAGCATAGGAGTCATTCAAGGGCAAGTGTATTTGCTTCATGCAAATGATAGAGTGAATCAGTAACCTTGTCCTACAGCTCAATGGCGGACACATCAGGAATATGCTTACTGCTTATCCTCCCTGAGAGTCCAGCGTTGATCAGAGCAGGCGCCTCGTAACCAGCATGTGTGATATGCACCAGTTTTAAGTTTTAACATCAGCAATGGCAATATACGAAGATCTTCAGGGACGGCTAAGCCTTGTACAAGAGGAAGCATCCGCAAGGCAAGAGGAGGAAATACTCAACTGGAGCGACCAAGCAAAACATATAATGACTGTTTTCTCGTTTGTGAAAACTTGACAAGGTCATTATCAGGTCCAAAAACAATGGCAAATAATATACCCCGTGTGGTTCGATTCGACACTACAAAGCTACATACACCTTGATGTCATGTCCACCTGCTCTGCCGTCGCCATATACCTACCAAAACTGGAAATTTTATGCAGCAGCTTCCTCTTGTTTTGCCGCAGAGAGCTGGTTCTGAATATGCTGTGGGACAACGTCGAACTTGGCAAGCTGCATCGTGTACGACGCGCGCCCCTTGGTCATTCCCCTCAGAGTGCTGACGTACTGGAACATCTCGGCCAGCGGCACAAAAGCATCAACCACCTGCATTCAACAGCATAGCAAGCTAAAAGCTTCAGGCCACATTTCCGACAGCACATTCTGATAAACTACAGCCCTTTCCTGCTTTAAGTCTAGTTGGAGAAATAACTAAGAGAAAAAAGGGTTATTGAATGCCAGATGCTCGGCTATAGCTGATGATGGATGTGAAATGAAGCAGAAAGATTTGGTGGCTAGCTGTAAGCTACTCAGAATTAGTACCTATGAAAGGGTAAAACAAGAAATGATATGGCCATATTTATAAGCTAGAGCTTGTGGTCTAGGAGGTCATCTGTGTATAGGTAGCTCCAATTCGCTCAAAATTACACACATTGTCATATTAGTCAAAAATAGTAATAGAAGGCCATAAATGGAGAGGATGTACTGTTTAATACCTTCAGTCCACCTGGCTTATCCCCGAAGCTATTAACTTGTCCTCTTCTAGAGTTCAAATCACCAATAACATCGCCCAAATGCTCTTCAGGGGTAATCACTTCAACTCTCATTATAGGTTCCAGGAGTCTTGGACCAGCTTTCCTCATTCCCTCACGGAAGGCTCCTCTGGCTGCAATTTGGAATGCCAGGACACTTGAATCAACATCATGGTACGAGCCATCAACCAGCACTGCTCGGAAATCCACCACTGGGTAACCAGCAAGGACACCATTGGGTAAGCTTTCTTCCAATCCCTTCATCACTCCTGGTACGTATTCTTTTGGCACTGCCCCTCCCTTTATTTCACTCTTGAATTCATACCCACTTCCAGCCTCCAAAGGTTCAAAACGCACAATAATGTCTGCAAACTGCCCTGATCCACCAGACTGCTTTTTATGGACATACTGTACCTCTGCAAGTTTGGAAATGCTTTCACGGTAGTTGACTTGTGGAGCACCAACATTTGCATCAACCTGTCAAGACAATTTGCATAGTTAAGAGTTTAAGCTAAAATGAGAGAGTGCAGAATTCTTTTCAGGTTCAGGCAATTTTGACCCCAAAAACTCGTGGTATGAAATTCTCAAGTGTTCGATAAGGTATATGGAGTGGGATTAATATCAGAATTCAGCTATCAAAGTATATTTGGTAAACAATAAGCTATCCAAGCAAACATTTTACTATCTTGCTATGTAGCTTCTCTTAGCTGAGGAAAAGGTATAGTGCAAGCACACAGAGGAAATGATGTGCTTCATAGATCTAGTGCAGCACCTAGATTACAATGGTTTACGACCAAATTGATGAAAGTTGTATATAAACATGAAGAAATTAATAAAATTTATATATAAACAAGTAGTCAGAATACTAACCTTGAACTCTCTCTTTAATCTGTCCACAATGATGTCGAGGTGTAATTCTCCCATTCCTTCAATAACAGTCTGGTTGGTTTCCTCGTCTCTAGAGAAGTGGAATGATGGGTCTTCTTGAGCAAGCTTGATCAATCCATTTGCCATTTTGTCAGCATCAGCTTTGGTCTTTGGTTCAATAGCAACCTTAATGACAGGATCAGGAAATTCCATACGTTCAAGCACTACAGGCTTATCTGGCTCAGAGAGTGTTTCACCAGTAATTGTATCTTTCAGACCAGCAAGAGCTACTATGTCACCTGTCATAGCAACTGTTATGTCTTCCTTACTGTTTGCATGCATCTCTAGAAGCCTTCCAATTCTTTCCTTCTTATCTTTGTTTGCATTGAGAACATATGAACCAGCAATCAGCTTCCCCGAGTATATGCGAACAAATGTTAGTGACCCCACAAATGGATCAGTCATGATCTTGAAAGCTAACCCAGAAAATGGCTCATCATCACTAGGGTGTCTTTCAAGGATCACTTCAGGGTCCTCTGGGTCAGTACCCTTCATTGGCGGCAGGTCAAGTGGTGATGGCAAGTAATCAACAACAGCATCGAGCAATGGTTGGACACCCTTGTTTTTGAAGGCTGAACCACATAAAACAGGGACAAAACTGGCAGATATTGTTCCCTTTCTGATTAATTTCTTCACAGTTTCCTCATCTGGTAAATTTCCTTCTAGATAGCTCTCTAAAGCTTTATCGTCTAATTCAACAATAGTTTCGATCATCTGATGTCTATAGTCTTGAGCCATCTCTTGGAGATCAGCAGGTATGTCTTGATATGTAAATTTCGCACCAAGTTCCTCTCCTGTCCATACAATAGCCTTCATTTTGACTAGATCAATAACTCCTAGGAAATTGTCCTCTGAACCAATCGGCAATTGTATCACCAAAGGTTTTGCACCCAAGTTTGCGACTATCATGTCTCTAGTTCTGAAGAAGTTAGCCCCAAGGCGATCCATTTTATTTACAAAACATATTCTTGGAACCCCATATTTATCTGCCTGGCGCCACACAGTTTCAGATTGTGGTTCTACCCCAGCAACGCTGTCAAACAGACATATAGCACCATCCAACACCCTGAGAGCACGTTCAACCTCAAGAGTGAAGTCGACGTGTCCAGGAGTATCAATAATGTTGATTCTATGTTTGTTCCAGAAAGCAGTGGTTGCTGCAGATGTAATGGTTATTCCTCTCTCCTGTTCTTGCTCCATCCAGTCCATCGTAGCTGTTCCCTCATGAACCTCACCAATTTTGTAGTTCCTTCCAGTGTAATAGAGAACGCGTTCTGTAGTTGTCGTCTTTCCAGCATCTATATGGGCCATGATACCAATATTGCGGTAATCCTTCAAAGGCACTTGCCGATCTGGATATAGAATGAAAGGAAATCAATATTAAGTTATTAAGCTGAACAAAGTATTATGATTTCTTTTGGAAAAAAAATGGTGGAACAGCAACAAAAAAGAGTAAAAAAAGAACTTGCAGTTTTCAGAACTTTATTTGGTCATGGTCTCACAGAACTATACAACATGAGAAAAGGATTAGTATCCATCATCTACTGTGCAGATTGAACACTAAAATAACCCACATAGTCAACTTTCATGAGAAACTTTCTTACGCAATATCATGTTTCTTATTTTTGTACAGTGTTCCAATAGGGAAGGTCACTTAAGAAAATTAACCCACCGAAAGGATTTGGAGAGTCAATGATTTGACTGTTGCATTGTCAAAGCATGCTCCTACCCTCTGCAGTTAACAAGGGTAAAGCTAGCGACAAGTGAGTTTTTTTGTGCGGCTAAAGCTAGTGACAAGGGCTCCCAAATCTAAAGTGAGGTTTTTTGTGTGGCTAAAGCTAGTGACAAGTGAGGATGACAGGATTCCAAGGACTAATGGGAAAAGCCTCCTAGGTGTTAGTTCATCATCAGGACCATTCACTTACCTGCAGATTTTCCATATCCATTTACCTTCGTTATGTACTTGTAATTTTCTTGATAGAATATGGTGTTATTAATTAGAACAAGCAGGGAATTTAAATAAACTTTTGTGCATGACAGCATGATATTATATTACCCTAAGTCAGTTGAACATCCTTTTGCTCTAATTGTAACTATTTCAAATTTTTTGTTCATTTAGTCGTTAAGAAGTAAACCTCATTAAGATTTCTTGAGAACTGTAAGTACTTTCGAAAACACTTATCCAGACATCCCATCAAAATGATAAGTTGCACACAAAGAAGTGTCTAGTATAAATGATATCAACAGCACAATACAATGATACCCTCTGTACAATGATGTTATACTTGTACCTCTCTAGCCTATTCTTTTCCTTCTAGTTTGTTTTATGGGAAACACCAAACTCAATTACTCCAGCGACCTTTTACAGAAACCGATTCCAAAAGGAAATTATGAAATTCAGCATTGCTTTTACACCAACGACTAAGCAGCGTTCGTCCATTTTACCGAAACAACTTCCTTAATTGTTTATCCGCCGAAGCAACAGCCCAGTAACAATCATGAGCACCACTGCAGGCATACTGCGCTAACCTGCTCCCTTGGCGAAAGCAGCAGAGCAACTAATGGGCTATCCAACAGAACAATCCTAAATTGACCATTCTGAATTGCAATCCACTTCAACTCTGAGAAAGAACGAAAGATACTCTCCCGGTCATTTCATCAAACACCGTCAATGCACAGAACACCTCTGCACCCTCTCCTAGGCTTGCGCTACAGCAACGGCAAGTCCAAAACAAAAAACAAGGAACTCAAAAGGAATGTCAAACTATGGCTCACTCACCATTGCCGGCCATGGCAACGACCGAGAGTCGCGGCCTGCGCGGGCGCGGGCGGAGGCCCGCGGCGGGCCCGGCCACCGCGGCGCGCCCCGCGGCGAAGCGGGAGGCGGGCGACGACGGCGTGAGGAAGGGCGGTGGCCGAGGAGGAGGCGGGAGGCGGACGCGGCGGAGACGGCCGGCCGGCGCGCCGCCGCGGCAGCTCGGGGGGGCGCCTCGGCTGCCATGGGCGGTGGTTGTGTCTCTCCGTGGTTTTCTTGGCCTTTGCCGCGAACCCAACCTTGCCTGCCGCCTGCACCGCGAGGGATGCGTGCGCGCGAGCAGCCGCTGATGCTGAGGAGAGGAGGGCACTGTGCGGATAATGTCAGCCGCGGAGCTGCCAGGATCGTTTCCCGTCTCACGTTTCGGATAGAGGTGCAATCAAGCTAATAGGGACGGATATTATTTATCCTATATTTTTTCTTAGAGTCAGAGTTAGATATAGATAATATTAGATATCTATTTTTTCATTTCATATCTGTTCCATAATCTTTAGAACGGTTGGTCGGACGAAAATTATCCGCTTCTTTGCACAGAACATTGGACTGTATGGTACAATCAGAACGAGCATGAAGAGATTAATTACTGAGATATTGAAGGAAGAACATTTAGTACTTTCGCTTATTTAGATGTGACAATCTGCCTATATATTATTTTATTTCTAGGTGGTGTCACAACAGACTTCATCGTATCATTTGACATACGGATATATACGGACGGATATCACTTATTCCGTATCATATTCCATATTTTTTCCTCGGAGTCAGAGTTAGACACAGATAGTGTCGGATACCCATCTACCCTTTTCATATTTGTTTCAAATGCCTTCAGTCGATCGGACGGACGAAAATTATCCGCTCCGTCTGCACCTAGTTTCGGATTGGCGCTTTATTTCGGTATGGCTTGTCTACCGAATCACTTTCTTTTCATTCTACAATAACAAAAACTTCTAGTCCTGCTTATTTTAAGAATTTTGAGGCATATGATTGGAGCTAGCTGATTCTCATTCTGGAAAAATGTACTGGTGACTCAGTGCATGATCTCTCACATAATCCTTAGAAAATGACGTATCACATAATAATGATCATTGAACAGTGTTAAACTGTTAATAGCTGTGCCTAGTCCTTCAAAAAAAATCAAAGCTCAAGGAGTCTTCACCACTAATTTTTGTAGTAATTATTAATTTCTACAGTAATGCAACACTCTAGTCTCAAGTAATCCGCAATAAAGCCATACAGAACCATCACAGTTGGCAAATGCATACAGGTTCTCCACGGACATATACCGACTGAGAAACCAGAAAAATTAGTCTGCAGCATCACAGATCGTATAACGGATCCGTCTTTTCAGAATCTTTCAGACTTTCACGATGATTTCGTTAGTTTTTTTACGAAGCTATGCGTTAAGTTTGCAATAGCAGATGGGCTTGTGATGCGAGCAGCACATTCAAGTTGTGTTGTTGAGACAGGCAACAGGCCTGTTTTTTACCTCACAGATTTCTAACTTTTGCTACAGTATCTAACTTTCAAACAGAGTATTTTTTTAAGATGAAGTCTACAAGTTAAACGATTTACACATTAAAAGTTTAACATCTGTACCAACCAAAATTGCAAGTGAATATCTGTCCGTAATCTGTATCGTAAACAGCCAAAATTCAAAAATTTCAACCATAAGCCACAGCCGAAAAGAACAGGCCCGTGGCGCCGCTATGCTTTTGGCTTTTAGCTGCTAACTTTTTAATTTTATCTTCTTATATATTTTTTAATTTTTAGGCTTTTTTACTTTTCTTTTTTTATATTCCTTTGCATTGTCCGTAACGAGAGAATCTAGAGCATTCCTCCTTTCTCACAAGGTGCAATACATACACAATTGAGAGAAAAACCTTACATTAGCTCAAAAGAGTAAATAGAGTGCCAAAAGTGTTACTCCAACCGGCCATAACGGGGTATATATACCCACACCACAAAAACTAGTCGTTGGAAGCAAAACACTTGAGAAAATAGGATTTTCGGAAGTACTGACAGCAAAACTCCGGTACTTTCGATCCCCTCAGCAACGGTCAGAAAACTAATCGTTATCAGCGAATCCGGTAGTTCCGACGGCTAAAGTCCGGTACTACCGATCATTAGAAGTATCGCACCACACAAGCAGAACTACCGATATCTTTGGGGACAAGAAGACTCCACGAAGGTGTCTCTTGTACCGCTACACAAACCAGTCGTTTCGCAAACAAGAAGTACCGTTCACACAGAACCGGTAGTACCGATGGCTGGTCATACGCCTACACAGAGCCAAAACTTCCGATCATCGACTACCCTAGTCATCGACCACATCGGATGATTCGACCACTCAGGTCGTCGATCACTATGTTCAGTTCAACCACACAGGTCTCTAACCACATTGTCCGGATCGACCACACAGATCTCCGACTACGCTGATCTCCGACCACACTAGTTTCGACTACACATGTCTCGACCACGCTGGTCTCGATCACACAGACCTTGACCACGTTGGTTACAACCACGTCGGTTCGACTATGCTGGTCTCGATCACACAAATCTCTGACCACATCGGTTCCGACTACGTCAGTTTGACTATGCTAGTCTCGATCACATAGATCCCGACCATGTCGGTTCGACCACGCTGGTCTCGATCACATAGATCTCCAACCATGTCAGTTCTAACTATGTTGGTTCCGATCACACAGATCTTGACCACGTTGATTTGACCACGCTGATCGACCATGTTGGTTTTCAACCAGATTGATCTTTGATCACATTGGCTCGACCACTCTGGTCTTCGATCACCTTGGTACGACTATTCTGGTCTCGACCACAATGGTTCTCGACCACATAGGTCTTCTGACCACCAACACACGTGATAGTTCTGTGATTACAACGTTGGTAGTTCCGTCCAGCAGTACTATCGCAGAAAACATTGCGGTAGTTCTGATTGTCCTAAAAATTACAGATACTTCAACATATTTCGTAAAACATATTTGCAAACTTTAGTATCACGCACATATGCATCAAAACATAATTTCCAACAAGTTGTAAAACACATTTACACACTTTGAAATCATGACAAAAGGATTAAATACGAGCTTTAACCATTTGCAAAATATATTTGCAAATATAAGCCTAATACTACAAGCAATAGGAAATATAGATTTCAAACACTTCTAAAACACATTCGCAATGTATAGTCCTATATTACAAGAATTCAACACATGTGTTTTAACTATTTGTAAAACACATTCGCAAATACAAGTCTTATGTCAAGGAGCGCTAGAAGAGGTGAGATTGAGCTATCAACATGTGATGAGACTCAAGCTACTAGACATGACCCCTCTTAATAGTACGGTAACCTATACTAATAATTCGGTCTTCCAACCAAACACCAAGACCGGTAAAAGACTAGAAATACATCCTTATCTCTAACTAGTCATATCTTTGTCTTAGGTCATTGTCTTAATATGCATTAACCCATGATGCATCATTTACTTCAACTCTATCAGCATATAATGGGTCTTCACTTGACTTGATGACCAACACATGATCATCTCCTCTTGAACATGCATCAACTCATGATGCATCTTCTTCTTGATGACCTTCAAATCATGAAGCCATCTTCTTCTCACATCTTGACTTGGTGATCTTCAACACATGAAGTCAACTCATATCACCCTCATTTGTGGAACCTAATCTATCCATCCAACTCATGGAAAATGTTAGTCCACAAATCAATTATCATTAATTACCAAAACTTCAATATTAACTCATAATGGAGGGACTAGATTCTACAATCTTCCCTTTTTATAATTCATGACAATCTCAGCAAATAATGAGATAGAAATTGAATTTCGAGAATACATTATATACACAACACTTGTATATTCTAGGATAAGCTTTTTAAGAAAATCTTATTCATCCGATTATCACTAATCTACCAACCATGTCGCACCTCACATACCAATATGGGATACTACTATGGAACGACATCGCCAAAGTGAAGAATAAATAAGAGAAACAATAAAAATCACAAGAAAATTATAACTTTAATAGTACTTTATTAGAGAACCGGTAGAAGATGAAATAAATGGTGGCAAGCCACGGTGCTAAAAACTTGAGTGTTCCCACCCATGCATGTTGCTATCAATCCACTAGTCTTTTACATGAGAATGGAAAGAGCAAGCGTGAGATTGAAAATTTCAGCAAGTACCCAACAACAATCGCAATCAAGGTGTGTAAAGGACAAGCAATGCAAATATGTAATTGACACAGGTTAAGTGTAACAAAACTAGGTTACCGAAAACACTGATAAGGATTGGAGATAGGGGTAACAAGAACGGTGGAAATAAGGATATTTGTTATATAGCAAGTTATGGCAATGGCACCGGCGATTACTTCCTACATACCCGATTATATGAGAGTAGTCAGGCACAACACTATCCTCGACTGTATAACTGTAGACGAGGTGTAATATCATAAGTAACGAGACAACAGTAATGGTGAAATCAAAGATAATTGTTATTTAGCAAGTTATGGCAGTGGCACCGGCGATTACTTCTCACATACCTGATTATACAAGAGTAGTCAGGCATAACACTGTTCTCGACTGTATAACCGTAAACGAGGTGTAATATACTGAGTAACGAAAGTGTATGCCCCCCGTACATTACCAGGTGGGTGGAAATCTCCCCTATATGTAGATAACCCCAGGCCAGGTAACTGTTACATTGTTAACATATTATATGGTATGAATTTAAGGGAATTAAGAAAATGCTAAGAAAAGGTTATGATAGGTGGAAGGGTTTGTTAAGGTTGAAAATGGAGAAACATAATTCTTGATACGAGGGCGATGTAGAATGATAATATGATGATAGTGGTATAAGAATTATTCCAAGAGATGTATTATAACATAGCTCACACAAGGGTTGACATCATCCAAGTTTTATTATGTAGTGAGTGATTATTAGTCAGATTAACATGTATTGTATAAATGTCATTCATGACTCACATATGAAATCATATAAATAAAGGATCGTAATATCAGGAAGAATAAACATAGCATCCCTAATTGTTGAAAGATTGCTAGTGGTTTAAACCTAAATTTGAAACATGTTCATATGCTACCCTATTAATGATTTAAACATAAATTCTAAAAGATTAATTAAAAGCATGAATTATAAAACATTATTAATTGAGTATTCTAGTAAAGCTAAAAGTATGTGAAACAAGATAACCTAGAGCATCATGGTATGAATACAGTATTAGAAGTCTATAAACAGGCAAACATTAGAAGTATGATAATAACCAAGCATACATTAGTAATATGATAATAACCATGCAAGCATTGATAATATGATAATAACCAGGTAAGATTTAGTGATATGATAATGGCCAGGTAAGATTTAGTGATATGATAATGACTATGTAAGTTTTAGTATTATGATAACGACCAGGTAAGCTTTAGTGTTATGATAATGACCAGGTAAGTTTTAGTGTTATGATAATGATTAGGTAAGTTTTAGTGATATGATAATGACCAGATAAGTTTTATTGTTATAATAATGACCAGGTAAGTGTTAGTGATATGATAATGGTCAGGTAAGTTTTAGTGATATGATAAAGGCCATTTAAGTTTTAGTGATATGATAATGACCAGGTAAGTTTTAGTATTATGATAATGACCAGGTAAGTTTTAGTGTTATGATAATGACCAGGTAAGCTTTAGTGTTATGATAATGACCAGGTAAGCTTTAGTGATATGATAATGACCAGGTAAGCTTTAGTGTTATGATAATGATCGGTAAGCTTTAGTGCTATGATAATAACCAGGTAATGTTTAGTGATATGATAATGGCCAGGTTAATATTACAATGTGATAATTGTGCTCAAAGGTACTGGTGACAGTTAATCATGGAACAGGTGATATGCAAAACGGAGAGGTTACGGCCGCGATGTACTTGTCTTGAGCGCGCTCGGCGGACACGCTACTCGAAGGATCAAACATGCGCAATTGCTCGAACGCCGCCTCCGTGGCCACGTGCGAACCAACAAGATGGAATAGGAACGAATTAGATCAGGGTTGAGACAACCTTGTGGAAAGGCAGACGGAAGTGCAGTTGGCTGGAAAAAAAATATCCGCGTTCGCTAAGCTTTTGCCGTACGAAATCGCCGTTCGGCCGACCAAACACTCGTTCGGCCATGCGAACGACGTCCCGCTATATGGCTAGCCAAAAACCCGTGCGAATACGTGATTTGGTTGTGCCCTTATTCAGCCGAACCACAACAGCTCTGCGTAACGACCGGCCACCGCTGTCATCCTCCGTCGACACCGGTCGTCGCCCGCGCCACGCCGCCACCAGCCATCGCCACCACGGCTGTCGCCACACGCCATGCACACATGCCGCACCAGCTACCGTGTCGTGCTGCCCACGACGGCGCCGACGCTACCTACGCCGCCACCACGGTTGCTGCTTCCTCCGCGTCTCACAGCCATCGCCACACACGCGCCGCCCACTGTGCCACACACCCGACTGGACTCGCGCCGATCGGCGTCGCCACCTCCGCCAGCCACGATCGCCACCGTCGCCGCCAGATGCGCCACCGTCGCCGCCAGATGCGCCACCGCCGCCGACCAAGGCCCCAGCCGACCCCTCAATGGGAGAGACAGGGAGAGAGGTTGAGAGAGAGAGATGGGAGAGGAAGAAGAATAGATGGGAAGAAAGAGAGCATCTGAAATGGGAAGAAAGAGAGCATCTGTGTGAGATGGAATTAGGGCTACCCCTTTTATTAGCCCTTAATCACGGGTTAGGAAGGTAATTAGATTTTTTTAGGGTGCTACAAACCATTAATACATAATAGAGTAACTAGATGACAACTCGATCATGAGTATATATGAACTACATAAGTTATATATACTCAAGAGATATATTTTAAAATAAAGATCCTTAATATATGGAAAGATAAACATGGATCAATACTAATGAAATCTCAAAACATATAGTGAACTCTCCCTAAATGTGTGCATACTAGAGTATATAATAAAGACATATGCACATATTCATGTTTAACTATTTGTAGAGTTCAATCTATATTTTAGATCTGAGGAATGCACTAAGATATGAGAATATGATATCAAATGCATATCTCTTATGATTTTCACATTTTCATCCAAATGAGACTAAGCAATAACATAATCAATAAACAAATTAGTCTCATGATTAGATTTATTATTATCATCAAAACCAACTTAATGAACCTTGAACTTACAACTTCATAGGACAAGGATGACCAGGTCGAGCATGTCACTGCTCCTTGCTCACTCTTGAACCAAGTAAAGCAACCTTGGACTTTATTGTGGAGGACTTGATAGGGTAAAGACTGGACTCACACCTGCCTTGAAGCATATTTCTCTTTGACACCTGGTCCTTAACAATAAAGTAGTCAAGGTGAAACTCGAGGAAGACATTGTTATCATGGATCCTTTGAACTGTGGCCTCTGCTGGCTAGTCTGCCGGCTCCTTTCGATGTGCCAGGTTGCTGTTCTTGCCAGTATGATTCATACTCTGAGGAAGGCTCTGAGAAGCTTAGCATGCCATTCTTTGGCCAACGTTCCATGGTACCTAGGTGATATCTGAAAGGAAATAGGAGCGCTAAATGAAGTTCATTTCTTTTGAGCTTAGTACTAAAGAAGTGTACACTGCAAATCAAGCTAATACTAATCCCCTGTTAAATTCCAGAATGTAGTATTTTAAAAGTTTCGGTCCATTTTGTAGTAGCCCACCCTGAGACACGCTACGATTATTCCAGCTAGTTTAACAGGTATATTGACCGGTCCAGAATGTGCAACGAAAACAGTTTACTCCTAACTAATCACTCGTAACCTGAAAAATAGCAAACGATGAAATAAAGAGGAAACATGGATACTTACCAACAGAGTATTGCCATGGTTGCAAACGTGCAGCCTTCCACAGATGGATGCTCGAGTGCCCCTTAACCTAAAGCAGAAGATCTGAAAATATATGTGCTCGTGATGCCTGTCGATGCGACGAAGAAACCTAGGAGCGACCAATCTGAGCGTATGGGGAGGACCCATCGCTTAGGCTTGCTCTAAAAAGCTTTAGCTTTTAGTTTTTTAGCTTCTGACTTATTTAAGGTAGAAATCACTTCAAACATGTCGGTATCTAATTTCGGTTTTTTGTGCTTTTTTCGTTTTTTTTTCTCCTTATTCTTTTGTGTTGTCCATGACGATATAGCGGGTTTTTTATTTATTTTTTCTATTTTTCTCAGAAAAACTAATAGCTACTACAGTGTAATTTCAGTCAAAAACTACAACCAAAAATTTAAGCCAAAAGTTAATTGGATAAGCTGACCAAGAGTCCTTAAACCTAGAATACTTAACTAACCCGCTCCAAGCTGAGCATATAGGCTCCACTCCAAACGATTTTAGCTTCTGATTTTTTCTGACTTCTAGCTTATTTAAGTCAGAAGTTATTTGGAACACGTCGGTTTCTATTTTTTGGTTTTTTGGATTTTTTCTTTTGTTTTTTCTATTTGTATTGTCCATAGAGATATAATGATATTTTTTATTTTTTAATTAAATAACTCAGAAAAGATTAATAATCGTTATAGTACAATTTTAACAAAAAAATCAGAAGAAACAATCGAATTTGGAGCGGCCCATAATCATCTGCTCTTCATAGACAGCCTTGCAGGTAAACGATACGAGCTAGAGGAATAGCGGACTTAAAGCGTCCGGATTACGTGCTCCGAGGCCTAAACCGGCCGAAATATTCGCCATCATGCGAATAACTTACGCGACGGGTGCGTGGCCGCCATGCCGAAAGGCGATGTGTTCGTGCAGGCCAATACGAATCTCGCGTGCAAGCTGGGCTAAAACTAACCAGAGGCGTGTGGCAACCACGAGAAGACGGAGCACTCGCGTGGAAGAGGCTGGCCGACAACGTCGTGGCACGCGCCACCTTGCGATTGCGAGGCTGCTCGGCCGGTAGAAAGTCAGGGTGGCGTGTGGCCGCCGCAGGAATCCAGGATCTGGGGAGCTGTAGCCTCTGCATGGCGAATCCACCAGCTCGTGGATCCGTCTTCCCAGGCATATGTTGTTTGACTTCCTCCGAGAGACGAGAGATCAATTGAAGTACTCCTTCTGGCTAACGCGCCTCTCCTTTCAGCTTAAGCTTCTACCTTTTAGTTTATTTTTCACTATTTATAAATTTTGTATTTTTTTGAATTTTTGGTTTTTTTGAGTTTTTTTTTGGTTCTTTTTTTCCGTATTCGTTTGTGCTGTTCGTGATGAGTTAGTATATTTTTTTTATTTTTAAATTTTTAAATTTAATTACGTCAAATAAACCACCTTTAGCTACAGTAAAATTTCAACCGCTACAATGTAATTTCAGCCATATACGCATGATGCGCAATTCCTATGAGTAGAATTCTGTTTCTTGTAACGCAAACCATTACTCCCTGCTATCAGGCTACGCATGATGCACGATCGTAGCTATGCTTGAATGTTTAGTGGTACCATTTCATTTCCATGCAAGTGGATCAACTGATCGATCGATCCTGGTTTCGTTAAAACTTGGTTCAGATATCTTCTGTTTAGTACTCCGTACACTTATCGCTAGAGCAATGCTAATCCGGGTAATTCCTTTTGCCTAGATCGATGCTAACCCGAGTAAACCATGTTCTGTGTGTGTGTTTTTTTTATGCATATATTGATTGTGCATTTATTTTGATACTAAAACGGATACGTATGCGTCGCACGTTAATGTAATAAAAACGAAGGCACTAAATGACACGAGAGCAGCTAGCGAGAGTGAGTCACATCATATCGTTGGATATCTCTCCACGTATATGTAACACCCAGTGTCTTCGATTAACCTTAAGCCACGAATTACAAAGCTAATCAAGGTTAATTAAGCGATGAGTGATCTAAAGTGTGGGATAACTTAAATTTTTTATGTATTTGTTTAAACTGGAACCGACGAGTGGTAAGTACGTTGCTTTCACAATTTCATCGACGAGGACAAAAGCAATTTGCATAGACTAGATGGAAAAATAAAAATGTAATTGCGCAGCTATTAAGAGCATTCAACTCAAATAGAAAATATATCAGTCCACAGTATAACCGTAATCAGTTACATCCATCAAGCGACAATTAGAATTTACATCAAGTCAAATAAAGATAACTAGTATTATATAATAACGACCATACGAATTACAACCAATATACAATTCCAAGTCTCAACCAAATAACCATCTCAAAAACTAAGCAATTGCAATACAATTGTAGTCAATCAGGAAGTACGTGATTTAATTTACAACAAGTTCATCTCATATACTAACTGCAATTTACTGGTTGTACCAAACCCAAACCCCGAAATTAGTAACGAGTAAATAAATAGTGAAATACCGAAAAAGACCGAACAAAAGAAGAGATTAAAAGGAAGAATTGCCGTTAGAGCACTAGAGGTTAATTTCGGGAAGGACAGTCCGTTCACAGAGATATTTGAACGTCCGATGGCCAATCGGCACCTCTCATAACCATGGGTCATCATTCGGCGTAAACAAACCTGAGTTATTCTCAAAAGACGTAGAAACCAGCCAACTATTCCCAAACCACCAAATACACCCTCATGCATCCACACGGCAAAAGGAGAGCCAGCAAAAACCCTTATGGGCGCCTCAGTCACAGGGAGGGCAATCGAGAAGGCACCGCACGACTTCCAGCACAGTACAACAGGGCAACAAAGCCAAACGAAGAGAAGAGAAGGGAGAGGAAAACTCACGGCACTAGCCAAACCATTCCACTCTCCTTCCCCTCCTCATCCTCCAAACCCTCAAAACACACAGCCACATATCGTCAGCCACCACGAGACCAGCACTAGGGCAAGCCAACTAGGAGCAAGAAATCGACAAGAAGCCAAGCCGCAGGAGGACATCTAGCCACAGGAGGGGAGAAACCATCACCATTGCTGGCATCACCACACGACCAACTGAGAAAGCGACGACCGAAGGCACAATCTCACCCTTTCCCAAAGCAACCTTACCATCAACCGATAAGGTAACTCTATCAAAGTATTATATTCTTCACATAGGTAAGTATTAATTAGGGGAGGAACCCACAAGATCCGGATCAGTACCGGGTGGGGGAATCCACAGCCGCAAGAACCCAGAACTGGTAAGTAGGCCAGAAGTGAAGGATGCGGATAGTAAGAACCCAAGACTGATCAGATACCGAAGCGGAGTACGCGAATGCGATATATTACGCAGTTGGGTGAAGGTCAGAAACCGCCCTAACCAACAGTTATGTTGCTTTCGGCGGGTCTGAGTGAGGGTGGTACACCACTCTAGGCTGCCTCTTGTGAGTAACTAGGTGGAGATATAATATACTGAGATAGATGTAAAAGTTCTGTACTCTGATCTGGGCACCGTATATAAGGAAATGCGAAGATCCATGAGCCACCAGGATCAGAGTGATGATGGGTAAAGTGGTACAAGTTTGCGCAATGCTATATAAATCATGAATTCATGCTTGTCTCTAGGAAAGGAGAATTACAAAAATTTATGGGGGTTTTAGCCGTTCATACGAGTGTTCAGTAGTTTTCTAAATTGATAATCTAGAATTATTTCAAAACCTAAAAATAAAACCTTATTTTCTATAAGTCTTGGGAAAGAAAATAAGGAAGAAAAATAGAGTAAGAATGAACAAGAGATTGAGGATATGAATGGACATTCCTAAAAGTGTAGAAGATAAGCATTTAGTGCATTTTGCTAATAATGCTTGCTGAGTACTTTCGTACTCACCCTTACTATTATCTTCCTTTGTTTAGGAGTATGTCAGTTTGGAGAATAGTTAGGATCAGGCGAAATCTACCTGGACAGATTGAATTACTACCCGAAAGGAATACTATGGACTCGGGATACAACGAGTACAAGGCGGACACCCTGTGTGGAGGCCAAGTGAAGTAGGCAACAGTCAGGAGTTGTCTTTGGTGAAATCAAGTGCAATTAGATGTAGTTGTAATATGTTCGTTTGGATAGATAATAGTTAGAACATTTTCATTTCTAAATATTGTGATATTCGAACCCTTGCAGTTTTGTAATAAACTTTAGCCTTGTGTGGCAATGTTTTTGTAATATCGTATTTGTTTCTATTTATTATTTTGCTGCAACACTCTGATAAACTTATTATTTGTTAGAGCGATGTTCTAAAGGCTAAAGCGAATAATAATCCGTTAACTAGCGTTTTTAGCCCACGGTAAAAAAACGGTTCGTCAGAGTATCTCATGTACACCTCAGCGAAGGGCGCGTTCCTGCCACACGCCAATGCGATCAGAGCCCTCCATTTCTCAAACCCTCGCGAATTCTCCTATAAATACCATTGCCCCAGGCGTGTGGCCGCCACACACCAGTAGTCCCGTCCCCTTCTGCTTCGCACACGCCTCTCCCATCTGGACCAATCCTTCTTCTTAGCTTGCTTGCATTCATGGACGCTCACCTCAGATCCCACGTCCACGCGGCGGCAGATGCCGCTCCTAACGGCTGCCGGACGAAGGAAGAAGATGTAGTAGTCGTCATCGACGTCGAGGAGGCTCACTCGGAGAAGACAGTTGCCGAGGCCAACCCGAGCGGCGACGACGGCGTGAACTACATGGCCCGCGCGCAGTGGCTCCGCGCCGCCGTCCTCGGCGCCAATGATGGCCTGGTCTCCGTGGCCTCCCTCATGATCGGCGTCGGTGCCGTGAACGCCACCGCCAAGGCCATGCTCGTGTCCGGCCTCGCCGGGCTCGTGGCCGGCGCGTGCAGCATGGCCATCGGCGAGTTCGTGTCCGTGTACGCCCAGTACGACATCGAGGTGTCGCTGATCAAGCGCGACGGCAAGGACGGCTCGGCCGCCGACGAAGACGCCGCCGCCGCCAAGGAGAACCTGCCGAGCCCGACGCTGGCCGCGTTCGCGGTCGGCGCCATACTGCCGCTCCTGTCCGGTGGTTTCATACAGTCGTGGGGCGTCAGGGTCGGCGCGGTGTGCGCGGCGAGCACCGTCGGCCTGGCCGGGTTCGGCGCGGCGGGCGCCTACCTGGGCGGCGCGGGCGTGGTGAGGTCCGGGCTCAGGGTCCTCCTAGGCGGGTGGCTCGCCATGCTCGTCACGTACGGCGTGCTCCGGCTGTTCGGCGCGATGTTCCACATGCACATCTCGTCGTCGGGGTGATCCGATCCGTGGTCGTCGTTCTGGGTTGGCAGGTCGCGCGCGCGGGCTTGCAGAAATAATGAACGGGCCTAGCTGTTAATTACCCAATTTGGTGCTGATCAGTACAGTAGTTTGCCATGGGCGCATGGCTAATGGCGATCCATCCATGTCTTGAGTACGTAGTAGCGGTCTGCGATCCCCTTGAGAGCGAAAGGCGGAGTCAGGGGGTGTGTAATGGTTCTACTCGGTTGTAATGTAAGGCCAGGCTAATGGTTTCTAATTAAAACTAACTGTTGTTATATGTAGTACTATTGCACTCGTCAACATTTGCCGCATGTTTATTTTGCACTCGTCTGTGAACGTTCACAAACTAGCTGATGCATGCTCTCTTAGGATGATACATAAGCATTGTTTGACCAAACAAGATAATACTAGTGTACTACAAATTCATGATCTAGTGCCTTCGTTTTGGACTTATGGGTATGGCAACCGTCGGGAAGATGTGACAAAGAATTTTTTATGGCGCAAGTACCGAGTGGGAGACATAAGGGCTATTTATATATTGGTTTTTGATTTTGACTTTTAAGTAGTAACAGATTGTAAAAAAATTTATAAAGAGAAATACTTGTGTACAATTTTGATCGATATAAATAAAGTCACTATAATATATACTAAATTGACTAATAGATCTCGTCTTAAAAAGATATTATATTTAAAAGATATATATTATAAAAAAATTATTTACTATAAAAAATAGCTTTGGGAAGCTCACACGAGTAGACTCTAATCGACTAGATCGAGACGAGAACATTTCATTAAAGTGAGGAATATATTATGTGGTGCGGCCACTGGCGTCAAAAGATTAGATGGGCGTGTGGCTACCACGGGTAGTGCGTTTCCTTGTGGAGTAAACAACGGAAAAATGGTCATCATCAGCGAGCTTCAAGTGCGCAACGAATAATGGTTCATGTGGCTGTACACACACCTGAGATGCGATGCAACCTACTACAGGTAACCACTTTTTCCTGTCATTGCTCAATAAACTTAAGGGGCTAATTCAGCTAATCTATACCATAAGGTTGAGGAAATTGTGAGCTTCTAATTCAAACACGACGTCTCTGCGGCAACGGATTTGGTAAAAAATATTCAGTTGAGCATACGTTTGAAGCGTCGTCACCTAGATCACATAAGATTTTTATAGTGCGCCGCATGTTGCTACTGAAAAAATGTTGCGTACTTCATCCACCGATTACTAATAATATTCAGTTGAGCATACGTTTGAAGCGTCGTCACCTAGGTCACATAAGAGAAAATTAATTTCCTAGGTCATGAAATAGGAGAGGAAAAATTTTATCTACAAGACCATATAGCAAAGAAGATTTTACAATTCCTTGATACTATGAATAATAAGAAAATATTACAACAATTTCTAGGAATTATAAATTATGCCAGGACTTACATAGAAAATTTAGCAAAATTTCTAAGTTAAGAAAGAATGGTCAGAAATACTTTAATTCCGAAGACGTTAAATTAGTTAGGTTAATAAAGGAGAAGGCTAGAGATTTGAAACCCCTAGAATTGCCACTAGATGATAACTATTTTATCATTGAAACCGATGCTTCCCAGATAAGATGGGGAGCAATACTAAAGCAAAAACCTAATAAATATTCATCAAAAATAGAAGCAAAAATTTGTAGATATGCCTTAGGAAATTATAAGCTTAAAACAACAAATAACACTGATAGGAAAATTTCAGCAATAATCAATGCAATAAACTCTTTCAGGTTATACTTAGGCTTTAAAGAATTCACAATAAGGACAGATTGTGAAGCTATTTGTAGGTACCATAATCAAATTAACAGCAATAAAAGTTCTACCAGAAGATGGAATTTATTTGAAGATATAATTACTGAAAATGGTTATAAAATTATATTTGAGCATATAAAGGAAAAGGAAAATAAATTGCCTGACTTATTTTCACGTTCATCTATTTTGCAAGCATGAAGAGGTCAATAAATTATAGTGGGAATGAATTCTTCAGCTTTAGAGCAGTTAATAAGCTCAAAATATTTCCCCCAAATTCATACAAATTTAAACCGAAAAATCATATAATTATTGATGAGGTGCAAGAGTGCATATTAGATAATTTTTGGTATCAATATAATAATAAACGTGAAGAGAAAGGATGTATGCTATCAATATTAAATAGCTTTGCTGAATACTTCCATATGATAAATGAATTAAGGCCTATTTCAGAAAACCCTGAATTCTTAGAATTAAAACCCCTATATGTAGTGTTTGAAGGGAAAATGCCAGACATATATGTATCATTTGAAGGAATAGTTGCTCAAAAGATAGATTCAAAATTAGCAGGAGGAATATCTTGAAAAAATATGCAAGTGTGGAGGAAGCATTAACTCAAGCCGAAAAATATTGGGAATAAACTATTATATAGAACCATCTGTCAAAGATTATATCCAGAAATATAAAAAATTGGAAATAAGAAAACTCCATTATCTTTAACTCCGGTAAATATAAAGGAAGAAGAAGAAATATTTAAAAAGCCTACATATAAAGAGTGTTTAGTAAAAGGGGTTGACCCCTTAGATGGTTCATAGATAGACTGGAAGATAGAAGAAAAATTTGAAGTCATATCCCCACAATGGAAAAAGGATATAAAAGAAGATATTTTGAAAGAATTAAAGAAAGAATTGAATGATAAGCTTGAGGAAATGAAAAATATATATATGATGAAAAATTTGATATATCCTTATCTAACGAAGACATCATGAATATTGCTGGACACAGACAAAATTTAGAATAAAGAATATGGTGCAAAAATAACCTTAAAAGGGGGGAGGCTGCAATACAATCAATAATGCAATGTGGCCATGTACATTCCAGAATTATATTTGTGAAGGACAGGTACGCTTCATGCAAGCTCGCTAGGACAAGCACGGATTATGTAAACCAGTGCGCACTCCAATAATAAATGCACGCCACGCCAATTAAATGGGATGTGTACATCAATTATGCATGTACTAATGTTGAAGGTATCACGGTTTTTTAGAAAAGAAGATTCCTTAGGCCAATGAAGCTTAAGTCTATACTTATTTAAATAAGGAAGAAAGAGACTTCTCTTGATGCTATAAAAGAGACGCCTGGGGTCCTGGTGACGAGCTCGCATAGGGTTCCACCATCCGAAGTCCTTCCGTCCTCCCGAACGACCGGCTGCTCTCTGATGGAGATTCTTGTGCACCTGCTGCCCCCAAGTCTCCTACTCTCCTCGGCGATGGCGGTGGCAGCATGAACCCTCTAGCGGGGTCCAGCACGTTATGACGGTGCACGGGGCTCCTCCTCTCCCCCACCTGAGGTATCCACCGTGAAAGGTGGGGGGCGAGGGCGTCGGTGACGCGTAAAGCACTGGCGGTGGCGAAAATCTCGCTTGCTGCGTCGGCGCGTGCGGCCCGAGTCCGACATGCTGGACATTGCCGCCGAACCCCAGCCCCAGCGGCGCGCGGCTCCTCGTCGCGACGCCTGCTCAAGCTCTCCGCTCCCAAGCTGCACGGCATGGCTGGCGCTCGCAGCAGTAAGACTGCATAAATCCGATCTGCTTGCGATCGGAAGCCCGGATGGGTGGGTGGATTAGATCTGCACGCTAATGGGGAGGGGGAGGGGAGGTTGGAGTTGGAGATTTTGATGCAGTGAGGGGGAGTCGGGTTGTGTTGTTTATCTGTGAGGATTAAGGATCGCTGGTTTGGGTTAATGGGTTGCTGGTAGTGTCGTCATGACGGGATTATTACGGTGGTCACGACGAAACGAATGATTTCCGTCGTGGTTAGTAGTAAAATAAGCTGTTAAGCTTCATTAATTAGCTTTCCCCCCAAACCCCCCAAGAGTTAAGGATGGAGGTTTAATTAGCTGAGTTTTTCTCTTGGATTAGTATGGGCATTCTGGTTCGGGAATATAGGTGCGTGTCAAGCATTCTTCGCCTTTTTTTAATGTGTTTCTTGGGCCGGTTTTTGGTTTCGAGCGATGACAGAAAGAGAGTGCACGGTGACACTGTAAGATGAGTTATTACGTGTGTATGACAAGAACAAAGATTTGTTAATGAATGTGAGAAGATCTCCAAATCGATTGTATAAAATTTCTTTCAAAACTTGTAAAACGATTTGTCTGAAGAGCAGTTTGGAGGAGCTAGACGACGGTGCGGAATGCGATAGCTCGAATGACAATCGTGGCACGGAATGCGCAAAACGCGCGCATGTAGGCAGAGAGGAGCGAAGCGGTTCAGTCGGGCCCCACGCGCGAGGCGCGCGCGCAGCAAGCGGTGGCTCAGACGCACAAGGCAGTGGGGCCCACGAGCATGTAGTTGGTAGCTCGGGCGTTGCGGGAGCCAGCGGCTCCAGAGCACATGCAGTTGGCGGAGGCGATGCGAGTGCCACTCCAACGAATTCATGCATGCGGGAGGTATGTGGAAAAGGTGCACAAGGTCCAAGAGAAGGACTTGAGTACAAGTTGCTGTAGTTTTCTGTGGTTTTGCAGAGGGGACACAGGAAGCGTTGGCGACAGGAGTTTGGGGCGGCGCAGTCTCAGCTAAGATATACGCGAGAAAGCGGGCAGACTTGGTTAAAGAAAGAAGAGTGGGAGGCTCATGTAACGGCAAAGCCAAGGTGCCTGTGGGAGCATATGCTCTAACTCAGGCAGGCGTGCAAGAAATGACGGGATCATTCTAGGTGCGAGACGCGGCAAGCGTCGGATTGTGTAAGGCTCAGGATGGAGCAAGCGCAAGCGGTAAGGAAGTGCTAGCTCAGAAAGGAACGGCGTACGGGAGTGCAGGAAGAAGGAAGAAGCGGGAGCAAAAGAGAAGATTGGCGTGATCAAGATGGAGAAACAAGATTAAGGAGGTGGTTGTTAGAATTAGTAATCTTATTTAGTCGTGTTCGAATCGTGTATGAGTTTGTTTCTGCGTACGAGTTAGTTTTCGAGTTCGTATCGTAGTTGTCTCCGTGTGGTAGTCGTTGTATTGGGTATAAAAGGCAAAGCCATGTAACGAGGGGAGGAGAGGAAGTGATTGGTGTGAGCGAAACTGAAGCGATCGGGGTGATCGAAACGAGAGGGGGAGAAATAAAGAAAAGCGGAGTGCTTTTGCTCCCAGAAAGTTATTGAGTATCGAGTTCGACGTTTTCAAACGAAGCAGAAGACGTGGTCGTAAATGAGTTACAACCACGGTGATCGTGTCTTCAACGTGATCGTAACCTAGTTACGACTATGGTGATCGAGCCTACTATGTGGTCGAAGGAGCTGGGGTCTGCAGTTGAAGTCTCGAGTGCGCTCAATTACAAAAACATGCAGCGCGGCATGAATATGGTCGTAACTCTCGTCAGCAGAAGTTACGAGTATGTGGTCGGAGCTAGAAGGCGTGGTCGGAGCAAACACGACGTGGTCGTAGCCATCTTTGAAGTGGTCATAAATCGACTTTGTGTGTGGTCGTAACGACTGCATGGTGGTCCAAACTCAACAAGTGGTATCAGAGCCTATCGATTTTGGTGATTTCTGAAGATCATGAGTGATAAGGCGAAGGCCCAGGGGTGGGCTAATCTCCCTCTAGTACCTTTTCCTGACGACCGACAATTACCCGGTGTGGGCAATGAAGATGAAGGCGAATATGCGCGCCCAGGGAATCTGGGTGCAGTCGATCCCAAGGGAAAGGATAAGGACAAGGTGGATCAGACGGCTTTAGTCATCATCTACCAGGCAGTGCCAGATGCGATGATGCATCAGCTCAATGGCAAGGAGAGGGCATGGGAGGCGTGGGAGACGCTTCAGACGATGCACGAGAGAGTTGATCGTGTGAAGGAGGTGCGGCTCCAGAATTTGTGGAGCAAGTTCGAGAATCTGAAGATGGAAGAGACCCAGTCGGATGGAAGAGACCCAGTCGGTGAACGAGTTCACCAGCAAGCTGACTTCGTTGTACAATCAGATTAACTCTCTTGGCGATAAGATGGAGGAATTTGTGGTGGTGAAGAAGTACCTGTGCGTGCTTCTGGAGAAGTACATACCTGTTATCATCACACTTATGTACTCCTCCGATATAGACAAGAAGAAGATAGAGGAGATCACTGGCTTCCTCAAGGCGCATGAGGAGTTATTGAAGGGGTTTCAATCACATAACGAGTAGGGATCTTAGACTCATAACGAGCAGGCGTTGCTAGTAAAGAGAGATCCGAAATACGGTCGTGGCTCATCAAACACCGTGGGGAGGTGGCATAATCAAGGCGGCCAGAGTGGTCGAGGCGGCAGAGGTGGCTGTGGAAAATCGAACACTTTACGAGAAACAGTACGCTGAGGAAAATAGTCAAATACGATTTTAACTGGTACAGCTAAATTTAGTACACTTTTTACTACAATTTTTCTATTAACCTCGTATTGAAAAAATATATCATTTAAAAATTAATTATCGTAATAATATAAACATAAATTAACTTTAAGACCTAAAAATTCCGACCATCTACACCATGTCAATAAAAACATAAGCAAAAGCTGTCACTCTAGTGAACCGACGTCGAGGCCCTACATGGACCCACACATCGCATGCCGCAGCCACGGATACCATCCTTTCTCTCCCTCCTGCTCCGATTCGCCGCCGCCGCCAGGTGTTCTTGGCTTTCTGAGAGCGTCCGTACGTGCGTGCGTCCCGCCGCCACGATGCTCTTCTTCAAGAACAAGAAGCGGCAGCGCCAAGTGACGGTGCGGGTCGACCGCCCGGGCCCTGGGTACCGCACCCACGTGTTCGAGGTGCCTACGGGTGTAAATAGGTTTGAGTTAATCCCGATCGATTCGGTACCGAATCTGGTCGGTACCGAATTCGGGAAAGGAATTTGATATCCGATCGGATTCGGATTCGGATAATTCATGTCGGATTCGGATTCGGATTCGAGAGAGTTGTTATCCGATCGAATAGTATCGGTATTCGGATACCAGATAATTATCCGGTCGGATATCTGGTAATAGCTAAGAATTCAGTTTTTATTTTGCTAGTATTTGTTTTTTTTTTTGTCATGTTGGTTGGTTGAGGTGTGCAGTGTATAGAAAGTTTTTCTGGTATGTTGATTCAGGTATTGCGCTCTTCTTTTTGTAAATGTAAGCTTTTGGAACTAAAGTATAAGTTTCTGAAACTGTAATCATCCGTATTATCCGCCTATATTATCCGTTTCCGAGCCGAATCCGTTACATATCCGTCCCGACGGTACCGTATTCGAAACTCCGAATATTCCGAATTCGTATTCGTATCCGGTCTTACTGTATTCGACTCCGAATCCGGAGAAAAAATATGGGTTAGGATACGGTTTAAACAATATCCTTCCGAATCCGATCCGTTTTCACCCTTAGAGGTGACGGCGTCGGACCTCAGCAGCGCCGCTGATGGCGGCGGCCGAGAAGGCGTACGGCGTCCAGCAGGGGGACGTCGTCACCATCCCGTGCAACCTCAGGGACTTCGTGCACGCCATGGTGAGCACCGCGTCCGGCGCGCCGGTACGCGTGGAGCCGAGCTCTCCTCCTCAGTTTGTCCGCGACGAGCAGTCGTGGCGGATGATGGCGGTCAAGGATGGCTACGTCGACGAGCCGTTGACGATGAGATGTAGCCTTGGCTGGTACTTAGCTAGGTCACATTGATGCCGCTTTCGTGGCGATAGTAACCACGAAATTGTGCTATTGTCGTTTGCTCGACTTCTTGCCGAAGGTTGTAATGAACTGTAAACCTTTTGTGTGTCAGATCTATAAATTTATTTGCAATCCATGGCATTATTCGTCCCGAAAGTGCACATACAATTAAATAGCATCTTGGACCTCTTTGGAAACGGAGGAACACCTTGTATCAACTTACAGAAATCTTGCATATTTGATCTTTCCAGTTCAGTAGGTATGGCTTCCAAAACGAATTCATAGACCACTCGCTGCATTAAAACATCAATCGAGCCACAGCCCACAGATCATCCATAAACACATTGAAGGGCTTACAACTACAAATGTTCCTAAAATTCTGTAGCCAAGAAGGCTGCGACAGGCTGGGTAGAAACAGAAAGGGAGAAAAGGGAAACTGCCTTTGGTCAGTTTCATCTTGTAAGGTTTAATCAGTTCAGAGAAGAACGCCCATATCTCCAGCTATTGTAGGGTCGCCGAGTGAACTGCTGTGGCGCGAAGCTCAGTCCAAACATCTCCCTCAGGGCATTCCCTGGCTCTAGGAGTCCGATCAATCTGGCAACAAGGGATGCGCTCTCCCTGACATGCTCGAGGTCTCTCGTTTCGGTCCAAAGGCGACGAGCAACCTGTAGCCTTCTCCTCTTGGAGGCCAGTGAAACTCCCCACTTGGTGTACATGCTCTCTCTTTCCTCAATCGAAAGCCGCTTTTGCATTTGCCTGCAGAGCATCTCCCTTTCACGTTGCAACTTCTTGGCACTGCATAGCAAGTAATTTTCATAAGGAGGCATTCGAATGTTGTTATGCAGAGAAGTCGTGACAAATGTGGTGAACATGACTAACCTTGAAACCAGAGAAGTATTCAGGCTACCTGCAACCACTTTGCTTTCCATGCTACCACTGGTGTAGGTATCTTTAAGAAATGATAGTCTCCTAAGTTCAACTTCCATGTAAATAGAATCAGCTGGATCTCCTTTAAATAGCAAGAAAAAGTAAGTCCTATGAACCAAGGAGACATTGCATGCATGCCAAAGGTCAATAATATCTTGCTGTTTCTTCTCGAATTCCAGTGGCCATCGCGAAGGCGATTGCAAGGCATCCATAATCGGATCCAGTCCTACGCTCCTGATGGTTCCTTCTGCTAAGTCTCCATTTCCACTCTGACAATCATAACAAAGGAAAATGTTAACTAAAATTTTGCATATTATAATATCTTCCAGGGTAGAGGGTGTAATTTTCAGTTTATAGTAAGCACCCATATGCTATTAAAAAATGTAGCACCACAATAGTGTACTGACATTTTTTTTGTAAGTTGGGATAGAAAAATGAGCTGTGCCAGCATGAGCGCAATAACATTTGCATGATAATAAGATAGTTCCACACCTGATCACCGAGTTGCTTCTGACACTGAACCTGAGCCATTTCTTTCAGTTCAGCAACAAATTCACCTATGCCGGTAAATTCTGTGTCACCTGCAACAGAACTGTTTGCCTTAACTGCGTTCCTTGTAGTAGTAATTTCAGAAAGCATTGACCCTGCCCTTGATAGAGTTTCACTCTCTGCATCATAGTTCAGTGCAGATCCCCTTCTTTGACACCCTTCAGGTCTCCCTGGGAAATCCATGAAACTTCTGCTTGGTGGTGTGCAATCATCCTTTTCCAAATCTTCAAACAAAGTAGAACCCATCAGAGACCTACAGCTCCTGCTTCTACCAATTACTTTAGACCTTGATGAGTTACATGTTGAAGATCCTAGATCTTTGACAAGATTGGCAAAAGGCTTTCTGACATTCTCCAAATGTTGCTCCAGGGTAACAGGAGATACATCATGGTGTCTAGAATTCACAGATGGATTTGAATCATTATTTCCATGCACACTAGAACCCACATTCAAATCTTGCAAAGTATTGCTCCCCACAGCTGACGAGTCCAAACCTTCCTTATCTACTGTTTCATTGGTCTCTATACAACGTACTTCTTTGCAAAGATCATCTAAATCTTCATTAGAGATCTGAGAGACATCATCTCTGCTGTTAGTTGGGGGCATCCCACTGAAGGGAGGACTGCTGACTGAATACCTAGATGGGGTAGCAAACTGCACATTATTTTCAGACTGCTGAGACCTATGTTTCCTTTGTGCTGCACGGCGTCCTTGAAACCTAAAATTTTGGACACTGTCAACAACTTCTGATGACTCAGTTGTTGACTGCTCGTCTTCGCATGGTTGAGGCACATCGAAGGTAAAGTTCCTCCCAGAAGCCTACATGTATATAGACAGAAAGTAAATAACTTGTTGTGCTTATGAAAAAACAGACTAATTAATTAGGAAGTAAGGAAGTGCACATACCTGGGGATGCTTTAGAACATGGTTATCTCCAACAACCTGGAGCAAATCCTGCAGCCTAGATTGAGCCAAATCACGCTGTAACTTCAATTCCTTAATTTCTTTCTCCATCTGCAAGGAAGAATACATGGAACTTTCACACCACCACAAGAAGGTATATTTTTGGCATTAAAGACAACTGGCATGGTAAAAAAATCATACAGCGCGCATAGAAATGGTGGTTTACTATGAATCCTAAGTTTCTTAATGTACAAAGAAAGTAAGAAGGAATGCACATAAAGGTCAGAAGTAGCATTTACCTTCCGAATTTGCTTATCTTTTTCCTTCACCAATGATTCAAGACTGGAATATGGAGCTGGACATCGCAATTCACTCTCCAACCTAGCAAGTTCTCTTTGTAAGTGCTTAACTAGTGCTTTATCGGACATGACTACATTAACCTGGGCATTTGTGACTACTTCCTTTGCACAACTTGCAAACAGCAGGGTATTTCTTGATTGTTCCATATGGCTTCGGGCTGGACTCATTGTACAAATAATTGCAGTTCTTGCATTACCTCCCAGAGAAGGCTGTAATATGCGTGTGAGCTTTGAATCTCGATATGGTATGTGCCCATTTCTTACCTTGCTACATAAATGAAAACAAGTAAATAATATAAATGGATGCTAGAACATCTATGATTTAATGCTGTAAAATAAACACAAATTTATCCTATGAGGACCTTTGAATTGGAACTCAACACTATACAAAATATTGAGTTGAGGTTGCAACCTTAGTTTCCGAATGACAGTTCCTAGGGTAAGTAAACTTCTATTAATATGACAACCTTCCTTCAGCCTAGCACCAGCAGATAGTGCCTGAGATGCACGCTCACTTCCCGCCAAATCAACAAAGTTCTGCATGGCACAACAAAAGGTGATTACACTTCCCCATTTTTATGTCAGAAAGGAAATATGACTGAATTATTAAATGTTTTCTTACCACACTAGCCACAAGTGTCGTCGACTTGTCCTTACCCAAGAACTCACGAGCAGAACTTTCTATGGTCTGAAAGAATCGATAAACAAGTCAGAAATAATGAACTTATGCCACATTGATTTTACATAATTCTACAAAAGCCTTTTCTTTTCTACATGCAACCAAGTAGTGGGCAAACCAGTTTAAGTATTTGATGCGATCTGGAGCTGTTTTCATTTAAGTATGTCTCTCCAGTTCTCCTTTGAGCTGGTATAAGTACACAATGCACAAATGAGATGACGGCGATCACCACTTAGAAATTAAGTAAGATACCACAAACAACATCCCACCTTCACACACAGAAATCAGTTCCTTGAGGTGGTCTGAGTCTCTCAATATCACCTCTGTAAGGTTCTCTACATAGGTCCCCTTCTGTAAAACGAGCAGCACCAAACCATTAGTAATGCAGGGGCGCAACATTATTTTTTTAAGAAAAAAACAAGGAGTTGTTTTGACCTCTGCATCATCCCAAAGTCTAAGAGAAGTGTTTTCTGAACTAAGAAGATCCCTTACAACTTCGTTATATATTTCTATTGCTGAGAATTTCAGCACAAATGCTCTCTCCACATGCTGCAAAAAAATGACATGCTTATCAGCTGGACATTCGAAAAGAGTGCCATTTCATTACTTGTGAACTAATTTTTACTAATTAGGATCAACAGTGAGACCTTAAAACCTGAGAAAGGATGGGTGTTCAATTACCTTGCCAATGTAATCATAAATATCTGCTACTGTATATTCTGTTATTCCAATCATGGTGTATGTCTTTCCACTACTTGTTTGACCATATGCAAAAATACTTGCTGTTACAGATAAAACAAAAGGGAAAGAAAACACATTCAGTGACTTCACGGAATGCTTTGATTCAAACAAATTGGAAAAAGATCGGCAGTAGGTTTGCACTTAACAGTTAATGCCACTAACTACAGAGAGGGCAACGTCCTTGGCCCCTTCCTCATATACTGCTTTGGTGTTGCAGTCAGAACGGAATACCCTATCTGCAGTTGGAATAGAGTTGTGTCAAAGAAGATATAACCAATACCACAGCTGGAAAGTGAGAGAATTTTGTAGAGCATACTTGTGAAAGGAGCAAAATAAGGTCTCACTGACTATCTGTACTCTAGCAAGATGAAATTTGTCCACTACAATAATATTGTTCCAACTCAATTTGTAAAGATGTAAAAATTTTAATTTCAAAAGAGCCTCTTTATGATAAATAACTTCTTATAGAACCATCTCGCTACACTAAAGAGCCCAAGTTGTTCATGTCAGACCATGAGTGGTAATCATCTTATTCAAGGTGTCTTAATTTCCAGTAATAAATAATGGTATATATAGAGTAATAAATTACCGATGGTCTGGAAACTCCAGAGAGATCTGAAATTATGAACAATATAAAAGGATATAAAAAGTTTGAACTTTTCTCTTTTTTGAAATGCAACTGAAATGTACTACATAAGTACTGATCAGATAACCAAATTATTAACAGATGTTGCTAAACTAATGAACTATACATTCAGAAGGACAACATTAATGTATCAGCAGAAAGACAAGGCTTGTGATGCACAAACCAAAGGAGTATGCAGTCGGAGCTGTGGGCCGGTCCGGCAAGGTGCTCCGGGAGATGATGGTAGTGTCATTGATGCACTCCCACTCCGCCGGGTCCCCTCTGGCAATCTCCTTCTCGCTCAGCGGCCTCAGCCTCACAGACACCAGTATCTTCTCCAGCTTCCCCACACCACCATTGACCACCTCACCTCCATCCACCTTGTCCCATTGCACCATCTCATTGCCTCCGATCGCCCCCATCTCTCCCCTCTCTCACTCTCCCTCTCCCCTGTCCCTACACCATCTGCCGAGATCACGCCATTATAAGCCACAAAAATAATAGGAAAAAGGACGCACATCCAAAACAAACAAATCAATGAAAGCAAAAGGGAATTCAAGAATCCGTCCTACTCCTGTGGTTTGGGCGGGGAGCAAGGGGTGTTGAGAGGTTGCTCTGGTAGGTGGAGGAGAAGGCAAGAATTTCTCGTGGGGACCCAGTGATGCAGAAGATTAGGATGGTGGTTCGGGTGTCGTCTACTACAGTAGAATTACACTAATTAGGCCAAATCTAGCACCGGCCAGCAGCTACTCATGGCAATGTTGACCATCCCCCTTCCCAAGAACACTCCTAGAGACATATTTTATGATCCCACCGACGGAGAAAACAGCACCAGGGTCACATGGCAAGCTCCCTACTCCTAATTTATCTGCATCTCATCACTGTGCCACCAAGCAAGATCACATCACTAAGACACTAACAGGTAACAACCAAGAAGTTAGCAGCAATCTGTAATGCTCAAGCAACAGCGACAAGAAAGCAAGTGAAGAAAGGCGGAGAATTTACCAAGCCTAGAGATAGACGCGTGCCGCTGAGAGGGCCAAGCGCCCTGCAGCATCCGCCATGGCGCAGGGGCCGAGCTTGGCGGCGGCCATGGCGAGGTAGTAGTAGTGGTGGTGGTGGTATTGGTAGTAGTACTGGGGTTGCTTGTGGTTTTTGCGGGGCAGAACTAGCGAGAGGAGGGGGTCCTGACACCTGCGAATCGTGGGAGTTTTGTGAGCAGCAGCAACAACCTCGCGGCCACCGCGGCACGGCACCACCACCGTCCACCGCCCTCCCTCCCCACGATCTGGTCGTTTTGGGGTATCGTAGCGGGCGGTGGCCTACCTTTTTTAGATTTATTTCTAGCCCCCTGACAAACATTATTCGCACAACTAGCCCCCCGCGTCATATTTTGTAATTTTGGCCCCTTCTGGGCACCAGCCCCGCAGCCAAGGGGCAGAGTGACCTGCCCCTGCCCCTGCCCCTGGGGACTGGGGGGCGTGGCAGGAGGATGGCATGTAGCCCCACACGCGTTTGTCTGACCAATTCTTGCGTAATTTGTTTTTACGCAGTATTTTCGTGCGACGCGTCGTTTTCGCTCTTTGTTTTCTCCTGTGCTCGGTTATTTAAATGCGCAGCGCGCACTTATTTGTCACAAACCTTAGTCGTATAGGGGCAAGTGACTTGCCCCATATGGGGGCACGGCACACACGTATGCCCATGCACTAGTTTGTCTGCTGCATAAGTGGATATCAATCGTACACCATAGGCAGTCGATAGATCAGAGCATGAGAATTGTTGCGTGAGTATGTGTGACAAGTGATTGAGAGAATGAGTGAGTACTTAATTGCCTGAATGTATGTACTATTTATACATGAAGAAGGGGTGGCAGAATAAAGTAAAAGGTGGCAGTTGATATAGCAGTTAACTGCAGTTAATACATTGGGCAGTTATTTGTGTTACAACACTCCCCCTTGACCAATGTGTCTTCATATGATCACCTTGATTCATCATCTTGGAAAAGCTCCTTCAAAAACCCTGTAGGGAAAAATGAGGAGAATCGATAGAAGAAATATATTAATGATTGCGTTGTTATATTGTCTCATTAAAAACCTTGATGAGAAACCTTAGAGGAAAAACTCATAAAGGGAAAAGAGTACAATATTTGTATTGAACGGGTTAAGTCTTAGGAGATTTCTCCCCCTAACGTCTGCAAATCACGTGGTCTTCGCATACCAATTTCATAAACACATTTTTGGAATGTGGAAGTTGGTAATGACTTAGTGAATAGGTCTGCGAGATTATCACAAGACTTAGTTTGCGAATATTTATTTCCCACCTCTTGCAACTCATGTGGGTAAAATAATTTAGGTGCAATATGTTTAGTGATATTGCTCTTGATGTAACCCGTTTGCATTTGAACAACGCAAGCAGCATTATCTTCGTAGATAATGGTAGGAGATGCAATAGCACCTATATCACATGACTGTTGTATGTGATTAATCATTCTGCGAAGCCATACACATTCACGTGATGCTTCGTATAATGCAATTATTTTAGAATGATTAGTGGATGTAGCCACTAGTGTCTGTTTCGAAGACTTCCAAGATATGGTTGTTCCACCGTGTAAAAACACAAAGCCTGTTTGCGATCTGGCATTATGGGGATCTGATAAATAGCCAAGATCGCATATCCTACTAAATCCATATTTTTATTCTTTTGAAAAAATAGACCAAGATCTTTAGTGCCTTGAAGATATCTAAAGATATTCTTCACTCCTACCCAATGTCTTTTGGTTGGAGTAGCCGTATCTAGCAAGTAGATTTCTCGCAAATGCAATATCCGATAGGGTGCAATTTGCAAGGTACATAAGCGCCCGATGCCATCGAGATATGGAACCTCGGGTCCCAATAGCTCTTCATTGTCATCTTGGGGTCTAAATGGATCTTTTTCCCTGTCTAGAGATCGAACAACCATGGGGGTTTTCGATGGATATGCTTTGTCCATATTGAATTTTTCTAATATTTTTTGGACATAGGCTGATTGATGCACTAGAATGCCTGTATGAAGGTGCTCAAGTTGTATACCTAAGCAAAATTTGGTTTTACCCAAATCCTTCATTTCGAATTCCGTCTTAAGATGATTACGTGCTTCATCAATATCTTGTGTGTTACCAATGATATTAAGATCATCAACGATACACAGATATAATGCAGAATCCTGTTGAGGATCTTTTGATGAAGACGCATGGGCAATCATCATTGTTGGAGTATCACTTTTGGTTAGGAACTCACTTAGTCGGTTGTACCACATTCCGCCCGATTGTTTCAAGTCAGTATAAAGACTTGTTTAATTTTACACAATACATATTGCGATTTATGTCTATATTCGAATTGAAATTCCATCGGAACTTTCATATATATTTCGAATCAAGTGACCCATAAAGGTATGCTGTCACTACATCCATCAACTGAAAAGATAGATGATTTTGTACTGCCAATGATATTAAATATCGGAATGTTATTCCACTCATTACTAGAGAATAGGTTTCATTGAAATCAATGCCGGGTCTCTGCGTGAACCCTTGTGCTACAAGCCTTGCTTTATATCTCACCACCTCATTGTTTTCATTCCGCTTATGACGAAACCCATTTGAAACCAACAGGAATACTCGGGAGGTGTATGTATCACTTTGGTGAATACATTTCTTTTTGTGAGCGAGGCTAACTCCTCTTGAATTGCATCCTTCCATTGATTCTGTTGTAACACAAATAACTGCCCAATGTATTAACTGCAGTTAATCGCTATATCAATGTCACCTTTACTTTATTCGCCACCCTTCTTCATGTATAAATAGTACGACATTCGTGCAATAAAGTACTCACTCATTCTCTCAATCACTTGTCACACATACTCACGCAACACGTTATCAGCACTTTGCTCTCACGCAAGTGAAAAAGAGAAGAAGACAGAGATAGGTAATGGAAATTTGTGCACATCACAAAAAAGTTTTTCTGGACATCCTATCTTTAGTGGATTCCCTGCACACAAGTCTTCATGGCCTTCTTGCTCCTCTCGTTGAACCATCACCACCACCAACTCCGGCGACCACTACTTTCATCGCCACCGGCCATGGCTCACGGCCGGTTCGTTGTCGTCCATGGGCGACGCACGGAGTTTTTGCACCGGCGACAACTCCACGCTATGGACCTTACAGGCGTCCGAAGCACGCCTCCCCAGAGGATGCATTCTCATCCACATAAAAACAAACAAACAAACAGTGGGGAGACCCGGCGCTCGGCGCAGCCCGGCTTGGCCGGAGCATGGCGGCCGGGCGGTGCATCTCGGCCCGCACTACGGCGATCGGCGGTGGCGCGCCCATGGCGCGGCCGGCAAACACACCCGGCGGCCACGTCGGCGTTGGAAGCGATGGCGCGGGCGGCACGGAGGCTCGGCGGCCGGCGCGATCGTGCGGCGGTGCGGCGGCCTCGGCGCGGCTCGGCTCGGCATCGATCGGCCGGCGGCAAGCGCGGCCCCAGCCCCGGCGACGACTCGGCGCGGCCTGGCCGGCCGGCGGATGAGTCCGTGCGGCCGCACCGCGGGCAAGGCGCGGCGCAAGACGAGCACGTGGCTTGGGCGGCATGACGCTACCGCTCACTCGGCGGCTGACGAGAAGACACGCAACACGATCGTTAAGCGCAAGAAGCTACGAGAGATGCAATGGCCGGAGAGCAAGAATGTTAAGAATGCAAGCACGGCAGCGGCGGCATACAGCAACATAGCATGATGGCGGCAAGGCGGCGTCGGCCGCCGGCGGCGGCTAGCCTTGAACACGGCGGCACATGCGGCAATATGCATGAAAGCGGTCAAGGCGGCGGCAGCAGAGGCGACACCGGTGGGCGGTGGTCGAGGGCCGGCGGCGGCGGCAGCAGCGGCGGCGCTGGCGGCAGCGGCGGTGGCGGCCAAAAGCCATGGTGGCGGTGGTGCATAGGTTTGGGAGGAACCTAAATCCTCCCCCAAACCTATTTATACTAGGGTTCCCAAATGGGCTTTGGCCCAATAAATCCCACCTCCCACTTGGGCCTACAAGGCTGAATGGGCCTTAGCCCAAGTTTTCCAAAATTTGCATTTACCCCCTTCTAGTTAATAAAAATGCAGATTTTATTTTATTTCTTTTGTATTATTTGCAGTATAGTCCTCCTGCTTATTTATAATTGTACTCGTATTGTTATAAATTTGCATTTCAGTCCCTACAGGACCCGAAATTTATGTAATATTTAAATAAATGTGTATTCACATTTATATCATTTTTACATATTTAGGATTATTTTATTGCAAATTATTTACAATATGCATTACGACCATATTTAAATTTGCTATCTTAGCAAATTTCAAATTAAAATTCTCATTTAATGAGTACCAATGTACTTAATAATTTGGAATTTTTTTGCAAAAGTTTATACCTCACATAAATACCATAAAATCATAATTTATGGCACTTTGCTACATTAATTTGTACGTTATGCCATACAATAAATTGGTGTTCACCACCAATATTATGATTATACGGTATTATAAATATAACCACATGTTATATTTATTTTGGGTATATATTCATACGGATTACAATACTCATATTGTTTTCCACATATTTTGCATTTTATTACAATATTACCATACACATTAATTTACCTCATGTAAATTAAATATTTATGGTGTACTTTTCATGTAGGTTTTCAAATGGCTACCAAAGATTTTGAGCCACTTGCTATCGATGGTACCAATTACCCTACATGGGCTATGGATTTAAAGATCAACCTCACCACACGTGGGTTGCAAAGGGTGATTTTTGATCCTCCAGAAGATCAAATTCCTCCGGATGTTGTGAAATATTCCGCTTTAAACATGATACGGAATCACATACACCCAGATTTAAAGGCAGAATATCTGTATGAGGAGAATCCACTTACTTTATGGTTAGCCCTCAAAAATCGATATGAACAGCAGAAAGCTAACGCAATTGAATTAAGTCAGCAGCGTGTAAGACTGCATGACTCCAACATGATGTTGGTAAGCTGCAATTCTGTAGTAATGGTCTTGCAATGAGCTTGATTCTCTTGATAAGAGATTCTGCTAAACCATTTTGTGTATGGACATATGGAACAGAGTGTTGAACTTGTATCCCAAGAGCCATACAATAATCATTGAAGGCATGAGATGTAAATTCAAGAAGATTGTCCATTCGAATTGATTGAATTCGATGTTCAGGATAATGTGCTCGTAATTGGATAAGTTGTCCAATTAACTTAGCAAATGCATGGTTTCGTGTGGATAAAAGACACACATGTGATCATCTTGTAGATGCGTCAATGAGAACCATGAAATATCTGAACGGTCCACACAATGGTTGTATAGGACCACATATATCTCCTTGAATGCGTTCAAGGAATTTAAGTGGTTCAGCTCTAATTTTAAGATAAGAGGGTCTTAAAATCAATTTTCCGGTAGCACATGAAGTGCATACGAAATCTGAGGATTCCGGAAATTTTGTTTTGATGTATGTATGACCAATTGAATTGTTAATAATTTTCCTCATCATTCCAATGCCTGGGTGGCCAAGGCGATCATGCCATGTTTGGAATGTGTTTGTGTTTTGGAAAATTACTTTGTACGCAATATGTTGAACGGGTTTGATGTATGTATAGTACAATCCGGAGTTTAAAGATGGAATTTTTTCTAGTGCTTGTTTGCCATATCCGTTGTTTTTGGTTAAGAGGAGGTATTCCTCTTTGTTGTCATTTTGGGTTTCAATATGGAAACCATTCTGACGGATATCTCTATAACTAAATAGAGTACGTGTTGAATCGGGATACAAGAGTGCATCCTCAATTTCCAATTGTGTACCCATAGGGAGAGTGATAGAGGCGCGACCAGAGCCTACTATCGTTGCATCGCGTCCAGCGATTGTTAGAATATTTCCTTTCCTCCTAGTAAGAGTTAGGAAATATTTTGTGTCCCTAAGTATAGAATTTGTGGTACCGCTATCCACAAGGCATAATTCCTCCTCCATTGGACTCCAAAATCTATATATACAAAGAAAAGAATTTAATGAAATTCTTGAAGTAATATATAGAATACATACAAACTTTATTTGATAATATCGAATGTTTTCGATATATGATTGTAGCATACAAGCTTACAATATGAATGACAACTTTATTTATATTACATCATAAAAGTACTTAGTAGCTATGGAACTAGGAGTCTAATTGAGATCTCCAAACATGTCTTGAGAATGAAATTCTTCAAGTGTGTCCTCGGTGCACATGAGATCATCCTTCTTTGGAGGGTACATGTGTCTTTGAGTTCTTGAAGGAACTGTTGAGAACATCCGCTTCATCATCATTTGATGTGAGATTGAAGTGTGCTTCAAATCTCTTCGGTTGAGCATTCTTGCCTTGAGTCAATGACTTGAGGTAGAGGTCCACAAGATGCTTCGGGGTGCGACATTTCTTGGTAGGATGGTTGTAGCAACCATACTTTTGACAAGTCTCCTTTTTGACATTTTTCTTACCAAAATTGCATTTACCTTTCTTGAATCCACTTGGTTTTTGCTTCATGTTGCGGTTTTGTTTACCTTTAAAGTTCTTTGAATGGTTATGTGAACCATTGAACTTATGCTTATTTTGATTAGCATGAACTTCAGGAAGTGGAGCAGCTCCAATGGGACGTTGCTGATTATTCTTTAAAAGAAGTTCAGCATGCTTTTTCACTCAAGTAATGTATGCATAAGATCAAAATAAGTTTGGTAATTTGCAAGACGCCATTGTTTTCAGAGGACCTGTCCGATGGGAGCATAGTAGAGAGTCTTCTATTTTATCCTCATCTGTTGGTTCCTTCTCACAAAATCGCAGTTTGGAGCAAATAGTATGAAGAGCGTGATTATAATCTCCAACTGTTTTGAAATCTTGGAGTCTAAGATGTGCCCATTCATGATTAGCCTCAGGTAATAGAATAGCTTTCTGCTGTTCATATCGATTTTTGAGGGCTAACCATAAAGTAAGTGGATTCTCCTCATACATATATTCTGCCTTTAAATCTGGGTGTATGTGATTCCGTATCATGTTTAAAGCGGAATATTTCACAACATCCGGAGGAATTTGATCTTCTGGAGGATCAAAAATCACCCTTTGCAACCCACGTGTGGTGAGGTTGATCTTTAAATCCATAGCCCATGTAGGGTAATTGGTACCATCGATAGCAAGTGGCTCAAAATCTTTGGTAGCCATTTGAAAACCTACATGAAAAGTACACCATAAATATTTAATTTACATGAGGTAAATTAATGTGTATGGTAATATTGTAATAAAATACAAAATATGTGGAAAACAATATGAGTATTGTAATCCGTATGAATATATACCCAAAATAAATATAACATGTGGTTATATTTATAATACCGTATAATCATAATATTGGTGGTGAACACCAATTTATTGTATAGCATAACGTACAAATTAATGTAGCAAAGTGCCATAAATTATGATTTTATGGTATTTATGTGAGGTATAAACTTTTGCAAAAAAATTCCAAATTATCAAGTACATTGGTACTCATTAAATGAGAATTTTAATTTGAAATTTGCTAAGATAGCAAATTTAAATATGGTCGTAATGCATATTGTAAATAATTTGCAATAAAATAATCCTAAATATGTAAAAATGATATAAATGTGAATACACATTTATTTAAATATTTACATAAATTTCAGGTCCTGTAGGGACTGAAATGCAAATTTATAACAGTACGAGTACAATTATAAATAAGCAGGAGGACTATACTGCAAATAATACAAAAGAAATAAAATAAAATCTGCATTTTTATTAACTAGAAGGGGGTAAATGCAAATTTTGGAAAACTTGGGCTAAGACCCATTCAGCCTTGTAGGCCCAAGTGGGAGGTGGGATTTATTGGGCCAAAGCCCATTTGGGAACCCTAGTATAAATAGGTTTGGGGGGAGGATTTAGGGTTCCTCCCCAAACCCTGCAGCCAGCCGCCACCATGGCTTTTGGAGCCGCCGCCGCCTTGGCCCGCCGCCGCCGGCCGCCGCCGCCGCCGCCCTCGACCACCGCGCCACCGGTGTCGCCCTCTGCTGCAACCTTGGCCGCCCCGCTGATCGCCCGCCGCCACGGATTCAAGGCTAGCCGCCGCCGCTATGGCGCGCCGCCGCTGGCCTGGCCGCCGCCGGGCCGGGCCGACGCCGCCGCGCGCTGTCTTGTATTGCCGCTACCGTCTTGTTGCTGGCCGCCGCTAGGCCTCTGGCGGCATTGCGATCTCTCCGCCGCTTGCGCTTAACGATCAGTGTGCCGCATGGGTCGTGCATCGCCTGAGCCGAGCGGTAGCGTCTGCCGCCGAAGCCACGGCTCAGTCTTGGCGCCGCGCCAGTGCCGCTGCCAGTGGCCCCACTGCTCGCCGGCCGGCCGGTGGGCCAAGGCCGAAGTCGCCGCCGCTGGGGCCGCGCTTGCCGCCGCCGATCGCTGCCGAGCCGTGCGAGCGCTGAGGCCGCCCGACCGCCGCCGACGATGCGCCGCCGCCGAGCCTCCGTGCGCCCGCGCCATCGCTCCAACGCCGACGTGGCGCGCTGTGGCCGCGCCACCGCCGATCGCCGGCCGTGCTGTGGCCGAAGTTGCACCGCCCGGCCGCGCCATGCTCCCGGCCAAGCCGGGCCGCGCCGAGCGCCGGTCTCCCCCGCTTGTTTGTTTTTTTTATGTGGATGAGAATGCATCCTCTGGGGAGGCGTGCTTCGGACGCCTGTAAGGTCCATAGCGTGGAGTTGTCGCCGGTGCAAAAACTCCGTGCGTCGCCCATGGACGACGACGAACCGGCCGTGAGCCATGGCCGGTGGCGATGAAGGTAGTGGTCGCCGGAGTTGGTGGTGGTGGTGGTTCAACGAGAGGAGCAAGAAGGCCATGAAGACTTGTGTGCAGGGAATCCACTAAAGATAGGATGTCCAGAAAAACTTTTTTGTGATATGCACAAATTTCCATTACATATCTCTGTCTTCTTCTCTTTTTCACTTGCGTGAGAGCAAAGTGCTGATAACGTGTTGCGTGAGTATGTGTGACAAGTGATTGAGAGAATGAGTGAGTACTTAATTGCCTGAATGTCTGTACTATTTATACATGAAGAAGGGGTGGCAGAATAAAGTAAAAGGTGACAGTTGATATAGCAGTTAACTGCAGTTAATACATTGGGCAGTTATTTGTGTTACAACAAGAATTACTAACGATCCTCCATGTAATGTGCCCACATAACACTGCTGGTCACCTTCGCCAGGCCCCATAACATCTGCCCACGTGGTGGGACCATGGTGGCGATGACTGCCTCTATTACTATCTTGTTCCTAGCAACATGCCTACCGAACAACTACTGAATGCACCATCGTAGCTCGAGCAAATCCATGTATGCCAGGTTAGGAACATTTAGTACAGTGCGCTGGCAGCTCGACATATCAAGTCCGTCTAGACCGCCACGCACGACCTCCCCACCATGGAACACATACAATGTCTCCATTTCTAACAAAAATAACACAATACTTCAACAAAATACAGCACAAAAACCATACATACGTTGCTAAAATAAACTTACCGTTACAGCGTTACCATCTCTAAACCTCATACATGGAAGATTGTGAATTCAAACATACATCCGTCTCTAAACCTTAGACACGGAAGACTACGAATTCAAACATACATCCGTCTCTAAATCTTAGACACGGAAGACTACGAATTCAAACATACATCCGTCTCTAAACCTTAGACACGAAAGACTGCAAATTCAAACATACATCACATTACTAACGACTTCAGTAAATGGTGCCAACAAAAGGCTAACAAAACAATCGATTCCTTAGTCACCGCCTCTCTTTGGCTGAGCTTTTTTCTCCTCCCTCCATACTGCAATATAAATTCGGCTTTGTATACCTACAAATCACATTACTTAAATAATATTTGATAGAATTAGACCATCATCCTTGCTCCAGCCATCCGTATGTTCACTGTCATTTCGCTTTTTCTTTGCCGAACTATGCAATTTCTTTGTTGTTGGGATTTCATTCATTGTTATGCATTGTAATGTTACTCTTTTGTTGGGACTTCATTTGTTTTCGGTATGATTACTGAGTATTGTTCATCGGATGTTGCTTCGACGTTGTCTGAATGTGTATGCACTACTCAGTGGATGCAAAGACAAACATGACAGGGGCGGTCGGTGCAAGTAGTGGCTCGAAAGAGGCCTCTACAAGTTCGTTTCGCTCTCTTTGCATATACCGCCTTTGCTAGCGGTGATGATGACTCGACAACATCATCCAGGTAGCCACCACAAGTACCCATTATGACTGGGATATAGTGGGTCGAACAAATGAACATCGCTGCTATGACATGTTGCATATATGGCCGATAGTGTTCGAATGGTTGCATGATACACTGGTAGCAAACTTCGGCCTCTAGTTGACAATTGAAATGTGCTCTAGAGAAGCACTCGCACTACTTCTTTGGACCTATGGGGCCCCTTAGTCCAACATGTAGACGGTCGACTGGTTCAACACTCTGTAGGCACTATCAGCAGGAAGTTCACGCAAGTTCTCAAATGCGTGATTGGTTTGGCGAGTAGCAGCATTACACTACGTGACCCCACCTTCCAAACGGTGCATCCCAGACTGCTACAACAAAAGTTCTACCCTCACTTTTGTGACTGCATCGAGGCAATTGATGTGATCCACATGTAAGTTATGGTACCACTTGTTGAGTGTGCTAGGCATTACAACAGGTACGGGTACACCAATCATAATGTTCTGGCGGTATGCGACTTCGATGCTCTCTTCACATTTGTGTGCGTCGGATGGCCCGGATTAGTTCACGATACACGGATGCTTGGGAAAACACTAGTGAAATATGGAAACTAGTCACCTATCCCACCTATAGATAAAGCGACTCATTGTATTATATGTCTCGTCCTTGTATAAATGTAACGCATTTGCTGTCATTACTCTCTTGGTTCATGCAGGGAAGTACTACCTCGTAGACTCTGGCCATCGGAACATATCTAGGTACCTCTCTCTCTCTATTGGAACCATAGGTACAATATTTCAGATTTTCAAGATAGCAATTAGCCCAATGGGATGCAGGAAGTATTCAACTTCCATCATTCCTCCATTCGCAACGTCGTCGAGCGGGCATTTGGAATGTGCAAGATGAAGTGGCAGATCTTCGACAACATTCTTAACTATGACATACCTAAGAAGAAGGCCATAATTGTAACAACAATGGTGCTTTACAACTTCAGCATCGATTGCGAGTTACAGGACATGAGTCAGGCACAAGCCCTTGCACATTAGGTTGCGAATGGTGGAGAAGCTATGCATAGAATATGGTACGGGACGCCATCCCTGATAGCTTGACGTACATACCATGCTATGTACGCTAATATGTAAATTATAAATGATAACTTGCCACGTGCAGTTTTTGTACCTTAGTATGTATATGGACATGGCCACAGTTAATGTAATTAGCTCAGCTCAACAAAATCATGTCTACTCAGCTCATCCAAATTAGCTCAGCAGAAAACCAAAAGGCAACAACCGAATTGAACGCCCCCAGCTTCAGTCGCAGCTTCTGGTCCTGTTCTTTTTGGTTTTTCAACAGCTTTTGGATTTTCTCGGTAATCACTATTTATTAAACTAATAAGCTGCGAGCAAAAGCCATAAATCCATTCTTCCGTTCTATGGGTAGAAAATTGATTTGGAAAAGTAGAACACTTTGCCAAACTGACAAAGCATCAATCTCATCAGAGAGAAGTAGAACATTTTCTGTTCAAATAGTACAAAAAACATTAAGCTGGACAAATCGGAGCTAGTTTTCTATCGACCAGGGTGGGTGAGTTGTTTCTATCGAGTAGAATGTACTAATATGGACAAGCATTTCAACTAAAAACTCAGATATTATTTTAGAATACAACTCAGGTTTTTTTTGGCCGTTCTGCCTGGCTGTATATTTACATGACAAATACACAAGTGCCAGTGAAGTGCTCTTCATTAACATGAGAAAATTATGAAAAGAAAAATAATTTTCACCTTGTCTTCATTAATATCCAGCCAGGCAGAACGGCCAAACATCAGCAAAAGGGTTGAAAAGAAAAACTACACCTTGTCTTTACGCAGATGCATATTTTCCACACCGTCAGCCTAGAGTTGTGAAGTCTCCTCGTTTTCCCAGGTCATTTCAGAAAACATAAGGCATGGGAGGAGATTATAATATACTTGGACCTTTGTGTTTTGTCGCTTGACAAGATGAATGATGCGATGTGTAGATGTTTCACCCTTTACCGTGGCCGTTACCTGCGTCGCGTAAAGTTGCACTCACGCCCACGGGCAAAGATCACCAGTGACCAGCCTTTTGGGGGAACAAGCACTCATTTTCTCTCGAAACTTGGTCAAGGGATTTGTTAGCAAAAGCTAGCACTACTATTACTAGTACAGTAGGAGTTCCAGACGAAACAGTGCGCAATAACCGAGTCAGGAACTTCAGTGCCACTCGGTTGGACTGATGACTAAAATTTTACTCTAACTAGCTGAAATTACACTATAACTAATAGTAATTTATTTGACCTAACTAAATTAAAAAAATAAAAATAAAAAACAGGTTAGCTCATCGCAAACAATGCAAACGAATACGGGAAAAAAGAACTGGCAAAAAACTCAAAAAAGTTAAAAAAAAGATAAAATTTATAAATAGTAAAAAATAAGTCAGAAGCTCAAACTAAAATGAGCAAAGCCTCAATTGCAAAGAAAAAACTCCATAACAAATTGTACGTGACTACGTAGTACTACACATGAATGAATGTAACTCGCAGAGCCCAATAGCGTGGCCAACCCCCACCCAGCAACATGCAAGACTTATTCTTTGCACTTTATAGTTTTTAACTCTAATGTGAATATTTATATATAAAAAAGTAAATATCGATAAGTTGATAAACTATTTCAAAAAAACTGTTCTGATAAACTGTTTCAAAAATACTACGAAAAACAGCCTCATTTATTTATTAAAAAACTATACAACAATAAGAACAAAACATTTTATCTCAAATAAGTTGGAGTAGACTAATTTATTAAAAAACTATAAATAAAAAAACAGAATCAAATGAATTCTTGAGCAGCGACTTCACGTTTCATAGGGACGCAACCGGCGGATCGAACAGCTACAGTAGTTCTCTGCCGTTGCTCACTCGCTCCCAACTCCCAAGCGGCCAAGCCTTCAAATTTTTCGACGAGTCGTTCGCGTATGGAACCAGTTCGCATCGCGTTTCTTTCGAATGCGCGACGAGGGAAAGCAACGTCAGATCTGACAACACCACCGGACGGTTCGGTTGATTTTGGCTGTGCCGAGCAGCAGAGCGTGTGCGTCAAGCCGACGAGAGCCGCGCGTTTTCTACCGCTTGGAACGGACCGCGCGCGACGTAGTTTATTAATTGCCCGGCCGGGGGAGGATGCCCAGGTGCACGTACGGCTTTGTCGGTAGCCGCGGTCCGTATCGCGTATGCGGACGTGTGAGGCGACGAGTGGTTCGCCTCGGCACTTCAGAAGTTAGAAAACACGACGCCTTTTCCCGTCCATTTCGGTTAGAATTCCAGCATTTCATCCCTCCCATCGTCGTGCCGTGCGGCGTGCGCGACTTCTTCCCGACGCAGAGCTTTGAGACAGCTGGAACTGGGCCATATGAGGCTGGACTGGAGAGCGCGCAGTACACAGACAAAAAGATAATGCTGTGTTCGATTCCTGATTATTTAAGCTTAAGTTTTTAGCTTTTGACTTCTCGTTTCTTAATTTTATTTTTTTCTATTTTTTAGTTTTTTCTATTTTTCTCTTACTTTTTTTGTATTCTTTTGTATTATCTATGATGAGATAATATATCTTTTTTTAATTTTTTAAATTTAATTACACTAAAAACACTTACAGTAGTTACAGTAAAAAAAAGCCTCAAACATTACTAAGAAAACCCAAAAACTATAAGCTTAAGCCCAAATGAGCACTATCTAGCTTCTCGGGTGATCAATATGGCTTATGGCTTAAAGCTTAAGCTTATTTTTACACTATTTATAATTTCGTCTTTTTCTGAATTTTTGATTTTTTTTTAGCTTTTTTGTCGGTTCTTTTTTTTCTCGTATTCGTTTGCGTTGTCTGTGATGAGCTAACATATTTTTTATATTTTTCAATTTTTTAAAATTTAATTATGTTAAATAAGCTCTCTCACCATACTGATGTTTTTTTCAATAAACCACAAAGTGTTTTCAGTACCATAGTTTTCAATTTCAACCGAACCGATCACCACCTTAACTTGGAGACTGAATGGCATCCAATGTGTACTTGGGGGGCTTGTTTATAATTTTGGAAGACAGGAGGGAGGCAGTTCAGAAGCACACACCTGATGCAATTCTTCAGAGATCAACAAGTTCCTATCCTCATAGGCATGTGACAGCGATTCTTTTGTCGATCCATTGTGGTCCAGTTGTGTGTGTGTGCAGTGTGCCCTGCCCTCCAAAGGATTTCAAAAACTCCCGATTTATTTTAGTTCTGGCAGGTGCTACCTGTCAGTCGACTGTAATTCGTACACCCAGAATGAAATAAACATACTTTTTTAAAGCGGAATGAAATCAATATCGCTGCACCAGAATTGTGCAACGTACTATCACTCTACCATGTAACATTCTTGACGCCAAATCTGTCTCATCATTTGCCTACTTGCCAGAATTGAGGCTGTAAGCCTGTAATTCTTTTACGGTCTCGTGATTGGAGAAAGGTACAGGTAAAAGAGAAGATGCCACTGCACTGATTGATGTGGAGTGCATGCTTACCTTCGACTATAATCAAAGCGGGTTGCCTAGTGTCTACTATATCATGAGCAAACATCAAGTACGTGTTTCTTTCTTGACTATTCTTTTGAGTTTTGAGCATGTTTGATTTTTACGCAGCTAAAAGGGTGGTTGATTAATTTTTTTTTAAGAAAAATAGGAGTTGATTGAGATATTAATTGGTCACGAACAGCCAATAGCTTCGCTTTCAAGTATATACTGATTAGGGACTGGTTTCACCATTCTGACCACAAGTCATGTGATAATCGAACCAGTAGTACTGCATATCCATAATTCCAATCTATTGCGGTACAGTAGGTAGGTTTGCAGTATTGGGCCGAAAAGGTCAGGGCAGATTGTTTAAGGGCTCTTATGACTAGCATGGCACTGTAGTCCAAACAGGGAATGAAAATTCACAGAACACACATCCTCGAAGAATCTATTGTCCCGCAAGTGAAATGGTAGAGACAATTGGTAACAGCTCTAGCTAGAATACATGTATATCCACATGCCCAGTGCCGTCCATGGTGCGCCATGTGACTGCTCTGTCCTCGTACATTTGTCCTATTTCTTTCAGCACCTGGCTTGCATACGTCGAAAGGACAATGTTAGACTACTCGAGTTTTTGGCTCCTTTGACGGTTTTCAACACATATTTATAAAAATAACGGTGATAGTGCGAAGTTTATAAAAATGACTCATCTATCACATGATTATCGTGCGGCAGCTCTAGGGGAAGGACATGTTCTCTCTGCCACACGACCACCGTGCGGCAACCGTTTAGTTAGGATAATTAACAGTAATGTAATTGTAATTGTGAATTTTATTTAGGTACACTGCTTGTTTGATTTTTTTACATATAGCAAAAGAGCTCTAAAAATTACGAAATTTTATGTAGAATCGCCCGACACAGCGTACTTGATTGTGTATTTTTTTCATAATTTTATCCATCTTGAATTTCACTCAAAAATCATTTAAGTATACTGTTTGTAGGAATTTTTTTAGTGTAGCAAATAAGCTCCAGAAATTATGATTTTTTTAAGAATCTTTGCATAGTAGACTTGATTGTGTAATTTCTTTAGAATTTTATGTGCTCCAAATTTACCTTGTTAATTTAATCATAATTAGCGACATACCACCGAATTTACCTCATTTAATTCGTCTTTTAATCCATGATCCGCATGACCACCGTGCAATGACTATCTTTTGTAGTGTCTGACCTCCCTCCTCCGCACATATGTCACCCCCTCACCGCTATCCCCCTTGCCTCCTCCCTCCTTCGCAGAACGATGAAGGATGCCATATGAGATGGCTGAGCTCAAGCTTAGCATAAGAAATATGAAAAATATTGAAGGAAAGTTCTAGCGATGGGTTGCAATATGTGACTTGGTCGGTCCAAATGAGACGTGGTCCAGTGGGACCAGAATAGTAGAGACTTACCAACGCATAGCAAGCTAGTGGTGCATCTACACGTGACAAGTATGACGATTGCTTGCAATGGAAGGAGATGACTGGGTCAAGAAATGATATTTTGGTAGTTTGACCAAAATATCAAAAACTATATTGGAGCAAAACTGCGGTGCTTAGGAGAGCAGCTTAGGTCAAGAAAAACCCGAGAAGATCAAGTTGGATCAAGACTAAGGACTTGATGGATTCCGGTTTATGCATTTGAAAAGAGTGTATAAGTGCAATGTGTGAGTTAAAACTCAGGTGTGGGGATTATTGGGTTTTTCCATGTGTGCTAAGTGGATAGTATTCACTAAGAGTTAGATGAGGCTGGCTAGCCCATCTATTTAACGGGTTGAGATGGAGACTTGTGTTAACCATCCAACCATTATCTCTTGAGACCAAGTGTTCATGAGTTATAGAGTTAGAGTTTGAGAGAAGTTGGATACTATGGTGTGCTCTTGTCCTCCAAGTGGAGTGGTTGTAAAACCTTCGTCCTCAAATAGTAATACATCAATATTTGTTCATCTCCATAAATATCTCTTATGTTGATTGATTTGGTTGATTTTTTGTTCTCTCTCTCCCCTTCTTGATCTTTTTATGCCAAGAATATGTAAGATATGGATATAACCTTTAAAAATGAATCTACACCTATCTAGGCACTTACATGGCAGGTTCACGACGAAACCCGATTTTTACTCTTTTCGACCTCTCCACGTGATTTTTTGATCCAGTGTTTCTATCTCAATTTCTTTGGTATTCTAACTTGCTGTGATATATGAGAATATATATAAAGCCATCTTGGCCATTATTCACCATGAGCAAATCATATTCAACGTTTTTGGTTTTTGACCTGTTTTTGGTGCAACCTTCGTTCAAACCAAAAAGGTTAGAATTTTGGCAACAATTTTCTCGATCATTGATTATATTATGTTTCTGACATCCTAGAGAATTATACCAATTTTTAAGTGATTTGGAGCTTGAGTTTGAGAGTTAGCTCAATTTTAAGTTTTGGTTGGGATAGATTTCTAAGGTTATGATTTAGTTTCGGTTTAAGTTTCAAGTCTTTTGGATCTACGGATCAAAAGTTTAATGTATTTCCATTTTTGAAATTGTGCTAGATTTATTGTTCGCGGGGCTGAAATTACTATAGCATAGCGATTTTGAAAATTTTGGAACTTCTCGTAGCTATTAGAGTGAAGAATTAATGAATACTTAGAGAAATATTTAAAGCCAATATTCACCTCCTCTGTTATCGTACCGATCCAACATTTTTTTTGGACTAGACGAGTGTTGTGAGCTGCCTATTGCTTGATCGAATTTCCAAAAGAACATCTTGCAATTAGATAAGCGCTAGGTCAATCCTGTTTCCTTGCTCCTTTCAAAATATTCCTTTAAATATAACTTGCAAAACGTGTAGCGGTGTAGGCTTAAAAAACGACAATATTTCCCGATTTCTTCTAGAACTGAAACCGAATTTTTTTCGTCCAGTCGACATCCTAATCCAGAGTCCATAAGGAGAAGATGTGTAAGGAGGCTGTAACACATCAGCAGTTGCCATTTTCTAGAGGCCAGTGAAGTACTAATTAATTACCTGTCCGAAAAGAAGTGTACTCTACTAGGTATCTCGTTTCGATTTTAACTTTTGATTTATTTTTCGTTATTTATATATTTCGTTTTTTTTTTACTTTTAGCTTTTTTTGAGCTTTTTTGCTGATTCTTTTTTTTCTCTGTATTCGTTTGCGTTGTCCGTGATGAGCTAGCATATTTTTTCTATTTTTTAATTTTTTCAAATTTAATTATGCTAAATAAGTTATCTTCAGCTATAGTGAAATTTTCAGTCCAAACTGAACGGGGCCATAATCGTACCGAGGAAACCGGTTAAGAAGAATCCAAGCATTGACTTTGTTAGTTTCGTGGATCTCGCCTCAACACAACCTTACCAGCCTTGACCTCTCTGTAATACCCAGCTCAGCATTAGGTCGATGGACGAGTATGGAGATTGAGATCGTGGAGTCCGGCCAAAGTCTTCTCATGTCCTGAATTTCCTGATCTCTGCTTCTAGGCTTCTAGCTTGCTAGCCTTAAAAGGTACCTTGTAGCAACAGGCAAGATCAACTTCCGTGTGAAACTTAACATAGATCAGGAGGAGAAGCGCGGTTGGTTCACCGAAACTCTGTTCGCCATTCAACTGCGCACGTTAATTCTATCGTGAAGCATGGGCTGCTTCCATGATCAGGAGGAGAAGCACTCTGAGCCTGAGCCTGCGGCCGTGCCTCTTGTCCGCCTGAACCACGTTTCGTTCGTCTGCGCGTCCGTCGAAGAATCCGTCGACTTCTACCGACGGGTGCTCGGCTTCGAGCTGATCAAACGACCGGCGTCCCTAGACTTCAGAGGAGCATGGTGAGCTTGCATCTACTTGCCATTGATCTTCGTACAAAACTAGCTAGACGTACATCAACACAACCCCGAGTCCGGAGATATATCTGCAACTACGTACGTACGCTCGTGCTGCAGGTCTGATCAACGTGAGGCTTTGCTTGTTGCAGGCTACACAGATATGGTATGGGGATACATTTGCTGCAACGGAGCTCCGATTGCAACGACGACTCTCCAATGGCAAAACCGCCGGCGATCAACCCGAAGGGCAACCACATCTCCTTTCAGGTCAGCGCAGTTCAAGTACAGATCAGTTGCAAGTCCTACCACGCTCGATCGCGCGTGGGTCTTAACTGGTCGCGTGTCGTTTGGAGATATGCAGTGCACGGACATGGCGCTTATGACGAGGAGGCTACAAGACATGAACCTCAAGTTCGTCGCGAAGACAGTGCGGGACGGCGAAGCGGTTGTGGACCAGCTCTTCTTCCACGATCCAGACGGCAATATGATCGAGATCTGCAACTGCGAGAACCTCCCCGTGATACCTCAGCAGGCTGATAGCTGCACTCTATCCTTCCCAAGCTGCCGGTGCGGATGAACGTTCAGGGCTAGTTCGTATACATACTTCGTAGGGAATATATGTTCTCGCTAGGGGAACAAACATGTGCCAAACGCCTACGTACTTCTGTAAGCATGATTTGATTTGTAAGATGTAAATTGTAATAAGGATTATATATGCTATTTCACCTTGACCTGTACATTATCGTTGCCCAGAGCGCTTGATGTCTGTGCAAGTTGTCGCTGTGAGGGAAGCCATCTCCGGTGTAGGCGTATTCCAAGATAGATTTACGGCTGAGTTGAACAGAGACGTTTCCCTCCTGAGAAAGCTAAAGCGGTAAAAGTAAACCCACAGCGGCTTTTGCTTTGCCTTCCACGGGACGCGATCATCACAAAGATATAATAACCTGCTCTCCATTTTCTAAAGGCTGTTGCGTATCACCTGCCTGCGTTTGCAGTGCTGATAAAAGTGGTTTACTTCTTTAAGTATCCTCGAACATGTGAAGCTATACATCTCTTACTTAGGTGAGATCTAGCTTGGCTGGGCAAACATGCTGTCGTTTGAGCTAAGCCATGCTTGCTCGTACTCCATGTTTGCTAGCTTCTTTTATTCGGCTGAGGGGGAGAACGCGGGAAGAGAGGGAAGTTGCCGATTTGGCTCTCCTCCAAAGGCAAAGATTTCCTCGCTCTTCGGGGTTAACTTGCCTTAGAAAGTTTTGGTTCTTTTAAGCAATTCCAAACGCCTCACCTTGCTAGGCTAGGCTAGAAAATTTCTTGCCTGAGATCATGCGAAGCCCTTACGGCTGTGTCACGTAATGCTGGTCCAATATCCGTGTGGCACGAAACCGCGTGCCTTGGGTTGCAATACATCAAGCCGATATCCACGGCCCAATACGTTTATGAGCCTGCAGGCCGGGTAGGCCCAAATTGACACGAATAGCCATGGGCTCCGTTCTTTTTGCCCCTTTTTTTTGGCAAAGGGATGGTTTCTCTAATCAGATTCTTGAAGCTGTTTCTTCAAGTGGTTTTTTGAGATTAAAATTATGTGCACTGACTACTGTCTTGAAAAGCATAACAAAAAACTATGGTCATAGCCAAAAGCCATCGGTTCAAAAGAATAGAGCCCAATGCAGAAGAATTGCTTAATGAAAGCCAGTGGTAGAAATAGCCCTCTTATCCACGAAAGAGGCACACGGTGCGCTTGTGGCTGCTGCATTCACAGCAGAGCAGCCTGAGAAAACCACCACCACCCAAGCCGAGCAAAGCGAACCGCTGCAGAGTCCAGCACAACATGGCAACCACGGCCTCGTCGTTCCTCTCCCCGGCAAAGTTCGCGCTCCAAAGCCGATTTCCGAACGCGAAGACGGCGCGAAGCGTCAGGTTCCTCCCGGCGCGAGCGCAGCAGCAGCAAGTGAAAGAGGAGGAGACCACCGAGGCGAACGTGCCGCCTCCGCAGGAGGAGGAGAAGGCGACGGCAAAGGAGGCGAAGGGGCCCGCGCAGTCGCTGCCGCGGCAGCCGCTGGCGGAGAGCAAGAACCTGAGCCGGGAGTACGGCGGGCAGTGGCTGAGCAGCACGACGCGGCACATACGCATCTACGCCGCGTACATCGACCCGGAGACCAACGCCTTCGACCAGACGCAGATGGACAAGCTCACGCTCATGCTCGACCCCACCGACGAGTTCGTCTGGACCGACGAGACATGCCAGAAGGTCTACAACGAGTTCCAGGACCTTGTTGATCACTACGAGGTAAATTACCATCGATCATGCATGCAAAATCGCACAGCTTCCATAAGAAATCGTACTACCTAAGAGATGTGCATGCATATTACCGGTAACCACATGGAAAACTGACAGCTTTCATCGTTTCCTGCTTCTGCTTCATGTATAAAAATTCGCTAGCATCACTGCAAGAAACGCTGGGTATAGCTATGGCGTGTTGAAGTAAAACTGAAATAGGAGTGTAGGACTAGCCGGGATTGATTTCTGATGTTATCATGTACAGGGAGCTCCACTGTCAGAGTACACACTTCGTTTAATTGGATCTGATCTTGAGCACTACATCCGCAAACTGCTCTATGACGGGGAGATCAAGTACAACATGAGGTCCAGAGTGCTCAATTTCAGCATGGGCAAACCCCGCGTCAAATTCAACAGCAGCCAGATCCCAGATGTAAAATAGAGTGTATGTAACTCGGGTAGAGAATGGTTTCTGCATTAAAAAGCTGAGCAGTGTGCACATTTGCTCTTCAAATATGAAAGAGCCATGAGCCAGAGCATTCCAGAATTAAGATTGCGCATATACAAAACCACATATTCTCTGTTGCCAACTTTCTGTCACCCCTGCACGGTTATCTATATAAGGAGACCTGAGCAAACTAAGGTTATAAGAATGTCACTTTTGTTTATGGGGTACTGACATACGGTGCTAGTTTCATAGCATTATAGTTCTATGACTTTTTGCTAATATAATCTGTCAAAGCTGCACCTTGGAGACTGCGCTAAGTCAAAAAAGAACATTCCTTTTGGACCAGAGTAGCCACTTAGACACTAGTGTGGGTAATCTTGTCCCGTCAAAGGAATTACTTTGTAATGTCTGTGATCATCTCTCCATGGCCTGAATTGGTCTTCTTGGCCAATGTTCTACAAAAGAATAGAGTAAATATTCAAATTAGCAAAGGAAAAAGAAATCCTGTCGTGCTATGCTGTAGCCTAGTAGCATACACTAATGCTGCATGCCAGTAAGAAGATACTATACACTAATGCTGAAAAAAAACTCATTAATTACGATTGGTATCATTCCCAGCCTGATCTTTAACAAACTGTCTACCTCCACTAAAAATACATTTTCTTAGTCTACCAAAAGAATGCATTTGCTCTAATTGAGAGCAATTTGTGCAAATAACAGTCAACAATATTTAGTGCTTTAACAAGAGATGGAACCATGAGCTGAGAGACGTGACAACATCCACTTAATTTTACCAATATTATTATTATTATTATCTACAAACCAACATTCTGGGAAAAAATGTCGAAAGGCTCCTATTAACATATCCACGGGACTAGGTACCAAGGACAAAAGCACAAGTATAAAGCTCAGTTTGCACACTACTAAAGCGCATATGTGCTCCTTATTGTTAGCAAACGTCTGTTCACATGGTTGTCTCTCCATCTTCCAACGCATGTATGAATGCATGCCTGTTCACATGGCTGCCTCTCCATCTTCCCACGCATGCATGAATGCATGCCTGTTCACATGGCTCCTTGGTTCAGCTTCTAGTCTCTTCATTTCTCTCTTTGTATTCACACTCATATGTGTGTAGCTAGTGCTATATATACTTGTAAGATGTAACTTCATTCATCAAGTAATCTATGTACAAAGCATTTCACGTTATCATGGTATCAGAAGGGGTTCATCTCCTGTGCCTTTTCGCTTCCGCTCCACAAACCTTAAACTCCACCACCACCAGCCATGTCCGGCGCCGCTGCCGCTACCGCCGATCGTGACCTCGAAGCCGCTGCCGCACGCGAATGAGAAGCAGCCCGTGAACGCAAAGCCACTGCCACACGCGATGCCGAGGCCGTTGCCGCCACCACCCGCGAGCGCGAAACCCTAACTACCGTCGCTGACAGTGCTACTCGGGCCGCCGCCGACGCCCAGGCCCGCGTTCGTGCTGCTGCCGCCGCCCTCAACCGTGAGCGCGAGGACGCAGCCGCTCTGGAGCGCGCAGCAGCCGAGGCTCGGGATCGCCTCCGCGACGACCACTCCGTCCCCGACGATGCTTCCGTCCGCGATGATGTCGATCATTACGAAGCCGCCCTCATCGCCAACTTGCACGCTCAAGCCGCGGGAGTTCAGAACATTCGGGCCCTTGTTCCCGTTGTTCTCGATCTTCTCTCGCCACAGTACAACAAGTGGCGTGACCTCATGTTCCTCGTCTGCGGCCGCTTCTCCCTCTCTGATCACGTTCTGCGTAACGCCACCTTCCCTGATGTTCCCTTGTGGCACCACATGGATTGCGTGGCCCTCTCATGGATCTACGGCACGATCTCCACCAAGCTCATGGAGATCGTCGCGCCATGCAAGACAACAAATACTCGCATGGGTCGGCAACGAGCAACAATTCCTCGGCAACCGCGAGACGCGTGCTCTTCATCTCGATGCCGAGTTTTGTAACCTTGTTCAAGGGGACTTGTCGATCTCCGACTACTGCCGCAAGATGAAGGGTATGGCGGATGCCCTCGCTGATCTCGGCGAAGTCGTTCACGACAGAACCCTCATCCTGAATGTTCTTCATGGATTAAACGAGCGGTTCCAGTACATGTCGGCCCTTCTCAACCGGCAGCGGCCCTTTCCTACGTTCATCGAGGTACGCTCTGATCTGCTCCTTGAAGAACTCACCATGGCGCCGGCATCCTCCTCGACACCGTCGACATCTCTTCTCACCGCCAAGGGCACCTTTGCCCCAAAGGGATCTCCATCTGGCGGGAGCTATTCTCGCCCACCTACTAGTCCGCCTACCCAACCGAACACCAACCCTCAGTTCAACCAGCAGGGGCTCGGGTTCCGGACGTCGCCGTCACCGTGGGAACGGCGGCAATCGCTCCCCACCGGGTCTGCTCAGTGGCCTTCGTTCTACAATACCTGTACCGGGTCCATCCAGATGTGGCCCGGCCAAGGACATCCACCTTCGACAAGTGGCCCGTCGCAGCGTCACAAGCCAAGGCCGCCTCAGCAGGGCCATGGTCAGCTGCAACAAGCGCGTGCCGCCCCGACCGCACACGGTGCGGTTGCGTCGGGGCCATACAAGACCGCCCATACACACCACACCCCCTGCCACAGGCCGAACAGCAGGGTGGGTTTGCGTTCGGCGCACCCCAGCCCCAGCCAGCGCCTATACAACCTCCTTCGCCATGAGCTCCGTGGGCTGGTGGCTCCTGGGATCAGCAGTCCCTGGCAAATGCGTTCAGCACCATGACTGTTACTCCACCAGCCTCCACTGAGTGGATCCACCCCTGCCTATCAATGCATGAAACATCTTAAAAATTTTAAGAAAAAATGCAATGATCCACCCCTGCCTATCAATGGCATGACCCATGTCATGGTGCTAGCGGGCAAGCTGCAGCGTTGGCCATCTGGTAAAGGACCTTCAAACCAGATCGACAAGATAGAACCAGTATTAATAATTGACAACACGTCTATATGCCCCCTGTTTCTCGAAAAGAAAAATATTTTTTCCTCAAAGGATATGATTATGTGGGTTTTCCTCCAAAGATATGATTATGTGGGACTATCTGGATCGATACGATTATGTCAGCTTCCATCACGAGTGTCCTTGTCAGAAAATTCATCTGATTAGGCACAAAAGCTTCTTTGGTCGACATGGAATCAGTGAACGCTGTCCCAATTGGTCACACACTTACTGACTGGGCCATAACGACGAACTCTGTGGCCTGATCAAATTAATCAGGTAACTTAGCTTTCCGGTACTGTTTGATGTATGTTCCACTATTTTCAGTAGTACAGTCAGGATAGACTATCTACGGATGTACTTGTGATTAAAAGATTTAGTCTAGTTTAATGGGTTCAAATAAGAGTTTTTGTAACCACGGTAGCATTCATGCAAGCTACTGCATGCAGCATTCCTTTTAAACTAAGAACATGAGAAGCTACTACTAGTAAAATTCTGACAGAATGCTACACAGGCAGACGACGACGATGACTAGAAACTTGAGAGTGGTATAGTCCTTTATGGGCCAAGCCTGGTAAGTCGTTCATGAAATCGGCTTCACGCTGGTTGGCCTAGGAAGAACAGCCCATATCTATTTTTTTTCAGAACCCAACATATGGACACATGTCCGTGCTCAACGGTCCGCACAAACTGGCCCAGTAACCAAAATTACCAGCCCACCGACTGCGTTCTGTAGGCTCTGTACTGTACCGAGTACTGACCCGAAATAATTGGCTGCCAGCACTAGCCCTCTACCCACTCAACCTATCTATCTATGCTTATCTTGGCCCAGAGGGACATGGCTCTGTTTCACTTTCTTCCTCGCATAATTCAACGCTACGGATCGGTGCTAGTAACTGCTAACTACTCGTCTAAAAAACGCTACTAACAACTCCATGCCATGGTCGTACTGTTCTTTAACCAATATTTCTGACCGTCTGATTGCTTGAAAGCAGTACGTACTCCAGCCAGGAATAGGGTAAGACTTTGCCACGACCTATTTCCTTTGCTTGATGTGAACGGCAAGTCAAACGCCAGGATTTTGATGGCACCGATCGCCCGCCCATTAACTCGACCCCTGTGGAACGCGCGCATCGCAACGGGGCAAAAGAGCCGCGCCGTGAACCGTCACCACCTGCCGTCCTCTAATGACAGTGAGGGCTGCAGATTAGAACTTACAAGTGATGGTTTATGGTTTATAGTTTATAAATTTTTTTTGAATAAATAAATAAGATAGTTTCTTCGTCGTCTTTTCGAAATAATTTATCGATATTTGATTTATTCGTACAAATACTCGTATTAAGATTAAATACTATTGATTAAATACAGAAAGAACGCAGAGAGAGAGCAATAAAACCAAAAGCCAACTGGGGAAGAGCGGGGGAAGTTGAGTGGCTTTTTAGGTCTGTTGCTGCTGGGTTCAGTGGACGATCCGATCCTCACCGAGTGGCAAGTGCAGTGCATGCCAACGCTCCCGCCCTCGTCCTCCATCCCGTGCGCACCACCCGCCGTACTGGTTCATTTGGTTAGCGCCTTTCTAGCTCCTGCAATCTGGCAGTGGTAGCAATCCATAAAAAATGGTATAAAATTGCGCATAGATAAGGTGATTTTGAGCGGAAAAGTAGCTTCATTTCGCTCTGTATCTGTATTTCCCCTGTTGAATGAAAAAGTATTGATAGTTGCGACTGGCAAGTGCATAGGATTCAGAGTTTAATTCAGGCTACACTGGACGAGTTGAATTGCACTATACAGAGTACAGTATGTACTGGAAAGAGTTAAGAGACTACCAATTCAGAGCATCTCGCTCTCGCTGACTTCTCGGGCTGTCCTATCTAACGTGTTGCTGGAACTTCCTGCGAACTGCCGCCAGCACGAACGTATCGATCGAGGCCATGCAAAAGTCTACTCGCGCTGCTGCAAATGGAAGTCATGGCATAAATCGCATGGTAGCAAATTTTTTTTTTCAAAACTAGTCTGAAGAGCACGTATAAACTTGACGCCTTCTGAACCATAGAAGCAGCGACAGACGGTACATTTCAACTGCTGAGCTCCCACACCGCAGCAGGTGATAACTCTGCGGTGGCACAGGCCAGCTCGATAGGATCCCACCTGCCGAACACACTCGGCTTAGCAATAACCTGTTGAGCCCATTCGACTCGGCACCCACTTGCAGATTAACAATGAACAAGTAGCTAGCCCTCTCTGCTCTCTCTGGACTCTTGCTCATCGCATTATTAGGCAACAAATCAAATCACCGAAATCACTGCTCCTAAGAAGTGTCTCTCCCTTCAAAGATTGATTAGTTTACTATTCTTGGTTTGGGTTCTTTCGGGTTTAAAGTTGATTTATGCTTGTACTGTCTACAGTAACTACAATGGCGGATGCAGAAATTTTAGGATAGGTGTTTGAAGTTACGGAAATATTGTTCAGTGGAAAACATAAACTGCAAGATGATCAATTTTTTGGGTCATGGGCACATCAAGATAGCAAATGAATACTCATCGAAATGAAATGAACGACAAATCTAGCTAATCTTACAATTGCCAGGATCAATATATGCAATAGAGACGAGAAATCCAGGCCCTATGTATGAGAGTAAGTTCTTCCAACTACTTTTCTACCAATAGCATAAAACAACCAAAAATTAGTGTTCTTCATTCTGAATCCAGCATCCAGAGATACAAAGGTCAGCAAAACAAACAGACTAGTCTAGATTAGTGGTTCTCCTTCACTTGACACTTGATCAGAATTTTCTATATTTCTCAACAGATACTAATGTTTAATTCTTAATCCTTTATTGGCACATCAGGTTAGAAACTACTAATTATACACATCGTGTCATGAGCCTGACACATCGCTACAACAGATGCACATGGGGGATTATCTCGAAAAAGGAAAGAACGAGCCTAACTAGTAATTAGTATGCATGGATATTAGCAAGGACATTTGGAACCAAACCAAATCAAGAAACACAAGGTTTTTGGACTTATCCTATCCAGTCTAGAAAAATTACTTCTAGGTTAAGCACACCAAACCCTAAAAACCAAATTACTTCTTTCTCGTGATCAGGAGACTTTCTGTATCATCTCTGACGTGTGCTAGTAAGGTAATCTAATCACAAGTTTTGGCGAGAAAGACCACGATTACAAAATCATAAATCTATGTTAAGTCAAGTCAAGAACCAAGCAAGATCTCGATTCTTACTATAGAGTAATCTAGATGTGCATAGATTGGTCTCAAAGAGCTACTAGTCCATCTTACTCATCATGGATAACAACAACATCAAGAGAAGCATAAAAAAAACCAAATCATCAAAGGCAAGAACAAGAACTCATGCAAAGAGAGACACGAGCATAAGGATTATAAGAATTTGATCTATTGCATGAAAAAAATGATTCTTATAACTTACTGGTTTACAAAGAACCATCTACAAGTCTTACTCTTACTTACACCATAAGGAGAGGAAACATTAGTCCGAGCCTAAAAAATCTTATTGCTTTCTTGCTTACCCTAGCTACCCTACTTCTTCTCTAAATTATCTAACCAGCCACCTTAGTGGGTTGGGGAACCTGTAAACCCTACTAACACTAGGTTTTACACTCACTCACAAGCTTTTCAAATCGCTTACAACATCAATCCGCTAACATGCTATGGATTGATCCACATAACACATACGACTTTAGCCTAACCCTAAACCACTTCCCTTGCATCTCTCGATGTCGCGTTTTTGGAGAATGCCCCAAGTCCAATTTTGGATATTTTTCCAAAATGCCCCAGTGAAGCTTTCAGACATCTTTCTTTGACTCCGTCTTCATCTTATCGTGCAAGCCACCATGCACGCCATATGTAGGTTGATCAATGGCTTCATTTCCATCAGCAAGCCTCTCCCGTTTCGGCTTCCACCAGACTACGTTTTACTTAAACCGACAAAGCCAACTTGATTCAACCTGTTGCTTGAACCTCCCTTCAACCACATCCCTTCGCTTTTGTCATGTACCATGCTTGAGCCCAACCATCTCACATGACCATATTGACTACTTGGACCTTTGATCCACCCTGATCCAGTCCTGGGTTGACCATTGTTGTCTCCGAGCGTCCGTGCACATCTAAAGACCAAGATTCTTTTTCAGGCATAAGTTCTTCACAATTTGACCAACATTAGTATAAACATGCAATATGCAGCTCAATGCAATCACGAGAGGAGTTACAAGACCAACCCATGATGAAATCTCCCATTTTCTAAAAATTCAGAACCAATCAGACTCCAGCTAGTCTGACTACCATGGTGTGCCCGATCAGACCAATCTGGCCTGTCTGACTGCCACTCCAATGGCCGGTCAGACCGCCATGATTACCCCGATCATATCGCAGCCATGGCCGTTCATACTGCTCTAGTTTGATCCAAAGAACACCTTTATTGGAAAAACATGTACGCCAACTAGAGGTGTCCATGGATTGAATACAAATCTAATAGTCCAGATACGGATGCCGAATAAAACAATTAATAAATATATGATTGGCCCTCTTTGAGTTTTAATGTATTAAATACGTATTGAATACTTTAAATGTGAATACCGGATAAAACGGATAAATTCAGATGTGATTGACACCCCTACCACCAATTAAGTTCCGATTATACTGCAGACATGTATTACCGCCCCTTAGCCGATCTTATCGTCCTCCGGTCAGGCCGCTATCCTAGTCAGTCTAAATGGCCATGATACGATCAGACCGTTATAGACGCAACGGTTAGAGCGTCGGATACTGGAAAATCGAGATTTTAACGGACCTTTGTAAAACTCAAAAATCAACTTACTCTTTGAACCAAATTTTCTACTTTCCACGTGGTCTCTCGGAGTCATATAAAATGGAGAATTCTCAAGAAGACGGTGATGGGCAACCTGGAGGAAGCATCTATGTTGGCGTACATTGAAAGTAACGAACCGGTCGACCGCTACAAGTAGATGTATGATGTACGCACCAGTGCGAGTACGATGCTGTGCTACCGACCCTCTTCCACTTGATGCCTGTTATTGTTTTTTTGTTTTACCCTGCATCCAGGGCAACCTTGAGAAGACTAATCCATGGTCCACCGGACCAGCCCGAGCCCAAACCGAACGGCTTTTATGTCAGGCGGTGAGCCGGCCCAAGACCCGGTCCATATTTGAAATCTGGGGCGCGGCGCGAGCCCACCACGTCCCACCCCCAAGTGTCCCACGTCGCCCGTCCCAGTCAGAGACCACCACGTCCCCCGCGTGACGCGTCGGTCCGCACGCCAGGTTGGATGACGACTCGGCACCTAGTAACCCTCGAAAACCGCGGCCGAAAAGGCACCCCGCCGATGACACGTGGGTCGCTCTCGTGGGTCCGACATGTCAGACGCGTTGCGTGTGGAGCGGTCTACGTGAGGAGACGTGCGACAAATGACCGCGCGCTGGGCCGGCACGTTGGCTTGGCTTTTACCCGCCAGCGAAGCAACCAATTACCGAAACTAGCCCCCAGCGTCGAGCGGCAACCGCTGTTCTACTCGCGGTGCGCGGTCCCGCCATTGCCGCGCGGATTTTTTCACCGGGGGCATTTTTGTAACTTCAAAGAACCACAGAAACGTTGGTCAATTATAGCGATCCCACAATCCACGTAAGCAGCACGCTGCTCGTCCAGTGAAGCCACGCGAGTGCCGGAGCCGAATCGGCGGAGGGAAACGTTTGAACTTGGGCTTGTCCAAACTTTTAGTTTATTTTTTTTATTTTTTATTTTCATCCTGTTCTGGTTTTTTAGTGTTTGGGTTTTTTTGCCGGTTTTTTTATTTATTTGTATTGTTTGTGATGGGCTAACCTGTTTATTTATTTTAATTTTTTTTAAATTTAGTTATGCTAAATAAGTCACTATCAGCTATAGTGTAATTTCAGTCAGCTATAGTGTACTTTTAATCATAAACTAACTTATTTTAACCCAACTGAGCGGCACTTTGGTTTTGAAGTACTGTGTATCTTTAGGCTGCGAATTACTCATCTGACATCTGTGCAAGCAAAGGGTGATCATGAATGTTAACCCTTTTTGAACTTATGTCATTAATATTAACCTTTGTTGCTACTTCTGAATGTGACAACTAGAAAATACATGGAGACATGTATTTCGTCTCACCGGTCACTGCAAACAGGGCATATTCTCGATGTTTCCTAAATACGACGGCGGGAAAGCCCAATACAAATCAACAAATTGTAACACTTGGGTGTTTTTATCTGGATGTAGTTTTACTTTGCTTCACACATGAGGAAACAAAGAGATTCATCACCATAAATCGATCCTCACATGATCTTTTGCACAATAAATTACTGCTACAATTGATTTGCATGCTCTGCATCCACTCGGCATTGTGCATCTATCTGGAGCAAGTGGATAATCTTGCGACTGCACAATAACCTCTCTGGCCTGGCCCTCGGCAAAATTTGAGATCAATGGATTGCATTAATTATTTTGGGAGGATGGATGTATATTATATCCATTGATACTATATGAATACGGACGCACCAAATCTTCAGTACATCAATACCACATCCACACTTACAGGTACCTATATTAACACACGCCGGCTACAAAAGAAGAATAAAAGAAAAGCAGAAAACATAGGCCCTACTCTAAACTGCTTCAAATTCAGGTTTTTTGGTTTTCGGTTTATTTAAGCTAGAAGTCTCTTAGAATTCCTCGGCTGCTCATTTGGGATTTTTTTAGTGGCTTATGGTTTATTGTTCACTGTTTGGCACTGTAGCTGGCTTATTTTGTACTATAGTGTCTGATGATTTTTTTACCGTAATTAGATTTTAAAAAAATTAAATAAAAAATAGGTTAGTTCATCACGGACAATGCAAAGGAATACGAGAAAAAAAACAAAAAATGCCATAAATAGTCAAAAAAAACCAAAAGGATAAAATTAAAAAACTAGAAGCTACAAGCCAAAAGCACAACGGAGAAGCCGAAATGAGCAGGGAATTCAGTTTATTTTGCATTTCTTTTTCTCCCTTATTTGTTTACATTGTCCGTGATGATATAACATTTTTTTTTATTTTAAATGAATGACTCAAAAAAGTTAACAACCGTTACATCGCAATTTTAACCAAAAGTCAACCGCCAAAGCTATAAACCAGAAGTTTAAACTCTTTGGGCGGTTCCGTAAGCATATACGCTGCATGAGGGTGAGCAAGATAGAGGGCGGGTTATTTTCAGTTGTAACTTATAACCTATGGTTGCGATTTTTGATTTTTGATCTCCGTGCAAGATGAACAATCAAAAATCGATGCACTACTTTAAAAAAAGTTATCTCAATAAATCGTTTTAAAATAATAATAATAAATTATTTTATTTATTTATTCGAAGAAAATCATATTGCTGTACTAAGCAGTCGTGCGCAAATCCAATTTAAACCTTTCCGCACTCCGCATTTCAAAAAGACGCCATTTGTAATTCACCTCCAGATGGAGCGAGGCATCGGGCCGCCCGGGCCCACCACGTGTCCCCCCGCCCACTAAATCGCTCTTCCGCTCCCTCGCCCACATTTTTTTATCTTAACCCGTCCGTCCGGCCGAAACCTAGACCACCCGGCCTCGCGCACAACAATCACGACGCGCGGCCGGCGGAAAATGAATAAACGCTCGCGCCGCGCGTCCCCACAAGGCTGCTGTTACTGCTGCCATTTCATCTCTTCTTTTTCTGGCTCTGTTTCTTTAAAAAAGAGGTCACGGGCGATACAAATAGGTAGCCCGTAGGTGAGGCGAACGTAGTTTTTATTCTTTTCAGTTGATTTTTAGCTTTAATTATTTTTAATAATTATTATTTATTAGCTTAATAAGTCGTGACTAAGAAGACATCTTATATCAGATAACGAAGTGGTGAATAAAATAGAATAGAAAAGGAAGGGCGAAAGCACCAAATAAGAAAAAGAGTGGAAAGATTTGGAGAGAGAAAGTGAGGAAGGACCTAAAGAGAAGGAGTAGTGGTAAAATGGGAGAAAGGGTAGGGGCGAGGGGAAACAGTTCATTTGTTGTGCCCACGGACTTTGGCAGGCGTTCAATGCTCCACCAAACGCTCATCCCTTCCTTCCCCCCCTCCGCCTCTTCCTCGCCTCTCCTCTTCTTCGCCTCCAACGTCGCCACGACCGCCGCCGCCACAGCCTCCTCGGCTTCCCCTTTCCTTCGTTTTCCAGCCATGCCGTCCTACGCGCACCACCACAGCTCTCTGGTAAGGAAGGAAGGAAGGGGGTGGAGATGATCGGGAAAGAGAGAGAGAACTTTTTTTTGTTGATTCTTCTTGTTTTTGTTAAAAAAAAAAAGCGAGCGTTTGTTGAACTTGTTTGCTTCGTTTCTGGAATTTGGGAACTTATGGTTTTGCTGTGTGTATGTGTGCCTTCTGGACGGGGAAGGACGGGAGGATGGAGGCGCTCAAGAGCAGTTGCCGGCCGGAGGAGACGGCCGAGGAGGTGGCGTCCGCCGCGGCGCCGGCGGCGTGGGGGATGGTGGAGAGGGAGGGGTTCTCGGTCGAGGACCTGCTGGACCTTGAGGAGTTCTGTGAGGCGGGCAAGGACGGCACCGAGGAGCACGAGGAGGAGGCGCCAACGGCCGCCGCGGCCCAGGAGAAGTCGAACGACGACTCCCAGCAGTCGTCGGTCATCTCGTACGAACTCGTGCCGCCCCCGTTTCCGCCGCCGGAGATTGTTGACCTTCCGGTGAGGTTTCCGTTGACTTTTGACCCCTTCTTTCGCCGGAAAGACGGCGGCTTTCGCTAGGCTTCTTGTCTTTTTCGGGAAACTAATTTGTGCTATGCTGTGCCTGCAGGCGCATGACGTCGAAGAGCTGGAGTGGGTGTCCCGTATCATGGACGACTCGCTCTCCGAGCTACCCCCACCGCCGCAGCCTCCTGCGTCGGTGGTGGCGTCATTAGCAGCGCGCCCGCCGCAGCCCCGGCTGCTGCAGCGGCGGCCGCAGAACGGCGCGTATCGCGCGCTGCCTTTGGCGTCCGACCCGTTGCGGAGCCCGACCATCTGCGCGCTGTCAACAGAGGCGCTGGTGCCGGTCAAGGCCAAGCGCAGCAAGCGCTCGCGGGCCTCGGGGTGGTCGCTCTCGGGTTCCCCGCCCTTCTCTGACTCGACGTCGTCTTCGTCCACCACCTCCTCGTGCTCCTCGTCCGCCTCCTTCTCGCCGTTCTTCCTGCTGGACTCGCCCCCGCTCGGCGCTTCGGACTACCTGGAGGACTGCCACCTCCTCCCGCGGCCGCCGAAGAAGTCCAAGCACGGCAAGAACAGCAAGCACAAGCCCAAGAAGCGCGGCCGCAAGCCGAAGAGCCTCGCACCCCACCCTCCGGCGCGGCGTCGGCCGCCTCCCGCCCGTCCCGGGCGACCGCCGCTGCAGCCACTGCGGCGTCCAGAAGACCCCGCAGTGGCGCGCGGGGCCGGAGGGCGCCAAGACGCTGTGCAACGCCTGCGGCGTCCGCTACAAGTCCGGCCGGCTCCTCCCCGAGTACCGCCCGGCCTGCAGCCCCACCTTCGTGAGCAGCGTCCACTCCAACTCCCACCGTAAGGTGCTCGAGATGCGCCGCAAGAGGGAGGCCGGCCTCATCACCACCGCCATGCCGGCCGTCTCGTCGTTCTAGCTAGCTAGCTTAGTTGGCCACCCGCTCGCGGTGGCTGTACATTTTTCCACCAGTGTTAGTCTTGTACCGTACTTAAACATTTTTCCCTTTCTCTTCTAGTATCATCCTAGCTTCCGGTCGGATTAATTAGAGTTTAGGAGCTTTAGGTCATGTTAGGTTTAGGAATTCAGCTTTGGTTTCCGGTGCTCCTCCTAACTCCAGCCTTACTAGTTTGTTAGGGTACTACCGCTACAGCAGCAGTGCAGCACTGGCGCAGAATTTTATTTCTAGCTTTATCCAAAGGAGTTTGTTTCGTTCATCAATGGCGGTGCTTAGTTCTGATCAGGCAAGAAGAAACCGAGAATTAACCGCGCCGTTGGTGTGAATGAAAGAAAAGGAGATGAAACTGATCGCCTTGTTTTATGAAATTTGGTCAAAAGTAGCCCTGCTGATCATCGGAATATCAGATGTAGCCTTCAAACTAGCGTATTCTTGTTTTTGGACCCTTCCCTATCGTACCATTTTGCTGGCGACGACATGTGACAATCGTGTAGTCGTGCAGATCGTGTGGTCTTAGACGGCACGACCACTGTTCACGCCTGAGTCACGACCTGTATGTACACAATATTTTTTTTGCGTTATATTTATAATTACAAAAAATTTGCACAACTAAATAAACTCTTCTCTACATAAAAATACAAATTTTAAACCTTAGTACAAGCACACAAACACAAAAAAAATATTGTGTGCATGTAGGTCGTGCGGTTTGTGAACAGTGTTCGTGCGATCCCCGACCGCATGTTCTGATGGTGAACAGTGGTCGTGCGGTCGGGGATTGCACGACAACTGTTCACAGACTGCACGACCTGCATGCACACAGTTTAAAATTTGTATTTTTATATGGAGAAGAGTTATTTAGTTGTGCAATTTTTTTGTTATTACAAATTTTTTGTAATATTTATAATTACAAAAAATTTGCACAACTAAATAAACTCTTCATATAAAAAACACAAATTTTAAACCTCAGCACACAAACGCAAAAAAATATTGTGTACATGCAGGTCATGACTCGGGCGTGAACAGTAGTCGTGCGGTCAGGGACTGCACGATCTGCCCGATTGCCATGTGTCGTCGCCAGCAAAATCGTGCGGTGGGGGAGGGGGCCAAAAACAGGAATACGCTAGTTTGGAGGCTACAACTGGTATTCCGATGATCAGCAGGGCTACTTTTGACCAACGCTACTTTATTGCCCATGGCCAGGAGACGAGAACTGAGAAGAGTGCATTGTTTGGGGAATTAGTGGTGCTTGTTGCATCTTAATCACTCATATTTCTTCGTATGTTTTATAGTAAATTAGAAAGTTTATGACCACCCAGATATGGAGCGGTGTTTGGCAACCCTTAAGTAAACTATTACGCATATACGAAAGTACGACGATCTTAGGTTTAAGGATCCTACATACACCATGTATGAGACCAATTGATGACACTTAAGAATATAATAGTTTTCGCAGTGTCTCATAATAGGTCAATCCAACACTATATTTTCTAATACGTGTCCACATTATTGATTTCATATTCTCATATCAATGATCCGTGAAATATGATCATCAATCAATATATGTATTGATCTATAAATTATAAATGTCTCACACAATGATATAAGATTAAAGATAATTTCGAATAACATCAAAGCATGAATAAATAGTTCCACAAAAGTCACATATTTGTTGTTCAATATAAAAGACATTTATTCAAGAAACTAAATGATATATTATTGAAAAGATGACATATAAAAATACGATACAATCATCTCTATGATTATTTCTATGGCATATCACTAACACCATTGCTATCCCTAGTCACCAGAGCAGGTGGAGAAGTTGAGATAGCGAGGGATAGAAGCGAAGCAGCAGCAAGATAGTGGAGGTGTTGCGATCTTGCCATGCTAGCTAGAGTGTCTGTCTGCGAGAGATGAATGGAAGTGGGAGGTAGGGCCTTAGGCTGCTAATTTGCTCTTCCAATGGGTTACGCAGCTGTGTGTGGCCCTTCTGGTGTAGTGGTCTCTGTAGCTGGAACAGAACAATTTCAAGAGTGAACATTATTGGAGCTCTCCTGGCTTTTGTGGAATTGATGTCCTCTGATTTTGTGGAGTCATGGAGCTACAGTAACCATGATTTTGCTCTAATCTCAGCTGTCATATGCAGAATAGACAGTCTAGTTTCATTCTACAGCGGAGGCGCTACAGTATCATAGTTACGTTACTTTTCAGTACAGTACTTGATACCGTTCTTTGCTACCGTACTAAACCCATCTCAATCTTTGCCTTCTCGGTCCAATGGCAATGGCTACGAACCAGAGTCACCATACTGTAATCACCGTGATTTTGCTTCACAAAATTACCGTGATTTTGCTTCATGAATTCAGACGATTCGGTTCCGCTTTTGTGGCCAGGTACATCGGCATCCGTGCGTGCTCAGTTTTATTTGTACGCACAAGCTTTGGTGCAGCAGCACTGCACTGAGATGCTTCTCCCTCGTGATTGAGTTCTACTCTAGTAATAAAATAGAGGATGGTTAAATTATTTATATATCTAAATTAAATTGATATAAATTTAATTTTTTTATTTTTGTAAAATTTTAAATTCATATAGAAATTACAAATTAAATAGATACAAACAATGAAAACTAGAGAAATAAAAAGTAGATACATCAATAATAGAAAGCGCATAACCAAAAATGTATAATTATCTTGCAATGAGTGCGGAGTAGCGATAAGTCATCTATGCATAAAACATATGAAAATTAATGATATAATAGAAAATTATGAATGGCAATAAAAATTTAGATCATATGAAACATACCAGAATTAAGCTAATTTGAATCATGATACAATAGAAATAAAAAACGGCATCCTTTTTCACACTATATTCCAACCAATCAAACTTATTATACCATAATTTTTGAAAGGATCACGACTATTTACCATCCAATGTTCTCCATTATAGCAAAATCTATAAATAAATTATTAATTTCTGTCAATGCAAAGCTATAAATCTATAAATTAATTATAAGAACTAAACTATCAATATACATTGAATCTAAAAGTCTGAACTATAAACTCTAAAATACTAAATCAATAAGGAAGGAACTAAAGAAAAATTCCTCACTGTCTCTTTGTCTTACTCGGTCAGTCCACCAGTCAGATCCAGCCGAACACTGGCTCAGCCGCTCACGCCTCCCCCTATTTCACTTCCTCTCACTGTCTCAGCCGCTCACGCATCCCCCTATTTCACTTCCTCTCGCTGTCTCAGCCGCTCACGCATCCCCCTATTTCACTTCCTCTCGCTGTCTCACTATCTCTTGGTCTCACACTTCACTCGTCTTCTTCTCCAGGCATGCAGCAACACAGCCGCCCCCACGGGCTCGGTGCTCCTCCACGATGTCGCCCACACTCACCGGCGCCCGACGACGACTCAGCCCTCGCCGCCTCGGTCCGGCTCCCCTGCCTCGGCTCAGCCCCCCTCAATGCGACGCCGCCCCAGTCCGGCTCCCCTCGTAGCTACGTCCCTAATCAGCTTCCCCTCGGTCGGCTCGCCACAAGATCCGCTCCCGGCTCTGGTTCGACGACCCCGCCCCTTCCACGTGTGCGCCTCGCCCGGTCGCCCCTAGGCCCCCCCTCTGCGTTGTGTTGCGCGCCTGCTCATCTCTTCTCTAGAAATTCAATTGCTATTGCTAGGTTTATGAGTTAGAGTTGGTGTTTTGGTGGGCCGGTAAGATGAATTTGTTGGGTCTCTTAAGAGCGGTGGGTTGACCAAGTGGTCAGGCTTTTTTGTTTTTCTTTGCAACTAGCCAGGGGCGGAGCCAGGAATTAAATATAGGGGGGTAATATGGACAACAAGTTTTGCCTCCAAGCGTCCTCTGACTAGGGTTTAATCTTTCGGATGCAAAAATTTTCGGTTGCGTGCGAAAGGAACGAAAGAACGAAATTTCGTTGATTTCGTTCAATTTCGATCTTGAGATAATGGTCGTTTATTTCGACCGTTTCGCCCGTTTCAAGCCCGTCGATCCATTCCTCAGCTTTGTTTCACCTATTCGGACACCTATAAACTCTAAACCCATTTTATTTGGTTTTTCTTAGTTTTTATTTCTTTATTTCGTTTCTTTCTTCCTAGCTGCAGCTTCCACGGCCCCGGCGACAACCTTGGCCTCGGCTTCAGCGCCACATTCACCAGTGCAATAATACTACGGCCGACGACGGCGGGAGCGCTGCGCAAGAAGTACTCGTCCATGGCTAAGCTAAAGTCAAAGCGATTAGGGCTAGTACAAGTAGTCCTACGTCTAGCTATACCGGTTGCTTACTACACCGGTGAGTTGTGTCGCCACGGGCATACGGAGTATATATATAGGCAAGGCAAGCGAGCGAGCGACTGGTTGGGCCACGTCACTTGTGAATAACGCGCTGTGGCTAATGATTAGCCGTTTTTTTGCCCTAAGCTAAATGGTAGTAGTACTGTATTGGTAGTACGAAGGCACGAATACTCATTAGTCTTAATGCACTAAAAAACTCATTAGTCTTAATGTGTGACCATTAGTTTATACTCATTGATAAGGCACGAATACTCATTAGTCTTAATGCCATTCTCCAAGAATGTGAGGGGGTCCTTCACATCTCCTTGGGGGGGTGCCAGGCCCCCTCCAGCCCCCCCTCTCTCCGCCACTGCAACTAGCTCTCTCTAGCCGACGTCGCTAATTTTACTGGTCGTTGGCCGCCGGCTGAAGAGATAAGACTCAAGCCTTACTAAGTCCCTCTTAGCTTCATCCGTGCTACTCTCCACCATGTGTCCATGGTTCGTGTGTGCAACTCTGTTGTGAGGCTTGAAGTTTCCATGGATCGAGGCAGCCCTGAGATTTTTTTCTTAATGTGCAGTCCTGGAGCGCATTGCTTGTGGTGGTGTGTTGAGTGGTGACACTCGTTTGGACCCAGCTCCAACTTATTCACGACATAACGAGGCGGTGACCGCGACCCGTGCCTTTCGTTCTTCTATTGCTGCCTCGCTTTGCGCTACACTGGCGCCCAGGCCCAGCCGCCCCCCTCACGCGCGCCTCCCACTTGGCCCGCGCCTTACGCCACGCTCACACACTGACCTCATGTCTTGTCTTGAAACAGGTACGCAATTGTTTTCCTTCTGTTTTGTTCCTTTCTTTCTGCCACGTCTACCTTCGCTGGGATTCTTTTCTTTCCCTGCATTTCTTGCGTTTTCTGCTCCCTAATGTTCTGTTCTCAACTGAGCTGCGAATCTCTTGTTGACGATATATCCTATACACTCAAATCTAGGGTACACTCACGGTGTACCATAACTAAAAAGACACCAAAAAATTCGAGAGAATTTCTACATGTATTTTATAGTTTACTCCACCTATATATAATTTTTGAAGTTTAAATTTATTCTATGTTAAAAACAGTAAAAAGAGAAAATTCTGATAAATTTAAACTATTAACGGTTGTCAGTTTTTTTTTACATATAGAAATTTTTCTTAAAATACATCCTGTGCCGGAGATAGCACCAACCCTACGGAATGTACGGTTCTCAGGACAATCAATCGAGAGCCACGACGGTTCAAAATTTGCGATGACCTTGCACGTTGCGACGGTGGTAGTAGGAATGCAGGAGTTTTCTTTCTAGTATCATGGAGGAGTGTAGCCGCGTGTCGTTGGTTCGTTTAAACTGGAGCGCCCGGGAATTTCGTTACGAGGAAGGAAGTGAGGCGGGTTCGGAGTTTGGACGGATCATCACAAGTCAGACTCACTCGGGTCGGCGCGGAGGCGAAGGATGGAATCATGCAGCTGCAACACCCCTCCGAATCCATCAGTCATCTATTCGTAATTTTTTGAAGAAAAAACTACTCATTGGCACAGTTCGTCACGTGAGCCCACCGGGCCCGCCGCGTCGGCGCGTCCGGTTTACTAAACGAGCAATGCAGCACCAGCGTACAGTAGTACACTAGTACGGCCATGTAGTATCGAGCAACTCTATTACTGGATTTATCTTAGGGGTCACGAGTTCCCCTTCTTTTCAGATAGCTTTTTGAATAAACAAATAAGAAGATTTTTTAGTCATTTTTAAATAATTTATCAAAACAGTTTTTTATAGCAGTTTATAATTCTCACAAACGCTCACTTTAAGACCAAGAGTTATAAACCATAGAAAAAAAGATCCACCCTAAATCTGCCAAGGATTACGTTTGACTTGTATGGAAGTGCCCAAATCTGTTTGTTTTTTAAGCGAGGAAGGCTGAACAATGCGCCCAAATCTCCGGCCCCTTTGGTGCAAGGACGGCACAGCCCTAAGCACTCGTTTTTCTTTTTAGCAATGATAAATTGACAATGCCAGGTACGCAGAGTTAGGCTGAAACTGGGAAAAGATTCCAATGACCTGCAGAGTTCCTGAATTTTGTCTCTTATGTTAGTCAACCTCTGAAAAGAGAGAGAGAGAGGACTAGTACTCTGCTTGAGTAGGATTTACCAGCAGTGACTTCGAATCAACTTCGGTGCTCTTATTCAAACATTGCGTAGTATATCCTCGCCGATTACAGTACATGCCATCGGCGTTCTTATTCAAACTTTGGGAAGGAAGCAAAGAAGCGGCTCGTACAAGATTTGGCTAAACAGCCGCTCGACCTGCTTTTCATCTCAGCCATCCAAGTCTTAGGCCCCGCTCGTTTCGGCCTCAGCTTCTGGCTTATTTTTCACTATTCATAATTTCATCTTTTTCTAAATTTTTGGTTTTTTTTGAGCTTTTTTGCCGGTTCTTTTTTTTGCCGTATTCGTTTGCGTTGTTTGTGATGGGCTAACATATTTTTTATATTTTTAAATTTTTAAATTTTTTTAAATTTAATTATGTTAAATAAGCCTCTGTCATCATTCTGATATTTTTCGATCATTCACCGTGCTTTTCAGCCATAAGCCACCAAAAATAAGCCAAAATGATCACCACCTTATTCGGCAATAAGGGAAATCCAAAGTACAGCGACAAGAAAAAGAAAAAAAAAGAAACATCGAGCACCCCACACAGGTCAAGTAAAGGCTTAGGGCCTGTTTTTTCAGTTTCTAAAAGTTTTTTTTATTTTTTTTATAATAACTAGTTTTTAAACGGAGTATTTTTTTAAGATAGGGTCTACTACTTAATTGTAATACATACTGTACCGACTTCATTTATATCGGTAAAAATCGTACATGAGTTTTTGTTATTCTGTAATCTCTCGCATGAGCAATTTCAAAAGTCATGGCCATGTGAAAAAAAAAAACAGGCTAGCCTGCAGAGTGTGGCAGCTGAATTATACATATCCAGTTCTTGCAACTACTGAACCAGCCAAACAACTTCTGGGTATAGCAGAGCTCAATCCACACTGTCCATCCAGGCATATGCAGAAAGGTTTGGGCTATTACAGAACAACATCATGTGCAGTGCTCCATACTGATGAATGATGATACCTTCCAACAAGTCAAAAGAACGTCACACCTCTTACTCATTTCAGTGTCCATCCAACCATCAAACTCAAACCATATATAAGTGCTCCAGCACTGCTCTGCATATATGTGTAGATGGCTGGCTTTTCTGGCTTTCCTTTCCGTTTATTCCTTGGCGCAATTCATTCGAGCTGGTACTAACCCAGCAATAACATGTTGAAAATCCGGCTAAGAGACAAGGCAAGACGAGTTAACCCAAGAAACCAAAGACGGCATAGACACGTACATTTGCACGCAAGGCGAGCAGAAACAAGAAAGAGATGGAGAGCTGCATCTCTCTCTCTCTCTCTCTCTCTCTCCATCCATGAGTTCTGTCCATGTGGGCGTTGGAATGGTCTCTGTCTCTCCATCCATGAGTTCTGTCCATGTGGGCGTTGGAATGATAGGTGTCATCCGAAAGCGCGGCACTTGGTTAATTACAAGGTTGTAATGATTAGGGGTGTTACAGTGACAGAGCCAGTCGGCCAGGTATATTTGGAACGGCGTGCTCTGGTTCTTTTCTGTGCTCCTTAAACTACGTACAGAGGTAAAGAAGGCCAGGCATGATAGATCATGGCGGAAAGACGGGTACGGATTGCTTCCTCCTTTTCTTCTCTCTCTCTCTCTCTCTCTCCTCTCCCCACTCGCGCTCGGTTCGATCACTCTGATGCAGTGGGTCTCTGTGCTGGTGTGACGGCCGGCCTGCTCTTTCCCGTTTGGTCCCTTGCTGCTTGTCCTCTCCGACTCCATTGTGCTCGCTTTTGACCCCTATATACTCACAGATGACACATTTTTCCCACAGAGAGAGAGAGAGAGAGAGAGAGAGAGAGAGAGAGAGAGAGAGAGAAGAGAAGGTAATATTTTACCTACGTACCACGTCACACGATTTTTGATCAAAATCCTAATCCTTTATAACAACTTGGTGAGAGGGACCGCAGGCCTTCGTCCATCAGGTTCAGGTGTTGGGCTGATTACTGAAATTCAGTAAAATTCCATGCATACGCACATACATTAACCCAATCAGCAAGAATACCTAGATCATCAAGCACACGTACGTTGCACAAACGTGACGGGCGGTCGGCCGACGTTGCTATCCGCGGCTGGCTCGGCTAGATGCATGACGAGTGACGCGGACGGCGAAGGCGGCTGGCTCGCGCGCCATTGAAGGGGTCAATCGATCGCACGCCCTGCTGGCTGCTGTACAATAGCGTAAACCGATTTCAGTTTACCCACCGAAGAGATAAGCGACTGAAATTGGTAGCTCACCAACGGTGAGGTCAGATGGCCTGAAAATATGCACGTTGCGTGCCACCTTGGCGCAGAGTGCTTGCTGGGGGTGATGCAACTCTTTTTTTTACTTTTCAGATTTTCCATTTGGGAAGTAAGCGTGTTCTGGAGGATATGATAGGAGCGACGACCTGACCTTGGTTATTTTTTCCTCTTCATTTTATTTGAGGACTGGGTTTTTTCTCTTTCGTTCTTTCATCTGTATCTTTGGAGCTAAAAAATATTCCTAACGCATCCAGGGGTTATTATCTTCACTTTACACATTTTCCAGGAGGACTGGACGGTCGGGAGCGAACAGCCCCTTTTGTTTAGTTCTTTCAGTTAGTGATACTTAAGATAAGTATTCCATGATTAAACAATTTACACAATCTGGGTGTTTGGTCTAGTGGTATGATTCTCGCTTCGGGTGCGAGAGGTCGCGAGTTCGATTCTCGCAACACCCCTAAATTTTTTTCGTTTTGCCGTTTGTTGCCTCGCTTCCATTAATTTGGTCGGTTAATGGCCCAACAACTTCGATCAAGGCCCGGTCGAGTGCCCGCCCCAGCCCCAGGTGGACCATCTGACGGCTTAAGCTGTTGCCATGTACAGCAGTGCAACTCTGCAACATGTCAGCAATGTTATGCAGCTTTTTTTGCACCATTCACATCTTCGGTTTTACTTTTACACCAACGCGAGTAGCCACAGCGGCACAACGTCCTACTTCGACACCCGCTTCGTTGCACTCGCTGGTTCAAGCCTATGGGGTTCGTTCGGTTTCAGTTCCAGCACCATGCAAATTACTCGTTACTGCCGAGGGGTCCAGCTCGACCAGCACCGAAAGGACTCCTCCCAGCTTTTGTAATTTTGTACCGCGCCATATCTCCAAGGCCAAAATCCCATGTTTCAATTACACCAACATTTGGACGCTGCGCCTGCAGTTTAGAGATCGCCTTGGTGTTCACATGAAACGGTCAAAATCACGGTACGCATGATGCATCATGCGTGGCAGCATACTGCGCAGAATCGTTCTGTTTAGGGCATCGCTGATTTGCCTTGACCGAACGTCGATTTCCACGCCATCCTATTCCAATCCATCGTATCTGACAAATCGAGACAACAGAAAACCACGAGTCCGGCGCACGAGGCTTCTAGGTTGGTCTGTCGAATTTTCCTCCAAGAATCAGATGGTATGGTAGCTTCCAGTTGACCATTTCACCTCGAGTAGCCTGGTCTCCTCACTGACGACGGACGAAATCACTATCGTTTGCCGTACACCCTTTTTTTGCTGCCTATCATACATTTGTACCCCTCGTATGGACAGAAAATACATGATGCAAAGGAGGCTACAAACTGCGCCAGCGAGTAATTCACCATTTCAAACAACAACATAAACGGTCTATTCTTTTTGGCTTTGCTTTATGATTTTTAAACTGTTCGTAAGACAGAGTACTGAGTAACAGAAACTCATATGCTATTTTATTCAATATAAATGAAATTGTTACAGTGTGTACTATAATTAACTTGTAAACTTATCTTAAAAGACATTCCGTTTAAAAACTACTTACTATAAAAAAGCTAAAAAAACAGCTTTTATAAGCCGAAAAGAAAAGGTCCAAAATTGGCTAATGGCCAATTCGGTCTTTAGAACTGTCTTACAAACAAGATAATCTCAAAACTGACTAACAGGACAAAAATTTAAACTATGCACATGACTTAAAGTAAGCATATCGTGGAAGCTAAGAGGGAAAAAAAGGAGACGTGGACACCGTTCCAACAATTGAATCAAAACCACATAATCGGACACACCTATATTCCTCTCAAAACTCCTAGAAAATATGCGGAACTTTGCTCGCTAGAACACGTTCTCGCCTTTCGATATAAGCATGTGGGAACCATCCTGCTTTTCCGTTGCATTCACCCTCTGCCCAACCATTGCTTGATATCTGTGTTCGGGCAAGACAACACCAGATTAATGGAAGCTAAATGATGATATGTTTAGCTGCTAGGAGCAAGCATTGAGATGCCTTGAAACAGTATTTAATAACTCAGAGGAAGCTTACAAAACATGGCTAGAGAAGTATTACCTTTCGGACAATAACAATGTCGCCAGCTGACAAGTTAAGCTCAAACTCACTTTCAGCCTTGAAGGAATCAAGGGCCTGCATCACAAAGAATACATAAACATATTTAAGAAGAATCCTAGATATTGACAACCTCATGTAAATTTGGCAGCCGGTGCAATAGTTTTGTATTGAGAATATTTCACACCTCTCCTAGGAAGAAATCAATAGATGCTACTGACTCATCAGCAGAAGAGGCTGGAAACATGCCATTAACTTCTTCGTAAGGTGGTGGTGGTGGCGGCACGTAATTTTCTGCTGATGGGGTTGGAGGTGCTTCAATTTTTTGACGCTCAGACACCATCTATCAATCAGAATATAATCATTAAAAATTAAATGCATACAAGATTTCTGTATGCTTCACATGGCACAAGGTGCGATGTGTCAACAGGCCAAGCCATAAATTCGGTTAAATGCAACAAATTCTAGAGTATGCATACTTCTTCTTCCAAATGGTCAAGGATCTCCAGAACTTTCTGGTGGTAAGTGCGCTCAGCCTCAACCTTCAGGCCAAAACAGGAATGATTAGTGAACACATAAATTTTCTGATACAATGCAACAACCTGATGCATAAGCAAATGTTGCATTAACTGGTATAGTTGATGGTTACCATTGCAATGAGACGTTGTAATGTCAATCTTTGCTGCTGAGCCTCAACGGCAGCCATTGCTGCAACAGCTTCCTTCCCTAACCCCACCATGCTTGACTTCAGCTCTTCCAGTTTGTACTCAGCTGCTTCCAACTTTGATATCACTTCACCATTCCCAGCTGATTCTCTTACTCTGTTTTGCCGTCTTGACACTTCAACAACCTAGAAAGGGACAAAAGAAAGTAAGGAGTAATAGTACTGTTTACACAAAAGGTACGATGCACAGGGGGAAGTGAAAGAATTAATTATGTAGCTCAAATTTCAGAATGACTAAACTAAATCACAAGATCTGAGATGGTTATGGGATCCTATATAAAAGAGCTTGAGAGCAACAGAAGCTTATCAGAACTGTTGACACTTAAGTATTTAATTTGGGCATTGGATGGTGGAAGCTGGCACATTGGCACTGGTATCATTGCTTCGCAAATGATTATATAATTTACAATTTCAAGAGATGGAAACCCCCTTTAGATAGTAAGACTGAACAGATCTGTCCGTACATAGTGTGATGCTTCCTGTAAAAAAAAACAGCGTCTTGTTTTTTTATTTTAAAATAACAGTGTGATGTTGAGAACCTCTATGGGATTGTGCCAGTTCACAAAGACTATAGAAATAGATCCATCAATTTTCCTCTATGTGTCTATAAGAATGTGTCTATAAGACTTAAGGTAACAGGTTGTAATAGTGTGGACCATACAGCTTATGGAGCGTCTGAGTCCTGAATGAATATTACTCTCAGCTTCAAGGATAACTCTTTAAGGAACCAAGGGCCCAAGTATATTTTGTGATGATATCTAACCTCCAAGAATACTAATTCATCATTGCAAGAGACTTAGCTTACAAATTAGCCAAGATTTTCACCTGAGCTTCAGCTTCTTGCCTTATTCTGTCATATCTCTGGGCTAGATGTCTAGCATCCTCTAAAGGTGCACCCATTACCATTGCTCGCAGAGGCTCTGCCACCTAGAATACAAACAAATTTATTAAATAGTTTATCAGATTATCAAAACAAATCTATACTGATATGCAAAATGAAAAACTGCCCGATTGTACTCCAAATATTGGCTGGGTTCAAACCAGCTTATAGCTGGCTTATGTTTGTACTGTCTACAGTAACTAACTTTTAAACGGTGTGTTTTTTAAGGCGTGGTCAATAGGAATATTGTAGTAAAATGTGTACTAAGTTCAGTTGTACCGGCCAAAGTCACACGCGAGTATTTTCCTGTGCGTACTACCTCTCGCGAATAGCCAAAATTCAAATATTTAAATCATAAGCCATCAGCCCAAAAAAACCCACCCATTATCAATCTATAAGAACCCAAATATCCTTGGATATTTTCAGAAGTTTTGCATTTTCCCGACATATATTAGATTATCATAAAGTAAAAACAAATACAGCACTAGAAACACAGACCTGTGTACCAAATGCTTTCAACATATTGCCACGTTCCTTTTCCATCAGAGAACGAGCCTTTCCATAGTATGTAGCAGCTTTGGATAAAGTATTACCACTTGTACATGTGTTTTCAATGCCATATTTCTGGCTATCGTCAGACAATTTATTTCCTACAAATGTAGTTTGCAGAGCTTATCGGCATACATTGATGTAGATATTGAATCGACATTATAACTGACAAATGACTAGTAATGTCAAGCTCAAAATTACTCTGTTCAGCTTATAGGCAGTTGGAATAACATACCTATTTCCACTTGTTTAGATCCTGTGACTATGTAGCCCTCCATACCACGTACAATGTCCCTTTGAAAATGCTGGCAAAAGATGCCAATGTTTTTATGAAAAAAAAGAGAAGGGTAGAAAGAAAAGAGACAATAAATGTGTGTTGTTCATACTTTAGCAGCACGAGTCGATAAGTAAAGTTTTTCCAATCTTTGGTGTAGTTTAACTTCTGATTCATCTGTAAATGCATTATCTGAATTTCCATAGGCACCAGCTCCAAACTGCTTAAACATGCCCTGCAATGATATAGATAGGTACAATGTTATGTTACTTATATCAAGTTTGAAAACAATGACTTTTGGATGCCACTTAAATATGAGGATATATTCAAAAACATAAAAATATTTATTCAAGTAAATGTCATGCAGTGTATATGGGCGCTTATGATATGGGCCAGTTAGTATACACGTTCCAGTTATGTACTTCCAGCTTTAGCAATGCACAAGCATTTATAGGCAGACTTGAAACTGGCATTTAACGCCCTTGAGTTTCCACTTCACTTTGCAAATCACAAGCATGAGCATAAAAACCACGGTATTTGTAGTTATAGTACAGCATATTATAAATTCAGCTGAGAATCCTGAGATCACCTTACCCATCTAGTTCTTATCATAATTTCGTATAGGAACAGCATTTTGTTTTTTTTTGAATAACTATGTAGGAACAACATTTGCATACCAATTTCATGGTAAGGAATTAATACAGGTCTAGAATCAAAACACTGCACCATCATCTGCATCTCCAGACGACACAGGTATCTCCGAGACAAACGTTAACACCCAGATCATCCAAATGTGTACTTGCTACTGTTCCATGAGTGGCCTGTAGATCATATCTGCGTTTCTAGGCTTCTAGCCCTCTAATACCCTTAACTTGGGTGTTCCTAAGGCAGTGTAACTCCTTAATTTTCTCAAAAGAACACGATAGGTTCAAAACAATCAATAAGCTGTTACTCAAAACAATGTATTCGTGCTGATCATGTTTACGCGGTTATTTATCTGGACGAGAAATCAAGGCTGATGCGTCAAATCAGAAACCTACATATGGTTATAAGTCAACCAATTTGAACCATTGTATCCCAAACATGACAGCTTCCCCCTCAAAATGCCTACCAAATGGTCAACCCTTTATCTATTCATTTGTCCACTTACCCGCATCAATACATATAGATAAGAATTGTAAGATCCCATTCAAGCACTTCACCTCTCCATCACATAGACAGAAATCAGAGACCACCGAACAGCACAGACTTCTGAGAGATTGGCCGCATCTAGCTAACGATACACATAATCAAACATCAAACCCACGGCCGGTGCGTGCCCAGCCCAGCCGTACGGGTACTCTAGCCAGATCGATCAAGAATCGCGACAGCAGTCAAGGTAGACGGCGTCACCTGGCGGGCGACCTGCTCCTTGAGCCTGGAGGCCTGTTTCCACAGCGCCTCCATGGGCCGGCGAGCGGCGTGGCGGACTCACGAGCCGTGGCGGCGAGCAGACGGATGGGAAGGGGGGGAGACCGACCGGACCGGTCGTGGGGAGACGAATAGGTGGATACGCTTCTGGTCTCTCCTTTTCTCCTTGGTTTCTGGCCGGACGACGAGGGATTGATGGTGGTTAGGCTCTGCCTATGCGGGCGCTTGCGGCTTCCTCCGATGGTTTTCGTGGTGGTTTGCTTCGAGTTCACGGCCTTTTCAGGCTTCCGCTCCGCTGGAACCGCGTCCTCGCTGCCCCGGGAATAATAATCGGTTCTGCCGTCCCAGGCCCACCCGATGGTGGGATGGGGGTGGTGTGGGGCCCGCAGGACGGTCGGTCCGTAATGTCGGGGCCGAGGACGACGCCTCCGTTACTCCGCATGCCCGTCCGTCCGTGTGTACGCCAACCACCTGTCGGCGCGGGCGCTTCAGATACCTCCTAAGGGCATCCACAATGTGCAAAAACAGGAGGTCTTAAGTCACCTTAAGGTCGACCTTATACATTCTGAGGGTGACCTTAAGCGGTATAAGCAAAAACCTTAAGACCAGGCCTCAAGCTAAAGACCGACCATAAGTATTAAAATACATTTTTTCTTTATCTGACAAATAGGACCATCTTAAGGCCTAGTGGGTTATATACATTACATCATTGGCCTTAAGGTTTAGATAGGACCCACCTTAAGACCTCTTGGATTATATACACTATGGATGCCCTAAGTCCTAAAGGCCATGTGAAGTGACAAACAGATACTGTTTATAATACCTTCTTATATTATCTATATATAATACTAAAAATATATATATTCTATAATAGATGATCCGTAAATTATCTATAATGAGTTATCTGTAAAATATTTACAGACAACATTGATACAATGACACGAAAACCGTCTATAGCAGACTATTTTCTAGCGTTTCGGCTGTCTATAGAATTACAGTCGATTTCTTTCTCTCTCCTCTTTCTTTTTCATCTACCTTAGTAAAAAATTTATATGTCACTTCTTATAAACAACTTATATCACTCTACTGTATATATCCTAAGAGTGCTCTTTTCTTTCGAAATTAGTAGGGCAGCTCACATTCGAGCCACTAAATCTGTTAATATTGTTCAGGTATGAAAAGTTACTCACTAAGTAATTTTGAATATGTTTAATTTTTATGTGTATTTTTCAGTATCAGTTGTAGGATTTTTTGAAAGTATAAGGTGATTTCCCTAGCCATTAGTTTTTGCCTTCAGGTGTCTGCGTGCCATTGGATTGATTTTTGGCATCAATTATGGAATATAACCGGATGGCACGTGATTTACAATTGCTAAGGAAAATAAAAAAATATTCAGAGATTCTCATTAAAAAGTAAAAACATGTAGTCCTTATTTTTTTGGTCCCTAATTTTAAAGTTTTGGATTTATAGTTGGCTTAGAGATATAAAAAATAAAACATAAAAATAGATAAGTATAATTCAAAGATTAGCAGTTTGCTGATTTGTTAAACATGTCCACTCTCCATTCTTCTCTTTCACATATGAAAGAGAGATCCCAAAATAAATTGTGCCATCTGAACATGAATTCAAATGTCTCAAAATTATTTTGTCTGCATAATAGAAGTTTCAACATTTTGAGTTTGCAAATAAAGTTTTTACGCTATACTATATCACACTTGACCGTGCAATTGTGTGGGCCAATCGGCGCCGTATTTTGAAGTCTAAGATTTAGTTTGAAAATTAAATATGTGATGATAATACGCTTTTGGGGTATAGAGAGGTATTGGGAAAACATGCTTTGAGGGGGGGAAGACTCGGTTCATTCGTACTGACCTTATCCAGTTTTGTGTGGCTTGCTCTCTCGCATACTTCAGCACCAAATCGGCTCCGACGGCAAGGTTAACGGGATTATGACACGGAGGTCTGCGGAATCCGTCGTCGCTGCGCTCCTGGTGCCGGATCAATTTTTGATGGCATTGATGCCCTTCTTTCTTGCTAGAGGGCAACTTCCTTTTGTTGTGTGCTGCGAGCTAGGATTGATGCCTAGGCCACTGCTGAATGATTCCAGATGACTTGGTAAGATTCTGTTTTGTTTTCCATTCCGAGCTTCAATTGCATCTCTGGTTTTCCTTTTGTGAGATTAGATGAAATGGGTTTTTAGTTACAGTTTTTAGTGCTGTTCATATTTACTTCTAAAAACTGCTTTTCTATGGTACCTAGTTTTCAGACGGAATATCTTATCAAAGTGGGATCTATTAGTTGATTGTAGTATACATTGTAGCGCCTTCATTTATTGGCTAAAATCACATACGAGTTTCTCTCTCTTCGTACAACTCTCTACAAGCTGTTACTATTCATAAGCTAAAGCTAAAAGCTATTAGCAAAAACCAATATGAACTGACATTACCTTGTAAAGGTTTATTACTTAAATTGGTTGTCCGGCAACTGTGAAATAAAAACATGTATAGTTAAACTTCTCATGGTTCTTAGGCTCTATTTCAAAGTGTTGTGACTTTCAGTTGGAATAGTATTGTATCGGCTGTTAGTTTTTTCTGAGATATTCAATTAAAGAAAAATAAAGAAAAAATAGGGACATGAAAAACACCGATATATATCCACAGATAATGCAAAGGAAAAACGAAAAAAGAAAAACTACATTAAAAAGTCAACGTGTTCTAAATTGTTTTTGACTTCTAAAAGCTAAAAACCACTTGCCATTACTATTTGGAATGAGACCGTAGTCATGGCCAAATGTTGAACATCGTTAACTATATAAATCAACATATCTTCAATCAGTATGAAATGTATTCACAACTCACAAGCACCACAATATTCCAATATTATTTGCACAAAGATTGTCGTTTTACCATATAATAGCTATGCATGAGATGTAGTTTTAGAGAGGTGTCGGCTTGAACACACTATGTCTAACTACCTGTACACAACTTGAAATGAGAAAGTTAGAAGATCTATCTGTACATAATGTTTTTCGCCATATATTTACCTAGACACTCTAAGTCGCCGATCAACACCTTCAATCTATCCCTGTTTGTTACTCTACATAACACCACATATAGTTGTCCACGGCAGAAGACCTGCTTAGGCAAATATAGGCCAATATAGTTGTCCACGGGTTACGCTCGCGAACACGACTTACGACTATGCTCACGACTACACTTACGACCACGATCACGGCTTAAATGACTACGCTCAAGTCCAATATACGGTTTGAGTCATGCGCTCCTCGACTATACCACTGCAGATGTGTTGTGCTTTTGTAGTCCCGCGCTCGTGGATGGGGCTATAAATAAAATTACGATGATTTGAATGCTAAATTTAATATTTATGTGACAAGCTATGCTAAATCTGACGAAAATTCCCATCCACAAGCCAAAAAAATTAAGAAAAGGAAAAACTAACCGAAACGGCCAAATCGAACAAGAAGACAGCCCCCGAAACAGAAAACAAAGGGAAAAATCGCTCGCTCCCTCGCCCCCGGCTCAAAATTTTCCCCTCCTCTCTCCCACCCTTCCCCTAACCCCTACCCTCCCCTCCCTCTCGGATCGCCGCCGTCGCTGTCTGCGCCGCCGGCGCCGTGGGCGTCGTCGAACCCTAGCTTCCCGCAAAAGCGTAAGTCTGCCCTTCCCTCGCTCGTAGTTTCTGCATCGGTGCGGTGCGAATCGCGCGGAAGCGCCTCTGCTGGGCTACTACTAACTGGGGTGTGTTTGGGGGCTGGGGCACCCCGTGGCATCTGCACGCGGGGCGTTACGCCTCAGCGGGAGCTGCTGCAGCTGCTACGCCCTCGGATTCGTTTGTTTTGCGGTGTTAAGAGTGCGCAATGTCCTGCTATTCCTGCTTGATTTGAGTTCTCAGTGGGTTCCCCAGGTGGTGGGTTTAGTATAACGCCCCCGAATCTTATGCTTATGTTAGATACCGCATGCCGGAATGATGTGTCTAAATGTCCCCCACAGTCACTGGCGAGAGGCTTAGCTCCAATACCTCAGTAGGAGGACTTTTATCTGTAGTTTGTTCGATTAGGATGTCTACAACTTGCAGTTGGGCTCATAATGGCGAGGTGTGCATGAACGGGAGAGTGGACATTGTTAGACTGCTACCATATACGCTCAAAGTGTCTAATTCATGAGTTGGCTGATATCTAATGCTTTAGTCTGTCATTGTAAAAAAAATCTAAATCGAGCAGGCTCCATCATTGCTTAAAAGTAGCATGCTTATAGGTGTTGTTATAGTCTGTGGTAAGGAGATTTAGGCCATGAGATTGTGTCGAATCAGGTTTACAAGTGCTGTGATTAGCATTTATTGGCCTTAAGAAGTAATGTTCACTTATTTGAATTGTACTAGTTGCTGTACTATCCATTTGTATAAGGGTCATCAAGTGACTTACCTGATGTACTGCGTTCTACTTTCAGAGATGACAGTGTTCACATCTCACTGTTTGTTCTTCCGAAATCAATTGACTTTTGCAGTCCAAGTGAGCAAATACCGAAGATTCTGAGCACATTTCACAACAAATCTTAATTCCTATGAAATGTCACTGCTTAGTAGATTCTTCTACAAAAGGCCTCCTGATGGATTGCTGGAGTTTATTGACAGGATCTATGGTAAGCCTCTAAAGTATTGTTACATTGATCACCTTACTTATCTATATGCTATTCCAATTGATTTGGCCTCTTACCATATTCCGCAGTTTTTGATTCATGCTTCTGCACTGAAGTTTTGCCGCATGGAATGTACCCAGTCTATTTAAATGGGATTCTTACAGAGTTGCATGAAGAACATGAAGAGTCTTCATTTCTGGCAATTAACTTTAGAGATGGAGATAAGAGAAGCCAGCTTGCTGATATCCTACGTGAATACAATATTCCAGTTATTGACTACCCCCGCCATTTTGAAGGCTGCCCTGTGCTTCCTTTATCTCTTATTCAACATTTCCTTTGTGTCTGTGAACACTGGTTATCTACTAGGAACAACCAAAATATCATACTACTCCATTGTGAGAGAGGGGGCTGGCCATCGTTGGCATTTCTGTTATCTTGTCTTCTTATTTTCAAGAAATTGCACAATGCAGAACATAAAACTCTGGACATTATTTACCGAGAAGCCCCTAAAGGGTTCCTGCAGCTCTTTTCTGCACTCAACCCAATGCCTTCTCAGCTCCGATATATGCAGTATGTAGCCAGAAGAAATATATCTCCAGAGTGGCCTCCAATGGAGCGGGCACTCTCTTTGGATTGCTTGATTCTTCGAGCCATTCCATGTTTCGATTCTGATAATGGATGTAGGCCATTAGTCCGAATTTTTGGGCGACATCTTCTTGGCAAGAACGCTAGCATGACCAACATGATTTTTTCAATGCCTAAGAAGAAGTCTTTGCGCCACTATCGGCAGGTAGGTGGTACATGGAATTCAGCATGAAAATATTGGTTGTTTTGTATTACTGTATCTTTGAGTTTACATCAATCTGCAATATCCTCATGCAGGAGGATTGTGATGTCATAAAAATTGATATACAATGTCTAGTCCAGGGAGATGTTGTTCTGGAGTGTGTACATCTTGATCTTGATCCGGAAAAGGAAGTTATGATGTTCCGGATAATGTTCAATACTGCTTTTATTCGTTCAAATGTACTAATGCTGAATAGCGATGATGTAGACATACTCTGGGGGTCAAAAGATCGGTACCTGAGGAATTTTAGAGCAGAGGTAAGAACAATGCTCCTACTCTGTGAAACTCCTCAAGGCAAGAAATCAATTACTGACACAAATTTGGGAGTGCAGGTGCTGTTTTGTGAAATTGGGGGCATCTCTCCTCCAAGAGCTCCAACTGCTACATTGAACGGTGATATGAAAGGTGGTTTACCAATTGAAGCCTTTTCAGCTGTTCAAGAACTCTTCAATGGAGTTGAATGGATGGAAAGCAGTGACAATGCCGCTTTTTGGTTGCTCAAAGAGTTCTCAGCAAACTCGCTGCAAGAGAAATTTCAAAAGCTAATACTCAGCGACATGAAAGAGCTTTCAAAGTTCCAAGTTAAAGTTGGTCTGCAGATGCCACTAATGTCTCCGCTGGATTCTGATGAAGAAAAATATTCTGTGGCTTCTGATTCTGTTTCGTCAGCTGATCACGAGAAGGTTCAGCATGGTGGAAACTCATCTGACTCAGAGAACATTGATCGTGATCTTACCGCTGAAGATCCTGAATCCATTGGTATAGCTATTCACATAAACCTTTGTTTTTGTTGAACATTATAACCATGTTCGATAATTTATTGCAATATGTCTTTTAAAAGAAACTTTACCTACTTTTGCTGCACCTGGTGTTTCCATGCTCCCCATTCCCCCTGCACTGAGCTCCTCTCCTCTCATTCTCTTTTTTTTCTTCACCATCTTTATTAAATTATGATTCATAACTATCACATTTTTTGCAGCTACTCTCGCGGTGAGCACTTCATCTCCGCTGTCCGCACTGCTGCCATCACCACCTCATGGTAGATTTTCTAGCCTTTCAACTGAGCAAAGTCAGCTGTCACCAGAATTACAGCAGGAGTTGCCAAGTAGCAGGCAGCCGCCGTCGCCACCACCACCAGCAGCAGCAAACGCAATCAAACCTATTATCTCAGCACCGCCACCGCCACCGCCACCGCCTCCACTACCACCAGCAGCAGCAAATGGAAGCAAACCTACTTTCTCGGCACCACCGCCACTACCACTGCTGCTGCCGCCGCCACCACCACCACCAAGTGGCAACAAACCTGTTTTCTCCCCACCGCCGCTACCACCACTGTCACCGCCTCGGATTAGTAATGTGTCTTCCCCACAACCTCCACCGCCGCCGCCGCCACCCCTGCCAAATTATAGGACAGGACCGCCTCTATCTGCACCAGCTCTGCAGTCACAGCAAAATGTTTCATGTCGTTCAGTCCCACCACCCCACCCCACCACCTCCAGCTCATGGAATAGTTAACAAGTGCCCTCCCTCCCTCTTCTAGCAGAACACCTACAACTGCTGCTGCTACTCAGTCAAAGGACCACCTCCGCCACCTCCACCTCCACCTCCACCTAGTCGAGCCAATGGCCCTGGTGCTCCGTCCCCACCCCCACCCTTGCCCACAGGTGCTATTCAAAGAACTCCTCCAGCACCACCACCTCCTCCCCTGATGACTGGAAAGAAAGCTCCTGTACCACCGCCCCCGCCACCTCAAGCACCAAAACCTCCTGGGACTGTACCCCCTCCACCACCCTTGCATGGAGGAATTGGTGAATCAGGTCCACCGTATCCCCCAAGTTCAAAGATTTCAAATGCACCTGCACCACCTCCTCCGTTATTGGGAAGGGGAAGAGCAGCAACTGGATCAGCAAAAGGTCGCGGCACTGGATTGGCGCAGCAAAGTAACCCCCCAAAGAAAGCTTCGTTAAAGCCTTTGCATTGGGTGAAAGTGACACGAGCAGCGCAAGGAAGTCTCTGGGCTGATGCCCAAAAACAAGGAAATCAGGCTAGGTAACTGCTATGAAAAAAATTCTTAATATGTCACCATTTCATTTTGCACATATCAATTTAGTATTGATAATATTACATCATTCATATCACTAGCTGATAAAATTTGACATCCATTGTTTGTGGACTATAATCATGTAGCTTTTTTCTTGACTAAATGAACTAGATTGGTTTATCTGTTCTTCTATCATCCTAAAATCTTTTTCTTTGAACGTGGGCTTGTAATTCTTTTTTCTTGTTTAACATGTGGCCGATGTCTGCATCGAAACTGTATGTATTCATGAGCTATTTTTCAGGGCACCTGATATTGATTTATCTGAGTTGGAGAGCTTGTTCTCGACTGCTGTTGCAACCAATGCAAGTGAAAAAGGAGGAACAAAGTGTGGTTCAGCTATTATCAAGCCAGAAATTGTTCACCTGGTATGAAAGCATCATTCCCCTTTCTTGACTTCTTCCCCTAGAAGTTGATTTATTCTCCATGCCTGGGGGAAGTTTCACTGATTTACTGTAGAGTGCTCAAAAGTTTTTGACCCTTAAGACTCTTGTGCTTCTACTACTGGAGCACATGCATCCTCTCACACTTGTTTCATAACTTTGTTCTTTGGTTATTCCAAGATATGTTGGAATTTGGAACTATAATTTGTCCAACCTTTTTTTAATAGAACTATTGCATGTTAATGTGATATACATTATTACTGCTCTTTCTTCAGTGAATCTATTTATCTTGTTCTACGAAAGTGCTTAACTTATTGACACTGACACTATGCGAGGTCTTATAGTTCCATCTAAAGAAATGCACAATAAAGTAAGGAATTATGGTTTGTCGTATAAATGGTACCCCCTGCTGCAATCATTGTTCTGTTTAATTGAGTTTTGAATATTTTTCTTTGGCATTTGCTTTCCCTGTATGTTGGTTGCACATATGTTTTTCTTGATTGATATATGTGATGACTTAATTGTTTGCAATCGACACCATGCTGTTTGCATGAGGGGTTAAAAAAAATTCTGTTCATTTCATTAGATCACGAACTAATTGTTCCTGTTAGTTTTATTTCAGGTTGATATGCGAAGAGCAAATAACTGTGAGATCATGCTTACTAAAATTAAAATGCCTCTTCCTGATATGATCGTGAGTATCCTTTGTGGCTCAACCACTCTACCCTGTAATAAAAAAAAATCAGGCACATCATTTTACTTGTAGAATATTGACAATGCAGAGTTTTGTACATAATTTTACTTGTAGAATATTGACAAAGCAGAGTTTTGTGCTGTGTTGATGACTTAATTATTTATTCCATCCTGAATATCTGAAGTTTGGATTCATATTTCTTTTCCTTTTTTAGTTTCTGTCATTTCCTAATTCAATATATAGCTAATATCTTTGTCGATCATCTTCATTTACAAAGATTGCTGTCATATAGCCTAATTATAAGTTTGTATGTTATCATACATTGCTAGATTCTATGATGTACAAAAATCATTCTAACACTTCCATACACTATGCCGAAAGAGATGTAGTAATCTATTGCTGTATTGCATGATACATGATAAATTTCTGTCAGTACAAAATTTCGAGTATGCTATAAGATATTTATGATGTTTCTTGTTGTTTGAATTGCATTCATACAGTGGTATCACCTTCTTTGGCTAAGCCTATAGAGTAATGGAAAATTTGGTCCTTACCTCAGTTGGTTAATAGCTTAAATACTACTGTACATGATTATCATCTGTGCAAGTTATTGCTGAGCTGTGTTGGATTTCTTGATGCATGCTTTTTTTAATCTTAAGCAATCTATAATGCCGATGACATTATTAATCAGGTAAACATGTTGCTATTAACAGTTGTCCGTCAGCCCAATACTTTATTTTGCACTCCTATATAATTTGCTTTTATAACTTGCTGTGTCTGGCAGGGTGCAATTTTGGCTTTGGATACTTCTGTGCTTGATAATGACCAAGTGGAAAATCTCATTAAGTTTTGCCCTACAAAGGAAGAAATCGAGATGTTGAAGGTGCTTTTGTTTACTTGATTTTTTTGTTGCACTTTATGATGTGTAACTTAAACTTCCTTGTTCACTGGTATTTTTTATCTAACGTTGTTTAATCCTAATGGATTTCATCTTCTTATTTCTGGGTGGATTCTGAGCTCAGAACTATAATGGTAACAAAGAAATGCTTGGGAAATGTGAACAGGTTGGTTTAATATCTTGGTTTCATATAGTGCCCCATTTTGAGTATTGATGGAAGCTTTAAACGATGCTGCAGTTTTTCCTGGAGCTAATGAAAGTTCCTCGTGTGGAGTCCAAACTAAGAGTATTTGCTTTTAGAATTACATTCTCAACACAGGTCGGTTGACCCCTCTCCATAACTTATTTTCTCCATAACTTGCAGTTTGTGTGATTTAGATGCTCAACTTTTTGACAGGTGGATGAGCTAAGAACTAACCTGACCACCATAAATGATGCAACTAAGGAGGTACAGTGTTGTACCCTGTAAAATTTTGAGATATGTTCTCATTTTTTTCACTGGCTTAATTGTTCGCTTTATGTAGGTGAAAGAGTCTCTGAAGTTACGGCAGATAATGCAGACCATTCTTACATTAGGAAATGCATTGAATCAAGGAACTGCTCGAGGTATCAAATAATTGTAGAAAAATCCCACATAATGCCTTTTCTCTGATAACTTTGCCTGATGTGGTTACCTGCTGAGCAGGATCTGCTGTTGGCTTCAGATTAGACAGTCTTCTTAAACTGTCAGATACTCGAGCTAGAAACAATAAGATGACACTAATGCATTATTTATGCAAGGTATGCACTTGGCAGTAAGAAAGTGTTATTAACATATAGTATCTGCATGCTAAAATCCCTCCATTCGATCTTTACCACTGAACATACCTCGCAATAATTGAAAGTTGGTTAGAATTCAATATCTTACTGCAGTTGCAGCGAACTGTGCCACTTGTTATGTGCTCTAATATGGCACAAGATTTCTCCTATACTCTGATAGCATATCTACATGATGTTTTTGTGGGAAATTTTAAACCCTAGAAGAAGTGAAGAACACTTCCCAGTCGAGCTATTATCATTTACTTCTCATCATAAAAAATCCCACATGCAAAAGGTGATGTGCTAGTATTCTGCATTTTACTCTGCAAGTTAATGAACGATTAGCTATTTTTGGCTCAGTTTCCTACTATATCTACTTCAAGCATCAAATTCATTCAGCTGTCCTTACGTCTGTTAGTCTATCAAATGTTTTTGCAAGCTTGTATACATAAGTTAGCTAACTTCTTCCATCTCTAATACATGCTAGCTTCTTGCTGAGAAAATGCCTGAGCTTCTTGATTTTGACAAAGACTTAATTCATCTGGAAGCAGCTTCTAAGGTACTGTAATAATCTTAAATATTGCAAATGGATGACTATCAAGCTGCTCATCATATATGTTGCACCACAACTGCATTTGTTAATCCCCCCAGATCCAATTGAAGTTGCTTGCGGAAGAAATGCAAGCAATAAACAAAGGTCTTGAGAAGATTGAGCAAGAATTAGCTGCTTCAGTGAATGACGGTGCAATATCCGTTGGCTTCCGTAAGGTAAGAAATATATTCCCTTTTGTGTATTTTAAACAGCTGTTGGATGGTGGGAATATTAATTCTATTTACATTTAGTCCATTGCATGGTTGTCACGGCGACCTTGGCGACCACGGCGCCTAAGGAGCGCCAGGACGCCTAGTCGTCCAGGCGGGCGCCTAGTCGTCCTCTAGGCGATGCTAGGCGAGCTAAAGCGATTCACTTGATGAGTATCTAATTAGATAAGGCATGCATACAGGTCATGCATACTGCGTGCTGAGTACTTAAAGACATGCAGAATACTAAAGGATTACAATAACTACAACACATTATGTGCGTAGTATACGAAGAGATAATCACTGCAGCGCATGGGATACATGCAGAATTTAAATGCGCATGCATGCAGGAGACTAAGAGCCATGCGGTAAACTAGGAGACATACGTGCAGAATGAAGATTAAATGCACACAGGATTATTCTAACACTATTTTCTTCTCTCTTTCCTCCTTTTCTTTCTCTCCGTCGGCCTCATCCTTTCCCCACTGCCTCCTCTCATCCTCTCTTTATTTCGGTTCAACCCCTGCTCCGATCCCCGCCGTGCCGCCTCGTCTCCCATCCCCTCACTCGGTGAGCGAAAGCAGCAAGCGCGGGGAGGCGGCGTGAGGAGAGGCGAGCGCGGGAGGCGGCGTGCGGGAAGAAGCGCCTCCTCCTCCCGTCGCGCCTCCCTCCTCCCGCGCTCCGGCCCCCTCCTCCGCCATCCCGCCGCCGCCTCCCTCCCCGCCGCCTACCTCCCTCCCCCGCCTCGCTCCTCTCGCCGAGGCGGCGGCGTGCGGAGAGGCGGCGCGGGAGGGAGGTGGCGGCGCGGCGGACGGCGGGAGGCGGCGATGGGAGAGGTGAGGGGCGGCGTACCTGGCGGCCGGCGGTGAAGCTAGGGATCGCGACTTCGCGTTCGCCTCTTCGCCTCCCTCCCGGCGGTGAGTCTATCTCACACTCACTGCCGTTTTAGCCGAAGCCCTTAAGCCTTCGCCTCTTCCGCCTCGCCCGACGCCTTGTACGCCATGTCGACGCCGCGGACGCCTCGTCGACCTGGGCGCCCGCCTAGCTGGCCAAGGCGAGGCGTTCCTCCCCGGCGTCCCCTCCCCGGCGCCTGGACGCCAAGGCGTCGCCTTGGCGACGCCAAGGCGACGCCTTGACAACCATGGTCCATTGAAGAACTTACAGGTTACTTATTTACGTCAAGAAGTCACAAATAACTTGAAACTGTGTAATTACCAAATTATTCAAATTATTTGTCCCCAGATATTGGGTGAGCATTTACTGGGTTTCTGTAATTCTCTTATTTGTCATCATATATAGCAGACAACAGTATAACTGCATATGTATCTGTGCCATTGATGCACTGAACAATTATAGAATGCCAATTTAAACAAGGGCCTCAGCCTGACATGCATTATGCACCTCTCAACTATGTCTGATGAGGCTGTATGTGCCAAGTGTGTGCAAAAGCAATGATGATACTTTTATAAGTGAGCTTAGATCAATTGCTTTTACAGGCATTGAAAAGCTTTCTTGAGGCAGCAGAGGGTGAGGTTAGGTCTCTCATTTCGTTGTATTCAGAAGTGGTGAGTCCCTACCTTAAAATTACTTTTCATATGTTTCTTATGTTTGTGAAAGATCTTGATACCATTAGTTTTGCAGGGAAGAAATGCCGATTCCCTAGCACAGTATTTTGGTGAGGATCCAGCGCGCTGCCCTTTTGAGCAAGGTTTGGTGTGGCCTTATGTAGTATTTCACCGTTTTACTACTCATTATTCTCTTAATTACGTGCATATATGTAACTCATGCTACGCCCTCAGAATATGTAGTGATCAAAGTGAATCAGTGAAACACCTTCGAGTAATCTCGATTTCCCCAACCCTAGGCTGCTGATTACACAATGATAAGAAAAACACTAAAAAGTATTCTCTTGCCCCTTGAAGAAGTTTCTCTAGTGCTGTTGGCTCCATCCTCCCAAAAGGTCCTAAACTTTTGCTTGTCCAAATAGTAAATTTTTATCGGAATTGGCCGGTGTCCTTTTGGTTCCGTTATGAATTGGATCAGCATGCTTTGTCTGAATGGCGTGAACTTATTTTTAGCACTGCTGTATTTACTTATGGATGTTTCCCTGAGATATTCTTGCTCTTCTATTTTCAGTTACATCGATTTTGGTTATTTTTGTGAATATGTTCAAAAAATCACGTGATGAAAATGCTCGAAGTGCGGAAGCTGAGAAAAAGAAATTGCAAAAGGAAAATGCAAGTACGTCTGCTAAAAAAGGCTTGGAATGATACTATTGCTATGCTACACCAAAGTTCCATCTTCGTGGGGCAGGACCATGTTCTGTGGAGGAGCTGCCGCATAACGTACTGTACACCAGAATCTGCTTAGGCTTTCGGTGTTCAATGGAGTATATCAGTATACGCAAAGGTGTAATGTCAGGAAGCTTATTGGCGCCATCCGTTAAATGGTAGTATCTTAACTGCATTCCTTGTTTGAACTACTTTTAAATTTCATCTTCACCAGTAACCAAGCGGTATAGTGTTGCATATGTTTTTTATTTTATTTTATGATTGCAGTCTGCATGAAATTTCCATCTCAATTTTAAACTGTGCCTAGGTGTTCTATCCACCAAAAGAATGTGCCTTCTTATATGTAGGAGTTGCACTATAAGCTTTTTTTTAGTATACTGTATTCAACGGTTATGTTGAGATGCATTTCTCATGCTTAATTAATTAATTAATTTATTTTTATGTAGGATGCGTTGCGAATTGCAAGACATGGTACTTTTGTGATTATCACCACCCGGCATCGACGGGGAAATGGCTGAACACAATGTGCAGGGAGGCTGTCGTTCTGCTGTAGTTTTCTTGTAAATAGCAGTTACTGAGATATAGCTGTCTTACTTGGTACATAAAGTTAGCCTAAGTTAGCCTAAGCAGGAACAAAGCAAACAACACGAATGTTGTAAAACGTTTTTTGTGTTGTCAAGAAACAAGCAAATCAGAGCCATTTTTCTGAGATTTTTTATTTTTAGCCCCTTGGGAGGAGTTATTTGTAGAAATAGCCCGGGTGACATTTTTTGCGAACTCTTGGAGGCACCTGGTGTGGCCGGAGACCGCCCTAGGCTACTGTAGCAGCACTGTAGTACATTTGAGGGAATCCATTGAAGCATATTTTTTTATATAAAATTTTAGATGTATCAGATGAGCTTTAAAGTTTATAAAATTTTTTGTGGAGCCTCCGGATATTTGGATTTGCTTGTGTAATTTTTTTTTCATAATTTTATCTATTTTGGATTTTCCTCTAAAATCCATTTAATTGTACAATTTATAGGAATTTTATGGAACAATTTAGAATGGATAAAATTATGACAATTACACAAGAAAGTAAACTATGTTCGGAGGATTTACAAAAAATTTCATAAATTTTGGAGCTTATTCCATACATATAAAAATTTGCACAAAAAATATGCTTTAATGGATTCCTGAAAAATACTACAGTACCTAGCGCGCTCCCTGGCCCGGGTGCCCGGCGCGGCCTCCGACCGTCCCACGGTGCCACCTTCGTCTAGGGGCTATTTTTGCAAATAACCTCTTCCAAGGGCCAAGAAATAAAAAACTTTCATTTTTCCCGAGTGGTAGGAAACTTTTTTTTTTTCAAGATGAAGCTCTTGCACTGTGTTATACTTTTATGCAGTGTGCAACAGATTGTATCTGGCCAATGCTTTGTCACTCATAACTAAACATTTCAAGGCACTTTTGCACCTTGACGTTACTTAGACCAAAGATGGTTTCTCAATTTGAAGCAATCCTAGATTGGGTACAATTAGCACATTTCTACTGCTCGTATGCGAGCAAGTGCAAGTACGGTTCTTATTCCTCACTACTAAGCGATGTAGTCTCTGTTAATTTATTCATCAATAGTTTCTTGGGTTAAGATGCCGCTCGATTGGACTGAAATAAGCTGATTTATGATTAAAATTATACTGTAGCGGGTTGAAGTTACACTGTAGCTGATTGTGATTTATTTGGCATAACTAAATTTTAAAATAAAAAAACAGGTTAATTCATTACATACATTGTAAATGAATAAGGAAAAAAAGAACCGGTAAAAAAGCTCAAAAAAAATAAAAAAACTAGAAAAGGATAAAATCTAGAAATAATAAAAAATAAACTAAAATTAGAAGTTTAAGTTGAAATGAGCGAGGTATAAATCCATTCACTCAGACCAGACAAGTCATCGCCAATGTCACGCGCAAGATTCATTTCCTTGGCCCGAGGAAGGTGAGGGCGAGTCCGACGTAGTTGAAACAGAAGAGGTGGCGCATCATCGCGATCTTGCTGTCGTCCCATGGCGGGTACCTGAGCATCAGCTCGACGAGGTAGCCTCTCCTCAGAACCGCCTTCTTGTGGCTGAACATCTCGAAGGAGTACTTGCCGTGGTACTGCCCGAATCCGCTCTGTCCGACGCCGCCGAACGGCAGCGTGTCGATCCCATACTGCAAAGGAAACCATCAGAAAAAACCGTGGTTAAAAATCTGTCCGTACGCATAGCAAATTTTCTAGCCCTGCCTAAAAAAAAACTGTTCGTCTGGGTGAGGGAGGTTGATGATCCGCATTACTTGTACGACGGCGTCGTTGAACGTGACGCTTCGCGACGACGTTTCCTCCACGATCTGGCGTCTCAGGGCCGCGCTGTTGGTGAACGCGTAGACGGCGAGCGGCTTCGGCCGCGCTCTTACGAAGGCGATGCTGTCTTCAATCTTCTTGACCGCTAGTCGCCACAGGAAGCACAGGTTACAGGTGTCCAAGGTGCCGCCATGCAGGATGGATGCCGCCACCGATGGGTCCTTGAGAAGGTTGCTCAGCCGCTCGAAGTGCCGCGCGTTGACGATCCGTGCCATGTGGTCCAAACCAGGGAAAAACCTCGTCAGCGTCGACTTGAGCACCTTAGGTGGTGATCGGTTCGGTGAAAGAAGAAGAACATAATTTGAAAACACTGTGGTGATGAAAAAACAGAATGGTGAGAGAGCTTATTTGATATAATTAAATTTAAAAATTAAAAATATAAAAATATGCTAGCCCATCACGAGACAACGCAAACGAATACGAGAAAAAAGAACCGACAAAAAGCTCAAAAAAGTCAAAAATTCAGAAAAAGACGAAATTATGAATAGTGCAAAAATAAGCTTAAGCCAATAAACTTAAACTATATCGAGCAGGGCCTTAATCTTCAGAGGAAATAAACACATGAGCATAACCAGAAACGTCAGATACAGTGCGGTTCTCGCATGACTTGATTCGTGCACGATACAGCAGAAACGGAGAAAAGAAGCCGGAATCAATCGAAGCGCACCAGGATGGGCACGAAGCGCTGTCGACCAGCACGTAGTCGATGGATATGCAGGCCTGCCCGGCGCACGACGACCACTTGGTCCCAACGGTTCACCGCGATCTGCACCTCCCGCGCGCCGCCCATCGAGTCGAAGATGCACGGGCACTTCCCGCCAAGCTCGAGCGCGACGGGCGTCAGGTGCTCGGCGGCCGCGGCCATCACGACGCGCGCTATGCGCGGGCTCCCTGATCAAGTTAGACCGACCGGGCGGAACGTTTCGGCGAATGGTTACACTCCAGGTGAATGCTACTACCTCGTCCAGGTAAACGTGCCCCCCGGGGGGCGGCGGGAGGCAGTGGCAGGTGATTAAGTCAGCTGATTAGTCAGCTTAATTACATATTCTAATCTTTTATTTAGTATTTATTTAAATTTTTAAATATATCAATAAATTCAAAAAATTACGAAAATTTATGTATAGCCTCTCGACATAATGTACTTGACAGTGTAATTTTTGGGTAATTTTATACGTTGTGAATGTTGCTCACAAATACATACACTTTTGATATTTGTACGAGTTTTTATATATAGAAAACGAGCTTCAAAAATTACGAAATTTTAGGAATATGAACCTCTGGTAGAAGCTTGCTACCCACCAGCAGACGGCAGACAGTCTGTCGCCGGGTGAGGAGATGGTAGGTGATTAAGTCGGCTGAATAGTCAGCTTAATTACATATCCTAATTTTTTATTTAGTATTTATTTAAATTTTTAAATATATCAAATAAGTTCAAAAAATTACGAAAATTTATGTATAGCCTCTCGACACAATGTACTTGACAGTGTAATTTTTGGGTAATTTTATACATTGTGAATGTTGCTCAAAAATTCATATAATTTTGATATTTGTACGAGTTTTTATATATAGCAAACGAGCTTCAAAAATTACGAAATTTTATGTAAAACCTCCAGACATAGTCATAGTTATTTTGTAATTTTTTGAAAATTTTATGTGGTCTAAGTTTGTCACGTTTATTCGGATTAATTTAATCATGAATTTAACGACGCTCAGACATCTTTTTAAGTGGCCGACCTCTGTTCTTCGCGCATGTGTTGTCCCGATCGTACTATATTTTGTTTCCTGCTGTATCCTTTGCATAATTGTCACTCTGTGTGTGTCGTGCCCATCGCGCGCTCCCTCATCGCACTAATGTCGTTATGTTCGTATTGTCCGCCCTCGTCCGATCCCTCGTTTGCACATTTATCAGTGTTACCATGCCGCCCCCCTCACTCGAAGTGCTGCTCGTGACAATAGGCCCTCAATCTACGGGGTGAGCGCACCGGGTTCACTTTTTGCTCGGCCATAAATACGAACTTCTCGCAGTTCGTCATTACTCATCTCAGTCGCTCATTCTCGCGATCGTCGCTCAAAAATAGGAGTGCGTAGCTAATTATTTTAAGAAGTCAGTGCATAGCTCATTAAGAACGCGACAGTATTGATTGCTTCTCTCGAAAGACAGGTAATTTTTTATGGCGTACCCCACGGAACATGCTCGTGCTCAACGGAAGACATGCCACGTACGAGGAGACAGACATGACGAGGAGGTAGCAGTGGCTCAGATGGGTGAGCCATATCGCATCCAGTGTGATGTATTTTTTACTACTACATTTACTTTTACTTGTACAAGTATTTCTAATGTATAAAATTCTAAAAAAATCGTGAAATATTCGTAAATTCACGATTAAATTAAACCGAATAAATGTGGTAAATTCGGACCACATAAAATTCTCAAAAAATTTATAAAATAACTATTACTGTGTCAAGAGGCTTCACATAAATGTTTGTAATTTTTTGAGTTCATTTGCTATATGTAAAAACTTAAACAAACATTAAAATTCTATAAATTTTTGAGCAACCTTCACAACGGATAAAATTACCAAAAATTACACTGTTAAGTACGTTGTGTCGGGATGCTGTACATAAATTTTTATATTTGTTTGATCTAATTTGATATATTTAAAAATTCAAACAAACACTAAGCGAAAAAACATTAGGACATGTAATTAAGCTGGCTAATAAGTCGGCTTAATGACCTGCAGTCTCCTCACCGGGTGGCAAGCTGTCTGCTGTCTGCTGACGGGGCGGCAGACGTCTGCCACTGGTGGCCCCCCCAGCATCGCCTTGCCGGCGCTGTCGCCTGCCCATCGGACGATAAAAATAACATATCTGCTAATACGATATATATACTGCTATTTTTATAAATACTATTGCTAATGGTGCTAAATTCACTAAAAAGCCTGAATTGAGTGAGTACCAGGCTTCCAGCCCATCTACCTATGCACGGCCATCACTCCATCAGTGTACCCATCAGATGAAGAGATAATCATGTACGGTTTTCATCTCTTGAAGTTAATACTGTCGTTAGCTAGCTATTGGCACTACTAGCAGCAGTATACCCATCACTCCATCAGACAGGTCACAGGTGACAGCTGCAACGGAGCGACTTAACAAATCGCTCTCTTTACACTGCAAGCACTGCCGCTCGCCATGTGCGCCGAAATTATGAAGTAAGAAGGTAGAAGAATACAGAAAAAAAAACAAAAAAGCTAGAAAAAAATGAAATTATGAAGTGAGAAGGTAGAAGCTAAAAACCAAATGCGTAAGGGCAAATGAGCGAAGTGACTACTCTGTTGGTCCCCCACTGAAATAGTTAGTTTTTTGTTGGTAGTACATGGCACTAGCTCTACAATTGGCAACACTGTATATGCCATCCGGAAAATAAGTATTATTTTTTTTGCTGCAATTTCGCATGGGTCAATATTGCTCGTACTTTGGAGGTCAGCTCGTAATTCGTTGATCGCATGTGCTGACCCGGTTATGCGTAAAGCCCAAATTCTGATAGCTCTAGGTGTGGTAGCGTGCGCAGTTCCGTGCTCAACACATTGCAATGAAAGAACAGAGAAGATCAATGTGAGGTGGCATGTGGCATCAACAAAGACAGCTCTTAAATTACTTTTGTACGCCTCTAGTTTGTAAATTAGAAGAGAACCAAATCACTTTTGACACTATTTCGTACCGTATTTATAAAAATAGTAGTATAGCAATCGTATTGATAAAAATATAGTTTTTGCCATCCGCGGCGGTGTGACACCATGAGGCGACACATGGTATTGTCGCCGCCGTGACTAGGCGGCGAGCGACTGTTGCCAGGAGGCAGGCGGCGAGGCCACCAGGCGGCAGAATTAGGCGGCCTAATTATCTGCCTAATTTTTTTCATATAGTGTTTATTTGAATTTTTAAATATATCAAATGAGATAAAAAAATTATGAAAATTTACGTACAGCCTCCAAACACAACGTTTCTCGCAGATTAATTTTTGTAGAATTTTATCCATGGCGAATATTGCTCAAAAATTCATAAAATTTTTATATTTTTACGAGTTTTTACATATAGTAAACGAGCTCCAAAAATTATGAAATTTTATGTGAAGCCTCTCGATGCAGGACCCACATTACCCTGGGATGCCACTAAAACCACTCCACAACTAGCCAAATTATAAGATAAAATAATCTGGCAACAATTCCTAAACAAGATAGAATAAGCGGAAGCATAATCAATTTAATAATTTAAATCAACCTCCAACAATGTAACCAAAGAATAGTTCACAAGTTTAACACTAATAAGTTAAAGTAAACTTTGACGAGATAGCTAGGAAAAAGACTAGAATCATTTTGTCTTTATTACAGCATAAATCTATGATCCAAATGCATTATTGTGGTGCCGCTCTACCCATCCCATGCATGCTTAATGATCACCTGTGGGGGGAAAAACAAGGGGTGAGATAAAAATCTCAGCAAACAAACTGTTTAACAGGCTAATTAAACTACAACAGTTTAATCATCAACATTTTATTTTCCATAATGACCACGTTTATATCCTCAACCTCAAATCACTGTCAACGACGGTAAAATATTAGCAAATAATTCTCGTTTGACTATTTTAAAACCTCAACCATTACCACCACCAAAGACAATAAAACATATTTATGTTTACCTCACTACTTTATTATTTCTCACATCCACAACTGCTATCAACAGTTACTACAAGAGAAATGGATCTCCTGTGATGGAGGCACTCCTAAAGGTGAGAGGGAAAAAATACGGACCTGGCTTGGAGCGATTTCTTAAAGGAGCATAGTGACTTTAACGATAGGAGTTAATGTGGAGATTGTTGAGTATGATGAGATATATATTAGTCTTTGAGAATTTAAAAATGTGTGTTATAAAAAGTCTTAGATGAATCTTAATAGGATTAGGATTTCTAGTTTCTTTTGGAATATTATTTCTACTCCACTTTAAAAGAGGGTTAGGAAGACTATATAAAGTTAATAGGGGTGGTTATGGATAACACAAGCAACCAAACAAAGAAACCATCTATCCAAATGTATATGCGCACGAGAGAATTAGATGCTAGATTATTCTTTAGCACTAGATTCTTGTATAGTGTAAGGTTCGAAGAGTCCTAAAAAATTCGAGAATTCGAGAGGGTTATGAGAGAGCGATAATCTATTTTACTCTTTTGAGATTGTGTTTAAGGTATTTACGGTAAGCTTCGCCAAATCTTTTCTTTCTTGTCGTAGTTGTTTCAACGTTGTTACTTTAGTTGTCTCTACGATATTCATTTTCTTCGTTTTTAACATCATGTATGCTTATTTCATATCTTATAAATTTTAATCCGATCCGAATTCTGCTGTACACGAGCAGGGTACGAGTGTGTAACCAACCAATTTCAGGGCCAATCAGAGCACGTGCGCGGGATTGGTAGAGGGAAGGATTGTGCCAAAACTAGATCTGGCTTGCATGTGGTTGTCAATGAATAAAATATCTGGACTCAAACCAATTCGGCGCTCGCACTGTCTTTTACATATTGTTGAACTAGTTTATTCGTTACAATTGCCGCGGGGTCTGCAGGTATATCAGGCCAACAGTTTTTTTTATCTTTCTCGGTAAGAAGAACAGCATTTGATTTCCCTGTTTTCTCCCTAGACGATCTGCAACTAAGTTCCTGGATACCAATTCAATGATATTCCCATTGAGATCACAAATCACCAAGCTTCAGCTGATCAAACAAGTACGGCCACCAGAAATACTATGTCAGCAAAAGCACTCGCATCAGTGAAAACTACCATCAATGAAGGAAGAAGCTTACTCACGAGCAGCCATGACTTCTCTGTGGCGCAAGTTGCTCAGGCACCTACCGTGCATTGTACTAGTTCAAGTCTGCAAGACTTCAACAGCAGTGCCTTTTATTTATGCGTCACAGCTAGCAAATTAAGTTCACAGCCAAACATTTTTGTTTCCCTTCGCCGTATTTGATTCTTTTCGCCGGTCGTCTATAGGTTTGTTAGGATGTCACACATAACACCCACTAATCTGCATCATTTTCATGCGTTTCTTTCTTATGACTTGTTCATTTTCGTGACTCGCCGATCGCAAAACTTCTTTCTAAAGAACATCGCGTAAGGCTCGCGTTCGATCAACATGCACACGGCCAAGGGCTGTTGACCTACCGTTTGCTCTCCTTTCTCGTGCTTGAAATTTGAAGCACACTGTGCAAACAAGCAGGAAATTCTTCGCTTCAGAGCAAAGAAGAATGTAAAGTCTACAGATGGGAAAAGAGGCAGCATCGATCATTAAAGATCGGAATTTTGTAGTCTCTTTGTATGTGGGAAAATTTGGCTGATCACACCTTTACGCAATGCATAAATGAGATTGAAGTAACCAACAGATCACACACTTCGCTGTTGCCATACAGATTTACAGCATTTGGTTTAACAAAAAGGGGGAGAAGAGTGTGAAACACAACTATGTGAAAAAGGAATCTAGCTTTGATTGGTGAGAACGCTTTCTGGTGGCCTTCATTTTGGAATGCTTATTGGTGAAGCTGAGTATAATTTGAGCATTTCTTTTTGCTAAAAATTGATCTTTTTTAGCCCTACTTGCATGTTCACATGCATGTGTAGTGTACCATAACTGGGGCAGTATGTCTGTACCGATACCTATTTAATCGATGATTTTTTAGGTAGCTCATTTCGGCTTGAGCTTCTAGTTTCTGATTTAGTTTTTACTATTTATAATTTCATTTTTTTCTGAACTTTTGGCTTTTTAGCGTTTTTGCCGGTTCTTTTTCCCGTATTCATTTGCGCTGTTCGTGATGAGTTATCATATTTTTTCTATTTTTAAATATTTTTAAATTTAATTGCACCAAATAAGCCACCTTCAGTTACATTGTAATTTTATCCATAAGCTATTATTTTTCAGCCCAACCGAGCAGGACTGTTGTTAACTTATATGTCGAGTCTCTTCTTTTAGCTTCTAAAAACTATTTTTTTAAATTTTTTACAGTAACTAGTTTTTAAACAAAATATCTTTTCAAAATAATGACTATAAGTTGATTGTAGTATATAGCGACTTTATTTATATCGGTCAGAACCGCACGTGAGTTTATGTTACTCCGTACTTTCTCTTATAAATAATTTAAAAATCATAAACTACAGTTAAAAATCATAAGTCATGACCATAAAGAGCAGGCTCGATATCATCAACAAACATCTTAGTGCCTGTAAAGTTAGATCTACAAACAAGCCATTCCTTGCTAATGCGCGCGATCTACAAGGCAACAATTTGATTAGTAAGCTGCTACTGCCATATCACTGGTGCTACAAGATGCCATGACGTCACAAAATTTTTGTAGTTTATCCAAAAGCTTAAACTAATCTACTTACTCACACTACGGACATTCTTCTTCTACCTACCCTACACATACTGCTATTTACATCTACGCCAGCCAAATTAGATTATCATCTTGCGGTCCAATCTCGATCCAACGGCATAAACCAACGCGGAGGTCTCCTCCTGGAGCACCCGCACCACGTCCGGCATGGACGGCCTGAGCCCGGGGCTGTCGCTGACGCACTGCATGGCGAGACCCGCCATGACGGCCGCTTCTGCGTCGTCGTGTTCCCCTCCCAGCCTACGGTCCAACACGTCGTCCACCTTCCCCTCGACGACCGTGGGCCCCACCTCCGCGGTGAGACGGCGTCCGGTCTCGCGGCAGACGGCCTCCCTCCCGGTCACGAGCTCGAGCAGCAGCACCCCGAAGCTGTACACGTCGCTCTTCTTGGTGGCCAAGCCGGAGCGGAGGAGGTGGGGATCGACGTATCCCGGGGAGCCCATGACGGCGCGAGCCGATGGCCTGCCCCCCACCGTGGCCGAGAAGCCGACGTGCGCGAAGCCGAAGTCGCAGAGCTTGGCGTCCAGCTTGGCGTCGAGGAGGACGTTGGACGCCTTGATGTCCCCGTGGATGACGGCCGGGTGGCGGCTCTCGTGGAGGTACTCCATCGCCATCGCCACCTGGAACGCAATCGCCACGCGCCGCGCCCAGGGCAGCACCGCCGCCACGTTCACGTCCTGGCCGCCGTGGAGCCTTTCGTGTAGGTCACCGTTCGGCGCGTACTCGAACACCAGCACACCTTCATCTGCGCAAAGGAGCAAGAACGTTAAAACTAGCTGGTTAATTAATTCTGCTTAGTCACGGTCACCTTAATAGCTAGTAGAGATTTGACTTGAGTGAAGAGTCTGGTTTGATTTGATGGTTACCTCGTTCGTCGCAGTAGCCGAGGAGGCGGACGATGTGCGGGTGGTGGAGGGAGAGGAGCACGTCGAGCTCCTGCCGGAAGGCACGGTGGAGGCGCTCGCTGCTGCAGTGTACCTTGACTGCGCCGAGGCGCGAGGACGACAGCGAGGCGAGGTACACCGTGCTGAACCCGCCGTGCCCGATCACCCGGGACGAGAAGTCCCCCGTGACGGATTTCACCTCCGCCCACGCCAGCTGCCTCGCCGCTGCAGCGCCGTTCTTGCTGCTGCCGCTGTCCTCCTCCACAGCGGCAGCCGGCTCGGCCGCCACCCTCGAGCTGTCCGCACCTGCCTCCCCCGGCTTCCTGACGTCGCCGCCGCACCGACGGACGCACGCGAAGAGGCCGCACCCACGGAACATTGTGCTCACTCTGAAACGAGAGATCTACAAGCTCGCAAGGCTGCGGCAATGGCGAAAAGGAGAAGGCCAGGTACAAGTTCTCTCCAGCTTTGTTGCTACGTTTTTGGCTCTGCCTTAGTGGATAAGCTGCGGCCAGGTTGGACAGAGGATGCAGATCAAAGAATGGCTAGTGGCTGGGCTCACTGGCTCCGTGCATGCTACGAGTCAAATGCATAGATGTGTTTGTATTATATGTCAAGGCGGTAGCTTGTGGCTGCTCTCTTTGCATACTGTGTTCTCCTTGCTAGAGTGGACCACACAACCAATCATTGCGCAAGAAGAAAGGTGCTTCTTTCAGAGGGTGTGATGAGCGAGGACGTCATCAGATTTTCTCTATTTTTTATAGGGTATTGATAAATATCATCTGAATATTTTCTTTCTAACTATTATTTAGATTTATGACCATTGGATTAGAGATCCAATGACTATGAATTCTCTCTCACCCCCTCCAAAAAAATTCTCCCCCACCTCCAAAAAAAAGAAGTCATTGGATCTCTAATCTAATGGTGTCAAATCTAAATAATTGTTAGGAAAAAAAATATTCAAGTGATGCCTATATTTTTTTAGAGTATTGCTATACAACATTCGACTATTTTTCAGAACAAAAACAGTCAGATTGATCTGAGGCGTTAGATTTCCATCCAACGGATCTAACCATACAAGCCCTCCTCAAAAAAAAATGACCCCCTCCAAAAAAATGATCTAGGGGCGTTGGATCTCCATCTAACGGTTCAAAATCTGACTATTTTTGCCCTCAAAAACAGTCGAATGTTGTATAGAAACTTCCATTTTTTTATATGTCTCTCTTCTTTCTATTTTCTGAGTCAGCCATCGATCGTGCTCGTGACCATGCTTGGGAAATTTAGGTGCTTATTAAACGGCGATCATCGATCGTGCTCGTGACCATGCTTGGGAAATTTAGGTGCTTATTAAACGGCGATCATTGTAAAATGGTGCTTGGTTAGAATGTTGAGAAATGTAGCTTGGGTCCTTTATTACTTGGTGTTCTTTTTCCGTGGGAGGAGGATTAAACCTGTTTCTTAGCTAGTTGCACCGGCCGGGATGAAAAATCAGTCGGGTTACCAATTAAGAACATTAGCATCGCATTGCCCATGTTCACTGTGTTGGTTGCCTCTTTTCAGAATTACGGTATGGCAAAATGTTGGTATTCTAAAGCACAGTTAAACTGTTGCGAATATCAACATTGCAAGCGAGGCATCACCGCATCAAGGTTCGAAACGAACAAACATGGGACGACTCGCTTGCGTAGCAAGCAACTGTTGACAAAAAATTCAGGATTAGGTATTGAAGATTGGAAAAGCACACCTTGTATGAAACTCACGTGTATCTCTCCGATAACAGATTTTCGGTCACATCAAAATTAGGAGTACTATAGAATCTAGATGTTCAAATTGCATGTCTTTTGCTTTCGCCCATCGTTCTCAGTTCTTAACGTAGATTGGGAGAGTTCACTCAAGGAGAGGTCACCAGAGATGTTAATTGCTCTCCTTTTTACCGTACTAAAATGCTAATGGCTTTTGGTTGTGATTTTTAAAACAGCTGAAAATAAATAGCAATACTTTAAAAAGTGGTTTTAGAAAAAAGTACGAACGATGGAAAAATGAGAGAGATATGTGCGTGATAGGAGCGAGAGAAATAGTATGCGTGATATATCCGTGATCCCATGTCTTATCCTAGAGCGAGACGGTAACGAGAGAAGTAACGAAACTGCTTTAAAAAAATTAGATGTTTGTATTAACTTTTATTTTTTTTAGTTTTTTATGTAGAAACCAGACATAGAACTTAATAGGAACCGTCCGTAGGAACGCTCACGAAGGTTACTGCGATTGTTGACGCTGCAAAGAGGCATCAGGGTTGGACTTTTGGTTGGGCCGATCGAGCTGGTCCGGTAGAGTTTCCCTTTAAAAAGGAAAACTGGTCTGGTAGAATGTCACGTCCTTGGTGTACTTGCCAGTCCGATCGAAGCCACCGTGATTTCGTAGTATCAGGAGGCTTGGGCGTGGCGAGTGCAACTGTACTGTACTAGTAACACCCACCCACCCCAGTCCCAATCTGAGATGGTTAAACTTAAACCGATCGGGAGACAAACGCCACCTACCACGTACAGCCACGCACGCGCCTTTCCAGCACGGATGCCACAGAAGGTTCATCCTCATAATCAAAATGAACTCAACAATTATTTCCTAAAATCTAAAAAGAATGATGAGGGCTCACATACATTGAAAAACTACAAGTTTGATCAGCATTAGTTAAGATCTGGAATATCTATGTTTCTTCTTGGGGTTCACATCCATTTACAGTGGTAGAAGAACATGGATATAGAACTATGATGAGTAGAGCTTGTCCCTAGTTCAAGAACATAAGTCGCCATACTATAAGAAGGGGTATCATGACTATGTTTGATAGAGAAAGAAGGGATTTAGTTGAAGCTATTCCCAATAGTCCTGGTAGAGTTAGTTTCACTTCCAACAATTGGAAATGTGAAATGACACAGGACAGCTTCATTTGCATTCCTGCTCATTATATTGATGCCAAGTGGAAATTACATAAAAGAATTATATGGTTCAATAAATTGACCCCGCCATATGATGGAGCATCTATTGCTGATGAAGTTCATATGTGTTTTCGTGAATGGAAGGTTGACACTAAAATCATGTGCATGACTCTTGATAATGCCTCGTACAATACCAAGATGATTGATGTTTTGAAAACCCACATGGTGCCTAAAGGTGTGCTACCATTGTATGGCATTGTTTTTTAAGTTCGCTGTTGTGCACACATATTAAATTTAATTGTTCAAGCTGATTTAAGGTTGATTGATAAATCTGTCAGGAAAATTCGAGAAGGTGTCTAGTATATTAAAGCGTCTCCTACTCGAATGCATAAGTTTTATGATGCAGCTCAAACCATTTATCAATTGGATGTCACTAAAAAACTGTGTTGGTATACCTGTTCGTTGGAATTCAACCTACAAGATGCTTGGAAATGCTTTTTACTTCAAATATATCTTGTTATGGTTTGCTAAAAGGGATAGCATATTCAAGTCAAATTTTTTCCTTCTTTTGATGAATGGGAAAAGCTTACCATCATGCATAATTTTTTGAGGACTTTCTATGAACTGACATTGATATTCTCGTGAACATTTACAAGGCGGGCGAGATGACTATTCTCATTGCCGCTGCACGTATCTGGGTACCTAGTGCCTTCGTTTCAATTTGGACGAGCTAAAAATACCCTGACGAATTCTTGAAGTCCGAACGACATTTATTGCCTTCTCATTCTGATTTCCTCCTCTGAATAAAAACGACACAATTTTCTCGTCAGGCCACTGTTTATGCACAGCCAGGAAAACGTTGTGCTGCTTACAATAATGTATTGTACATTGAGTACTTTACAGTTCTCAGTTTACTCCATAAGAAACTGGATTAATCCGAATCATGAAATTTTCTCACCTAAAACAATCAGTCATCTGGTTGGATTTACAGGTCAGATGATTAAAAGTAAAAAATTCAGATAGCACTCCATTATGAAAGAATCCATGAAACACCCCAGTATGACATTATACAGGTAAGGTAACCTTCATGGTTCTTGCAGAAGGGTAACCTTCGTGGACCAGTGTCACAGTGACACAGTGGAGCAATCTCATTTCCTTTGAAACTTCCATTTTTATATGTCTCTCTTCTTTCTATTTTCTGAGTCAGCCATCGATCGTGCTCGTGACCATGCTTGGGAAATTTAGGTGCTTATTAAACGGCGATCATCGATCGTGCTCGTGACCATGCTTGGGAAATTTAGGTGCTTATTAAACGGCGATCATTGTAAAATGGTGCTTGGTTAGAATGTTGAGAAATGTAGCTTGGGTCCTTTATTACTTGGTGTTCTTTTTTCCGTGGGGAGGAGGATTAAACCTGTTTCTTAGCTAGTTGCACCGGCCGGGATGAAAAATCAGTCGGGTTACCAATTAAGAACATTAGCATCGCATTGCCCATGTTCACTGTGTTGGTTGCCTCTTTTCAGAATTACGGTATGGCAAAATGTTGGTATTCTAAAGCACAGTTAAACTGTTGCGAATATCAACATTGCAAGCGAGGCATCACCGCATCAAGGTTCGAAACGAACAAACATGGGACGACTCGCTTGCGTAGCAAGCAACTGTTGACAAAAAATTCAGGATTAGGTATTGAAGATTGGAAAAGCACACCTTGTATGAAACTCACGTGTATCTCTCCGATAACAGATTTTCGGTCACATCAAAATTAGGAGTACTATAGAATCTAGATGTTCAAATTGCATGTCTTTTGCTTTCGCCCATCGTTCTCAGTTCTTAACGTAGATTGGGAGAGTTCACTCAAGGAGAGGTCACCAGAGATGTTAATTGCTCTCCTTTTTACCGTACTAAAATGCTAATGGCTTTTGGTTGTGATTTTTAAAAACAGCTGAAAATAAATAGCAATACTTTAAAGAAGTGGTTTTTAGAAAAAGAGTACGAACAGTGGAAAAAATGAGAGAGATATGTGCGTGATAGGAGCGAGAGAAATAGTATGCGTGATATATCCGTGATCCCATGTCTTATCCTAGGCGAGGCAGTAACGAGAGAGAATGAAACTGCTTTAAAAAAATTAGATGTTTGTATTAACTTTTATTTTTTTTAGTTTTTTATGTAGAAACCAGACATAGAACTTAATAGGAACCGTCCGTAGGAACGCTCACGAAGGTTACTGCGATTGTTGACGCTGCAAAAGAGGCATCAGGGTTGGACTTTTGGTTGGGCCGATCGAGCTGGTCCGGTAGAGTTTCCCTTTAAAAAGGAAAACTGGTCTGGTAGAATGTCACGTCCTTGGTGTACTTGCCAGTCCGATCGAAGCCACCGTGATTTCGTAGTATCAGGAGGCTTGGGCGTGGCGAGTGCAACTGTACTGTACTAGTAACACCCACCCACCCCAGTCCCAATCTGAGATGGTTAAACTTAAACCGATCGGGAGACAAACGCCACCTACCACGTACAGCCACGCACGCGCCTTTCCAGCACGGATGCCACAGAAGCAACCGGCGTACGTTGCTGTTCACAAGGCATATAGTAAGATTCCTCCGGCCGGACGGAAACCCCGGGGCCAAGCACATAAGCAGAGAGCTTGCGGCTGTCTACCACAGCACATTTGCTCCTGGCCGGCTTGTGTTACGCGGTGCGCGCGTCCTCAGTGTGCATGCACGGTAGTACTACTGAAGAATTATATAAGAAGATCTAGGGTAATATTGTGATGAACATTGTAAGTTTTAAAGAGTGGTTTGTGAATTTGCAAAAGATTGTATTCTGTTTGGACTGTTTGTTGAAATATTTAGTTCAAGCGGTCTGACCGCCTTGTATTGGGTGGTCTGACCGCCTTGTATTAGGTGGTCTGACCGCCTTGTATTGAGCGGTCTGACCGGCAGGCTTCGACTACGGATGGTAGTTGAAGGTGTGGACTACGATCGATAGTCGATAGTCCAATCGGCCTTATGTTGGGCGATCCAATCGGCAGATCGACCATGGCAGAACGAACACGGCATGTCGAGCACGGTAGAACGAGTACGAACGATCGAGCTACAGTGCTTGGTCGATGGTCGAATCTACAATGATTGCTCGATGGCCTGTACTCGTAAGCTTCGAGTGCTTCAATTCTTATATCATTCGAGTACCTCGAGTACTCGTGTTAGACCGACCAGCGGTGTGACCTGCCTGTGCATATTGGTCAAACAAGTTTCTATTGGTGGTCTGAGGTTGATTTTTGGAAAGCATGGAAATTGAGTTATGGAGTGAGTTGGGATATCTTGGGTCATTGCATTAAGATTGTATGATGCATATTTTAGCTAACATGAGTAAGTTGTGAAGAACTTGTGTATGGAAACTATTTCTTTGTCTTTGGATGTGCAGGGTCGCTTAGAGTTACCATGGTCGATGACAAGGAACGGGGCTACGCTCAGGGAAAAGCCGAAGCTCAGAACGATTAAAGATGTCGTGTGAGATGGTGAGTTCAAACATGATACAAGAAAGGCGAGAAATATTGAAGACGAGTTTAAATGGCGGGATGACACTATGAGGCTTGGACGATCCAAGTGAGTCGTGGTTCGGTGGAATCGGGACAGGAGAGACTTGGCGACGCGTGTTAAGCTAGTGGTGCATCTACATATAATAAGTATGACGATTGCTTGCAATGGATGGTGATGACCTGGTCAGCGAGGTGTATTTGGGTAGTTTGGCCAAAATGCTGGAAGCCACCTTAGATCAAAATCGCGGCGCATGAGTAACGTTTGGGTGGTTTAGGTCAAGATAGAGTCGGTTTGATCAGAACGGATCAAGATTAAGGATTTAGTGGATCAGACTTATGCGTTTTGAAAAACGTGCATAAGTGAACATGTATAAGTAAAAATCTGTGTGGGGAGGGGTTAACGGGTTTTTTCCATTGTACTAAGTGGATAGTATCCACTAAGAGCTAGGTGTTGCTGGTTAGCCCACCTATATAAAGGGATTGGGATGGAGACTTGTGTATCTGTCCAACCCATCTCTCTTGTGTCTTCATATTTAGGCTTAGGGTTTGAAAGTTGAGTACTTGGTGTGTTCTCTATCTTTCAAGGTGAAGTGGCTGTAAAATCTAACTCCTCAAGTGGCAATACATCAATCTTTGATCATCTTCATGTGTATCTTTCTATTTGATTGATTTGCACTTGTTTGGGTTGGTCTTTCCCTCTACTCTCAATCTTTTCTTGATGATCTGACGGTTTTTGAAGCGATTTCTTCGGTGTTCTTACTTGCTGCAACACGTGGGAGCATATTCAAAACCATCTTTGCTATCCTCTACCTACGAGCAAACTCTGATTATCGATTTAGTTTTTAGGTCAATTTTGGTGAACTTTGCTCAAATCTAAAAAATTTCTCAACTTTGTTATGGATTTTGTAATCCATGGATGGAATAGGTTCCTAAGATCTTAAGCAATATGTGTACAAAATTTCACGGTTTTTGAATCATTCAATTAAAAGTTACGTGTATTTGAGATCTCACGGTCGTGCTGAAAACCTTGTTCTTTCTGATCTTGGTGTAGCAATGGTATTTTCTATAAACTCTGTAGCGGTAGTATCGCAGCTATTGGAGTCTTCGACCACTTTGATTTTTGACCACTCACTGATCGTCGATCACACTTGTCGTATTTCGATTGGTTCGACCACTTTGATTTTCGATCACTCACTGATCATCGACTACTCGAATCGTATTGCGACCTCTCGGATTTTCGATTACTCATTAATGTTGATCACACTAGTTGTACTCCTCAAAACAAAACATTGCGAATTTGAGATCTGGTGGGTGAGGAAACCGGGCAGGGCATCAATCTCACCGAAGCGTGCGGCGCCTGTACACTGCTCACAGTACACGCGCACCGGCACCTGTATCGCGGTTCCGACGACACGGGCTCGGTTGGTGCGATAGAAAAACCTGAGCTCGGAAGCTTCGTGCTGGGAGCTGGGAGTACAGGGGGAGATCGGGAGTCCAGGTCGAGCTGAGCGTCGCAACGACTTTGGTTGGGACGCGACGTGCAATGCATGAATATCGATTGAGCACTGTACCCTTCTTTTCATACTATGGTTTGTAGTTTTATCTAAATAAATAACCAGAATGGCTTTTTGATCGTTTTTTGAAATAATTTATTGTAATAATCTTTCTGAAGTGATTTATCAGTATTTGGTTTATTCATACAAGTACTTACGCTATAACAAAAAAACATCGATCATAGATATAAAACATCAGCTATAGCAAAAAAAAAAAAACCTGAGCTCATAATCAAAATCCTGTTCCTAGATTAGGTCGTTTGTGCCTGAACCAGCACACAAATAGGCACAGGTTCCTCAGCACGTAGAGATGCCTGTCGGTGTCGCACCGATGGTATTTGGGATTACACAGCGATTGGGATTTGGCAACAGATTGCTACAGTACTAAGTATTGATCATATCTTGTACACGAGTTTTTTTTTTTTGCATACTAGTACAAATATACGTGGTAGTAGTACTGACATGAAATAGCCTGGATGTCGAATTCATTGCAAGTTCGTGCCAACTTTTCCGTGCATGCTGTTTAATTTCAAACCTACGCAAGCAATAATGCCACAAAAAAGGAGCAGTAGAGCTAGCACGAAGACGAGCACTCAATTCACAACTCACGATACAGGTCAGTTCTTCGTTAGGAAAAGGAAAACGCGAGACAAATCGACCAACGATATTGGACTAACTGGTGCCGTTCGGTTGGATTAAAATAAACTATCTTATAACTAAAATTATATTGTATCTAATTAAAATTATACTATAACTGAGTATGATTTATTTGACGTAACTAAATTTAAAAAAAAAATAGAAAAAAATATGTTAGCTCATCACGGACAATGCAAACAAATACGAAAAAAACCGGCAAAAAAAACTCAAAAAAAAATGAAATTTATAAATAGTAAAAAATAAATCAGAAATTATAAGCTCAAATCAAAATGAGCACAGACTATATAATTTGGTTGGTGCGTTACGAAACTTCCACTGGGATGCTGCGCGCTTAGTGCCCGGATAGCTAAGCTACTTGCTGCTCATCAACTAATTTGTGAGCAAATGCAGCAAAAAAAAAACTTGTTAATTGCAGGCTTGATTATGAAATCAAAGGCTTATTTGGTAGCACGTCTGTGTCCCTGCAGTTCGTGTAGCCATGGCAAAACACCAAGCGAGAGCCAAAAAAAATCGATATGTTTCCCTTGTATGGAACATAAGAATCACGCGTCAACGCACGATAGATAGCGTAGGCATTGACAAGCAGGCAAAGATACGTTTCAGCCCAGATTGTCTAAGATACAGAGGCCCATCGAATAACTAGTGTCACGAATTTTTAAAGGTTGAATTAGTGATTGGAATTTTGATTATAAACCAATTGTGTACGCTGACGTGTCTTTATCACTCAATTAAATGTTTGAAATAACAAGGCACGAAACGTGGACTACTAAACGAAGAATTAATATGTGTGTTTATCTCATATAAAGCATGAAGCAGTCATGTCAGAACAGAGTGTATACTCTATAATATTAAAAAAAAGAACAACGGATGTTCCACAATATATTACAGAATTTAGTTCATGCAGTGGTGCTAGATCGTGGTTACACTCGCAACTTCACAAGAAACCAAAATGACTTCTTTCTTTTCCCGTGCATAAGTTTACTACTACAGCTTATTAGTTATTAGGGATAATATATAATATACCACTTGAAATAATAGCGTAGCCCGGAATACCACTTCGAAGAATGACTTCCATCACATACCGCTCCAAATAAGTTTAGATTCAGTATATATCATTTCATCTATTTTATTGCAACTTAAAGCATTTTCATCCTTTTTGGCTATGAAAAAAAAAACTATTTTGCCTATGTATGCCATGTTTTTATGATTCAAGAAAATATCATACAATCCATTCGACTGAAGTAGCCTTTTTGTTACGGTGCGATCGAGTCCCCTATGCCCAACTGGTGCTAGCTCTATAGCTTTTTATGGACAGAGCATTATAATGCAACCTGTGTTCGAATATGTACATGTAATTATATTTTTGTGATGTGGAATGACATATTTTATATATTTTGATGAAAAACCAGGAGAGCTGCTAAGTCAGTCATTGAGAATGGCATATTTTCTGTTTCAAAAACGGAAACCTTTGGTTTGGTGAGTACCGCGGATCTCTTGTCATGTTCAAAAAGATAAAACTCTGACATGTCTTTAGTTCGATCCCTCAACATGGTCTCTACGGACCTGAAGAGAGGCCGGTCGGCATCGTCCAAATCAACGCGGCTACACTCGAACTACATACTGATGAAGGTGACATAGTATCGGAATCGTTTGCACTAGAGTCGAAACTGTTTGAATGGTATTCCTTGGAATTATAAAAACATGGTACACATGGGCAAAATAGTCATTTCCCATAGCCAAAAGGGTGAAAGGCTTTAATTTGCATATACATATATACATATATATATATAAAAGCTAGTTATCAGAAAAAAAGCGACTTTTAGAAGTGAAAAGAACAGGCATATTTAGCTTTAAAAGTCGCTTCACTTTTCTACAAGAATTAGCTTTTAAACAAGTATCTTTTCAAGATAGGGTCTACTAGTTAATTGTAGTACATACTTCACTGACTTCATTTATATCACCAAAAACCGCACGTGAGTTTCTGTTACTCTGTAATCTCTTGCACAAACAGCCCAAAAGTCACAAGCCGTAGCCAAAAGCCATAAGTCGCAGTCAAAAAGAACATACCCATATACTTCTTTGGGGTGGTATGTGGAAATCATTCTTCATAGTGGCATTTTAGGTTACATCAGTTTTTTGAGTGGTATATCATAAATTATCCCTACTTATTATGGTATATATTTTCCCTAAGAAAAGGGCACATGTTGCCCTTCCAAGAGGAAATAAGATAAAGCTAAAACAGACAAGATGGGCAAGACAGCCTGCAAGGCCTGAGTGGGCTCAAATAAACACTCCAAAGTAACCCAAGTCTATTCTTTGTATCCGCTCTGATGTTTTTCCTTCTCCGGCCCAACAAAGGCGGGCTCCAGTCGAGCCAAGCCATAATATCATACTTTGGGCTATCAGAACATGTACTGCAGCCTCCTGGTCCTGGACCCTGGTCATAGGGCCTGTTAACAATTACAAGGCGGGCCGAGATGGTTTTTGTTACTACACGAATCTGGGGTACCTAGCGGGCCTTCTTTTACACTCCGAACTATTAAGTCCAAACGCTATCTCTCGCCTTTGATTTCCTCCTCTGAAGACACAAAATTTTCTCGTCAGGCCACTGTTTGTGCACAGCCATGAAGACGTTGCGGTGCTTATGCTGTTTATGCATCCATTACTTTACAGCTCAATTCAATATGATAGTATCCAGGTAACCTTCATGGACCAGTGTGACAGTGACACAGTGGAGCGAGCTCATTTGCGCTGTCCTCAGAATAGCAAGATAAAGTTTCTGCATCAACTTATCGAACACAGTAAAAGGGAGAGCATGTTCTGAAATTTTTTTGGAAAGCTGATACAGAGACAGACGCACAGAAAATTGCAGAAGGGGAAGGAAACCTGGCCACTTCACGAGAACCCATGGATCAATCTCTTGACATCATCAAGCTATTCGAGTGACCCCAAACTCCCAATCACCAGCCCTATATAAAACTCAGTTGCGGACGCACTGATTGACACTGAAAGTGATAACAACTAGTTATTCCTCAATCCTACCTAGTTGAGCTCCCAGTTGCATGTTGCTGGGGCGCTCCTGCTAGGTATCATCAACGTCACAAACCGCTCATGCTCTGCTAAAAGAAGGATAAAGCAGAGGAGGGGAAAGGAAAGGGGAAATAAAGGAAACCACACCACTGGCCTTTTCTTTAGTGTCTGTCTAATCTGAAACTTGCCTGCTGCTTATGCTGTCATGGTGATAGCAACTCATGCACATCAAAGGAGAGGATCGAGCCACTCCGTTTCCATAGGCACGCATGTGATGGTGACTTGGGATCAAAGCATCACTCTCCCTCAGATGTAAAAAGAGAGGGGAGCTAATAGGCCCAGATCATGAGGCTTTAGTTTATTAGCCCAATGCCAAAGCAGCAGCAGCCTATCTGCATCTCATGAGATGTAGAAATTATAATACTACCAGATAAGGCATATGGGCCTGTCCCCCAAATCCGAAGTGTAAATTTTAAGCGTTTCTGACGTCGCAACTCACAAAAGTTTGTACATGTGGGTGTGAGTGTGTTTGTGCATATATGTATATATGTTAAAAGCTGTCTCGATTAAATTAAACTACGCGTTTAGCGCTAAACTTAGATAGATCAGCACCGTGGTTGCATCCATCCTCCTGGCATGTACGTGTACCTGGAATTATGCCCCGGAATTACGGTTGAGACGATCGACTGGCAGCTAGCTAGCTTGGAGAGGAAACAAGCAGCGCCGACGTACTCGCGCATGCGATTGGTGCGCGGGCGACGGATGGGTGCGGGCTATTTTGGTTGGGTGTAATGCAACGGCAGCGAAGTTACCTCATAAGTCAGGTTCCAAAACAGTTTCTATCTTTTAGATTTTAGAAGCTTATTTTTGAATAGAGCGATTTTAAAGATAGTTTCTATAAGCCGTTTGTAGCGGTCACTACACGAGTCATTGTAAACAGGATGACTTCTCAACGCAAATGTCCCTTACTCTTTTAATCTTTCTCGTAATCAGTGTAAAACCACAGCAAAAAATATAGCACTTTTGGACAGGGATTTAAATTTTGGCCGAAATTTCGTGATTTTCACCGAAATTCGTTTTTCTCGATGGGTCCAAAAAACGATCAAAGTGGTGGATTTTCGTTTGAAATTTTGGATTTAAATAAATTTTATAACTAACATTTGGAAAGAAACACTTAGCTAGCCTAGTGGAGAGGGATCGGGTGGGTGAGCATTGAGTTAATAAGTTCAAACCCCAAAATAGGCACTATTTTTAGTTTTTCTATTTTCTCTCAAAAATCCAGATTTAAACATAAAAAATTCAAATGTTTTTTTTGAAAATTTTCAAAATTCAAATTTATCGGTGGGGGGCGATTTTTTTCCCCCAAGAATGTTTTCCCTGCTTTTGAATAGGATAGCTAGGGTAGCTAGAGCTAGTGAAGCATGTGTTGTAAGGCACTGTGTCGTGCGTGTGCGTGACCACTAGCGACCAGCGACAACGGATCATGGGGTCATGCAATTTGTATTCTGCTGCATCCTTTGCGAGCTAGCTTAGCTAGCAGCTACCTTTCGTCCCCTTCTCGTGCGTACGCCTCTCGTCTTGATTTGTTGCTTTGCGTGCTTGGTTGCAAAATTCCGTGATCGATTTCATCGATCTGTCCCTTGGACGGAGATCGACGAAGCTAGCTAGCTTGGCCACACCAACCGGGCAATCCATTGGGGCGACTAAACAAAATGGAGGGTAGAATCCAAATTAGCATGTATGGGAGCTTGCTGTTTACTTCTTCTTCTACTACTACAGCTCTACAGATATTTGCGAAGGGCCGGGTTCGATTGGATCAGCGGATGCATGGATGGATTGGATTGGACATGGGGTAGGGTGGCAGCGTGGCATGCGTCGATCCTCATGCGTAGCTTAGCTTGGCTGAGCTGATCTGAGCTAGCAAATGCATGTGACAACTAGGGCTGGGCACCTCGCTAGCGATTGTTAGGTGGGTTCTATGTATGCCACAGATGCCTAAGATTCTACTGTTGAACACGGTGACTCGAATCTTAGTATTTTAAAATTTTTAAAAATATGCTGTAAAAAAGTTCTAGATGAATTCTAATAGGATTATGATTTCTATCTTTTCTTTTGAAGGAGGGTTATAAGAAACTATAAAAAACTATGAGGGGTGGTCATAAAGAATTCAAGCAAATATGTAACAAAGCAAAGAAGCTACTCATCCAAGGGTAAAGGTTCACGAGAGAATTAGAAACTAGTTTACTCTTTAGCACTAGATTCTTATATAGAGCAATGATCTAAGGGTTATAATAGAGTGGTAATCCATTGTACTCTTTTGAGGTTGTGTTTAAGGAATTTGCAGTCGGCTTCGTCTAATCTTTTCTCTCTCGTCGTAATTGCTTCAATGATTCTCTTTACAAGATTCATCTTCTTCATTCTTGGTACCATACACATTTATGCCGTATCTCCTAAACTTTGATCTGATCACGGAACTACTGTGTATAATTAAGAATGAGTATCAAAGTGTACCATCTAGTTAGGTAAACATTGTCCCATCCCAGCAGTGATGCAACGAGCTAGCCATAGACACTTGTAGCCCTCGCTATTACCTATCTTGTAGATGCACAGTAACGGGCTATGTAATCCAGCTAGATTAGGAATGACACAAGAGAAGAGAGGAGGTCCAGGCACCGCCGTAGCTAGCTAGCATAATGCATGGACTGCCCGGGATCGAGCAAGGATATATCATATATCCACCACTTCATGGCCCCTAGCTAGCTCATCAGGTAATGCTGGCAATAATGATTTCCATGCATCATCTATCGATATTTGCAGTCAAGGGGAATACTAACGCTTGCTAATGAACGATAAAAATTACTACATCGTACATGCATGCTAGCTTAGCTTGTACTCTTTTAAGTTGGTTGTAATGGGATGCTCGTTGGACAACACGTACGTGAAATATGGCCGGTATTTACCACCTATACTTCTCTGTTTACTACCGGTAACAAAGTTAAATCGTACTGGTACCACCAAGCATGCGCAGTTTCGGACCAATACGTGAGAACTAGATGCAAAGTTACAAGGTAAAAAAAATGTAAATATCTTTTTATCGAATGGTAAAATGTAAATTTCTTCTTCAAAAAAAAAACCATAGATCCTTGACCGGCCTCTTCGTTCTAAACGTCAAGAACTTAGGGTAGCTTCATGCATCGAGTTTGAGATTGCTCTGTTCACCTCTTTGGAGCAAAAAAAAAAAAAAGTGAACACTCAAGAGAAGGGAGCAATGCAGTTTCCTCTCTCTGTCGGGGAGGAGGAGCCTAGTGAAAAAAACGGGACTTTTACATGAGCAGCAGGCATTAGGGCCCATGAGCGAGATGTTATCTGTGGGGCGCATGGTCCCAACAAGACATGGAGCCAACGTGTACTGGCGCGGAACGTAGTGACGAAAACTGGAACGAGCTAACCAAAGGCACCAACACCAACCAGTAATTTTTATCTTTTCTGGTTGTTTCGCAACATTACCATCCAGGAAAAAATAACTGGAAGATAATAATTGGAGAGGAACCCAAGTAATTTCATCTGCCGGCAGCTGCGGCGTGTCGGTGCTGTCCGTATATGCCCCCCGTACTAATCACGATTTAGCCAAAAAAATATGATTTTTTTGACGCACGCGTTCGATTTCCACGGTAAAACTCGCAACTTAGACTGTGATCGTTTCGGCTTCAGCTTTTGGCTTCTAGCTTATTTTTTACTATTTATAAATTTGTTTTTTTCTGAACTTTTAGCTTTTTTGCCCGTTCTTTTTTTCCCGTATTCGTTTGCGTTGTCTGTGATGGGCTAACATATTTTTTATATTTTTTAAATTTAATTATGTTAAATAAGCCTCGTCATTCTGATGTTTTTTTCACCAATTCTGATCTTTTCACCATAAGCCACCAAAAATAAATCTAAATGATCATCACCTTAATTTGCTCCGTTTGGGGTGTTTCAGATTCGCACACGAACTCCTAGCTTTGAAAGGGGGGGAAAATAAAGGAGTAAAAGTGAAAACAGTAAGGATGGTTACAGGTAAGCGCTTCAATGTGAACGGATGATGTCGTCTTGTTAGGCCGCATGGGGGTCATTATCGGCCACTTACCACCAAATTTACTGTCACTTTCCGCCTCCTAATGATTCCTGGCTTCTGATCCAACGGGAGGTCCCGGCCAAGCCCTCTTTTCCTGCTCCTTGATTGATTTGTATACGGTGCTACTGCATGCCCCTTGCCTCTTGTCCAATTCTCGGATTTTGTTCTTTTGGATCGTGACTTTTTAAGATAATAGTAGATAATAAATATGTTAGCATGTATATTACATATTGTTTTAGACTTTAGAAGTCGTTTAAAGAATTCATCTTATTTATTTTGTTTTTACAAAAAAATAAAAGACAAAAATAGCCTATCTATTCACCGCGCGTGCGCGTGACTCGCCTCCCTTAGTTTGCAGTCTAATTCGGTAGACTTGCATGATCGATTTGTTTAGTTATTACTGGCCTGCAGCTTGGCTACACGCTGAGGAAACTTTGTTTTTTCTTCCCACCTTTCGATCAGAGAGGTGATGGTATCGTTACGCCTTGATCTTTTCCTCCCTCCATAACGTAGAAGTATTTCTAGTGATATCGAGGGGTTTTTTGCAGATGTAACAACATACGAAAGTAATGCAGTATTTTTTCTTCTCAAATGAATGCCATGCATATCAGCAGTGCTGGTAAAATTACAGTACTTGGAATATGATACGTGCGTGGCTGGCTTGTTGACTTGGTGTGAGTTTTGACTCGATTTCTGTTGGTTCCATGTAAGACCTCTGCTAACAAACTTGAGGTTTAGTTTACAGGAAGGTCCCCTCCCAATGGGCCCTTCCGGAATAAACACGGCACGTCCGGGCCAAAGTGTAAACCGCCACAACGGGACGTGGGGTCAGCGTGACACGTGCCGACATGCACATCACATCGCACCTCGGTGTCCTGGGCCTAGAGATGCCGACTGCATGGGCATCACAGCACTAGTACTCGTGAACTGGAACAGTTCATTTCCGTAGTTTTTAGTACTAACAAGACGCAAGTATACGGTAAGGGCAGTTTCAATAGGACGATATCAGAAATGTCTTTAGAGTACTACATATAATTAAAGATAAGTTCAAGAAAAAATTAAAAGAGAGAGTGTAAGATATTGTTTGAACACAAAATCCAACTACCAAAAAATAGCAAAAAAATTGCATTGGTGAGGAGGGAGAGGGAGAGAGGTAAGTAAAATTTATTGTCTGATCCCATTGATACACATCACTCGCAGAAGGGATTGTATCTGTAGTTATATCTTTATGATGTAAAGGACATATACATAGTATGGTCATAGTTTGTGTGAAACCATGTGAACGTCACTTCATGGTTGTGATGAATAATTGATCTTTGCATTAGAGTTTGTATAAATGTTGAGTCTGGTTTTTGAGATTTGTGCAGAAGTTGGCTCTCCGTTTGGCTCTCTGTCTGTGAGGGTTAGGCTCATGCCTCTTACGACTTGGTGGTCCCAGGTGCTCTTACGACTTGGTGATCGGCAGAGACTTTTACGACTTGGTGGTCGGCAAAGGCTTTTACGACTTTGTGGTCGGCAGGAGTTCTTATGACTTGGTGGTCGGCAGAAGTTTCTACAACTTTGTGGTCGGCAGGTGATCTTATGACTTGATGGTCGTAACTTCTGCTGGTCGTGATCGATAGTCGTAGCTTCTGCTGGTCATGATCGATAGTCGTAGCTCTGTCTGGTCGTAATCGATGGTTGTAGCTCTGCCTGGTTGATGGTCATAGGCTGTTATGTTCGATATTCGTAAGTCATAGTGACCTGGTTTGGTAAGTCGTAACCGATATAAGTGGTGGTTGTAGCGCTCTGCCTATGTGATCGATAGTGTGGCGATCTGTGCGGTAGTCATAGTCAGTGTTCTCCATGGTCGTAGCAGTTGTTTCATGGTTGTAGCGATCTGTGTGATGGTCGTAACGACTTGCTGAGTGGTCGTAGACATCTGGTAGGACCTCATGGGATATGGGTACCACATGTCTTGTGCTTCAGAGTAGTCGTAAGCTATACTGGACCAGTTGGTTTGTTGAGATTGTTCGCTGGAATTCATTCTGGTTGTGTAAATTGATGATCTTTGTTTATAGTGCGGTGCTATATGATGGTTTGCTTGTTGATGTTGGTTGCAGGACTTCGGAGCTAGGTCATAGTGATGCGTAGGATGATCGGGACTAGCCATAGGGAGGTCTTGAGGTCCAGAACGGTCAGGGAGACACTGAAGATGATCGAGGCTGGTGAGGTGATTGTAAGTCGGGACGACGAGGAACCGGAGCAGGAGCTACCGGAGGTGGACATGACAGGCAACGGCGAGGTGGATCGGAACTAGGCTTAGGGAGGAGTCGAGGTCCAAACGGTCAAGGATGCCGGTTGCCGTCATGCGCGAGGAGAAACATGCGGTGCGCCAAGTGACTTAGGTCGTTTGCAAGCGAGTATAGTTCGGTGGGATCCGGACGCATGAGAGGCTTGACGACAAGTCATTGGGGTCGCATGTAAACTACTTTGAGAAGCGTGCGTGAGTAAAACCCGGTGTTAGGTGGGGTTAACGAGTTATCCCCGGTTTGGACTAATGGTTGAATCCATTAAGTCTAAGGTTTGTTTGTGAGCCTATAAAAATGAGAGAGAAGGTAAGAGTTAGTGGAGGCTTGAGGCAGACCGTGAGTAGGTCTGGTGGTGGCTAGCTCTTCCTCCCTCCATGGTTGTTAGGTTAGAGAGTGGGTGTTGGCTCTAGGGTTAGAGCTTGGTCCTTCTAAGGGGAGTGGCTGCGAAACTAATCATCAGAGCAATACATCAAGTTTCCATCTATTGCTTGTGTAGTCTTTATTTGATTGAGTTGGCTTGGTCTTATTCGTCTCTGTTCTTGGTTTTCTCTGTTTCTTTGATTTGCTCCTCTCTTTCTTGATCTGAGAGAATGCTATTGCTTGGTTTGTTGTAGATCTGACTTGATGTGTGTTGGGGATCATACTCAAAGCCATCTTGGCTATTCTATTCCCATGAGCAAGATTTGATTGCCTTTTCACCATCTTAGTTTCAGTTTTGAGCGTTCTTGGAGAAATCTCGAAAATATCTCAATCCGGTTGCTAAGTTTTCAATTAAAGATTAGAGCAACCTCTTGAGATATTAATCATGTTGTATACAAAGTTTCATGTCCAGTTGATCTCTTAGTCAAAAGTTTTGTGGAGTTTAGATCTGGCGCTCGTGCGCTCTCTGCTTTCCTCGGTTCTTCATTCTCTATTACGACCACCTCTAGATTTGACCACAATCAAGTTTTTGATCGGATCGCTTTTTGTTTCGACCACGTTCAGACCATTCAATCACCTCTCGTTATTCAGTTGAGTTTCCGACCGTATCGCTTTGCTGCTCGACCACGTTCAAACTTTCGGTCATTGCGAGATCTTTGGTTTTCATTCAGATCTGAAATAGTCGTAATGGCTACTGTCTGAAGTCTCGATCGCCTTTATGATCATGTTGGTTTCGACCACGGTCGAGTCTCAGATAATATCGCTCTGTCTTTGATCATATTCGGTCTTTCAATTGCTTTGCGTGTTTTCGACCACGTCGGTTGTTTGACCACCTATTGGTTTACGACCACGTAGGTTTTGACTACGCTGTTCATTTAGGTTGCAGACTAGTTTCGACCTCATTGGTTGTTCACCACCTGTTGGTTTGCAACCACGCTGGTTACGACCACGTTGATCTTTTGAGTTGTAGTCTGATTTCGACCACGTTGGTTGTTCGGCCATCTTATTGGCTTACGACCATGTTGCCGACTACTTCCGACTACGTTGGTTGTTCGACCATCTCATTGGCTTACGACCATGTTGCCGACTGGTTCCGACCACGTTGGTTGTTCGACCACTCATTGCCTTACAACCACGTTGGTTATGACCACTGTGCGAACTGATTACGACAACGTTGATTGTTCGACCTCTGGTTGGCATTCGATCACGTTGTCTACGTCTACATCAGTTTCGACTGCAACCATTTTCAATCACGTTGGTTCTCGAGTACGACGATTTCCGACCACGTTGTATTTGTGTCGAGTAGTTGGATTTACGACCATCGTGTCAGTGATCGACCACATTGTTAGATTTCGACCACCTTACTTTTCCAGCTCTGTTCGTCCTGTCTCTTTGGTTTTCCAATGGAATTTCAATTCTAATCTTTATAGCTCTGTAGCTATCAATGAAAAAGGGTTAAGTAAATACTTGCAAGCACTGCTACAGACAGTCTTATCACAGACGGTTTGAGCAGTCATCACGAGCGGTTCTGCCCGAACCGTGTTTATCTGTCAGTGATAATAGGTGGTTATCACAGACGGCTCCCAAGCCGTCTATGATAACTCACATTACAGACGGTTTGTATAACAAAACCGTCTGTGATATCCGTATATCACAGACGGTTTTTTATACAAACCGTCTGTGATATACAAATATCACAGACGGTTTTTTATTCAAATCGTCTGTGATATACAGAATATCACAGACGGTGTTTGTATATAACTGTCTGTGATATGAATTCTATCACCGATGGTTTTTTACACAAACCGTCTGTGATATACACAATATCACAGACGGTGTTTGTATATAACCGTCTGTGATATGAATTATATCACGCACGGTTTGGAATAAAAGCGTCGTGATTTGAATAATATCACGAGCGGTTTTAAATAAAAGCGATGCGTGATATTGAGTATATCACAGACGGTTAATAACAATTGAAACCGTCTGTGATATATATCACAGACGGTTTGTAACAACGAACCGCCTCGTGATAGCTATTGCAACAACCATTTTATTTGCTCTTTTTTGGCTAGCCTCAGGATATGCTAGCCATGCCCTCTGAAAGCAAGCAAGCAGATTACAGATAAATGACATATAAGCACAAATCGTTACATATATAGAATGAAAATCGTTACACAGATCTTACAAATGAAAGCAAGCAACATATTTACAATTGGAAGCATGTCCGCTAGGAGACCTAACAATGCCGTGAAACTCTTGTCGGACCAACCATTGCTTGCCTTCAATTTCAGCAGTTCTAGAACTGATGACAACCTCGTGTATTGCGGCTTGCAGCCTGAGAATAAAGGTTTCTCCGAGTCCTCCATCAAGCCCTCGAATTTACCAAACTCTCTCACTATAGATCCCTTCTGCATCACGTAACATCTGATCCAGATTGTCATCCTGTGACCTATCCTCATGATCGAAAGAACAGTCCACAAATGGCATATCGTTGTCTCCCTCAACTATGTCATTACTGCTTTCTTGTGTACTCTTCTCTTCACCGTGACTAGTCCAACATTTGTACCCTTTTCTAAAACCCCTTCGAATCAAGTGAGCTTTAATCTGTGCTGAGTTGCTAAACATCTTGAGATTATCACAATCAATGCATGGACAGTACATATATGCTATCCCCTTCTTCAACATATCCATCTCGACCGCTCTTCTAAATGCAGACACGCCATTGATGTACTCTTCACTCACACGGTTCTCAATGTACATCCAGTTTCGGTCCATCTACGCTACACAAGTAACAAATTAAATGGGTGTCAAAATAATTATTACCGCTACTAGTACTACATAGCAAATCGGACTAGCTATATATACTTAATTACACGCACATGACAAGCATCTATATATATTACGTAGGTATATATATATAGCTAGCTAGCCACGTACATTTTCATGACATAATAATGTTAAGCAAGAATATTAGCTAGTACTTACCCATTCTGAAACCTAGCTAGCTAGCTTTAAGCCAAACAAAACCTCGATATATATATATCATCTTCGGCCTTCAATTACAAAAACATGCATGCTTATAACTTATTAAATTAATTGAGTACTAACCTCTGATCAGATCACTAAGAAGACGGCGATATGTTTTCACCCCGAACTCCCTAAAGCCGTACCGCCTTGCTCCACCGATGCAACAGAATGACGACGTAATCGTGTCGACTTGAGCAAGTATGCCCGAGAATTAATATGGTGCGTAATATCAAAGACGGTTCCAACCACAAACGGTGCAGAAACCAATATATCACGACGGTTCGTATTAATAATCGTCTGCGATTATCACGAGCGGTTCTATATACGAACCGTCTGTGATGTCAAGAATATCACAGATGGTTCGTAATACCAACCGTCTGTGATTTGAGAGTATCACAGACGGTTCTATATATGAAAATGCGTGATGATGCGCACTACGAGCGGTTCATATTTCCAACCGTCTGTGATAGTTCACTCTATATTTGGAATTTTTTTTGTTTTTTGCCTAGCCTTAAGAAATTTTTTTGTTATATGCCCTTTGAAAACAAGCAAATACAGACGGAAAACAAGCAAATATAGACGGAAACACAACAACACATTTAGATCTATTAGAGGATAACAAGCTAACGAACCCTTCATGACACGACGGTGAGGCTGAACAAGACACACTTACGACACTTACGGTAAGAGTGTGTTGTCCAGCCGCCCACCGTGCCGCGACGGAGGCGCTAGCTCACAGCGGAAGGGAGATGCATGCAGGAAAGCTAGCTAGTGGATGAACTCACCCGTGACTAGTACCGGTGGAAATGTAGATGTGGAGTTATTAATAAGGGCCGAGCGATGGAGGAGGCGGTGGTCGTCATTCGATGTGGAGAGAATGGACGGGTGAGATCGAAATCCAGGGTATACAGCAATTATCGGTTATCGATCGATTACCACAGACGGTTATTAACATAACCGTCTGTGTTGTCTCGCTATCACGCACGGTTCGTTGTAAGAACCGTCAGGAAATTCCTGACGGTTCTAAAACGAACCGTGCGTGTTGTCTAGATTTCACAGACGGTTTCTATTATAAACCGTCTGTGATAGTTTAAGCATAGACGGTTCCGTATGAACCGTCTGTGATGTAGCCGTCCAGTTTAGCCTCTTTTGTAGTAGTTGGAAAGGATTTGAAGACACCATTCACCCCCTCTATTGCCCATCCGGTCCTACAGTTTCCGATCACGTTGGTTATTCAACTACTCGTCGGCTTACGGCCACGATGGTTACGACCACTGTGCCGACTGATTATGACAACGTTGATTGTTCGACCACTGGTTGGTATTTGATCACGTTGTCTACGTCTACATCAGTTTCGACTGCAACTATTTTCAATCACGTTGGTTCTGATCTTGGTGGTTATCGACTATGACGATTTCCGACCACGTTGTACTTCTGTCGAGTAGTCGGATTTATGACCACTGTGTCAGCGATCGACCACATTGTAAGTTTCGACCACGTTGTCAGATTTCGACCACCTTGCTTTTCCTGCTCTGTTCGTCCTGTCTCTTTGATTTTTCAATGGGATTTCGACTCTAATCTTTATAGCTCTATAGCTATCAATGAAAAAGTGTTGAGTGAATACTTGGGGAGGATTTGATGGTACCATTCACCCCCTCTGTTGTCTGTCCGGTCCTACAGTTTGCATTGAGAGACGAGAATGCCCTAAAGATAGTAGAATCTTGCTTGTTCTACACCTGTGTAGGATCAGTAGTATAATTGACGGATTGTGGTGCGTTCTTTTTTGCTACTATTTATAGCTTTATGGTTGTGGCTGATAGTTTTTTGTTCTAACACGAGTGCTTATGCGAACGAACTAAATACCGATAAGTTGCTTTGAAAAGATTGTCCTGATAAATTGATTCAAAAAGACAACAGAAAAACGGACTGCTTTGTTTGTTTGAAGAAGTTATAAGCGGTAAGTTGAAAAGAACGAGATATTGCTACTGACGCATAGTGGAAATTAAAATGTCGTCTGTTTTTTGGTTGACATACATCTGATGTGGTACTTTTGTACTAGTGTCTATTTATATCATTGTAACAGTGTTTTGCTTAAGTCCTTTTAGCTATGAGATCAACTACAGTATCGTCGTAAATTTCCACCTGATTGGGTTGACTCAAAGACGGTGGCAAAGGACCTGTAACTACTGATTGTTAACTAATTCCAGAAAATATTGCTAGTTTTAAAATACAAAGATCTCCTAAAAAAGTTGTAAAATGCAGGAAAAATGTTTTTAAAAAATTCAAGGGATACATGCGAGTTACAGTATAATAATGACATCCATTTTCTACTCCCACCAGTAGTAGTAGTACTATATTCTACTGGTACTGACATTGTTGCACACATTTTGCGATGCATGTGAAGCTTAAAAAACTTCGCATCGGCAAGGTAACCAAGGTGGAGTGTATAGAATCTCTACATTGAAAAAAAAGTACTCCAATAACCACAAATGTACACAGTAACAACATTTATACCCACTGCAAAAAGAAAAAAAAAAGAAAAGAAGAGGGGAAAAAAGGAAGAGAAAAAAAATCCCCACGGCAAAAACACCTTCTGACCTCTGCATGCTCCAAGTTGCTTGAAATGTATGTAATTCTTGTATACCCGTATACAAACTTGTATACCGCCGTCGCCGGAAGGGGAAGGAGCAGAAGAAAAAACAGAGATATCAGGGACTGTTGCATCGATGTACAATTTCTTGATCTTAACACGATCGACGATGACCACCTATAAATAAGTTACTCTGGGATTCGTTTGCTCGATCGATCTACCGACCGGGCACCCTCTCTGCGTCCTCGGCCGGTTAAGGGGTCGACAGAAGGGGCTCTTATTACACGAAACAAATCAGTAAATAATGGAATGGCACGATGAGGGACTTACAAGATGAACAAGAGCAGTCGTCGTTGGTGATGGTGTGGTGTGGTGATTTTGACGATGGGAGTACTCAAGGAGGGTGATGGTGATGGTGATGCTTCGAGGTTTTTGGTTTGTTTGAACGCTTACTTACGGGTGCTGCATTGCGCGCGCGAGAGCGCGCCTATTGAACCATGGCGAGGAAGGTGCCGGACGGAGTCGAGTTGGGCACCGCGGTCGTCGGAGCAGTTGCCGGTGGAGGTGCGTTGTTTGTGCCGCCAGGGTTTGGCCTCTGGAACTGTATCCTGTACTGCATTTTGCCGTCGTCCTCGCCTTCCTCGCCGTCGTCGGTGTAGTCGTCGCCAGCAGTGTCGTCGCTGTCGGTCTCGTCCGTCGTGAACTCCTGGGGCGGCTGCTCGCTCAGCTCCCTCACAATGCCTTCTGGCTTCACGGCAAGCGCATATCCGGTTAGCTTCCGCCCCGATCGAACGCATGCATCGAGCTCGAGAACCGCTACGGGAAGTTAATTAGTTGGAGTGCACGGCGTGATTACCTTCTTCATGCTGCTGTCGACGTCGAACGCGGCCGTCGTCGCCGCGGTCTCGCCGTTGCTGGTCGGCACATGCGCCGCTCCGCCTCCTCCGTTGTTCCTTTTGTCGTTGTCGTTGATGTTCTTGCCCTCTATCTCGTGCTGGTTCGGGTTCTGCTGCTCGGGGACGGCAGCGGCGATTGCATTGGCAGCGGAGGCGGAGGCGCCGCTGCCGCTGCCGGGGTGCTTCTTGCGGTAGATGGCGTCGAGCTGGTGGAAGTAGGGGCAGGTCTTGGAGTCCTCGGGCCGCTTCTTGCTGCTCTCCTTCACCTTCTTGAAGTACTTGTTGATGTTCTCCCACTTCTCCTTGCACCGCTTCGAGCTCCGGTTGTACCCCAGCCGCCGCATCCCGGCCGAGATCTCCTCCCAGAGCGGGCCCTTGGGACCCGTCTCCAGATAGCGCTTGTCCAGGTCCATGCGCAGCTGGATAAGCGCGTGCACCTCCGTCTTGGGCCATCGTGACGAGGACGCCGACCCGCCCTCCCCTCCTCTGAGCCCGGTGTCGACGTGCTGCTCCGGGGCGGGCACCAGCTCGAGTGATGAGCCGGACGTCGGGGGCGCGCTGTGCGGCGTTCCCGCCTCGTGGTGCGTCGTTTCCTTGTGCTGTGGCTGCGGCGGTTGCTGTTGGAGCGGCGCGGCAGCGATTGGCGGCGGCTGCGGTGCGGCCTGTGGCGGCGGCTGCTGCTGCTGTCGGGGTTGCCTTGCAGGCGGAGGGGTCTGGACCTGCATCGGTGTGGGCATTGGGACGACGCCGGGAGGGACTTGCACAGACTGGCCGCCGATGCGCTGGAGGAAGGCGATGATGGCGGCGTCGCGGGAAGACGCGGCGGCCCGCTCCTGTGCAAGCTGCTCCTGCTCGCGGTTGAGGCGGGCCACCTCCTGCCTGCGCCACGCCTCCTCCCGCGCCGTGCGCTCCGCCTCCCTCTTCTCCATAGTCTCCAGGAACCGCCGCTGTATCTCCTCCTGCCTCTCGACGACATGCTTCATGAGCCCCTCGAAGAAAGACATCATCTTTTTGCTGCCGCCCCCGCGCTTGCGCTTGCCGAGACGGTCCTGGCTGCCGCCGGTCTCCGCCATCATGTCGTCGTCCTCGGACTCGTCGTCCGACTCCGAATCCGCCATGGACGAGAAGCTGAAGCCCTGCAGGCTGACGGGCGGCAGCTCCACTGACGCCGCCGGAGCCGCCGAAGATATGGGCGCCGGCTGGATCGGCCCGGGTGGCGGCGGCATTGTGCTCATCGGCGGTGGCGCGGATACCGGCGCTGCGAAGGCGTGCAACGGCGGCGGGGCGCTGCTGACTGGCGGCAACTGTGGGGCGGCGGCATGCAGCGCCTCGAGCTCCGAGAAGAAGCGGTAGCTCTTGCCGTCCTGCCTCCCGGCGCGGCCTTCCTTGGTGCGCTTGTAGTACTTGTGCACGTTCTCAAACTTCTCCTTGCACTTCTTGGCGTTCCTCTTGTAGCCCAACTCCGCAAGCTTCCTGAAAGACACAGCAGCGACAAGGACCCAAGCCTTTTGTCAGCCGTTACTTGCGTGCAACCAAAGATTGAGATAAGCATGAAGGATTAAATGATGGCAGTGTTTACAATCAGAAGCATCTAACTCAGTGGCATAAACATCAAGTGCCTGTGTTTTTTTTCTCCGGAGGAAAGAGACAAGGAGATGGAAAGAATTGGAAGGGAAGGTAGTAGTAAGCGAGGGAGCAAAGGGAGTTCGTTAATCACAGGCCATCTCGTCTTTTTTAGGGATCAGAGGAGAGGTGAAGCTGATAGTATCAATGGTGAAATGAAATGAAGTGAAGGGGGAGAGGGAAATAAATTAAGGGAGGCCGCATTGGGATGAGAGAAAAAGGCTGCCTTCCTTCTTTTCCCAAAAACTGAAACCCATGAAAGCACAAAACAGTGGCAGACTGCAGCCGGCAGCGGCGGCAGCAGCTGCTGCCTGCCTGCGCTCGCACTCACACCGTGGTACGATCCCCAGGCGCCCAGCTTCTTATCATCCTACACCTACTACTGCTGCTACCCCCATCTCGCAGAAATGGAGAAGCATTTGATTAGACCAGGAGACGGGTGAGAAAGAAGAATGGAAATTCGGGGGAATTGGGGGCAGGATAATTAGCCATCATTTCATGTGGGACAAGTGCTAAATTCCACGAAACCGTTAGCCGTTTCTGCAAGGAGAAATCATGCCGGAGACAGAGCTTTGTTGAGGTGAACTGCAAATGTGTTTGGAAATTTCTCTCCTTTTCGTTCCTTTTTTTCTTTTCTTTTTTGCTCTTGCTTTCTCTCTCTCATACCTGGAGACCTCCTCCCAGAGGGGACCCTTGAGGGTGGTGTCGCGGAAGGTGGCGTCCATCTCCGACCGGATCCTGATGAGCGCCAGCGTCTCCTCCCGCGGCCACCGGTTGCCGGCCGCCCCCGACCCGCCGCCGGCAGCGGCGTCGCCCAGCATCTCTTCGTCCGGGAAGCCGCCGGCGCCGGAGCCGGACACGGCGGCCAATTCCTCGTAACTCGGCCTCGTCTGCTGCTGCTGCGCCTGCGGCTGAGACGTCGGGTGGGGCCAGCTGCTCAGCGGCACGGCCGGGCCGGAAGCCGCCGGCGGCGAGAACGGCCCCATGTCCGACGGCGGGGCCCCGAACTGGGACCCGCCGCCCTGGTGCTGCTGCATGGATGCCCCCCACGGCACCACCACCACCTGGCTTCCTCCTCGTTTTCTTCTCCGCCTTGAACGCTCACTTGTTGGAAAGACAACTGACCTGAGCTGGAGGTAGCTTGCTAGCAGCTACAGGAGCAAGGCAAGAACTGGTCCGGCCGGCTACCTTCAGCTGCGTACTTGTAGAACTGTATATGCAACTAGTAGAGCAATTGGTGGGAAGTACTGAATTGTAGGTAATTCTAGCTGTCCAGCCTCCTAGCTCGCCCCCTCTCTCTCCCACACACCGAGCGAGTGTGGTGTGGGCGGAGGAGGGGGGTGGCGAGAGAGAGAAGATAGAGAGAGAGAGAGAGACTTGGAGGGAGAGGATGAAATTGGAAAAGAGGGGCTACTACAAGTAGGGAAGGGCCGGAGGGAGGAGGGAGGGAGGGGAGAGACGGTGAAAAAGATGGGAGCGTGGACAACTGGAAAGGGTCCAAAGGGAGAAAGAAAGAAGGCAAGAGGGAGGAGACCAGGCCTGGCACCCCGAGGGAAAAGAGAGAGCGCCTACAGAAGGAGGGGCTGGTGGTGCATATACTGGGTGAGTCCGGTGTATGTACATCTCTCTCTCTCTCCACACTAAGACTCTTCCTCTATTCCATGATCTATCTCCCAACAATAAACGAAATTCCACTGCACTATGTATACATGTATGCAGGAGAGAGTGGTACTCACTGTTTGTTACAGGTACCGTGCCAATTTGTGGAGGGCGTTCGTATTGGCCTATATTGATGATTTTTAGGTGTAATTGATGTTTTTTTTACTGAAAATGGTTGTAGTGATTGAAAGAAGTAGTTTTTAGAAGAGAAGCGAGTGGTGCAAAAAAGTGAGAATAAGATACATGCGCAAGATGAGAGCGAGATCAATCGGATGCGTGATATGTCCATGACCTTCTAACTTATTCTCAAAGTGAGATATAAGTGAGAGAAGAGTAAAAAGGCGGTTTCGAAAAATTAAATATTTATATTGATTTATAATTTCTCTAAGGAGAAACTAATACAAAGAGACATACCTTGCTGAGGCCATGGTGGTAATATATGAGAAAATTTATGAGGCGTGCGCAAGGACAAAAGAGGGGTGGTGTGGACTGCGCAGGGTGACGTCCGGTTAACCGGACACGTATCTGGCGCCCGCCGACGTGGCGCGGGCGCGCCGGGACAACTAGGCCGCGCTTGCATCACCCTCGTCCCCGTTGGAACACGGCGCACACCCTCACGCCGCGCGCATGCGTTGCGTGCATGGGCGCCGTGCCACATATATGAACCCGTGTGCGAAGTATCTCTCTCTCACAAGTCACAACACGGCGATGGACTGACTAGCTAGTATACATAGATATCTCTTGCTTGCGTCCTAGGAGATATTGTAAAAAAAAAAAGAAGAGAGATTTGCTTCTGCGTGCGTGCGTGCATCGATCCCCACATTGATGCGCTGTGTACATGCACGGCGCGCGCGTGTGCAGTGTGCAGGTTTCCGTTCCGAACGCATGGGAGGCCGGCGCCTCTTTATTTACTTGCCGCGCGCTGACCGTGTATGGATATCGATCCAAGCTATAGGGTATATTGGTACGGAGTGACTATTGTACAGATAACTATTTTTTTATCTTTAGTTATTTTTTTATATTGTAATTTTATGTGACTGAGGTCTGAGAGTGTAATTCTAGGTGAGAGAAATTAGTATACTGTAATTTTTGGTGACTGAGAGTGCAACTTTAGGTGATCGAGAAATAAAAAAATTCAGTCTACTGTGTAATAGCAAAACCAATATTGGTATTATCTTCTGCTTCTAATTTCTATTTTAGAAAAACCAAAAATCTTCTCCACTATTCTCACTATTATCTCGCTCTGGGGATAAGCCGGAGTCACAGATACATCACACACTTCACTTCTCTCGTTCTCGTCACACACCCGTATTTCTCTCTTAATTTTTTCACCTCTCGCCCTCTTTTTCTAAAAGCCACTTCTTTCAATCATTACTATTGATTTTAAAGCAAAAATCATAAACTATAACTAAAAAGCATCAACAAAGCGAATAGGAACGCCCTGGTAGCCAAACGATGATCATCCTGTGTCGGCAGGTGCAATGCTCGCGTGGTGAATAACTGCGGCAAAAGCTGTTCCACTAATCCATCTGCTTGTGAAACATTTAGGCCCTTCGTTTTGAACAGAACACGGCTTCTCGCTTATTTTTCACTATTCATAATTTCGTCTTTTTCTGAACTTTTGACTTTTTTTGAGCTTTTTTACCGGTTCTTTTTTTTCCGTATTCGTTTGTGTTGTTTGTGATGGGCTGTCATATTTTTTATATTTTTTAATTTTTTTAAATTTAATTATGTTAAATAAGCCTCCGTCATTCTGATATTTTTTCACCAAATACTGATGCTTTTCAGCTATAAGTCACCAAAAATAAGCCAAAATGATCAGCACCTTAGAGCTGTGTGTTCTGGCATTAATCTGCTAGATATGCGCATCTTTTTTTCCCCTCTTTCAAACCATGTCTGGCTACATCTACGTAGTATGCGCTTGAGGAGCATCACAGCATGGTTTCGTCAGGCTGTAGATCCTTAACTCTCGTGCGGCTGTAGAATCGGCGCGTGACGGGATGGAGCGTATATCTTGTTCGAGAGGGGATAATTAATGGCTTAAACAAATAGATGACTTTTTTTTAAAAAAGATGATATATGGGGTGGGGAGAATTACGGGAGACCTCCGTAATGCATGCGTCCCAGGCGAAGTGGACGGTTGTGATGACTGATGAGGTGGACACCGCAGTACAACGTGGTTGGTGGTGGGCCGCTACCGTATTACAGGCCCACGGCAGAAGTTAAAACTCAAGCCAAAGCGCCCGCGTGACGACATGCGGCATTGCTTTCGCCGACAGGCGCCTACCGTTCATTCACTGAACGGCAGGCAGCCTGCTACCCGGAGGCCAAATGGCAGGTAAGCCTGCCGTCTAGGGAGGAGGCGATAGGTAATTAGGCCAGCTAATTAGTCGGCCCAATTACCTGCCTAATTTTTTTCGTTTACTTTTTAAATATTTCAAATGTTCTCAAAGAATTACGAAAATTTATGTACAGCCTCCCGATACAACGTACCTCGCAGTGTAATTTTTTGGTAATTTTATCCATTGCGAATGTTGCTAAAAATTCATACAATTTCGATATTTTTACTAGTTTTTACATATACCAAACAAGCTCCAAAAATCACGAAATTTTATGTGAAGCCTCCCGATCAGTAATAGTTAGTGTGTAATTTTTAGAAATTTTATGTGACCCGAATTTGCCACGTTTATTCGGGTTAACTTAATCATGAATTTAACGATCGTCACGTATGTTTTGAAGTGCCATGTGTCAGGCAATCGTTGTATATATTATTTGCTGCTATCCGGTTCGCACAATTATCACTCTCTCTGTATGTGTCTCTCTCTCGCACTCTTTCGTTCGCACTAATGTCATTATTTGAGTGTCGTCCCCCCTCGCTCGCTCCCTCGCTTACACATTTGTCATCGTTACATGTCGCCCCTCTACCTGAAGTGCTACTCATGATAATGGATCCTTTCGCTCGGGCATAAATATGCACCTCCAGCCAGTGCGTAGTTCATTAGTTTGAGAAGGCAGTGTCCCAGTCGCTCATCGTAGAAGGTCATTGTCGCGGTCATTGCTAAAAATTGGGATTGCGTGCTCATTAGTTCGAGAAGCTAGCGCGTAGCTAAAAATTGGCAGTGCTGATTTTTTCTCTACAAAGACAGGTAATTTTTTATCGTATGCTTTTGACGTTATTCCCGTAATCGTAGTCAATTAGTGTTATTTAGTTAGTCATGATTAATGTAGTTTGTATTACAAAATAAGTATGTCGTAGTAATTTAGACATAGTTTGTACTATTTTTGTGTACATACGGTATCCATAATTTGTTAGTTCGGGGTAACTAATGAGTTAGTGCTAAGGCCGACGGTAATGAATGGCTCGTCATTTTTTCAGATGAGTAATCAAATTATCGGTAAGTAGTGAAGCATTCACGCACGCATGTAATCACCGACTTGTAGTATGTTGCTGTCATTGTGAATAGTCGCACTAATATTCCATCTGTCCCATTACTTGTAAGGTACTCTCAAAAGCAATAGTGCGTCGCTAATTATTTGGAGAAGGCAGTGCATAAGTCATTGAGGACGCGACAGCACTGATTAGTTCTCCCGACAGACAGGTAATTTTTTATAGCATGCTTTCGGCGTTATTCCCGTAGTCATAATTATTGTTATTTAGTTAGTCACAATTAATGTAAATTGTATTATAAAATAATTATTAATGTTCGCACTAATATTTCGTTTGTCCTATGTACTGGTAGGTATGGCTCTACCGGAGCTTCTGGAGCACTCGTACGATGAGAAACACTATTACCACGCATGGATGACGGGTGACGCGGCTGGCCCTTCGTCGTTTAAGCTGCCGGGGGATCCGTGGACGCTGGACGTGCACTATGTCCCAACCCTGTGGGCCACAGGCTTATTCCCCTTTATGAGGCTGGTCTCCACCAGGAACGAGTTAACCATCGACGGCAACCTGCTTGCAGCACTGGTGGACAGGTGGAGGCCCAAGACGCACACATTCTACTTTCGTTGGGGGTGAGATGACAGTCACTCTCAAGGACATCGCGTTCTTGACCGGTCTCACTCTCGGGGGTGACGCACTTGTTCCAGCCCCTGCACCAGCCGACTGGAAGGAGAGGCTGGCGCACCAATTCGGTCGACCTATCCCGGAGAGTGCACGTGGCATCCCCCGCACGTGGCTTAACAATTTTAGTGTGTGCCCACAAGTTGCAACGTCGGAGGTCGTCAGGACGCACCTCGTCGCATTCCTTATCCAGCTCTTTGGTTGGAGCATGTTTCCAGCCACACACAGCGATATTTGCAACGCCGAATTCATTGGTCTCGCCGAGTCTTTGGTGGACGCAGAGTTCGAGGCGATACCTCGGTACAGCTGGGGATCAGCGGTTCTATGCGCCACATATAGGGAGTTATGTGACGCTTGCTAGCGCGCCACTGCTGGTACCCCTCATCTAGCAATCTGCTACGTGCTCCTATAGATATGGAATTGGGAGCACTTCCCTGTCGGACGTCCGACAATCGTGATGCAAGTGCACCCATTCGCGAGTTCGTCGATCTGATAGATGGTCCCACTCTGGGCATCCGGTGGACTGATGCCCGTCTGTGGTAGGCGAATGGCAAACCGTCGAGGTGCTAGTTGCTGTGGCACAATAAGTTCGAGTCGTTGCATGATAGCGACATCATATGGAGTACCTGAATGGTAGATTTCATAGATCGTGTATCGCCGCACGGATTATCCCTGCATTGCCTCGAGGACGGGGAGCTATGGACGACGACACACCATCTGGTGTTCTCATACATGGTGGAGGTTTACGTGTCACAGTGCGTGATGTAATAGTTGGGTTACGCACTGTATTTACAAAAATAGCTGTATGTACACCGTATTGACAAAAATGTCACTTATGTCGTTTGGTGGGTGGGCGGCGCGTGAGTGACACAAAGCGCCGTGACGACGACAGTGTCTGCCACCCACTCACCAAACTGCAGGCAAGCCTACCGTTTGGTGAGGGGCGGCAGGTGTTAAGTCTGCTTAATTATCTGCCCTAATTTTTTTATTTAGTGTTTTTTGAATTTTTAAATATATCAAATGAGCTCAAAAAATTATGAATTTTTTGTTGAAGCTTCCCGAGGCATTGTGGTATATTCTATAATTTGTTCGTAATTGTTTGAGCTCATTTAGTATCTCTAAAAATTCTTCGAACCATGCATAATTAATCAAGCGATTAAGCAGTTATGCGTCATTCTAAGAATTTTTAACGGTAGAAAATAGTTGTGAAAAACTACAAAAAATTTTATGAAACTTCTTTATATAGTGTGCTACATTTTGTAATCTTTGCATAATAATTCACATCACTTTGCTACCTCTAAACATTATTTAAGCAGCGTATAATTAAATAGGTAATTAAGAACTAATGGTCGGAGCTAATGATCTACTGCCAGCCACTGTACGTCAGGCCTGTCGTACAGTGGATGGGTGGCACGTTATTAGCCCCGGTCATTAGTGTTTAATTAGCCATTTAATTACTTCTGCTCAAATATTTTTTAGAGATAGTAAAGTAGTGCAAAAAATTTCGTAAAAATTATGAAACGTAGCACACTACATCAAGAAGGTCCACAAAAAATTTCGTAATTTTTCACAATCATTTACTACCTCTAAAAATTGCATAGTTGTTTAATCGTCTGGTTAATTATGCGTCGTTCCAAGAATTGTTAGAGGTAGCAAATGACATCAAAAATTGCAAAATAATTACACAACATACCATGATATCTCTGAAAGCTCCACAAAAAATATCATAATTTTTGAGCTTATTTGCTATATTTACAAATATAAAAAATTATAAATTATGAATTTAGGCAGGTAATAGCGGCCGTGCAGCGTGTCGCCTCGCGGGCGCTGCTGTCCGCCCACCGGACATCATAAATAATATTTTTATCAATATAGTGTGTGTATATATCTATTTTTATAAATACGATATGAAATAGTGCCAAATATAACTTTAACTCCACTGCTTCGGGTATACTAACAACACGGTAAAATACCACTTGCGGGGCTTGCGGTCCACCGCAAATCGCGTTTTCCCAGATTCCATTGGAAGCGTCCAGTCGCAGGGTTCACATGTCAACGATTAATCATGTTTACAAACCTGGCACGTATCAATTTAGTTGTATTTTGTATTATCTATCGAATAGGATCGATGGATGTATATATGCAAGATGATAGGATCAACAATTATAAGTAGTCCGGACAAAGCTACAAAGCATGTAGTCATACATGATTGGTTGAAAATTTCACACCCAACAACCCGGACGCCACTACTAATCATTGGTAACTACCGCAATAAAATAGAGGCGACCACCTTGATTAATCCATCAGTTACGTGGCTAAGCAAGATAGCGAAATTAATATACTCTAATCGATTTGTAATTCAATTGATGTGGCATGCATCAAGTTAATTATTTGACTAGAAGAACAGATCGATGGAGTTCAAATTCTTGCGTATTATTATTTGATAATACTGTTAGGATCGATAAAGTAATCTCTTCTTAATTGATTGAGTAATGTACCATTCAAGCATATGCTCTAATCAATTTTCCCTACTTTAAACAAAAAAAAAACTGAAATCGGGATCCATATATAGCGAAGAGATAAAACAAGGGCCCGATGAGACAGAATAGCTTCAGCTTCGAATAGAGCAATAATATGGGCATGTTTTTTTTTTTGCTAAAGCTTATGACTTTTAGCTACGGCTTGTGGTTTTTGAGCTATTCGTGCGAGAGGCTACAGAGTAACAGAAACTCACGTGCGATTTTTGCCGATATAAATGAAGTCGGTACAGTATATACTGCAATTAATTAGTAGACCATATCTTAAAAAGATACTTCGTTTAAAAGCTAGTTACTATAGAAAAACCAAAAAGTAGTTTTTAGAAACTGAAAAGAACATACCCTATAACCCTTTCAAACTAACTAAAGAGAGAATGTTTGGTGCTGCGATGACTGGACCTTGCTGTACCACTGTCTAAACAGTCTTGCTATTCTCAAACGACCCTCGCTGTACTGAATGTAAACACCATATTTAAATTTAACCTAGAATAAATTAAAAATGAATAAAACAATTATAGAAAATCCAACTAAACTATTTATCAAGCGAAGGAAAAATCTTAAAGCATCGAATATAAAAAGGAAAACACAGTGACAAGAACAAACCCTAATACAATAGCATTGATTAAAGCATTAATAATTAAAACACATTATTACAACCTTTAGCATCGTACATCATGCATTCTCAAATACATATACTACACATTTAATTACAACATTAATTAGCAGAGTGAGGCGCAGGTATCGCGAGGAGGGAGTCAGCGCCAATGACCTGCAGTGGTAAAATAAACCAAAAATCTAGGAAACTGCCATCCAAAAAGAAAATAAGAGAGGAAGAAGAAGATTGTCGTTAGAACGCGTCCAGCTTAGAATACCAAACCATAGCACTCATCGAAATACCATGACCGTCTAAGGCCAGTCGGTACCTTTCACTATAGTGAGCCTTATCACTCGGCGAAAACCATACCAAAAGCCCACTGCGAACCTTTCACCCCCTACCTTAATCCGAGAAGAAGAGGAACCAAGCAACAGTAACCAAGGACCTCCATTACCCATCGGACCAAGACAGGGATTCCGCTCTCTCCTCGCACAGCGAGATGTGAGGACAGTGCAGATAAGACCGAGCCGAGTGAGAGGAGAGGAAACTGCGTCCATATTTTGCATAGCCAAACCACTAGAGCAAGGATAGGGGACAAACTAGCGCCTCCAACTCCATTCCATCTCCACTCCCAAATATCTTCCACTGGCGCCGAGAGCATGCGTGAGAGTGAGAGAGAGAGAGCTGAAGGTCGGCATCACTAGAGATACGTCAGGGGAGGAGGAGGAGAAGCTTAAGGAGTTAGGGAAGAACCGAAGGAGAGAATCACGTTCTTGGTGGCTTTGGAGCGAGGAACCTGGGACCAGAGAAGACCAGAGGAAGAGGAGGTCAATGAGACGCCCTGTGTCAATACCAAGGGCTAATCACACATAAGCAATAGATTATTATTCATTTGCTCAATAGAGCATCGCTCCAACGAATAATAAGTCTTACTAGAGTAGCGCAACAAAACAATAAAATAGATACTGTATATTTATTACAGTAGTTGCCACGTAGTGCTATGGTCTTTAATATACTTATTTAAATACATGAGATACGAAAATTATACCCTATCTCTCACCTGCCCTGCTCCACCGGACATCTACTCGTCCCAACTGTCGTATAGGGTGTCCACCTCATCCTGGTCCTCGTAGTGATTGCCCTTGTCACACACGGCTCATCGACGCCTATGAGTCCCTTATCCCGCCCTGGGTAATCCTTGGTCGAACTAAGGTCTAACAAAGGAAAATAATAGTAAATGTGAGTACTAACGTACTTAGCAAGCATTATTAGCAAAATGCATTATATGGCTCTTCTCTTTTTTATTATCACATTTTCTAACTCATCTCTGTTTCTAGAAACTAGTTTATTAAATTAAGTGGCAAGTTTTAATTATGAAAGATTACTTATCACTCGGTGAGAAGAAAGATCCCTAGTGATCTCTGTAGCCTCTAATCTAGGAAACATGCTTGAATTCATGATTTTATTGTGCACTGCACAGGCTTGTGCCACTACATCCATAGCTACTTTGAACTATTATGATATTAGGTATCCCAAACTTTCTTTGATGCAGTGCCAAGTTCAGAGTACAGAACATTTTTTAGGTTACGCTATTAAATCTCCATCTATCTATTCTCCACCGGAGTCCCAGGACGCTCACCTAGCATCCACCGACTTCAAATAGAGTTGGTTGGGTCGGTTATCCCTCCACCCAACACTTCACCTGTGCTAACATATGTGCCTTGGATCCCTGCTTTCAGACTTGTGCTACCGGTCCTGAGTTCCTCCGTCACCACTCACACTTATAATAACGTAACAGGATAGAATTTCTGCCCATCGAAAACTGGAAAATGGCTAGCACTTAAATATGTCCTCCTTTCCGAGTGAGAGTTTTGTTGGTCCTTATGTTCTATCCATATATAAAGGGTCCCACCTTCCCTCTCTTTTCTATCCAGGCCCCCTTTACCATCCTAATATTTACTCTTACAGTCCAGCTGCTCCTCTTAGCTAGACTGCTCTTTTCTCATATCTCTTCTCTTTCATCTCTTTTATCTGATTTAGTTTTAAACTGAAGTTTTAATGCACAAATACAATAAATGGTACAGAAATGTAGTTTTTATATTTAATATAACTAGATTGATAAACAAGAAAACAAGCTTGCCTGCATAACAATAGTAACCCTTATCATCAATGGAGCCTAGATCTGCTACTTCCATCTAAGCCGGTTCGCTTTCTGCATTTACCAGGCGTATGCATGACTTTAAGAAAATACTTATTTATTTTGGAGTGACTATTAGTCACATTCTCCCTTGTTTGAGAGGTTTAGCAGATTTTGTTTATTTAAATTTTTTGGCTACTACTCAATTTAGCGCTTGCTTCTATCGGTTACCCACGAGTTTTGCTATTGCCGTCCGATTTTTATACCTGAAGTCTCACATCCGATCACAAATTATACTTTTTGATTACACCCGATTGGCAACCCTATGCACCAAACACTCTACGTGTAACACACTACACCACGCAGGATCCCAACTCATCCCCCCGATCCCAAACACACACACACGACTGCTCGGACACACACACACAACACATGCACACGCACTCACCCGCACGACCTCGGCCATACACAGACACACAACACACTACACGCACCCCCACATGCCACACTCCACCGGCTCCTCTTTTGCGCATTCGGCTCCCCGTCTCCCTCTTTGTCGCTCTCTCCTCGACTTCCTCCTCTCTGCCCCCGATCTAGACTCCATCGCCTCCATGGGTGCTCACCTCCGTAGATCAGCCACCTCTGCCTCCTTAGCCACCTATGGTTCTCCGTGGCCACCTATGGTGCACCTTCGCCGTGAGATCTCGCCTTCGACGGCCCTTCCACGATTTAGCGCCCTCGGGGACTCCAAGGGGAGACGTCGCTCCTCCGCCCCATCACTAGGGGTCCTGCCAGCGCTAGATCTACTCGCGTTGGCTCTCCTCACTGTCCCTCCACAGTACATGGCTCGCCACCTCCTCGTCGGATTTCGGCTAGGGTTTCTAGCGCCGATGGTCCCCTTACCACCGGTGGCTCTTCTCGCCACACCACCCACTTTCGCTCTTGGCTTTCCTACGGTTTGCCCTCTTTTCTGAGTTATGGTTTTTGGTTGTTTTGGGCTTTGGTGGTTTGGCTCGGTCATGGCCTCATGCCAGGGTTTCTGTGGTTCTCCGGTTCTCCGATGGCTCTTCGGCTCTCATGGCCTTCCTACCCCTACGGCTAGCATCAGCTCACTGCTACACCTCCTCTTCGTCTACTCAGCTATGACTCCGGTTTATGGTCCTTTTTAACCTGAGACAATCTAATCCTCTACTCCTTTACTTCGTGCATTTTGCTTTAGCTCCTACTTTTATCTTGCTCTACTTCTATGTGTGCCTGGTCTTGGGAAGGCTTATGGTTGCTGCCATGACGGTAATTGACAGGGAGGGTGTGCATCGAGGAGCACTTCCTCTCCTTCAAGAGCGCATGGCAGCATCTATGGGCTCACCGTCGGCTACGCCATGGTCAAGCTGGGCCAAGGTGAGGTGGTCCTCCTCCTTGGGCCACCTTGCTCAGTCGCTGGGCTTGCGGTGGTGTGTGTCGTGTGTGCTATGTGGTGTTGACATGTGTCGTGTGTTGTGCCGAGCTATGGGAGAAGGAGGTCCAGATCATCCACCACTGACACCATATCCGGTCAGAGAAGGAGAAGAGGTACGAGAACTTCTAGGGAACCTAAGTTGGGGAGGTCAGCGATGCCATAGTAGTAGACATCCGATCCATCGATGTCGCGTCTAGATCTACCACCACCGGTGTTATTGAGTCATAATGGTAGGGAGACAAAGCAAGAACCGCAATGGAGGTAGGACAGCGACGATAGAGCATCAGTGAGAAAGGAGGGAGAGCGATCGAGGGAAAGGGGATCGAGCGAGAGAAGAGAGGGAGTGAGTGCATGTGTGAGCTACCTTGTGCATGCCTGTGTGAGTGTATGTGGGTGTGTGTGGGTATGCATGGGACTGTGGGATGCATGACAATGTGAGTTCATGTGTGTGTGGACCGGTGAAGCTGCGTGAGTGAGTGTGTGGGATGTGTGTGTTGGGTCGACTATGTGTGTACGTGTGGGCCAACAATAGGCAGTCCAAGCAGGGGCCCATGCAGTAATGTGGACTGGTCAGAGAGAGAGAGATGAGAGCGTTTGAAAGCAAAACTAAGGGATAAGTAAATCACCAAAGTAAATAGATTCCAACAAATATGAAATTTCAACCAAGAATTCAGCTTTGTACTCTAACTCAACACTGCATTTGAGGAAAATACGGATAACCCTGTTGCAAAGAGCTGGGAGTAGCTATGTGTAAAGTGACATAAGTCTACACGGTGCTAATTAAATCATGAATTATACATGTCTCCTATATTAGAGGCTATGGAGAACAAATGGGGTTATTTCTTTTCACCAGAATGAGTAGTAGTATTTGAAAGACTAAAATATGTAAATCTTTCTTTAACTTAATAACCTATTTTAGGATAAAGAAGAGATAGGATATGAGATTTCATTACGAAGGAATGAGTCATATCATTGCATACTTACTATTAATATTTGTTAAGTACTTTTGTACCCACCCTTGCTATTAAATTCTTTTATTGGATCCTAGTTCAGCTGGGGAATACCTCAAGTGAGACGTGGAGTTTACAGGTCTATAGGATACCATGTGTGATGAAGGTGATCGTATCGAGGATATGAGATTTCATTACGAAGTCGAACGCCTGCCTGGAGGCTGCAAGGGCTGGGCCTTCACACGCACGCACGCGACACGCCACCTCAAATTGGGCTAGTACCGAAAATCACGAAATGGAAAATTCTGCCTAGAATGACCAAAAATGGCCGGAATGGCCGGTGTTGCCTGGTATTGAGGCCGGTACAAGACTAAGACTTCTGTGTGCCATTTTGCGCGCTGATATGGCACATTCCGGCCAGTAACGGAATATAATTGATAACTCTGGGTGGAGGCGTAGAAGAAACGAGCAAGAGGATTCGATCATTACAGTATGTAAAGTTAAAAAGTTAACCATGGCATGGTTGAAACGGAAACGGAAAAACAAAAGCGGTGCGGTTTTGGAGGGGAGGGAGACAAGAATACACCGCAACAGCTGTAAGGTGGGGCCCACCGAGAGGGCGTAACAAAGAGGCTACTACAGAATGCGACGGGTGTTTACCGTGGATCCCACCGAAACCTCACCTCCCTCCAAAATTCCTCTCATGCCAGCCAGGTAATACCACCACGGCGCGCACACGGCACACCACCCATGCATCATGCTTGCTCAAAGGAAAAAACCTCGGCACCTTCCAATCGATCTCTAGCTTGGTTTTTACTCCTGTGCGTAATTAACTTGGGATCGAGCCCATCATGCACGTCAACCTTTCCTCGTCGTCATTTTTCTTGTAAATCATGGAACTCACGCATGCATGGTAGATGCTCGTGATCAGGAAATTGGCCTTCGATTAAGGCATACCTTATTCCAGACTTGCCCTGAATATATCGAGCAAGTTGTCCCACATCAATATGGGGGATATATCGCCATTTCTTGAATTCGAGTAAATTGTTCTGTGAATTATGACATTTTCTTCAATGCATGGGGCTAACAATGTCTCTTCCCGCATTTGTGTGGTTAGATTTATTTCAAAATTTATAGTATCAACTGATACAACTTAGATGTTCGAGAATATATTTACGTATTTTGTAGGGTATTTGATTTTTTAAGACATCATAAATATTGAAAATAACAATAGAAGCTTGAAGGAAAACACAACTTGAGAAAGCAATTGAAGTATAAGCTTTGATGAAAGAAAATCATTGAGCATAATAAGTTGTTGGGTTACTTAGAAATGTAACCATTCTTGATCATGTAGTTGTATATCTTTATTCTTCCTCCTTTAGTTACTTTTTCCAAAATATATGCATGCATATGTATCTCTATTTAATCTCAAGCAATATGTTGATTATGTGCGGTAAGTTGTCTTATTAGTTTATATGGTATTAGACTATCTCGCTCACGTATACACTGATGCATCATGGACGACCTATTTTGAACTTATCTTTCTTCACATACAGGCTGCCTTCAGCAAACTATGTATCTTCTATCTCTTATCGCCGCCACAACTTTTCTGCTTCAACATTCAACAGCAAGCTTAATTTTTGATCGATCCCTCTCAGTTGTTACCCCTTCCAATGCAATATTCTATCACATAGTTATCTTCTGCTACCCCTTGGCTGTTTGATTTTCCATAGGTCAACGTCTTCTTGTAGGACAGATAGACGTCATTGCACTCTTTCCATGGTCCAACACCATTCATGCTATTCTTGTTATAACTTTTATTTTTATTCCAAATTTAAGTTATTTTTTATTGGAGTTCGTATATAAATCAAATTACTAATTTTATTTAATTTATTCTTAAATTTACTTATTTATGGATTTTACTTTGGGATTCGTATGAAAATAAAATTACATATTTTATTTTATTTTGAATTTCAATTATTTTTTGTTGGAGTTCATATGCAAATCCAATTGCTATTTTTCTTTATTCTGTACTCTAAATTTCAGTTATTTATGGATTGTACTTGACATGGATTCTTTATTTTAATTTAGACCGTTATAATCTAGACTCATCATAATCAACGGCGTAGATCTTTCTCTTTTTATTGATTAAAGTGAAAATTTCTAGCCCTTTAGAACGAACATGATGACTTATTTTGCCTTTGTTTTAATAAGATAATAGGTGGATAAATAGATAGATGTGCTCGCCATTTTCTTAAAATTTTGCTCAATCAGTTTTTTGTCTTATTATCTACATATGTTTGGAACAGTAGTGCAAAATATTATTTTAGATCTATTACTCAGAACAGCATATATAGGTATAGCTCAAAAAGAGATGTAGTTCTAAATAGAACCGAGCATGTGGCTTTCAGGTAACTTGGTGATCAGGGCAGGGGTTGTGGCCTATGCCAGTTTTCCCTTGTCCTCGTTTCAAATCCGCCATGCCTGCGTTAAGATTCGTACTTTCAGAGAATGGTACGTAACTGCTTGGAAGCACACCCCCATAGGCTGACTTATTAAATTAGTCCTGAGAGATCACAGTACAACTCAAGGAAACTGATCTACTAGACTAAAGTAACACTGCCTCTGATGGTTGGAGGCTTGGAGCAGAGCAGCACATTCTGGTTGCCAGCCAGCCCATCATGAACCCCGGGCACTACTACTACTACTACCGGAGTGTACTACCAGTTAGTCTTCTGTGTAGTTCTATATATACCCTAATCATAAGCCATTGATCATTGCCAAAGTAAAGTTTAAAAGGGGGATACATGCGTGTGTTGTGTTCGCCCTGGTGGCGCACGACCTCCTGCTCTTGGTGATCGTGCAGCGTGATTCATGTTAACTCGAGGTGATAATGATTGATGATGCCCTCGAGGGCATTACAAAAGTGGACCTCCGAGTAGACAAATGATGGGCATGGATAATTGAAGCGGCCTTAAATTAAACGAGCTAGCAGTACTACTTTTAACTACCAACCGATCGAGCTTGACAATGTCTACAAGGTTAATTCTAAAAACCAACCAGATGTCCTGCTTTTTAGTTCGTTTTAAGTGTTGTAGCGATTCAATTTAAATGTTGCCGCCGTTATTTGAAAATGTTTGCAATAAGAAGGTCACAATTAACAAAATTATAATGCAACATTTATATATAGCTACCGCAACATCTCATATAAACTGGCGCAGTAAGCATCCGATCCATCGGACGTCAGAAGTTGCATCCATTTTGTACTGGTAAATGATGAATTGGATTAAAACTGTATCTTCAGAAAAAGGTCACAAAAATATCCTATGGAACACTGCGGAACTAATCCCTGAAGCTGTCAGCAATTGATGGGTTTCTAGTGCCGGTTTTTCCGATCCTTGCCTTTGAAGTGCCTTGAAAACATAGAGAAGGAAGCACATTATAATTTACACGCATCATGGTGTTATGATCTCGGTGTGCAAGAGCATGCCGTTCGCATGGTCTGTGCCGTTGGCTAGACGCGCAAGACACATCCATATTTGTCGAAGCAAGCAGAATGTGATGGTCTCATCTGAAGCGTGAAGCCTTGAAGACGAACTCTTTGTCAAGAATTTTCATCACACAAGCAGAATGCTAACGTGATCTGATCGAGTTTTGACACTTCAACTGAGTAGTGACTATAGTGACATTGGAAGGGAAAGGAATAAAAAACCTCTGAAGAAAAATCTGCCAATAAATAAAACAGGTAGTGTTGTGGGATCCACTGAGAGCATGTACTAAAGACAACTTATTGTCTCGCACAATGAATTGTCTCTAAGTTAACTCTACAATTTTGACAGATAGCATGAATACAACGACAAAAAAAAAATACTGTCTATAAAGACCTCATAGACTGTCTGTTGAATACCAGACGGTTTCTACCTATCTCCTGCTTCTTTCGTCCATGTCGAGATGCACATGATCTGGTCAATAAACAAATAAGAACAAAAAATACTTCAATGCCGTGAGATTAAACAATGTATGTATGTAACAATCTTTTTTTTACAAGAGACAACGAATTAAACAATCAGAGGTAGCCTCTGAAGTCTGATCTCCTTAATTTTGAATTTTCTGAAACTGGCAACCTGTCTGTTGCCCTGTTGCTCTAGTAAAAATCATTGAACAAGTGCTTGTATAAAATTTCTTGTCAACCAATTTAGAAGACTTTATTATATAATAGGTGGAAGACCAATTTAAAATACTTAGTTCCATTTCCTATAGATGCAGTATTATACATTTATTATACAACGAGTAAACAGTTAGAACGAAGCTATCTTGATTCTTGCCGAAATGGTGCTGAAAAGAGTGACACCTTGGATGCCCCAGCAGTTCGTGAAGCATAATTTACCCGCTGTAACAACAACGCAGACAATCATGTGGTATAACACGACATCTAATGTAGGACCGGGTGGCAATATAGGGATGAATGGTGCATCATAAAATTTTCTTGCAAATATTATTAAATCCTTATTTCAGTACCTACAAAGTTATGAAGATCGAAGTTAAAGGCCAAACCTAGAACAACAACCACGAAAACCGAAGAGAGGAGAACTTCAGCACTATAGTATTATGACTGGCTACTAGGAGCGGTCTAATCGACGGCCAACAGTCGGACCGGTAGCAAACAAGCAGTTTGACTAGTCGAGCGGTATGACCGGGCTATAACCGCTCCTCTGTTCCCAGAACAGAAAATCAATTCGAATCTAAACCACTTTTGGTGCAACTCAAAAATATGTAGCCAAATAGAATGAAACTTTGCACACACCTTGATTGGGTTCTCAGTAACCTATTCTATACAAGGATCACTTGAATTCTTATCAAAGTTCAGACATTTCTTAAGAATAAGTAAAGTTGCGTCAAAATCGGGCAAAAATCGAAAATTCAATATATAACTTGTTCATAGGTACACGATGCCCTAGTTAACTTTAGATATATTTTCACATATCATAGTATGCAAGAACTCTCAAATATTCAAAGCAAAAAACCATGATATCAAGAAACTTCAAGATGGGACCAAAATTAAGAAAAGCCGAGTAACATTGAAATCCTTCAAGACGTGATACCTAGATGATGAGATATAAGCTCCATGAGTCATTTCTGTCACTTATACATCATTGGCACACAGTAAGAACAAGAAAAGAAGATAATGGATCAAAACCAATAAAAACAAAAGCAAATCAGCCAAAACAAGGAGACACTATGCAAAATGAGTAAAGTTGATGAATTGCTTCTTAAGAATGAATATTTTATAGCCACTCCACTGGAGAACAAGAGAGCACACCACAGCACTCACTTTTCTAACCCTAACCTTAGAATACAAAGTTGGAATGAGAATTGGTTGGATAGTTAACTTACAAATCTCTATCCCAACACGTTAAATAAATAAGGCAACCAGCGCCAATCTAATCCTAATGGATACTATCCATTAGCACATTTGGAAAAGCATATTAACCCACACAACACAGGTTTTACTCACACACTTACTCATGCACGCTTTTCAAAGCCAAATTTACTCACACACTGACCTACGTTAGGTAAAACGTACATCATACAACATTAATGAATTGACCAAACACAATTCAAATCATCCCATGACCAAATTTCCAAGCCAAATTTTTTGTGCTGGTCTGACTGCCAACCAGAAACCGGTCTCGGATATAGAAAACACCCCGCTTTGAAAATTACAACCGGCAACTAAACATTGGTACTACCGGCCGATGGCCTGACCACTGTGGTCATACCGCCCGAAGCGGTCTAACCGATAGAGAGCTAGTGGTAAGACCAGCGTTAATCCAACAGTCATACTGTACTGAGAACAAAACCGACAAAAATGTAAACTTTGCAAAATTCAAATTTTCACCCTATAAACTTTGCAATTGTCCACCACAAACATTAATCTAGAACTTCTCACATGGTCCTTTATTTAAAATAATTGCTTCGGTTTAGTTGTTGGCTGGGTTAATCATTTACAAGATACTGGCTGAAATAAACTACAGAACCATGCCTAGCGTGAAGCTGATTCTTCTCCGAAAAATTATTATGATCTGATGATACATGCACAAATATTAAATATTGTATTTCTAGCAGCAAAGTCAAGCATCTGCGATCTGCATGCAGATATGGGCCACTTTCAGTTCAGTCGTAGAAATATGATGAGCCTTGACGCATTTCCCGTTATCGCACGGCTCTTTTCAACCATCAAGAATTTTGAAATGCTAGTGTGTCTCTTTTCTCTCCAATTTTTTAAGCTTATTTATGATCTGCTAGTCCTTTCACGTTTTCATGGATTGCAAGAAGCCCATAATGACGCGAGTGTCAAATCAGTCGTTTCTTTTTTGCTATACATTTCAAATTCTAGAAGGTTCGGTAGCATTATATTTGGTCGTGAATCCGCTTGATAGTACGTACGTTGAATCCATGTTAAGCGTCTAATTGCCATCAGTTGATTAGTTCAACCGGTTTGACATGTCTAAGTGCTGTTGTAGCTTAAAGGTTAGGCTTCATGTCCCCCAGTGTCCTATCAATTACATGCCGATCGAGCGAGTTGGTCACGTATATTCGGGTCTGTTTTTTTTTTTTGGCTACAGCTTTTGATTTTTGACTACGGCTTGTGACTTTTGGGCTGTTTATGCGAGATATTATAGTGTAACAGAAACTCACATACGGTTTTTGCCGATATAAATGAAGTCGGTAAAACATGCACTACAATTAACTAGTAGATCTTATCTTAAAAAGATGCTCCATTTAAAAGTTAGTTACTATAAAAAAATAAAAAATAATTTTTAGAAGCCGAAAAGAATAGATCCGAAGGAGTATTACGCTAGTATTACTCCCGTCTCATGTACTCCCCCACAAGCATTGAGCGATGTAGCTAGGACGCCTTGCATCAAGTATACCCCAACGCATGGATGTGGCTGCCGGGGTGAGGTTGGGCCACCCTCAGGGGTGGAAGCAGCCGAGCCGGCCGGCTCGAGCCAAGCTTCGATGCAGCTCGGGTGAGCAGTGAGCTCGGCTCGACTCGTTTCAAACGAGCTACACGAGGGCTCGGCTCGAACCGAGGCTCGAGCCCGCTCATGAGTCCGAACGAGCCAAAAGGCTCGGCGAATTTCACGAATACGTAAGATTGTGACAGAATTTTGACAGATTCACAGTAGATTTTCACAGCAATTTTCACAGCAATTTCACAGCATTTCACAGCAAAAATTTACAGCAGATTCTCAAGAAGACATTGATGTACGTAGTAGCGTTTAGTTGAACATTCACAAATCACAAATCACACAAGCGCAGATTCGGTCCAACGCAGCAGTTCAACAGAGCAGATAGACACGATTAACATCAAATTCACACATTCACAAATCACAACAAAGAAGAAGAAGCGGCAGTTCGGAGAAGAAGAAGCGGCCAGCAAAGCAGCTGAAGCAGCAGAAGCCACCGATGGATCGCGAAGGAAGAGTGTCGGGTCGGGAGGATGGGGATCGGCAAAGCACACCGCGTCGGGGACTCGGGAAGAAGATCGCCGTCACGATTCGGGATGGAGCACGGAGGCGGCCGAGCGCGCGTCGGGAACGAAGGAGGGCGCCGATCGGGAAGGATGCCGGCAGAGCGTGGGGAAGGAGTGAGGGCGGAATCGGCCGCCGCTAGCTACTGGCGACGCCCGCGACGGATGACTTAGGGTTAGGGTTAGGGACGGCGGCCGACCGACCGCATCGCATCGCTATACATCCGATCCATCGACCGCATCGTCACTGGGCTCGACCGACCGCGCGTGGTGGCGTGGCCGGGCCCGCCGCCTCGCACCGAGCTCACACGAGCCAACGAGCGGCTCGCAGCGGCTCGGGCTGGCTCGTTTTCTCACGAGCTACAAAGTGCGCTCGGCTTGCCGCAAAATGAGCCGAGCCCGAGCCGAGGCGGCTTGCAAGCCTCAAGCCAGTTTTCCAGCCCTACACCCCTCCAGTCTGTAGCGGTGCGACGTCCCTCGACACCCCTCTCCTCCACCTTGGATGCGTCGCGCCATCTTCGATCGACCGGGACCACTGCCCTCTGCTGCGTTGGTCTTTTTCTCTCCTCCCTTTTCCTCTCCCCCATTCACTTCCCCTTCTCCTTTCTTTGTCCACAGGCGGATCGCATCGGGATATCTAGAAACGGACTGCACCGAAGATCGGAGTGTATATCAGTATATCACTCCACTTAGGTCAGTAATTAATTAACTGGCCAGTTGCTTCCAAGGTTTAAACCCCATCGCGGCAAAAATTGATTAACCTGGGCCCAGTTCGCTGTATCTACAGATGGGGTTACCATGTTGGCTTTTTACTCGGCTCGCTCTCATGCGAGCACGTGACCCTGTTCGTCTTCAATCCTCTTCGCCAGCCCGGCGCGCGCTATCTAGCTCGTTGCGTGTGTGGCTGTGCGCCATGGCAAAAGAAAGCGCTGGCTTTCCGCAAAAGGACACCCCTCCGGTGCGCGTTAAATGGACGGACGCGCAATTTGCAAGACCACACCGTACCGGCACGCATGTTACCCTGTCCCCCGCGCGCGGCTGGCTAGCTAGCTATGATATGCTAGCTCTCGCCCGCCTTTTTTTTGTAGCGGTGTTGTGTAGAGCTGAGATTTAGGTCGTGCTTTTTTGGGTTAGTCTGAAGCACAGTCGATACGGCACAGTCCAAGCATGGTCCGATCCGACACGGGCCTCAAAAACCGGCACGGTGAGCGGCACGGCACGACAGATCGGACTGTGCTCGGGTCGGCACGGCACGATGGGCTCGGGCGGTACGGCGGGCACGAACGGGTTAACGTCGAGCTTGGAGAAGATGAAGACGCAAAAGATGACACAATCACACAAGCAACTAAGCAAGCATACTGCATACATACTAACACACATATAAAAATACACACTAACACACATGACGCCGGCAGAACGCCGCAACGCCGAGCTCGAGATCTTGCTATGCCGCCGCCGCCGCCGCCGGGAGGAGGAGGTGGCCGAGCCACGGGAGGTCGGGGAAGGTGAAGGAGCGAGGCGGCGGGCGGCCGTGTGGGAGGGAGGTCGGGAAGGTTGAAAGAGCCGGGCATGGGGGCGCTGGTGTGGGAGGGAGGCGGGAGGCGGTGGGAGCCGAGCGGGAGGGGGTGGGGGAGGCGGCGAAGGCGAGGCGAAGGCCGGGAGGAGGCGGAGGACGCCGGGCGGCGGTGGATAGGGCGGACACGAGAGAAAGGAAGATGACGACCGTCGCCACCATCTTTGCGTATAGTAATTTCGGGCTGGGTTTAGGCTGGTACGGCACGAACGCTGGTAAGATAGGCTTTGGGCCGTGCTTGGGTCTGGCCAGAGGTGACGCGGGCCGGCACGGCACGATAAAATGACTGGACCAAGTCGGTACGGCAGTGCATGAACGGTATGCGGTTCCGGCTGGGATGCAGAGCGTCGCGCGTGTTGCATCGTGTGCATGGCGTTCGATGAACCGACTGCTCGGCGTAAAGAGCTAGGCTTCTCCGGTGGCGCGGAATGGTAAAGGAGTGGACGCCGCGGCCGCGTAGGGTTCATGCCCGTCGTTGCGCGCGCGCGAGCGATCCGTTGCGGTGATCGAGGGTACGGCGCAGATGGCCACGCAGCATGCAGTACCGTCGATTCGTCGAATAAAGCAGCCGAGGCCTTAGTTTCCTCCTCATGTGCGCGCGCCTCCTCGTGCGGCTCCTAGCTAGTGCTCGATCGCTAGCTAGCCAACATAGCTTTTCTCCTCTCCCAGACACGACGTGCCAAACCGCGCGGGGCCCCTGATTCGTCGTTGGCACGCAACATTATTTGTGTGTGAAGTTACATGAAGGGACTGCAGACAATTTCATTAGGAAATGGTCGCGTTCTTCCTCCTACACGGCAAAGTCGATCTGCTTACAAGGCATTCTTTCACGGTGCGGTTGAGCTGACCTGCAGCAGACAAGTTTGGAAATCGAGAGCACCGTTGAAATGCAATTTTTTTTCATGGCTAGTAATCAAAGAACGAGTTTGTACAGCTGACAGACTGCAGCGCACGTAGAGGGTTGCCGCACCCGGTCTCTTGCGTTATTTGCTAATAGGAAAATGAGACGGTTCAGCACCTTCTTGTTGATTGTGTGCTACCTGCTAGTGATATGTCCTAATGGCAACCATAAAAATGATTGTATCACTTTTATATTTATGATTTTTTAAATAATATGTAATTATGTTCTTTAAGTAAATTAATATTTTTAAATTTTAGTAAGTACATGATTTGTTGGTGAAGCTGTTCATAATATAATTCTAAAATATCTCTGGTCGGATGTTACTGGTCAGGCCACTAGTGATTTATAGATCAATAATGTATTGATTGGTGACCAAATTTCACCATTTATAGATTAGGGATATTAAATTAATAATGTAGATATATGTTAGAAAATATAGTGTTTGATTGTATGAACCTCTTCTTTTTCGCTCTTTAATGCACTGACTCGCAAAAAAGGAAAAAAGTAAAGGTGTACGCGAGTGCCAGCGCCAGAGCAAGTAGTGATCGTATATAATTCGTTTTCGGTCGGCAAGCACCAACCGATGTGAATGAACAGTGCGGAGCTGTTGTTTGATTGGTAGTCAGAGGCAGTGTGTTCAGGGTAAGTACTACCTGCCACGCCTGGCACACCTGTGGAGTCAGATCGGGTTCCGTGCTATTTTACAACTGAGATTTACTAGCTAGAGTACGTACGGAGCCCATGACAAAAAGGAACGTACGTACGATTACAGCGAGTCACGGTTTAGCTGCCCCTGCCCGGGCACGCGTGCTCCGATGGGTGGTGAAAGACCCCAAAATTTCAAATTAAATTTTTTTTTAAATTTTTCTGAATTTTTGAGTGAATTTTGAAAACTTTTCTCTTTTCGGAAAGTCCCGGACGATTCCCGCTTTCCTCTTCGGCCGGCGTTTTCCTCTAGCGCCGCCGCCGCCTCCCGCCTCTCTCTCCCCGCTTCCTCCGTTTCCGTCTTCCTCCGCTCGCGCCGCGCGCCCACCACGAGGAACGGCGCGCCACTGCTTTCGCCCGCCGCAACCCGGTCCGAATCGGTGCACCTCCTCTCCACGTGTCGCTGTTGCCTTTCCCTCGCCCGCTTGCCGGCCCGGCCGCTCGCTCGTCGGCCGCGCCTCGCCCCGCCGCCTTGCCACTCGCCACCCAACCCAGTGGGAGGCGCTCCAGACGCCACGTAGCCGCTGACTCGCATAGCGCCCCTGAGCCCCACTGCCGGTGGCCGCCCCTCTCTCCGCGGACGCCACCGGCCGCACCGCCACCACCTGCTCCCGCACGCCCACACCTCCGCTTTTACTCCCTTCTGCTCCCTGTCTTGTCCCGGTCACTCAAGCAGCCTCGTGTCACTCCCTCCGCTCGCTGGTGCCACGCCGCCCTCCCCTTTTCCCCTATTTCCCCCTCCTCCGCCGAAGGAACTCGGCCATTTTGCAGCCCTCTCGTCACCAGCCCAGATCACGCCCTCCCGGAGTCCCACCACCTCTCCAAACTCTTCACCTCACTCCCCAGATACTCCCCGGGCAGCCGATCGGAGCCTGAGCACCTGCATTGTCGTCGATCGTCTTCTTCGTCTCCGGTGATCACCCGAGCCCCGTTTCCTCATTTCTTCCTTAGAGTTCAATTGCTCGTACTGACTCGTTCTCTTTTGTGTCCGGAACGCAACGGTGGACTTCCCCGACCGAGTGCATCCTCTCTCGCTACGGCGGCGAAGCTCATGAGTGGGTCAAAAGGGCGCCACCGTGGCCAGCTCGCCAGAGAACTCCCCGGGCCAAGCCACTGCCACCGTTGGATTCCCCACCTCCCAGAGATGCTCCAGACACCACCCATTTGCCCCGAGCGCCACTGATGGCCTCTGGTGCCAGAAAATCACCGCCGACTTCCCTCCGACCATTCTCCGCCGTTGAGCCTCGGCGTCCGATCCAACCTCCCGAAACGGTTTCCCCACCTCCCCAGGAACCCTTCTCCACCCTCCGATTCGGCTAGGAGCCACCGGAGTTGCCGCGCCGTTTTCTTCCGTCGCTCCCTGTTTCTCCGGCGAGAGCTCGGGCGCGAGGTAGACGAAGAGACGTGGACGCATCCCCACCGTTTCCCCGATCGTTATCTTTTAAAGACGATCGTCGGATGACACTCCCGGGCAACCGTCCGATCTTCGTAAAGACCACTGCCCGTCGCCGTCCGATCCATAACCCCGTCATCTCCACCGTCCGATCTCACTTACCCGCCTGACGGAGCCGCCCGCCCGCCTATCTCGGCCGAGCGCCGAGCCACGCGCGCTTACCATCGGTCGGGAGGAGCACCCTCATACTGGCGCGACCGCTCGGTGGTGGCGGGTCACGCCGACCGATCACGAGAAGCCGACAAATCTTGGGTCAAGACTTTGTTGCGGTCGGGTCGGCCCGTCATTGTTCATCGGATTTTTCCGATTTTTTCAATTTCCAAAATCCAGAAAAATTCAAATAAATCCTCGAAAATCACAGAAATCCCAAAAATTCCCAAATTTCACCACCTTGCTCCTTTCATTTTTTTGAACCCATCTGTAAACTCCAATTTCCAAAATTCCCCTCCAAAAAAATCTGAAAATTCAAAGAGCCCATTTTCCAATTGGATATTTATGCAATTTATTTCTTTTTAATTCTTTTTATAGATTATTTTGCCTTGCTTGATTAGAATTAAGCAGGACTTATGTTATTTTATGTGTTTGCGCTAGTGTCGGAGATTCCGGAAGGTTCGGTGTAGGACCAGGATTCGGGTGTTGCAGCCTACGAGATCGCCGAAGTCGTCCGGCCACCAAGAAGTCGCATTCTTTGATCATGTTGAATCACATGTTCATTAAATTATGTTATTATGCTAATTGCACTACTGTTATTTGTGAAATGTTAGTTTATGTAAAATAAAATGTTTAAGAATGACATGCGATATAGATAATACCTGCCACCGATAAGTGCCATGTTAAACTTGCAGCCATTCCATTGTTAACCCTAGTAGTACCTAAATTACTGAGTTAATAATTGTAGGTTATATTTATATCATGCAAATCTTTACACTGCTAAGGTTACGGCCGTGGGCCGGTAGATTTGGAAAACCCGAAGCTAGGGTAGGGTGGTATGGGACATCGTACCCTAGGTCGGTGGTGTTGGTATGCAGGAGTTTAGGGTAAGAGTGTTGTGGGAAACCGCGAGACGGTCTTCGCCCACCGTTTACCCTGAGGTGGAGGTTGCGAACCTCATGAGAAAATATAAGGACTAAACCCTTACGCTAAGCAAATGACATAGTGATTGCTCAACCACCAGTGTTAACTTGTCAACCCTGGTTTAGTAACTGCTCAAACCCAAGTGGAGCCCTGCATGAGAAGTTGGTATGCGGGACGAAAAACCCATACGCAATAACGATGGGTCCCCATACCTCGGGCCTGTCATTCCGTTTTGGCCTACGGATACCCGAGGGTATGCGGATTCTGAACCCATCGGGTAGAGTATAAGCGAATGTCTGAGCAGTGAAAAGACCGGTTTCTTAACTCAGTCATGAGGGTTAAGAATGCTTGTGGGTAAAGTTGAGCAACTCTGCAGAGTCAAATAATGGTATTCGAATACGCCGTGCTCCCGGTTAATGGAGTTGTGTCAATTGGGTGATTTCCAACTGCGAAGCTTAAGTAGTTTTCACAAGTATATTTAACTTGATTAGTGGGTAAATCAAATCTTGCAAACCCTGTGAACTTAAGGAGTAGTCTTGATTTTGATCTTCCAAAAGATTTATCAAATAAAACTGCATCCACATAAGTAATAAACCAAATATACTCCTAACCTTTGTTGATTCGTGCAAATAGTTAAGATAAGTTTCCCCTGTGGCTTGCTGAGCTGGTTAGCTCACGACTTGTTGAACACTTCAGACGACCAAGATACTGGTGAAGGTTGCCCTGTGGAGGAAGTCCCTGAGGAGTCGTCCTTTGACGAAGATCCGTGGTTCTAGGTCTCAGTTACGCTCGAGTTTCCTGGAGGTTCTTTTGTAATGTAATATAATTCGGCTTGCGCCGTCAGAAAGCGGGTTGTTAAACCTTATCTGGAATTATAAGATGGTCTTTTGCTGTAAGCTTGTGATGATATACTCTTGCGCAACATTCCATAACTGTTCATGCGTGAATAATTGCGGGATGCCGTGTCCTCGTAGCACCCCTGGCAACGGGGTGTTACAGGTGGGCTGAGCCGGAGAGAAGAATTAACGCCCATAACTCTGGACGCACGTACCCAGCTAGCTCACGGAGTTGCAATCCGAACAAGCTGTCCTACAGTCGCGGCGCGGCATCCCGCGACACTGTCGCCATCGGCTTACTGGCAAGTCGAAGATGACGGACACTGGTCGATCGGATCATGCGCACCCCACTACGCTCCCAGCCAAGCGATCGGTCCATCCCCACTGATCCGGTCATTCGTTCGTTCGTTCGATCACTAGCTCGTTCATCCATCTCCCTCGGCGCGCCCAGCGGCAGCCCCAGCCAATCACGTGACGTAGAGTAAAACCGCACACACACACGCAGTTACATACGTACGATCAACGATCCAGCATCCATGCCATACAGCCCCACAGCTCCAGGGCAGATGAGCTGGGGGTTAGTGTTCACGCAAGTAGCCTCACATGCCGCGGTGTGGTCCGTTGACGCAACGCGAACACACGGCAGCACTGCACTGCACATACGGGGGGAATCCCACGGGGAATTGACACCTTAACATCGATCGATCCATCAAAGGCTAAGCTAACAGCAGCAGCAGCAGCATCGCAATAAGGCCAGCTGCACATAAAGAGGGAGGGATCCGTCCAGGAATATAACCATGTGCCCGTCCCGTGTGTAAAGAGGTCACGTTGTGTATATGATTACCATGATAAGTAGTAGGCGTGGAGCCAGTACCCGGCGACTGTGGGCGGCTGTCTGGGCTCGCTAACGAGTGAACCCTTGCTGTTGTTCGAGTAGCATACAAGCTGTATATAGTGGCTAGCTAGCATACAAGCATGTATGCATCGTTGAATTAATCAAGCATGGATCAGTGGGATCGATCGATACATACGCATATACGCTGATGCCGGCGGAGTTATACGGCCACCACCACCTCGCCCCCATCTCCTGCCCACGAGCTAGCTAGGCTGGGGGTGGGTGGTTGCAACTGTACGTCAACCTCCAGCGTGGCACGTGCATTATTTGCCGTCGCACGCCGCTGCGCTGCCGCCCCCTAATCAAGCCCCGATGGGGCAACCGTAACCCATCATGAGCTAGTAATGGTAAATCCGCACGCTGGCTCATCATGTAACCAGCCGTGCGCTTTATTGCTGTTACGGCCGCGCCGACAAGTTAGAACCGGGAGATTCGGGTGGAAACGGGGTTGATATTTTTCACATGATCCGAGCTATTTTAAATACGGATACGTCGGTTCGGATATTTTGTCGGATAGTATTAAGTTGAAAACAAATATAGATTTTCTTTCCTGTCGAATACAAATATGGGTTCGATAACTCACTATCCGTCGAATACGAATACGGATTCAGATTTTTCGGATATTCAAGAGCCATATATCCGTAACATATATCACTTATTTCAGCTCAACCCATTTACAAGATATTTTAGTAACCCATTATACATTAACATATTTTTAAGTATATAGAGTGAGGGAAGAAACCTTAGCTTATATGAAGATTTTATTAATGTTCTTTGTTACTATTTGGATTAAATAAAGTATTTATATTTTTATGTTCATTTCATGCATATAATTTAAAAGGTTTTTATATTTCGAGAAATATTTGTTACCATATTTGATTTTATTATATTTGTTTCGTATTTATATTCGATATTATTTATATTCATATTCGCATCTGTATATGAAAAAATAAAAATAAATATGGCAGAATCATCATCCGTCCGTATCCAATTCGTTTTCACCCATACCGAGAGATTACAGCCCGCCCGACCAGCACCCTCGCGCGACTAGGGTTTATAATTTTCCCGTGAGGGTAGGGCCCGCGGGAAATTCCCCATCAAGGGAGAGGGCAATCTCCCTTAGCGGGGGAACAAGGATGGGGTCGCCCTCCCCCGCAAGCCCCATAGGAACCTGATAAAAATAAATATGTATAATAAATTATAGTTGTTTAATATAGGAGATTGTATTTTTTTGTATATCTGAACTAAAACCGAAATCTATATATTAAAATATATATTTTGAAGTTATATTTAAAAAATATCTAAATAATTATAAATTAATAAATAAAATAATATTATTATTTTTAAAAATAACTTAGCCTATTTTAATCTACTGCGGGGATCTGCGTGGACGTCAGGCCCAGCGGAACCGGAGACAATCTCCCCTCGGTAAGTCTAGGCTAGACTAGCGGGGACTGGGGCGGGCCTACTATGACCCCGCCCATGTTGCCACCCCTATGCGCGACTTTCCCATGCCCGTCCGTCTGTTCGTGCGTGCGTACCCGAGGGCCAGCCGGGGTCCCGAGCGGCGAGGGCACGCCTGTCTCTCTGGGTCTACGGCAATGCCGTGCCGGTCTACCGCGGCACGTGAAACGCAGAGCCCGTTCTTTTATTGCCGTCGCGGCCATTTACGTGCCATTTATGGCCCCGCGCGTGCCTCGCCTTATCGTCGAGATCGATCGGTCCAGCAATCTCACGTTGGTTGTTGTCGCGTTGCATGGTCGCGCACCCGCTCCCATAACTCCCTCCTGTAGCAGTCGTCAGGCAGGCAACAAGGCAAAGGCTTAGGTTAGCCCGGGCGGGTGCAAGAATAGGTAGCAGGGTAGCGGCAGCACACGACTGCAGTAATTAACCACTGCAAGACTAGATCCCAATCACGGGCTCGGGCCGCATCCAGATCTGGCAGCCAGGTTTCGCGTGGGACGGAGGTTTTTCTGCTGGCGCCTGTGATTGAATGTGACGATACGTTCTCTGTCTGATGGATGCTCGGTCGTAGCAGCTGGGCCCACCCGCTGCAGATGAATCACGGCAGCAACTTGGGAGAGAAAGATATAAAAGCAGGACATGACGCAGGCAGAGGCTGCAGCCGCTGCAGCGGCTGCTAACTGCAGATCGATCGTGGTGGTGGGGTCACCGGATCAGACATACAAGAAGGGCGCACGGCTCCACCATGACCTGAAGCAGCGGTTGCAGCAGCCTGAAATACAGGAAATCCAAACGGTTTTGGTTTCTTATCTTTTTAGTTTTTAACTTATTTAAACGAAAAACCACTTAGAATATATCGGGTTTTAATTTTAGTTTATTTTAGTTTATGGCTTTTTTATATTTTGTTTTTTTCTTATTTCTTTACATTATCTGTGACAATATAACAATTTTTTTCATTTTTTTCTAATTTTTCTCAAAAAAACTAACAACTATTACAATATCATTTTAGCCAGAAGTTTAAGCCAAAAGCTAGTTGGAGCAGAGCCAAATGCTTATTCTTGCAATATTGGCCATGTTCTTTTGTGCTGCGGCTAATGGTTTTTCTATGTCTAATGGTATTTACTACGTTTTTTGAGATAGTAGTGGACGGTATAGATGCTGACGTGGACAACACACATGGTTTTAGGATTGAGAATCCGTTTTAAGAAAGCATTCCTGCTCATTTGGGCTTTTTTAGTGGCTTATGTCTTATTTTTCTACTATTTAGTACTGTAGCTGGCTTATTTTGTATTGTACCTGTTGCTGGTTTTTGGTATAATTAAATTTAAAAAAAATAAAATGAAAAATATGCTAGCCTATTACAGATAATGCAAAGAAATGTGGAAAAAATAAAAGATAAAAAAGCCCTAAAAAAGTTAGAAAAAAGCTAAATTAAGAAACTAAAAGCTAAAAGTTGAAAACCTAACGGAAAAGTTGAAATAAAACAGGGTCGCTTGCCTATCACTCAGATATCTGAAGGAGGAGTATCTTTCAAATGGCCGGCCGGCTACTGTTGTGTGAGGCCGTGAGCTACGGCAGGCAGCCAGCCTGCCACCGCGACGAGTGGATGGCATGTTCGTCGTGGCACCTCGTCACTTCGAGAATGTTTGCGCCAAAAAGGCGTACCTCGTTCCATTTTTATTTGTCGCTGCATGCGAACCGCAGAGCACTGGGGAAGGCTTCTATTGGGGATCCAACTCAAAGGATGCCCATAAAAGCGTGCCTGATACCTCCAAGAATCTTTGCTTTTCCGGTTTCATTACAGGTGCAATCAAAGCAGCATTGGCGACTCGTACTGCCAAATACTTTAGCCGAAAGAAAACGACCCGTGATTCATACACAACACCTACTGGAGGGTAATGCTTGGTAAAAGTAGTAAAATGACACTCATAGCGTAAACAGGAATACGGAAAGCAGTGAACATACAAGATAGCGAGCTTTTGTATTGTTGCCGCATTGCAGCTCTTGAGGATGGTTCTGACATGAAAGGAATCAGTTATACTATGAAGCAAATGTTGTGCCATGGTAATTGAAGAGGTTGCCCTTCAGTAAAACTTCCAAAGCATATGCCGTTATTATAGCACCAACTACCTCTGAAAGAAGATAGCTGCTGCCTTTTCTGAAGTCTGAAAGAAAGATTGTGTAGCTGCTGCCTTTTCTGAATTCTGAAAGAAAGATTGTGAGCTTTGTACTGTAAAGTTACCGAAGTTGGGAGAAAAAGAAAGGGGGCAGCGAGCAGATCAGTGTGCGACGCATATTTATTCTTCCACGCAGATGCTTTAGGCAGGCTTCTGACACAAGAAGAATCCGTTTTGGGCATCACGACTCCGCAGCTCATGAGCCCTGACCCAGTGCCAAGAAAGATTGATTAAGTTGCGTGCTTTTAGCATTAGCAATGACAAGGAAAAGATGCTAGTGCCTATACTACATTTAAAATTTGAGTTTTTGGCGCATATAGTGTGTTTTGCATCTATATTTACAAAAATAATTGTATGTGAGAATGATAAAAATAACACTTCTGTTGCTTGGTCACCGGGCGACAACGCTCTACTGCAGACATGTAGACTACGAGCCCGACCACCATGGGCAAGCACCGCCGCTAGGCCACCATGCGGCAGCAGCGCAGTGGCTGCCGCCCCTCCACCATCGACGTGTAATTGTGGATAATTAGCCGGCTTAATTACCTGTCTAAATTAATATTTTATATATTTTATTTATTTGAATTTTTAAATATAGTAAATAAGTTTAAAAATTATAAAATTTTATGTGCAGTCTCCTGACATAACATACTTAATTGTGTATTTTTTTGGCAATTTTATCCACTCTAAATTTTTCTCAAAAATTCATACGATTATAATATTTGTAGGAGTTGTTACATATAGCAAACAAGCTTAAAAAATTATGAAATTTTATGTGTAGCCTGTCGTATGGTGGAGGGGTGGCAGGCCACCTGCCGCATGGTGGCTGGGCGGCAGGCGTGGGCTGCACGGTGGTCGGGCGGCTGGCGCCTATCGCACGGTGGTCAGGCAGTAGGCACCTGCCGCACAGTGGTTAGGCTCCAGTAGTCTACGTGTTAGCTGTAGAGCGCTGCCGTCCAGTGATGGCAGAAGTGTTATTTTGTTATTCTCGCAACCAATTTTGCAAATACGGATTCAAAACGTGCTAAATGTGCAAAAAAATCTTCAAATTTAGCCTTTGTAGTCTATACGTACGGCCCAAATACGATGGGCCATGCGCTTGTCCGACTGTGCCGGTGGGGTTGTTAAGTTGGGCCTGTGATATTCGGAAAGAGAAACCTAGTAAAAATGAGTTAGTCCAACGTTTGTCCCATGTTATCCGCGAAAATCGGCCCAGCCGTGAGTCTGTGACGGGCCACAGCTCGCAATTCCTCTTACGTTTTGAGCGGCATCAATGTGCCCTAGCTAAGTACCAGCCCAAGGCTCTACATCTCGTCGTTCACGGCTCGTCGTCGGCGTAAGCCTGTAGCCATCCATGCGCGCGAGCATCCACCACGCCGAGTCGTCATGATGGACAACCTGAGGAGGGCTCGGCTACACCGGCGCGCCGATCGTCGTGCTCTGCTCACCATTGCGTGCAAAACGTCCTTGCTGAAAATTTTCTTGATCCTTTGGCTCTCGGATCACGCTCGTGTGTTCGTATTCTCTTCGGTGGAACCCGCTAGTCCCGTGACCCGCCTGGTCAGCGTCGTGATGCCTGCTCTCCTTGAATACCGGACAAATCCTTTAATCCTATTTTTTTCTAGTTAGCCAAATCAGACACTCCAAATCCAAGTTGTTATGAAATGCACAACGTTAGGGTAGGGGGTTTTAGAGCATGTAATATGTTTTTTTTACATATTTTCTATACATTTGTACACTAATTTTTTCTGTGAAATCAGTCGAATTTCTTGTGCGGCCTCTCCTCCGGCTCCAGCGAAGCCGGGCTCGCACGCGAGACTCGCTGTCATGGCCAACGAAGCCGAGCACAATGGCAAGCGCCGCAGCTGCCACTGGCGAAGCCGGCTTGTGTCGCTGCCCTGCCAAATACCCCATGACGCATGACCCCATGGACGAGCGGCTGCTCCACCGCATGCCCCTTTCTTAAAAATCGTCTGATCTGGGGAGGAAACAATTGAATGTGCTATAGACAGACTTTTTTTATATCCGTAACAATGTATTTTATCCATAACAATGTACGGGCATTCGGCTAGTTGACAAACAAATTAGATAATTTTGGTTTTAGCCATGCTTGTTTCATATTCGGCGCTCAGCATTTTTATTACTGTTCTGATTTAATTTTGCATATGTTTTAATGCTTAATTGCGTAAATTTGTATATGTTTACTTCCTTCCAGCTACTAATTTGCTATTATCTGGTGTAGCTTGCAGGTTTTCACATGGAATGGAAGTAGTCAAAACTACTCATGCTGGTCACGCAAAATCTCTTGCGTCTACATTTGATTTTAGAACATTCCCTGATGGTATAAACTGTACACCTGTAGCTAAATAGTTTATCTAGGCCTAAGACAGAGGCTACTATCTCAACTGGTCTTATTGATACCTTGAAAATGTTTTGTAGGAATTGTGTTTGTTGGTGGTGATGGAATTGTAAATGAGGTTCATCCTTGATGTTCATACTATAGTTTGATAGGAATAAGTAATTTATATGCTAGCTAGGACTTATAGTTCTGCAGGTATTCAACGGTCTTCTCAGTAGAAACGATAGAACAGAAGCTGTATCAATTCCAGTTGGAATAATCCCTGCAGGATCTGACAACTCACTTGTTTGGACTGTTTTGGGAGTTAAAGATCCTATTTCTGCTTCATTATTAATTGTGAAGGTTTGGCTATCACTATCATTTAGAAAAAGGATTTTTAGCATGACTTACTCTTACAGGAAGAAGAATCTCAACATTTTTCTTATATTCTCACTTTCAATTTGTTCGAAATGAGGTTATCACTTAAAACTTTTCTTATGAGGACTATCCCTTGGTAACAGGGTGGCTTTACAACTGTAGACGTCTTGGCTGTTGAGTGGATCCGATCTGGGCTAATACACTTTGGCACAACTGTTGCATACTATGGTTTTGTTAGTGATGGTATCTTCGTATATGAGTTATTATATTTAGTTTATTCCAGTATTTTTAATTCTGCTTATTCGGATGTGGACTGTATGGCATCTATATTGTAAGGCCACACAAAGTTACATACGGATGAAATTCCACAAAATCTTCTGTCTTACATAAGTATTTCTGGTAGGTTCTTTTTGTCGTACATATTAAAATTTAGAGGACTTCATCAATTGTGTTGGAGTAATGGTAATTTTTATCTGATGAACAATATCTTCAAGATATGATAATTGTTAAAATAGCTTATACTTTACCCAAATAGGCCACCTTGGTTACTGATCCTTATTCATACCAAACACTTAATCTGATCACATATCCACCTACACCGGAGCTAATGATCTGGTGGTATATTTGCATGAAAATTGGCAACATACAAATTATACTTGCTAATCCTGCTTTTTATTTGTTTTTTTACTTTTGTATGTGATATGAAGTTCTCTGAACAAATGGTTCAGTTTTGTTCCTTATGACTATTATCCATTCCATTCAAGATCTGAATGTATTCTTAATTACTGTAAATTTACTGTGTTTGTTTATCCGGGGTGAATGCACAGATGGATGTATAGTTTATTTGTCTACTTTCCAATATTTTCAGCAGTGCAATGTTGTGTAGCATTGAAAAAATTACTACGCTGAAAAATTACTACGCTGAAGGAATTCCACGAGCTTCCAGTTTATCAAGAATTAACAGGTCAGATGTCACTAGTGGACTTCGATACATCGGGTAGTACAATGGCGAGCCTTGAACCGTCGGAGTATGTTTGTGGTCTTGATCCAAAAGCAAAACGCCTATCTCTGGGCAGAAGCAACATTGTTTCAGAACCAGAAGAAGTCCCACACTCTCAACCACATCATGCATCATACTGGCCAAGAACCTGGTCCAAAACAAGAGCTGAGAAATTCAGTAGGTGTCGCTGCTACTAATGACACACGGTTATCTTGGGCTGCCCCATCAATGCATGACAAGGACATCTCCTCGACGATATCAGATCCAGGACCTGTTTGGGACTCTGAACCAAAGAGGGACACAGAGCTAACATGGGAGCCTGACCGCCCACATTGAACTTCCTGGACCACCGGAGGACATAGAAATTGGAGCACCGATGGAACTTGTGCCGAATTTGGATGAGCAATGGGTAGTCAGAGAAGGACACTTTCCTGGTGTCCTAGTATGCAATCGCTCATGCAAGATGGTGCAAAGTTTTGAGTTCACAGGTTGTTGGACCAAAAGCCAACCATGATGACAACAGTTTGGACTTGCTTTTAGTTGGCGGAAGGGGGAGATGGAAATTGTTAAGATTTTTCATACTTCCGCAATTTGGCCAGCATCTTTCTTTATCCTATGTGGAATATGTAAAGGTAGCATGCAGCTTCTTTCTTTGCTCAAATGTTCCCTTTCGTCCTCTTCTGTTGTGCTTTTGAAAGAGCTTTCATTTGACTACTGGCAGCAAATCTATTTTCTAAAGAGCTATTTCCTTGTGGTCATCTACTTCCTAGGGGTTCTGAATCAATTTAAACTGCACTAATGGCAGACATACTGTGAATCAACTTATTCATGTTCGAATGCATTCATAAAAGGCATGCCTTCCACTATTTACATGTTCGCCTTTCTTGGGGAATTAAAATGATCGTATGTGGACTTGTGAAACAATCCTGATTTGGTGGTTCCTGATTTTCGGTAGCATTGTGGTCACCAGTTGTAAGAATCAACAGCATGGTTGGGTGTTGGTACCCATATAAGTAGGTTCTGATCATCACCTGCTACTGAGTGTGTCCTATGCATTTACCAGCTCTTGTCATGGACCACTGAAAGTCCCCTTAAAGTAAGACAATAGTTTATGCAATTAGGCTCTTGTCCATTTTTTTTGTACAACATGAAAGACCCCAAAATTTCAAACCAAATTTTTTCCTGGATTTTTCTTGAATTTTTGGTGAATTTTTGAAAACTTTCCCAATTCGGAAACTCCCTACCGAAAGGCGCTTTCCTTTCTACCGATCCGCCTCCTCCGTTGGCGTCTTCTCCTCTTCCGCCTCCTCCTGCGGCGCGCCGCCTCCCCTTCCGCTTTCTCTTCGCCGCCCGCCCTCCTCCTCTCGCTGGCGCCCTGCCTCCCCGCCTCCTGCTGCCCATGAAGGCTGCGCGCCTCCGCACCGCCTTAACCCCCGCCGGACAACAGACCTCAGCCCGCCTCATGGTCCGGCCGGCCTCGCCGCGCCACGCCGCCGCCTCCTTCCCGTGGACCCCTGCCGGCCGTTTTCTTCTTCCAGGCATGGCGACGCCCGCCCATGCCGCCACTTGACGCCCACTCCCACCGCCATTACTCCCTGCGGAGCCGGTTGTCACCCCCGCGGAGAAGACCCCACCGGCTCCCATCACCTCCGGTTGACTCCACGTGCGGCCGAGCCTTCTCCCCACGGCCACTCCTCTCCCGCGGTATAAACCCCTTCGGCTCCCGCCTCCCTTTGTTTCCCGAGCTCTCAGTGCTTTCAAACACTCCCTACCACTCCCAAGACCTCCCGAGCACCGATCGAGCCCCATCGCCTCCAGCTCCGCCGCCGCCTCTCCTGCCTGGCGACCCCGTGGTGATCTTCCTCCTCTCCCTCATTCTCCGATTCCTTGCTCCCAGAGCACCTCTGCTACTCCCTAATCACAATGCTGCTCTCCCCTGACCAGGTGATCGCCTGTGGAGCTCCAGCACCGAAGCTCACCGCCGGCCAAGCACCCTCCGTGGCCGGCCACCCGAGGACCTCCGAGCCGACCACCGCCACCAACGTGAGCCCCAAGACCCACCGACCATAAACCACCGCCGATTGGCTTCGATCGCCACGGTGACCTCCTTCACCGCCGGGAGCCATTCCTTCCTTCGGTCCCCTACCCCTAGTGGTTCTCCGGCCTTCCAAGGGCCCGAAATGGGTTCCCCATGCCGAGACCTACCCGGTGGTGCCCTCCCTGGCCGCCGGGGACCTCGCCGTCGCCGGGGAGCCAAAGCTCCCCTTTTCTCTGTCCCTCTGCCGCGCGCGCCGGCGAGAGGTTGAAGACGACGACGTGGCCGCATCCTCGCCGTCCTCTCCAACCGTTATCGTTTAAAACCGTGCGTCGGATGGCACTCCTCCTCAGCCGTCCGATCTTCGTAAACACTTCACTCCTCGTCCATCCGATCGCCCGTGCCCCTTCGCCCGCCTCCTATTCTCACCGTCCGATCTTCATAAACCCCAGATCCGAGCCGCCGCCCGCGCCATCTCCACCGGACGCTGGCCGCGGTCGACCATCCGCCGGGAGGTCTTGGCGCTGCGTCGCGTGGCACATACAGATGGGCATGGCTGCCTGCCTTGCATTGTGGGCCGCCACAAAGGTGCCAGTCAAGACTGCTATGCGGTGGGCGCCCGACATCGTTCATTCCGATTTTCCAGGATTTATTCTTTTCCAAAAATCCAGAAAATCCAAATAAATCCTAGAAAATCACAGAAAATCCCAAAAATTCCCAAATTTCACCACATTGCTCCTCTCTTTATCCTGAACCCAGTGGTGGACTCCAATTTCCAAAATTCATCTCCAGAAAAATCTAAAAATTCAAAGAACCCCTTTCATTTGATATTTTATGCTATTTTATTTCTTTTTAATTGTTTTTATAGTTTATTTTCCCTTGCTTGATTATTCTCAAGCTAGGACTTATTTATTTCGTTTGTTTGCGCTAGTGTCGGAGATCCCGGAAGCTCAAGTGCAATCTCAGGATCCGAGCGCGTCGACGCTCGAGTCACGAGATCGTTCGGCTCACTGACAAGTCGCAAAACCTTGATCATGTTGAATCCCATGCTTTACATGTTAGGTTATTACATTATTTGCATTATGCTAGTTGTGAAATGCTAGTTTAAAGTAAAATAAAATGTTTAGAATGACATGTGATATAGATATGTCCTACCACCGAAAATGCCCGATTCAATTTGTAGCCATGCCTTGTAACCCTAGGAATAATTATCATTAACCTAGATCACTATAGGTTATTACTATCATGCAAAGTCTTTCTCGATAAGGTCGTGGTCGCGGGCGAAGATTTGAAAACCCGACCCTAGGGTGGGGTGGTATGGGACACCGCATCCTAGGGCGGAGAGTGTCGGTGTGCAAGGAAGGGTAAGAGTGTTGTGGGAAACCGTGAGTCGGTCTTCGCCCACCGTTTACCCTAGGTTGTGGTCGCGGACCGGAGAGGTTGCGGGCCATGTGAAAATATAAGGGTGAAACCCTTATGCCGAGCAATCGTCATAGCAACCGCCAACCACAGGAGTTGACTCGTCAACACTGGTTTAGTAGCTGCTCAACTCGATTGAAACTCTACAGGTGTTGAGGAGGCCGGAGGTTGGGTAGTTGAATTAGGTATGCCGTGTCATGGATACCTAATAACGGTAGGGTTCACTCAAGCGGACGGGAGTTTTCATGTGCCGCACCGAGTGAATTCCACGGGTAGAGCCTATATAAAGATTTGAGCGGTGAAACGACCTGGCTTTCTTAACTCTGTCGCGGGAGTTAAGGGATCGTGTGGGTAAAGTTGAGCAAACTCGCAGAGTCAAAGTAAATGGTATTCGGACACTGGTGCTCCGGTTAATGGAGTGTGCCACTTGGGTGATCCCATCGGCCAAAGCCTAAGTAGTTTTCAATGTTTTAATCGGTTAGATGGTTATTTAACGCTTCATGAAAACCCCTGTTGATTAAGGAGTAGTTTTTGGCAAGTTTTACAAAAGAGTTTACAAACAAAACTGCATCCACTCAAGGTTAATAAACCAAGTATACTCCATTCCTTTGTTGATCCGTGCATATAGTAAAATAGGGTTCCTTTGCGGTTTCTTTGGTGGTTGTTGGCTCACGGCTTGCTAAATAAATTCTTTAGAAGATCAAGACGAAGGTGAAGGTCTCCCCGTTGAGGAAGCCCCTGAGGGTCTCTTCTTCGACGAGGATCCGTGGCTGTAGGTCTTCGCCGCGCTCAAGCGGATCTTGGAGCTTTTGTAATGTAATTATACTTTGGGCTTGCACGCCCCGCTGTTAAACTCTGGATGTTAATCCATATGTCAAATATATGCTGGTCTTTCGTTGTAAGCATGCAATGGTATACTCTTGCGCGACACTCCCTAACTGTTCATGCGTGAATAGTTGTGGAATGCCGTGTCCGTACGCGCCCTCGGAAACGGGGGCGTTACACAACAATAGTTCCTTTCGAATATTAACAATGAGTCTGGTTGCATTTGACACAGGTGAAATCAGTTAAGCTTAAACCTGGTGCATACACCCACAATGGCTGTGGAATAGATGGTGAGCTTTGCCACGTCAAGGGACAGGTACTCTGCTCCCTGCTGCCAGAGCAATGCAGGCTTATTGGCCGGCAATGCAGACAATCTATTTAAGCACTGTAAATCTGTTGAACTTCACAAGTTTTCGAGGTGCTCTGTTTCCACTTCTAAGTTCCAACAACTGATTTTGAGTTGTCTATATATCGTTACTTGCTAACGAGGGATGTGGGTTCAGAACGTGCAGACCTCGAGAGTTTGGACTGGACAAACAATGTTGTGAGGTTTCTGCATATTTGAGTGACTACAGGAGGATACCTTGATCCTTTTTATTGATCTTACTTCTCTAATATTTGCTAAGAGTGTTTACCTTTTAACAGTTTTGCCTTTCCAAGCTGGGAGCTTTGGTTGCTTGACTGCCCATGATGACTAGAATTGGTCACCCTTTTGTCTGCTCGTAAACTGTAACCAGGAGAAACCCATTTTCTTTCCATAAAGTATTTCCCTAATTCTCTCATAACTCCGCCGCCACACGTGCGTACATGTTCAGATGCACTTTCTTAACCATATTAGGTTCAGGTTTTAGACCTGGCACACCATCTGCAACACCTAATAAAAGCTTGTTACTTGCATATTTGTCACTCTCTCATTAGTCTTGAACATGATTGAGCAGCTAGTAACTTAGATTGGGAAAGACTTTTTAAGTTGTACAGATGCACGAATGAGAAACCAAGGAGGATGCAGGAATGGGATCAAAGAAATAACAACGAAGCTACGTGTAAAACTGTGATGGTTTTTAGTTTCTTCCTGCCTATTCTTCTCCACAGAGGCAGGGCCAAAGCAAATTCCAAGTCATGTCTTTAGTAAGCACCGCCTTCTTATTAATTAGAAAAGGTTGCACCACAGTCAAAACTCAAAAGATGGAATAAGTGGGGATGACGCAAGCAATCTGGTAGGACCAGCTAATCAACTACGATAATTTTATAAAATTCTCATGATTATTAGTGCGATTTAGTGCAAGCTGCAAAGAGCTATGCTTTGCAGAATAAATGGCCTAACTACTTAGCAAAGGTGCGTTCTTCAATTGGTTGGATTAACTTGCCTCTGAAGTAACCAAGAAAAGGTTGCGCTGTTATAGTCATGTTCTTATGCAAATTAAATACGTTATTTTGCCATGTGAATTTTCAGAACCTCGTGTTAGACGACTCTGTTCACTCCACTTATCGAATGAAACGTACACCTCCTGTGTTTCTGAGAAAAAAAATGCATTCCTACCTTCAACAAAAACATCATGGCCTCATGGCAACAACACCATAATGGCATCTACAAGGGCTTTCATCCATAAGTTGCATTTGGATCGGATCGTTTAAATGAGCCACGTGAAAGAAGGCGATAAGCTGAGATGCACAACACCATACGAACGAAAAAAAATCGTATTCCTTCCCATCCGTCTCGATCCCCGACAGTTTATTTCTGCCAGGACCACCGGAATTAAAACCGTGGACCATATGGCGTACGCGCATCTGTTAAACGGAAGGAAAAAACCCGTGAGCTCCAATGCAGAGGAGCGGCGGCGGAAGCGCGCAGATCAACGGCGAAAAGTTGTAGCCACGCGGCCGCAGGGTGCAAAGCCTTTGATCCCTCCGACCCCACGACGCCGACGCGCGCACCGGCCACGAGTACCGCGCGACGCTGACCCGCCCCTGCCCCGCGCCGCCATGTGGCCGCCGCTGCGCGGCCAGCCGCGTCGGCGTCCCCGTGGGCCCGCCGCCGCGCGCGCCCCCTCCGCCTCTTCGTGGTCCCGGCCCCGGGCGGGCCAATCAGCCACTCCAACGCCCGTGTACTAACAATTCTTTCTACCTTGCACACCTCTCCTCCTTGCCGTGATTAATAGTGGTGTGACCTCGGACAGCTACGTACCGACGCGCGCGGCAGGATGGGCTCGATCTCCTCTCCCGGCACGGACGCTCGTGGCCGCGCGCGCGCGCGCGGTAGCTAGGAGCGTTTCTTGACGGGACGAACGAGTAGTGTTATTGCATAGCTATAGCTGAATCATTAGTGGTTAATCATCGTCATGGTCTGGTCTAAGTGGGGTTATCAAGTTGGCCTCGTACTGTTGCCCGAGTTTGATCTCCCGCCGTATTTGCGGCTTCAAGAACTCACCAACGCGATTAGCACTCCACAGATTAATAAATGCAGTTTAATCACACTGGGTCACCGTTCTGATGAGTTGAATGCACCAATCACTTTACCTAAAAGATTAAATTAATAAGAAAAATCGAACAATTCATTTATACTTTAACACACTCCTTATATGTAGTCTTCTTCAGTTTAAGACGTGAAATAACCAATCAATTTACCTAAAAGCTTGAGCAGACGAGAAAATACGGATAATTCACTTATACGTTAATACTAGGACAATTCACTTATATTTCAATACTCTCTTATGTATAGACTATTAAACCTGAGGCATGGAATAGAATTGTTACAATTATTTTTTAATTACACCAACCAGGCCTTGAACTCAAGATCTCTTAGTTATGATACTATATTAAGTTATATACACCACTAGTTTAACTCAGGTTTAAATTAATAAGAAAAAATGATAATTCACTTGTTTACGGAAGACATACGGATCATGGAAAGCTGTGAGCAACAAATCACTTTTTCTCCGGGAGGAGAAAAATTTGGCCAGGTAGATCGATGTGATCCATCGAGATAAAGCTTTGCTCCTGGGACTAGCCTGAGTGGATCGAAGTGCCTACCATCTGACCGTATCTATCTTTAATTACCCTGTCGTTAGTAAACAAGTAAGTAAACACACAAGGCGACACGGGCGCAAGGCTCGCCGTCGCGACGCCTGGCGCAAGACTCCTTGGACGCACGCTACACTCGTGCATCGCATCGATCGGTCAAGCAACGACCCCGCGGCGCGCCACCTCGACGACCCTTTCGGGGGAAGCCCGCACGCACACTTGGCGCCGGGACGGTGCAGCTCGGTCGAGCTAACGGTCCGTTCCATTGGTCTGCCTGTTCCAATTGCGCCCGTCTCCGTCGACCCCCCGGCACACCAAGGCGCACACCTTTCCGCCGCCCATTGGCTACTGGCCCCCAGCCGGTAACTGCCCCTTAATTCTTCTTCTTCTCTTGGTCCCGCCTGACTCGTGCAAGTGAGGGAGTGAGAGAGAGAGAGAGAGACAAGTAATCACTCGGATTAATTTTATTTGACTTTCTAAAATCCGTATCAAAATATGATAGCAATAGATTTAAAAATATTTAGGTTAATTATATAAAAATATATTACTAAATTTATTATTATAAATATTATTATAATATTATAGTTTTATTAGTACATCTTTTCCGGACCTAAATGAACCGATTCATCTCTTGGTACCTGATCTAAATTATCCTTCAGTTGTTGTGCCAATTGATGACTGTGGAGATGCTTGAACCCAACTGATGAGCCTGGTGATGGCAGTGGAGGTGTCATTGAAACATGGAGTGTCAAAGGCAGTAGTCGCGCATTTTGAAGTCCCATTGGGAGTTGTTCGACGCATTTGGATAGAAGGAAAGCGTGGATGTGGAATTTCTGCAGTTTGTCATAAGAAGATGGCACATTGCGGTCAACACATGCGTGATGTGGCTCTACAAGACCGTACCACTCTTCAGGACGCTGCAGCGCTCTGAACATCAACCCGAGCACATCGTATAGGCGTTTTAAGGACGGGGAAATAGTGCCGACACGCAAATCAAATAAAGCTCTCGTTAACTGACGAGTAGTACCGATTAGCAAGAGCAGAATAATAGTATCTTGCACTCGTGCTCGTCAGCGGCGCCACGTGTCAGGGTGGCGATCTTGAGACGGTAACCATGGGGGTGGGTGGGGGGCAATCGCAAAGACCACATGAAAGCCGCGCGCGGGCGGTATAAAAGAGCCCGCCCGGGCCAGGAGCCGGGAGAGGTCAGAACGAATTGAATAGCTAGCTACAGGATCGATCGATCGTCATGGACTGGGGCGATCACCACCAGCACCGGCACCAGTTCTTGATGCCTCCGCCTGTTATGCCGATGATGGACGAAAAGTTCTTGGGCGGTGGTGGAGGCGGCGGCGCGACGCCGGGGAGGGGCGCGGCCGGGGAGAGGAAGGGGCGATTTACGGAGGAGCAGATACGGTCACTGGAGTCCATGTTCCACGCGCACCACGCCAAGCTGGAGCCGCGGGAGAAGGCAGAGCTGGCGCGCGAGCTGGGCCTGCAGCCGCGGCAGGTGGCCATCTGGTTCCAGAACAAGCGCGCGCGCTGGCGCTCCAAGCAGCTCGAGCACGACTACGCCGCCCTCCGCGCCAAGTACGACGACCTCCAAGCCCGCGTGGAGTCCATCAAGCAAGAAAAGCTCGCCCTCATCGCTAAGGTAATTAACTAGACCAATCATACGCGAGATTGTTAAAAGCACGACTCTTATGACTAGAATCTACGACTTTATGATTCTATAAAAAATTCAATCTGTCTCAAATCACGATTTAAATCGTATCTAGTATAATCGTAGTAGAATCATCATCTAGTCGTAAAATTATATAGAATTACAGTAGAATCATGATATAATCGTGTCGAATTACGCACCATTCGAGATTATGAAAAACTTACGTATTTAGTTGTGTCATATGTCTCAATTCAAGTTGTATGTTAAGTACTAATTTAGACATTAAGATTCGGAGGTTAAAAAAATAAAAATTAATTTGATTATTAATATATTTTACTTTTTTTATGTAAAACGATTGAGTTATAGCAATATTGATAACATCACTTTTCTAATTGTAGTTCTAAATGACATAGAATTTAAACCATAATTCTATTAATGAATAAGATATATTTATTAATCAAATTAGATGCCAAATGATCAAATAAGATATATTTATTACTTTTGGAATACACGGTAAATTAGAAAAAAAATATGTTTCTAATAGAATCAGGTAGGATCTTAGATTCTACAATTCAATCTTAGAATACGATTCTCCCAAAGTGTCTCCAATCTGATTTAAGATCATGATTCTGACAATTCTAATCATAGGTATTAGCTACGTATGATTCTGTGTTGCCACACACATTTTTTGTTTCACAATTAATCCAGTTGCCAACTTTTTCTTTAGTACATGCGGTGGTTTATATATGCAGTTGCACAAGCTAAACGGGAGGCTAAGGGAGTGGGAAGAGGGAGGCGGCAACGGTGGCTCGGCGACGACGACGGCTAGCAGCAGTAGCTGCAACGGCCGCGGCGAGGAGCTGTACGACGACAAGCGGTATGTCGTCGGTTGCGTCAACATCAACCCGCCGCCGGAGAGCTGCGTGCTCGGTGAAACGACCTGCGCCACGCCGGCGGACATCTCGATTGAGTCCGAGTGCGACGACTACCTCGACTACGATGGGGGCTTCCCGCAGTCCTTCTGTGTCACGCCGGAGCTATGGGAGCTGTGGCCGCTCGTCGAGTGGAATGCAGTGGCTTGAAACGGTGGATTCGTCGTACATGCATGTTGTGCTCGATCTCTCGTCCTAGGAAGGAATCCATCGTATATGCATATTACCGTAGCAACTTTTGTTTTTCAAATCTGGCCTTTGGACACATGATTTTGCAAATTTGATTAACTCCACGATCACGGCAGTAGCGGCAGATGACGTGCTCGCCCATCGTGGTAGTGGTAGGCCCTGGCTCGGCAGGCAACGACCGAGTGCGGCAGGTGATGGAGCTGCTGAGCTCGTCTAACTTGGTAGTTTGTTGCCGGGCTCAGCCGGCGCGACAGGCCGGTAGGTCTCTTAGCCGACGAGTTCGCCTAGCTCGGTAGGTCATCTGCTGAGTACGCTTAGATTGGTAGGTCATCTGCAGTGTCGACTACGGTGCCTACCACCTACCGCGATGGGTGGGTACGATAAGTAACACGTGTTGTTTATCGTTGCTACTACAACCACGGAGAGGACCAAATTTGCAAAATCATACGTCCGGATGCTAGATTTTTTTAAAAAAAAAGTTTCTGCAGTGCTATATATGCGAGGACTTTGGGATGGAGTGAAGAAAGAGGTGCGCCAATGATGGGTGGGGCCGGGTAGTAGACTGGGGGATGCGCAGGGATTGAAGTGATGAAACCTTGGAGGCAACTAACCAATCAGCTCCGTGTTTTGGATCTGCTAAAAATGGAGTTAATTTGAGCCCATTGGTAGAATTGCATCAGCAGGTCTGTTTGTTGCCACTGTGAATTCAAATTTGGATAATCCATTGGAAGCATGATAATAAAGTATCGAGTCTATGACTGTACGTACACATGCTAATTGCAATGAGTCAACCTTAGGATTCTCCAAACTTTGATCATGGTTATAGTTTAATGGGAGTTTCAAGAGTTTAATTGTGATTGGTATATCAATTGTTACAATGGAATCAACAAATATAATATGTGAGAAATTTCAAATACAGCTTTGCCTTCTTCAAATTAGCTAGCCTTATTTCTAGTTCTCCCTCCTCGCCTCTCTAGCCTTCTCTCAACCTTACCTTGTACTCCACGTCTTTTCGCCATCATATATTGTGTATTAGATTTACATTCTCTTAGAAATAAGTACATCGCAAACATATCTTTCTTCACATCTCAAACATATCTTTCTTCGCCATCATGCAGCCAAGAAGTTTCGAGTCTCGATGAGTCGCAAGCACATCGGTTTCTCACTTGATCACTCTCTGGAACATTGATGCTTCCAATTTAGTAGCCTATTTGTGCCGTCGATAAACCGATTAACAAATTAAGAACACTAGCCCTAAGCCGCTTGACATGTGCATATACGTACCGTCAAGCATTTGTTGATATGAGTTTAGAACATACGAATTTTACAGGATTTTTTTTGAAATATTGCATTATTTTTCTAAAAAAATCATGTGAAATTCGTTCACGCTACGTAGATATGGAAGAGTTGTCTGAGAAATTTATTTGGTAGGACACACCATCCTTGAAATCTTTTTAACCTCATTTCAACCAGAATCCCTTTTCAATATATAACATATTATTTTTGGATGGGTTTAAATACATGCAACCAAACATATATGTTCCACGTTTTTCCTCAATCCCTAGAAAGAACAACCTTTTCTTCATCAAGGTTAAGGCCATGTACAATGATATGATATCAGCTGTTTATAAATCTTGTCACGTAGGATATGAGATGATATAAAGGAGATAGAGGGGCATAGAGAATTGGGTTGTCTCATGTAGTAGTCGACCGTAACACGATAAACAAAACACATGTGTCATGGAGAAGTTGTCTATAGAGACATGTAAAAAATAATCTATTGTATGAGTTGTCCTTAGTGCCGTCTATAGATGATATGAAGGATATCAAGACAATAGTTATCTATATCATTGTTCATGCCTTAAGCCCAATTATTTTGTGTTCCGAACCATTTCCTGTACAGTCAACAATAGAGACGAACGCCCCTCAAGTAGTAGTACAAATTTGCTCCTTCAAGTCATCACTGATCAGCAGGGACGCGTCAGCAGGGCTGGCGCCCCTACCTCCGATCGGCCCGTGGGTGCCCCGGCGGCCACCTCCAACTGCAGTGGCTAGGCGCCGAGGTGTTGACTCGCCTCGCCATGGATGCGGACGCGCGCAAGAAGATCGGCGGCGTGGTCGCCCTCCTTCTCGTCATATTCTTTCAACCATGAATCACCGACGAGGCCGATGCCGTGCACGTCGAGGCTCTCGCCATGCTAGCCCTCGAGAGCCGCTGCAACTGAGCGGATACTTAAGGGCACCCCGCCATCGTCGACCTCCTCGTCAAGGCGCTGAGCGACGACGTTGTAGGCATCGGCGTGGTCAGTCCTCACCAACCTCTGCGCGTACGGCGGCGGCAAGTGGTTTGCGCAACTCCATGGCTTCACGTCCGGCGGCAGCAAGGTGCTACACAACATCATAGTCAAAAAGTCAAAGCTACTAGAGGTGTCACTGGGGCTAGCGCCCTAGATGGTAAGATTCATTGGCCCACACGAGCTGGCCCACTACAGGACTGTTCTTTTCGGCTGTGGCTTATGGCTTTTAGCTGAAATTTTTGAATTTTGGCTGTTTTGGCTGAAACTATCTGTGGCATATGGATAACCTTGCCGATCAAGCAGAATCGGCCGATTCTGAGGAAGTTTATCATAGCATCCTCTTTGAGATTATGGGCTATGCTAATGATTTGCTCAGGCTAGAGAAGGAAGTGGAGAGGGCAGGCACAATCTTCACATCATTCGAGAACTCAACGACTGATCCTCCAACTCTAGAAGTCGAAGAAGAAGCATATGTAGCCCAGAAGATTAAAATATGGGAATCTTTTTTTTGGACTTTTGTAATAAATTTGCCTTGAATTTGACTCTCGTCTCAGTATAGCAAAGACAAGTATATAAGAACATCAAAAACGGACACCGTATGCAAAAGTTATGTTCGTTTTACTGAAGTGTCTCAAAATTGACTCAGTTGAAAATTATGAAATTTTGGTGGATTGCATGGCGGGAAACATATCACAGATAATTTGATATACGAACCGTATGTGGAAACTTCATTATCACAGACGGTTCTAGATAAGAACCGTCTGTGAAAAGATCACAGACGGTTATTCTAGGAACCGTCTGTGATGTAAGCGTCCAGTTTAGTCTCTTTTGTAGTAATGTGTAAACTTTACAAAATTTAAATATCTATTTCATAAATTTAACAATGATTTATTATAACATTAATCTACACTTTTTTTTCTATGCACGTTCCGCCGAGCGGGCCATGAGTTGGCCCGGGGCCTGACAGGGACCAAAGGAAAGCTCGATCGGCACGGGTAGGCGGCGTCGTTATGATGGGCGAAGGATGCGCAAACAAGAAGTCTCCGCGTCGTCCATTTGCATGCCTCTCCGGAAAGATGGTTCCTTCCTCTCCTCTCTGCATGTCATCTCATCTCGTCTCACCGGCCGTGCGCAAACAAGACGAACGCCGGCACAGCGCGGTGGCCACCTAGCTAGGCTAACTCGGATGATCCTCCGGTTGCTGTACGATGTCCTTGATCTATCTCCATAGAAGGAGAGCCTTTGCTTAGGTGCGATTCATTTCAGCTATTTTTCACTGTTTAAGACTGTAGTTGATTTATTTTATATTGTAACGGTTGATGTTTTTTTATAATTAAAATTAAAAAATTTAAAATAAAAAATAGATTAACTCATCGTGGATATTATAAAGGAATACGAAAAAGCAAAAAAAACCTTAATAACTAGAAAAAAATGAAATTAAACGAATACAGATGTACCGGCCGAAGCCTTGCTTTCTGTGGTCCTTTGTCCCTAAGTCGTTATCTAGTCCGGTAGATTGACCGAAGGCATCGTGGAAGAAACTTGAGCAAGACTCGTAGCCGTGTTCATATATGGGCTTCGGTTTTCTGATTTCTCTTTAGAGAAATCGAAAGCTGATTTGACTATATCAATTTTTTAAAATAATTTCTCTAATTTGTTTTAAAAAAATATTGACTGGCCTCTGTCGCCTACTCCGCGTCTTTGAAAAATAGTTTTTTAATTTTGTTTTGAAAACAACTTCTTCCAACAACTGTTAGTATTTTATTTTAGCTCCAGTCGATTAAAACGCTCCATATATAAGGATAGATTGCGTGGTCTCGAGTAAAAATAAATAGAGATTTTTTTCCGAGAACACGGAATTTTTTCCTTAGGGAAACTCGACTAACCAGGTCCCATGCGTCACTTATGTCGATACTTCGCTAACTAGGAGCATCGAACGGAGAATAATATCCATTCACACCGTCTCAATTGTGAGTTCCATGATGGAAGCCTCTCGCCAGAGACCAGCACTGTGTAGCAGGGGGAAAAAAACACAGCTGCGCGCAAACCTTCCGATTGGGCCTTGCTACTGTGGCAGGCCACCGTGGCCTTTCGTTGGCCCAGTTGTTTTCGAGGGCTTCGTAGGCCCAGTTTGCCCACGAGACGAGACCACGTCACACTTCTCCACTCTGCGAATTGCGAAAGCCGTTGTGAAACAACAAGGGCGGTCGAGCCGGCCGACTCCCGCCTCGCTCCGACCTGACTCCGCTTCCCGTCGTCTATTTCCGATCTCAGCGACGACCGGAGACGGGGAGGCCCAACTCGCCGCCATCGCCGTGCTGCGCTGAACCCTCGTCTTGGCCGCTTGGAACTCCGGCCACGTGAGTACTGCGCTACGCGCCCGCGCACGTAGTATTACCTCGTCGTGTTTTGCCCGCGATGGCAGGGAAGGATACATGACTGCTGTGCATTTGGTCACGCTGCATGGCAGCAGTAGTAGTAATGTAGCGCGACGCTCTTTTTCCAACTAGTTTACAGTTTGACGCACCGTTCTGAACATAAAACTTGGCTTACGTACGGCGAACGACGCCGGTGACCAGTCAGGCTTGCAGCATGGAGGTCTTATTTTGAGTGGTTTATGACTGAAAAGTACTGCAGCAGATTAAAAAAATATTGTAGATGACAGAGTCTTATTTAACATAATTAAATTTAAAAAATAGAAAAAATAAAAAAACACATGTTAACCTATCACGTATAATACAAACAAATACGAGAAAATAAAGAACCGACAAAAAAACTTAAAAAGTCAAAAGTATAGAAAAATACAAAATTTATAAATAATACAAAATAAGCTAGAAACCAAGATCAAACTGAAACGAGTGGAATCTAACCTCAAAATTAACCGGTGAACTAGAAGCCTAGAACGCTATCCACGTGCGCCCTACCTCCGGCAAGCTTAGCAAATCCTTCCAAGTCTCCCGTGAACGATATCCATCATACGTTCATACGTAGTCCAGTTGAACTGCAGAAGACAAACCAATACCAAAAAAGATACTTACAAAGAAAGAAAAGTGTTAGAAATAATCTTGATTTAGAATTTAAGACGTAGTAGAGTCCGTCTCCGTATGTAACTCAAGTTAAAGTTGTGTCCAATTTAAAGTCCGAATACTATGCTAGTAGGAGAGTATTAGCCTATATATTGAAAAGGCTTGTAGCTAGTTTTGTAAGAACAGAAGTAAGAAAAAAGGGGAGCAAGTAAGAGAATAGAGAAATTCAAAAATTCTCCCGTGTTCTCTCAATTTATTTGCGATGTGTGTGTTTTCTCCTGAAATTTTATCCCAGGAGAAAATGCACACATCGCAAATAAACTAGAAAAACACAGAAAAATTTCTGAATTTCTCTATTCTCGTACTTGCTCCCCCTTTCTTCTCTGAACACAGGAGACCTTTTGGTTACAACAAGCATAAACATAGAGCTATCTTCAACCTTGAAGTGTTGGCTGGAAGAAAGAAATCTTTCTTCTGACGAAGCTCAGTTTATTCGTCTGGGGAATCAAATTAGTCAATGTACTTGCCTTTTGTCAGTTTGTTTGTAGATTGAACCTTTGAAAGCTTATACTGTGGTTGCACGAACTTGTAGATATATCAGTGAAGGGATGTGGTTGAGTGTGATAGGCATTTTGAGCAAGAAGAATGGAGATCCTATGATACTTTCTCCACCTGAACCTATATCTACAGGTTGTGCGTTGCTGTCATTGCTCCTTCCAACTTATTTTGATGGAATAGTTCTGAGATTAACTGACAGAATTGATTTTATGCCAAATTCTGGCATTTCGTGAAAATGTACATTCTTTCTTAATTGATAGTGGTGTATCTCGTCCTATCTGGAATCTTCTTGTGTATATTCTCACTTGATTCGGCTGTTTCAGTGGTGGTTGCTATTGTCATCATTTTGCTTTGTGTGAACTTTGATTGTTTGGCCAATACAACACATTTATTTTCAGTGTACTATATGAGATGCCCTCAATGGAACCTCCATAGTTTGGTTCCTTGCAAGTACTAGTGTGGTGACTACTGAGTTACGTGGACCTCTGCGGAAAATACTATAGGTTGTATCTATCCGTCTGAACTAATAAGAACTACTCTAAAGGGAGGATTATGATGCTTGTTAAACTCAGTTTTCATTATTCTTTTTGTGTAGAATTAGATTTACACATTTTTTAATTGTACACTTGGTGTATTGAACCTGTGCAAAGATCGTGCAGTCCCTATTCAGGGAGCAAGTGTACTTTCCGACTTACTGAAACATTTGCTTACGGAAGACAGCATTGTCATAATTTTTTTTTAAAAAAAACACCAGACAACAAATTTTGCTGGATGTTCGAAACTTCTTCCTTACTTTGGCTGTTGACAGGTTGCGTAGTCTTTCAAGCGTCCTAACGTGTTAAATAGCTTTATTAAATTAAAAAAATATTTGCTCCTCAAGAGTTGTCACAACAAGTAACAAAAGTAGGAGCTTTAGATAACAGTTGCAGATTATTACAAGTCAAGTCACTGCATCAGAGAAAGGACGGCATTAAGGGAGCCGTTTGCATTAAGGCGCCGCCGTCTTCCAGCGTTGAAATGGAAATACAGTAGCAGCAGCAGACAAGCAAAGTTGCTGCTACTGTTACCAGCGCACCATTATTCCATCAACACTGCACCAACTAGCCATTACTTTGGACGTCCAAACACCACCAAGAATACATGACTGAATCCGCAGTGACCTCTAGTACTCCTTTTTGGCCATGGCGAGCTCCTGAATCGCGAAGGCCAGCCCCATCAGCAGCACGGCCACGGCGATCTGCAACAATGTGAACCAGAGGGCGCCAGCGCCAGCGCGGGGCTTACGCCTTGCTATCGGTGCGGCAGCGGCGACTCCCTTCGCCGGCAAGGTGGAAGGGTCAGTATCGCCAGTGTAGGACCGGGACATCGTCTCCTTCGCGTCATTGCTGTGGCCGAAGTAGCGAAATCGGCCGTGCCGTCTTTCCCTGCGGCAGCAGATCGTGGGTGTTCTTATTAGCTTTTAGCTATGACTTATATTTTTTAGCTAAAAATAAATAGTAGTGACTAATGGCTATAAGTTATATTTTTTGACTAAAAATAAATAGTAATGACCGAAAGAAGTGGCTTTTAGAAGAAGAGAATCAGTGGTGCAAAAAATAGGGAGAGCTACATGCACATGATGAAAACGAGATGAGTGGGATGGGTGATGCATCCGTGAAAGTGAAGAAGCCTGACGAGGATATAATAATCCTTCAATTATTACGTCATTATATTATCCGAATATACTCTTTATCAATAAGGGAGAAAATCCATAAGATAGTCGCAAGTTTTATTGTGACTACTTCTTGGTCGTAAATCTTTCTACGACTACATAGTCGTAAGTCTTTCTACGACTACTTCTTAGTCGTAAATCTTTCTGCGATCACATAGTCGTAAGTCTTACTACGACTACTTCTTGGTCGTAAGTATTTCTATGACCACACAGTCGTAATTCTTACTGCGACTACTTCTTAGTCGTAAGTCTTTCTACGACCATATAGTTGTAGGATATCCTACGAACACCTCGTGGTTGTGGGTCTTTCTACAACTGACATATCATGACTAGCTTGTTTACAGCGACCTACTTCATCGTGGGGTCACCTGACAAGACAGTTAGAATGTGCGTTTATTCTTAATAACCGCACACGATTTTTCTGACAACAATCGTTGCAAGGCGAATTGGCAACTACGTCTTTCTCACAGTAACTTCCGTCTGACGGTTATCATCCGAAGCGTTAAGACGTCTTTTATCACGGGACAATGGCCACCACTTCGTCGATTATATAAAGGTTGGTGTCGGAGAGGAAAGGATAGAAGACATTAGAGCACGAGATAGTACTAGGCATTTCGTATTATTCTCGGTTATAATTCTCTCTGAGCAATAGTTACACATGACGTATGATTATTATTCTTCTAGGAGAAAGTCTAAATCTGTATAAAAATTATTGTGTCTTTATTCTGTATGTTCATACACACCGAGTCTTCTAGAGTTTTTCTGAATCCAAATAAATCATACGTAAGATTGATATTAAAACATCGACAAAACCGTTTCGAGAAACTGGATGTTTATATTAACTTTTGACTTTTCTCAACAGAAATTATAAGCAGAAGTGAAGAATCCATTTAAAAAAATCAGAAGTTCATATTAATTTTTCTAAATAAAAGTTATAAGTAGAAGTCATAAGCTGAACTATCATTATAATATCCAGCTCGGATGCCGGATGCCATGCGAGTTAGTGAAAACGAGACGGAGAAGCATCGTTTTCCTGAGTCTGCGCGGACATCTTCTGCATGGGCTCCCATCCCGCTGCCAGTAGGTCCATGACTATACGGCCCGCCCATCCCTGTTAACGCAGACGGCAAAGTCATCTTTTGAAATTTGACAGCAGACAAGACATGGCAGCATGGCACACACAGATGTGCGGTAGGACAAATATTTAAATGCTGATTTTGCCGTGAGTTCATCCAATAGGAAGCCATCTCAGCCTTCTCGAAAAACTGCTTGGTTCAGCCAACTGGAAGCTGTCTCTGTCCAAGGTTTGGTGTTTAGGAAGAGCTAAAAGCCCGAAAAAAACTAAGGGCTGTTTGGGTGCGGCTGTGATTTATAGATTTTGGTTAAATTTTTTGAATTTTGGTTGTTTACGATACAGATTACGGAGAGACAATATTTACTTGCGATTTTGGCTGGTACATATGTTGGGTTTTTAACGCGTAGATTGTTTAACTTATAGACTCCATCTTGAGAAAATACTCTGTTTGAAAGTTAAGTACTATAACAAAAATAAAAAACCGTCAGTTTTAGAGTAAAAGAATACACACCATTTTGCTCAGCTAAAAGCCTGAGCCAGGGTGAAGTGAACAGCACAAACAGGGGCGAGAATTGTCTCGAGTAGCCCGGGTGCCATATATGACTATGACTCAAATAATTAGTTGTAGATTGATCAAATACGAATGGAATAGATTAATACAGTTGTCAGATAAGATTCTCTTTTTTTCGATTTCTAAAAACCGTTTTTTATACAGTAAAATATTTTTAATATAGTAATTAGCTTTTAAATAGAATGTCTTTTCAATGTTGGATCTAAAAGTCGATTGTAGTACACACAACAACTTTGTTTATATCGACTAAAATTGCACATGAGTCTCTGTCTCTCCGTATTTTCTCTCGGACGAACAACCAAAAGTCAAAAGCCACAGTCCAAAAGAACAGATCCTAAAACAGATAATAAATATATTATTGACACATTTTGAGTCTCATTGTATCAAATACGGACTGAATATTTCAGATATAAATATTAGATAAAACGGATACGCCTGTTTTTTTCTATTTTTAAATCTAGTTACGCCAAATAAGTCACCATCAGCTGCAGTGTAATTTCAGCCAGCTACAGTATAATTTTAATCATAAATCAGCTTATTTCAGTTCTACCGAGCGGTACCTAAGTTTGGGCGATGAGTCTGGCACAAGCCTGATTATCAAGTGGGACGTCTCATCTAGGGGTGGAGCCACACCTCAGATAGGGTAGGCTTCAGACTGGGGTGTGAAAAAATATCTAGTGTACAGTCCGAGTAAATTCAGTCTAGCATAGGTAACATTTTTATAATCTATTCTAAATAATCTAAATCATTTTACCACTGAATTCAAAACGTAACTAAATTTCGGCCCTACCACTGGGACTCTCGTCTATTTTCTCATCCGCCACAAAGGAAAATGGGCGATGTAGAGTGGTGGTCGGTATCCTGTCAATTGCTCCCGTGATTCATGCGTCTGTAAACATTGGGTTAGTTCAGATACAGCGAATGAAATGCAGTAATATGGTCGCCAGTCATTCCAGAAGGATTCGATACTGTACCTGTACCCCCATCTTCAGCCATTTGTTAACTGCCTGCCGGACGGCGTGTTGATTCCTCTGTCGAGGTACAGAACAGCCAGTAATATTTCGGCTTTTGCTGACTCGTCAACTGGGTGTTCTTCTTGACTTTTAATTTCTCTAAAATAAAAAGAGCAAATATTAAAATAAAACGATTTTTTAAATAACCTTTTAAACTTAAAATCATATACATATTTGAAACACAGACAAAAATTATTAACCATATGTCAACGCCAAACTTTGCTGCTGCCGTCCCCCATAAATGTCGTATCCTGTAGCCGTTTCGCGAGGAATGACTCCAGATTTCAGGTGCAAAGCCTTCGAAAACCTGAATTGAGCTGCAGCGTGGCCGTACCACCACAATCGCTCGCGCCGCGTGAACACACGATACGAAGCGGCCCACACCTGGCGTCCCTCTCGTTGCCATCATCCCCCAATAATTCACTGCCCAACCCCATCAGGCCATCACCACCACCAGACCGCGCAGCCCGCCAATAATATTATAGCACGACGCCTACAGGCTAAAAAACCCACGACGCGCTGGCCAGTGGCCACTGGCCACCACACACGAGCACCGAGCAGCTGAGCACGGCGTGGCTGGCCATGTCCATGCCCGACCGCCGCTCCGCCGCCACGCCCCAGTCGCTCCGCTTCCTCGGCCTCCTCAAGCAGCCCGACGACGCCAGCGCCGACCAGGAGCTCGAGCTCGACGAGCGCGACGTCGTCTGGTCCTCATCCTCCTCAACCTCCACCACCTCCTCGCCGTCGCCCACCCCGTCCCCGTCCGCCGGCGGCCTCCGCCGGCCCCTCTCCTCCCGCGCCTTCCCCGCCCGCAGCGTCGGCCTGTCCGCGCTCCTCGCCGACGACCACGCGCCCATCCCGGCCGCGGCCCGCCCGGAGAAGCAGCCCCCGCAGCAGTACTACCAGTCGGCGCCGGTCGCCGTGCCGGCCTGGCCCAAGGGGACGGACAAGGACAGGCGTCGCCGGGAGGCGGAGCTAGAGGCCGAGGAGGAGGACGACAATGAATTTGTGGTGCCGCCGCACGAGATGGCCGCTCGGCGCGCGGCCGCGGCGGCGTCGGTGATGGAGGGCGCCGGGCGCACGCTGAAGGGGCGCGACCTCCGGCGTGTGCGCAACGCCGTGTGGCGCACCACTGGCTTCCTCGACCTGTGAAAAAGGGTGCTCCTTTGGAGGTTTCTTTCGCTGCACACGTCACTCCACCGTGAGGTTACTTGGCTGTTAGCAAGCTGCTTGGTGTTGTGATTGATATTGAAGATGGTCGGAGTTGTCTTGCTAAGTTTGGAGATTTAGGGGCAGTATGGGTTTTTTTTTGTCAAGTATATATATTGACAAGTGCTTCTATATTTTCCCCACAAGAAAACTACACTGATTATAAATCAATGGGCTGCAATTTGTTTTAAGATATGTGCAATTTTCTTTTGGGGAGAATATACCAAGCATCATTTAGAAATAATTTTATTCAGTAAATGGTTCAAATTAGCTAAATTTGCTGTGTGGTAAGGCACGTACGTACGTGTAATTCTTGTACTATATTTGTAGTGTAGAAGTGGAACAAAGATGTGATGTGTGCATGGTTTCTTGTATACCATTGTGATTAGCAGAGTGCTTTTCTCTAATGTGCACTGAATCCAAATTCGGAAGGAACTCCCTTTTTACGCTAGCTTCTTGTGGTTACTTGCACTAATGCTTTCTTTTGCATTGCTTGGATTAATGTTGTGCCCTCCATTTTGATTCGTACCAATCTCCTGGTGGGTTGCATTGGCAAAATGTAAGGGAGAAAACATTGGATCTTTTGGTTTGTTTTGCTATGCAAGATTCTTTTAAGTATTCTGTATGTGGGTGGCCTGTGTAATATGATACCAACAGCGGGTTTTGTATTAACATACTTTATCGTGTTATTTGTTGCTCCAAACAATTACTGCTCCATGAAAAAATTAAATGGCGGTTAACGTTGCTTCCCTATATATATGGATGTGCAAAAATACTGTTTAACTTGAAAATCAGTTCAAGCCTGGCTTGTTGTTACCAAATAGTAATACGGTGTATTCCTATGGGGCTTCTGAAGCAGATGCCTATCTTCATGTGAAGTTGTTGAACTGATAATCAACATTCATTTGTTCCATCAGTAAGCCTACTTGCTTAACAATGTACTGTACTTGGTCAGAAATGAAGTACAACTATTGGATAGATCAGGTGCAAATAAAAGTGTACTTCGTTTGTACTGAGTTGCATGTCTCAAACAGTTTACCTAAAAGTTTAAGTTGATGAGGTGTTTTGTACTCGGATCAGGTGCAAATAAAAGTCTGCTTTATTTGTACTGAGTTGCATGCACTAGTCAGTTTACCTAAAAGCTTAAGTTGATGAGAAAAGACAGGCAATTCACCTATACTCTAATACTCCTCCTCACGTGTAGGTCAGGTCTAAAACGGAGAATAGAAGTGGACTGTAATTATTTTTTTAATTACGTCAATCAAATCTTGAACTTAAGACCTCTTGATTCTGATACTATATTGAGTTGCATACATTAATCAGCCCATCCAAAAGTTTAAGGTGATGAGAAAAGACAGGTAATTCATTTATACTTTAATAGTTTGTGATTTTTCTTATATCAGCTCAAGGAAGCTACAGACCTGCAGCCTATAAGAAATTAGCAACGAAGAAAGATGAACGAATCATGTTACCCACTGCTCGCACTGCTAGCTGTGTGCTAATCAATACTTCATGGTAAATCTAACGCCTATTTTTGTTTTAACCATGCATTTTGGATTGATTCGCGTTCGCTTCATAGGCTCACAGAACAGTGCAATGATAACTCCAGCCGCATCAATAATTCAAGATGGTACAGCCGTACAGGCGTGTTACTTTTCGATGAAGTTGAAACCACCCATTCTGATTACTCCCGGCACCGCCATTAGTCTTGTCTCTCTCAAAAGCGAAGAGAAGGATTGGTACTCGCTGTCAAGATTCGAAATCATTGTTTTGGATTATGCCAAACTGTCAGTGGAGTAAGTATGATGGCTTATTCCATGGTTCCCCACCAATCCTGTGGATGAAGATGAGTACTTTTGGTACACTTTAACTCGCGATATTCCTCGATGAATGAGCTAAAACTTGGATCATTTTTCAGGGTCCTGATCTTTCGCACGATCCATCCCTGGATAATTTTATGACGTTGTTTGGTGAACACGCAGGCAATGCGATCACGATACGTTCTGTACTTCGGCCTGAAACCGAAGCGTGTTGAAGCCAAGGCATGCGATTTGCTCGGAAGTGAGGAACAAGCCCAGGGTTAAAGAAAGGCTTCGAACTAGGCCACTCCGACATGCCCGTGCGTAAGGCGCGTTGCCGGCTGGACCGTGGAGAGCGGAGACGGGCAAACGGCCGTGCCCGTGGCTGCGCGCGTGTGCGGTGCGGGCCACCGGGCAGTGGAGCAGCCAGCCCTTACTCGGTTGGGTGCGCGGAGCGCGTGCCCGGCGTGGGAATCAAAATCAGTTTTAATACTGTTTTATATTGTGTTTATAAAAATAATAGTATACGAGATATTATTTTAACCATCGGTGACTCATGCCGATGTTGTCCTGCGATAGACGTCTGTCATCTAAGGGCTAGACGACAGGCGGCCAGTCGCTCAGGGAGTAGGAGGCATGGATCAAGGTGGCTCCGCGGCCTCTGCACGTGAGATTTTTGTAGGGCGCGGCGTTTTCGCTAAATCGTTGGACCGGACGTGCGCGCGTATGTGCCCGCTTGACGGAGGAATGTACAATGGGAATCCGACTCCACGTAAGGTGGAAATTTTACGGGAATTTTGCTGACTAACCTCTTAAGTCTGTTTGGAAGGTACAATGACGACGACTGGTGGCCCAGTCAATAGACGTCAAAGTAACACTCTCTTTTATCCTGGCCCACTTAGCCTCCGCTCGGTTGGGCCGAAAAATAGTGACTGAAATTGCACTGTAACTGACTGAAATTTTATTGTAGCTAAAGATGGCTTATTTGATGTAATTAAATTTAAAAAAATAAAAATAGAAAAAATATGTTAGCTCATTACGGACAACGCAAACGAATACTGAAAAAAAACCAGCAAAAAAACTCAAAAAAACTAAAAATTCATAAAAAGACGAAATTTATGAATAGTGAAAAATAAACCAGAAGCTCAAACCGAAATGAGCGAAACCTTAGTCTAGTGAATAGAGCCTACTTAATACCTTAGTTGTGTCGACAACCATGAACTAAAGAAATCTTATCCCTTTAAATAGATATAACTAGCCCACGCCAGTACTCATTCCTTCTCTTAAACAAAGTATAGGGCTGTTCTTTTTTGCTGCAGCTTGTGGTTTTTGACTGCGGCTTGTGGTTTTTGGGTTGTTCGTGCGAAAGACTACAGAGTAACAGAAACTCATATGTGATTTTTGCCGATATAAATGAAGTCAGTACAGTATATACTACAATTAACTATTAGACCATATCTTAAAAAGATACTTCATTTAAAAGCTAGTTACTGTAGAAAAGCCGAAAAGTAACTTTTAGAAGCCGAAAAGAACAGGGCCATAGTTGGTCGGAGTCGAGGCAGTTTTTCACGTGGATAATCAATTCGACACGTGAGAGCGGTGAATGTCGTTTTCAGCAAACCACGATGGTTGGCGAATGGCACGACGTTACTGTTAGGAAACTGGGCCCATGGTCAAGAGTCCTGACATAGTTGGGCACCCAACCGTAGTCTATAAATAGAGAACCATACTCCATCATTATATACACATGACACATGAATGAAAAGCAATAAAGAAAGACCAGGAGTTCTCTCTATCTCTCTGTGTTCAATCTATTATTCTGTGATTGATTTGTTCTTGTTCTAAGCAGAGAATCCGATCGGACTGGTCGCCAACGTCGGTTTCTCAACACGTTTTCAGCCACAACCAAGACACATACATAAAGACAAGAGATGTCTGTTACGACAATAACTGACACCCCTTACATTAGTATAAATATAGGGTTTGCGTGTCTCCAACATGACAACGAAGTCATCAGCATCCATTCTCACTCTCTTGTAATAATTCTTTGGCCACAACAATGAAGTCTCTTGTTGACTAGCATTTCCCCTTTTGTATTTTCGTAAGTTCGATAGTAGGATCCAATGTTCCATGCATCGACAGTTGACGCCGTCTGTAGGAGAATTGTGTCATCATCTGGAGATCCTTGCCATGATGTTTGATTAAGAGAAGATTAAAAGAATATTTTTGATCTTTGATCATTTTCCCTAGATCTAGAATTGAAAAGGAGAGTAATGAATAAAAGTACTCAATTCTAGTGTAAACAAATTAATTATGTAGATAGATGTTTACCTTCTATTTCCTTCTGGTGCTTGGCAAACAGAGAATTGTAGTCTTGCTGAAGTTTGACGGATCGTTCAGTTCTTCACGTCAAGTCTGAATAGATGTCAACATTCCTGTCTTGAAGACGTTGACGCTCATCATCAACCACCCCAAGACGATTGGACTCTTCAGACTTCAGCAAGTTTCATTTCCAGTTCTCTAACCTTGTGGGCAAAAGAAATCCTCTCCAGTTCCAATTCTTCGACCTTTTGGACTGAAGACTTTCTCTCTTGCTCAAGTTCTCTGAAATCAGAAGAAGTTAGGAAAATAGGGAAAGCATGGTATAAAACATTTGATAAGTTATAATGTTTACCTTTTGAGCCTTGCAATCTCTAAATCCTTACCTTTATCTTCTTTCATAAAAGTATCAATCTTTATAACATTTTTCTTGTGTTCTGCATATTTATGGCAATAAAATTAAAAGTTGCTACTCTTGTTTAAAGTTTTAACAAGAAGAGATTTGACCTCATTGCAAAATTTCAGGAGTTCTTCTCTGAAACTACTATACCCAACGCTGGTCGGGTTAGTACTCCGATCAGTCTGCAACTCTGCACCATTGCGATGTCAAGGATTGACTCAGCCTAGAAGCTGGTCGCCATACAGTTAAGGCACCAGTGTCTAGAGTTAGAGTCATTTCTTGAGGGGAAATTCTCTCCTGGAAATTTTTGAAAGAATGTTTCTTCACAAGAAAGAGATCCTATTCGTAGCATAAACCAATTTTCAGATTAAGAATTTTATGAATCCTGTTAAGTAAAAAACTAAGAAACTTACCAGAACAATGTACTCGGGAATTTGATCCTGAGTAGCATTCTGACTGGTGGCGATCTCTACCACCTCTTCGATGCCAATCGTTTCACCGGTTGTCGGAGCCTGCTCGACCACCTCCTTAGTTGCTGTTGTCCCTTCTAATACGGCCGAAGTCTGCTCGGCCAGTTTTTAAGAAGGCAACGATTCTTGCTCGACCATCTTCTCTTTTGTAGAACCGATGCTAGTAATCCGAGAGAGTCGATGATTGTTTCAAGTTTCACCACGAAATCTTTTTTGCTAGTGGTTATAAAGCTAAGAAGATTAGATTTCATCACCAACTTTGAACATGAACCGAGCTAATGGACTAATACAGCAAAAACAGCCTGAGGCCGGTCTGACTGTAGTACAACTGGCGGTCTGACCGCTCCTGACCGGTCTAACCGTAGGGGTAATAATGGCCTAACCGCTACCCTATGTCTAGAACGTAAAACAGCTTGAGTTCAAAACTCTGCTAGGCTCGTCTTCTCAAATATTTATCCAAATGGTCTCAAATTTGGAACACACCTTGCTCAACATATTAGGACATAATCCAATCAAGAATTGCAAGAATCTTGGGTTAGGTTCTATCTTTTCCTTGAAACTTGCAAGATTACACTAAAACTGGACAAACAGTTCTCACGCACAAGGATAGAAAGGAGACGACAAAAAAAATGAGGCTGGCATAGGATAGATAAGACGACGCATGATAGGACGGAGTGACCAGGGAACGGTCGTGGTTCCGAGCAAAAATTAGTGGCTGGCACTCTAATAAGACGACTGCCACTGGTTGAGAACTCTGGTCGGAAGACCTAATCGAAGCTAAGTGCTCTGACCGGGAAGAAGGCTTTAGAAGCTCCAACTGCTAGGGAACCTTCAAAGAAGACTATGGGAAGAAGAGAGAAGAAACCAGACCAAAAAATCACAAGAAAAATTGAAGCAAAAAACTTAAAGAACGAAAGAGATCTTTATGAGTTTTGAAAATTTTTGTCACAATTCTGGACTAGGTCATCATATTCGGTCAATAGAAGTCAAAATAAAACTCCTTTTGCCTAGGCCCACCTAGCTAGGGCTCATTTAGTCTCCTAAATATGGCCCACTTAATACTCTTGTTACGTCTGTGACCATGAAGTAAAGAAAGTCTTATCCCTTTAAATAGATATAATTGGTTGACGACTAGTTACACACAATGACAACCGACTGTGGTCATTTATAACTAGTCCCCGGCCAATACTCGTTTGTTCTTGTTGAGAAACTGACGCTGGCGACCAGTTCGATCGGATTCTCTGCTTAGAACAAGAACGAATCAACCACAGAATCACAGAATAATAGATTGAACACAGAGAGAGATAGAGAGAACTCCTGATCTTTCTTTATTGCTTTTCATTCATATGTCATGTGTACATAATGAGAGGGTATGACTCTCTATTTATAGACTACGGTGGGGTGCCCAACTATGTCAGGACTCTTGGCCATAGGCCCAGTTTCCTAACAGTTCTCTTTAGGGTATAATGGTATTTCAGGCAAATCACAATGGTTGACATTTATTACGACAATAACTATCACCCCTTAAATAAGTATAAATATGGGGCATGTGCACCTCCAAAAAGATAGCGAAATCATTTGCATCCATTCAGACTCTCTTCTAATAACTCTTTGGCAATAGCAATAAAATCCCTGGATGATTAGCATTTCCCTTTTTTTTTGCATTTTTCGTAAGTTCGATAGTAGGGTCCAAAGTCCCATGCATCAACATATGAATTTTATAGAAATCTTACATAAAACAGTACGAATCTTGTAGGATTCAGAGAAAATCCCCTTACAGGAGTCAGAGAAAATCCTCGCGTTCCACATTGGCCCAAGCGGTTAGATAGCACCGCTGCACCGGGTATCATGGTTCATCGATCGCCTTCCTCCTGTTCGAGATTTCGAGCACCACAAGGTAATGTGTGTTCTTGGCGGGTCTTCTAAGTTGTAGTATTCTGTTGATGATTTTGCTGAAACGTGTTAGATTCTGACGCAGATCATGGATTTTTGCTGTTCTTTCGTTTTCCCTTGGAGCTCTGATATGCATATGCCCGTTCGAATTGCATCAAAGTAGAGATCCCACTTGTTTAGGTTTCTACGACAGATTTGTTTGTGATATATGCTAAGTTACTGACTCGATAAACCTTTTAACCCAAAAGTGACGAACTGATGGGAAAGTGAAGTCTTTTTGATGTGTTCTGCAAGTTCCAATCTTATAGTGGAGACAGACAGACAAACTGAATCGAAAGAACGGGAGATTTTTTCCGGGAACAATCGGGTGAGAGACCTTTTTAGAGAACATGAGCGTCTTGTGTGGAGCATTGGATGCTAAGCCCTTCACGTGGTTGAATCAAGGGCAAGACAGCTCTGGACCTTTGTGGTCATGTTCTTTTGAGTCGCAACGGATGTCTTTTAGTTGTAGCCGATAGTTTTTATCTGTGTTTTCTGAGATAATAGAGGATGGTGAAGATGCTGACGTAAATGGTGTATACGATTTTGGACTTAAGAAGCTGTTTGAAGAAACTGCTTGAAAAAGACGTCCCGTCTGCTTGTCTCCTAGAGAAGCTGAAACCAAAAGTAAAAAAAAACAAGCCCATAACAGACTGAACAAGTCCATAACAGACTCATCAATCAAACGAGCTCTGCTCCTTCGTGGGCACAAGCCATGTACATCACTGATCGGCAGGCAGTACACGCCAATAAGATTCCAGGAAACTCTCCGCCATCCGAAAACCGAATACCCCTCTCTGAGCATCTGAGACTGTTCAGGCATCTTCAGTACTCGAGTGAGCGGAGACATCAGTGAACGACGTCGATCCACACCGAGCGGTTCATGTGGAGGCTAGCAGCTCACAAGATGCCCCCGTCAATTTCACGCATCGGCATCTGGATTGTGATGTGCACAAGCATAAAGCAAAAGAGCCGGCGACTGTAACTGACCATTTTACTGTGTTGTTTTGAGCAGAGTCTATGGGCTGCATGCATCATGCTGTCCATCCTGTGACTTCACAAGATTTGTTATTTTCGTAAGTTTGTTTTGGCCCACATGCAACTTTGGAGCGTACCCGCCGAATTGTTTTATGGTCTTTATTACATCACCAATTGTCCTAGTGATGCAACCCTGATTGTGACAATGGACATATCAATAAGTTGAAGGGTTACCTCGAATTCAAGAACCCTATCATGGAGAAACGATTAAGTCAACCCAGTAGCCCATGCCTAACATTGGTGGGTCCAGCCTACCACAAATTGGAGGGTCCAGTCCTCCTCTTTCTTTTCAGATAAAGCCAAGTAGAGATTCTTATCCTTGAAAGGTTTCATCGGTTTATCATTTTTTCTGATTTGATGAACCAAATGTAAGGCACTTTTCCTTGAAAAAGAGTCACCACACGGAGATAATGACACAGCATATATTCAAGGTTCAACGTTAAGCAGCACTGATTTGCCTTGGCTGATTTTGTAGGTGGATTTGAGCAACTTTATGCTGCCTGCAGGCTGCAGCACACAATACTCGATCATTGCAGTAGTTTTGTTGAATGGACACATCTTTTGTAATAACTGGTCAATGTTCATCAATTTATATACATCATTGGGCAACTTTTGCATTGTCATACGTCATCTGACAACTCTTTCATTGTTATATGTCTGGTGATACTTTTTACTGATAACAGCTGGAACTTGAAAGATACTTCTTACAATATTACACCTTGTGGATCTATCACCCAACTTATTGCCGAAAATATACATGTATATGCTACAATTTCACCCTATTATGCAAAATTTTTGCTATTTAATAGCGCCTACAGGCTACAGCCATCAATCACCACTGACGAGAGGTAAGGTTCTCAAACATGCCATTGTTATGTGATGAATCATCTTGCATCTGATAATCTTACCATGGAATTGCCTTTACATTGTAATATGTTGGTGACTTTCCAATATTTACTGCATGGTTACCTCCCTGTATCCCATCTCAACTATCAAATATTTACTGCATTATTACCTAGCTGTATCTCTTCTAATTGTACATGGAGCTGCCATCTGTTGTCGAGCACGTTACACCTCTAGTGTGTGGTCCTAAATGCCATGCACAATGGTGGACTGATCTTGGCCAATGCAAGCAAGGACGCAGGGAAGATCCAAAGGCCATCCCCACATATGAAACCAGATGCAACTGCTGGCACCATTAGTGCTGCTTTACTTCTGTCAATCATGTGCCAGGCGAAGACTATCAAGCTCCCGACACACATGTCGATAGCAAAGCTCGCGCCAACAAGGAAGGGAACCCCCATTGCCATTGGTAGTGGAACCCACCGGCCATACTTTGGCGGGAAGAGGTCTCTGATAAGGTTGGCCACCACTGCAAAGCCAAAGAATCCATAGCACAGCTGCAAGCAATGCAGGGGCAGAGCAGAGAAGCCCTCGACACCAAGAATTGCCATGTTTCGGTAGATTAGAGCATATGGTGCCTTCCAGTACCCTTCTGGGTTGCCTATGTCAAAGGCCTTGTAGAACAGAAAGAATGTCAGTGGTGCGATGACACAGCCCATGGCGCTGCCAATAGCCTGAGCAATAATCATTGATCTAGGTGATGTTAATGTAAGATGCCCGGTCTTGAAATCATGCATCAGATCAGCAGATATTGACACCAACGATTTCACCAGGCCACAGCCTACTAGGCCAGCAACTACACCAGAGTCTTTTCCAGCCCAGGCTGCAAGAAGGAAGAGAGCAACCTTTCCATAGTTGTAGGCCATGTTGATGTCAGTAAGGCCAGTACCATAGGCATTGCAGAAACCCAAGGCAGGGGCCAATAAGTATGCTATAACAACATAGTACCACTTCATCTCACGGAACATCAAGGGAATGGCAATTACTGCAATGACTAATAATGCAAGGTAACCAGAGTAGGCTAGCCAGGTAGGGATACTATCTCTTGTAAAAACTTCATTACGATGAAGGTCATCGAGCACCGGAATGTCTTCCTCTGGAAGTAGGATGAACACCATATCAGATCATCTATACATCAGAAAGACTGTACTTGCATGAGTTTGTCAGACTATTTACCTTTCTTTGCATTCTTCAGTTTTGATCTGTCAAGCAGACTCTTAGTGGTGAGTGCAACAATCTTGACAAAATTGTATAGGCCATCTCCTAGGATGAGAGCTATGCAGATGAAGGCCTACATTGAGAGAAGGTAAGAAACAAATGATTGTACTACACTTGTACAGTACAAAATCAAAGTGCGAAACAAACCTTGTAACCTTGCAGGCTTCTCATGCTGCTTTCTGGTATATTTGCCGGATACCAGTCTCCTTTCAAATCACTAATCAGTGGCCACATTACACCCCAGGACAGAATGGCACCAAGAAGGAGAGACAGATTGACAAGGTGGGAGCAAATCATCCCTGCCCCAACATATGTGAGGCTGAAATCGAAGAAGAATCTGACACCCCAATAATCAGAAAATCTGAATCAGGTGAAATTGTTGCTAGTCAAGAACAAATTTAATGTAATAATTAGCAAATCGATCAGTGTTACGTTTGTTTCCAAGCTTTTAGTCCAAAAGTGGGAAACTGTGAGAATCCACAATTGTCTCCACCTGAGTAAAACCACTGGAAGAAGCTCCAGAAGAAGCTGATGGCAAAGTATTTTGTGAATCCATTCACTTGCTGCCTGATGTGGACAAACAAAGCATTCAATTGATTGAATAATTATAATGTTTGATTCTTCAGGTCATGAGTTATGTGAGAGAAACGCATACTTTGCCATTGCATCTCCATGAGGGGTGTGGAATCCATTTATAAGAACAGCCGTTGCAGTCCCACTTGGGTAAGTTAATTTGTAGTCAATTATCATAATCTGAAATTTTACAAGTTTGATAGCAAATTGAATAATCCGTTTACATGTGAATGTCAAACAACTTGAAGTTCTCGTAACAGAAAAGGAAAGGCTGTGCAGGCATCAAGTTCATTTTGGAAGGGTTCGCAAGACAAATATGTTTATGCCAAATGCCAAGGCACATAGCAGGAAATTTAAATTGTGCATATACATTTTTTAAAATTATGCTTTCAATTCAATTCAGTTGAATTGTAAGTGAAGATTTAAATAACAAGTACGTCCTCATTTTTCCAAAATACACAATTCATTCTTTAAGAAAAGTATACCTCAAACCATAGGCAAAGTAGCTAGTATTTTGTTTAGAGAAGCACCACATGCCATAGTGAGTTGATATGATTTGTTTCATCTTCTGTCATCACCAAAGCATATGCGCTCGACTTGTCTTAACCAATGATCACCTAGTTGGTTCAACAACTCAAGCAGCAAGCAAGCACGCTTCATGATAGACTGATAGGGACAATTATTTATCTACAAGAACAATTCAATCAACATGCCCGACTCAATAGACAATAGGGACAATAAGGCCATCATCAATCAATCGGACAGCATGGAAATGCTACCGCTCATGTCAAACTACATCACCTAACTGAATCGAAGCATATTTGTTCAAGAAACTAGAAGCCGGAGGGAACCCATTTGACTTCTTAATTTCATCATTTTTAGTTTTTTTCGGCTTTTTTGTTTTTATTTTCTCCCCTTTTTTCCTTTGCATTATCCGTGGAGATATATGTGGATGTTTTTTCATTTTTTTCTCATTTTCTTTATTTTTGTTTAATTGAATGACTTCGAAAAACTCAGCCAAAAGCCTTTAGAAAAGACTATTTTTACAATACATTCTACTGGTAGTAGAAATTAAATATAACCGTTGATTTATGAGGGCATAATAGACTTTTCTTTGTAAATCCTATTTTTCTGTGAGGGTATAATACCCTATGCATTTGGTCTGCTGCTTGAGCAGCAGATCTACAAGGTCCTCACCCACGGTGGAACCGGCAACATTGTCGGCCGCCGTTTGTGGAGGAAGACACGGAGCCCTCCGTACGTTGTCAGTATATGGCACGACGTGGCCGTTGCCAAGAGGGTCACCTACTTCTTGCTCTCTTATGAACACAACGTACCCTACGTCGAGCCGCACTGGATTGCGGCTTTTGACCTTGAGACGGAGCAATGGCGGCCGGACTACATCGACGGCCCACTAACCGCTAACGAAATCAAGACCGACGGGATTGCATTCAGCTTGACCGTGCTGAGAGGCTGTTTGGTTGCGATCTGCGACAACCAAGATGGCGCCATGGACCTGTGGTTCCTGACCGATGAGGTTCTCTGGCCCAAGCAGTATGCAATCACCATGCATGGGGTTGTCTAGTGGTCCACAGGACATTGTTTCCTTTACAATTTTGCCATTTTTAGGATTATACTGCTAATATTATCGATGATAGTAAAAATATATCCTAACTAATTTGATCCATTAGATAAAAAAGAATAGACTACTCATATTCATTCCGGGTACCATAAAAGAGCTATCAGAAAAGGCCAAAATGAACACCCCTAATCCGTGGGCGCTCTTGACCAAAGAGAGATAAGATGACATCCTACAAAGGGAACTTACGCGTGACGCAAAGGAGAAAGGAAACAGCCAAGCTATATGATTTCTGTTGCTTAAGCAAGAGAAACTGTAGAATACAAAGGGTGAAAAGGAGATGATGACCAGTTGACCACTATGCAAGCGACATTGGCGAAGGAACAAATTTGAGGAAGAAATGAAAAATTGCAGTTATTAGGATGCCGCTCGGTTGGATTGAAATAAACTGACCTACACTGTAACTGACTAAAATTACGTTGTAGCTGATAGTAGCTTATTTGACGTAACTAAATTTTAAAATATTTAAAAATAGAAAAAACAGATTAATCATCAAACGAATACGAAAAACAAAAAAAGTTAAAAATAAAAAATCAGAAAAAACAAAATTTATAAATAGTAAAAAATAAGTCAAAAAGACAACAAAATCAATCCGAGATGAACAGGGCCTTGAGTAACAGCGAACCGTAGTGGAATCACAGAACTTCTGAAGATAAAATGTACGACTGTGAGGAGCTCACTGACCTTCCTGAGAGGGACGAGTGCGAGAAGCCCCACGAAGCTGATGGCGAGGAGGAAACCGGTCATCCACGCAATGCTGGGCTCCTTGTAGCTCCCCGGCACGTTGCCTTCCGTCTCCTCCCCCGCCATCTCGTAAGTCCTCTTGTTGAGCCCAAGCAAATACGACCCGAACCCACCTGGGAAAAGTCCAAGAACACATCAAATCAATCCAAGGACTCCATTTGACAACGGAGGATCGACGCTGCAAGGGATGATGCTGACCTCCGACGGCGATGCTGTAGCAGGCGACGGCGCAGGTCTGGACGACGGTGTTCTCCTGCCGCGTGAACGGGCGGGCGGCGACGCCGAGGCGGGCGAGCGCCTGCGTCCACCCGCGGAGGACGACGAAGGCGATGAGCGCTGCGGAGACGTTGAGCGTTGGGACGAGGCCCGTGGTGAGGTTCAGCTTCATCACGATGACGCTGTACATGGCGCCGACGGCCAGGCTCGCCACCATCCCGCGCGCCGTCAGCTGCTCCCGCCACGGCGGCACGCGGCCGCGCACCCCCGCCTCGGCGTCGCCGCCGTCGAGCCCGGCCATCTCCTCGTGCCCTCCGCCGCCGTCCCGCGGGTGCGGCGCCATCGCGAGCTCGAGGCGCGGCGGCGGCCTGGGGTGCTTCCTCCGCCTCTCCTGCTTCTGGCGGAAAGGTTTTCGCGGCGTCAGTCAGATTCGAGTCCGGGGGAAATGGAGGCGTCGGACGGAGGAGTTGGTGAAATAAAAAGCCTCGCATATATGAAATTATGAATGACAGTGAGCTAGGAAGAGTAGTACTACGATGTTAGTGAGTTCTTCACTTGTACTACTAGTAGCAGTGAAGCTATCAACAAGAGAACTCTTCAGCTCTTGTGAGTTGTGAAGGATCGCTGCAAGAAATCCATTGGGCAAGAAAATATGATATTTTGATCAGCGATCCAAGGACCCAGCAAAGATTTTTTTTTCTTATTCAGTGGAATGGAAAATTCCAGAGAAAAAGAATCACCTGGGCACTCTCGCTCCAACCAAAGGGGCAACAATAGAGGACCAAAGGAAAGAAAAGCTGAGCAGGAGAACTGAGCACGTCACAGAAGAGAGGGAAAATGATGGGCAAAGACTAAGAGACAGCATCTCTATTTTGGTAGACCGATAAAACTCGCTAGAATCAAAGCAAAACTCCCACCTGGGTTATGCTCTTCAACGCTTAGTGCTCCCCCTGAAACTGAGAGCTAGCATGTGTACAAGAGCTGCAACGCAAGCGTACAAGCTAGAATAAGCAAGCGGGCGTCCCTCCTCGGCACACAATAAAATAGCTCTTGGCCAACATTTCGTGCAAGAAACACAAAGGAACCCCGTCCAATCAAAACACCAGACCCTGCAAGCTTAGGAGTTGAAAAGATCGATTTTTTGGGTAAAAAAAAACGAAGTCAACAAAAGAAGCAACAAATCTCCAAGCTAGATCGAAGTTTATATGACGCAAAGCTGCGAAGCTGGAAAGAAAGCACAAAGCTTGCATGAACGCCACAGTGGCAACCAGAACCATTGATCCATAAAAAAAACTACAAAACTATCCGATCGGCATTGATTCACGACGTACCGAACAATAATAGTTGTGCTCTGCTGCTCTCCTCCGACGATCTGAAGGTCCAAATACAAGAACAAGAGCTCAGGCAGCAACAGCTCGAAGGCTTCTCGTCTTATCTTCTCCACACCACTCTGCAGCGCCGCACGGCAAAGGAGCACGCGGCCCGGTGCGTATTCTCTGACGTTACGAAGCAAAGTCACAGCGTGACTTTGCTTCGTAACGTCCATCCATCGGCTGATCAAACGGCCCAGATTTTTTTGATTTTTTGATTTTTATTTTTTAGTTTTTTAGTTTTATCTTTTTTTATCTTTTTATATTTTTTATATTATCTGTGTTAAAATAACTTATTTTTTTAAATAAAAAATAAATATTTTTATTTAAAATTTAAGTTATTTTAAAAAAATAAAAAATAAAAATAAAAAATCAAAAAATCTGAGCCATTGATCTACAAATGGATGGACGTTACGAAGCAAAGTCACGGTGACTTTGCTTCGTAACGTCAGAGAATCTCGTTCGCACGCGGCCATGGCCTTAAGTACACGCGCTGGTTGCAGAGGTTTTTTTTACATATTTAGCACTGTTTACAACAATATTTACAAAAATAATAGTATATCTATCGTATTAATAAAAATATCGTTTCTACCGCATGTAGCTAGGTGGCTACGTGCGGGGTGGCTGCTGACGTGTAGACCCCTGCTGTCTCGCCACCGGACGACAGGCCACTTATAGGATCGTCGATGACAATTAGAATGCAGCAATACTGTAGTACACTATAGTAAAGCACTGTAGTGATTACTGTAGCATACTGTAGCACCGAGAAACAGTTTCGATCGAACAGTAAAACATCGTTTTTCTTTCAATCTAGCAATAAATATGTGACTTGTTCGTGGAACTCTTTATTTATGTTTTGATAATATTCTAAACTATCCCTAATGTTATGTCATTATGTGGGACAATTATGATTTATAGATTAGCATATGTATTAATTGATGATCACGTTTCGTGGATCATAAATATGAAGATATTAAATCAATAATATTGACACATGTTAGAGAACATGGTGTTAGATTGACTTACCATAAGACACTGTGGAAATTATTATATTCTTAAGTGTCATCAGTTGGTCTCATATATAGTGTATGTAGAATCATTAGACCTGATATCGTCACAATTTTTTACATGCGTAATAGTTTACTTAGGAGTTGTCAAACACTACCTTGTAACTGAGTAGTCATAAAGGTAGTATTCTAGTTTACTATGAAATATGCGAAGGAATGTGAGCGATCAAGATAGAATTTGCGTTTTCTATATAACAGGAGAGATATTTCTAGACCACTCGATGTGGTTGGATTAAGGAAACGCGTTACCATACCGAATGTGATTGAGAAGTCAATTACAACTGAGTAATCCATTGCATGCTCGAGTGAATGATCGAACTTATCGTAAGATGTCATACTTCTCGCCTTGAGTTCAATCTGGTATCGTGAGGCAAAGGGATCAATACATAAATACTATATGGATTCGTTCGATATGATCTTTATATATATTTAGGAGTCGTTATGTTATACTAGGAACCGCTACCAACTTATGGACCGGAAAGGAGTTTTCAGTCCATAGTCATTTATACATGAATCTACAGTGTCACACACTTAACGGGTTGGAACGGTAAGTTTCCGGATGATAGACCCCGAATAGGATACGTTTTCTACTCGTATTGATCCGGTCGGAGGCTCTTCGAGTGAGATACGATCTTTACTCGTATTGGATAAAGATCCAACATGAGGCTTTTCGAGTTGGATATGATATTTGATCATATCGGATAAGCATCCAATTGGAGATTATATAAAGAGAGATGTATGCTGAGGAAGGTATCTGAAACTCGTCCATTGAAACCTTAGCCACCACCTCTCAAAACCCTTGTCATATACAATGGTGCTAACACATCGACGCACAATGTTCCATCTTTGGACATGTGGACCTCGGTAGAGGCGCTGCTATGACTATAGCACTGTTGGGGACAATCGCGAGAAGGAGACGGTTGATTAGAGGATGATCGACTACTTCTACTATACCGACATGCACTTCGTTGAACCGGCCACTTTAGCTCTTCTTTCACTGCACTGCATGTCCAGTAATAATAATCTATAATCTTTTACTCGTATAATTTTTTGATTTACACGGTAGAAAGTAGTGTAGCCTAACCGTACCAAACGCACGAAACATACAGTACGCTGCAAATCACACGAAGCAAGATTCGTTCCTGTGGAAAAGGGCTAATCACCGATAGGGCTGTAAAAAAAGCTCGAAGCTCGCGAGCTACTCGAGTTCGGCTCATTCTAGGCTCGATTCGAGTTCGGATCGAACTTTAAACGAGCCGAACTCGAGCTTGATCTCAAGCTCGCAAGCTTCACCGAGCCGAGCTCGAATAGTTCGCGAGCTCCGATTTGAGCTTAAATAGTAATATATATTAATTCTTACCGAGCTTACTCGAGCCAAGCTCGAGCTTGAGCTTTTCTTATTGTTGAAAATTAGTGTATATTTAAATTATTTTGATTGTTATCGAGCTTAATAGAGCCGAGCTCGAACTTAAAATTTTCTTATTATTAAAAAATAGTGCATAATAAATTATTTTAATTGTTATCGAGCTTCATCGAGCCAAGTTCGAGCCTACTCGAGCTTAGGCCGAGCCGAGCTCGAGCCCGAGCCTAGGTTCAAGCTCGGACTTCAACTCGAGTTCGGCTCGAATTCGACTCGAGCTTCTACCGAACTCAAGTCTGAAAGATCAAACTCGCTCAAACTCGACTTGTTTACAACCTAGTCACCGATCTGATCACAAACACAGACGAAGTGTGGGTAGTGGGCTCTGTGCCGCTGTACGGTTGGCTCCCATCTGAATCCTACACGTGCCCTGTCCGGGAGATATTTTTGACAGCAAATGGCACGTCTGCGTATATGTGCAGCTTTGTCCTAACTTTAGTTAGGTTAATTAGGCCCTCACCTGTCTCCTGTGCATCTCTTGTGTTGTGTTGTGCTTCTTGTCCTCCACTCGATTTCTTTCCAGTGTTGTATTTTTTCCACCTCCTCCCAGCATTTTCTGGTGGTGTTAGGTGCTTAGGAGGCTAACTTTCGGTCGAGCGCACCATGCAGTCCTCTGAAGTTTTTAAGACGGTAGCAGTACAGATGTACTACGAAGACCCACAGGGGGTACAATGTACTTCAGTTTGGATCAAAGAGATCTCATGGTCTTGATGTGATTACTCATTGTAGTGCATGTCTGAAGTCAAATAACAAAGATGATTTCTTATGGTTGGTGATCTAGGAGTCATTCGCACATTTGACATTAAAGCCATTTTTTTATTTTAAATTTAGTCCTTAGATATTTATTTTCATAAATCTAGCATTCTCTCTAAACTCAATAGCCATGAAAGATAACATGTATCGTCTACTGCGCTACCTTAGCTTGGCAAAAGAGGGCACCACGATAGCATTTACCGAGCTAGACGAGCTCAGTAAACGTCTGTCGAGCTAGGGGTGCTCAACAGGAGCACCTGCCGAGCTACCTAGCTCGGTAGCCATCTACAGCCACATTAATGCTTAACCATGCTTTACACTAATTAAGCATGCTTACACTAATTTAGTGTTTAGTCTGCCTCTTGCCGGCTAGCTTGGCAGATCCTCCTGCCGAGCTCAGTTAGCTCAACGGGTACCTGTTGCGATATGGGAGCTTGGCAGGTGTCTGCCATTGCTCCTGCGGTCATAGAGGATGCCAATATTGAAAATTCGTACGTCGGAGAGTCATATTTGAAAAAAGAAAGTTGATATAGTCCCATATACGCTATTGACTCGGTGATCTAGCGCTATGTTGCCAGATTATGGGAGAAAAGGAGGTGGTTGAAAGTAATTTGTAGTGCCTGGGGGTAGTTAGGGAGTGATGAAGCTGGTAGCCATGTGGTGAAATGGCCTGCACCGGCAGTTAAAAATAAGAGGAAAACCGGACAAAAGGTTTATGTAAAAAAGAAAAGCAAAAGAAAAGGAGTTGTCAAGTACTTACAGATAAACATGGGCGTAGCCCATTAGAAGCCCAAACTTGGTTGCCTGCAATTATCGTCCAAATTTGGGCCGCTTCCCATTACAAGCGCTGCATGTTACGACCAAGCCCTACAAGTAGTCATCACTAGTCCACAAAACAACGGGTTACTACAGAAATTCAGGAACAAATTATCAACCGTAGCGCGACCACTTGATTGCATGTGGATGCAGGGAATCCAGCTGTAAGCCTGTGATAGCAGGCTACACTTCCTTGAATTTGGGTTAACTTAAGCAGCCTGATTTGTTCACAACCGTGGAATCAAATGATCGATACAGAAATACTAACAGCCAGCTCAATTAATTCATGGTCAAAATCGGGCTCAGGTGAACTTGCACGGAGCAGCTCGTGAGCAATCACACGATTTTCACATGCCCTTGGATGCGAGGAAGGTCCATGATTCTTCCAATCCGTTACTGTTGCGTCAGTTGCAGGCGCGCGAGCATAGATTTTATTCCTTATCATGACAGCAATGAATGATGCTGACACACACAGCTTTCCAAATTCCAACCCAATTCTTCAGTAAAGCCTATCCGGGCACGACCATGAAAGAGCTTATTTTTCTCCAATCTAAAATAGAGCTGAATATCACATCTAGTTTCACTCGATCCAGGTTCACAATTGATTGATTTGGCGAACGGCCTCTAACGTAATGGCTAAAGCGCTCTAGTGACACCTTTCAGATTCTAGGTTCTACTCTCAGTGGGAGCGAATTTCAGGCTGAGAAAAAAAATCTCCTCGTCTGCTACCACACCAAAGCACAGGTCTAAGGCCCGCCCATGTCGTTGGTCGTTCTCACGCGGGCGATAGTGCCGTTGTGTAAGGGTGAAGCAGGGGTTCGAAGGTTTTCTCAATTTGCATAAGAAGATTTTTTTTAAGCTAATGCTTGGAACCGTCTTACTCCGCAGGTCGAGTTTTATAATTGATTGATCTGAACACAACTGCTTAGGCGCTTAGAACCTTGCATTGATGCAAATTGCAGAGAATTTTTTTTTTTTTGAAACGGATGCAGACAGAAGTATTAATCTTACTGAAGTAGCCGAAGTGCCCCGTCTTTTCTTCTCTCGAAGCCACCCAAACCTAATGGCGCGCCGGGCTGCCGTCGCGGCGGGGCCACCGCCGCTCACCGGAGCTCCGCCGTCCAACCATCGGCGCGACGTCCCTATCATTGCCTCGATCTGGCCTTGAAACATTTATCAAACAGCTGCAGTAGATCCTGGAATTTGGTGCGATCCGGTCTTGGGTGGGTGTAAATGAGAAAGTAGAATAGTCGAAGCCCCATATGGAAATATGCATCGGCCATGTTCTCCTACCCACTCTAGGCCGCTCACGTAGATCCAACGGCTAAATATGACCCAGGTTTTGATCGCAATAATACTGCGCGATCCAAACAAAGATGGATGCCAATCACAATACGAGATAGATTAAGGCTTTATATGCGAAAGTACATACATGATCCTATCTAGGCCGCACAGCATTGATCCAAAGGCCGAAAGTGGCCCAAAATTGTATCGCGCATATTCTGCGCGATCCAGACAGAGGTGGGTCAAAATCATGATACGAGATAAGCTAAGGGTTCATATGAAAAAGTACATACACGATCGGGCCACAACTGACGTGTTGGTTCAGATATTTGGAGCCCCCACCAATCGGTACAATGAACCCGGGAGTAATGATTTCGGACAATTTATGTAAATCGCATTAGTCAAAAATCAATTAGTACATACGTTAAATTAACAATGATAAATGTCATTTATAAACATGTATTTATTAAATAATATAGTACAAACCTTGTAACTAAAGTTTACATTAATGACTCATAGGCAAAATGCTAATATTGGAGCAGAAAAAAAAGACTTAAGTAGTAGGCCTAATCAATCTGCCATGGGCAATCAATTAGGGCAACGGTCTATCTGTTGAACCTCTTATAGTTGGCAAAGTTCTCATCCTATGGACAACATTATATGGAGCAAGAGTGAGTACATGGAGTACTCAACAAGTTACATGAAAAAATGCAATATTAATGTAAAGGTAATAATAAGGTAGGCGTAATATGATTATTTGAGCGTAAAGCCATAATTGACATTTAAATACAGTAAATAGATGTAAAGTTTAATTTAATACAATTAAGTAAAAGCTGAATTTTAAATGAATCAATCAAGCTAATGCGAGCTCCAACCTAACACCAACTAAAACATGGGCTCCAACCCGAGGCTCCAACCCAAATCTTTCTCATATGGATTCTATCCATCCATAAATATTTTTTGAAAATATTTTGAAAACTAAAGTCTAATCTGCGAAAGCAGTACTTGGCATGCCCATGACCACGGACTCAGCTATTCGAATATTTTACACTTTACAGAGGTGGTATAACTTTACCTATAAGATATTACCAACTTGTACTGTCCGCACACATTCAACATGTTAGAGTGTGACTAAGATGATCATAACAAGGACTTTACAAAGCTCCACTGCAACCCATTTCAATCGCGCTAAGGTTTCACCACAAAATAACTACAACTACGTGGGGTCCCCTCTTGCACCGTGTGGACCTCTAGTAGTGCCCACATTCCACCAGATGGCGAAACTAAAATTGAAGCATTGCTAAGCAGTTGTCCAGATCTATCCCATACCAAACTTATGATAGTACAGAGCGACAGGAATGGTGGGAGGGAGAAAAGGAAAGAAGCGCGTGGAAAGGAAAGAAATTGGGTGCGTGACGTGCGGGAGAAAAAAAAGCAAAGTTATCGAGGCTTTCCATCCACTAGGGTGATGATGCAGTCTCAACAGTGATGACACAGCAGCAGCGACGCGAGAAGGAAGACGACTAGAGGAAGGAGGTGGAGCTGATAGGCGGGGCCCATTTGGTAGCAGCTGGGAGAGAGATGGGCAAAGTGGGCTCGGGAAGGGAATTGTGTCGAATGATATGCCGGCTCAGGAGGAAAAAGAAAGAAAGTAGGCGGTCTCATGGGCTAGGAGGAAGAGAAAAGAAAACGGGCTAGAAAGAAAAAGGAATGGGCTAGAGGGAAAGGAATTTGGCTCGGAAGCATTTCAGTGATTTTAAATTTAATTTTGATTTTTAGAAAATACTAGAAAATCTAAATAAGCTTAGAAAATAGCAAATAAGGCTAAAAAAATGAAAATTCATAGAAATTCCTTAAGACATTTTTAGTTTAGCAAACAAATATTTCCAACTTAAAGTTGGTTTATATTTTTGCACAAAAAATAGTTTTAGCTTCAGGAATTTTGAAAAGCCTTTTTAATTTCTGAAAATTAGGGGAAATTATTTTTAAATTCAGAAAATTCAAGAAAATAATATTTTTAATATTTTAATACTAAAATAAAAACCTTGTGCTGTGACAACGCCGCCTCACCGCCAACATTGTTTGCCGGATCTTCTGGCATTCTGATCAACGCTTGGTTCGTTCCCCTCTCTCCTTGCTCCTAAGGTCTCGCAGCTCCAAGCGTCGACCCGTACGTCTGGTTCAGTGCATTCGTCCCGGCGCCCTTCTCTTCTCCGGCGACGAGGAAAGGTGGGCCGTGCTGATGCCATCGTCACTGCGGCGCCTCCGTTCAACTCGCCTTGCATGTGTCATGCTGTTCTGTTTGCAATGGTCTGGATATTAGAAGTGCTCTTTGGTGACGAATTAGTACAACACAAACAAAAGCTTTCATCTTTTCTAATATCCGAAACACAGGAGGCCAGTGGTTCTTGATACAGAAATTATGCAGCAGCATTCTCAATTCGTTCGTGCTCCAATCGGCCCGAGTAACCCGCACGCAAGCTCTGCTCAAAAGAGCCTTTTTGGGGTGGTTTATAGCTGAAAAGTATTGTAGTTGATTTAAAAAGCATGTAGCTGATAGAAACTTATTTGACATAATTAATTAAAAAAATTAAAAATTGAAATAACATGTTAGCCCATCACGTATAATACAAATAAATACGAGAAAAAAACCGGTAAAAAACTAAAAAGAGCTAAAAGTATATAAAAAAACAAAATTTATAAATAACATAAAATAAGCCAGAAGCCAGAAGTTCTGTAGATTTTACTGCAAAAAAAGGTCATTGATTCTTTCCATCCAATGGGGGCCGGTTTGGACTATTTGCGTGAGTTGCAGGCGCGAGGAAAGTGGAGCACGATTTATGGCCTAGGTATTCCTTATCATCGTGGCAGTATAATGACACATACAGCTTTCCAGTCCATCCAATTATTCAGTAAGGCTATCCGGATACGACCACGGAAGAGTTGGACAGTTACGTCCACAATCCTACTGATGAAAAACTGATGCAAACTGTGCGTTGAAATGCACTTTTACCTGATAAAGCTCTGCAGCCTTTTGCTTCAGAGGCTGCACCGAATCAGTGCAAGCCAAGCCAAGCTCCGAGATGACGGTAGGCAAAGCAGAAAGAGATAACCGACGGAAAGCCATGCAAAAAAAATGCTAAAAGGGCACGGCTTCAATTCATATCATCAACGGTTCAACGTGTCGGTCAGTCAGTCGGTTCTTTGCACTCTTGGTAATAACGGTGAGGCACGAAAGGGGAAAAAGCAGTGTGCCAAACCCCAAAACCTATGGTGCGAGCTGAAGAATCTTTGGACAAGTTGAACGAACCGCGGCAGTGGACGAAAGGAGCGTTGATGCGGACGGGTCAGGGCTTGTCCAATGCGCCATGCTGGCTAGGTGCCCTAAGGGGACGTTTGGTTCGCGGAATGTAACCTCTGGATGAGGTATCGTCCTTTTGTTTGTTTGGTTCGCAGGATAAAATGATTTCGTTCCAAACGAGATGGTTCTATTTAGTTAATTTAATAAGGGATATTTTGCCCAGATGGTATACCACGTCGGTCGATAAAATCGAGTGAACCACATCGTCCCGGATGATACTATTCCATCCAATCTAGTACCGCAAACCAAACACCCCCTAAGTCACCACGTTGGCACCGAGCTTCTAGCTCAATCGGACCGGGTGCTTGCAGACGGTCAGAGCAGCCTGCATAAGCTATGGTTGCCTCGCTGATAAATAGTAGAGATAATGACTTCGAGCAACACGTTGTGGTGAAGGCATGTGCTTCATCACACATTTGCTTGGGGGCCACACCCATTGACCCCTCCACCGCGCCCACACACACCGACAAAACCCCTAAGTCCCACGTATGCGTCATAGGTTAGTGGCAGCCAAATGGCACGAGGTGAGGTCAAATCCGAGCGAGGAGAGGTTGATGGCGGCCGAATCCGATGATGTGAGGTCCATTGCAGCTGGGTTTGAGGGCGGATGAGCGTAGCACTGAGGGTGAAGTCTCGGCGGGGGCGGAGGGCAGTAGGCGAGGTCGTCGACGATAGAGATCAGTGGGGAGAGAGGAGGATTGGACGTGGAAGTGAGAGAAAGAGGATGGATTGGGGAAGTGGGAGAGAGGGATGGCCCTTTTATGATTTTGACATATGTTTTTAATTTTTTAACAGTAAATAGCTTTTAAATGAAGTGCTTTTTCAAGTTGAGATCTATAAATTGATTATAGTAGATACTATAGCGGTTTCATTTATATCAGCCAAAACCGCACACGAGTTCTTCTTACTTCGTACTCTCTCTCACGAACAGCCAAAAGCTACCAGCCGCAGTCCAAAAGAACATGCCCGATAAGGTTGACTAGTGGATCTGGTTGTTTTTGTAATATATTTTTTTGCTTGTAGGATCTTAAATGTAAATTTGTGAATAAAAACATAAATAGATGGCTAAGATATAATTTTTTACAGATTGAAATACAAATTTTATTATGCGTTCCAGTGAAACTACTGTACATTTGGTGGATGGTGGCTTGACTTGTGGTTGTGGAGAATGAAACTAGACTTGAGGCACCATGTATTTTACATGGATGTTGTAACACCTCACATACTAATATGTGATATTACTATGGAAATTCATCGTCAAAGTAAAGAATAAATAATAAAAACAACAATAGAAATTAAACTTTAAAGGGTACTTTATTAGAGAACCAATGAAAGCTGAAAGTAATATTTGAAAGCTGAAAGTAATATTTGAAATATAGGACCGGTCCACTTTTAACCAAATGAAGAATAAATAAAATGACAAAAATAGTGGCAATCCACGGTGCTGAAAACTCGGGTGCTCTCACCCATGCATGTTGATATCACTCCACTGACCTTTTACCTGAGAATGGAAAGAGCAAGCGAGAGATTTTAAATCTCAGCAAGTAACCAACAACGGTCGCAACACGGTGAGTAAAGAACAGGTAATGCAAGCAAGATGTGTAAAGGACAAACAATGTAAGTAAGTAATTGACACATGTTAATTGCAATAAAACCAGGTTACTGAAAACACTGATAAATATCAGAGATAGAAGTGACAGGATCAATGGAATTAAAGGTAATTGTTATTTAGCAAGTTATGACAATGGCACCGGTGATCACTTCCCACATACCCAGTTATACGAGAATAGTCAGGCACGTCACTATCCTCGACTATATAACCGCCGACGCAGTGTAATATCCTGATTAACGAGAGTGCACGGCCCCCGTATGTTACCAGGTGGGTGGTAATCTCCCCTATATGTGGATGACCCTAAGCCAGGTAACTGTTATCTTGTCAACATAGATAATTGTTATTTAGCAAGTTATGACAATAGCACTAATGATTATTTCCACATACCCGGTTATACAAGAATAGTCAGGCACAACACTGTCCTCGACTGTATAACCATAGACGGGGTGTAATATCTTGAGTAATGAGAGTGCACGGCCCCCCGTACGTTACCAGGTGGGTGAAAATCTCTCCTATATGTGAATAATCTCAAGCCAAGTAACTGTTATATTGTTAACATGTTATATGGTATGAACTTAAGGGAACCAAGCAAAGACTAAGATAAAGTTATGAGAAGTGAAATAATGTGCTAGGGTTGGCAATGGGGAGACATAATTCCTAACATGAGGGCGATGTGAAATGATGATGTGATGATAGTGATATAGGAATTATCTTAAAGAGGTATTATAATATAGCTCATACAAGGTTATCAACCATTCATGTTTTATTATGTGATACGTGATTGTTAGTCAGATTAATAGATTTAATACATACGTCCTTCGTGCCTCAAATGCAACATCATATAGTTAATGGATCATGGTATTAGGAACCTAATAATTTAAACCTAAGCTAAAACATGTTCCTATACTATCTCATTAACGATTTAAGCATGAATTCTAAAACACTAATTAAAAGCATGAATTCTAGAATCTTTTAACTGAGCATCCTAATAAACATAAAAGCATGTGAAATAAAATAACCTAAAATATCATGGTATGAATACAGTATTAAAATTCTATAATCAGGCAAATATGAGCGATACGATAATAACCAGACAAACATTAGTGATACGACAATGATCCGATAAGCTTTAGTGATATGATAATAGCCACGTAATTTTAGTGATATGATAATAGCCACGTAACTTCAGTGATATGATATCAGCTAGGTAACTTTAATGATATGATATCAGCCAGGTAACTTTAATGATATGATATCACATAGGTAACATTAATGATATGATATTAGCCAGGTAATTTTAATGATATGATATCAGATATGTAACTTTAATGATATGGTATCAGACAGGTAATTTTAATGATATGATATCAGATATGTAACTTTAGTGATATGGTATCAGACAGATAACTTTAATGATATGATATTAGCCAGATAACCTTAATGATATGATATTAGCCAGGTAACTTTAATGATATGATATTAGCCAGGTAGCTTTAGTGATATAATAATTATACTCAATGACAAGGTGACAAGTAAACTGGAAACACGTGATATGCGAAACGAGAAGGTCACGGCCGCAAGGTACCTGCCTTGAGCACGCTCGACGGACATGCTGCACGAAGGATCTGGAATGCACAACTGCACGAATGATCCCTCAACAGTTGTGTGAGATCCTACACGATGGAATGGAAAGCCACCGATCAGGTACAGATGAATTCGATAAAGGAACGACAAGAGATAAACTTGATTGGAGATGAAACGGGTTCGCTAACTCCACGGCCGTGCGAAACGCCGTTCGGTCAAGCGAAATGCCTTTTGGTCACGCAAACAGTCGTTTGGCCGAGTGAAACGCCGTTTTATCGGCGAATGGCCGTTCGCCACGCGTTGCCACCGGCCGCCACCGCCGCAGCTCGTCGGCCACCGCCGCCACCACACGCCACGCGTCGCCGCCGCCGCCATGGCCGCATCTTGGCGATGTGACCGCCGCAGCCGCGCCTTGCCGCCGCTGCGCCACACGCTGTTGCCACGCGCCATCGCCGTCGTCGCTGCCATGGCTGCCTGCCGTACGCTCGGGAGAGAGAAAGAGAAAGAGAGAAATAAGAGATTGATATGGATGGAAGAGAGTGTAAGGAGTAGAGATAGATAGAGATAAGAAAGAGATTAGAGATATATATGTATCTTTCAAATCTTGGCCACTGCAGATGTATGCCGTGCCAAAATTTCTCTCGATAAAGATGGCACATAGTAGTCTAGTACAGTAAGTAGGAAGGCTAGAATCCGCCGGAAAGCATTGCGATGTTGTAGTTGTAGGCTTGTAGCACTCAACGCAAAACTGACTAATTAATCACGGTTTTGGCTTAGTCTAAGAAACTTTTTTTTCCGCGAGGGAGTCTAAGAAACTAACTAATATGTACGCGACAACAAGCAATTGTGTCATCCTTCAAATTTTCTTTTCAGATGATGTACACAGTACACAACCCAAACTCTTATGAACAGCACCGCGGAGTTTACCCGGAATAACTCTCTGTAACTCCAAAACAGCATCGCCGGTGTAAAATCCTTATCTAGCTTCCCGGTGTGAACTTCATGCAGATTGGCGGCTTGACCTTGGCCAGCGCGAGCAGCGACGAAGGGAACGTCCATATCCCGTCGCCGCAGATCAAGCCGGAGGCGACGGCCGGCACGAGCAGCGCGGCCTTCTTGCCGTCGAGCCTGTGCCAGACGAACACCACGAGGCTCCCCACGCACATGTCGATGGCGAAGCTGGCGCCGACGAGGAACGGCACGGCCATGGCCATCGGCAGCGGCACGTACCTCCCGTACCTCCGCGGCAGAAAGTCCCTCGCAACGTTGGCCAGCACCGCGAACGCGAAGAACCCCGCGCACAGCTGCATGCAGTGCCTCGGCAGCGCCGAGAAGCCCTCCACGCCGAGGATGGCCATGTTACGGTAGATGAGCGCGTACGGCGCCTTCCAGTACCCGTCCGGGTTGCCGACGTCGAACGCCTTGTAGAAGAGGAAGAAGGTGAGCGGCGCGACGATGCAGCCCATCAGCGTGCCGACGGCCTGGCCGACCAGCATCGACCTCGGCGACGTCAGCGTCAGGTGGCCCGTCTTGAAGTCGTGCATCAGGTCGGCGGAGATGAGCACGAGCTGCTTCACCAGCCCACAGGCCACCAGCCCGGCGACGACGCCGTTGTCCTTCCCGGCCCACGCCGCGAAGACGAAGAGCGCGATCTTGCCGTAGCTGTAGCCCATGTTTATGTCCGTGAGCCCGGTGCCGTAGGCGTTGCAGAACCCCAGCGCCGGCGCGAGGAGGTACAGGATGATCACGTAGTACCACTTAACCTGCCGGAACATCAGCGGGATGACGGCCACCGCGACGACGCCGAGCAGAGCGTACCCGGTGTAGGCCAGCCATGTGGGGATGTTGTCCCGGTTGAACACCTCGTTGCGCTGCAGGTCGTCGATCGCCATGGAGTCCGCATCCGCCACTGCAACGCAATGCACAAGCTAGTAAGAATCGCCTACCCAAATCAAGAAACGTGTGAGGCGAGCAAGTCCTTTTACAGTGTAGTATTTACCTCTGTTAAGAGACTCGCGCTTCGATCTTTCGGGTATGGTCTTGAGAGTGACGACGATGACTTTGACGAAGTTGTAGAAGCCGTCGCCAATGAGCAGTGCAATGCAGAGGAAGGCCTGAATAGGGAGCAATTTGGAGGGAAGAATTACAGCTAGGAAATGCGCATTGTGCCTGAACTAGTCTGATTAGAACAGGTGAGTTCATGAACATACCTTGTAACCGTACAGGCTTGACATGCTGCCCTCAGGTATCTCTGACGGGTACCAATTCCCCTTCTGTTTGCCAATGAGTGGCCACATTATGCCCCAAGAAAGGACCGCGCCAAAGAGGAGAGAGAGGTTGACGAGGTGCGGGCAGATCATCCCGGCGCCAACGTATGTCAGGCTGAAGTCGAAGAAAAATCTGGCATTTTGAAGAAGTTGAAAGAGTGAAATTGCGGTGCATTTGAACCGCTGAAACATAAAAATTGAGCAATTAGAGAGATCACAGAGATTACGTTTGTTTCCAGGCTTTTAGCCCAAAAGTTGGGAACTGAGTGAATCCGCAGACGTCGCCGCCAATGTAAAACCATTGGAAGAAGCTCCACAGGAAGCTGATCCCAAAGTACTTCAGGAATCCACGCATTTGCTTGCTATTGTAAAGGTGAAAATTGAATCAGTTCAGGCCATCCATTCCTAAAGCGTTGCACGGTTCAATGACGATTTCATCAGCATAGCTGAAATAAAAGAGCGTACCTTGCATTCTTATCTCCTTGAGGTGTGTGAAACCCGTTTATGAGAACAGCAGACGCAGTCCCACTTGGATAAGTTAGTTTATAGTCGATGACCAGTACCTGAAAATACGTAATTTTAGCAAATCCGTTAATTTGAAGCCTGATCGCGATAATTAGCCCACTTAATACTCTTTTTTTTCTCTCAAGAACACAATAAATGTAGACTAGGTTCTATCAGCAGCGTACTGTAGTATCGCGAACCATAACTCAGAATGGGTTGGTCGATATTAAGATTCTTAACAAGTGAGAACAAGAGAAAATGATGGTAGCATGCTGTCGTACTAATCGCGGTCAATGACTGCAACCCTGATGCTACGATCTTCCAACCAATAGCCCGGAAAATTCAGGGACTGCGGCTCGAATGGTAAACGCTAAGACAGGACATGGAAAGATCAAACAAGACTACATGGGCAGTAGTACCTTTCTGAGAGGGAGCAAGGTGAGGAGCCCCACAAAGCTGATGGCGAGGAGGAACCCCGTCATCCACCCGATGCCGGGCTCCTTGTAGCTCCCCGGCACGTTGCCCGGCGTGCTCACCCCGGACAGCTCGAACGTCTTCTTGTTCAGCCCCAGCAAGAACGATCCGAACCCACCTGCAGATTCAGCGTTGAAATTAGCGAAGGAATCAAGATTCACGAATTAACAATGGCGAATTGATCAGTCGTGAGGAACTTACCGCCGTATCCTAGGGTGTAGCACGCGACGGCGCAGGTCTGGATGACGGTGTTCTCCTGGCGGGTGAAGGGGCGCGAGGCAATGCCTAGGCGCTCGAGCGCGCGCGTCCAGCCGCGGAGTACGAGGAAGGCGAGCAGCGCGGCGGACACGTTCAGCGTGGGGAGGAGCCCCGTGGTGAGGCTCAGCTTCATCACGATCACCGTGTAGACGATGCCGATCAGCAGCGCCGCCACCATCCCGCGCGCGGTCACCTGCTCCCGCCACGGCGGGACGCGCTCCGCCTCGCGCTCCAGCGCGGCCGCCGCCGCGGGCTCCGACTCCACGTCCGCGCCCTCGGGCGTCTTCTCGATCTCGTGCGCGCCCAGCGCGTGGCGGTCCATGCCGGCGGCCGCCGCGGTCCTCGGGACTAGCAGCTCGAGCTCTGAGACGGCGGCTGCAGTGTGGAGATGCAGCTGTGAGTTCATCTGTCTACGCAAACTAGCCAGAAACCATCCATGTGCTCGTGCATTGGACGGCAGCAAGGACGTGAGCAGTCGGATGGGATTGGACTCGAATAGTTAAACAATTGGCTTTTGGCAAGTTTGTTATGGAGAAAAAAAAGAGAAGAAAAACTAGGGGCGTCTGCTCTGCTCCACAGGGTCAGAAATGGCAAAAATAGAATGAGAAGACGAGGAACACGTCGAACTCCGATGGACATAACACCGGCGGAAGAACGGAAACGCGGCATCCAAATTCTTTGCAAGAAAATATGGCAGTTTTGTAGAAATCTATAGTGCTATGGCAGTTTTGCAAGAAAAGATCAAATTTGAAGTGGAAACCCCCCAAGGGACGCCAGTAACCACGGCACGAGATTCCTCCTCCAGGATCACTCTTTGACGAGCGTTCTTAGAGCCCAAGCACACAGAAGGAAGAAACCACACCTGGCTTTGCCAAAACAACAGCACCGGCCGATACAGGAACAACGCACGGCCACGGGAAGAGAATCGGTAGCGGACAATTAATAAGCGGCACGCGCGGAGGCAGCGCCTGTACTGCACGCCGTATCCAGTACTTGATCATCAGCCAGTTTTAGCCCTGTTTCATACTGTATTTATATAAATAATAATATACAAGACATACTGATAAAAATATCATTTTTTCCGTCGACGGGCCGGGCAGCAGCGCCCGCAAAACGACGCGTGGTGCTGTCGCCCGGCGGTTGGGTGGCAGCGGCCTGTCGCCCAGCCCGTAGGCGGCATCTAATTAGCCCCTCGATGGTAACTTTCATCGCCATTGCCTCCGTGGCGAACTCTCTTTGGATACAGCTTCGTAGCTCATGAATATTCATGATGCCAAGTCTCTTGGTCTGGAGCACTTCGTATTGGCATGTTGATAGGTCAAACTCATTGGGTCCAACCCGAACAAAACCATCGCTGTAGAACATTACCAAGTGTTCTATGTCTGCGACTACCTGAAGCTACAACAACCAGATCTGCAGTAAGCGTTACAACAAATATAATTACATATGTGTAACTATATTCGAATAGTTCATTAATTACTGAGATGACCGATGACCAACTACGACAGGTTCATATTTATAGTGGAGCGCAAAGCGAACCTAGGTGCACTCAACCCGCAAATTAAGGACTCTTTGTTGATGCGCAACACTTTCAGCGAGGGGGAACGGCATACCAACACTGACAAATGTGCAGACGAGGGAGAGGACGAGAGTGGACGGCATGGACATAACGGCATTAGTATGGACGAGGCAGCGCGCGAGGCGGGACGACACGGACAGACTAACATTTGTTCGAAGCACGCAGTGGAAAAGAAAAGATAGCAGTAACGGACCGACATATGTGCGGAGGACAGAGATCACGCACTTCAAAGAAAGACTGAATTAAAATGAAACGATAGCACTATCAGGCCAATAATTACGATAAAGTTATCATGAATAAACGCAGCTAATTCGGTTCTCATAAAATTCCCCAAAAAATTACATAATAACTATTACTATATTGGGAGATTCCACATAAAATTTCGTAATTTTTAGAGCTCGTTTACTATATGTAAAAACTCGTAAAAATATCAAAATTATATAAATTTTTGAGCAATATTCGCCATGGATAAAATTCCCTAAAAATTATACTGCAAGGAACGTTGTGTTGGAAAGCTGTACATAAATTTTTGTAATTATTTGAGCTCATTTGATATATTTAAAATGTCAAAAAATATTAAAATAAAATAATTAGGCAAGTAATTAGGCCGGCTAAAGAGCTGGCCTAATTACCTGCCGCCTGGGGGCTGGCGACAGGCACAACCAATGGTTATTTCTTTGTTTAAATCATTTAAATCACGTTTAGTTAATCCAAACAAAAGTAGATTCATCATCATAAATAGATGCTCTAAGTTTATTGATTTTAGAATTTAAGCTTTCAATAACGAAATCATAATTTTTAATTTTCATTTTATACTTTTTCAGCTCCGCTGTCAATCTAAGCACAGCACGAGATAAATCAGTATAAGAAGATTTTACCTCATCAGGATCACTATAAAGATCATTATCGTTGAGCTCCTCACTGTTGGCCATAAAACACATCCCTGTGAAGTCCACCTCCTTTGTCTTCTTACCATTGCTCTCATCGTCGCTTTCAGAATCGTCATCACTCAAAATAATCTCATCAAGTGCTGAAATTATCTTGTTGATTTCCATGCGATAATTGCGCTTCTTGTTTGGATCAATCTTGATTTGAGAGCAACAAGTTGATGCATTGCCATCTTTGACCTCATTGCTCCTCAGTTTGAGGCAATTTATCTTAATGTGGTTTAGTTCACCACATTCATAGCATCTGATTGAAGCTCCACTCTGTCTTGATTTGATATTGTTAATTGCCTTGGTCACCCTGTTGGAGGGAAGTACAAGCTGCTCTTCTGGAATTTTCTCTAATTGTTCATCTGAAATATAGCACAATGCAAATAAATAAACAATAGAAGAACTAGAAGAACTATCAGTTTGGTTAGTGACTAAGCCCAAAGAATTAGTCTTGTTTATCCTAGCCAAAACATCAATTTCATGTGTTTTCATCTTGGAATAAAAATAATTCAAAATGAGTGTTTTCATGTTAACAAAATGATTAATAGTAGTAACTAACATATTCCAAACAGACATATCCAAAGCATTTAAAATTTGACGAGCATTGTCAAAATCAGAATATGTGACATCAATAGATTGCAAATCACTAACAATTTTATTGAAGTGATCAAAAAGTGCATCTACTGATTCTTCAGGTTTCATCTCAAATTTAGAATACTCATTTTTGAATTGATTCTGACGTACACCTTTAACAGATTTAGATCTTCCATGATAATCCGCTAGAGTGGTCTAAATTTTATTTGCAGATTTAAGATGAGCAATTCTGACAAAGTCGTTTCTACTTAAACCTTGCAATAAGATATTTATAGCCTTAGCATTAGTTTCAATGTCAGAAGAATTTTCAGTTGTAACAACAGGAGGTACTTCATATGTATTTTTAACTTTTTGCCAGATAGAATTACCTTGTGTTTGAAGAAAAACCTCCATGCGGGTTTTCCAATAGAGATAGTCTAATCTATAAAAAAAATGGTGGCTTACGTAAAAACCGATCCAGATCTGATGCCATTGCAATCCGCTCTGATACAATTTGTTGGATCGTAAAGTCCTTCTAACCTTAAAAACTAGCCAATGAGGTGATGGACTTTTTCACTTTTAAATTAGATCTTTTGCACTTTCATAACTAATGTAGGACTATTTTGAAAGGACACAGCTCTTAACCATTCAGTTTGAGTGGCACGGTGTTCTGAAATCTGTATCCAGCACTTCGATTGGTGTCAGCCCTGAGTGAGGTTGCACTCCACACACTGTGCTTCTTTAGTGGAAGGGAAGACAATTAGACAACTATGTCGATATCAAATTTTACTGCATGGGGAACAAGAAGATTGGATCAGCCTTTCCGATTGCAGAGAACTGAGGGCATGTTCTTTTCCTTCCAAGCCTTCCAAGTCGGCGGCTTTTGGCTTTTAGTACAGTACCTAACTTTTAAACGGAGTATTTTTTCAAGATGAGGTCTACAGGTTAAATGATCTACACGTTAAAAGCCCAACATTTGTACCTGCCAAAATCGCAAGTAAGGATCTGTCTCTCCGTAATCTGTACCATAAACAACTAAAATTCAAAAATTTCAGCCAAAAACCATAAGCCGCAGCCGAAAAGAACAGACCCTGATTTGTTTGGTGGCCTGCTTCTGCAGGTATGTAATTCTACGGTTTTTAGTTTCCTGATCACTTTTGTGAAATTAATATTCTACTGTTCGAGTTAGTTGTTTATGAAAAGGAACCGCACTGTTCAATTTACTGTCACAATGTCACTAGTTACTACTGCATATTTCAGCATACACTATTGAAGAGGTTTCTCATTGAGATGAAAATTACCTTTCGTGTTATGATTTTTCGTGGAAACTCAGCCTGGAATGCTTCTTGGGGCTTTATTAAGTTTACTTTATGTTGTTTCTTCATAGAAATACATTAGATCAGTTGAGAGGGTCTGCTCTGAAGAGAGTACCAGATGGCATGGGTCAAAAAGGAAAACAATGCCATTATAAATCAGAACTATGTTCCTGCAGGATTTTAGGTTTAAAAGACCATGTTCGATACTACAAAGCGCGCCCGGGGGGGTATCAATATTTACTTAGTTTGCAAACTGAAATTGTGAATACACGTTATATAGCAAATAAAATGCGAATAGGATAGGTGTCAGCTGTCAAACATTTGACTTAGCTGCTTCAGAACTATAATTTAAGGGCAAGATGTAGCTTTGAGTTTTCCAAAAAGAACAAGAAAGCAGTGAAAGCACCATTCTCAAGTCTTTACTTTACAATTACCGGCTCATATGAGGCCGAGAACAGAAAGCAGAATCACACTTCAGAACTTCCAAGTTCCAACCTTTTCACCAACCCATCAGATATGGCAATGGAGAAAAAAAAATGTGAATCTTCTAAACCATATCCAATAGTAGAAAACTGAAACATCAGTATTAAGTCTATCAAAAAAAGATTTTCAGAAGTCACCGTAGGTTCAGACTGCACATGAAGTCAAGAGCATCAACTTGACAAGAGATCACGTTGGAGCAGCGGCAGCCCTCATGAGCATGAATCTCCTCCTTGCATGAGTGTTTGCATTCTCCCCTAGAGCAGCCAAATGAAGCATCCTCCGCCTCGCCGAAGCCACGGCCACGTCCTCCATGGCTGGTGCCTCCTGAAGAGGCAAGCTTCCCTCCGCTGCATACACATCGCCATCCAGCTCCTTGCGCTGCATTGCCTGCTTCAGCCTCTCTGCCACCTCCACCATTGTGGGACGGTCCTTTGCATACTTTGCAAGGCAGCAGTTGGCCAGCTTGGCGATTTCTCTTGCTCCTTTCATGGAGTACCTTCCTTCAAGCCTTGTGTCAATGATCTTGCAGAACTGTTTCCCCTCTGCAGGGTGCTGCCTCACCCATTCCAGGAGCTTCTGCTCGTTCTTGGGGCGGTTTCTTTCTTCCGAGCGTCGAGCAGTGAGGATTTCATACAATACAACTCCGAAGCTCCAGACATCGCTCTTGGTGGTGAGATGTCCTGTCTGGACGTAGTCTGGAGCTGCATAACCGTAGGTTCCCATAACCTGATTGCAAAGGAAATGGATTTCTGAGGAGTGTAGAATTGAACGCTCCATATGAAGACTTTCAGAACGCTCCTATGTGGCTATGCAACACAAGGAAATTCAGTCGCTGCAGTGAAGTTTGCACTCACCCTTGTAGACACATGGGTCTGACCCTCTGATGGTCCCTCCCTTGCTAATCCGAAGTCGGATAGTTTGGGTTTAAACTCCTCATCTAACAGTATGTTTGAAGCCTTGAAATCACGGTATATGATCTACAAACATCGAAAGATCATAAGTAAAATGGTTCACAGGTTCAGGCTGTGGTACTGATAAAGTCATAAAACACACTGCTTTTCTTGTAGTTCACAAATCAGGTCTCATTCTTGTTCTGATTAGGGCTGTCAGTATAAAAAACTAATCTGCCTTTTCATGCTCAATCTAACAGAACTCCTTCGCGGAACAAAAAACAAGTTCATCCAAGCCTAAGAAGGCGGGCTCGTTTCGAGAACAGATTGATTACCTGAAGCTCCAGACCTTCATGGAGATAGAGCAACCCCTCAGCAGCACCCAGTGCTATCTGCAACCTGACGTCCCATGGAAGGACAGGGTACGCTCGATTGAACAGGTGGTCATCCAGCGTCTTATTCGGCATGAATTCGTAGACCAGCAGCCTCTGCGGGCCTCCATCGGTCTGCGCAGCGCAGTAGCCGACGAGCTTGACGAGGTTCGGGTGCTCGACGATGCCCAGGAAGTGGACCTCGGCCAGCCACTCCTTGTGTCCCTGAACAAAACAACGGAGTCAAATGGCTGAAAACTCACTGATGGAATTGCATTGCAATCTGCAGGAGTGAGATACCTGGCGGCCGTTGGGGTTGAGCCTCTTGACGGCGATCGGCGTGCCGTCGGGGGGGCCGCCCGGGAGCCGGAGGGCGCCCCTGTAGACGCACCCGAAGCCGCCCTCGCCGACCATGAGCAGCGGGCTGAAGTCGCCCGTGGCGCCGCGGAGCTCCCGGAGGCCGAACTCCCGGAGGCTGTTCGCGCCTCTCTCCTCGTACAGCTCCGGGATGCTCCGCGCCGAGGAGCCCGAGCCCGAGCCCGAGGACTTGCTCGCCGCCGGCCTCGCGCCCGAGGCCTCGGATGGGCTCTTGGCATTGGCCGACGACGCGTTTGAGGCGGCGGCGGCGGCTGGTACGGATACGCTCGAGCACGTCTCGGTGGAGACGTTAGAGAAGGCGGCTACCGGCGGGGGGGATGTTGGTGTCCGCGGCCGCGCCGGCGCCTCCGGCCGTCTCTTGCTCTTGCACTTGTCCTGGAAGAGGCGTAGGCAGCCCATTTCTTGGAGGGAGAAGGTGGTGAGATTCAGCTCGCGCTGTGTTCACTGCTACCAAAGCTTCACTTCGAGAACTCAGAAACTAGAATCTCATATTACAAGGAGAAAGACCAAGCTTTGGTGATCAAAACGGAGATTGTTCCGATTTCTTCGCTTCTTGTTGGTTCGACAATGAACTTGTCTGAGCCTCTGAATGATAAAATTCTACAAAGAAAGGACCAATCGATCGAAGGAAAAAAAACTTCCGATAAGCCAAATTTCTGCCAGCTGGAAGAAACCAACAACTGCCTTGCATAAAGAACTCAAAAGAAAAGCTTCAGGAAATGCCTCCAAGTGGCTGAATTGTTTGATACATCAACAGATCACGAGCTGTTCCGCACCAAAGTATAAGAGGAACAATCACCTGCACACACAAACACTTCCAGGTTTACATTCCTGACATCATACGATAGAAATCTGCAGCACAAGAAGCAAAGCATGTCATATCGATCGAATGGATCGACGGGGGCAAACTGGTAGGGAATCGTATTTCGAAGCCTCACCTCCCCTGCTGCCAACTTTTGATTTCTCCTGCTCCTACTAGACTAGCAAACTCAATATCTAGGACAGTAGCACCCCAATCCAGCAACAAAGTGTCGCGCGCACACACGGTTTGCAAGTTGCAAATATCATAGGCTTTGAAATGTTCAGACTTCAAACTATGCGGCGGCCATTCAGTGGTAGGAGGACGAGAAGGGAAAGCACAGGCACAGCCCCCTTCTCGCTCTTGTAAATTCGGTCGGGCCATACCACCAGCTCGCCACTTCTGCCAACCACCACCTCGGCCGCCGCCTCCATCGGTTCACCACGGGCCCCGGTCGACTCGCACACGGCACACTCCACTGACGTTACAAGCATTTTTTTACACTCTTTTTTGTTCCATTCTTGACGAAACCTTGCCCCCGTTGTTGCCAAGAAATGTTGACCACTGAACAGTGCTTCAACATGTTGACCCAGACACGTCGCTGTCGACATGCTTGGTGAGCTACACCATGTCTTGACTTTTGCTTAACCATGTTAACCTGAATGTCATGGTTGACCGCTTTGTCAGGCTATCCCACAGGAAAGACCCGTGACCCAGGCTATCGGCGAAGGCTGGGCATAATTTGGCCCCCGGCCGTTTTTATTTCCCGAAAATCCGAAATGGTCCCTTAACTAACGATTTTGGAATTGGCCTCTCCTTAACTGCAGCAGCTGCCGTGGTCGGCATCTGTCACCTGCTGCGTTCTAGCACCACGGCAAGAGGCTGAGGGCGCGGCAAGAACCCGATACCACGGCGACAGGTGACATACTAGGTACACGATTAGAGGCGGAGCCATATTCCAAGCATAATAGATTTCAGTTTAGGATGTGAAAAATATCTAATGTACAGTTTGAATAAATTCAGTCTAGACTGAGTAATATTTTTATAGTCAAGTCCAGATAGTCTAGATCATTCTACCACTAAACCTAGGACGTAACTAAATCTTGGCTCTATCACTGGACACGACTGAGGGCCTGAGACAGAACCTGCTGCGCTACCACATCCAACACATCCCATACATGGCAAGATCTTGCATTTAAAAATCCTTTAACCATCCGTGCATCCATGCAAATTGGTTTAGGATTGCATAGAAGGAAGAATGCCACGGTGAACCGGTCGGTATGCAGCCTTTTGCATTTAAAATTGATTTAGGTTTGCATGAGAGTAAGCATGGCATGGTGAGCGTGCTGCATGCAAGCGTATCGCTAGGATCGGCCGCAGTCCCGTAGTCCTATCGCGCCACCACACTGCGGTAGGTTAGTGGCCCCACCAACCGTGCTCTAAGCCATTTCTCTTATAGAAAATTAGGTGTATACCACTAAAATGTACCTATTTTTGATATCTAACATAACAAAATTTTGATTTACTTTAATGCTATAAAAATATGTAGATCTCTGGCAATATACCAATTCCGTTACGTCCTAACGGTGACTCGCTCGGTACTTTCATATTCACACCAGACCAAATCTCGTCACATCTCCTCCTCCCAGCGATGCTTCACCGCTGCCACCTAGCGCCTGCTTCACTACCGCCCTCCTCTGCGCCTCCTGTCGCCCCTCCTCGAAGGTCCATCGGCTCCTCTCAATAGACTATGCACTCATGCCATAGCTTTCATTTGCACTTGAGGCAAGTTAATTTGAAGAACTACGTAGATGACTACTACACAGCTGCCAAGTTAAAAAAGGCTTATCAATTTGGGATCCCACCAATAGGTGACAAGTTACAGTGGCCACCTGTTGAGGTGAACTTTGTTATGCTACTCCTTGCTAGTTAAGCCTACAGGAAGGCCAAGAAAGAAGAGAATCAAGCCTACTGGTGGGGGGACAAGGGAATCATACCACTAAAAATGCTTCTAGTTTGGTCACACTAAGAAAGGATGTAGTCTGCTACCAGCACCACAAGATGTAGAAGGAGATGAACCACTACCTGCACCAAAGACAACAAAAATGTATGCTTTCGATTTGCTACCATGTGTTGAATTGAATACTCTATTAATTTAGATGTTTTATATTGGCAGGAAGATATCAACGGCCAATCAAGCCACACAGGGAGATCCACAAGCATCAAAGAGCACCAAGAGGTACATAGCTCAAATTTGTTGTCATACATGCTTCCATTTCACAAATCATGATTTGGTGGTGTTACATATGATTTATTTCTAGGAAGAAAAAAACTGCTAAAAAAGTGAGACAATGAGCATCCCAAACACCACCCAGGGTCACTCCGATAAGACGGGTAACATATACACCATCACTATCTCAAGGTAGCCCATGTGCTGTGACGAGGGGGAGGGTAGCAGAAACATTCACAAAGTCACCTGGTAGCATAAAGAGGTCGAGGATCAATGTGTAACTTCTTTCATTCCCCAACTTTATGTTTTCTACTGCAAATTATGCACCTGTAAGATGCATGACCCTGTCTGATGTATGGATATTTACTGCAAATTTCGACCACGTTGGTTTCGACCACGACCACGTTGGTTTTCGATCAGGTTGCGCTCAACTCTATGGGACTTTCGACCACGTAGTTGAATTTCGACCACGTTGGTTTCGATCACGACCACATTGGTTTCTGATCAGGTTGTGCTCAGCTTTGTGAGACTTCCGACCACGTAGTCGAAGATCGACCATGTTATTTTTCTGACTAGTTTTGCTCAGCTCTGAGAGTATCTAGTTTTCTAGTGGGATTGCTATCTTAATCTTCATAGCTTTGTAGCTATCAGAGTAAAGAATAAGTGAATACTTTGGAGAAATTTTTTGAGGACATTTGCTACCTCTAAAAATTCTTAGAATGACACATAATTAACTAGGCGATTAAACAGTTATGCACCGCTCTAAGAATTTTTAGAAGTAGCAAATGGTCGTGAAAAATTATGAATTTTTTTGTGGAACTTCCATATATAGTGTGATATGTTTTGTAATGTTTACATAATTTTTTGCACCACTTTGCTACACCTAAAAATTATTTAAGCAGCGTATAATTAAATCAGATGATTAAGCGGCCTAATGACCTACCGTCTGGGCACTGGGTGGACACCAGGCCTGCTGTCCGGTGGCCGGGCGACAGGTCATTATCATGGCCATTAGTGCTTAATTATCTATTTAATTATATGCTACTTAAATAATTTTTAGAGGTAGCAAAGTGGTGCAAAAAATTACGTAAAAATTATACAATATAGCAATCTATATAAGAAAGCTCCATAAAAAATTTCGTAATTTTTAACATAACTGCTTAATTATTTGGTTAACTATATGTTGTTCTATGAATTTTAAGAGATAGGAAATGGGCTCAAAAAATTACAAAAAAATTATAAAATATACCACAATGCCTTGGGAAGCTCCACAAAAAATATCATAATTTTTTGAGTCCATTTTCTATCTTTAAAATTTTTAAAAATTAGGACATAGCCGGTCTAATTATCTGCCGCCTGGCAGGCTTGCCTGCCACCTGCTCCCTGGGCAACATGCTGCCTGCAGGTGCCTGCCGCCATGCGTCGCCTCGCGAGCGCTGCCGCCCGGCCGCCGGACGGTAAAAACGATATTTTGTCAATATTGTTGTCATACTTTCATCTTTATAAATACGGTGCGAAACAATGTCAAGAGTGACTTTGATGCTATCTTTGCCTCATATTTTATACGAAGACATCATGTCTTGCGTAGGTTATGACATTACTCTCTCTTCTCATACTCCCTCGTCCATCTTAGCCAAAATCTGACATTGCCGTGGCCTCTTTGGAGAAGGAAATGAAAAACACAAGAATTGCACATAAATGACAATGCAATCCTAGGGAATGCAAGGAATTGTCCTTGAAAGGTGTTTGGATGTCCACATGAATTTTATACTAATCTGAAGAGATAGAAGTTCCATAGAGGTACGTAGGATTTATTTTTTCATATGGTCTAACATCATGTTAGAATTCCTCTAATTCCTATAGATTGAATCATTCCATAGGATTTTCATAGGAATCTTGGAAGTCAAATTTCTTTATTCCAAAGAGCCATACAGGAAATTTTTTTATAGGATTTAATTCCTCAAAATTTCTCAAAAAAATCCTACATTCCAAAAGATTAGTAGAATTAGTGTAACTCAGATCCGAGATAGTAGCAGCAAGTGCAGTACATCAGATAGCAATTATCTGACAGTGATTAAGGGCTTGCACGGTTAAACCCCAGCCACTAATCCCGTTGCTAATTCTGGCACAGGTGGTTAAGCACCGCCCTTAACACGCGTCGCCTCCTCCCACTTGTCGCTCCCTCCTCCGTCCCACTCTTCCCTCCAAATTTTCCCAGGCCTTCTTCCCCAACTGCCCGCCTCCAGTTGTGATTCCCTTTCTCCCCTCCGCTCGGCTTCTGCCACCGCGCAAGCACTAAACCTAATAAACCCTCCACCACCGCGTCACTCCACCATCGCCTGTGCGACTCGATCTCTGGGTGATTACTTAAATTTTTTCCCTGATTTTTTTGTGCTCTTCCCTTTGGATAACCTCGTTTTTTCCCACAGATTTCGTGGGATTATCGCATCCTAGAACTTGCATTTTTGCCGCAATTTTGGGTGATTTTTCTGCATTTTGTAATATATTGTTTGATCATGCATCGTGGCTTTGATCATGTCGCCGTATCATCCCCACGAATTGCTTCACTTTACTCTTTTTTTGTTTTTCTAATTTTCTGCGGTGATTTGGCTAGAGTCTCGCTAAGTTGTAATTAAACTCCGAATTGCTTGGTTTTCTGGAGTTTCCATAGCAATGTGGTCTACTCGGTCGAACCCTTGCTAGTGATCCGAACTCGTTGTGACAAAAGCTCCAACCTTTTCTTTTTTGGCGGATGCAGTGATCGAATCAAAAAGGGGATACATGTACAGGAAACAGTTTAGGCCGAATAGCTTCAACGACCACGCCACCGCCCCCCGAAGGCTCGGCCGTGGCTGTGGCAGCGGCACGCACCACCATTGGGTCGTCTCCGGCGGCCGCGGGAGCACGGCTCAGACCGCGCGGCCGCGTTCACCGCCGAACCGGAGGTGAGGCTCGTCAAGCGTGGCTAGGCTTTTGTGATGAGCGTGTTAATTAGGTTGTTGATGTGTGGTTATGGCCTGTGGATTGCATGTGCAGCGGGAGGCCCAGGAGCATGCAGTATTATAGGCCGAGGTCGCCGGCGAGCATGGTGCCCCAAGGAAATGCCACTAACTATGCTCCCGTTGGGAGCGCCGCTGCTACAGACGCGCAACCAGTGAACCGAGGTGTGAATGCTTGTGCTAAGTGCTATTTTTTTGCCATCTCTTTCCTTGTGTGTATGTGCATTCATGACGTGCGCTAAAGAGCATGGATCATTGAAACTTGGAATTTTGTTTTGCTGCTGAAACCATTCAAATATTTTATATTTGATATGTAACCCTAGCCCTTAAATATGACATTTGTGCCTTGCAGTCAGTTCTAGCAAATGTTGATGACGGAATATTTAGAAACTGAGATCATGACTCGTGAGACCTTTTTTGTTGATGAATTGATGGTACTGGGATTTGGGAATGAACTCATTTGCTAAAGCTACTTTTCTTACCGAAACTGTGTGATGATTTCCTTTTCAGCATCTTTAGGGTCACTGGAGAGTGTGAAACCTTCCAATGTGCTTGATCAAAGTGATGTTCAGAACTTAGAGTCTGCTGAAGGAGGCAGGGCAGCGGATTCTTTGACCTCAACAATACCAGCAAAAGGTTCATTCTATTTTTTAAGAATTTTGGACATAACGTCAATAAATCCCTCAAGCCTCATGTAACTTAATTGTAACTTCTAATGAGATGACTTTTCTTCTTGGTGATGTTGACCCAAGGGTATTCATCCACTGCATTTCCTCTTCAAATCGGAACTTTAAGCCTAGGAGTCATTAACAAACAAGTACACCATCCATCTTCAATTATTTTCATGGTTGTTGTTAATTGCTTCCTAAAGCTCTGCAGTGGTTAACGCTTCACGTTGATCTTCTTGCAGTGTACTCCCTGCACAATCTCAGCCCTTCCAGATCTGGATAAGAACAAACATGAAAAGGTTCACTGATTTAGTTGGAATATCTCCTGTTAAAATTACTGAATTACCTTCTCACAAATGATATTCAATCAAGTATCACTTGGATTGTATGTTTATCTTTTTCAGTAATTTGAATAGCCGATTCTCTAATTAAGCAACCAAGATGCTCGAACTTGCAATAATGGAGATAGAATTGTTCCATAAAAGATGAAATTGTATGATTCCTATCACGCATACCAAATGAGAATTGACTATTTCTTCTGCTCATCACACTGCAGTTATACGATTGTGCTGCAGTTGTAGATTACCATGCTTTTGCGAAGCCATGTAATAATGTGCTTGCATCTTTGGATCATCATGCTTCTCTAGTTTGCAAGTGGAGTATTGCATATACTCCCCCCCATCCACAAATATAGTCCACCATAGGATCCGTATGGTTAAGCTTTTGGAACTTCGACTATTAATATATGTTAAAATATATAAATTGGCTACATAAAAATAATATCAATGGATTTACCTTGCAAAATACTTTCATAATATATCATTTTTATTATTTTTACTAGTAAATTATGATATAAAAACGATAGTCAAAGTCTTACATTAGAGATCATCAAAAGTCAAAAACGACTTGAATTTGTGGATAAGGAAAGTATGGTATAATCTGCCTTCATGTACAATTTTTGTACTTGCATTTCGCACTTACCTATATATTTGACAGTGTCAGGCACACCATGGATCATTATCTGACAAGCCTAATACCGTGTCCTTATCACCTGCCCAAGAGCAAAAGCAAGAAGCAACAGATGACTTGGTTATTGGTGGTCAAGTTGGTTTCATTGACAAATACGATAATGTGGATGCTACAGTTTCATCTAACGCCTGTGTAGTACCGGAGCCCGAATTGCCTCAGACACCGGTGCTGAACTCTGTTCTTTCAGCTGGCCAAGTTAGTAGCTCTGCCAACTCGCTTTTAGTTGTTTTTGCATTTTTTTTCTTAGAACTTAATTTTGCCTTTTATATGGTCTACAGCTGTGTACGGATTCATGCAAGGTGTTGCCCAAAAGTCCCCCTTCCCCGAACCAACAACAGTGGCAAAAAGAAGATGTAAGGAAAGATGTGATCAATGCTAGCCAATCTAATACTGTACACAAATATCCTGCTACCAAGCCCAAGATAAGTGTGCAGATTCCAGCTTCGTATACTCCCATGACACCACCATCGTTTATGCTTCCAATACCTGGAAGACCACTGCCTATGGCTTTCCAGCAGAAACAACCTCAAGTGCCTGTTGAATTCAGGGGACCAGGTGTGCAAATGCAATCTATTGGTTCGGTGTCTAGCTCCTTGCCTGTGAAAATGGCTGTGCCTGTGGGTAACGCACCTCACATAGAACCATTTTTTGTTCATGGTGCTCAGCCTCGTGCATTGCAACAGCAAGCCTTCATTCACCAAGGACAAGGCTTGGGATGTGCACCTCCAGCTTCTCGACACCTTCCTCAATTTGGCAACATGAGTATTGCACAAGAATTTTCTCAGCAGCAGCCTAGAAGTTGTTATGAACAGAAGAGAACTATCAAGATAACTCATCCAGAGACACATGAAGAGCTGATGCTGGATAGACGTGGTCATTCCTACATGGATGCTCCTCCTTCTGGGCAGATGCCTCTGCATAATATGAACCAGTTACCTCAGCCTGTTCCAACATTTTCTCCCCTTCATAAGGTGTATTACCCTCCTCCTTCTGGGCAGATGCCTCTGCATAATATGAACCAGTTACCTCAGCCTGTTCCAACATTTTCTCCCCTTCATAAGGTGTATTACCCTCCTCCTTCTGGGCAGATGCCTCTGCATAATATGAACCAGTTACCTCAGCCTGTTCCAACATTTTCTCCCCTTCATAAGGTGTATTACCCTTTGCGACCAAACATGTACAACACAGCACCAAACATGTACAACACAGGACCTATCTATCTTCCTAACACCAATACTATTCCTCTTACAGGTAGGCAAATTTCCTCCAAAATGCAGCCCACAAGGCATAGCTTTGATCCCACTAATAGCAACCAGCCAATTGCTTCCATGAAACCTCCTATGCCAAGCCCCTGGCTTGATGCTAGTTCTAGGCCACCGACCAGTTTACATGCTGCTTCAGAAGTCTCCAGTTTCAAAGGCTTACTGCCGTCTACCTTATCTGCTCCAGGTCAAGGTGCGCTAAAGCCGCCCACTATTTTCCTTGCTGAAAAGAATGAGTTATCATCTCAAACAAGCATACCTACTTGCGTGGCAGAAACTCCCACATTATTAAGGTATTCTGGTGAACTTGCTTTGTCAAATCAGCAAATAGTTTGCAAGCTTGGGCTGGAAATTTCTCCTGAACCGGCGAAGTTAGTTTCTGAAAGAATTCTCAAACTTCCAGCTGCAACTTCTGGTATAAGCTGTAAGACAGGTCCTTTGGCAGTTTCAACCCAGCAGACACAGTCTGGAACTGCTTTAGGTCATGATACATCAACTGCAGGTCCTCAAACTATCTCAGACTGTAACTCACCTTCAGCATGCCTGGAAAGTTGTACATCTTCAGTAAAAGGAAAACCTGTTGATATAGAAGAATCACCAATACCTGCAGCAACTTCATCATCCGATGCAAAAGGCGAGTTGTCTCATGTTGTGCCTCTGCAGTCTGAGGCGTTTTCGGATTCTGAGGCTTCTACCAAAGCTGATAATGTCATTTTGACAGTAGCTTCACTAGGATCTAATAATACTGATGGGACTTCACTGGATAGTAGGAATTCTAAATATGATGGCAATAGCATTTTGGGGAAGCCTCCATTGATATATACACAGGAAACACTGCCACCAAAGTATGCAGCATCTAGTACATTTACTGGAGGTCTTAAGGCCAAAGTTAATCCAGTTTCTTTTCCAAAAAAAACTTCTGAAGTTCATGGTTCAGTTCCATTGCAAATCCGGGATGTGATGAGAGAAGATCATATTTTAAGTGCTAAGGCAGAACAAGTCGATGTGACCTTGCCAGGTGCTGCCTGTGGATCGAAGAATGGTACTGATGTTGGTAAATTGGTAAGATTTCATGCATGTCCTGAATCAGGTGATTTACATCCCTCCAAATCTATTGGTGATCTCCCACCATCAAATAAAAACAGACAACCTTCATCGGATGCACAAATTGGAACATGTGAACCAGAGAACGAGCTGAATGACAGTACACTAGACTCTGCAAGGATACTCAAGAATGCAGTTCTTGTTTCCAATTCAACTAGCTCTCAGAGGACAATGGAACAGGAAAGTATTGATTCAGAGGTATCTAATCATTGTTCTGTTGCTGTTTCTGCTGCTGCTTCAATGGTGCAAATAAAAAAACCTGTTTTGGAATCAGCCAAAGCAAAAACTACCCATGGAAGAAGAAAAAAGAGAAAGGAGATGCTCCCTAAGGCTGATGAACAGAAGTCCTCTGATCTTTGTAATGCATCCAGTTCAGTCAATGAGAATTTATTAAGCTTTAGTGCACAAGAGGTTGTTCAGAGTTCCTCAACAGTTGATGCAAAAGAGAACTGTACAATAGATGCTGAAAAGGGCACGACTGGTGGTAATGATAACCAGAACCAAACTGACTTATTCAATTGGGAAGATGCTACTGAAATCTCTACTGAAAAGTTGGGAGTGTATGGCTGCAAGCTTTCTAACATTGGAGCAGAAGTAAGCAAAGATAAATATGGGTACTACCAGAAAAAGAAGTACCCGCGGGATTTTCTTGTAACATTTGCGCAGAGCTGTGTTAATCTTCCTGAAGGTTTTAAGATTGGATTTGATATTGTCGAAGCGGTAATGAGTGTCCCTCTTGATGCTCGATTTATTGTCAATAGTGAACTTCATCCAAACCATGCAAGGCTAAAGAAAGAGTTTCAACTACTTCGAGTTAACCGCCGTATGGCTAGCAAACTTGATGAGGATAAGTGGAGAAAATTGTATACCTCTCCTGTTTCTGGACATGATCCACTTCCTGACACTGTTCATCGACCTGCCTTTTCTAGTTGGGATGCAGCACAGCGTGTTTGGCATGGATCTTTGAAAGGTCTTTCACAGAACGAGTCATCCAGCCAGTGTACTGGTGAAATTCTCCAGAGCTATGAAAGTAGTAGTATCACAACGCAGCATGTCACGTGGTTCTGTTGATGAGCGGTGGCAACATAGAACTAGCATTGAGGGCATTTCGCCTCCTTCTCAAGTATCTGTGCCACTTATGCACAAAGCTGAGAAAAAATATGAAATTGGTAAAGTCTCTGATGAGGAAGAGGCAAAACAAAGGCAGCTGAAAGCAATTCTCAATAAGTTAACCCCCCAAAATTTTGAAAAACTTTTCGAGCAGGTCAAAGATTTGAATATTGATAACACAGTTACACTTACCGGTGTCATTTCTCAGATATTTGACAAAGCCTTGATGGAACCCACTTTTTGTGAGATGTATGCCAGTTTCTGTTTTTCTTTGGCTGGTGAACTACCAAATTTTGTCAAGGATGAGGAGAAAATCACCTTTAAGAGACTACTTTTAAATAAATGCCAAGAAGAATTTGAAAGAGGGGAAAGAGAGCAAGCTGAAGCTGACAGAGAAGAAGAAGAAGGCGGAATGAAACAATCTGAAGGGGAGAGAGAAGAGAAACAGCTCCGAGCACGGAGGCGCATGCTAGGAAATATCCGTTTGATCGGGGAATTGTACAAAAAGAAAATGTTGACTGAAAGAATAATGCATGAATGCATAAAGAAACTACTAGGTGAGTATCAACACCCAGATGAGGAAGATCTAGAGGCATTATGCAAATTGATGAGCACAATAGGGGAGATGATAGATCATTCCAGGGCAAAGGTGCATATGGATTATTATTTTGGCATTATACAGAAGCTGTCAGCACATTCGAAGTTATCATCCCGTATAAGATTTTTTGATCCCACTAATAGCAACCAGCCAATTGCTTCCATGAAACCTCCTATGCCAAGCCCCTGGCTTGATGCTAGTTCTAGGCCACCGACCAGTTTACATGCTGCTTCAGAAGTCTCCAGTTTCAAAGGCTTACTGCCGTCTACCTTATCTGCTCCAGGTCAAGGTGCGCTAAAGCCGCCCACTATTTTCCTTGCTGAAAAGAATGAGTTATCATCTCAAACAAGCATACCTACTTGCGTGGCAGAAACTCCCACATTATTAAGGTATTCTGGTGAACTTGCTTTGTCAAATCAGCAAATAGTTTGCAAGCTTGGGCTGGAAATTTCTCCTGAACCGGCGAAGTTAGTTTCTGAAAGAATTCTCAAACTTCCAGCTGCAACTTCTGGTATAAGCTGTAAGACAGGTCCTTTGGCAGTTTCAACCCAGCAGACACAGTCTGGAACTGCTTTAGGTCATGATACATCAACTGCAGGTCCTCAAACTATCTCAGACTGTAACTCACCTTCAGCATGCCTGGAAAGTTGTACATCTTCAGTAAAAGGAAAACCTGTTGATATAGAAGAATCACCAATACCTGCAGCAACTTCATCATCCGATGCAAAAGGCGAGTTGTCTCATGTTGTGCCTCTGCAGTCTGAGGCGTTTTCGGATTCTGAGGCTTCTACCAAAGCTGATAATGTCATTTTGACAGTAGCTTCACTAGGATCTAATAATACTGATGGGACTTCACTGGATAGTAGGAATTCTAAATATGATGGCAATAGCATTTTGGGGAAGCCTCCATTGATATATACACAGGAAACACTGCCACCAAAGTATGCAGCATCTAGTACATTTACTGGAGGTCTTAAGGCCAAAGTTAATCCAGTTTCTTTTCCAAAAAAAACTTCTGAAGTTCATGGTTCAGTTCCATTGCAAATCCGGGATGTGATGAGAGAAGATCATATTTTAAGTGCTAAGGCAGAACAAGTCGATGTGACCTTGCCAGGTGCTGCCTGTGGATCGAAGAATGGTACTGATGTTGGTAAATTGGTAAGATTTCATGCATGTCCTGAATCAGGTGATTTACATCCCTCCAAATCTATTGGTGATCTCCACCATCAAATAAAACAGACAACCTTCATCGGATGCACAAATTGGAACATGTGAACCAGAGAACGAGCTGAATGACAGTACACTAGACTCTGCAAGGATACTCAAGAATGCAGTTCTTGTTTCCAATTCAACTAGCTCTCAGAGGACAATGGAACAGGAAAGTATTGATTCAGAGGTATCTAATCATTGTTCTGTTGCTGTTTCTGCTGCTGCTTCAATGGTGCAAATAAAAAAACCTGTTTTGGAATCAGCCAAAGCAAAACTACCCATGGAAGAAGAAAAAAGAAAGGAGATGCTCCTAAGGCTGATGAACAGAAGTCCTCTGATCTTTGTAATGCATCCAGTTCAGTCAATGAGAATTTATTAAGCTTTAGTGCACAAGAGGTTGTTCAGAGTTCCTCAACAGTTGATGCAAAAGAGAACTGTACAATAGATGCTGAAAAGGGCACGACTGGTGGTAATGATAACCAGAACCAAACTGACTTATTCAATTGGGAAGATGCTACTGAAATCTCTACTGAAAAGTTGGGAGTGTATGGCTGCAAGCTTTCTAACATTGGAGCAGAAGTAAGCAAAGATAAATATGGGTACTACCAGAAAAAGAAGTACCCGCGGGATTTTCTTGTAACATTTGCGCAGAGCTGTGTTAATCTTCCTGAAGGTTTTAAGATTGGATTTGATATTGTCGAAGCGGTAATGAGTGTCCCTCTTGATGCTCGATTTATTGTCAATAGTGAACTTCATCCAAACCATGCAAGGCTAAAAGAAAGAGTTTCAACTACTTCTCGAGTTAACCGCCGTATGGCTAGCAAACTTGATGAGGATAAGTGGAGAAAATTGTATACCTCTCCTGTTTCTGGACATGATCCACTTCCTGACACTGTTCATCGACCTGCCTTTTCTAGTTGGGATGCAGCACAGCGTGTTTGGCATGGATCTTTGAAAGGTCTTTCACAGAACGAGTCATCCAGCCAGTGTACTGGTGAAATTCTCTCCAGAGCTATGAAAGTAGTAGTATCACAACGCAGCATGTCACGTGGTTCTGTTGATGAGCGGTGGCAACATAGAACTAGCATTGAGGGCATTTCGCCTCCTTCTCAAGTATCTGTGCCACTTATGCACAAAGCTGAGAAAAAATATGAAATTGGTAAAGTCTCTGATGAGGAAGAGGCAAAACAAAGGCAGCTGAAAGCAATTCTCAATAAGTTAACCCCCCAAAATTTTGAAAAACTTTTCGAGCAGGTCAAAGATTTGAATATTGATAACACAGTTACACTTACCGGTGTCATTTCTCAGATATTTGACAAAGCCTTGATGGAACCCACTTTTTGTGAGATGTATGCCAGTTTCTGTTTTTCTTTGGCTGGTGAACTACCAAATTTTGTCAAGGATGAGGAGAAAATCACCTTTAAGAGACTACTTTTAAATAAATGCCAAGAAGAATTTGAAAGAGGGGAAAGAGAGCAAGCTGAAGCTGACAGAGAAGAAGAAGAAGGCGGAATGAAACAATCTGAAGGGGAGAGAGAAGAGAAACAGCTCCGAGCACGGAGGCGCATGCTAGGAAATATCCGTTTGATCGGGGAATTGTACAAAAAGAAAATGTTGACTGAAAGAATAATGCATGAATGCATAAAGAAACTACTAGGTGAGTATCAACACCCAGATGAGGAAGATCTAGAGGCATTATGCAAATTGATGAGCACAATAGGGGAGATGATAGATCATTCCAGGGCAAAGGTGCATATGGATTATTATTTTGGCATTATACAGAAGCTGTCAGCACATTCGAAGTTATCATCCCGTATAAGATTTATGCTGGAAGATGTGATTGACCTTAGGAAAAACAAGTGGAGGCAGAGAAGGAAAGTTGAAGGGCCAAAGAAGATTGAGGACGTTCGCAGGGATGCCGTTAAACAGAAAATGGGTCTATCAACTAGGTTCGGTTCTTCTGATAACTCATATGTTACCTGCATTAGCTCAACATTAAGACCAGGGCCTCCACCTAATTATGGCGTTCGTGGATCTTCTGCTTTTGCTTCTCGTGGATCCTCTCAAGTTCATGCATATGGATCCCAGAATGTTAATCTGGATACTAGATATCAGCCTTCAAATAGAGCCTTGCCAGTAACACTCCATCAAAGGCGTGCTGATAAATCTGTTCGCCTTGGTCCTCAAGGTGACTTGGGAAGAGAAATGTCGCGTTGTGGGAAGCCACCAGTTTCAAATGTCATTTTTCCAGAAGTTCCTTTGAACAGTCATCATGGTCAAACATCTCAAAACTCAAGACAAAGTTCATTTACAGGAGCAGCTAGTTATCAAATAAACTTGCAAGCCAGTACTGATACTCCTAAAAACCGGTCATGGGGAACTGCGGATCATGTTTTACCTATGCCAGTGACTGCTGTCAATCCTGTTGGCCAAATGCATACATTCTCCACGGTCAATAAGAATCTGTGTTATGAACCAAGAACATTCCCTGAAGAGGTTCTTCAAGAAAAATCAATATTAACCATAAAAGAATTCTACAGGCAAGTTTTCATCTGTCATGCTTTTCTTTATATGCTGTAGAATGCTAGAATCACATTCCCCACTCTAATTATTATTATGAAAACTATGCTGAAGAGTACCTGCCTATTAGCACCCAAGCTTGCACTTCTAGTTTTTTACTGTTTCATGATATATCTCACATCCAGTTAATCAGCTAAATATTTTCTAGTCGCCAATATCAGTTGTGAAGGCATTACAACAGTATAGATGAAATCTGTGTAGCTATTAACCTTTTTACATAGTATCCAACAATGTTTTGGTTATTATTTTGGCATACTTGAAATTATTATTAAGACCTTTGATAACTGTGTCCTTCAATTGGGTAAACAATATCATCTACTTGTACATTTTTCATCGAAAATTCAGGTTTGCCTTTTCTTTCCCCATCTGTCGATGATTTTTTTTGTAGCCATGAGTTGTTTCTTTTATAGCATATGTTCCTGCAGAGATAATTGCATTATGTATGTACCATTATTTTCGGTAGTCACAACATTTTTTTGTATACCAAAGCTCAAAAATCAACTAGAAGTCATTTTCTGACGTCCAACAATAAAACAATATGAATGCTACTGCCGACTAAAAATGTTTATATGAATACTTCCCCCTTTTTCAAATTTACATGAATTTTTTAAATTTACACTAATACTTATGGGGAGCTGATTGGCTAAGGGGGCCAAACCTAAAATCTCCCATTAAGTTGCAGGTTTAGCATGACCCTAGTTTTACACTAACATAATATTTGTTGTCCCCCAGTGCTAAGGATGAGGAGGAGGTCGCTCTGTGCATGAAAGAATTGAATGCTCCCAGCTTCTACCCTTCACTCGTATCACTTTGGATCAACGACTCGTTCGAAAGGAAAGACCTGGAAAGGGAACTCCTGGCCAAACTTCTGGTGAACTTGTGCACATCTCAGGAGAATTTGCTGAGCCAGAGGCAGCTACTCCAGGGGTATGCTCCATTTGCATATTAGACAAAGTTCTTATCGTAGTAGTACCGCCATAGCTGGTGACTTCGTCAAGCGGCTGCTAAATGTCTGCCGCTTCTGTCAGGTTCCAACATGTTGTATCAACCTTGGAAGATGCTGTGACGGATGCTCCGAGGGCGACCGAGTTCCTGGGGCGTATACTTGCCAAAGTCGTACTGGAAGACGTGATCTCGCTGACGGAGATAGGAGAACTGCTGCAGGACGGCGGGGAGGAGCCCGCAGGGCATGCGTTAGACCAGAGGCTTGCGTCCGAGGTTCTGGGGAGCATGCTGGAGTCGATAAGAGCGGAGAGGGGCGACTCTGCCGTGGAGGAGATCCGTGCAAAATCCAACCTACACTGGGAGAACCTCAGACGGCCCGGCGTATGCGTCTGATCAGGACAGGGATGCAGAATGGGTAGATTGGTAGCGTTCTCTTCTACTAGGTTGCTGGCTATCGTAACCTTAGAAAGAAAGGTTACAGGAAATTTTGTTGGTCCTCGTTAGCTGTTATTATCGAGGTACCGTGGACGCATTTTCGTCAATATTTTTGGCTGGCCCTTTGCTTATGTTGCCTAAAAATTCTGCTTTTTATCCTGTGCTCATTTGATTTGTGTCGTACGTCGAGTTCAAACTTTCAAAGGTGCAGTCGTCCCTGTGGGCTGTGGCAGCTTCCTGCTTCTCTCCTCGTTAGTTTCAAAGGTGCAGTCAAACCTGATGCCGCTTCCCTCCCCAGGTGTGCTCCAGGCTTCAAGAAACTTGTACTGTTGTACAGGCATCTGTCGCAAAAACAGAGGGAAGTATGCATGTCGAGCATGTAAGCAACCTGTGCAAGGCAACACGAGTTCGTCATGGCTCCAACAGAATTTGTGACAGCCAGGGACGGCACATGAGTAATTCTCAGCATAAACCGCCCTGTGGGAGCCCAATAACAGGTAAAAAAATAAGAATTGTAGGAACGTATGTTTTAGATTGCCATTATGATTTGGCATAGCAACCTAATGTTACAAGAGGATGACAAATAGGCAACAATGACACAACAGTTACACTATGACCTAGGATACAAAAGAAGAAAACAGGATCAAATCAGAACGTCCAGGCGAGAGGGAGGAGCAAGAGATAGGAGGTCAGCGAGGTCAGCGAGGGGTCAGGTGGGTACCGGCGATACGTTGCTACATTTCAGAAGCCACGGCTACACCAACTGAATGAAGTGATGAACTACGGCACACAGATGAGCAGCTCACAAAGTGCTATGCAACGCAGAATGAGATGACTCTGCCTTGTACCTTTTTGCATCTTCAGTATTCATACATGTTATGGCTTGTGAAGTTTGAAGCCAAACACCCTGGGGAGGTATTGCTGCAACAGCTTCTGGGGCTTTAAGTGCGGATACATCATCAGAAACAAGTGGGGAAATGTTGTTCCAAAGTAAGCTCCATCAATGTCTACGTGAGAGTCAAGAAAAGTGCAGAGCGCAACAAATCTATTTTTTCGAATAACAAGAAACACAGTTTACCCAACATGGGAAAGAAAAAGAAATATGTCGGCTGAAAAGTCATTCTCCAAGTATCATGTATATCATATTGTTCACAACTTTTTAATGTTTCGACCATTTTTGGGGTGGGGTCAGTTCCACGAAAAGTAAAACAAGGCAAAGCATGTCAAGAGTAACTATAGCATGGAAGAGAAATGCTGAATCTTTAAAGTCCTCTTTCAAATAATTTGGCCAGCCATATTACTGTTTCATGAAACCATATGAGATTTGATTCCATGAAGCGAATGATCCTGTGGGGTGTCAGTTTAGTGTAACCGATGGATTAAACATTCTAACAACTGGACAAAGAGCTGCAAGGAAAAAGCTACAAGATGAAAGTAATCAGGAAACTCAAATGTTTGTGTGGGCATGCCAGGAACTTCCCTTATCAATTTATCTACTGACAGGAAGATCAGATTCTAGTAGGCATTTTCAGCAATCAATCAGAGTTAGAAGGCACATGTTTATTGGAAATGAAAGGATACTGGTTTGATATTTGGATCTCGGATAGTAGATGTCTTCACACTTAGGGCAGTAAATCTTCACGTTACTAGAACGAGGAATGTCTGATTGGCCAACTGGAAGACATGGCTGGCCACTGCAATACACCCGAGGACATCTGCCAAAGTCATAGTTCTTGTACTTATCCAACTGCACAAACATCAAACGTGAAAAGTTATCAAATAATTACGGTACTCAAAACGTATCCATCAGAAAACAGCTTATTAGAACTGCAGAAAGATATGAAGAGCCTCACCATTCCAGCCAACCCTTTACTTGTAAGAATATACCGAACATGAATCAATCCATAAAGCATCTCAGCAGCTGATTCAATAAGTTCATTTTGTTCTTCTGTGAACATATCACCTGTTTATTTGCATAAAATCACATTGTAAAAGTGTTGCATCAACAAGAAAAAGTTGGTAGAAGAAAGCAAAGCAATGTATGACAGTTAATAGAAGCTGTTTTTCGGCTTTTGTACAGTAACTAGCTTTCAAACAGAGTGTTTTTTCAATGCGGGGTCTATTACTCCGCACTCTCTTTTACGAACAACCCAAAAGTCATAAACCGCAGCTATAAGCCGAAGCCAAAAAGAATAAGCCCGATCTCCCAAATAACTTTGCTACTCAGCCAAGCAAACTCAAAACAGGCATTGCATTCACTCGGCCTGGCTGCCTCCTATGGGCCAGACTAGGCCTATGCGGGCAATCAAACACACCCTAACCGCCGAGCTACAGCTGTTGACTGGTGAAAGTAGCTAAAGCCAGGACAAGGTAAACAGGGGAGTTTTAATTTACTATTTACCAAGGAAGAAAGCACTGCCTGAATCAAGCATCCATCTTAAAGTTCTAAGCATTATTCATCTATCATAAATTCATAATCCTCGATTCTAGTTGGATATTTCCCTAACACATTTCTCTCTGAAGTATCAAACAGAAAAAGAAGTGAGATACCATGTGAAGATTCAACATCCAATATCAGATCAAGAGCATAGTCATAATACGGAACTTCGCCGCTTAGCCCACAGAGGTTGAAATCATCTTGGATGTACTCATCATCAACTTCACAGAAAAATTCATTGCCCCGCAAGCTACAGAACCATGAAATCCATGATGTATCCTCTCCATCAGAACCACTCAAATCTGATTCTTCACTGTCAGTTTCTGATTCTCCTGTAAGGCAATCAGTACAAAAAAATTACAATCGAAACAGGAATAGCAGGAACAACCTCCAGAACATTGATTATAGAAAACTAAGTTAAAAGCAATATAAAAACATGGTTGCAGAGCATAAATTCGTTAGCATTCAGCAATATATAATGCCATTAGCAAGACATATATGGGCTGTTTGGTTTGAAAAATATACCCATACTGGAATAGGGGCGTCCATCTTAAGATAGAATGGGGTTGTTCAACACATTTTGGAGTGGAATAGTGTCATCCAACAAATTTAGTGAATTGATTGACCCCATGCCACAAGTGGTAGTAATTTCTCCTAGTTGTGGAATGAGTTGGTGCTAGAAAGAGGTCAATCCATTCCACTGACCAAAGGCATGCCTGTAGGATTGGATATTTCCATTCCACTAACCAAAGAGACAAAGACGCACAAGTAGGACCGGACAATTCCATTACACTGACCAAACAAAAACTTTTGTAGGATCGACTAATATGGTGGCGTCCCTCAAACAAAACAGTGCCATAGATTTCAACTGTAAAAGGTTAATTAGATCAACTATTACTCTTTTGTTCTTCTTTACAGAATATTAGGCACAAAATTTCCACGACTCCATGTTTGGTCCCTTTTCTGGCTAGCCTTAAACCGGTCAGATGCCAAGGTCTCTAACTCAACAAACACCACAGATACAGTGCAGATCTGGCAACCACATCTCGAATCTAATTGACAGCAGCAACACGGAGGCATCCTCCCTGTCTGAGGCAGCAGCTGCAAGCCTGCAACCTATGCATTGGAGGAAGTTATGACTTATGAGATCTATACTTGGGTTCAGACTTCAGTCGCAAGGGAGGCCGTGAGTGATGAGCTGTGGGAGAATAGGATAGTGATTAAGACTACATGACATGTAAAGAAAGCAGGTTACCATATCTAGTTTTAGCAGTTTGTTACTCGTAATGTGGATGAAGTAGTATATCAAAGTTATTGTATAAGAGGAATAGACCCATAGCTTGATTTCAGAGTTTCTCATATTCAGCCTGTTTAACTGATTTGAGTCAGGGCAAGGCAAATGATTTTAACACTTGGTTGTACTAATCTAACCTATTAGGCTATAAGTCCTACTCATTTTACATTGGTTTCACAATGCTTTGGGCTTAACCTCTATCATTTCCTGCTCAGATGACTAACTAAAAATACAAGCAACCACATGCATACTTGTTGATGGGAGCTTCTGATGAATGCCCCTAACCACCAAAAAGTGCCTAAAAACTGAAAAGAAAAATTCACCTAACAAGCAAACAAAGTAGACTTGACAACATGTCACACCAAACGAGCACCAAATCCCTTGAAATCAATGCTACTGTGGTTTAATGGTTATATTAAGGTTACTACTAGCTACCACCTATTACTAAGTACATAATTTGCATTATGCTATTGGTAATCTCAACATTAGAATGTTTGCAAGCCTGCTCACATCACATCCCATGACCACCATGAATTGCAACCTTGCAAGTCTCGCCAATGGCATTATCATGCATTCATGCTTACCTGCTCAGCAGGAATCATAAACTAGAAATCTACATCAATCATCATTGTCTGCATCTTTGAGCTTGAAACAACAGAAATTTAGCATATCATACTACAGAACAATACACAAAAGCTTGAAGAAAGGATGGTATGACATAAGAGTGATCTAATAGTTGAACACACCATTATTCGCTATTTCGCTTGTTCTTACGCAAAATGTAACCACATAAAACTCCCCCCTTTAACAGGCAACCAACTTCGCACCTAAAGTAACAAAGCACAACCAATTATATATAATAAAAAAGAAAACGATTTCCTCAATCCGGTGGCAGAACACGGCTGATCTATGAACTTATCGCACCAGCAAACCAGTAAAAGAGCAAAATAAGCAGCCAACAAAATAAAGAAAGCATGCTGCAGGACAGGTCTCACCATCAGAGAGCTTGCGTTTGGACATGGCAGTGGATCCGCCGCCGGAGCCGGGCACCTCCGGCTGCTTGCCCGCCGCGATCCGGTCCCTCTCGCGACCGCCGGAGAACCCCCACGACGTCGACGGAGACGACCTGTCCATCGCCTCGCCGATCCGCTTCGTCTCACCGGCGCCCCCGGCCGCTGCCGAGACGCATCGGTCTCTGTGCATCTCCTCCTCCTACTCCTTCCTTGTCCCCCGATCTCGAGGAGCGGCGGTGGTTTGGTAATCGGGAGCGGAGCTAGTGTTTGGAGGCGGGGGAGGTGGGGAGATCAAGCGCGCTCGGTGTCGAGGTCTTGAGAGGAGGACGGGACGACAGACCACGGCACGGAGACTGAGCGGGGAGGGGAAGAAGAGTACGGGGGCTGTTCGGTAATTCCGGAAAACTTTGGGGAGGATGATGTTGCGGGCCTTTGCATGGTTCTTTTCTTTCTCTGTAGGGTCCAAATTGTCGCAGGAAATAAAAAAAACCTTGCAATAGGAAAACCATGGGGTTGTTCGGTAATTTCAGAAAAGTTTGGGGAGGCGATATTGTGGGCTTTTGTATGGCTTTTTCCTTTACTTGGTGAGTGTGCATAGTATAAAAAATTATACTATCTAGCACGTCAAACTGTGCCATAATGACTAGTCAAACTTCATCGTGGCCCACGTCATGCTGCGGTGGTCGGGCTTTGCTTACACAATGCCCTCAGCTCCACCATCGTAGTTCATGTCGCACATCCACAGTATACCAGAGAGGGAGGGGAGATTGTTGAGATAAGTATTTAAATATTTATTAGTTAATAGCTGAATACCCGTGTGTTTCTTTGGATAACAAAACCATATTACACAAGGACGTCAATCCATATTTTGTTGAGGCGCGAGGCCTGGGGGAGATGGGTTTGCTCGACAACGACGAACATGGTTGACCCGGTGGCCGCGGAGCCTGCTATAACCTCCTACGGTGGTGGCGAGTGAAATCTGTCGACATGTAAAAAAAGATTTAGCAAACACACCACCCTACAATAATTCAGCAATTATGTAGATGTGGATATGCAGCGTAAGCATCATCATGGGAGGTATGAATATGATGAACATAAAAGTTACAGCAATGCAGGCTAACTCCGCAAAACAAGAAGGGAAAATAAAATGTGATAATAAACACCCAATACTACATGTATTCCAATCAAAGCTATGATTCTTAATTTCTACCAAAGCTATGATATTTACTTCAAAGGGTGCTACATTGTACTACATATATTTACACCAATCGTATGATAGATTTTTTTCACTCTCTTTATAGAGATGTCAGCTCATGTTTAAAAACAGGTGCTTTTCATAACGTATTATCACATGTTTCCTCCATAATATACAAACTAAAGAAAGGTAAGGAAATAAATACCAATGTATAATCTTTGCCATAGTTGTGAACTCGCATATCAGTATATCAGATTCTTCCTCTTTCTATGTAATTCATCTGGAACTTTTGCACAATAAGAGCCCCAAAATGATACAAATATGCATTCTTGAAGTCCTCATCAGTCATCACTCGATCCTGTAGGTAGAGATCAAGCATTTATTAGACGAATATCAGCCATTCTTTCAGGATAATTATTATGCAAATGTACGATTTGTGCACAAAAAATAACCATACAAGCTCCCTCGTGAATACTTTCCTGTTGTTGCATGGGTAACCCATTAGGAACTGTGCCCAGCTAGAGCACCGAGCGAACCAAACATTGTCGCCACCCTATCAGCACCACCAGCAACAGGTCTAAGCATGCATACAAAAGTTAGGCACTCTCCAACTAAATGATTAAGGGCCTATGGTTCGGCCGTAGCCTACAAGCGGGGCGGAGTCCACATAGCACACATCCTACACGACCGCAAGTGAAATCAGCTGCAGCGCTTGAATGTCAAAATAGTGCATGTCCTGCTTGACCGCAAGCAACAATGGCTACAACGCTCGAACTGCCCATTAGTAGAGAAAAAATCAAATAGAGAAGTTGTTGTAACTTCTCTCAAAGCAACCTCTCTCTCATTCTTGCTCTATAATAGGTGGTTCGGGAGGAAGAACAAAAAAGAAAGAAAGAACATTTTGGCAAGAAAAGGAGCTGCTGGGCAAACTCTAGGAGAAAGATACACAAAACACACTTGCGAGAGGAGAAAGAGAGAGCAGCCAATCCGTGTAAGAAGGTGAAGTTTTGGTTCTTCTTCTTTCTCTCTCCCTTCGCTCTTGGGTTTGGCCATCGCGGTACGAATCAAGGAGCGTTCTCTCTATCCGGTCCCTGTTTTGCCCTTCGGTTCGACTATCGCGGTACGAATCAAGATGCTCTATTTTTTTGTTTATGTTTTTGTCTCCTTGGTTCGGTCCCCTACAAATGGATACAAATCAAGGCGAGGCATGAAGTCCTCATCTTCTCGGTTCGGTCCCATCAGTGGATACAAACTCAAAGAATGAGTGCTCGATCCCTTGTTTATTAGGTCGATCCCCTACAAATGGATAAAAACACTACAAGGAAAATGCGATTGTTGCAACAAAATTAATTGTTGCATTAAGACAAAAATTGTTGCAATATGCACATTTTGCAATGAAATTAAAACCATTGCCAGGAATTGCAATAAACCCTGTGGTAATAGCTCATTACAACAAAAAATAAATCATGGTGATAAATTATCATATCACAACGATTGTACTGTTGCGATAGCATTCTATCACCACGAACAGAAAACATTGCAACACATACATATTGCCACGATTTATATTTCGTGGCAATAGCTTTATGCAACGAGTTGGTTTCCTGGCAATAGCTTAATGCAACGCGTTGGATTTCATAACAGTAGCTTAATGCAACGCGCTGAATTTCGTGGCAATAGCTTAATGCAACGTGCTGGATTTCGTGGCAATAGCTTAATGCAATGCACCAAATTTCATGGCAATATCTTAATGCAACGGATTAGATTTCGTGGCAATATCTTAATGCAACATGATAGATTTTGCCACAAATTAAATTTGCATTACTATACATATATGAACCTATTTCACATTAATTCTCAACATCATTTTATACGCTCAACATTAGACGAATGACTAAAACAAGAATACTTGGTATTATCCTCTTTTCATTTATATATACATTGCAATATACAGTCAATATATACAAAAATTAAAACAGGAATGTTTAACACAATCCTATTGCTAGAGCCAGTGCATGTTCTAAAATACAATCAATTGGGACATTCTATTGACTACAGATCAACAAGATACATATCGTTACCATGGTGATGGCCAAACTCGAATTAGATCGAGCAATCGTGCCAACCTGCAAAACAATTAAGAAAGATCTAATTAAACTTAGATCCGTGCATGTGTTAAGAGTAGTGACTTCTAATTCATATATTGAAAGAGAGTTAGTCATATTAATTTTTCCCTCATCTACATTAGCCACCGATACCAGAAGACCCGGTTACTTAGATCAGATTTGCAATCATATTTTTTCCTTGTTACCACTAAGCTAGTGAAATGATAAATTTGGATAGGCATTAGATCGAGAAGATCGATTAGAGAGGGGTGAATAGGTGGTCTAAAAATTCTCTACAAATTATTAATATCAATTGAAGATATTTTCTATTTGCCTAAACCAAGTAAACAATGCAGAAGCTAAATTCAAGTTGGTTTAGCTTAAATATCGCCTAGAACAAATAAATTCATCTAAGTGCACTAAATTCTAGTATAGGTCAAGGTTTGCAATCCTAGGTATACAAGCAATCAATTTAATTGTATGAATGTAAATTGCTTGAATATAAATTGAACACAAGGAAAAAACCACAATTGACACGTTCTCTTTTTACCGTGGTGTTCAGAGACTTACCGGTCTCCCCTAGTCCACGTTGAGGTAAGCTCGAACAAATCGGACCAGCTCCACGAATTAAACCTTTCACCTCAATTCCACTAGTGGTAGTTCTTTTCTGCTCCGGGTAGGTGAGCTCCAACTTTCACAACTTCGCCGGGTCTTCTCACAACCTTCTTTGAGAAGATCACCACGCACGACGCCTCCAACGCCGTCTAGGAGTCGGCAAACTCCAAGAGTAACAAGTCAAGTCTCTCACTTGACTCTCACCACGTGCAATAAATGTACAAGCTCAATTGGACACAAAGTCCACATCTGAAGACAACACATGCACTCTAGATCCTCTCTCCCTTATCACAAAGTGCAACATATGCACAATTGAGTGGAGAGCATCACTCTACCTCAAGAGTACAGAAACAAATCATGCAACAACATCTCCAACCGGCCACAAGGGGGTATTTATACCTCACACAAAAAACTAGCCGTTGGAGCCAACTTCCTGAAAAATCAGGACGGGCGGAAGTACCGTAGGCCAAGGCCCGGTACTTCCGCTCCTGGTCTGACGCCACAGTAACGGCTATGTCAGAGCTTCTGAACTAGTCGTTGCACAGTCGACCCAGAACTACCGACGGCCAAAACCCGATATTTCCAATCTTCGAAAGTTCCGCAAAGTCGGCGTGGTACTTCCACTCGAGCCGAGACCAGAAGTTGGCGCTCTCTGGAAAAAAGGTTGCGCAGGAGAGTCCGGAGCTTTCGACGTCCGGTACTACCGCACAACACATACCGACACTTTCGCCTTCTAGTAGTACCGCTCAATAGAGCCAGTACTTTCGCCGGCCGGACCAACCGCTCACGCAGAGCCGCTCAGACCACTCACATCCGGTAGTACTGCGCAACACATGTCAGTACTTCCGATGTCTGGTGGTACTGCTCACACAGAGCCGATACTTCTGACCTACGGTAGTACCGCTACGCACACAGTGGTAGTTCTGTTTTTTCCTGTGAGGTGCAAATATCTCAACAGATTTTGCAAAAACACATTTGCAAACTACAATACCATGCACACAAGAATCATACATGATTCCCGATAAGTTGCAAAACACATTTGCACATTTTTGAAATCATGACACAAGGAATTGGTACATGGACTTCCTGCATTTGCAAAGCACATTCGCAAATCTAAGTCGCATGTCACAAGGATTATATATGAGCTTCAACCATTTACAAAACATATTTGCAAATATAAGCCTCATATCACAAAGAATAGAAACAAGCACATTCGCAAATCTAAGTCGCATGCCACAAGGATTATATATGAGCTTCAACCATTTACAAAACATATTTGCAAATATAAGTCTCATATCACAAAGAATAGAAACATGGACTTCAAGCACTTGCAAAATACATTTGCAATGCATAGTCCCATGTTACAAGAGTTCAACACATGAGCTTTAACTATTTGCAAAACACATTCGTAAATACAAATTTTATGTCAAGATGAGCTAGACGAGGTTTGGTTGAGCTATCAACATATGATGAAACTCAAACTACTAGACATGACCCCTCTTAATAGTACGGCAACCTGTACTAGCAATCCGATCTTTCAACCAAACACCAAGACCGATAAAAGATTATGAACGCATACGTAGCCCTAGCTAGTTCATACCTTTGCCTTGGGTCATCATCTTGATATACATCAATTTATGATGCATTCCTCTCATCAATTCCATTAACACATGATAGTCTTTGTTTGATCAACACATGATCGTCTTGGACATGCATCAACTCATGATGCATCTTCTTCTTGATGGCCTTCAACACATGAAGCCTTCTTCTTAATAGCCTTCAACACATGGAGCTATTTTCTTCTCGCATCTTGACTTGATGATTTTTAACACACGAAGTCATTCTTATTTGTGGAACCTAACCTATTCATCCAACTCATGGAAACTGTTAGTTCACAAAACAATTATCATCAATTACCAAATTTTACCATTAACACATAAATGGAGGGACTAGATTCAACAATCTTCCCTTTTTGATAATTCATGACAACCGCAACAAATAATGAGATATAAAAAATTGATTTGCGAGTATACAACTTGTACACAACAATTGTATACTCTAAGATAAGTTTTTAAACAAAGCTTACTTATCCGGTTATCATTAATCATTCAACCATTAACACATAATGGAGGAGTTAGATGACAACCCGATTGAACATGAGTATATATATAAACTACACAAGCTATATATACTCAAGAATGTGTTTCAAAGTAAATATTCTAAATATGCATATTAAAAAAAGCATAAATCAATACTCATAAAACTCCAAAACATAGAAAGAGTTTCTCCCTAAATATGTACATCTTAGTTGGCTCCTTGACTAGACCACCACTGCCATTCTCCTATCCTTTCGTATCCTGAATTTTCATAATTTCATCCATGGTTTACCACATGGTCTTCTTTCTTCTCTTGCATTTCCTTGATGCTATTACCGTTTAGATAATCACCACCGTTTACTGTTGACAATCATCCCACTAAATCAAAGATCAGAAAAATATTAAAAAATTGAAAGCACTTAGGCACACACAAATGGTTCACAAAATAAAATATGTGGTATGTATCTTTTTTAGATGTATGCGATATGAAATTTTTTGGCAGCTTTGTTTAAAGAAAGACTCTGGCAGGGTCGCGCAACCAAAAACCCGGCGCAAGGAAATACCTCAGCGCCGACCTACCTGGGAAACAAAATTCCATCCGAAAAGACCAAGATACCCTCTGTCGCGCAGGAAGCGGTCAGCGCGAGCGCGCGACGACTCAATGGTAAATCCGTAACTACATCCAATTCCAGCGTCTAAACTGCAGAATACGACCCGACCCGACCCGACCCGACCCGCCGAAGGAATTCCTAGGCCGGGCAGGGTACTTCCGTGTTGGTTCTCCGCAATCTAAAGGCCGCACCTTTCGGCTCCAGCTCTAGGGTTTCGCTTCCCCGATTCGATCTTCCGCGAGGGCACGAGGTACGTACGCCCATGGATTCCGACCTGGTCATCCCCCGATTTGACGCCTGTTTCCGCTAAATATGTGTTTTTTCTGGTGATTTCTAGGTGGTTTTTTTTGGTTTGTTGTGATCTGGGAGATGCCGCCGAAGTCGTCTAGGAGGGGCGGCGCCGCGGCGGCGAGGAAGGGGCCGGCGACGAGGGGCAGGGCGGCGAAGGCGCAGGCGGCCGCGGAGGAGGCGCCTGTCGAGGAGGTTAAGGTCGCGGAGGAGGCTCAGCCGGCCGCGGAGGAGAAAGCTTCGTCGGACGCTGCAGCGAACGGCACGAGCCACGGTGAAGGTATTGCGTGCTGCTCCTATTTTGTATATATAGCGTAGACCTCTTCTGTGATCTGTGCTATGGCCTATGAGAATCTAGATGAGGTGCTGCATTGGTGTATTTGTATGGTGGTGCAATAATACCCTTTTATTTTGCATAGCATGGACATCATGTAGATTTTCTCCATTCTATCGACGGTAAGCATGGGTTCACGAGGAGCGTGCTTGTGTTGGCATATTAGATCTGTTAGATCCTTTCATATTTGTCAGTAGGTGGTCTTTTTAATCAGTTGAACATTATTCAATGGATGAGGTTACATGCCACTTTGTAACAATGGCAAATATGGATTTTGCCTAGCTTTATACAAATGAATATAACATGAACCACTCTCATAACGAGCATGAAAGATCATATGTTTGCTGTGAGTCATGGTGTGTTACTTTATGGGATTTTGCTATATATGTGTAGGACACTGCACTAGTTTATCTTAATGAGGTTTGAGGTCTATGTATCTTATGCTTCCTTCAATTTTAGACGTGGGAACTATGAAAGAAACATACGAAGAAGAGGACAAAGGTGAACGGCTGGAGTTCGAGGATGAGCCAGAATATGAAGAAGAGGCTGCTGTAGACTACGATGAGAAGGATTTGGAGCAGTATGAAGAGCAATATGAGGACGGTGATGAAGGGGTGGAGTATACTGAAGATGTAGTTGAAGAGGAGACTGATATGGTGGATGGGGAACTGGATGATGGTGGGGATGATGGGGAGGGTGAGGGATATGAAAATGCTGATGAAGAACATAACGTGGATGTGGAGGATGAAGATCATCATGAAGTTGTGAAAGAGCACCGCAAGCGGAAAGAGTTTGAAGTTTTTGTTGGTGGGCTAGATAAAGATGCAACAGACAGTGATCTTAGGAAAGTTTTTGGTGAAGTTGGTGAGATCACTGAAGTTCGTTTGATGATGAACCCTGTTACAAAGAAGAATAAAGGCTTTGCCTTCCTGCGATATGCGACTGTGGAGCAAGCTAGGCGTGCTGTCTCAGAGCTAAAGAATCCACTGGTTGGTCTTAAGATCTGACTATTTTATATTTATGATATATTCTTTTTACAAGTAACTTAATAATTTATTAAATGCTGTAGGTTCGAGGTAAGCAATGTGGTGTTGCTCGAGTCATGACAATGACACACTTTTTGTTGGCAATATCTGCAAGACATGGACGAAAGAACATGTATGATGCTTAAACTCCTTTTCTCTTTATGTTCCTTTTCTGCTTCTTGGTTGAAGAAATAACTTGTTTTGGCATTTACAGTTGAAGGAGAAACTGAAGAGTTATGGAGTTGAGAATTTTGATGATTTAGTATTGGTTGAGGACAGCAATAATCCAGGGATGAATCGTGGCTATGCTTTACTTGAGTTTTCTACTCGCTCTGAAGCAATGGATGCTTTCAGGCGATTGCAGAAGAGGGATGTAGTCTTTGGAGTTGATCGTAGTGCAAAGGTTTCCTTTGCCGATTCCTACCCTGAAGTTGATGATGAAATAATGGCACAGGTAATTACTTATTTCTATAGTAATTCTAAGTGGCTTTGTGAGGAAAGTTTTTTATATGGTTTGGCCATTCAATCATTCACTCTTGTACAGTTAGTTCCTATGTTATTTTGGTGTTGTGTTTCTGTTGATATGCCACAAATATGTTTGAAACAGTTGAATTCTCACTTGGGTTTTATGGTTCAGGTCAGAACTGTATTTATTGATGGCCTTTCTCCCTCATGGGATGACGATCGTGTTAAAAAGTACCTTAAAAAGTATGGACCTATTGAGAAAATTGAACTTGCCCGAAACATGCCAGCAGCCAAGAGAAAGGATTTTGGGTTTGTTACTTTTGATACGCATGATAATGCTGTTGCATGTGCTGATGGGATAACTAATTGCGAGATTGGTGAAGGTGATAACAAGGTGTGTTTCCCAAATGTGTTTGCTGTACCTTTTAACTTATTTTGACCATCTACTCAATCTGTTGGACAATGGATCAATAATCATGCAATTCCTTCTAATGACTGTTACTTTGTGGTTCAGGCAAAAGTGAGGGCCAGATTGTCAAGACCACTACAGAGACCTCCTAGAATGAAGCATGGGTTAAGAGGAAATTTTAGGATTGGGTATAGTGCTCCTCGAGGTGGCCGTTTTCCATATGCTCGCCCTCCTCCGCCACGCCGGCCTCCACCACGTATTGTACTACCTGATGTTAGCCGCTTACCACCCATCAGGAGTCGTCCACTGACGAGGCCAGTAGATATTAGAGATAGACGCCCTGTTATGCCATTATCAGATAGAGTTAGGCTTATGCCTCCTCTGGAGAGATCCTATGATAGAAGGCCCCCAGGTGAGCAGATGTTATGTGCAATTTATTCATTTTTGTTGCAGTGCAATCCACTCTAGCAGCCTCACTTTTTCTCTTACTTATTTGTGTACAGCTCCTGTTTACCCAAAGAGAAGTCCAAGGAGAGAATATGGAAGGCGTGATGAACTTCCTCCTCCAAGGAGCAGAGCTACCTTCGCTGACTACAGTTCAAGAGTTCCAGTGGATAGACGCCCCACTTACAAGGATGATTATTCACCCCGGGGATCAGCTTATTCAGACATTGGTCATCGTAGCGCTCCCCGCTTTTCCGATAGGCGAGCATATGCTGACGATGACGGTTATGGAGGGAAGATCGACCGGCCTTTACCGATCTATAGAGAGGGTCGTGGCCGTGATTATGATACAATGTCTGGTTCAAAACGCTCGTATGCAGAGATGGTGAGGGTAGTTAATTATTTTTTAATGGTTTGCACTTGCAGTCTATTCCTCAACCAACCTAATTACTGTTACTGTTATTTAAGGATGATGCACCTCCTCGGTATCATGATGTTAGTGTTCGCCAGTCTAAGGCGCGCTTAGACTATGATGTTGGTGGCAGCAGTGCTCGGTATGCAGATGCATATAGTGAGAGGTTGGTGTACATTTTAAAATGTGCAGTCTTTTTGCTTAGTATTTGATTTTAACACCATGTTCTTACACATGCTCATTCTTGAAGGCTTGGACGATCACATGTGGGATACAGTGGCAGCCGATCTCTCTCTGGCCATGATTCAGTGTATAGCAGCAGCCGTCATGGCATGAGTTATGGAGGTATACTCTTTAAGGCTCTGTTATTTGTCATTCACCTTCGATCATGCGCTTATAATTTTAATTCTCACGTCATCTTGCACTTCACCTTTGCAGGTTCTGCTAGCGGTGGTGATGCTGGTGGAATGTACTCTTCAAATTTCAGTGAAAGCTACATGTCTCGTGGATCCGACGTGAGTCTTCCTGAAATATCATCTCTACTGAATTTACCATCTTCTAACATTTTAATTGTGCCAAGCCATTTACTATAATGATTTCCCCAATTTATTTAAACTTCTGTTTGGGCAGGTCGGCGGAAGTTCGTATTCTAAGCTTTACTCAGGTCGTAATACGGGTAGCAGCAGTGGCTACTTTGGTGGTAGTGGTTCTAGTTCATATTACTAAGGTGCAAATTCAATCTGTTCCAATTTTCCTTGAGCTTAATTTCATTGTGCATATAATTTGTTCATCATTGTTCTCTCATCATCATCGTTGTGCTAATTTCTCACTTCGGAGATGGCAAATGTTTCCCTTTACATCAAACATGGGACTCCCTCCGTGATCAACCATGAATTGCTTTAATGATTCAGATTTGGCATCACATCGTCTTTGTCGAACAAATTTGGCACCATAGGAGGTTGGTGTAGGCCCTGGATTGTATGGAGCTCCTTAATTTAAGGCCTACGGATCTGGACAAGCGGCAAGTGTGAGCAATGCTCTCAAATAAGACATGTTCGAAGGAGCCAGAGACATCAAGTTGGTTGGAGCAGTATTCTTGTGGATGTTCTGGCTTTTGTTTATTTAATGTAAGGCTTTGCTTTATTTGGTCAAGAGTTGTGAACATAATGGTCAGCTATGGTGTCTTGACATGTTTACTTCCAGTGTTTCTATAACATTGTCGAGAGATATGGAGTGTTTCAATTAGTAAAAGTACTTGAGGTAGTTTCCTGCAATACAAGGTATTTTGGAGATTCCATCTTGTGATGTGCTGGCCGAAGACGAGACTTACAAGTGAAGCCTTAGAAGTGGGTGCTTCATGTAAGGCTGTTACTTTCTGAAACCTTCGGTTCTTAATGTGCTGCATCTGTTCTCTAGTGGATCGATATTTGGTGACAGACAGACATATGATTGGTCAGACTGAAATTCTGGACTAGTTAATTGTTAAACTGCAGATAAAAATGGATTTGTTGGTTGCCAAAATTTGGGAGAAACCATTTGTATGGCTCAAGTGGTTCTTTCACCAAGCAATTACTTTGGCTTCCCCATAAGTTTAAGATAACAGAACTTGCCGCTACAGAACTGATGATGGCCTTGCAATACTGTCAATTAGCAAGCATAGACTACATGGCACCAGGTAAATCTAACAAGCAATGTCAGTATTGAGCGCCATGGTTTAATTACCCACCGTTTATGAATTTCTTTGAACTACTGCATGAAGCATGGAGTAACATACATCTTTGAGCTAATTGGTTATTGGATGATTGCAAACCTTGAAGAACTTTGCTGGCAGCATGATGCACTAACTAATTAAGTTGCAGAAAAGTCTGGTTGTCTATGACATCCGTTAATTCCTATGATATAGTTTTGACCTTGCACTATGACCTAATATCTAGGTTAGGTTTGTTACGTTTATGCTCCCATCGCATTGGATGGGGAGATATATTTAGTAGAGCCAAATTTCTGATATCCAAGTTCCTTTTTGCATCAATCGTTTATAAACAAATGATGTTTTAGATTACTAGGTCTTACATAATTAAGGAACAACATACACTGATAATATCTTTTGGCAGTAGCTGATGCCATTTGGTATGTTACAAAGAAATAGGTGGAAGAGATGGTTAATAACACAAATTATACTACAGGGAGCTGCAACAAACCTAAGCTGTTACTATTTATGCCATCCTTCTCTGAGCTGTAATACGGTAAATCACATGCATTAACTGTGAATTTACTTGATTGATCGAACATGTATACCGTTATCTGATCCCGAGGTCAATGCTATACATTCTTGTGATTGAAGTTCTTGATTTGGATTCTACATTTTTCTAGTCCTGGCAGTGACTGGATAGGGGGCTTGGTGTGCAGTCTCTTTTCAGAGGTAGCTCTGAGATGCTTTGGCAGTCTTCACAAACAACGGATTGTTTTCTTACCCAGTTCTGTGTTGGCTATCATTTGTTGTTTTAGTGTTTAGTATTTGTTGGGAGTCGGACTCCATGAGGGAAATCGACAATGCTGTTATCAGATCTTGTTAAACTGTATTAGATTGCCAATGCCCGATTGTGCATGGAAGGTTTACACTATTCAGCAAAATGGGAGAGTATCAGTGAATTTGGATACGGTGATTGAAAACGGGAGGGAATCAGCACCGAGTAGTTGGTTGATTTGGTGTTTATGTGAAAAAGAAGGGTAAGGAGGGGAAGGAAACCACGGGCGGTTGTTTCTTAGGGGCAAGGAGTACAGATCAGAAAGAAACATTGGCATCAATTTACAAGATTCGCCTGTGGAAGCATTTATCTTCAAACAGCGGCGCAAAAGCTCCATCTAAGTTTTGCATTGAGGGCCTGGAATTGGGGATTTTCTCTTTTCAATTGTTGGAGCAAACAGAAAGATGAACCATACAATTTGGTTCAAGTGAAGTACAGGAATATGATAGGTTGAAATCACAAAGGATGGCTAAATACATCTTCTGAATGGACGAAAATAGAAGTTAATGATTAATATTGAATGCACTATCTATCTTTGAAATCCTATGACCATAATGTTGCAATTTTGACCATTTAAGTTACAATCTCCATTGCATTTCATTTGTTGTTCCTCCAGTTATTTTTGTAAAGCTAATCATCTATGCTAGTGTTGATGCTTACCTTGCTAAATTATCTTGTCTAGCATTCGTTCAGTTATCACTAAGCTGAGTGCTGATGTTTAATGTTCTTTAGTTGACATGTTAGCTGAGCTTAAATACCGTCGTGTTTTTTTAGTGTTGCTCGATAGCGATTTGAAAATTGTAGCGAGCATTGCTGCCTCCATTGGTTTGTGCTTCTCCAAAGACGTGCTTTGAGCTTTGAATAGGTGATGCAATTGCTGTAACGTTATGGCTGTAGCTAGTAGCTACTGTGTACTGCAGTTTTGTTGAGCACAGTCAAACTGCTTCGTGTCTTAGCTAGGGTAATTTCAACGTGGATTGTTTTCCTATTTCTGCTTTAAGCAATGTAAGAAGCATTGTAAGCATGGAACAAATTTCGTGTACGGAGGTGTAGTGCTTAGGCGAAAATGTGCGGATGTTGAGTGGATTCTTTTTAGCTGCGGCTGATGGCATTTGGTCGCAGTGTGAGCGATGCGAACGTACCGAATTCAGATAAATTGTTTCGAAAAAGCTATTTCGATAAGCTGCTTTGAAAGGTGGTGGGGAGATAGTTCTGGTTGTTTGTGCGGAGAAAACTATAAGTTGAAAATGGTTCCTACAGTTATTTTTGTAAAGCTAATCATCTATGCTAGTGTTGATGTTTACCTTGCTAAATTATCATGTGCACGTGAACCGTTGTATGATCGTGTTATTTGTGGCTGTGGGCTTTCGCATCGGCTATTGCAATCACGCTGTATGTGCTTTGCATGTTGGGATATAAAGCTATAAACGATACAGTTCTGTAATTGTAGGTTTTAGTTTATGGCTTATGTTTTCTTTAATAAATAAAAGGGGTGGTTTTTCGCTGTCGTTTTGAAACTGTTTATTAGGATAATCTTTTTGAAATCTTACCTGCATTCGGTTCATTAGAGTTAAAAGCCATCAGCCTTACCGGAAACACACACCCATAGTACGCCGTACAAGCATCTCGGCGTTTGCCTACTGGGATACTGGCTATTTGGCATGTGACGATTTTGCAACCTAGGCCGGTCTGGATTAAGCCCATGATTAGTAAGCGTTCCTTCACTTCTGTGGTTAGAACAAAACTGGAGCAGAACGTCACCTGTTTAGGTTGACAAGTTCTTTCCGGCCATCGCCCGAGCTTAGTCTGAAATTGAGCTACAATACACTTGTACATGTGATGGTTCTTCATTTTATCTTTTCTCTGGGAGTGTTCCTGGAACAATTTTAGATTGATCGCCATCCAACACTCGGAAGGAAAGAGCTAGTGGAGGCACAGGCAATTTGTACAGTTCTGTTAAATCCGGTCACTATTCTCTGTTACTGTCTGTTTCGACAAAAGTATAATAGGTCCACTCGTCATTCCACTGCTACTAGCGGCTGGAGCTGCACGCCTGCACACGCTACTCGCAGCCGTGTCGGCCATGCCGCGCCTCGCTGCCCGATCGATCCTGAGGACGCCGCGTCGATGCATCATCGCATCCATGCCGCACCCGGATCGCCAGCCGACGACCGCAGCATTTCGCCGCAGCAGCCTACAGGCATCCGCGCCAATACGCCGCCGTCCTTGCAAATGTTTCGCTCTACTTGCACGTCTACGGGCTGTTATTTACAGCTTCTAAAAACGGTTTTTGACTTTTGCTACAGTATCTAACTTTTAAAAGAAATATTTTTTAAGATGAGAGCTACAGGTTAATTATAGTGCACGTTAAAAATCTAATATCTGTATTAACTAAAATCACATACAAGTATCTCTCTTTATAATCTCTATAAAATTTAAATTTTTTTAACAAAAATCCATAAGGATTAGCGAAAAGATGAGGCCCACACCCTTCCCATCTCGAAACACGCGGGCGGGCGGACGGGTGGGTTCCACCCTGCCGACTGCCGCGCGGCGCCCGCACCGACGCCGTGCGACCCCGCCAAACTCACGCACGCGGCCGCGACTACCCCGCAGCCCCCCGTCCCCCACCCGGGCCCACCTCACCCCGAACCCGGGCACCCGGCCGCGTTGCCCTCGCAACGAACGGCGCATGTGATGTGAGTTACCACGGCGCGTCGGCGCCCCCTCCGCGCACGCCGCAGCCGCACCGCGCGCCACATTGCTGCACCCGCACGCTACCTTCGTATACCAAGTCGCACCGCATGCCGCCGACCGCGGCCAACCACTCAACGTCACGACCGCACTCTTCTTGCCGAAGACAATACTATGAGCCAAAAAAAAAAATTGTTACAAGGTCATGTTAGTAAATGATCTTTACCCCTTTCCGCGTGGGGTAAAACTGCAATTAAGCAATTTTTCGGTGCAGTATAAATCAAATCGTCCCAAATTGATAAATCAGACGCTACAGCCTCAAGAGATAACTTGCCTTTGTCTTTTTTATCTATAGTTTATGACTTCCTTTAAATAGATAAATATAACGATTTCTTCATTGTTTTTCTGAAACAGATTATCGATTTATCGCTATCCAGTTTGTTTATATATTAAAATCAAAAGCCATCCATAACAAAAGACACATGATCTGTTCTTTTCAGCTTCTAAAAGCTGTCTTTTGACTTTTCTACAGTAACTAGATAATGTCTACTAGTTAGTTATAGTACATATTGTACTGACTTCATTTATATCGGCAAAAACCGCACGTGAGTTTCTGTTACTCTGTAATCTTTCGTACAAATAGTCCAAAAGTCATAAGCCGCAGCCAAAAACCATAAACTTCAGGGCATGTTCTTTTCAGTTTCTAAAAGCTGCTTTTCGGTTTCTCTACAGTAACTAGTTTTTAAATAGAGTATCTTTTCAAGATAAATTATACTAGTTAATTATAGTACATACTGTATCAACTTTATTTATATCGGTAAAATCCGCATGTGAATTTCTATTACTCTGTAGCCTTGCTCGCTGGAGATCCGACGGCTACGGTTCACCCGTTGGCCACAGTAATACTCGCATCCAAACGCAAAGCAAAAGAGTTGAAAAATCACGCAAAAGTTTACGTCCCACACGGCTGCGCCATGCGGCTGGGGGTTAAGGTGTCAACCCCGCATGCCGCGGTTGGCGCCGCCGTCCACCGCCGCCCGCGTGCGCCCACCGCCACTTGTCGCCGCCTAAAAAGAAATCCTCCGTTATAACCCCCGCACCATGCCTTGCTCCTCCACCTCCACCACCACCGCACCATTATCACCATGGCTTCTCTTTCTGCCCCCTCCAACACGACGGTCTCCGTTCGGCGCGTGCCGCCCCCGTGCTGGACCCCGGACGAGACCCTCGCCCTCGCCCGCGCCTACACCGCGCGCCGCCTAGCGGTCGGCCGCGCGCACCTGTCCTCTGCCGACTGGGCCGCCGTGGCCGCCGCGGCTACCCCATCCAAGACCGCCAGGCAGTGCCGCCACAAGGTCGAGAAGCTCCGCCGCCGCCTCCGCTCCAAGCGCCGCAGGCCCTGCCCCCTCCTCGACGCCATAGATCTCCTCGACGGTCCTTCCCCTTCCTCTTCCGCGTCCCAATCCCCACCACCACTTGCGTCTCCGCCTCCGCCCCTCCCTCCCCTCCCAAGAAGAGGAGACGGCCTGATGTCGAAGACGACGGAGAGAGCGACGTGGTGAAGGCGTTGAGGGCGATTGGAGAGGGTTTCCTGCGGGCGGAGCAGAGGAGGATGGAGGCGGCGAGGGAGACGCAGCGGGTGCGCATGGAGATGGCGCTCCGGCACCTCGACGCGCAGAGGCGGCTCATGGACGCGCTCGTTGGCCGCATCGTCGATGCGTTGGTGTGATGCGGTGGCGCAAAGGTGTCTCCTTTCAAGGTTTCTTGCTTGTCCTGGTTGAACACTGCCTGGCGAGTTTAGGAGTTATTGTTCATATGTATCTCTGATGGATGTCTGATGTAGGCATAGCGAGCAAATAGTAGTTTTTTCTTACAGTCTTGTATCGCTGAAATGAAGCACTTCTTAATGAAAACAACAAGTTAGCCTATTCCATGTTCATTGCCTGCTTATTTTGTGTCTTGAGTTTTAATTTATTGGATTTTATGTCGTAAGGAAGTTAACTCATATAAAACGTGAACTCTAGAACATGGAATTCTAACAGTAAAAAATGGACCCGAGAACAAAAAGAATGCACTGGAGATGGTGCTGTTTTTGAGGTTTGCAATTGAAATGTATAAGATGTGGTTCTGTGACAGGAGTGTTTGTCAGTGATTTGAATCTGAGTTTTTTGCTAGTTCGTCAACCCTCCTTGCTAACTTGATTCCTCTGAAGTTACTAACTTGATAATTGAGATGCTGAATGAGACGTTCAATGGTTGGCCACCACAGGGCTCTTAAGTCGCAGGTTGAGGCGTTGAGCCAACCAAAACTTTTATGCCAATGCCCTACACATCTCAAGGTGTGTCTTTCTAGGTGGTCCTTTTAAGCAGTTAGGGATAGAAAAGAAAATAGTGATATTCAAAATCCACATAATATTTTTCCTTGGATTGGTGACAGTGTGGCCTGAACACATTCATACATGGTGGTACCCCATATCTACAATTAGAGGATGATAAATAGCACCCAAGTCGAAAGCCTCCAGAAAACTCCAATAGGCTTATATCAGTTATATGCAGACTTCCATTCCAAAGTGATCAGAGGCATTGCAACCCTCTCTTCTTTGTAAAACTATTGTACAGTTGAAGTAGATAGATTCAGTGTGCCCTTATTTATATTATTGTACAACAAGGCTCTTCTTTAGGACATGTTCTACTCTAAAATTGATGGTTGTCTTACTGCGTGGCATCAAAAGTGAATATGTTCTCTTGCACCCCTTGAAATTGTTTATGCTTGCTTATACATAGGTGCTTAATTGAGATTCCCTTTGGTGTTTATAGGCTGTTGTCCCAACTTTCAGGTCGACCTTTGTTGACCGCATTTTTACAAAAGAAGATTCTTCGGACATGTATAACCTTGGATACATATTTTTTCTGTTCATATGAACAACCATTCTCTTGTTGTGTTTCTCTTTTCCATTTTGAATCTGGTTGTCTCCCATTGTTTATGCGTATTCGTGCATGTATGCATGAATTTGTTTATCACCAATCAGTGATAGCTCCTCCCTCCCCCATTTTCCCCCTAGATATTAATGTTTTGTGATATTTCTCCTTTTTGTATCACTTGCATGTGCCTCATTTGTTTAATGGCAATATTTATTGGAAATCTATGTTGTTTCAATATTAAATTCTGTATAACTGCCATTTTCTTTGCTCAACAACTTGCCACAATGCTATGTCTGTTTGCAGGTTTGATTGGTCACATGAATTTGTATAACCTGAGATCATCAATGATAACAATGCAACAATTGCATCTGTTTTGTCTGGTCTAGTTGGTCAAAATAAGCCATACTTGTCTGACAAATTATATAGGCATTTCTGGATGAATTTATATTCACATTGCTGAAGTGTGCCCATCATCGATTGCTACTAACATGTTTCCTTTGCTACAGCCTGGTAATCTAACTTACATCTAGAGTTATCTTTTAGTCTCATGCTCTCAGCTGAGCTGAAAGTTTAGTTGCTTTGGCTGAAAATGGTCCAGATATTCCATGATCTGCTACAGTTAGCTTGTTATTTATTATAATCTTCCTATCCAATGAGAGCTCCACATGGATACTTGAAACTTTTCAAGGTATAATATGTTTATACAAGATTAGATTTCATGAGGGCAATCTAATGCTTCCTTTTTGTGTCAGCAAATTTGCTGCAGATGAAGGCAAGTGCCACTTAAGTAGGATTTAGGACCACCATCAAAGTGAGTGGTCCTTAGCATGTTTGCATTGACCTTTTAGCTAACCGGCATGTTCAACAATTGGGCTACCACTTGAGATGAGCATCAAGAAATGAAAATTGAGGTATGCACATTGACCTGATGTAGCATGCTGGTTTTAAAAGCAGGACATTGCTCCATGTTGCTTGGCTCTACTTCCGTGTTCCATCGTGTGTGGTCCTTGAATTCTTTAAGATTGTGTATAATAAGCATTGTTAGATTTATCAAATATATTTTTTAAAAGCTAATTTATCGAATGTTGTGACTTGTGAGGACTGTTTTGGGTCGAATATTCCCTGAATATGCTCATGTTTTTCAAGGAACTGGAGCAATCTTTGAAAACCTTCAGGTATCTATTTTTTTCTTTAAAAATATTTCTCCTACGTTTGTTTGTGGTAATTCTGTGTCTGAATTGATGACATCTTTTCTTGAACCGCTAGGGGACATGTTGCTATGATCTGATACTTCATGGCAAGGAAATAACATTTAAGCATCAAACTCTTTCTGCACTGGAGCATAACATGAAGCAGATTCTGAATGATATCCATTGTTGATACATCTTAATGCTACATTTTTGAATGGTTAGGAAAATAGCCTTTGTTTTGCTGTTTTCCCTCCTTGTCATTGAGTTCTGAATAATGTAAGCCTGAACACTTAGGCTAGCACAACCTTGTTTGTGCACCTTGTACATAATTTTCTTCTTGCTAATATAAATGGCTAGTATACTGAAGGTGTACCTGCTATCTTCATCCTTTACTGTTTATTTTTTTGCCAATGTTGTGAAACTTGTATCTTGTATATTCATGCATTATCTTCAACCACATTGTTCCATTTAAGTTAATTAGTATTGGAAGTTTTTGCATTCACACTGAACAGATAATGCATTTCAATTTTAATTTGTTTGTTTCCTTTTCTGTGAGTAACATGGAATGTAGATGTTTCAAACTAGGTATTTTACTGTTCGTGGCTTCGTCAACATTATTTTCTTTCAAAAAAATAGCAGTGACTTTAAGTGTGGAGATTGTATTTCGGTACATTGTTCTGGACATGGTAACCAGTAAACTCGAATTTGATTATCTTATTTTGCATTCTCATTGCCTGTTCCATCTATATTTATAACCAGTATGCATCTAAAACAAGGGAGACAAAGTAACTTCTATCTGAGGCAAATAAGTCATCCTGCCAATGTTTGGTAGTTTCCTGTGTTCAGAAATTGTTACTTTTAATGTTTAAAATAGACAAATTTGAGATCTTTGATCAAACAAACACATGCCTTGAACAATCCTACATATGCACTTGAGAAAAAGCAAGTTACAAGCCAATAGTTTTTGCCAATCAGCAAGCACAAAAGCAGGAAAAGAAGGGATTAACCTAAAGCAAAAGCAAACTCTCTTTTGCCCCCATCCTCTTTAGCTTAACGACAATTTCCAAGACGGCCTGATTGCCGAGTTAATATGCTTCAACTCCTATGTCAAATTATTATGCTGCTATTGCTAAGATATGTCCATATTGGCACGATGAATCATTGCATTGACAATCTCATTTTCTTCTGCAGTGTACGTGGAGTGCACCCCATAGCACACATAGAAGATTATGGTCACAAGGCTCCAGATGCCAAACCTCTGGAAGGACCTCACCTTGAGAGTGGTTATCAGGAACACATTCAGGAAGACAGACGCAGCTGCCGGCCATGGCATCAAAGGGACCGTCCACTCCGACGGTGGCGTGGCTGTGTCCTCCCGTGCTGTGTAGTGGAAGACCGTGGTGATTGCTACCAAGATGGCGCCGAACAATGCCATCCCCCATCGACATCGCCCGTCGATCCTCCTCAAGAGGGAGAAGCCGAGGGAGCTCAGTGTAAGGAGGAGGAGGAAGAGGAGGACATGGACTGGGCGGTTCGTGCCGAGCTTCGCGTACCGGTGGTAGATCAGGGCGTTGGCCACCAGGTAGAAGACCAGGAGGGTTCCGATTGATATCATCTCAAACACGATCTGCAGCTCTGTGAAGAGTGAGATTGATGCTGTGCAGAATCCTGAGTGTGGATAGCGCTTGACGGTAAGAAAAGAATGGAAGAGATGTTATCAAGACTCTTTAGTATGGGCGTGTATTAAAGAGAAGAATAACCTGCATTGCCTTATCATGCTTTGATACATCTATGAGTATCCATCCTTGCCAAAATTTTACAATAATTAAAACTTTTGACTTATTGTATATGTTCCTACAATTGATCTTAAACTGCTTTAGATATAGAACACTAATGTTATCCGAATCATGGCAAACACTATGCATTTTGAGTTCATGACCTAGTAATGATGCAACTGTCCATTACTCCATTATAAAGCTTGAAAACGAAAGAACTGATCTGTTTGGCCTAAATTAAATTTAGACTTTTGCAAAGTGAGGCTAAGCTAGGGAAGGGGGAACAGCTTATTATAAGGATCGGTTTGGTCTTTGATTAGGCTTATCTTGTCAGCTAGCTTATGGGCTTTATAGTTCATAAGCCTAATTAGTTGATAGCTAATTCATTAGAGAAGCACTGTGAGTTCTTTTGAGCTATGACTTACGGTTTTTAGCTTAAGTTTTTGAATTCTAGCTATTCGTGCGAGAGAGTAGGGAGTGATGTACTCGCGTGCGATTTTAGCTGATATAGATGAAGTTGAGATAATATCTACTACAATTGACTTATAGACTTCGTCTTAAAATGACATTCTGTTGTAGAGTATCTGAGCTCAAGCTTACAAGTTACAAGCCCCATAACTCACTCTCCATTTTAAAATTTATTTGAGAAAAGGGGCCTTATTATGTTAACCAATTTAACTCAAACATAAACTATTATGCGATATATAGTTTTGAACATGTGAGTTTTTTACGCTAATCATCTCGACAACATTTCTACTCTCCAACACTTGTATAAACTTATGTTTTTCCTTGTTCCTTGAATTAATTCGTGCTATTTCTGCCCATACGTACGGTAAGAGACTAACTGTTGCTTGATACTTAGGTACCTAGAAAGATGGTCGCGTTCATAGGAGTGCCGGTAGAAGGGTTGACCTTGGCCAGCCATGACGGCACCAGCCGAGCTCTGGCGATGACGCACAGGTACCTCGCCTGCCCCAGCATCGCCACCAGTAGCGAGGCCACGATGCCGAGGCTCGCGCCGGCTCCGACGACGCTGCTTGCCCACTTCCACCCCACCTTCTCGCTGAACGCCGACGAGAACGGCGCGTTCTCCGCTATCTACACACGCCACACAGTACGTCATACGTGCGCATGATGAGCTAGCCAAGAGCACCGATCGATCGACCGGAGGCCACGCCGTGCTGTGCATACGCATACGCTCACCTCGGTGTAGGGCAGCATGACGCAGAGGGCGACGGACATGAGGCAGTAGAGCGTGGACACGACGAGCACCGAGCCGGCGATGCCGACGGGGAGCGCGCGGGCGGGGTCACGGATCTCCTCGGCCATCGTCGACGCCGAGTCGTAGCCGATGTAGCTGAAGTAGACGATGGCCGCGCCGTCGAGGACGCCGCGGACGCCGTAGGGGGCTAGCCCGTGCGGCCTCACGAGGTTCCGCGCGCTGCCGTTCCACAGGCCGGCCAGGATTATGAACACGAAGAAGAGCAGGTGGAACGCCGTGATCACCATGTTCAGCATGGAGCTCTCCTTGGTGCTGCACTTGGAGACAAATTATATAATCGAAACCAAGCTGATCAATGCGAACCATTAATTTTACAACGCATTTCTTCTTTCTTGAAAATACTTAAAAACTGTTCATCTACAAAATATATATGTATTTGATAATGTTTATCACATAATGAAGCATCACAATTTCATATAGCGAGGCAAACAAATATAGTTGTGTCAGGGTTCTGTAAATCGGTTTTTAAAATTTTATCAGGGGACCGATAACACCGATATAACCGATAATCAGAAAACTGTAGAGGATTTCGGGCTAAAATTTTGAAATCAAAATTTAAAATTTTAAAAAATCAGCCGACAATCCGTCAAAAATATTGAACAAAATTTTTGAAAACAAATATTGATAAAAATTTCTTCTATATTTGATAAAATTCATGCGAAATTTTTTTGCGAATATTTTTTCGAAGCTAGATTGGAATTTTACTAAAGAGAGGACCGATACGGCCCATAAAACCAATAATCCTCCGATTATCAGAAGGATGAGTTGTACTAATATGGCTACCATAAAATACAGGAACAATATAAGAACACAGTACTAAATGCTAACCAAAGGGCAAGTAATAATCAAAAGCATATGTTAATATATGACTAGCAGAAATTGATTAGCCTAGAGGTGCCTATATGTACCTATAGCACAAGCAGAGAGTAAGGAGGAGGAGGAGCGCGACGGCGGGGAAATCCAGCGCATTGTACCCCTTGGCGATGCCCTCAACCTCGATCCTCCACGCGTTGCCCTCCGTGACCCCGAACGTCGAGGCCAGGTAGTCCGTGAAGCTCCTCGCCACCGCCGCGTTCGACAGCACGTACTCCATTAGAATGTTCGCTCCCCCGAAGAACCCCACAAACTCACCTGACAACAAGAAGATAAATATGAAATGACGCGCGAAGCTTTTGCGTTTCCTAGATGGGAAAAAACAAGAAGAAGATAAATAACTGCAGATTTTGGTTGCACTAATTCTTTCCATAGTGTAGTAGAGATGGCCCCTATTTAAACCTATCTGGTCTGTTAGAGGCTAAAAAGCCTAATGGGATATGTACAAGTACATATATACCCCTTTGCATGGTATACAACTGTGCAGGGTATTGTTGTGTGTGTGTACCTTGACCGTGAAGGATGGCTAAGGCTAGTTCATTTGTCATAACCACTTACTACTCTGCTAGTTTACTGTTTGGCCCGTAGCCATAATAGTTGGCGCCGTCCGTGGGGACAACAACGAGCAAGCCGCGGGCCTGAGAAGCGATGACGCCCAAGAAGGCATCGGCGACAGCAAAGAGGAAGCGGAGCACGACGGCGGTGGTCGCGAACACCAGGGTCTCAGGTGGTAGACAGTCTACGCTGGCACCCGGGCTCGGCTCCTATGGCAACATTGGTGCGGCGAGCGGCCCCATCATCGACGTCCGTGTTGACGTGATCAGCGACCATGGCGCGACAGTCAACCCCATCGGTGGTGCCCCGTCGGTAGGACTATCGGCATCAACGCTCGCGCCGGTACGTCCAACGACCCGGGAGCCAGCACGGGGGCGACCAGTACTAAGCTGCTCTGGTGAGCAGGTCATCATCGCCAGCAAACTCGCAGTGCGTACCTCCGCCTAAGCAGGTACGAATGCCCTGACGGTAGAAGGCACTCTGATGGTGGCCCTCGCAACACTGCAACGTGAGCTGGCAGACCTCCGAGGGGCCATGCAGGAGATGCAAAAGGCTCGGAGCTAGCAAACGCCGCCGACGGTGGTGACGGAGGTCGCAGTCGACCAAGCGAACAACCGCGAAGCCTCCGTCTCTGGCCGTAGCACCCTTCGACGAGTAGATTCGGAGGCTCCACTCTCCGCCGGCCTACAACAGTCAGCATGGCCGAAAGACTTCAAATTCCCGACTATCGAGCCGTACAAGTGTGATACGGACCCTGGGGAGTTCGTTCGAGTATATGAGACAGCTATCGAGGTCGTCGGTGAGGATGACTCCACCAAAGCGAAGGGATTACCGCTCACCTTCCAAGGGGTAGCGTTCTCCTGGTTCTTAATCATTGAGCCGAACACCATATATGCATGGGAGCAGATCTGAGACCGCTTGTACAATAATTTCCAAGGCAAGTACGTCGAACGAGTCGATACAGACCAACTCTTCGCCATCAAGCAGAAGCCCTCGGAGAAGCTTTGAGAACCCTAAAAGCGCTTTGCCAAAGTTCTCTGTCAAATTAAAGACGTGAACGAGACCACAACCATCAATACGGCGATTCGGTGTCTTCGTCCGGGGCCGCTGGCTGAGTACAATGCGCGCAAACCCATAAAGACAATTGCCAAGCTCTTCGACAAGATGGAGGAATACAAGAGCAGAAGAGGACGCACAACGACGTATGGGCGATACCTCCGACACCAAGCAAACACAGAACCCACCAAAGGACAGCTCCAGCCGCAAGCAATGTAAAGGCCAAAGGGCCAAATATGTCTTCAGCATCGATGGCGGGTCCGATGATAGCACCCCAGTTAACCGGGGATGGGGTCACAGAGGTCGAGGATGCGGATGAGGCCAGGGCCATGAGGATGGAGCGTGCGACCACGAAGAGCACCAACAACATGAACTATGGTGCGAGGTACATAGGCGCGGCGACCACCTCACTCGACATTGCCCCACCATCGCAATGCTCTGGGAGAGCATCGCCAGGGACAGAGCCCTGGAAACGAGGACCCAGGTGGTGTCCCACGTACAACAGTCTCCAGAGGACCTTTTGTGGATACAACCCACCGAGGGAGGGCAGCGCAGCGTCATAAATGTCATCTCAGGCGGTTCATCGCTAGAATTCTCGTCTGTGCAGTAGCAGAAGGCCTACGCCCGTTGGCTGCATCATGTGGCGACGTATCCTGCCCAGTTGCCCCTGACCTGGGCACAAAACGACATCATCTTCACAATCGCCGACACGGATGAGATCGACTTCCCTCATCAAGATCCCTTGGTGATCCAGGCCGCCATCGCTGGATGAGACGTTAAATGTGTCCTGGTCGATGGGGGTAGCTCTGCGGACATTCTGTTCATGGGGGCCTTCGACCAGATGGGAATCCCTCGCAGTAGGCTCGAGCACTTTCCACGCGCACTCTACGGAGTTTAAATCAACGCGCACTCTACGGAGTTTAAATCAACGCGCACTCTACGGAGTTTAAATCAACGCGCACTCTACGGAGTTTAAATCAACACGTTGGTGGCATGGTTCCGGCTTGTGGGAAGCTCTTTACTATGAGAGGCTCATGTAGTAAGGATGACCTCCACTTAAGCCCATCTGGTCTGTTAGGGGCTAAAAGGCCTAGTGGAATATGTATAAGTACGTGTATGTCCATTTGCATGGTACACAATTGTGCAGGGTATTATTGTAATCAACCTTATGATCATATATATATATATATATATATATATATATATATATATATATATATATATATATACACACACACACACCCTGGCCATGAAGGATGACCAAGACTAGTTCATTTGTCATAACTACTTAATACTCTTTCAGTTTACGGTTTGATCCGTAGCCACAACACATAGGATTTTGGTTGCAGATTTCACAAGAGCAGTTGCGCCATTGAATGTTGTTAATTAGCCGTTTGTACAATCATTAACTGCAGATTTTATGATGGTGCAAAGGTGACAAGAATGAAAGTGCCAGCTTAATTACGTACCAAACGTTACTCTGAGGTAGCTGAAGGCGCCGCCGGCGACGGGGACGCGCACGGACAACTCGGAGTAGCAGAAGGAGGAGAGCAGCGCCGAGACGCCGGCGATGACGTAGGAGGCGAAGATCGCGGGGCCGGCGGTGTCGCGCGCGACCCTGCCGGTGGTGACGAAGACGCCCGCGCCCAGCATCCCGCCAACGCCGAGGCCGACGAGGTCGTACCACTCGAGCCGCCGCTTCATGCGTGCCCCCGACCGGTCCCGCACCTCGTTCAGCTCCTGCGCCGGCGTCCACGTCACCAGCGCCCTCCTCCTCAGCCGGTGCGGCGTCTGCGCTATCAACAGCAGCACGTCGCGCAGCGCCATTAATCTAGCCAGCTAGCTACCACCACCTCCACTCGATCTCTTCTTCTTTGCTCTTGGTTTCTTGATCGATCTCTATAGCGCACTAGCTGGCCTGGTGTTGATATAGCCGGGGCGAGCGCGCATCTACTATTTATATACGCTGTAAAGGGCATTCAATTCAGGGTTTAGTTATTCGGACGGTGGGCAATGAAGTCAGCTTGGATTGGGACATCATATATATGTGCCTGTGTACTGGCCTTGCTAGATGCTTGTGCCTGTCAGTAAGTGTGGGGGGAAGCTGCCTAGCTCAGCTTGCATGGAGCAGCTTCTAATTAAGGCCGTCTTTTGCTGCTTTTCGTGCAGACGACTGCCTCACTGCTGCAAGATGCGTGATCTGACGCTGGGATGCCAGGACGATGGCATTCGATCGCGAGTCATGTGTTCGCCTCAAAAGGCACTTGAAAACCGTATGCACATGCTCAACAGCTGGAATGCTAAATGCCCTTCGTCTTGTCCCATTTCAATTTCATACGTATACATGTCCAATGCAACTCTATCGCATGCAGATTGCAGAGACTTGATTCTAGAAAATACTAGTAGCTTAATTGCTGGAAGATATGTATAGATAGATCTGATGTGGCCTTGAAAATTAACTTGGTCATTGATGCCCCCTGAAAGGCTGATGTTTTGTATGTCCAGTACGGCTCTTAACTGAGAAGAAGATTAAGGTTGAGTGCTGTGAACTCTCTTGCATGCAGAGACTTGATCCTAGCATGCAGCTTATTAATTAACTGCTGGTAGATACATATAGATCTGCTATAACCTTGAAAATTAACTTGTTCGATCATTGATGCTTCCTAAAAGGCTGATGTTTTGTGTGTTGCTCAGAGCCTATGACTGATATATGCAGATGTATCGAGTAGCTATTTCTAAATAGTGATCGAATCAATTCATGGAGTTAGAGCTCAGATTATTCTGCCCCTCCTGCTGACAATTGAGCAAGGAGGTCAAATCTACATGAGCCCCTATAAGGAGACCATCAATATACTGTGAACATGCACTAGGCAACATCGGATACAAGTAATCGGGAAAGATCCATGGGCATGACGACGTGTCGACAAGCAATTGGCACTTGGGGGGAGCACACAGATACTGTCCTTCTGCTCTGGAGTTTATCGTCTCATAATTAAGTTTATCATCCCAAATTACAGCATACGTATCAAATATAAGTACTCAATAAATATTTACCCTTTTGATTATTTTTCTGCAAGTAGTATATATCAACATGTAATTACCAAAAAATAATAATAACAAAGCTGAATCCAAAAAGGAGAAATGTAATAATAAGGGAGAAGTTGCCATATCTTCTGACATTATATATGATGTGTTAATATCGGCGGTTCAGCACGAATTACAACAGAAGTATAACAAATATTATCTGTCAAAATTATTAAGTATGGCAACATGCAGAATCAAACCCTTAACCTAGTCGGGTGTATATAGTAGTTGAGAAAAGCGTTCGATTGAGACATATGAGGCAAAAGAAAACTGTTCGTAAAGCGAGTCAATGTATTCTGATCCAGCGCCCTGATGAACTTTATCAAGCATGCAACTTTGTAGATATAAACGTAGGACGGTAGGAGGGTAGGACCAATGAACTGAACTTCTGAAGGTTTGAAAGAGAGGCCAGGCCAAGTTCAGAATAGTCAAAGATTCAGAGAGCATAAAACGATTAGTCTGAAATCCACAGGCGAATTGATGCATGAAAGCATATATCAAATCTATAATATAGTACTTGAATAAAGAGAGAAATGCGAAAAGATTTCAGGAACAAGTAGCTAAAGATCACTAGCTGCCGCCTGCACAAGCTAGCGTTCGCCTTGGATGCTTGCTGTGTGTAAAGGGCTTAAGCAGCAGCTGGCACCATAGGGGGCTCCCAGAGAAAGAACACAAGGTATCACACACATCGGCTGCCACTAATGATGGCCTTGAAGGAAAGAGATAGGGCGGCTTTAATTGCAATTGTTAATCCTTCGGTTCGGCAGAAGCTAGCATGGCATAATTGGAATCATCTGTTAATCAAAGTGGAGGCGTAGGTTAGATGCTACAGGTCGATCTAGGCATGCACCCTAGCCTGCCCTTTGGAATAGGGATAAAAAGTGCATATATAATCCTAGTCAGTCCCCCCGTTTTTTACAAAAAATCCTAGCTAGTCCAATTGCCCATGTCTGTGTTCACTAAAAGTTAGTACGTAGTGTCCGTCCATATGGGTGTGCCACTTTTGCTAACATGCAAAGATCAACATATATCTAGCATTGAAAAGGTTGGAATTTGTTAAGGCCTTAATTAGGTCTAATTTATTAAGTCAAATATATTCTGGATTTTGGGCTGTTCGTAAGAGAGAGTACGAAGTAACAAAAATCCGCGTGCGATTTTGATCGATATATATAAATGAATTCACTATAGTGTGTACTACAATCAAGACCTTAAAAAGACACTATGTTTAAAATCTAGTTATTGTAGAAAAACTAAAAAACAACTTTAGAAGCTAAAAAGAAGAGGCCCCTTGACCATGCCATCTTACAACTAAAAATAAAATTAAATATTAGCGAAGACCATTTTGGCAGGATGTCCTCACATAATGTGAGTTAAGTCACATATATACCAGGTATGCCAAAGTTTTCCTTGTAAGCATACTCATTTAAAATTTCTGTGTTATTGAATTAACTGCCACTTGGTATGGAAGAAGCATAATTCCAATGTGATGCATTACATGTTTTCCTTATTTTTATTTATTCATTATTTTATAATTCCTATTAATTGAATATTTGTTAGTATCATATATGTTTAATCTTGTAGTATGAACATAATATTAAAGGCAGTAAACAGGTCATCTTCTAACAATAATTAGGGTGTAATATCTTTATAGCAGAAAGGATAATTTAATATTTTGCTTGGAACAACTAATCTGAAAATACATATAATGTTCAGGTATTTGAGTTGAGTAATTACTCAAGAGCATGGTAGCCGAAGGTTCCAAGGAGACGGGTGGAATGCAAACGAGCGGCGACCATATCAGGAGACTGATTTGAAAGATTATTAAAATATGCAATTTTCACTTTATAGTCCTCAAATAGAAGAACATTGCTAGAACATATTTCCCGATGGAGTATAGATGGTTGGACCTTCTCATTAAGATACTCTAGCATTGCATAAACTATAGATAGCAATCTTGACCCGCTGCATCCAGTCAAGTACTGCTGGGCTAGGCTGTGCACCAGGGACACCTTTTTTTGATACTTGTGTACAATGGAAAAAAAGGAGAAAAATAATCAAAATGGATCATAGCGCTGTCATATATGAATTGTTTTGATCATGAGGTGCTAATAAAGAAACAGGCAAGCAACTTAAAACCATGAATTCAGTAAGATTAGAGGGCCTGTATGCATTTACTGAGATGCATAACAAATCACGTGTACCATGTAAAATATCGTGTAGAGAACCCATTCTAGCAAATTGATAGGTCACCCGACGTTGATTTCCTTCCACATAGTACCCAAGCATTTCCACAAAATTTTCATGTTTTAATCTTGACACAATGGAGACCTATGGCCAAATTAAATGAGGAAAAACAAGGTCAAATTAAAAGGTTAAAGTTAATATGAATAGATCAAAGAGTAAAATCTATCATAATTGGTAAAAGCTGCATGTTGCTATGCAACCATACCTGTGTCAAAAATTCATTATCGGGCTTATGGTCTACTGTTTTATCAAGCTTTTTAATAGCAACATGTTTTCCACTGTCTAGAATAGCATAATACACCCTTCCATATGATCCTTCACCAATCAAAGCCTTTGACCCAAAATTATCGGTCTTTTCTTTCAGTTCATCAAATGACAACTCAGGTACTTCAATGAGAGGAGGTGCTTTTGTTGGATCACTTTTGGAAGCAAAACCATTTCCTGGTAACCATGTGTTGACAAAACTAGGAAGCAATCAGGGATGTATGACACAATCCCTTTTTAATAAATATTCTTTTAGTATTGATAAAAAATAAAATATCAATACCTAGCTTGTATTGAAATGTGATAGAGTTCAACTGCTAAGAAAAAAAACTAAAAAGCTGCTAACAACTATGCTAAAAATGCACTATCTTGTAGAAAAATAGCCTTGCATAAACTAAATTTACTTGGGTTTGCATCAAAGAGATTGGTATGACCTTCTTATCAAAGTCTTGCTTTACTTGTAACATTAAGATCATAGATCCATTCTGATGCTCATGCTTAACTTGTTCTATATCAAAAGGTCATGAACACAAGCTAGGTGATGGTGCTACAAATGTTTGTAAACCCGTAATCCACTGCCTGCAACCAAATCAAGACCACAGAAAGGATTGAGATCGAGTCAAGGAAAACATGACGGCCAAAAAGGTCTGGAGAAAGGGTGTGCCCGTTTGCCGCCGCTGGAGTGGTGGTGGTGGAAGGAGGACACCTGGCCGGACGTCGCGGCCTCCACGGATGGCGTCGAGGACTTGGACTTGGCCTACGCCGCCGTAGCCAGGGCGGGGTGGTGGCAGCTAGGGTTCTACATCTCGACGGCCGGAGAGGTGAGCGAGACGAGTAGGTGTAGATTCTTTGAGACGGGAGGGAAGGAGTTGGTGAGTGAAGAACCTACCACTCACCAGCAAAATCATATATATAGCCCATGCAAACTCACCAGTAGAAATCGACATTGACCTCGGCAAGCACTGGTTCACTTATTAGATCATGCTGGCATGGATCAACATGAGTAAGCGTCAATTTCATCTGCTCACAATCCGGATGAATCCTAGTCTGTTTCAGGTTCAGGGTCAGTGGTGGAGGTGGATATGACTCCTCAGTCCTCAGAGGGCTATTGTCCCTATTTTGTTTCACCATTTGTCAATACTCCCTGCTCAGAAAAGGATCCCCATCTGCTCAATGGAACAACCAGCTGGTCGTAGCGTAGCAGGTGCTCGAGTAGGCGTGGTCATAACAGCTGGTCGACACAATGTGCCACAATGTGGTCGTATCAGCCGGTCGACTCAACGTGATTGAAAACAACCGCTCGATCCCCCAGCCTGATTGATGCAGCATAGTCTAGCCGACCGTTTTGCACAAAAAAACTAGTCAAACAATGAGTTAATGGCGTCCTATTCGGGCAGAAGTTCAGGCACACCGGCAATGACAATCCATCAGCTTTAAGAGCAGGACAGGAATTCAACCAAGTCATCAACACATTTGCTCATTGCTCCAGATAAGTTGCTGGTACAATTGATGCAAACTTGGGGAGATAAGCTCTGCAAAGTCCCTCTTTTGGAGTTGACTGAAGTCAGCTTCCATGCTTCTCCAACAAAGAAAGATAAAGCGCAATAGGATGCCAATGAGTGATTTGCGAAAGAATTAGGGGCTAGTTAAACTTTTGCTTTCGATCTGGTCCTTCTCTAGATATTTTTGTACTTTGCTTATGGATTGGGCTTTCTATTATCCTGGGACCTATAGGCTGGTATTTTATTTTCTGGCTAATGGAATTTGTCATATCTGCTATAGTATCTATTTTTTGGGTTATACTGTCTGGATTGGACTTTTAATAGTAATGCTATGCATACTTGTCCTTCATTTGCTTTCTTGGGAACAAAATGAATTTGGGTAATCAATTTAGAAGTTGGAAAGTCTTGTGTTGGAATGTACGGGGGATTAATTCGCTTGATAAATGGAGATCAATTAGGGAGAAAATCAAAGAAAGTGGTTGTTCTATAATATGTCTTTAGGAAACCAAATGGGATATTTTTTATCACTCTTATATCCGACAATTTGCTCCCAAATGTTTTTGATAAATTTAGTTACTCCACTTCAATGGGTGCTTCTAGTGGGCTTCTTGTACTCTGGAGTAGCGTTGTTTTGCAGGAAATCTTGTATTTAACTCTTATTTTGCGCAGATAATCCAGTTCAAGTCGGTTGCCAATTTCGACCTTTGGACTCTCACAAACATACATGAACCTTGCAATGGGGAGCATAGAGATGAATTTGTGAATTGGTTATATCATTTACATGTTCCTTCTATCCAGAAATGGCTCTTCTTAGGAGACTTCAACTTTATTAGGTCAGTTCAAAATAGAAATAAACCGGGGGAGACATGAATGACATTATGATTTTTCAATACCATCATCAGTCAACTTGGGCTCATTGAACTACCCTTAAAAGGATTGTTGTTAACCTAGTGCAATATGTAAGAGGACCCGTTCTTGGAACAATTGGATTTATTTTTTTACGACAAATGAATGGACTGTGGTATATCCCAGTACGGCTGTATAGGTGCTCTCCAAAAATGTTTCTGATCATACTCCTTGGGAGTATTGATACAGTTATTCCAAAAGTTAATATCTTTCAGTTTGAGAATTATTGGGTGGACCAATTGGGTTTTCTGGAAATAGTTAAGTTCTAATGGAATCTGCCAGTTCATACTAGCAATAGTGCTAACAAATTGATTGCCTGTTTCAAGAATCTATGAAGGGGTCTTAAAATTTTGGAGAAGAACACTTTCTCAGCTGAACCTGATTATCTAGAATTGCAACACGGTTATCCACTTCATGGACACCCTGGAGGAGCAACGATCTTTATACCACGAAGAGCACAACTTTCAGAACATAATCAAAAACCAATTGTTAAGATTGCTGAGATATTAGCAGATATACTAGAAGAAGAGACGCACTACAAGATGGACTAAGTTGGGTGATGAAAATATCAAATATTTTCATGCAATGGCAACGGAGAGATACAGAAGGAATTCAATATCATGCTTACAATTGTTAAGGAGATAGAGTTGTATTAGGATATAGAGTTTGTATTCTATTCCATATATGCTTTATCTCTATGTGGCATATCCTCTTATACTTTCCTATATATATGGCCATTTGGGTCTCATATTAATACACACAATATTCATAACATGGTATCAGAGCCTAGGTTCCATACCTAGTCTCTGTTCGTCTTCCGCTGTCGCTGCCCCCGGGAGAATCGATCTCTCCTGGGGGCGGTCATCTTCTCGACGCCGTCGGTCACCTCCAGACCGCCGCCTGTCCCTAACCGCCGCGGCCGCTGCTCCTCGTCGGGACGGGTCTTCGGGCCGCCACCTCTTCCGGATTAGGCGGCCACCGGCCTTGCCCCGCTCGGATCCGTCACACGTTGCTGCCGCACGGCGTCGTGGACGACGACGACGTCACCGGCGTGGTCGGCCATAGCCGCCTCATCAGATTCGCCGCCTCCTACAGTGGCTCATCGCGCGGTCGCGGGACCCGTCGATCCCGCCGCTGCCGGCTCTTCTTCGTCAAACCCGCCTTCTTCTTGGGCCGCATCTGCGTCGCCGCCCGTGGATCTTCTCCGCCGCCGCTGGGCGGTCGGATCGAGCCTCTCCGCCGTCGGATCCGGCGTCACCGCCGCCTCCGTGCCTCCGTGCCACGCGCGCCGCCGCCGCCGCGCGACCACTCGCTCCGGGCGCCGCTCGCCGTGCCTCGGCCGCTGCGTCTCGCTCGCCCGCCGTCCACCATCCGCCGGCAGACCACTCGCTCCAGCGCCGCTCGCCGTGCCTCGGCCGCTGCGTCTCGCTCGCCCGCCGTCCGCCATCCCGACCACCTCTCTCTCTCGTGCGCTTCTTCGCCTCTCTCTCCCGTTGCGCTTCTTCTCGGCCGGCGCAAGGATGAGTGAAGGCGGCGATGTCACGCGCGTAGCGAGGCGAGGTGGGTGGGGTGTGAGGAGAGAGAGGAGTGGGTTTTTTTTCTTTTGCGGGCGGGCCAGCGCCTCTGGTGGAAAGAGATTGGTGGGAGTAAAAGAGGGGGTGAAGAGAGAAGGGTGGAGTTTTGAGGAGTACGATATTTTATTTTCTAGTGCTGATTTCTTTAGTGAGTCTTTTTGTTATTTTTTCGTGAGTTTTTCATTGCGTCCATCTAAATCCGTAGTCTTTAATTTTTAGTTCGTCCAAGCCATGCGAGTTCACAAATTTATTGTCAAGTCACAAAAGTGTAGGAATTTTTCTTTTGCATGACAACAGCCGCCGCTCTATTCTTTGAGCCGCGTACAGATCGTAGAAGTCGTTATGATGCCGCCGCTTTTCTTGTCACCGTCCCAAGCTTTTAAGGCCGTCGCGCTTCTTCTGCACCGCGCCTTCGTTGCGCTTCTTGTGCACTGCACCGCCGCCGTCTCGGGCTTCAATCTGTGCCGTCATGTTTCTATCTATTTCTCTTCGGTTTGATTTGACAGTTTCTTCAAAAACTGCACGCAACGATGACATTATCAAGACTCGGACTTCAGATTTTCCTTGTTTTAGTATTAACTCCTTTTTCAAATGCAATGCTATTGCATACACCTTGCATTTGATGGGGTGTGTTAAGGAGATAGAATTGTATTAGGATATAGAGTTTGTATTCTATTCCATATATGTCTTTTCTCTATGTGGCATATCCTCTTGTACGCTCCTATATATATAGCCCTTTGGGTCTCATATCAATACACACAATATTCATAACAACAATCAGATGATGGAACAATAATTCATTCATACGAAGGGAAGGCGGTAGCTTTATGGACAGCATTCAAGGATGGGAATACCAACTGAACCATGTATGCATTTTGACTGAGTGCACTAATGCCATCGATGATGCAGTTAGCAGAATTAGGAGCAAACTGGTCAAGAAAGGAAATCGATGACACGGTTAAACTTCTCCCCTCGGATAATGCTTTAATCTGTTCCTACGTTTCATGTTTGAAGCATTGGCACAGACGCTTTAATCTGTTCCTACGTTTCATGTTTGAAGCATTGGATTGGTCCTGTATGCATGGGAGGAAGGAGGATTTCTAAAGGAGTTTCAAATTTTATTTATTAGTTTATATAAAGAGGATTTCTAAAGGAATTTCAAAATTTATGTATGTCTACATGGGAGGAAGGAGGATTTCTAAAGGAATTTCAAGATTTACGTATTAGTTTATATAAAATTTGTGCTTTCCAAACGGCTGCGATTGCTTGACCAGGTGGAACTAAGCGTAGGCATTTATTTAGAATAGACAATTTTAGCAGGAACAAGGATTTAATTGCTCAAATATTTCCTCAAGTGGGTTGGTGCATTGAGGTGTTGTTTGAAACACGGAAATTTTACAAGAATAAGTTCGATTCTCGTAGAAAATAGTGAAAAAAATAATTCGGGTTCCAAACGAGTCCTAAAAAGTTGTCTTGGCTAGGTTGATGTTAGTTTTGCTGCAGGCTTGCTAGCACGGTAAAATCTGCCCAGCCTAGGAGTATGGAGCCCAGCCTGGTTCTAATCATCAAGAAGATATGCAGAGTTGAGTGGGCCGGCTTATGCTCTCTTTTCCTTAATGGACGAACTTCTAAGAAAGCCCAACACCACAGCCTTGGGCCCAGCAAATCAGCCGCGCCCAAAAAACCTTCTTGCACTCGTCGAAGAAGGGAACTGGAAAACAATGGCGGGCGAGGCGACTCTCCATTCCCCCTCTTTACTCCAAGATGGACGGCGAACGGAAGCCCTAGGAACGCCACGAGAGGGTGGCCGTTTGTGCTCTTTTTTCAGTACAATTGTGTGCAGTAGTATCACTCCTTTGGATTCCTTCCCTGTGAACTATTGTTGGACGTCTGTTCGCCAGCGGGTTACAACAGTTTCTGATGATTTTGCTGCGACGAGTTAGGAAATTAGGATATTGGCTCGGTGTTGCGCGATCCTGTGCGGCACAAAGAGTGTTTTCTTGGTAGCGCCGGGTTAGGAAGCTTTTTATGTTGTACAGGACATGCCTTGTGATGCTGCGGGAAGAACAGCATCACAGGAATCTTGTGCGATTTGGGGGAAGGAGTAACAAAGTGGCACCTTCCATGGTTCCATTATTAAATGCTTGTGCACGAAGGACATGAGCTTCCTAGGGCAAGAATCTAGGCCGGTTCTTGCTGTCACACAAAGCTCGCGAAGGGGAGAAATGCTTTTTTTTTTTCTTGTTGCGATGTTACTAGTCTTTCTTGAATCCAAATCTGATGCATAATGGTTCAGAATATATGGGTTAATTCTGTCAGTTGGGACCCCAAGTGTATGGCATTCTGAAACTAAGCTAAAATACAGTGCCTTGTCCCTGATTAACCTTTGAATTTGATAGATTGGACAAGCTGCGTGACTTACACGAATTGCTTTTGCATGTTTTCGCCCACCATTATCTTTATTGACTTCGAAGAGATGGATATTCAGTTTATCCATCAACTCATCTGTTGTTTCTAGATGTATGTATTTTCACCAAACGACAGAGTGATGGTACAAATGACATAATTCAACTTGGCTTTCGCCAGGACAAGTAAAATTCTGCTAACTGCTTGATAGTTGAGGAGTCAAAGAAGTTCCCATGGAGGTCGGGAAGCGCTTATTGAATGCTTTTTGTGGCTTAGCTGTGAGCAAGACATTTGTTGACGTGTCAGGTGCATGGCCCATTTTAATTCCCTCTAATCTTCACTAACATTCTTTCAGACTATCCTATTCTTGCATGCAAAAACACATATGTTGAAGCATATAAGTTTTGGATGCCATGGCTTTTTTTTGAAGCCATCTCTAGTATTCTGTTCTATTGTTAATTTTCTGAGCCTAATTTTTCGTCCATCTCATGTATTTGCCAAGGTGTATATGGTGGTGATGGGGGATGACCCAGTCATTTCCTACAAAACAAGCCGGAAGAATGCAATGTATGTGATTTCCATGCAAGAATCTTGCTACCTATGTTCTCTTTGGAAAAGAACAGTTACTGATGGAATTTCATTCAGGAGAGGTGAGGAAGCTCAGAACTATAAGGAAATCGCGACAACAAAGCATGACATCTTCCTGGAATCATTTCTCCCTATAGGATCTTACAGGAAACTATACAGCTACACTCACCTGCTTAATGGTTTTGCTCTTCACGCAGAATCTGAAGAGGTGCTCTTTTCTCAGCCTCTAAAGTTAAAGGTCGATGTGAAAAGGTCTATGATTTTGTTATGATGAATCATTGTCATTTTGGATGAGTGAAAATTTAGAATTTATAATTTTACAGATTTTTCTAGACATGTTGCATAAATAGATGTTTTTGCAAAGTTTGAGTCATACAATGATTTGATAATCTAGGTCAGTGATTATAAGTTGTATGAGACATCTTATTGCTAATGTAGGTCAAGTTGTAAAGAACTTATGTCTAGAAATAATCTCTCTGTCTTTAGATGTACATGGTCGCCTGGAGTCAACCATAGTCAACGACGAAAATCGGGGCTACACTCATAGAGAAATCGAGTCCTAGAGCGATTAAGAATATCAGGTAAGATTGATGAGCTCAAGCATACACAAGAAAGACAAGAAATGTTGAAGGAAAATTTGAGTGATGAATTGCACCATATGGCCTAGTCGGTCCAAGGGATGCGTAGTCCGGTAGAATTAGAATGGAAGAGACTTACCGACATATGGCAAGTTAGTGGTGCATCTACACATGACAAGGAGACTTTAGTAGGATGTAAAGGGAAAAGGCCGAGAGGGCGTAGATGGTTCAGTTTTAATGGGTTGACCCAAGGGTTCATAATGGGTTAGGATAGAAATATGGTGTGTTGTTTATTGGGTTGAGCTGGGTGGGGTTATTATCTTTTGGTGGGTTGGGCAAGGGTTGAACCCACTCCCAAAGATATGAGGCTACGATCGGCTTCAGGCTAGGCATTGGTCCATTACCAGGTCTAAACACATAGGTGTGTGCTAGTGCTTATTGATTTATGGAGTTAACAATCGTCTTTACTGTTAGAGTAGATATCTCTAATATTAATGGTATTGATTATTAAAAGGTGACAAAGACAACTTTTGAAGATGTCCTTAGTTGGCTAGCGATAGTAGGAACAGCTCTAACAAAACCTCTAAAAATCAGTGGAGGCATAGGCTGATCTAGGCCTGTAATAGTCATTGTTCCAACCTGTGGCATAGGATCAAAAACCCATAAAACCCTTTTGAAAAACCACCAAAAATATAAAGGGACAAATGATTTAGCCTAAAAAGAGTTGGCCCAGCCTGAGGTGAAGCCCATCGCTGGTTCCGCTCCTAGCAGTAATCCCCCTTTTTTAACAGACTTTAAAAAGTCCACCTTGTGTGGTAGCTCAAAAACTTTTCTTCCTGATAAACAAAAACCATTGACTCCGGCTCTCCAAGGGCCCTTTTCCTTATCTTACTCCTGCAATCTCGATTAGTTAGACCTTGTTTAAGAATAGTGGCACACGTGGTCATGATGACCTAGAATAGTATTATCCAGTCCATCCATACGAATCCACAGAGACGAGGGGATGATCAGATGACGCCGGTGGGACGCGGCGAGCCGGCCGCGCTTATCCGCCTCCCCGCCTCCACCTCAGCGCGATCACGGCGCCGGGTCAGTGCACCGCACCTGCCCCAATACAAAGTTGAAAATAGTTCGGCGCCAGAGATTGGCCGCACGTTTAACCAACGGGGCTTGACCTGCGCGGCGCGATCTACCAATACTTGACGCCACCTCGTGCGCCTGCGTTGCGTGCGTGCGCGCGCGGGGCTCCCGAGCCGATCGACCGTGAGCGCCGTCTATTCCATATTCCGTTGGATGGTGGAGTACTAACAAGATTGCTTTGTTCCGGCTGTCCCGTCCGCGTCTCGGTGGCGCACTGGGCGGACGGTGGCGGTTGCTCTCGCGGGCGCATCGATCGAGCGTGCAGCTTCACCCTCGGCGTACTATTCCACGCATGTCCTCATGGCCTTTAGCTTAGGCAGGACCAGAGCGTCAACACCTAATATTTGATTCCCAAAACCGTCCCTGATATTTAACGATGTTGACCCGGTTTATTTTGACTTTTTATCTAGCTTACAAACAAAAAAAAGTCTAAATAAATAGATGACTTTTTATCCAGCTTATAAAAAGCCTAAGCTATTTTAAGCCTAAAAGCCAAAAATTATTGGAGAGGTGTTTTTTTGCCTTTTGCCAAATGAAATATTCCTTTGCCACTCAAGTTTGCTAAAATTACCCACCAAATGCCATTTATATATAACTCCAAATCCTTTCATTTTTTTCTCCTTTTTCCAACTTCCCACTTCGTTTTCTTTTCCCTCACCATCTCCCTCACAACGCTCGACGCCGGCCTCCCTCTTCCCTTTGCCCACCACCGCCGGACTCCCTCTTCTCCGCGCCCGACGCCCCAACCTCCATCATTCCTGCGCCCCACCTCCGCCGGCCTCCCTCTTCCCTGTGCCCCGACGCCTTGACCTCCCTTTTTCCGCTACCGACACCGCTTCTCCTTCCAGCTCGCCGTGGCGGGTGTGATTGTTGTGTGTTCAATATTATTTGTGAATTTGTTATGTGTTCATGCATGATTGAAAACTAAGAAAAAGCCAAAAAGCCTAAGCCTAAATAAATAGGACCTATACATGGCTTGCTTAAAAGCTAGGTGCTTATAAACTGATTAAGCCAAAGGGCTAACTTTAAGCTATAAGCTAGAAAATCTAAGCCAAAATGAACAGTGTCATTATCCTGCTTCTACCCGTAAGAAAACGAATTATTGGGTGTGTTTATTGATCATTCGTCATCGAAACATGGTCTTATTGCACGAGTCTATTTTATTCATTTGGAGTAGAGTTGTATTGGGCATGTTCTTTTCCTCCGAAGCTGACGGATTTTGGCTTTTGCTACAGTACCTAACTTTTAAACGGAGTATTTTCTCAAGACAAGCCCTACAAGTTAAACGATCTACACATTAAAAGCTCAACATATGTACCAGCCAAAATCGTAAGTGAGTATTTGTCTCTCTATAATCTGTACCGTAAACAGCCAAAATTCAAAAATTTTAGCCAAAAGCCATAAGCCGCAGCCGCATCCAAACAAGCCCATTATCTAGGGGGTGTTTGGCATGGTTCCAGCTCCCGGATTCTCGTTTGGAGCTGTCGGAGCCTTGCCAGGCGGTCCGGCTTTGGAAAAGGTAGGATCTAAAGTACCATGGATCTACGGTGGTGCTAGTTCAATTTCCCGGAGCGGGCGGAAGGTCCCTCGAGTCCTCGCGTGGAGCTGTCCCTCGATTATGAAACCACATCTGGAGTTGAGGGGTAATTACCTACGTTCTGCCACCAACCAAAACCCTACAACGAGCTCCCTCCCCTTCAGTTCCCCTACCCCATTCGACACTCATCTTCCCACTCCCCCCTCCTGTCCAAACCGTAGAGGTGACAGCGCATGGAAGACCCAGCGAAGATGGAGGGCGTGTCCGGCGATTCAAGCCCCAACCTTGATGAGCTCTCCCACGCCGCATGCCCCTCTTCGTCCCCCTGGTCTCCCTCCCCATGGCAACGGCGACGTGGCGCATGCGTGCTCCGATGGGCAAAGCAGGCGCTAGGCATAGGTGCGGTGCCCTCTGTCGAATCTGTGGGTCTCTAGTCTCCCTCCCCTCCAGGTGGTGGGTGGCGGAGTGCCTCTTTGCCAGGTAGTACCTCCACCTTCTCAAGCTGGTAAGAGCTCAACCCTTGCAACGCTGCCAGTGGAAACAGTGGCGTACCTAGCATTTTACCAAAGAGTATGCCGCACCAAAATTTTCATATGCAATTCAGTAAAACCATTTACCAATTCGGTAAATAATTGTAAAATTTACATCGTAATTCGGTATACATGCACTAAATAATATGATAAGTTTTAAATTCAAGGCTTAAGTTGGAAACTTGCACAAATTACAATATAAATTGTTCAAATACCATACTAATAGTCTCAAATATACATAAAAGAGACTTACAATACTACTTGTCTGACTTTTTTGGCCTACACTTTCTAAATAACATGAAAGTCTCGATTATATCATCTTCATCCACTTCAAAGAAAATATCCCGCTCAATGAATGTGACTAGACAATCATCCAAAAGACTATCACCCATCTTATTTCTTAACTTTGTTTTCACTAAAACCATTGCAGAAAATGCCCTTTCAACACTTGTTGTTGTCACTAGTAAAAGTAAAACCATTTTGAGAAGCATGTAAACCATATCATACACTTTATGCCTCTTTGTTTCAACAAACTTAACTGAAAGATCAACAAGATTGTCTAGATCTTTGAAGCTATCAGCTTGTCTCATGTCATCAATATAATTACCAAGTTGCAATTCAAGTTTTAGCAAATAATTGCTCGAGAACTCTTTAGGGTAAAACTCAGCTAGTCTATGTACCTTCTGTGCATCGAAAGAAGCAAATGAGTTGGAAGGATTGAAGGCCGACATACAAGAGAGCAATTCCATATTAATCTCATCAAATCGATTATCAAGCTCTTGGCTAATTTGATCAATGACACCAATATATACTTCTCTTCTGAAGTGATCATCATTTGTTTGGTTTTGAGCACGAGCGTACCTTGCTAATTTTCTATAAGGCCCATAATCACCGTCCATAGCAGGAGCTTCAACACCATGTTTATCACAAAATTAAGTGACTCTCTCAAGGAACTTATCCTTACCATCAGACCTCAATTGTTGCATTATGTTATTTGCCACATTAACAAGTGAGATTGTATTAAGAATATCTTGCTCCCTCTTTGCAAACACTCGGATAATTCATTTGTGTATCTAAGAATAACAAACATTAAGTGTGCAAAGAAAACAAACTCAAAGATCTCAAATGCTCCAAGCGCAAAATGTATTTTTGTCCAATCGGCCTTATGTGCAGTATCATCACCAAAATCTATGAGTACATCATGGATTGTGGAATACATAATAATGATGTTGCATACAGTTTTGTAATGAGAGCCCCACCAAGTCTCACCAGGCCTAGGCAAACCCATCTCTTGATTTAATCCACTCCCAGATTCAAGTTCACCACAATCATTACCGTCGTCCTTAGTACTAACTCATTACTTACCCTGAACTAACAAATTATGGATACCGTATGTACACAATAATAGTACAAACTATGTCTAAATTACTACGACATACTTACTTCGTAATACAAACTACATTAGCCACGACTAACTAAATAACATTAATTGACTACGATTACAGGAATAACGTCGAAAGAATACGATAAAAAATTACTTGTCTTTGCAGAGAAGAAATCAACACTGCCAATTTTGAGCTACGCAGTGGCTTCTCGAACTAATGAGCAACGACCGCGACAATGACCTTTTGCGATGAGCGACTATGACACTGCCTTCTCGATCTAATAAGCTACGCACTCGCCAGAGGTGCATATTTATGCCCGAGCGAAAGAATCCATTTTCGCTACTAGCGCTTCGGGTGAGGGGGGATGTCATCGTAAGAATGACAAATGTGCAAACGATAAAACGAGCGAGGGGATGACACTCAAATAATGACATTAGTGCAAATGAGAGAGCGCGTAAGAGGGGGGCTGTACATAAATTTTCGTAATTTTTTGAGCTCATTTGATATATTTAAAAATTCAAACAAATACTAAATAGAAAAAATTTATGCAGGTAATTAGGCCGGCTAATTAACCGGCCTAATTACCTTCACCTCTCAGGCGACAAGGCGCTGCCGTCCGATCCCACCGGGCGGCAGGCGCCTGCCGTCGGTGGCAACGCCACGCGTCGCCTAGCGGGCGCTGCCGTTTGGCCGGCCGACGGCAAAAACGATATTTTTGTCAATACGATTTTTATACTGCTATTTTTATAAATACGATATAAAACAGTGCCAAAAGTAATTTGATTCTCCCGTTTGCAGCGTGTTGCCGTCTTCTTTTGATATGAATGTGAATTGTCAAACGTCTAGACACTGTCCTGCAAACTGGGCCTGTTTGATATGGGTGCAGCTTATGACTTTTGGCTGAAATATTTGAATTTTAGTTGTTTGCGACAGAGATTATGGAGAGAGATACTAGTTTGCGATTTTGGTTGATACAAATATTAGGCTTTTAATATGTACTACAATTAACTTGTAGATCCCGTTTAAAAAAATATTTTATTTGAAAGTTAGATACTATAGTAAAAATTAAATATTATTTTTAGAAATTGTTAAAGAATAGGTCCACTAGTTAGGTAGATACGGTCCACAATCGCAACCTCCATCCGTGCAGCGGTTTCTCTTGGGAAGGAAGGAGAGGCCCTTCTGAGCTGTCCTTTTCCTGGGGAGGCACTTTGCTGAACAAGATGCTGCCTTGCTCAGGTGCTGACCACTTCAGTTCTCTCCGTCCATCCTTTTAGGAGAGGAGAGGAGCAAGTTGGCTACTCGAACATGTGAAAATGTCTCGCCTACAGAGCACTAGCACCAAATGCCAACGTCACGTGACATTGCAAAGTTCAAAAATTAGGTATTGGATCTGTTCTTTTCTTGACTTATGACTATATTTTATAATTTTAACTGAAAATTTTAAATTTTAGGTTATTTATACTAAATATTACAAAGAGAAAAACTCACTTGCGATTTTGGCTAGTACAGATTTTGGCTGGTATACTATAATTAACTTGTAGACCTCGTTTTAAAAAATACTCTATTTAAAAATTAGGTACTATAACAAAATTCAAAAACCGCTTTTAGAAACCGCAAAAACAGACCTATTGTTGTGTCGCAGAGTTCAATATAGAGCCTATTTATATTGATTCTATTTTGGCATATGTTCAAAAAGTTAGAACGTTTTCCATTTTTTTTACTCTTATCTCGCTCTGGATATAAGATAGCAGGTCACGAGCGTATTATGCACTTTATTCTTGTTTTCGTCTCACGCATACATCTCTCTTATTTTTTCTACCACATATCTTCTCTTTTTAAAAATTATTCTTTTGAGAGACTACTATTTAATTACAGTTAAAAGCTTCTTTCAAAACTTCTTTCAGCTTAGTCATCGGTGGTAGGTAATATGAAGAGAGGCAAACAAGATCCTGGAAAAACACGAACATTTCAGTTCAGGCAGTGAACCCAGGGAAAAAGGGCAACGAAAAGGGCAGACATGGGATGCACCCGCGATGACAGGTGGACCACAAAGAAGAAATAGTTAATGGGAATGCGAGGAGAAAGAGGTAGAGCAACTTGGCACGTAGCCATGGAAGAACGAACTGCATCAGTGTTGCCCCTCCCGGAAGAAAATTCCTCTTCTTTGACTCCCTTTGCCCCCAATTTTCCCTTCCTAATTCCAGCCGCAATCTGCAATTAATCTTCTCTAGTTTACGATCCAGACTCCGAAGACGTGTCGGTGTTGCTGAATCCAATCGAGTCCGAGTCACGTCCCAGACATTGCGCAATCCCCTCCCCCCAAAAATAAAATCCAGAGCAAGAAGGCCAAATCCAGCTCTTTGATCTTATCCTGCCTTCCTGCTCCGCCCGCCCGCCTGGATCCCTATTAATACCATCCGCTTTCTTCTTCGCTCCGATCCACCCCAAACCCAGCTGAGCTCGCGTCCGTCTCACTCGCCGCGGCCTGCTCCTCCTCCTCCATCCCTGGAGGAAAAACTCCGCCTATTTTCTTGCCGGTTTTGGCGCGAAAGCCTCGTCCGGATCTTGCTCGCGTGCGCTTGTTTGTGTCAGGTCAGGTGGTGGAAAGGTGGGTCCTTTTCGGCTGTCCCCTCCCTGATCTTTCTTGCGGCTCTTGGAGCGGGAAAGAAAAAGGCTTTGCCTTTGTCCAGCCGAGATGAACGCGCTCGCCGCCACCAGCCGCAACTTCCGGCAGGCCGCGAGGCTGCTCGGCCTCGACTCCAAGCTCGAGAAGAGCCTCCTAATCCCGTTCCGCGAGATCAAGGTGAGTTGCGTGCTTGTGCTCTGTTCTTTCCGGAGCTTGACTTGTTTGTTCATGGGTTTCTTGGGTGGATGTGCTGCTCCTTGCAGGTGGAATGCACCATTCCCAGAGACGACGGCACCTTGGCGTCATTCGTTGGGTTCCGCGTGCAGCATGACAATGCCCGCGGGCCGATGAAAGGTGGTATCCGCTACCATCCTGAGGTGAGGGAACTCTTCTGAGTTCTGATGATATTGTGTTGTTAATTCTGTAAAGTGATTATAATTTCTCCTAAAAGAACAAAAAAAAGCAGAAATAGTGATGTGATTGTGTTTTTGACAACCATTGTTTCCCGTCAATGAGGTCATTGTTTCTTTTCGGTGAGGTAGATCTATAGTACTTAGCATTCTTTGATTGTTTTTAGGGTAAATTTATTGGAACCACACCTATTTTGTATAAATTATCAGAGAACTATGTCTTTTCACCATATTTCAAGGAACATGTATTTCGTACTATATTATCATAGAACTACCACCTTTTACAGTAGCATATGGTGCTGACCATATGGATTCACTCATTAGTGGAACATAAGAACTCAATTGCAGAGTATCCAAGTTTCATTATGACTGAGTGGACTCGTATGGTCAGCACCGTATGCTACTGTAAAAAGTGTGGTTCTGTGATAATATCGTATGAAATACGTGTGGTTCTTTGAAATACGGTAAAATAAAGTGTTGTTCTCTGATAATTTAAACAAAATATGTGTGGTTCGAAGAAATTTACTCTTGTTTTTATATGGTCTTCCCAGTTCTGTGTGTTTGTACTTAGTACTTTAGTTTCGTTGTGATTTAGTTTAGGATATTTTGTAGCTTGTCTGGGTTGTCAATTTGTCCTGGCGATGATGTGAACCTAGAATCTATTTTATACGGCACGAGCATGGGTTGCTCTTTTATTAATGTGTGCTTACGTCTATTGTTTTCAGATTTATGCATAGATATTTCTTTTTGTTGAACTGTCGAAACACCTGAATGTATCTTTTAAGTTGTTTACTACATATTTTTCAGCAAATAAATTGTTTTCCATAAAGACAAAAGAATGCCAAAGCACGCATGCCAAATCTTGTTGCCCAGTTAATATATTTCTGTAACTTCTGTTGCTTGTTGAACCAATACTCTAGTGATATCTTGCGAATGTATAAAGTTTTACATCCTTAGATGCTACAATTGCTTATTCAATTATGGAAATAATCAACTTTGCTGTTTCTTTTAGAGGCTTCATCTTTTGCTCTTTACTGCTTTGAAGATAGATTTGCTTGTTCTGACTTAGCTTAATAAAAGGGCATAGTCTTGTACTTTGTTCCAAAACTGAGGCCTTATGGTATTCTTCAATTGAAAAACATTACAACCCTGTATGTTGGAATGTTGTGTACACTCATTAGGTTCCAAAGGAAGTTGGGGTTTTTTTTTCATTTATTGCAATAAAAACATATTGTTGCGGAAACCTTAATATATATGTTTGTAAAAGCATACGTGCTTCTGTACCTAGTTCTGTTGTCGCTTTCCAGTTGTATGAATGGCATGCGGATTCCCTTTGATGGTGAAGTAAATTTTTTTTATCATTAGCATCATTGTGCCAAAAAATCATTCCAAGATGATGGTGAAGTTATTCTTACTTTCTACAGTCATTGCTTAACAGAAAATCAGTTGGTTGATTGAATTACTAATGTCATCAGTATTCAATTTTGCAAAGAAAGACATACTTGATTAAGAAATTGTGTTCACTGGGTGTTGTTCTTTTATGCTAGATTGTGAAAAGCTATGACAGAAAGTCAACTGTAGGCTCGCCTACCTATCATAATTTTTCTTGTACTTAATTTTGTTTTGACAGGTTGATCCGGATGAAGTAAATGCACTTGCTCAACTGATGACATGGAAGACTGCCGTTGCAGCAGTACCATATGGTGGAGCAAAGGGAGGGATTGGATGCTCTCCTGGTGAACTAAGTAGAAGCGAGTTGGAGCGTTTGACACGTGTATTTACTCAGAAAATTCATGATCTTATCGGAACTCATACTGATGTTCCAGCTCCAGACATGGGAACTAATGCTCAGGTGTGTGCCATGCAATTTTATTGTCTCATTTGTCATTCACTGCCTTTCTATAGTATGTTCTGCTACTTACCGCCCTTTTGAAACCTTTTTTTCTCTCCCAATTCTGACACAGACCATGGCATGGATTTTGGACGAGTACTCGAAATTCCATGGTCATTCTCCAGCAGTTGTCACAGGGAAACCCATAGTAAGTATACAAATATAACAGCAACTTATTTTGGTGTAAATAAACTCTTTACACATTATGATTGTAATTCGGATCTTTTTGTTATAGGATCTTGGTGGATCATTAGGTAGGGATGCTGCCACTGGACGAGGTGTGATGTATGCTACTGAGGCTCTCCTGGCTGAATATGGAAAGTCCATTTCTGGATCAACCTTTGTTATTCAGGTGAGTCATAGTAAATCATTGACCCCATATGTCTTGTGAACTACTTTTCAGTTGTTAAAAAGATAAAAGAATGTGTCACATAAAGAAGGGCAAGGATTCATGCTCTATCGTACGAAAGGGATATTCGCAGCAGCTCAAATACCAAAACAATTCTGTTCAAACATATATACTATTGTCAGTACCCAGCACCTTATGTAGCTTTTGTCCTTAATCTGTGAAAATCTTGCAGGGATTCGGTAATGTTGGTTCATGGGCTGCGCAACTAATCCATGAGAAGGGTGGTAAGATAATTGCACTTGGAGACGTAACAGGCTCAGTCAGAAACAAGGCTGGGATAGACATACCTGCTTTGATGAAGCACAGAAATGAGGGCGGTGCTTTGAAAGACTTTCATGGTGCGGAAGTCATGGATTCCGCAGAGTTGCTTGTACATGAATGCGATGTTCTTATCCCATGCGCCTTAGGTGGAGTCCTTAACAGGTGAGAACTAGTGTCTTTATCTATCATTGACTTTCTTTCAACATTGGGATGACTCGAAACTTTTTATGACCTGCATCAGTTTCACAAGATTTCATCGTAGGTCATGTTTTTTTCCTTTTGGTTACATATTTGTTAACGCTTTTTGCTAGTTTAATGTAAATAGCAAACATGATCGATTTGCAGATCACTGTGAAATACAGACTTGTCAAATTCTGCAGACATGTTAATGCATTGAATCTATTTCAATCTTGTTATCTGTTGAATAGCCTCTTTTTTGATTGTTTCCTAGTTATGTGGTATATTAGTATATAGTGCAGTAATTGCTGATTTGCATTAATTAATTATTTGAAGGGAAAATGCACCTGATGTGAAGGCCAAATTTATAATTGAAGCTGCTAATCATCCAACTGATCCAGAAGCTGATGAGGTGTAGACAACTTAAAACCATTTACAAGAGAATTTTTCATCCTTGAGAAATATCAGAAACACAGTCAATTTGGCAATCCTGTATCCTGAAGTTCTGACTCTTGTTGTAAACGCTACAGATTCTTGCCAAGAAGGGAGTGACTGTGTTACCTGATATCTATGCTAATTCCGGTGGTGTGATCGTTAGCTATTTTGAGTGGGTTCAGGTAATTGACTACACGATGGTCTTCGCCACATCTCATTCCGCATTAGTTTCTTTGCTTGAACCAGCAGGTTCCTCATGCTATTTTGATGGTGCAGAACATTCAAGGCTTCATGTGGGATGAAGAGAATGTGAACATGGAGCTCCACAAGTATATGAACAGCGCTTTCCAGCACATCAAGGCCATGTGCAAGTCTCAAGATTGCAACCTTAGGATGGGAGCATTCACCTTGGGAGTTAACCGGGTTGCGCGGGCCACCCTCTTGAGGGGCTGGGGGGCATGAGACCATTAACAGGCATTCCGGAATCCGGATTTCTCATCCAATAATTGATGTCTGGCATGGAATGAGTCCAGTTGAAATAGTTTTGGGGGTATATGATAAATTTGCTGTGTGTGTTCTTTCTTTTAGCTAATTATCTTCCCTGGGTTGCCAACGATTGTGATCCAGTTCAGCATGATGATAATACCGAGAAATTGTTGTAAACCTTCAGAGGTATTTAATGTTTCACAAAGGTTGCTGCATTTTGATGTTAAAAAAAGGTTATTTTGGCCTCAACTGGTTTCAACAGAGTAACACAGTTGTTATTTCATTGTCATTCTGGATCAAATTCTTGTCTGACATTTGAAGCCCCATAATGTCGATGGAATTTTTTGTACAAATAATCTATTTTTTATTCGAAATTATAGAAATATAACCGTAGAATTTTTTTTACAAAAATAGCCTCCAGTCGCCTAATGGGGGCGACTAGAGCCAATCGCTCCACAGGGAGGCGACACGTGGGGAATCTGGCAACGGTCGGGTGAATTATTGCTGTCGTCCGAGAGTTAGGCGACTGGAGGTCCAGTCGTCGTACGGTTAGGCAACTGCACCTCCAGTGGCCCAACGCCCGGGCAACAGGGGGTTAAAAAGGCAGCGCGTTCGGCCGCCGCCGCCTTGCTCATTTCATTTGTAATCGCTTGGCGCCGAGAGAGAGGAGAGGACAAGAGAAAAGAAGAGAAAGTTGAGGAGAAGAGAACAGAGAAGAAGAAGGGGGGAAGAGGAGAGGAGAGGAGGAGAGAAAGGAAGGAGGGTGGTGACCATTCCATCTATTCAGATCTTCAGATCCAGGTATTTTTCTTAGTATATTATATTTGCAGTATATTTTTAATTAAATGTTAGTGTTAGTAAAAAATGTAGATGTAGAAAATTTAGTATAGAAAATTTAGTACATTTTTTAGTATAGAAAATTTTTAGTATGGAACATTTTTAGTATAGAAATTTTAGTATAATTTTTAGTATAGAAAATTTAGTTAACGTAGTTATAGGAAAATAGCAGACGCAGAAACGGAGAGGAGATGAATAAGCAACCGTAGGTGTAGAATTTATTAAACGTAGGTGTAGATCTAGATAGAAATAATTAAATATTTGTTGTACTAAATTTATTAAACATGTAGTTTTACAAAATTAACAGCTGTAGAAGCGTGTAGTTATGTATAATTTAGGGAACATAGTTTTAGAAAATTAGCATCAGTACGAAATTATGCATGACTACAAAATTATAGTTGTGGAAAATTCAGTCACCGTAATGTACAATGAAACGTCCGGTGAAATTTATACCTATTAAAAAATTCAGAAAATATTTATGATAGAATTTAATTAATTTGTATGTTGGAAGTTCACAGTACGATGTTATTGTAGTGGGTTATTATAACCTAATACTTCTTTAGGTTAATTCCTATATCACTATCACCTTATCATTATTCCACATGGCCCTTATATCAGAAACTATGACTCTCCATTTTCAATCCTAGCACATCTTTTCACTTCTTATAACTTTATCGTAGTTTTATTCTCGCCATCTCTTAGTTTCCTTAAGTTCATGCTTTATGATCTGTCTATGATGTATTAGTTACCTTATCAACATAGTATCATCCTCATATCGAGATTTATGTGCCTTCATTTTCAACCTTAGCAAATCCTCTCACTTTATCTAATTTTATCTTATCTTGCTTTTAGTTCCTTAAATTCACACTATATAACATGTTTATAATATAACGGTTACCTGGCCTGAGATTATCCACATATAGGAGAGATTTTCACCCACCTGGTAACGTACAGGGGGCCGTACACTTTCGCTACTCAGGATATTACACCTCGTCGACGGTTATATAGTCAAGGATGATGGCGTGCCTGACTATTCTCGTATAACCGATTATGGGGGGAGTAATCACCAATACCTTTACCACAATATGCTAAATAACAATTATCCTGGTTGACCAGATGACAGTTTTCAGGCCCGGGGTCATCCACATATAAGGGAGATTTCCACCCACATGGTAACGTACGGGGCGTACACTCTCGTTAATCAGGATATTACACCCGTCGGCAGTTATACAGTCGAGGACGATGGTGTGTCTGGCTATTCTCATATAACCAGGTATGTGGGAAGTGATCGCCGGTGCCACTGTCAAAACTTGCTAAATAACCTATATGTTTAATGCCATTGTTCCGGGATCTCTATCTCCAATTGGTATCAGTGTTTTTGATAACCTGGCTATATTGCACTTAATCTGTATCACTTGCTTGCTTGGCTTGTCCTTTACATATCTTGTTTGCATTACCTGTCATTTATTCATTGTGTTGCGACCGTTATTGGGTACTTGCTGAGATTTTCAAATCTCACGCTTGCTCTTTTCATTCTCAGAAAAAAGGCCAGTGGAGTGATAGCATCATGCATAGATGGGAGCACTCAAGTTTTCAGCACCGTGGCTTGCCACCATTGTTGTTTTACTTGTTCTTTATTTGGTTAGAAGTGGACCGATCCTATATTTCAAATAGTTATTTCAGCTTCTGTTGTTTCTCTATTAAAGGACTTTTAAAGTTTTAATTTTCTTGTGATTTCTATTATTACTTTTATTATATTTTTTTACTTTGGCGATGATATTCCATAGTAGTATCTCACATCGATATGTGTGATGCTACAGGCGGCTTATCACTGTAGCAATCGTGGGCGGCTGAGCGAAGCGACATGGGCAGACGGTAGAGTAGTTGAGTGCTCTGAGACCCGATTGTATATATATACCATGTAATCGGTAAGAGCTATGTAAGTCGAATGAGCAGAGAAAGAAGAAAAAGCAACGCAAGTTGTGTTCATGTCGGAAAATTTTCCTTCGTGCATGTTTGTTCGACTTCCCCGTGTAGTGTGCGTCCACGGGTAACTTGTAACTGCATTGTTCACCATCCGACAACAGGGCGCCAACCGGAGTGGTCGAGAGCGAGCTGAGATTGCTCTGTTTTCATCATGTAGTCGTAGGTACCGCTGTGCGGTCGTATTGTGTTTAGGCGTGCAAATCCTATGGCTCTTCCCCAACAGGGATGGCCGTCAGGTGCTTGTAGTTTGCCCTACCCTACGACGGCTTGCCTTCTCGGTAGATTTTACTCCCTCTGCTCTATTCCTCTACTTTCGGCTGGTACTCTGTGGTTATTACCTGGTGCACTTGTGATGCTATGAGCTATTTGGAGGGTTGCTTATTGAATACGTAGCATGCATGGTCAAATCTTAAGAAAGTGATGCTATTTCTAAGAATGGTTTGTGGGCTACCTTTGTCAGTTGATTGTCGAGTTGCTTTGGGAAAGATTGGAAGTGTGCCCTCGGTGGTCGCTCTCTTGGTCGGCTGTGCAATGTTGCTAGCAGTGGTGGTGGCATTCTCCTCCCATGGCCTGATGTCCTGCTGTCTGGCTCCTTGCTACCGTTGGTTTGCCTTGGTTCTGGTCTGGCGGTGGCCGGCTAGATTTGGCTGTGCGGTAACGAGTTTGGAATGGGGAAGAAAAGGAAGAGCTAGGGTTCACTAGTGCCATGCTCAGTGTTTTCTCTTGCTTCTCTTTCCTTCTAGTCAGCTTGGCGTGGCTTTATTTCCCTACTGTGCTGTGCCGTCTCGAACGCCTTACTGTCCCCTTACTGTGGCTGTGTGGGCTGCATGTGGGTGTTTTGGTTGGCTGGCTGATTTTCATGGTCTTCGGTATATACTCCAGGTTTGTTTGATTTGCAATACGATGTGAGTTTACTTAATTGTAGTAATTAATTTGAAATCCTGTGGTGATAATCGAACTAGAGGATTTGGTCTCTAATATTAAATTTGCCATTTTAATTATTATTATTAACGCTAATTATGTCTGTTAAATTAATTAGAAAATGCGGAACATTACAGCTGCTCAATCCTTCCTCGGATGTCTGAGGGCACATTTAAGCTTGCTTTTATGTTGTATACAAAAGGAATTTCTTTGTTGCCATATGTTTGCAATTCAATGATTTTCTCTCTCTTGCTGTCTTCAGTTTTATCTTCGATTTGATGTAGAAGACACAGCTTGTCCAGAGGTTTTTGTTATCTTCTGCCTCGTTGGGGACGTGGTGGATGTAGCCGGAGATGTCTTCAGAAACATTGGTGACAGCAGTGGTACACTGATATGCAGCGCCGTTGATTTGTGATATATCACTTATGATCTGATGAATCAGTTGCACATGTCTGCACACTGTAACATGGTGTAACAGAATTTGTTTGACAAACAGCTTGTACTACCAAGCATATTGTAGTACTGTGTTTGGTGCAGCAGAGTTCGTTTCCATGTCAAAACAGTATTACCAATTGACAATTATAGTGCAAATTTTCCTGTCTGTACAACGGTGCGTCTTACTTACTGCCCATCTTCTACTACTGAATTCGGAAATCAGCCTTGTGCACGGCCTTTTCTGGATTTCTGGCTACGATATGTGCCTCTGAAGTTGTAATTTGTACCTGTCGAAGCAACAGCCAACCGTTTGCCGAAGTGATCTCCTGGCGCTGCATTTTGACTACTTTTCAGCGTGAAGCTAATGGTACACCTCATGTTCTAAGGCAAGCATGCGATGAAGTAATCGACTTGGTGACGAAGGAATCAATCCATCAATTCTCGTTCTTTTCGGCTTCATTTTATGGCTTCTGACTTATTTTTTACTATTTATAAATTTCGTTTTTTATGAACTTTTAGCTTTTTTTGTCGGTTCTTTTTTTCCCGTATTTATTTATATTGTCTGTGATAAGCTATCATACTTTTTCTATTTTTAATTTTTTTTAAATTTAATTACACCAAATAAGTCACTTTCAGCTACAGTGAAATTTCAACCATAAGCCACATCTTTTCAGCCCAATCGAGCGGGGACGGCCCCGCTCGTTTCGGCTTCAGTTTATGGCTTCTAGTTTATTTTTTACTATTCATAAATTTCGTCTTTTTCTGAACTTTTGGTTTTTTTTAGTTTTTTTGCCGGTTCTTTTTTCCCATATTCCTTTGCGTTGTGCATGATGAGCTAGCATATTTTTTCTATTTTTAGATTTTTTTTTAAATTTAATTATGTTAAATAAGTCACATTCAACTACAGTGAAATTTTAACTGCTACAATGCAATTTCAGCTATAAACCATAGCTTTTCAGCACAACTAAGTGGGGCTTTTGAGGGACACCTACGAAAAACAAAGGCCAAGTAGTCCAAAAGTCAATGAGACGGTTTTTTTAGGTTATGATTTTTTTAAACAAATAAACTTAACAACTTTTCTATCTTTTTTTGAAATAGCTTATGAGATTTTTTTTTGAAATGGTTTATCAACTCATCGGTATTTAGTTCATTCGCACAAATATTTTTTTTCTAAAAACAAAATTCATCAGTTATAAGTGCCGCTCGGTTAAGCTGAAATAAACTGATTTATGACTGAAATTATACTGTAACTGATGATGATTTATTTAACGTAACTAAATTTTTAAAAAAATAAAAAATATGTTAACCTATCACAGACAATGAAAACGGATAAGGAAAAAAGAACCGGTAAAAAAGCTAAAAAAATCTAAATATCAGAAAAAGATGAATTTTAAAAATAATAAAAAAATAAAAGTTAGAAACGCAAGGCAAAATGAGCAGACCATAATTATAAACCATCGCACGCAGAAATAAAAAGAATGAACCCTTTCTGAGACAAGAAGGACGGACCCTTAACCGAGACAAGTGCGAAGACTAAGCAGAGGCTAGGACTTTCAGCACAGGTACAACGCTAGTCTCCTCATTGCGATTCCGCTTCTTCAGTGCTCGGGCGCGGCCACCGACGACGACATGGATGGACCGAGGGGTCCACCGCCTGGGCGGGGAAGGGCGACGCCGCCCGGATGGAACGGCGATTCCGCGTCCGGGCAGGGCTCCGGCCCCGACGGTTCCTGGAGGTACGGCTGGGGGTGGGTCTCGAGGCCCGGAGGCGGCTGGGGTTACGGCCACAGCTCAGCGCAGAGCCCCGGCGGCACTACAGAGGGCTCCGCGTTCGGGTTTGGCTACGGCAGCAGTGGTGGGGGAGGAGGCGGGCGTGGAGGCTTCGGCTTCGGCGGACGCGGCGACGGTGCAGGCGGGCGCGGCGGCCACGCTCGCGGTTTCGGCTGGCGCGGCGGCACGGCGGCTGGGGAGTCGGCGGTGGGGCATTTGGGGGAGATGACGGAGGCTCGAGCCCGCGCGGAGCGCGCGGTGACCGTAACTGAATGGTTAGACTTGTATAGTTTGTATTGTGCTACTGTATGATAGTATGGTACGATGTGGTATCGATACCTCTGCATACGATACTAGAAGTATGATCTGTGTCTTGAATAACGTGGCCATCTTTGGGGGCCATCTTTGGTTTCACTTTGCATCTGTAACTAGGAAACAATGGCTCCATTTCAGTATGAGCAGGGCTGATGATGTTCATATATTCTAGTGCTAGACCATGACTGAACATTCGACATGACGCCGTATCAGGTTACTTCACTGCGAAAATCGAACGAAAAACAAGATGAACGAACGGGTGGTTCTTTCTTTTTTTGAGGTGAATGGATCGTAGCCCGGTTACAGTCTTACATACACCAGAATACAGGTTCAAGCTTTACACATACAAAGAGAAACAACTACTGAAAGCATACACAACAGTAATGATGGGTTTTAGATACTCCAGAGCCCAATACCATAGCACGCTGCTTCCAAGCCTTCACAAAGTTTCCACAACCTCTCCGGAAGTAGAATGCAGAATTGTCACACTCCAGCCATAATTCTCAAATCAACACCTGGCCAACTTCCCAAACAAGCAATACCCGAAATCGCCCCCAAGCTGCCTCCTGTGCTGAACACAACTTCTCGTTGAACTGTTTCACAAAATCTTCAGTGATCTCGAGTGACCTCTCGAGGATATGAAGCTTCGGGCTTTACCATTGCTGTAGGAAGTACAATAGCTTCATAGAATCATAGCTGCTTCATTTCGCAATGGAACTTTGTTTTTGAATACCAACTTTCTATGTGGCCTAGAGCATATCCAGGTCGCAGCTGCAAAGCCAAACATGAATAATTTGTTGGCTGAGAAATTGACACAATTAGGACACCACGAGCAAAATTCTTCAACAGGAACCAGAAATAACAGATGGTGCAGATATTTTTTAGAATCAATGGATGGTATAGATAGGTCAAGGCATAAAGCTCACTCTTACCAGTTGGCTTCTGACTTCATCACACCTGTACGCGGACATAACCGATAAAGGTCCACAGGTCCACGATCACGCTTCCAGGACCGACAAAGCATGCACATTCTGAACTAACTCTAATGGATCGTCAGTACCAATTTTCTCAAACTAGTTCCAGACTGTACTCCAAATTTTGGTCATTACAAGTTTCTGGCCATTTATTGCCATTAACCTGTCGAAAACTGACCAAATTTGGATTCCAGATCAACTCAAAATTCACAGGTTTTGAAATCTTTGCCGGTGCTGATAACTGAACTGAAGTTGACATAGTCGAAGCTGATTTGTATGTTCCTAATTTCATGTATCTAATTTTTGGAACAATAGTTATTCATTCATGTGAGTTCTTCTACAACATAATGGACAATTAGTATATCCTTCCTTGTTTCCTTAAAAATAGTTTATTTCAGGAATTTTTTTTTGTAATAATAATTAAGTGTAGGGGCAAAGGATAATTTTCTGAAGTGTACCTACAGTGGTATCAAAATTCTATTCTTAAGATGTAGGAATTTCCCATAAAAAAAATGCTCCTGGAATTTCCCATTAAAAAAAGTTCTAGGAATTTCCCATCAAAAAAAGATGTTCTAGGAATTTAAAGACCCATAGATTTTCCTCAAATATAACTTCGTAGTAGTTAAGCATAAATCACCAAATGAGGAATGGAGATTGTCGGGAAAGAAAATCTACATAAGATTAGATTAGTCCTGCAATATGTGCAAGGAATTATCTTCGTCATGAAAGCTAGAATACATAAAAAAAAGGAGCTTCTAAACAAATAGATTCTCTTTTTACCAATGGCGGGATTGGGAAAGAAGAACAACCTTGCCCTCGTTGGAAACCTAAATATGATGTTTATTTTATGTTTTAGCCATAGAATAAGCAAGAAGCAAACTCAATGACAATGAAACAAGTTCAATTATCCCTCAAGAAATTGTACACTTCAAACCTAATACAACCAGCCATCACACTCAATAGAGCCACAAAGGCATTTTTTCTTCTTGATGTTACCATTGACATCATGAACCTGATCTATTGTATAGTTGTAGTGGTATGCAAGCTCTTGATGGGGTGGAATATCCTCACAGGCAAAGAACATGATATGAGGCACACTCTTGTCGTCGTGATCATAGAGGACATTTTGTGCATAAAGGTTTGGGGTGCAACTATGGTTGATGAATTTTGCAAAGTTGCCCGCCTTTGAAGCATCAACAGCAAAGCCAGCTTCCTCATCTTTACCAGGACCATTCTGAAGCGAGGGTATAGATCTTGATAGGCCCTCCCAAAGGGTTTCGTCATAATAATTATGCCCTATAGCAAATAAGTACTCGTCAGTCGTCCTTCTCTGTGCCTCTTCATCCTCCAACACTTCTCCTATATATTCACATACAAAGCTTCCAGATGGTATGAAGTCGAGTGTTCTTACTCCCCAACCCATCAATTTGGTTTTGAAGACTTGGAGCCGAAACTTGATGCCTTTTTGGCCAACTCTGTTATGACATGTAGGAGGGCACTTGCAAGAAGGTCCACACTCATAAACAAGAGGTTTTGCTTCTATGATACAACCTTTATCGTTGAAAGGGATCTCCCCACCATTTTTCACAGCACATGCACACCTTTTAGAGTCCGAGCATCCGCCAACACAACCACAACCTGCTGGAGGAGCTGGTTGATAATTATGGGGGTATTGCAGGCGTGAAATGTAGTGATAGGACATTGGGTACTCATCAGATATTGAGTTTACAACAGGTATAGGGATCCTCTCCAATCCTTGGGATATATCTTCCATGATAATACGATCACATGATTCAGCCTTTCCCGATTTCAGAATTTCTTGGATGTCAATGTGTTTCTGACCTGCCATTCTTCTCAGTCGGAACATATAAACATAGTGATCTTCACTCTCTTTCTCCCTCCAGTATTTCTCAACTAGATATAAACCCCCATATATATAAGTAGGAAATTTCTTCCGTCGGCAGTTTCCATTAAGATGAGTGATGAATCCATGGATAACACGGACTGGTGTGTTAGTGTCCATACTCTTCTTTAGTGCTAGGTTGGTACCATCTATCTTCTGATTGCCTGTAGCTGCCAATGAACCAGCGTACACCAAGACATCCAAATTATTCTTGACATCAGAAGATTGTGCATATGACACAATGCTCACAGCTATACAAGTCCCATCCTCCTTGATATGATCAATACCTACCCGGTGTGGGCGATGGAGACCAACAACGCAAAGCTCTACCCGCAAATGAAACATATCACCAACATGGATTCCAGGCACACTGCCAACATATTTCTTATCATCACACTCCCCAAAGAACCGCTCCCTGAAGATTTTGTAAGCCTGTAGATCAGCCCTTATTGATGCTTCCCTTGACTTTTGTTCTTCTTCATCCAAAAGCTCCCTGTAAATCAACCGAAAATCCTGCAGATATCCCATAATGTTTTCTCTAGCGAGGACAACTCCATTATTTGGCATTAGTTGATTATGATCATCCTTGTTAGTTTTCCTCTTCTTATATGCAGTGCTGGTTTCCTTCTCACCTTTCACTGAGGAGAAGTCATGCATAGCTGAAACTCTAACACTAGAATGAGCACTTGCATAACACTTTACAGTACTTCTAGTTGCCGGAGTGCACTGTGTTGAACTGCCTTGAACCCTGTACTCTGAAGTTTCAAGAGATCCAAAAGATCCACTATTGGAGCAGAAAGTTTTTGAGAAGGACCGCTTGTACCCGATCTGGAACCTCCATGGTGCTACTGCTTTCCAGCCCTTGCGGCAATTTGTGTCATTACCATTGCTGCCAGGACCTGCCAAGCTGCAACCTTTGGCAGCTCTATCGCCCGTGCTACCACCATTTCCCTCCAGCTCCACTGACATGCAATCAACAGCAGAAGAGCCATTCCTCTTCAACCCGCTCCCATGCACACAAGGCTTCTTCGAACCCTCAGAAGTGCATTTCTCCACTCCTACATTGCTCCCAATCCCCTCCAGGTTGCAAGCTGTCCCATCACCAGTGCCGATACTTCTGCCACTCCCAAAATCTCGCAGATCAGTATCTCTCACAATACCATCACAGTTGGACCAACCCAAACTGCAATCTTCTCCAGCTGCGGTGCCAATGCCACCGCCCCTGCCATTTCCCAAACCCTCCAATCCGGCGCCCTCCGCACCGCCATTGCTGCCGGACCTGCCCAAATAGCCATCATTTTCGGCTCCATGGCGGCCGCCGTTCTCCTTATTCTCTGCATCAGAGCCCTTGGCAACGGCACTGCGTGTGAATATCCTCGATTGGCGATCCCCCCGACCTCCCCCGCTCTTGCCACCGCTCCCCGACGCCCCCAATCCGCAACCGTTGGCGTCAGAAACGCCCACGGGCACTCCGCCGCTGCCGCTGGGCTCGGCGGCGGCGGCGTGCTTGACCTGCTGCCTGACGAAGCCGGGCTGGAAGCGCCACGGCGCGAGGGCCTTGTACCTCTGCGCGCCGGACACCCTGGGTGGCACCTTCGGTCCCCCCATCTCCATCCACAGCCGCGCCCTCCAGCCTCCACGCGCGTCTGCTCGGACCAGACCCCCAAAAGCCTCTGCCCCTATACGCAAAAGAACACAAGGCCTCCTCAGGACGACGAATCGAACTGAAGGGAGCGAGCGCGAGAGGGAGGACTTAGCTAAGGTCACGCCGATGCATACCTGACGGCGGCCGCGGCGGAGGCGGGGTGCTCGCGGCGCGTCGGGGATGCAGGGGAGGAGCCGCGGGTCGAGGTGATGCGGCGCGAGGAGGGGAGCTTTCCTATAATGGTGGAGCAGAGAAAGGACAAAGGAGGAAATCAGATGCACGGGTCACAGGGGAAGGGCGAGGTGAGCCACCGTTCCTCGGGACGAGCGCTGGGCGAGGTGAGCCACCGCGCCTCGGGACGAGCGCTGGTGTGAGTTGGCCGAGTCGGACGCAGCCGACAAATGGGCTGCCCGGTACGGGACGGTGGATAGGAATGACTGGTTAGGTTTGGTATAGTTGGTTTTAGTAAATTATTATCTGGTATAGTTGGTTTTAGTAAATTATTATCTTTTATTGTGTTGTCTACGTATTTATCTTTTAAAATAGATACGATATGGAGAAGAGTTAAGCTATATCGGACCGGTCTAGACACGTTTAGCTCAACAGGTCGTAGATAGCCCGTTGAGCATGGTGGCTCGGTCCCGTCCACAGCCGCAACTGTCGCCCATTGCCCTACACCACCCACAGCAGCCGCACCACCACTGCCGCATGCAGCCGTCATTACCGTTCGCACGAGAGAAAAAGGCGATGGTCAGCGGAGAGGGAGGCTAACGAAAGGGAGAGCCAAGGAGAGGAGGCAATGATCGGCGTGGGCAAGGAGGGAGGAGGCGGCGGTAGGGAGGGAGGGAGAAGGTGACAACGACCGAGAGGAGGAGAGGAGACCGGGGGCGGGGGCAAGGCCATAAGGGAGGAGGGAGGCCGTGGAGGCAACATAGAGAGGAAGAGGAGGCGGCGACTCGGACACCCCAACAGAGAGCCTTGCCGGTCTGCTTTGTCGCATCTTGGCGATGCGAGCCACAAGGGCCGAGGAAAGAGGCAACTGGGTAAGGGCTAAGGGGGCCACTAGTAGTAAATTACCGCCAGTTACAAGTAAGTTTAATACCAATCATAAGTAATTTTACTGTCAATCGCAAGTAATTTTACTGTCAATCATAGGTAATTTTATTGTCTGTTGTAAGTAATTTTACTACCTGTTTAAGTATTTTTACTGCTATTTGCAAGTATTTTTACCGCCGGTCGCAAATAATTTTGCTACCAAGTCACTTGTTCGTGCTCAGAAGATTGCAGTAAATCTAACATAAGTAATTTTATTACTATCTACAAGTAATTTTACTGCACTACCGGAAAGAGTTATTGCACTCTTTTGAGCAGACCTGGTCTCTTAGGAGGGTTGGGGGTAAATAGTGTGTCATACCATGCTGGGCCGGATCTCAGCACGATATTATGTGTGTTGTGCCAGGCCGGTCCGCTGTGCTGAGGTGCTACCCCAAGCACGGCACACCCGATCGAGACGAGCTAGCATGATCCGTTTATTGTTCGTGCTATAACTAGGTTAGGCCAACGATACATGCCTTGGACCGATACGATTGGTACGGTTTATTTGGCCAGGTTTGATCAGACGGCAAGGTATGATACCATCGCGGAGGAGAGGACCGGGCCTCTTGTCACAGAGCTTAGCTTTTTTTGCCCTTCCCCTGTTAATAATCTGATGTGATTCACATTTTTGGGAGGATAGGGATCGGCAGGATCCCTGCCGAATCCACATGGGAACTACACTACTTCCGTGCTAATTTTCCCAGGGCCTAGTTAGAGGAGCATTTGGATGCGCGGGGTCAAGATTTTTTGTCCCATCACCTCCATCAGAGCCAGGAGAAAGGTGACATTAGTGGCAGCTGAACCTCTCTTGGATCCATACACCACGGCGTGCAGCTTGGTGCCATCCCGTGGTGGTCTTCGGGCTCGACGCCAACGAGCCAACCGTTGCGCCCGCGCCCACTCTGCGGATCCTGAACATGCGGCGCCGTTTTCTCCAAACCTGTGCACGGCATTGCCACCAGCATGCATAGCCGACACAGTTGACCGGATCCTGACCCTTGCCGCTTTCCTTTACATTTTTTTTCTTTTTTGTAATCTTGTTTTTATTTTAGAAGTCATAGTCGTGTACGACTTAGTGGTCGTATAAGAATCCGCTTCATAATCGTAGCTGAGTTGGAGTCATAGTCGTAGTCGAGTACGACTATGTGTTCGAGTCGTAGTCGAGCCTGTCCTATGATCGAAGAACAGGGTACAAAAGAGCAGGTCATTGTACCGAGAGGAGGAGCGAAAGCACCAAGTCGACGAGATGTAGTCGCAGAGGGGGTGCCGGGAACAGGGTGACCGGTGTAGTTGCAAGAGCACCAAGTGGAGGCGATGCAGTCGCAGAGAAGGTGCAAAGCATGGAGCAACCGACGTGGTCGTAGGCGGTCGGTGTGACCGCATAGCTTGGAGCGACCGCCGTGGTCGTAGGACGCAGACGACCAGCATGGTCATGGACGATCAACGTGATCGCAGAGGAGGAGGCGACCGGCGTGGTCGTAGGCGATCGGTGTAGGCTGCCAGTGAGGTCGTAGGCGGTCCGTGAGATCGCAGGGGTGACAGACGTAGTCGTAAAGGAGTTACGACCACGGTCGCAGAGCAGAGGGTCGCAGACGTGGTCGTAAAGGAGTTACGACCACGACGATCGGGCAGAGAGCGTCCGCAGGAGCAGTAGACCTGGTCGTAAAGGAGTTACAACCAGGGTGACGAGCGGAGGTGTCTGCTGGAGCAAAAACTATGGAATCGTAGGACACCACGGCCGTTGTCGTCATGCGCCTCTATAAGTTCAAGCTCCATTAAGTTGATTTTGGTGATAATGACAAATTTAATTATAAGACTAACTTGTTTATTGATTATGATATTATTTAGAAAAGGTAAAAACTATAAGAGGTATGCATTCGACATCACCTTTTTTTACATCTTAATGCATTCCGTAGATCCAAAATATAGATTGAACTACACCAAATAGTCTAACTTGAATATATGCATATGTGTTCACTATACATTCCTGTATGTACAAATTTAGGAGAGTTCACAATATATTTTGAGGTTTCATTAGTATGATCCATGTTCAGTTTCATTAGTATTGATCCATATTCATCTTTCTGCATACTAAGGATTTTTACTTTGAAATATATCTCTTGTGTATATATAGCTTGTGTAGTTCATATATATACATAATCGCGTTGTCATCTAGTTTCTCCATTATGTGCTAAAGGTTAGATGATTAAATGACAACTAGATGAGTAAGCTTTGCTTAAAAAGCTTATCCTAAAGTATAAAGTGTTATGTACATGTTGTATACTCGCAATCCAATTTCTATCTCACTATTTATTGAGATTGTCATGAATTACTTAAAAGGGAAGATTGTAAAATCTAGTCCCCATTACGAGTTAATGGTGAAGTTTGGTAATTAATGACAGTTGGTTTGTGGACTAATATTTTTCATGAGTTACATGAATATGTTAGATTCCACAAATGAGGATGACTTCATGTGTTGAAAATTATCAAGTCAAGTGAAGGATGCATCATAAGTTGATGCATATTCAAGAGCGTAGTCGAACCGACCGTTGTCGAAACCAGTGTGGTTGAATCGACGTGGTCGAGATCTGTGTGATAGAAACCAGCATAGTCAAACCAACGTGGTCGAAACTGACGTGGTTGAAATCAGGGTGGTTGAACTGACGTGGTCAAAATCTACATGGTCGAAACCAGCGTGGTCAAACCAACGCGGTTGAAATCGACGTGGTCGAGACCTATGTGGTCAAAACCAGTGTGGTCGAACCGACATGATCGAGACTTCAGTGGTCGAAACCAACGTAATCGGAAACCAGTGTAGTCGGAGACCTGAGTGGTCGAAACCAACGTGGTCGAAGACCTGAGTGATCAAAACCAACGTGGTCAGAGACCAGCGTAGTTGGAGACCTATGTGATCAAACCGAACAACGTGATCGAAACCAGCGTAGTCAGAGACCTATATGGTTGAACCTAACAATATGATCGGAGACCACCGTGGTCAGAGATCAGAGTAGTTCGATTGTCTCTGTGTGAGCAGTCCGAACAGCAAGCGAAACTACCGGCTCTGTGTAAGCTGTATTTCCAAATAACGAAACTACTAGCTTGTGTAGCGGTACATTTTTCCAGAGAGCAACGCTTGGAAGACTTCATCTCCTGGGAATTGGAAGTGATGGTCTGTAGCCGTTGGAACTACCGGAGTCAACTTCTAATGGCTAGTTTTCTGACCATTGCTGAGAGGAGCGGAAGTATCGGTCGTAAACCAGCGGTACTTTCGATAGCCCTGTTTTCTATCCCCAATGGCTAGTAAGACTTTTGGTACCCTATTTCACTTCCTTGAGCTAGTGTGAGGTCCTTCTCTCAATTGTGCATGTGTTGCATCTTGTGAACAAGGAGAAATGTTCTAGATTATATGTGTTGCATCTAGAGATGGATTGAGTATCCACTCGAGCTTGTGCATTCATTGCACGTGGTGAGAGTAAGTGAGAGGCTTGACTTATTACTCTTGGAGTTTGCCGACTCTTAGACGGCGCTGGAGGCGTCGTGCGTGATGATCTTCTTAAAGAAGGTTATGAGAAGACCCGGCAAAGTGTGAAGTTTGGAGCTCACATATTCGGAGTGGAAAAGGCTACCACTAGTGGATTTGAGGTGGAAGACTTAATTCGTGGATCCGGTCCAATTCGTTTGGGTTAACCTCAATGTGGACTAAGGGAGACCGGCAAATCTCTAAACACCACGGCAAAAAATAACCGTGTCCATTGTGGTTTGTATTCTTGTGCTCAATTTATATTCAAACAATTTACATTCATAGAATTAAATTGATTGCTTGTCTTTCTAGAATTGTAAACCGTGATATAGGCTTAAAATTATTGGTACACATAGATGAACTTAATCAATTTAGACGTTATTTATGTCAAACCAATTTAAGTTAAGTTTTCGTATTATATACTTAGTTTAGCCAAATAGAAAAGGAAATTAGTTCAAAGAAAATTTTTTAAACCGTCTATTCATCCTGCTCTAGTCGGACTTCTGGATCTTCCAGCCTCACCGGCAAAGCCCTTTGGCGCATCATCTTCTAGAAAAGCCTTCAGAAGCTGGCTGCTGGAAGCCGGCCCAAGAAGCTTCTCCAAACTTGCGAGCTGCTGCTGTTGGCTGCTCATCACGGTGAACAATTGAGCAATTTGTTTGCTGAGATCGCCGAGAGACGGTGTTTCCTCCATGGTGCTACAAGATCGTAGGCTCTGATATCACAAATGTTATGGCAAGGATAGATAGCCCGAGTCGGCTCTTAAGTCGCCTTCCGAAGAGGCTTTGACTTGGGACCGGCTGGTTAAGAACTTTTGGTTCTTTTTATTGATTCCCCTTTCGATTACAAGGCCAGCTCTTATATATCAGGCGCTCAGTTTAGGAAAGTAAAAGACATATCATATTTAGTACAGGAAACAGCAATACTATCCTGATACTGATATGATATCTTAAAAAAGGGATCTCAATTAAGGTGATTGCCGGTTGCCAATTCGGAGTCCTGGTCGACTGCTTCCGCATTGTCGACTGCATCGCTGCCCAGAGCAGTGTTACCGGTTGTCCCTGTTGCCAGTCCAGTGCCGCCTAACGCTGACCGATCAGCACCAGCTGCCGCAGGCAGTAAACTTCCAGACTTCATCCGCCGCCGATACCTTGTCCCCACAAAAGCGTCCACAACAGTAAATCATCACTGGTTAATTCAGTTCATTCAGTCTTCCGATTTACAATGGGGATCCATCGGAAGAGACCAAAAAATAAGAAAAGTTGCCGATCTCGTAGTCTAGCTCATGCATTATGCTGGCTTTTGATCCAATGATTGCTAACGAAGCTATTTTTTTAGATTGGACTGGTGGCTTTTACTGTAGCTAATGATTTTTTTATTGTGTTTTTTGAGACGGCGTAAATATATAGAGACGCTGACATGGACTAACACACATCAACAAATTTGAAAAGCCTTGTAAAGAGGCTTGGAGAAACGTTTCATTTATTTTAACTTTTAGATAAGTCGAAACCAAAAGCAACCAAACAGTCACAAACACAAACAGGGCGGACGTCACGTCAGCTTCTCGCTAATTTTGGCGTGTGACTGACAGTATCACTGCGAGCAGAACCACGTCGTATGCATTGGCAAGTGGCAGGCCGTGGAAGATGCACATAGCACACACTGCAGCGGCCGAAAAAGACCGCTGTTCATGCAAATTGTAGTTATGAGAGACCATGTGAGAGGTGCTCCCATGTTTGTGATGAGTAATTGGCGAGAGGTCTAAAAAAATTGAGTTTGGTTTTTGTGGTTCGGACCATATCGTTGCATGGTGCAATCGGCTCGGTCGGACTTGGTCTGCAGGTCTGTTTACAACCACCATGGTCGTGGTCGAAGTCTACATTAGCTGTCCCAGGTGCTTGGATAAATTACAATCAATGCCAGCAGCCAGAAGTTGTTACGACCACGGAAGAGCATGTCTGGTAAGATCGGAAAGGGTTCCGACCGGCTTAGCCGTGGTCGGAAGCCAGCCGGGTGGTTTACGACCACGTTGAGAAGTCGGCGTTCTACTACCACATTAGCGCGAGAAGAAGTCGAAGGTCGAGGCATCGACCGCTGCGGCCGATAGTCGGCAGACCTCGACTATGACCACGTTGGCCATGATCGGAAAGGGTTTCAACCACGGTAAATCTCGGTGTGTGTGGTCGGAAGGGCCTTGACCACAATGAAACTCGGTGTACGTGGTCTGAACGGGGTTAGACCACGGAGGAAAGTGGTTGGTTGTCTCCGAAAGTCATGAACGTGGTCGTAGACACTTTGAAACCAGTCGTATGGTCTCTAGGATCGATCGTTTGAGCTGAGAATCGGTTGTATGGCTTTGTACTGCAGTCGTAGACCTCATGCATTTGATGGTTCATCATTTCGACCGGTCTTAATGCAATTTAGACTTTGTGGAGTATGGTTTGATCTCTGTTTGTATAATGCAGATGGTTGTACATATTGTTTCGTGCGGTGCTATGAATACTTTGTTGTCTGTGATGCTTGCAGGTTCTTGGAGTTAGGTCTAGCGAGGCTGGGATGGTCGGGACGAGACACGGGCGGTGTCAGAGTCCAGAACGACCGGGTGAGGCCGAAGGAGACCTAGTCTTGCGAAGTGATTGTAAGCGTAGACGACAAGGCAAAGCAGGAGGAAGCTTTCGGAAAGGCAGCGGAGTGACATTTTGGAGAAATACTCAAGGCTGCAAAGGGAAGCTGTGTCTCTGCAAAAGCACATGAGTTGTTGGCGCTAACGGGCAAAGCAATGGAGCCGTTGGGATTAACGGGTAAAGCACTGAAAGCTCGTTCTTGCTAAGTGGGTAAAGTGAGTGGTAAAACCCGGTGGTAGTTGGGGTTAACGGGTTCTCCCCCTGGTAGCTTGAGGCTATAAATAGAGAAGTAGGGTTCGGCTGATCGGTGAGGTTGTCCCTGAGTTGCTCTGGCCGTTTTGTTTCTATTTTGTAAGAGTTGTCTCTGGTAGAGCACGGTTGCTCGTATACCTCCGATGGAGTGACTGTAGAAACCTCCATGATCAAATGCGTATGGGGACTCATCTCTCTATTTCTATCTGAGCTTCATTTCGTTTGAGATGTTATGATTTCCCTGTCTGTTATCTGTTTGTATCTTTGGATTTTGGAGAACTCTTGTTTATCTGTCTTTTATCTTTTGAGTAGAGTTATTTGCCCAAGTTGTCTTGGTTTCTTCTGCTCTGAAATGGGATTCGTACTCTAGGCCACTTGGTCAGTTCATTCCCAAGAGCAAGGGTCGAATCAGAGAAGAGTTTGCGTTCTGTGGTCGTGCGCCTCAAGATGCTCTGTCTCGAATACGACCATACTGATCTATCCGACCATAGCAAAGATTTCTAATTCTCTTGGTCTTTTCTTTGCCTCTCTCTCTCTCCCGACAGCAGCTTTCAGTTTTTCCTGATTAGGTCTGAATTTTCTTCATGAGCTCTTTATTTAATCTGTGCCTTCACCTCCTACAATCCGTGAGATATTTGGGGTTGATTTTCAGTTTTTCTTTGGCTCGAGTAGAATAGCAGATGTTCGACAGAAGTTTTAGTATTTCTCTTTTCCATCATTCCCGGTTAGTTTTTGGTTGAGGAAAGCAGCATTCAACTGATATGTATTTCCTTTTTCTTTGAGTTGTTTGGTAGTTTCTGTGGGGACAAAATCTTCAGGAGCTGTTTCTGTTCTTCTTTTCAGCAGCCTTTACTTCTTTTGTCGGCCAGTTTCCAGCCTGCTTTCGGTTCTAAAATTGCTGGCAACTTCATCTTTCACTTCGGCTCTTCTGCAGGATTCCGAATAGCAGTTTTCTCTGTGTTTACCAGCTGGTTTGGACTGCACTAAATCTCAGTTGGCTGCAGTTTGTATCTTCGGTTTATATTTCTTCTCTTTGTTCAAAGAAGCGGCAACAAGTTGCCCAAAGTTGATGAGTATTCTCTCCTTCTCTGTTTGGGAACGAAGCAGCGAACAGACTGCTAGTCTGTTGTTTTGGCCAGATTTTTGTCACTTTTGTGCTATTTTTGATCACGCTACATGTAGTCCAGATGAGCTCGATTTTGGTTGAAATTTTTACTATCTACTTGCTGATCTAGACTGATTTTAACTGGGTTGCATGTGGTCCGGAATTCCATGATCTTTCTGTTAAAATTGCCGTGAGAGTGCAGTATGCCAAATGAGAATTTAGCAATCACTTTTCTTGTTTGCCCTTAACTGAAAAAATCTTTTTCCCTTACTGTTAGTTTCTTTGCTCTGCTTTCATTAGGTTGACATTCAATCTTTTAGGTTTTTAGTGAGCATCTGTCTTTCTCGCCTCATAGTTTCTATTGTTATCTGAGAAAGTTTTTAAACAAGTCCTTTTGGGGGTCAATTTTTATAAAGGCACCATTCACCCCCTTTATTGGCATATCCGGTCCTACAAGTTACTAGTAGTAATCTCCTTGCTGTTCGTGCAAACCTGAGCTCGTACTGCCCACTGTTCTAATCTTCGCTACCGCTGCTAATAGAGATTTTTTTTGGCAGTGCAGAGCAAGAGGTGAGACAAACCGACACAAATGGTTAAGATCTAATCAAATATAACTAGAACAGAAACACAACAGCACAAAGGAAAAGGTGATCCAACAGCCATATAGAGCACCTTGCATTCCACACGATCAATCTGCACTCTGCAGTGTCAATCTGCCTACGCATCGTTTCGTAATAATCTCTTAAGTATCTATGCAGCCAGGTGCTGCTGATTAATTAGCACTACTTGTATCCTCCTCGGACAGGGTCAATGCAGGCAGCAGCTCCATGCAGAGCATCTCAGACTGGAGGATGGCGCTCTAGTTCTCCGGCAGGCTGATGCCAAGGAATATGTTCCATGCCAAGGAATTTCAGCAGCAGGAAGCTTGAACTGTTGAAGTATAAGTGAATTGCCCATCTTTCCTCATAAGCTTAAGCTTTTGGGTGAACTGGTTGGTGCATGCAACTCAATATGGTATCAGAGCCAAGAGGTCCCGAGTTCAAGACCTGGCTGACGCAATTAAAAAAAACTTAATTGCAATCCACTTCTATTCCACGTATTAGGCCTAAGGGAGCCTACACGTGAGGGGGAGTGTTGAAGTATAAGTGAATTGTCCATCTTTCCTCATAAGCTTAAGCTTTTGGGTGAACTGGTTGGTGCATGCAACTCAATAAAGACCAAAGGAATAAGGGACAAGGCATAGTTGAATATACCCAAGTACAAGGCCAATGCAGTAATCCTGACTAACATGTGCAAACCTCAAATTCAGATGAGAAAAATAGCCAAGAATTAATTATTCTACTACTCGCAGTTACACTTCACAATGGTGATGTCGATGAGATTTTCTGCCAAGATCCATGTTCAGAGACAGAAGTTCGAAAAACAATAACCTGAAGCTACTGCATGGAACAGATGAAGCAGCAAGGAGCAAGGAACATAGCATACCCAACGGAACAGATCGAGTATCAAGATGGAGAAGATATGAACAAAGAGCAAACAACCATTAAAGGATCGCAGTAGTATTGTTCATCTCAAGTCTCTACTAATAACACCTGAAGGTCACCACAGCTTACTAACACAAGGCCCTGGCGAAGGACTAACACTCCTCAAATTAGCAAAGGAGAGCTATATGTCCCAACCCAGTTGAATCGAATGAAGCAGATTGTGAAACATATACGTCAGAGTTTGAACCAAGTGAAAAAAACCGCAGGTTTCAGATAAACACAAGGAATTAATATGTCAGCAATCAAGGCACAGAATAGATGGAGACATCTCCACACACAAGACATACAATTTTTAGTAATAGAACTACTAGTACGACAGGCAAACCATGAATAGTTTACGATTCTTAAGTGCATCAAGATCAGCAAGCAAGCGCATTCAGGTGACGAACTGACGATAAATTAAAGGAGTCTTAACATGTGCCCATGGCAGCAACACAGCAAAATGACCGTACTCAGAACATGATCCCTAATAAGCATCTTGGCTAAACGGCGCCACGTGATGTGATAGTGTTGTTGTCTTGTGTTTCCGCATGCTTCCCTCCAATCCCTCCATTGCTGTCAAGCAAAACAATCTACAACTCAGCTGGATGGTAGTGCTATGCAGTGTTGATTGGTGTTATAAATAAGACAGGAAGAGCGGTAAGCATTTTGGAAGCAACGTAGTGGTATATTACCTGACCAACCACAGGAGTCCAGTTCCGGCCAGTCAGTCTCCCATCAAGGAGCTCAGCAACTTCCTCTTGCGCGGAGCTGGGGATGGAATCACCCCAGCCTCACCAGGGCTCGAAGCAACATGAGGGCAAAGGCACTCTTGATTCTCGAGGTATTTGAAGAAATCGAGACCCAAAGACGAGACTCGGTAAGATAGGGGCGGAAAGGGAGAGGTCTGGACGACAGGTGCACATGTCGAGGCTGAACACGTACTGCTCTCCGGCCTCCTCGCTGAAGCTACCGTCATGATCCAGCAAGAGGAAGTAGAGGGTGTTATGAATATTGTGTATTGATATGAGATCCAAAGGGCCATATATATAAGAGAGTACAAGAGATATAACAGAGGAATATGCTGATCCTATTCTATCTCTAATATCTTATCTCTAATACCCTTACTCCTTAACACCCCCATCAAATGCAAGGCGTATGCAATATCATTGCATTTGAAAAATGAGTTAACACTAAAATAAGAAAAATCCGAAGTCCGAGTCTTGATGATATCGTCGTTGCGTGCAGCCTTGGAATAAACTGTCAAATCAAGCCGAAGAGGAATAGATAGAAGCATGACAGCGCAGATCGAAGCTTGAGACGGCGGCGGCGGCGGCGGCGCATTGCACAAGAAGCGCAACGGAGGCGCGGTGCAGAAGAAGCACGGCGGCAAGAAAAGCAGCGGCATCATAACGATTTCGACGATCTGCACGCGGCTCAGAGAATAGAGCGGCGACTGCTGTCATGCAAAATAAAAATCCGACACTTCTATGACTTGACTATAAATTTGTGGACTTGTACGACTTGAACGAACTAAAAACTACGGAGGCGGATCCGCCGGAGGCGTCCGAATCGGCGGAGAGGCGGATCCGACCGCCCAGCGATGGCGGAGAAGATCCACGGCGGCGGCGCAGATGCGACCCGAGAAGACCCGACGGCGGCCACGGAGCGGCCGCGGACGGATGACCGGCGGAGAGCGGCGACGCGAGGCGTGGCGCGAGGGGCTCCGGGGCACGACGAGGAGAGCGGGCTCGACGAGGAGCCCTATGCCGGCGGCGGCGCGATGACGGCCACAGGCGCGGCACACCAAGGCGAGCTGATCCGGCGGATCCGGCGGCTGCCGGATCGATCGCGGCCGCCGATCGACGGCCGGATCTCGGGCGGCGGCGACCACGGCGGCCGGCGGACGGCGAGATGACCGCCCCGGAGAGATCGATTCTCCGGGGCGACAATGAAGATGAACGGAGACTAGGCATGGAACCTAGGCTCTGATACCATGTTATGAATATTGTGTATATTGATATGAGACCCAAATGACCATATATATATAGGAGAGTACAAGAGATATAACAGGGGAATATGCTGATCATATTCTATCTCTAATACCTTATCTCTAATACCCTTATCTCCTTAACAGAGGACACCATCTTGTTGCATGCTCAGGATGGGTTGAAGCGGCACAGTCTCCAGCAACCTTGCCTTCTTAAAGCCCTCCAGCTCCCACAGGCTTGCAACACGGAGTTCCTCGAGTTTCCTCCACTCCCCGGTGGCCAGGGTCAAAGCCCACATCGTCACCATCGTGTAGCCAGTAGCCACGAAGTTGCGTCCATCGCTGATGGAGACGAACGTGATGGAATCCCCGACACCACTCATGGTCCGGTACATCCCAAGACCACCCCCCTTGCCGATTTTAACGTCGAGCCGACACTGTGGGGGGCAACTGGACCTAGTGGAATTGCACATAGTCGTCGCTGCAGAGCACATCCACGCAGTTGCAGTACAAGACACCTTGCCCGAGGTCGGCCCAAAAAGCCTAGCCTTTGAACGAGAACACGGTGTTCGCCTTGAAGATAGGTGGCATCTCCGAGGGTAGGCATGGCTGCTTGGTCCACCACGGTTCGACGCCGATCCGTAACGATGGCGGCGGCAGTTTGGAGGATTCTTGGCGGCCACAAGCAGAGAACATCCCAAGGGATTCTGTACCGCCGTCGTGGATCATAATTCATATTTTAGAACGGCACATGCAGTACAATTCGATTTCTTTTAACTCGCTGGATGATTCAAGTAGAGAAGGAAGAGCGATCGGTGATTCATTAGATGCAGGGTGACAGATCTTAGGACTAGTGGGCGGTGGATGTGTAGCTCCAACAAACACACGGGGAGAAGAGCGTGTGGATTAGGTACACCATGGACCGCCTTCACCGTATCCGTTAGGCGCACGAAAACTCAACTCCCCCGCTTTACTTTTCCATCCTTTTCTCTTTTTTGCTCCTAGGTCTGCTAAATCCGAGCGTGCCGATGACGGCGGTTTAGGTCTCCATCCTCTTTTGATGCTCATCTTAAATATTGATACTGGGTAAGTTGAATTGTTGCAGCAATTATTTTTTAATGTTCCGGCATAAGATATGAATATGTTGCAGATGTTTCGATGGTTACTTTGTTATTGCAACTCACGACATGACTCACGCAAGCATGGACACCCAATGACTTAAGACAAGAATACCAAAACCAACTCAACTCGAACAAGTGACGATCTGACCATAGCCACCAAGCCGGTCAAACTGCACAAGACGTTGGTCATACTGCCATGACAAGGTTGGTCAGACCACTCCAAAAAACCTCTCGCAACTCAACGAGGATCTCTCTGAAAAATAGCTACCATGGCTGATAAGACCACAAATCAAATGCCGGACGAACCACCAAAATGGCCGATAGTACTGCAGGCCATAACGGTGGCCTCAGGCCAATTTGACCGCAATCACCCAACGGTCAGACCGCCTGCCCAGGCTGGCCTGACCGATTGCTGCCTAATAACCTATCGAGGATTCAAAACAAAAAATCAAACTCAAAACTTCGATAGCAAAGCACAAACAAAATCAAATACTCATCACTCATAGTGCTGTCACCATATGGTCTTACAAACATGTTAAAAACTATGTTGATCTCAGCTTTAAAGATTACACATCGTCATTGCTTGAGATCAACTGATAACACATAACAATCTTAGCAATGTCTCAAGGTGGGTCCATCCAACACTATGTTCTCTAATATGTGTCCACATTGTTAATTTGATATCCCCAAATCTATAACCGGTGAAACGTGATCATCAATTAATATGTGTGTCTCTAAGCCACAAGTATGCCGACTAATGACATCCGACTAGTTATCTTTTAGAATGACATTATACAACAGATAAAGAACTTCACCCACAAGTCACATACTTTATAACTTTTATAAATAATAATTCATATGACTAGCAGATAAATAGCTCAACTATAAAGTTTAATGACACACTTTTATAATCAATAGTTTTTTAGGTGTAGCAATTTAACATTTATATATTTACAGTCAATAAGTTTAAGGACTCGTAATGTTTTGAGTGGCTCCACCTTACCTAGCTTCGACAAAGAGAAGATGTGTCCTATGGAGATCCATCAGCGAGCTGTCCGATCCATCTGAGAAGCACTGAGTGTACCAAGCTCACCCAGACTAAGGGTGTGGCTCGGTATACAGGAACAGGTTCACGAGCCTACGCTCCAAATGACGAGATGAACCCAACCTAACAAAGGCAACACAGGTGCCAGCACATGGCTAGCAGTGGGGAAAGAACCTTTATACTGTAGTGCTTTATAGAGGCAATACAAAGAGATAATATTTCACTTATTCCCCTAGTTTCTTGAGACTTCAATAGCCCCTTAGGACTCTCAAAGCTCCTAATACTATTTACTTTCGTAACAACACATAACTTATGAGTATTCATAAGAGTAGCATTGAGATAGCTCAATTATGAAAGAATACTTGGTAAATTTATTGTTTAATCGTAGGTTGCGAACGAAATTAAGAAATACAGAGCTAGCGTCACATTTAGAACACATTCAATTTAAAAAGACTGGTGATCATTTATGTACAAATGATTTCAAAAGATACATTTGCCACCTCTCAAAGAACAACAGCTTATGTATATGGTTCATTTGGGAGCAACAGTTAGATAAATGGGAAGATTGTTGTCTCAATCTCTAGAAATGAATCATTCTGCTGACAAATATTTTAATGGAGGATTTCACATTCAGGACATGTTTTATATGTCATCATATAACATAATTGAGATAGATGTTGAGTGTGATTTTACCCAAGATGGCTACAAACATGACTGACTTGCTTTTGAAAGAATTATTACATATCATTTTATGTTTACTGATATGCATAGAAAGACATACCATCCAATATGTGTGCCTTATTTACTGTCCTCCGTAAATGCTCTTGGAGCAGACTCTGGATATCTGAAATGTAAAAGGTTAATTATTTTCAATAACATATATTTTATGATCTTAGACAGAAAATCAATTATCTCATCCTTATTGAGCTACCAACATAACCTCTCTTCATCCGTACGATTTACTTTCGATAAAGTTTTGAACGCAGTTTCGGGTTGAACAGGGAATACAGTGTGAGTGCCCGCCACAAATCCTTGGCTAAATTATCAGAGATGCAATCCGTAGACAACGAAAATGGAGGTTGTAAGACGTACATTAATGCTAATCCGATCTCTGCTAGATTTCTGTCGCTGCCTGTTCGTTCATGGAACCACACCTGGATAGGTATTTAATCCCCTCCCTAAGTAATTTGTTGTACATTATATACAATTAGTGGGAGTCTATGCATGTGTGTTTGCTAATGAGAGTCAAGTACATGTCATTAATGCACAACAAATTAGTTAGAGGGATTAAATATCTATCCTGGTGTGGTTCCATGAACAAACAGGCAGCGGCAAAAATCTAGCATTAATATACGTCTTAGCAACCTCTATTTTTCGTCTTCGGATTGCATCTCTGATAATTTAGTCCAGCATTCATGGCTGGCACTCGCACTATATTCCCAATATAACCCGGAACTGTGTTTAAAACTGTCAAAAATAAATCATACGAATAGAGAGACCCCACTGGTAGCTCAATAAGGATGAAATAATTAATTTTCTATATAAGGTCATAAAACATATGTGATTGATAAGAATTAACCTTTCACACCACACATATCCATAATCAGCTTTAAGAGCATTTATAGAGGGCAGTACAAAAGCCATATACATTAGAAAGTATGTCTTTCCATGCATATTAGTAAATATAAAGTAATCTATAATAATTCTTTCAAAACCACGCCAATCATTTTTTAACCATATATAAAATCAACATCAATGACATCTTCCACAATTATGTTATATGATGGAATACAAAATATGTCGTGAATAGGAAACCCCACATTAAAACATTTGTCAGGAGAATGATTCCTTCCAAGAGATTGAGACAACAATCTCCCAGTTTCTCTAGCTGATGCTCTGAAAAAAAACTCCATACATAAATTGTTGTTCCCTGAGAGAAGGTGGCAAATGTATCTTTCAAAATAATTTGGTCCATAAATAATCACCAACCTTTCCAATGGAATGTGTTTTAAAATAGACACTAACTTTATATTTCCTAATTTCGTTTGCACTCTATAACAAACAATAAATTTACCGAGTATTTTTTCGTAATTGAGCTACGTTAATGCTTCTCGTATGAATATCCATAAATTATGTATTGTGTTTACAAAACCAAACAATAGAAGTGAGAGCTTCAGGAGTTACAAGAGGCTATCGAAGCCTTAAAAAATTAGGAGAATAAGTGGAATATTATCTTTTTGTATTGACCCTATAAATCACTACAGTACAAGGGGTATAAAGGTTCTTCCCCGCTGCTAACCGCATGTTACTACCTGCCCTGCCTTTGTTAGGCTGGGCCCCACCCATCATTTGGAGCCTAGGCTCGTGAACCCGGTGCTATAGTCCCAGGTCACACCCCTAGCCTGGGTGAGCTTGGTCCACTCGTGCTTGCCTAATGGATCGAATAGCTCACAGATGGGTCTCCATAGCAGACATATTCTCCTTTTTGAAGCTAGATAAAGTAGGAGTCCCTTCCACAACAATTTGTATCTTTAAACTGATTGATTATAAATATATCAATGTTAAATTGCTACACCTAAGAGAACAATTAATTATAAACTGTTATTACATGTCATAATTGAGCTATTTATCTGCTAATGATATGACCTAATGGTAATCGTAGAGACGATTATATCACTTCTATATTTATGAGTTTTTCAATAATGTCATTATATTCTTTGAATACATTATCATTTATAAAGGCAGTAAGTATGTGAATTATTAGTGAATCTCTTTATCTGTTCAATAATATCATTCTAAAATATGCCTAGTCGAATGTCACCGGTCGGGACACTAGTAACTTATAAACCTGCACACTACTGACTTACAGACCTACACATGTATTAATTGATAACATGTTTCACCGATTATAGATATTAGGATATCAAATCAATAATATGGACACATGTTAGAGAACATAGTGTTCGATTGACCCACCTTAAGACACTTCTGAGATTATTATGCTTTATGTGTTATCAATTGATCTGAAGCAATGATGGTGTATAATCCTTGTAGCTGAGATCAGCATAGTTTCCAACATGTGTATAAGACCATAGGGTAGAAACACCATAAGTGATGAGTATTTAACTTTGCTTATGATTTGCTATTGAAGTTTTGAATTTGTTTTTGTGTTGACTCCTCTCTAGGTTTGCTGTCAGGCAGCAATCGATCAGACAGCCTGGGTTGACAAATTTTCTCTATCCGATCAATAGCCTTGTTTCATTCAACCGCTTCACTTGCGGCTGCATACCTGTCGCCATGTTGAATAGTTCGACGATTGTTCTTGGGGGATTCATCGCTATGTCCTCTGTAAATCGTTAGTTCCTCAATCCAATTTTGAAAACCTAGATGACAAAGGAATTGACAACCTCTGGGATGGAATTATGAACCTAACTAAACCTCCCATTGGGCCAGTGAACTGTTTGAAGGCCTACCAAGATAACCCGACAGCCTGTAATCAAGTCATGGCACCTTCTATAGAAAGGCGCCGGATTGTAGTCCGTTGGAGACCGATTCCTCCGATAGTAGTACTAGGGAACTGGTGCTCCGATCTAGTCGTGGACACTCACAGGGTGTCTCCAACCAGATGTATGGTTCAAATGATGTCGCAGATCACCTGGTCCATGTGTTCGTCCCTCATAACGAGGGAGAGTGTCTTCATTGTCGAAAAGTCGTATTCTCTCGTGGTTTCCTTGCCAAAATCTTTAAGGGGTCTTCCGCCTATTGTCACATTATTCCCAGCCCGACCACGCTGGCTTCTGCTAAGGGAGGAGTGCTCAGATGAAGTCAGAGTATGACTCTGTGTGTTCCTTTGCTCCCTGCAAATCTCTAAGCCGCGTGGTATGCTAAAGGATTTTCGACACTTGACCTGCAATCTAAGTACATCCTAGAGTTTCTGCTAGAGCAGGATCCAGGTTATTTAAGATATCATGGACTCGTTGCAAGTTCTGAACAGTTGTCGAAGGCCTCAGAGGATTCCTGTTTGTGGAACGAGTACAATGACCTGAGTTTTCCTCCGAGCCTCCTGCTTATCCCACTCGACCCGTCAAGCGTGGTTGGGTAGAAGCAGATGGATTAGCCGATCGTTGCCCACCAGCTCTGTTATCTCCGTCCCTTCTGGGTGATGCAGAAGCGTTTGCACCATCCCGACCACTAGGTCTTGGGGATCCTGTCGTGAAGAATCGTGCATATTGTCTTGATCAGCATCACCAACTATGTTAATTTCATGCCTCCCGCAAGAATCTTCCAATGAACTCTCGTCAAAACTGAGGAAGAGCCTTCCATCGCTTCGGCAAGTAGCCTCCACGATGGGGAACGGTTGGAGACCATCTCTTGAGGGCTTTGAAGTGGACTCTAACCTGATCCGATGGATTGCCAATCGGATGCTGAGAGTTAACATCTTCACCTGACTGTCTGCCGACATCTTCACTGCGACCAGGTGTCAGTCAACTCTTGGAATACGTAGGAGCCATTGGCGAATAAAGGTTGCCCACGATCGTATTAAGAATACCCTAACTCTCGAATCATGGCATCGAGCTCTTATCACCGTGTTTGCCGGTCGGAAGCACCGTGTTTGCTGAGACATTTGGGCATTCCGATCTGGTCGAAACGACTGATTCCTCTACGATTGGTGATGATGGAGGCATTTGAGCATTCGGTGAGCCTGGAATGGAAGAGAACGATGAGCAGGCATCATGTTCCATGGCGCGGATGCATGCGCCCATATCAAGATCGGCGTAGTCTGCCAAGTCGAACCAGTTCTCGTCCAAGGTTCCTACTATGATCGCATGAGCGGACATGATGAAAACAGCGGATGATGACTATTGCTGAATGAAGAAATTTTAAGGATACAACACCTTCCCCACAGATAGCACCCGTTGTCGACGATTGAGTAGGTGATCTTACGAAATAATATGAGAATGACTAAAATCCTTGGAAAAGAATGGAGATGCACTTTATTACTATGAACTGGCTACAAGATGCCTTTACAAAGGCAAGAAACCAACCCAGTCTCTACGTTCTTCCTGCCAGATGGAAGACTATGGTTCGCTCGATCTAGTTGACTATGAACCATCTTCAATCTTCTTGAATATGTCATGATATGGGTGTTTTCCATTGTTCTTCTGTTTTCTCTCGTCGCCCCTTAAATAGCATTAAAGGGCACCAACTTTTCGTCGGAGAAGACGTCTTCTGGAGCCAACGCTTCCGAACGAGGAGATAGTTACTGTCAGAGAGAGGAGACGCTTAATCGTTGGTTGTTGTTTAGAGACGAACGTGAGGAACAACTGCAGTTGTTGTCTGAGTCTTTGTGCTAAAAACATCGTAAGTGGATAAGGTACATGTTCTATCCGTCTCACGAAAGAAATATACTGGAATTGAATCCAAGTAGTAGTTCATATAATCTCTGAATGGTATTGTCAGGCAGCACGCACATCGTTTCTCCGATCAGAGTATTCAACGAGCAACCTCTGAAGATTTACGACCACATAGTCCTTTGGCCTTAATTAAATATTAAAACCGTATTTACGAATTTATTCAATACTCTTCAACAATCAAGTTGTAAACTTGATTAATCCGCCCGATGGTGAAAAAATCATTTGAGTGCAAGTGAATTTTTAAGAAAAAGATACATATAAATGTAAATTTTTATATTCATAAGACACGATTAGTAACGAAAGGTTTCAAACAAATTTAAGACGACTATAATGAAATTATCGCCCGTCGTAATGCTCAAGTCTGTTCGGATCATTATAGTTACTATTGTATATTTTAATTATGAGATATGGCAGATGGATGTCAAGAGCTTCAGCTGCACAAAATAACTTGATAGTAATTTGTGAAGATATGAGTTGTTAAATGTACCTGGTGTTGTTGCTTCGGCTGTTGCAAGCTTCTTCACTGCCCCCACGAACTCGGACATTGATATATAAGCGAGAATTCACACACAATGACTGTTTAATGATCATAGTATCTGTGAGAATATAAGATGTGACATTTAGTACACGTCCGTCACCCACACCTTCTGTCCCCATTGCACGCAATGCAACCGATTCGATTGTTTCGGTTGATTTCATCATAAGAGCTACTTTGCGACCTATTTGATAGATATATACATTAATACATAAAAACACTTGAGATCTAAGAATTTAAAGAGCTCAACCTGGAAGATAATTAATCATTATACCTGAAAACAATCGCAAGTAATCTCTTCCATGCTGAGTTCATTTATTACTGGAGAAGAATACTTACGAGCAATAAATGAACTCAGCATGCAAGAGACTACTTACGATTGTTTTCAAGTATAATAATTAATTATCTTACAGGTTGAGTTCTTTAAATTCCTATATCTGAAGTGTTTTTATGTCCTAATGCAGATATTTAGCAAATAGGTTGCAAAATAGCTCTTATGGTGAAATCAACCGAAACAATCGAATCGGTTGCATTGCGTGCAATAGAGACAGAAGGTGCAGATGAAGGTCGTGTACTACATGTACACATCTCAGATTCTTATAGTTACTATGACAATTAGACAGTCATTGTGTGTGAATTCTCGCTTGTATATCAATGCCCGAATTCGTGGGGCTATAAAGAAGCTTGCAATAGCTTAATCAATAGCAACAATATCAGGTATATTTAACAACTCATATTTTCACAAATTACAATCAAGTTATTTTGTGCAGTTGAAGCTCTTTTAACATGCATCTGTCATATCTTATAATCAAAATATCTAATAATAGCTATAATGATTCGAACAGACTTAAACATTACGACAGACGAGAATTTCATTATAGTCAACGTCTTAAATTTGTTTAAAACCCTTCGTTACCAATCATATCTTATGAATATGAACATTTACATTCATGTGTAACTTTTTCTTAAAAATCTACTTCACTTAAATAATTTTTTCACCATCGAACAGATTAACCAAGTTTATAACTTAATTGTTGAAGAGTATTGAATAAATCCGTAAATACGGTTTTAACAATGAGCCAGATTATCTTTTCACTGTTTTAGAGTGCAATGTTGAACAAGATTGTTCAAAAAAATTGATAGTATCACTAAACATATAGAACCAAAACAATTATACATAATAGAATGTAATAATATGCTAGCAATATTAGGTTATTAATCACCTAGGTTTACTTGGATGAGTCGGTGATTATTTCATATCAGAAGTTTTACTGTTGTCTGTTCTTTAGGACTATACGCCCAGAATGATGATTATGAAACATATTAACTCCCTCAAGATATGCGTGCTTTTCTGCTGATGTAGAATTTTGAAGCAAGTTAACAGTTTTGTTGTGTTTTACATCCAGGAAAAGCTATAAACTAGTATATATCATGTGTCGATGTGTACAATTCTGCTCGCATGCATGCCCAAAGGATGGAATTGTATTATCTATTTGAAACCCCCGATAACTTTCCCAAATTGAAAAATGCACGCATGCCCAATAGGCTTGACAATGGATGTAACAGATTCATCCATACCGTTGTATCATAGATGAATCTGCAACATCCATTGTCAAGCCTATGGCAGTGACATATTTTGTGGAGTTTCTGAACTTACATGACACCTAGCCTTTGTGAGCAAAAGTATGGTGTATTCTTCCTTCTCTTAAGAATACTCCATGACGAACTAGAAGAAAAGAGAAAGGCATGTAGTTGGTATTTTAGCCTGAAATAGAAAAGGCTACAGTCAAGGAAATTACAAATCTTCAATATTGAAAGTCAGAGAAATTGAAAATCAACAACCGTAAAGAACAAATAGAAAGTTATCGCAAAGTTTTCCTGAAATTGCATATTACTTAGGACTGTAATTTCTCTTGGAAGCGGAGCTGACAGCACGAATTGGAGTATAGCACTATTGTCAACACAATAGCAAGCTAATATATTGGATGCTACGCAAGAAATCAGCAACAAGACAACTATATTGGATCCTACTAACAAGTCTCTACACTATTGCAGATCAGCATTTCTCAAAAATAATGAAGTGTTCTGACCAAATATGTACACATAAACAGTTATCTTGTAAAGCCTGACAAAGCTTGCAGTCTTACTACTATGAAATTGCACCGAATTTTACGCTGCATAAAAGTATCCCAAGCAAGATATTACCACTTCTGAATCAGCAATGGCAATCTCTCGTATCTTGCCATCTTGAGAAACTGCTACATCAGCTGAGATGAATTATTCTTTTGTGTTTGACTGCAAATCAGGAAACAGAATTGTTAGAAGTTATAGGTTGAATAGTTCACTATATTTAGTGGTGTAGATTCAGAGCAAGATATAGGTTGAAGAAAATGATTACCGGTGGTTTTCCATAAGTACCCCTGACAATTGACCGGGTACAGGTATGTAGATAAAATTCCTTTACTTGCATGGAAACACCAGAAGCAGAGTAACAAAATAAAAGAAAAAAACAAATCACAGCAATGAGAGACATAATCAGTATCACAGTACCATGTTAGCTGAAAAGTGAGTTTTAGCAAACCTGTAATGTTCTCATATGAATCTTCTGTATGCCCAGCAATAGAGGAAAATACATTGCCCCATGATATCGAATAATGGCCAGCACATGGAGAGACTTGTGCTTGTGTTTTATCATCAATCTTGGACCAAATCAAACTCTTTACATCCAAAACCTGCTCTCGGTACAAATTGTGACTAAGAAACTTGTATTAGGCCAGTGTTACTTAATACTATAATCGCTTAAAATGTAGCAGATTACATGTCGAGTAATATGGAAGAAAAATATCTAGCAACCCGAGAGCAACCATGCAAACACCTATTCGCGAGGGCACCAACTCGCACACATGCACCATGCACGATGGACGCGCCCTTGCACACCACCACACACACAGACAGGCATGCACCAAAGCCCGCACAGTACGCTCACGGAGAGACACGAACAAGGCGACGCACTTGCCTCATATGCGCACACCCGCAAAAGCACAACCAAGAACACAGGCATGCACGCTACGCCGACGACTACGGGGCGCGCGCACAGGGAACACAACACGGGAGCGCGCTGGCGCTAATCGAAGGAGATCTGCGACGCTGGCATGCAAGACTAAAACGAGAACGCACGCGTGCACGAAAGAAAATCCGCGACGACGGGCGCGCCGTCGCACAAGCAACGCCGCGTGACAACCCACAGCCACGCAGCATCCGCGCCATCGAGCAAAAGAATCTAAGAGAGCCAAGACAGCGAGCCCCTTACCTGCGCTGCAAGGTCTCTGGTGGGCGCGAGCACGAGCGCAAGTGAAATCGCGGCGCGGTCGTACACCGCTCTGTCCCGGTGATCCCCTTCGCTTCCACCCCCTCCTCCTGCCACCGTCTCCGCCGCCACCAGCCCGCTCACCACCGGGAGGAGGAACGAGGCCGTCTTCCCGGACCCTGTCTGCACGCACGCCATCAAGCCCCTCTCGGCCAACGTTATCGGCATCGAGTAGTGCTGCACAAGCGTCGGGATCTCGTAACCGCACCTCGCCACGTTCCGGAGCACGGCCTACTCGAACTCCTCCGCCGGTGCGGGCACCCCATCGCAGCTCAACTCCACCGGGATGTCATATTTTTCCAGCCTCCGGCTTCCGTTCCGGATCTCGAGCCCCACAATCGCCTCCTCGACCTCGCCCACCGTCGGCGCCGGCTTCGGCTCGTCGCCGCCGCGGGGAGGGGTCGGCGCCAGTGGCGAATCCACCGTGGGTGCTTGTGGATGCTCGAGCACCCCTCCTCGCACCATGGTTGAAGAAGACCCAGCTGGCTCGCAGGTTGAAGAACCGGAGGTCGGAGGATGAAGAACCGTGGTTGAGGCGGTCGTCGGTCGGCGACTCGGCCAAGCTGAGGGGAGGCCGGGCGTCGCCGGTCGGCGACTCGGTGGCGACGGAGGCGGCTCGACGCAGAGGCGGAGCAGAGGGACCGAGTGGGAGGTGGTCGGCCACTCGGTGGCGGCCAGGCGCGGACACGGCCGTGTGGGTGAGGTCGAGCAGCGGAGCAGGGCTAGCGATGCCGAGCTGCGGAGCAGAGCGGCGGACGAGGCGACGAGCGACGACGCCGACGAGGCTCTTCCCCATTCGCCCGGACGCCTGGCTCTTCCCCATTTGCCGAATGAAAATGAAGTAGTGACCGTGAGCTGTGTGGATGTGCTGTGATCTGTCTCTATGAGCTGCCGTTATCCGCCACTCGCCGACCGGGCGATCGCCCGTCAAGATCTGTTGCCCATGAAGCCATGACTGTCTCCGTGAGGCGTGATGGCAACACTGAGTAAAGTGAGTAAGCACCGAGTTACTATCTCCAGCCGATATGACTTATTATTCAACTGATACAAATTATTATTTAATTGATACTCGATAGTAGGTATTACGTATTAATTGGTTAGTTAATTTATTTAATCAGTTATTGATTGGTTGTTGTTTTAATTATTTTTAGATTTACAAAAATGAAGAAACGAATTTTGCACAAATATTTCTTAAACAATACAACTAGCAGTAACCCTCCAACCATAGAAAACAGAATTAAAGTAAAAAAGGTTCGGCATGAATTTAATTCAGATGATATTTCTTATCTATAGATCGGTACTCACATATTTATGAATATTTAGGGCACATTATCCATTAGCAATGTACTAAATTTATTGTACTATACATTTTCAATTTATTCTCTTTCTATTTATATATGAATTTGATATTCCAATAAAAGGCTAGTAGATGTAGCTTTGGTATATTTATGTTGTGCTATAGCCTTAATAGTAGAGCTCTCCCTCTATTTTTATCCTGAATTCGCCACTGGTCGGCGCTGTGTAGGGAGAGCGACCGGAGCGAGAGATGACGGTCCACTCGGCGTCGGCCGGGCTGCCGCCGCCCCACGATTTTGACGCCGCCGGCGCCGCCATCTGGTGAGCTCTCCTACTACTACCCCCGCTACCACTAAACCCTCCCTACATGTGTCATTTGGGGAGGGGAGGGGAGGGGAAAAGGACAGGCGAAGAGGCCGGTGTGGTATGCGTGTGTGTATGTGTGGGGTGGTCTGGTGAGATATGAGTGGGTCTATGGACCGATTTGGTGAATGGAGTTGGTGTATAGGCGGGAGCCTACTTGGTGCCGTCGGATTTGGGTTGGAGGCGCGTGAGCGGTGGCGGTGTACGGAGTTTTGGTGGACACGGCGTTGGGGTTTCCCGCGCGGAGCGTGGTGCGTAGCCCAGCACTCTTTTTCTGACACTTGAGGAGGCAGGTCTATATGCGTACTCGAGACTGCGTACCCATCCATGCTTGCATGTAAGGCCGTGTTCATTGGCCTGAAAAGTTATCGCTTACTAAAATTGCAATGTAGCGATTAAAATTATATTATAGTTAAAGATAACTTATTTAGTGTAATTAAATTTTAAAAATTTTAAAAATAGAAAAAATATGATAGTTCATCACGGACAACGCTAACGAATACGGTAAAAAAAGAACCAGCAAAAAAGATCAAAAAAGCCAAAAATTCAGAAAAAACAAAAATTATTAATAGTAAAAAATAAGATAGAAATCAGAAACTGAAACCGAAACGAGCGGAACCTGACTCGGTGTTTTTCCCATTCTGTAGCCATTCTCCAAGCCAAGTGATGCGGTGATCTCATGATGTGCACTTCTGCAGAAGGCTCTGCTAGGTGACCCAACCGATTGCTAGAGTAGCTGATGGGTGAGTTTTTTTTATACTGGTGATTTATGGTTTAAATGTTTGAATTTTAGTTGTTTACGAGAGATAGTACGCAGAGAGAAATAGTCGCATGTGATTTTGGCCGGTACAGCTAAACACAATACACTTTTTACTATAATTTTTCTATAGACATTGTCTTAAAAAATACACCATTTAAAAACTAGTTACTTGTAGACAGTACAAGTACAGGCCAACTTTAAACTTAAAAGAACCCGCGACCAAAGATTGCAGTGCGGCACAATAATTCTTTTTCTTTGTTGCTACGAGCTTGCTGTCTATTTTGTCTATATAGGGCCTGTTCTTTTTGGCCGAAACTTATGACTTTTGGCTGCGGCTTATGAGTTTTGGGCTGTTCGTGCGAGAGATTACAAAGTAACCAAAAACTCGCATGCGATTTTTGCCGATATAAATGAAGTCGGTATAGTATGTACTACAATTAACTAGTAGACCCTATCTTGAAAAGATAATTCGTTTAAAAGTTAGTTATTATAGAAAAACCGAAAATCAGTTTTTAGAAGCTGAAAAGAACATGTCCATAGCCATGGCAGTGTTAGCTGTTTACATGCCTCCACCTAAGGGTCTCTTTTTTTAGCTTCTAAAAACTACTTCTCGGTTTTTTATAGTAACTAGTTTTTAAATAAAGTGTTTTTAATACATGGTCTATAAGTTAATGGTAGTACACAGTGTACTGACTTTATTTATATCAGCTAAAATTACATACGAGTTTCTGTTACTCTATACTTTTTCTTATAAATAAAACAAAAACTATAAATTATAGCTAAAAGCTAAATCAAAACTAAAAAGAATATGTCCTAAATGTCAGCGTTTTCCTATTGTGCCTTGCTCGCTTCTTACTAAGGGCATCCACAGTGTGCAAAAACAGGGGGTCTTAAGCCACCTTAAGGTCGACCTTATACATTACAGGGGTGACCTTAAGCAGGCCATAAGCAAAAAAACCTTAAGACCAGGCCTCAAGCTAAAGACCTGACCATAAGCATTAAAATACATTTTTTCTTTATCTGACAAGTGGGACCATCTTAAGGTCTAGTGGGTTATATACATTACAGCATTGGCCTTAAGGTTTAGATGGAACCCACCTTAAGACCTCTTAGATCATATACACTATGGATGCCCTAAACGTCCTGCGAAGTATGTCACTGCCCCTCCGTGCATATGCATAGGCCCGCCAAAAAAGAGAGAAAATGAAAGAGAAGAAAGTGGGTACAGGCAAAGCCCCATCGTGTCCATCCACTGACATGCCTAACCCTTACCGCTGTGCATGGGCCTGCTCCGCAAAGCGTAGGGTTTTAACCGCCAATACACACATAGGCGTGGTGGTACCAACTACCAAGCCACTAGATCGATTACCCCTCATCCATGGGCCGTTTGTTCTCTTCGCGGGTCCAGGCCAGTGCGGGCCTTCCCTTCCAGTGAGGTTGTATGGACTTTAGGTGAAAATAGAACGGATATAGATAAACATTATTTTTTTCTATATTATAGCTTATTTTTTTACTTCAGATTTGGAGTCCCATACAGATGCGAATACTGTTTTTTTGGGATACGGGCATGAAACGAATGTATATAGATAAACATTATTTTTTTTCTATATTATAGCTTATTTTTTTACTTCAGATTTGGAGTCCCATACAGATGCGAATACTGTTTTTTTGGGATACGGGCATGAAAGGAATGTGGATCGAATTCAAATCGGTCATAGATAACTTGACAAATAGTACACGTAAAGAAAAGATATAACTTCACAAACAAAAGTGTCAAATTATACTACCTGTTAGAGAATTATTTATCTACTTAATGACATAAACATAATCAAATGTTGATTCATATTATATATTAGTCGATGACTAGAAAATCGTAAAGGTATCCATTTTGTTGATCTATCGGACATTCTATCAAATACAGATACACAAATAGGGTATTGTTCTTCTTATATCCTAACCCATATTCCATGAGATTTTCCGGATACAGATAGTATCTGATGCGGATCAGGACTAAAATATGGTATCCCGTGTGGATTTTTTTTTCTGGATACGGCATCAGATCAGACAGGAATTATCCCCCCGTTTTCACCCCTAACTCTGATATAGGGATGGTTTCCAAAGTTCCAATCTTGCACATTTTGCCTGTTGACGTGGTTCACATATGTGCCCAACTCAAATTTTCTGCCACCTTTTCGAATTGCCAATTTTGCTTGATACAGAAAGTATCGAAGAGAGGTTTAAATGGGGACCACGGATCTCTATAAAACAGAGTCTTTTAAAAAAAAACTACATAAAGCCTTTCTAGTAAGAATAATAGTCGACTACTTGATCCAGGCGCTGCTGGATCGTGAAGTATGCATGCATCAAATTTGTAAGAATAATAATCCAACATGCATGCCATCTTTGATTCTTAACAAACGACAATACATCTAATGCTTTGTTGTACTCAGATTCTTTGTCTATCATCAACTAGTGATAACAATGTTCCTCAAGTGGTTCCTCAAGGATTTCGATAAGAAAAGGTACAAAGGACAATTTTTTTACTTGTTAAGGAAGCGGCTACAGCAACACCAAGCTTGAAAAGGATCAAAGGAATGAGGGGGTGAGGCATAGTTGAATAACCCCAAGTACAAGACCCAGATTTCACAGTGGATGACGATGAGATTTCTTTTTTGAAACAAGGGTGACGATGAGATTTGCTGCCAGGATCCATGTTCAGAGACTGAGAAGTTTGAAACACGATAACCTGAAACAATTACATGGAACGAATGAAGTAGTAAGGAGTAAGGAGCATAGCATACCCTACGAAACAGATCGAGTAACAAGATGGAAAAGATATGAACAAAGACCAAAACGTTAACGAAAGACGGTGGTATTATTCATCTCAAGCCTCAACTAATAACCCCGGAAGGTCACCACAAGTTACTAACACAAGGACCTGACGAAGGACTAAAACTTTCAGTTTGTGAGACCATATGATGGTTGTGTACGTTGTTGATGATAAATAATTGGTATTTGATTTTGTTAGACTTTGCGTTTGTGAAAGTTTCGGTCCAGTTCAAGTGGGTTTGGTCTGCTCCGAGTGGTTTCAGTCGGGTCCATATGGTATCGGACGATCTTCGAGTAGCTTTAGAGTATCGGACGACATTCGAGTGACAGAGGAGTATCGGACGGCGTTTGAGTAGCATCGAAGTATCGGACGATTGTCCGATCAGTCTTGTGATGGCTGGTCCGATCGGTTTTATGATGGATGGTCTGATCGACAGGTCCGAACGGCAGACTTCGACCACGTTAGGTTTTGACCACGGTAAGTCGAGAACTACAGATTTCGACCATGGCAAGCTTCGACCACAATAAGTCGAGCACTGCATACTTCGACCACGTTCGGTTTCGATCATGACAGACTTCGATCACGTTAGATTTCGACCATGTTCCGGCTTTGACCATGTTCGGTTTCGACTACGTCAAGTTTTGACCATGGTATTCGACTATGGTATTTCGACCACATTAGACTTCGACCACGGCAGCCTTCGACCACAACAGACTTCTTCAACTATGATATTTCGACAACGACAGAACAACCACGGAAGGTAATCATAGATTTCGACCACGAACAATGAACCAGTCATAAGCAACATTGAACCAGTCATAAGCGACAGTGAACCGGTCGGAGGTTGTAAGGTCATCGGCTATAGTAAATGATTGATGGTCATAGCTACAGTACTTTTCTAAGGTTGTAGTTATAGTACCTGGTCGATATTCGGTAGTCATACACTTTACTGGTCAATACTCGATAGTCGTGAACTTTACTGTTTGGTACTCGATAGTCAACAACTTTGTGATTGGTACTCGTAGATTTTACGGTCTATTGTCAATTCTTAGACTTTTTGATCAGTTGTCGTAGATGTCACGATCGATAGTCAAAAGATTTTGCGATCAGTTACCGTACGCTTCATGGTCGGTACTCGTAGACTCATGGTCTGTACGAGTGCTAAAATTCTTTCTATCTTCGAGTACTTCGAGTACTCGTGTTAGGCCAGCGGTATGACTGGCTGGTGCATGGTGGTCGGTGATCGGTGAACAATACTCGAAAATTCGGTACTCGGAAGATGAAAGTACTCGGTTGTCAGATGGTCATGGTACTTGGTAGTCAGAAGGACTCGATACTTGGTAGTCATAGACTTTACTGGTTGGTTGTCTGAGGCATAGCAATCGGTACTCGATGGTTCTATGGTCGGTAACGATGCTTGCTATTCCTGAGTGTTCTGAGCGATAGTATTTTCCAAGTACTTGTGTTCGACTACTCGATGAGCTAGCGACCGGTCTTGCATAGCAGTTGAACCGGTCATAATAAGTGATCTGAAGTTCGTGATATCTAGAGAGCGTGGAAATTATGGTCGTGGACGACCTGGTTGGTATTCGTGGTGGGTTTGGTTCCTGTCTATGGATAGACAAGGGTGTGTTATATATGTGTGTGCTGGTGTCGATCAAGTTGCGAAGAACTTGTGCCGGGGAAAACATTTGTTTGGTGTTGAATGTGCAGGTGGGCGTGAAGGCGGTCATGATCGGTGACGACGAGGACCGAGACTAAGATGGGAAAATCTAAGATCCAGACGGCCGAGGATGCTACACGAGGTGGTCGAGCTCACGCTGAAGCACGTGGAGATCAAAGGTGATGATGCGTGGAGAAGATACGAGAGGTGCTGTCCCGGAAGCTTCATCACATGAGGATGATGTGTGGAGAAGAGACGGGAGATGCAGTCCCAGAGGCTTTGACATGAGACTTGATGGTGTGTGATGAAGATACAGAAGGTGCTATCCTTGAGGTTTCATCACGTGTGGAGTTAGGAGTTGTGGATAGGAGTCCATAACTTGGAAGAGATAGAGATTCATTAAAACTCGTGTTTGGAAGGGTTTCGAGTCCCTTGATTTGAGGAAGATATATGATTTCGTGTTCGTATTTGAGTCAAACGCGGTTTAGGGCTCTAGCATATAAAAGTAGGTAGAGGCTAAATGTTTTAGTCGGGGCTTTGGTGGGTTTGCGAGGCTTTTGTGCTAGAATTTTTAGGGGTGCTGTGAGGGCACTTTGTAGTCATAAACATGATATAGAAGTAAAATATCATATCAATTCTCGAAGAAAGAAATCGTCACCGACATTGTCTCAATCGAAGCACAGCGAGTCTTTCTAAGCATCGCTTTGCTGTGTTCTCATCGGTGTGTTATCGCATCACGATCTTGTGATCTACGAGTGCGGTGTTGTCTTCGACGTGTTCTGGGTCGAGCAGTCGAAGTGTTTGAGTGGCTGAAGCTTTCGGGTGGTGGGAGATTTCGATTACGTGAAAAGGGTAGAGCGAGCGATCGAACAAGTGGTCAGAATCTCCATCGAACACGTGCGAACGGTGTAGCATCTTGCGATCAAAATCTACAACTGTTAAATTTAGATTGCTTGTCTTCTGGGTTGAGATTTGTTTTCAGGTACCAAGAAGTAAAGTCAATCATTTACCCCATCTGATTGTGACATACATTCCTACAAGTGGTATCAGAGTAGGTTACTATGGCATCAGGGAGGCAGTTGCGTCAAGGTATTGGTCTTGGTAAAAAGAATAACGATGACTTCTTGGGAATGTGCTTCACAGCAAGCAACAACAACGATGATGACTACAATGATTCCGATGAGGTAAAACTGTCGTATGGTGAGATGCTTTGGTTAGACTTGCTATTGAATTAAAAAAGACAAAAAAAATTAAAAAAATAATTTTGCTGTTGAAAGCTTGAATTCTAAGATTGATAGATTTAGAGTTTTTATTCCTAAAGATGAATCATGTGAGTCTCGTCAAGTTTTACATTCTGAGTTGGAAACTGTTAGATCAATTAATGCGTCAAATCTAGTTCAACTTAGTAATGCAACTGATAAATTTGATAAATTAAAATTGGCACATTCTCTTGTAATGAAAAGTTAAAACTTGCATCTGATGAAATTGAAAAGTTTAAGTCTGATTCTTCTAAAGCTTATTCTAATTATGATTTGTTTCAAGCTAGGTTTAATTCATTTGAGGAGTCTATTCAACAAATGTTTTATCATGAGACTCTTTCCTGCTCTAACCGTCCTAAGCTTAACATTGAAATAGAAGCATTAACTAGACAACTTAATAAATATTTCAGAACCTTCACGGGCACAAGCTACAATAACCAGCATATTAACTACAAGAAAAACCAAAAATTAGATACCAAAAAAGACCAAACAAAATAAATAAATGAAAGCCATGTTGTTGTTAGAACCCTCATTAGGATAATCAGAATGGGTGATTCATTCATCGAGATACTAGACCATCCAGGACCAATTGGCACCTCTCACAGTCATAGGGTTTCATTATTCGATGTTAGCAACAAACCTGAATCAATTCCAAATTCCTTTTTCACTTCTAGCAAGCCCAGTAAAAATAGGATTTACCGAATTACTAGAGCCCACCCCACTATTGCAGTAGAAATTTCCCCAGCACAGGCCTCGGCACAGGAGAGAAAGGGATAAGGCTGAGTGAGAGATCATAGAGGGAGAGAGAACCCATCATTTATCCACGACAGCCACAACCACAATCCTAACCAAGAGCAAGAGCTCTCACCACCAGATCCCCCATTTTTTCGCAAATTCCCAAGCCATTGCTGAGAAGAAGAAGAATGGAGTGAAGCTCGGTGATCGAACCAGAGGAAGACGACAGCCCGAGGACAAGGAGCCAGTGAAGAGGAGAAGCAGTGCCAGGAGAAGGAGAGCAACCAAACCACATACTAGCCAATCAGAGAGCAACCGAGCCTAGCACAAGCCAACCGGAAGACCGAACCTTGGCACGTAGTGACGCACAAGAGCGCATGGCCGACCGGAAGATTGGCGATGCGTGGAGAGCTGGCGAATGGCTTGCACTTGTGGTGCGATGGCGATAGAGAAGAAAAAATATGCAGCTATGGTGTTGGCTGGTGTGCGGCGTGCATGAGAACAACAGAAAAGCCAAGACAATTAGGGAATGAAATAGGGAAAAAGCAACTAGGATTTTCAGGGTTTGGGTACTTTTCTCCCCCCATGTCCCTTTTTATCATGGCAGAACTCCTATTATGTTTCCAACTTATCCCATACTCAATCCAGAAAAATGACTCCCTCTCTAAATTTCTAACCATCCCATTTTTCCGTATCACTTTTCCTATATTTATGAACATGTGCTCAAGAGGATTATTTTCAGAATATTACATCGTAGGAACCTGATGACCACCGCCGACCACTGCACACACCCGATGACCACCCCCACACTCCCCAGCGTGTGAGGAAAACCTCGAGCCCCGTCACAGCAAGCCAAGCCTGATCAACCATCTTTACCACCTCAACCTCATTCATTGACGAAAACAAACTTCAAATCAAAGATTAAATCAAATGCAAAAGACAAGATTACAAGTAAATCAAAGAGGAGAAACGAGGGTTGGGGGGGGGGCGCATTGGATCCCAGTGTCCAGAGTCAGATCCACGACAATAGGGCTCGGATCCGGCCAATGGAGAGCCAAGGCAATGTCCAGGTAACCGGTGGCATCCGATCTGGGTAGGGGCGGTGACTGACTATAAGTAGAGTTGAGGCACGGTGGTAGAGTGCGAGGGAGAGGAGAGCCGGCTAGGGGAGAGGTCAACGGCATGGAACCAAGGAGCTGGCATCCAGCTGACTAGGGAGCCAGTGAGGGAGGCGACGACATTGTCAACGAGGAGGCTTCAGCCATGTGAGGGAGAGGAGAACTAAGACAGATAAACCGAGATGAGAGGAAGGATTGAGTGAGGAGAATGGCAGAGAGGAGAGGCATCAGGAGTAAGTGGGCTGAGCCCAATCAGTCGACAGAATGAGAGGAGAAGAGGGAATTAGATACACGTATATACACACACACATTGAGTACTTCGATACGCATATAACTACACACGTATCAAGGGGCCCCTTGTTTTTGAAGGGGGGAGATTTTTTTAATGGGGAGGGGGCAGAATTCAAGGGGGAGGGGGGATAATTCATGACCATTGGATCTCTAATCTAACAGTTATAAATCTAGATGATAGTTAGGAAGAAAACATCCGGATGATGTTTAATAAAACCCTTTTAAATATTAAAAGACTAAATATGAGCCACACTAATTTAACATTATCTACGTACAATTGCTTACATTCCACAAGATCAGTCTAGTCTGCACTCGCCTCACCTAACAAGGTAAAACTAAGCACCAAACAGCACATCAATCACACTGATGCCTACGCGTCGTACGTACTACACATGCTTGCTTCCATGCCTGTACATGTGTGTAACGCATATCTGCGTGCTTGCTTGGAAGCAACCTATCTATGCAGCTAGCTGCTGCTGAGCGCTAGTACTGCTGTTGTCGTCCTCAGACAGGCAGCAATGCGGCCCTGGAGCAGCAGGAGCAGGAGTGGCCTCCAGCTCCAGGCACTGCATCTCGGACTGGAGGATGGCGCAGTGGTGGCCGAACGTGTCCGGCGACACGTTCAGGTCGAAGCCGACGCCGAACAGGAAGTCGACCTCGAGGTAGTTCATCTCCGGCAGGCTGATGCCGCCGACCTTTGCGAAGTAGGCGTTGTTGTAGCATCTGCAGGGCATTGTATTATATGTATCAGCCATCAGGTTAATCTTTTTTCCGGAACAAGGCCGGTAGTGGTAGTAGGCCACCAAACATATGTGCAGTGCACAGTCAACCAGATGGGCCAAAGAGGCACGCCAAATAATTTCTTTCAGAATGTCAATTGGCCAATTGAGTAGTGTAGTAACTGTTTCAGAGAAGAATTAAGATACCATCAAATGGGCAATTAGGTAATTATTTCAGACAAAGACAGGGTTAGATGAGATGCTCCTGGCAGGAGGGAATTGGGCTATCTAGTGAGCATCAGCAAGGGGCAAGTGGCCACTGTCACACTCTATGACAACTTGGCAATGAATTAAATTCCAAAAAAGAGAAAAAGGTGGTGAGAGGGAAAAAAAAGGTAGGAGAGGACCTCTATCTTATGTGTAGGGTCCCCAGTGAATGTGTGGTTGGATGGAAGGAACAGTGGAACAAGCATTGTTTCTCTGTTGCCCACACACATCACCTCAAGAGCAGATAATACCTGAGATAATGTAACAAATGCAAATATACAATGTGTTCTTGTCATAGTTGATGCAGTTTTTGATTGCCTCTGCTTGTTAGGATTTAGGGAGGGGGTTGTTGGGCCTTGCTCCTTAAAGAATGAGTACTCTGCTAATGCATCCTACACGATACTGGATTTCAGAATTAGATGTCGATCTTATCTCATCAGAGGCTTCTGTGCCTAAACAACAGTGTGTCTCTAACACTATTTTTAAGAGTGGAGAAGACGACTCCTTTACACAATTCCGAGGTTGGGGTTGACATGACAGACTTTAGTCCCAACTAATAACTGGCTGACAGTGATTTAAACAAGCACAAAAAGAAGCAAGACAAGAAGTCTACGATAATGCTTGGTCTCAGAAATCAACAACTAGATAAAATTATCCAAGTTACGCACAAAAGAACAAAATTCATGCGAGAATCAAGCTCTCTCTCCACCACAATTTTCATATTCCTGAATAGGTTATCTGAATTCCCCTCGTGGTCTATCCAATGCCTGTCATTTCGACCTGTTGATTCAGGGAAATGTACAAAGAACAGTGCCCACGCAGCATACCAATTTGAAAATTCCTACATAGAATTCTACATGTTTCTGTCCCAATTCTTTTGTGTAAGGTAAACATTAGTGGCTCGAGCACCTACTGGACCCAAGAACAGCAATACCGTAAAAAAAAAACTCGATCATACGCGTGTTATAATATGCCACAGCAATTAGATAGTGACCAGGCGTGTAGTGTAGGCACACTCACATGTCGTCCATAAACTTGACGGCGACGAGCACGGCGGTGATGAGGAGGCGGTGCACGCTGTACGAGTCCATGGCCAGCGCGTGGCGGCGGCAGCGGCGCAGGAGGCGGTCGAGGTAGATGTAGGCCACGACGTAGCACGCGGGGCTGCACCCCGCGAACCGCGCGATGCGCGCCATGTACGCGCGCACCGAGATGTCGGGCTTCGTCGTCCCCCGGAACGCCGACGCGGCCGCCAGCTCCGCCCCTGCCCCCGCCGCCGCGTCGTTGCGCTCCGTGACGCTCTCCAGGAGCGCAGAGAGGACGCCCACCACGCGCGGCATGTCCGCCAGATCCTCCTCCTCGGCCATGATGGCTTCTTGCCTTCTTGGCCTTCTGGATGCTATGCGTGTATGTGTGAGTTATTAAGCGGTGGAGGGGGTGGACTTGATGGAGAGAAGAAGAGTTCGCTATATAGATTGGAGGGAGAGGGAAGGTAGTTACAAACTCACTGGCCATCGGAATTTCGTAGGAAACAGTAAAAATAAATTTAAAGTTGTACGTAAAACCTTTGTTCCAATATAAATGTTTGCGCAATGGAATTGAGAATGTATTTTAAGTGTCTATTTGGAACACATAAATTTTATACGTTTTTCATAGAAATTTCATAGGAAACAATTCATTTACCACGATAATTAGGATAAAGTTATCATGTTCTAAATATGGCCTAAATAGTGTTACTATTTCTTGCGATCAAGCTTGTTTGTTTGGAATGTAGGAGCCTCGTAAGAATTTCACGATAACTTTGAACGAAGCATTATAATTCTCACAGAAATTTTCCGCGCATGAGACATGACCTAAATAGGCCTTTACCATGGAATATTCCTTGCATTTTGACATGATCGGCACCGATATGCGGCTGGTTGTTGATTAGTCCGGGGTAGTAGCTTGGTGAAAGTAAATAGACTAGAACGCATTCTTTACTAGTCTGAGAGTTGCATGCCTTGGCTGTTCTTACTCGCGCTTGGCTTATTAGAGGTGTCACAGACGTGTCAAAATGGTAGAGACGTGACGTTGGAACGGTGCCCAAATGGATAAGTGTGCACAATCCGGCTCCGAGCGGGAGGAAAAAATGTGTAAAATCAACGCTTTTTTACATAGGATCCCAGCCAGTGAAAGTGTTTTTCGCGTTTCATTATTCGAAAAGCATCCGTAGGATTAATCAGCCGGACGTGTCAATCACAAATCCACAACTCTGCCTCTTCCCAAACTCTTCAGATGAAAGTGAAACGGCCAATAATTTGTATCACGATATGCCTTATGTTATATATTATATGATAAAACTATAAAATCATTTTTTAATACTTTGCGTTTAGCATTTGTCTCCACTCTCCAGTCGTAGAGGAATACTTTCTTACGTTGATGGAGGCTGGTTTGTCTTTGCTGCTTCGAAGTAAATTAATCAGTACCAAATTAGCAATACGCGGTGGTTAGCAGTCGTCTCTCGTATCCTTTTGGGTTTCTTTTTGGCTGTGTTTTATGGCTGAAATTTTTGAATTTTGGCTGTTTACGGTACAGATTAAGGAGAGATCGATACTTATTTGCAATTTTGGCTAGTACAGATGTTAAGCTTTTAACGTGTACTACGTTTAACTTGTAGGCCTCACCTTGAGAAAATACTCTGTTTAAAAGTTAGGTACTGTAGCAGCTGTCAAAAGCCGACCGGCTTGTGGCTTGAAGAACAGGCCCTTTACCTTTCTTGCCGACTGCTGAAATAAATTAGAAGCAGGGTCGGGCAATGGCAGCAGAGAGAAGATAAATGGCGCCTTATATAAATTTTTCCTTGAGGATTAAAGAATATTTCACTTCAATAACTAAAGAGCTAAGAAAATTAGATTTAACAGGCTAAATCCAAGTAACAACTCAAATAAGTAAGGCCTCACAAGTTCATCACCTAACCGATCTGACCACCACTAGAGATGCGGTCTGACCGACGGCCGGTCTTATCGGACTTAGAAGCGGTCTGACCGCTCTCTTGTTCTCAGAATAGAAAATCAGCCCGAGCTAAAACTAAATTTCCTACAAACTTCAAAATCCATGTCCAAATGATTTGAAACTTTGCACATACATTGCTGAACGTTTTAGAAACCTATTCCATCCAAAGATCGTAAGGATCTTGGCCAAATTCTAACATTTTCTCAAAATACGCAAAGTTGCACTAAAACTGGCAAATCTTGAAAACTTGATATACAACTTACTCGTTGATTAAGAACAACCAAGATGGCTCTAGATAAATTCCCACATATCACAACAAAAGACCATCCAAAGATTCGAAACAAAAACCCTCGGATGAAGATTTCTCAAGAAAAACTCCAAATCAAAAAAGAACTGGACAACTTCGAAATCTAGCAAAACACAGTATCTAGATGGATAAGATTTGATCTACATAAAACATCACCATCACTTACACGTCCTTAGCATGTAGCAAGATCAAGAAAAGACGAGGTACAAACAAGAACAAGAGCAAATTAACCAAGACAATAACACTTCATACAAGATAAATAAAGTTGATCAATTGTTACTTGAAGATGAATGTTTCACAGCTACTCCATATTGAGGACAACAAAGCACACCATAGAACTCACCTTTCTCTCTCAAACTCTAACCCTGGAACTCAAGATTGAAATGGTTAGAGTGGTTGACTTGCAAACTTCCATCCACAACCCATTAAATAGATGAGGTAACTTACCCACATCTACCCTAATGGATACTATCCACTAGCACAATGGAGGAAAACATGTTAACCCCACACAATATGAGTTGTACACTCACACTTAACTCATGCACGCTTTTCAAAGTATATGAGCATGAACCCGCTAAGTTATTAGCCTTTAATCCACTTGATCTTCTTAACTAAACCGCTTTCCCAAACATCGCGGTTTTGATTCAATGCAATTTTCGGTATTTGGCCAACTACCAAAATACCCTCTCCTTGACCCAGTTAGCTTCCTTACTTGCAAGCAATCGTCATACTTGTCATGTGTAGGTGCACCAATAGCTTGCCATGCATCAGCAAGTCTCTTTCGCTCCAGTTTTCACGGATCATGTCTCACTTGGATCGATCAAGCCACTTGGTGTAACCCATCCCTCTAACCTTCTCTTCAAAATTTCTTGTCTTCCTTGTACTATGCTTAAGCTCAACAATCTTACCTGTTATTCTTGACCATTCTAGACCTCGGCTCCTTCATGAGCATAGTTTCGATTATCGCAGTTGATCATAGTTAATTCTAAGGTTCTCTACACATCCAACTACCAAGAAATTATTTTCATGTACAAATTTTCTATAACTTGATCTACGTTAGCTCAAACATACTTCATGTAACATGAATGCACTGCTCTAGGACAATTCGACTCGATACACAATCAGATTTCAAAAATTCAAAACTCTCAGTTGAAATTCAAACCTTTGCCGGTCTGACCACCATCATGCGGCCGGTCAGTCTGTTGGCCTTGTCTAACCGCCCCCATGACTGGTTTGACCGCTCAATACCCAAAAACCCAAGAGTCCGGTCTAGCTGTCATCTACCGATCGGTTGCACCACTCATACCGCTCACAAGATCGGTTTAACCACCTGAGATTGAAACCATCAGACTGAAAATTCAAATCTTTCGCAAATATGAATTTTAACTCAACACATATTAACAATGATTCATCACAATATTCCTGGACCCTTCTCACGTGGTTCTTCACGATCATGTTCTAACGTCCTTATCTGTATTATTGTCCAGAACAGAATTTCATTACACTGATCTACAATTTGCAGCCTGAACTGAATCTTCATTCAGAAATTAAATGGTCGATGACGTTTGAATAAAGCGAGCAATAGATCCTTTGTACCTTTTGAGTTCACTGTTTGTTAATCACCTAGCTGTGAAGGAATCTGGCTATTAGTTTAGTGCTGCATCTTGATCTAAACTTGGATGCAAAAAAAAGGCGTCAAGTGACTGCAACCATCCTCGTGCGGTCCCTCGAGTGACCCCCACATGCTTTAGGGTCTGTTCTTTTTTGCTGCGGCTTATGATTTTTGAGCTGTTCGTGTGAGAGATTACAGAGTAACTGAAACTCACGTGCGGTTTTTGCCGATATAAATGAAGTCGATACAATATGTACTACAGTTAACTAGTAGACCCTATTTTGGACAGATACTGTTTAAAAGTTAGTTACCGTAGAAAAATCAAAAGCTGGAAAAATAGAGCCTTAATTCACATTACTGTGAGCAATCTGCAATAAGTGAACAGCTTTTCTGGCTGAAACAGATTGCTCGGCAAAGTAGAACCTTCGGCGAGAGAGTATTTCGGGTAGTCCTTGTTAAATTTCGAAGTAAATTGTCATGGTTTCAAGATCTACATAAGAGATGTACCAATCAGAAATAAATATGTCAATGATCCAGGAAGTTAACAAACGCAATTTTAAAACCTAAATTGTACTTTATGGTTTGCAAGCCGTAGCCGAGTACGTAAGTGTGAAGCAAAGGGCCAAAGTAAAATTAAGTAGTGTCAAAGAGTGACAACGTGCAAGCATTGAAGTATCCCCCTCAATCCCAAGAACAAGAAATGACCGAGAAGATGAAATTTCTAGTCATGCTTGGTGACTTGCCCGGTAATCAAGCAAAGCAACCACATGTATATATGTGAAATTTAAGATGCAAGACTGAATTTTACCAAACAAAGGAAACAAAAGGCTGAATTCTACCAAACAAATTTTGTTGAAGAAAAATCTACCAAACAAAGGAAACAAACACAACAAGTCACTGAAAGGAACTCTTGCATCGAGAAGGCATGATTAAATCCTCAATAGTAATGTCAATATACATGTAGAAAGTGTTATGAATAGTGCTTGTATTCATATGAGGCCAACGGGCCGGTATATATATACACGAGTACAGGATGGCCAATATGGAAAGAATACATATAAGGAAAGAGTGCATGTATGGAAAGAATCTAAACTATCCAAATACAAGGCAATCAGTATCTCTAATCATATCAATCAGTATCTCTAATCATATCTCTAACACCCCCCTCAAACTCATGGTGGATCAACAACACTGAGTTTGGAGAGGTAGAAGCCGTGCTGTGCCCGAGTCTGGGCCTTCGTGAAGAAATCGCTATCCAAGCTCAAGGCACATCAAGAGCAACCATCCGATCATGCACACAAGACCTCATGAAGGAAGCATCAACACCAATATGCTTGGTGAGCTCATGCTTCACAGGATCACGAGCAATACTGATAGCACCTGTACTGTCTGACAAGAGAGGAGTCGGTGTAGTGACAGAAACACCAAAATCCTCAAGTAACCACCGTAGCCAAGTAATCTCTGCGTCAAGAGAGCCATAGCTCGCAACTCACCTCTGCACTCGAACGGACACCGCACTGTTTCTTCGTCTTCCGTGCAATGAGAGAACCACCAAGAAAACACAAGATGGCAGAGATAGACCGACGATCGAGGGATCGCCGCCCAAGTAGCATCCGAATAAGCTCAAGTCAGAACGAGTGGAGCGTGGAAAGAAGAGACGACGAGATAGTCCCACGAAGGTATCGCATAACTCGAATTAGGTGGTCAGAGTGGACCCGAGTGGGAGCGTAAACGAATCGACTCGAATGTGAACCGGATAAGTGATATCCGGACGAGTAATGACAAGGTAGACAAGACTTCCAACAAGGTGACGATAGCGAGTCGGATCGAAAGAGGCTCACCATCGAGGGACGAAGGTGAACATTGAGCTCCATGGGAGTCTCAACGAGACGATCGGTGAGGCGGCGCGATCAAGAAGATCCGAATATACTTCTCTTGGGACATAAAGAAACCATCCGGAGTGGAAGTAACCTCAATCCCAAGGAAGTAACGAAGAGGACCAAGATCCGACATAAGGAATCGCTCACTAAGACGAGCCTTGACAAAGGCAATGTACTCGTAATCATCTCCGTAATGATCATATCATCAACATACGAAGAAGAAGAGTCCCACCACGAGACGAAGTGTGGACAAAGAGTGGGATCATGATCACTCATTGAAAACCAGCAGCAGTGACCACAGAGGAGAAGCGCCAAACCAAGCACGAGGGGCTTGCTTAAGGCCAGAGAGAGCGGCGGCAAGGCGATGCACCATGCCCTCAAGAACAGAATACCCAGGTGGCGGATGCATGTAGACCTCCTCACGCAACTCGCCATTAAGAAAGACATTCTTGACATCAAGCTGAGAATGCACGATGGCGAGCAGGCGCCACCGAGAGAAGAGTGCGGACAGTGGTCATGTGAGCCACAGAGCAAAAGTCTCGTCGTAGTCACGACCATGCTCCTGCTGGAAACCACGGGCAACAAGACGCACCTTATAGCGCTCAAGAGAACCATCAGAGCGAGTCTTAATCTTATAGACCCACTTACACGTGATGGGACGAGAATGAGATGGAAAGGGAACAAGATCCCAAGTACCAGTACGCTCAAGGGCAGCAATCTCTCGGCCATGGCATGTTGCCACTCGGGGTGAGTAAAAGATCCCGGAAGAAACAAAGCTCATGAGTAGCTGCACCAAAGAAAGGCAAACGGGCAGGAGGTCAAGCGGCGGCGATCGCGAAGAGCGTAGCGAGGAGAAAATGACCCATCAGGGGAAGATGGTCCATCAGAAGATGTATCATCAGAAGAAGATGGCTCATCTGGAAGATCCTCAACACGAGGTCGACGAGTGTAGACGAGTGTAGTGGGGGGAGCCTGAGGAGCCGCAGGAGGCGACAACGGCGGAGAGGGCACGGAAGGAATATGAGAAGACTCAGTAGGACGGGTGGACGCAGGCAAGACATATATAGGTGTATCTGGAAAGGTCAAAAAAGATAGAGACTCCACAGAGGAAGCCGAAGAAGAGGTAGGACGGGGGTAGAAGGAACGAGACTCGTCGAAAGTCACATCCCGAGAAATCCGCATCCGTCGACCAACAGGATCCCAGCACCTATAGCCCTTGTGCTCGGCACTGTATCCTAGAAAAACACACTCAACAGACTGAGCAGTCAGTTTGGTGCGTTCTCGAGGGGCGAGGAGAACGTAGCAAACGCAGCCAAACATGCGAAGGGCAGAGTAGTCAGGAAGGAGACCACATAGACGCTCAAAAGGGATTGCTCCCTGAAGAGCAGAAGAAGGCTGGATGTTGACGAGATAAGTGGTAGTGGAAACAGCCTCGGCCCAAAAGTGAGGTGGAACAGAGGCGGCAATCATCAGGGCACGAGCCGACTCAAGGAGTTGACGATGCTTACGCTCAGCAACACCATTCTGAGCATGAGCACCCGGACAAGAGAACTGAGCAAGAGTCCCCTGTTCAGCAAGGAAGCTGCGCAGGGGCGGCGCGACGGCAGAGGCGGCGGGAGGAGCCGGCGGCGGCGGCCGCATGCGGACCGGACAGGAGGAGCCGCGGCGCGACGGCAGGGGCGGCGCGCGGCAGCGGCGGCGGCGGCAGAGAGGCGGGAGGAGCCGGCGGCGGCGGCGCAGCAGGACCGGACAGGCGGAGCGACTCGGAGGCGCAGCGCGCCGAGCGGAGCGACGGGAGCGACTCCGGGACGGCAGAGTCGACGGAGCGACAGCAGTCCTCGACGGCCGCAGGTGGAGTCGACGAAGCGACGAAAATCAAAACCAGGTAGGCTCTGATACCATGTTATAAATAGTACTTGTATTCATATGAGGCCAATGGGCCGGTATATATATACACGAGTACATGATGGTCAATATGGAAAGAATACATATAAGGAAAAAGTGCATGTATGAAAAGAATCTAAACTATCCAAATACAAGGCAATCAGTATCTCTAATCATATCAATCAGTATCTCTAATCATATCTCTAACAGAAAGTACCAAAAAAACCCTGTAAATGTTCTCTTCTTAGTGATTATTATCTAACTGAACCAAGTGATCAGAAAGAACGTAAATATATGTACCTCGTTGTACAATTTTGTCAGGGAAACAACTGACTTAATACATTTAACCTCTTTGGAATTGACAGAATTAGACCACACGAACTCGCAGGACTTCTCATGATATCTAGAAACAATATCTAGAAAATATTACACTGTCATACCCTTTCTATGCGCAATAGACTTCAGATCAAATAAGAGTTTGTAAGATACGATATGAACATATACGGTATGAAGAATGAAGAAAATGCATCTCGTAAAGAGAACCAAAATAACGATGTTGAAACAACCACGACGAGAGAAGATTTGGCAAAACCGACCGCAAATTTCTTAACCACAACCTCAAACGAGTAAAAGAGATTGTCACTCTCTGATAACCCTCTCGAATCTTTTAGAACCCTTAGATCTTTGCCCTATATAAAAATCTAGCGCTAAAGAGTAACATACTCTCTAATCCTCTCGTGCACCTCTATCTTTGGATGAGTGAGTTCTTTACTTTGTTGCTTGCTTGCTTGGATTCTTCACGACCATCTCTCGTAGCTTTATGTAGTCTCTCTAACTCTCTTCAAAAGTGAAGTAGGAATTCTATTCTAAAAGAAATTAGAAATCATAATCCTATTAGAATTCATCTAAAATTACTTATAGCACATCCTTCTAAATTCTAAAAGACTAAAATATGAAACACCATGCTCAACAGAAAACATTACAAGAAAGTAATGCAAGTGTTCAGGGCGTAATCATCATCATATTGTTGATGTCCGTTCAGTGTTATGTGCCCGCAAAAGCATAGGTGTCAATCAATGACTGGTACTCTTCGTTCTCAGCACACCCTCTACTTCTAAGTACATTCATTAACCTGTCTGCACTCTCTGTGTCATTTTGCTCCTCGAAATTTGCCAGGAGACTCTCAACATTGGTTGGTCTTGGTCTCCATTTACTTGCACTTGTAACTGCTGCAGCTTTCTCCATACATGAGAGAGCTTCAGATAACTGATTATCCTTAAGGTGTGCTGTGGCAAGGATTTTCCAGGTGTTTGGTTTTGGGTTTCCACCTTTCTCAACAAATCGATTCAGAGTTTGTTCAGCCTTGGCAACTAAACCTTCTCTAGCATACCATGCTAATAAAATGTTCATAGTCTTAGGATCAAAACTAGAACTTTTGGATGCCCATTCCTCGTATAGAAGTTCAGCTCCCTCAATATCTCCTAGCCTAACAAGGGCAGATAGTACCTCCTGATAACCCAGGTTATGAATTGTGGGGAAAGTTGCTTTATACCAATTCCAAATGCGGTAGACTTCTTCCTTCTTGACAAGGTTGCTATAGAGTGTGATGAGAAAATGAAAACATTTTTTTCTCCCTACTAGTTGTTCTCTTTTCAGCTTCTTTCAGGCATATTCTTCGGCCTTCTCAAAGTTCCCCAGCTTAATATGCATGCTAGCAAGTGTGGTATAAGTAGTCCAATTAGCAACAACAGATTCATCAGCGATCTGGTTAAATACTCGCTCCATTCCATCAGCATCTTGCATAGCTGCACAACTTTTTATCCAAATGTTTAAGTGCAAACATCAAAAGCAGCATTTCTTTCCTTCTTCTCATTAATAATTGTCGACATCTTCTCAGGCTCTTCAACATCCACATGAAAATTCATATACACATTAAAAGGTAATGTGTCAGTTGCAAACCTTTTTTTTTTCATCTGCTAAAATGTGTCTTCTGTTTTCTCTTTCATCCTAGCTTGAGCATAAACATTGAGAAGAGAACCATGTGTCCGCTTGTCCTTCAAGGGATCAGGAAGTTCCTCAAAGTATTCTTCAGCATGTGAAACACCACGTACTTTTGCAATGTCTGTTGGACCGGATGGCAACATATGGAGAGAGGGTAAATGGTACCAACTCGAATTGTTTCTAAGTATTTAAGATTCTATTCTTACACAACTACAGAGTTACAGAAAATAGAATTTTCATTCAAAAACTCAAGACAAATGACTCAAGAACACACCACTTCCCGGCGGTCTAACCGGCATATAAATGGTGGTCTGATCAGTCCCGGTGGTCTGACCGCTCCTTCAATGGCGGTCTAACCCCTGCTACAGTAAAATCAGCCTAATGAATAGTATTTTTAGCACGATTTTTACTTTTGATCCGTAAATCCAAATGATATGAAAACTTGCAGAGATCTACTCTAAGATATCAAGAACCTATTCTAACAAATAATCATACAAATTACGGCCAAAGTTGAGACTTTTTCAGTTTGTAGGAAGACTGCACCAAAACCGAACCAAAACCCTAAACGGTGAATACAACTTACTCGTGGGTAGATGATGGTCAAGATGGCTCTAGATGTATTCACACATGTCACAGCAAAGTAGAACTCCGAAGAACACGACCCACAAACCCTCGAAACAAGAAATCACACTTTAAGGCCAAATCAAGCAAAACCAGGTTTTCTTGATAAACTTGCCATCAAAGTGCCTAGATGGATGGAGATAGATTCCTAGAGGTTGTCTCCATCTCTTACATGTCCTTGGCATAGTAAGATCAAGAAAGGGGAAAAGGAGAGATCAAAACCAATCAAATCAAGAACAAATCAATTAAAACATGAAATAGACATGGAGTTGATCAAATATTGTATTGCTTACCTGAGGAGGTAGGTTTTACAGCCAATCCCTCAGGATAGCAGAATTCTAAGCCTAGAACACATACACAAGGCTCCAATCCAAGGAACATTAATCTCACATGGGAGTGAGGAAGAGCTAGCCACCAAAAGGCTTAACCAACAACCTCTAAAACCCTAGCCCTTGCCTTCCCTCCCCTTATATAGCCTCACAACCTAAACTAAAACCTAATGGATCCACCTATTAGGCTAAACCGGAAATAACCCGTTAACCCCACCTAACATCGAGTTTTACTCTCTCACGCATGTTTCTCAAAGCGGTTTACAACCATTAACCCATTAGTGAATCAACACTTGATCAACTTCACTTTTGTAGCACATACAAGACCTAAACCACTTAGGCCAACGCCACGGTTTCACACACACCGCTACTTTTCTGGTATTGGATAATTTACCAAAATGCCCCCTCTACCGTTTTTCACGAAGCTTCTCGTTTCCTTTGCCACGAAACATCGTCCATGCTTCGCCATCTTCTACGTGGCCCCAATGACTTTCCGTCAAGCCTCTCACGGATCCGGATCCCACCAAGCTGTCCTCGGTTGCAAACGACCTAAATCACTTAGCGCACCACATGTTTCTCCTTGTGCATAACGGCACCCGCCTTTTTTGACTGCATAGGATCTCGACTCCTCCCTGAGCCTAGTCCCGGTTCACCTTGCTGTTTTCCGTCATGTCCACCATCGGTAGCTCCCGCTCTGAGCTTGTAACCACCCCATAAGCCTCGGTCATCTTAGGCATCTCCCTGACCGTTCTGGACCTCAGCACCACCCTGTGCCACTTCCGGTCCTCCTACGCCTCACCATGACCCAACTCCGAAGTCCTACAACCAATAACAGCAAGTAAACAATCACGTAGCACTGCACAACACACAAAGTCAACAATTTGCACAATTCATCTATATAGTGCACCCTGCAAAAAATATGCAACCAAGTCACTGATCCTAAACCTAGGACCAAACATTAAATCCCTGTGCACACAAGCAATGACCCAAGTCAAACCATATGCATGGACACACACTATGACTCACACATGCATGGACTCCCCCATAACTAACATTTGCACAGACATACGCCGTGACTAATACACAAACTCACAGAACCAACAAACCAACTCAGCAGGGCCGGTCTGACCGTGGCTCACACGCAGGTCAGACCGCCCACAAGGAAACTGATCAAACCGCCTCCCTAGATCGGTATGACCGCACGGTCCCAGCGGTCAGACCAGAAGTACACAAGCTGAAATTTAACTTCACAAAAATCAAACTCAAGCAACGACATCAATTCACAATCAATATCAAATACTCATCGCTGACATGGAATTACCACCATATGGTCCTTCAATGTCATAGAAAATAGCTGATGAGAACCAATACGGCTATTACCAGGCTTGGCCATCAAAAGGCACCAAAACATAAGATAAGAGCAAAAATGGAAATTCTAACACTTGTCATGAACTATCATTATTGAAGGGTGAGCATTCAGAAGGATTTGCAAGGCCGTTAACGACAATGAACTATTGCTACCCACACCTAGTTGTTTCATTATTTCTCTTACATTGGATAGACAGTGGCTGCCTTTTCAATTTAGTCCCATTTTCATAATAAACTGGCGCGCTGGCTGAATCGGAGTAAGTACAAAAGTCTATATACCAAAGTCCTGTTATTAGTATGTGCATAATCTTACCAACATTAACCCCTTAAGTCGAACTAAACTCCGCCCAGTTGTTTAATAGCATAACAATTCCCAACATTTCCGGATCACTTATCAAGCAGTAAAATTTAAATAGATCGTCGAGAGACGCGATTAAGCAGGCATCGCTACCTACCTGGAGAGCGAGGTTGAAGCGGTGGAACTTCCGGAGCTCCCTGGCGATGCGGCAGAGCCCCCACTTGTCGAGGCGGCGCTCGCCCTCGTCCCATGCCCCGAGCGTGCGCCCCACCGGCCGGCCGCCGTGGCCCACCGCTATGCGCCGGTACAGGCTGCTCCACCGCAGCGCCGCACGCCGCTCGTAGTCCACCGTCCCGTAGCTGTGCACCTTCGCCACCTGCTGCCCCGCCGCCGCGGCCGACGACGGCGGCGACGGGGTCGAGGAGGAGGCGCACCTCACCGTCAATGCCGCCGCGACGCCGCACGGCCGCCTCGGAGAGGAGCGGGTTGGGGTCAGGGAGGAGGAGGTGGAGCGGCATGGCGGCACACTAGCAGTGGAGCGTGCAGGTGGGAGGGCGGCGCGGCGAGAAGATGAACTGGAGGGGAGTGGGGTTCCGGCTCGTGCTTTGAGATTCGGGCGTGCGGATCCGCGGGAGCCGGGCCAACAGCTCACTGCCTTCGCATCTTCCCGCGCGGATTCGTATTAGTGGGCCGTGATCCGTTTCCCCATGGGCGTAGTGGCCTATCGGCACTAATCCACGCGGCTCCATCTATGTACCAGTACTTCCTCCGTTGATCAACGTGAGGCATATAATTTTTAAAGATCTGTTGATAAATAAATGTAAAACATGTATGTAAATTTAATGATATATTTCTCACCATACTCTATTTATTTTCTCTCTCGTATGCATTTATTCATCATCACTCACGCAAACCATCCTATCTTATCTTTCTAAAGCAATTATAAGAGGGTTCTTGAGTCATTTCCTCTAAAAACTCAGTTTTATTTCCACCTTAATCTTTGTGCAAAATCAAAATATGCCTTACATTAATCAAAAGAGGGGAGTACTTACTGTCCATTCCATTGCAAAACCTGGTTCTCTTTTTTAATAAAAAAAACCTGTTAGTTCTTACTACCATCGTTTAGTAGCTTTCATATTACCGATTTAGACACCACTAAATATATTACTCGTCAAATTCTAAAAAATAATTAAACAGATTCTAAAACACCATTTATAATGATCCGAGGGAGAAGCTGTTTATGGTTGCTCCATAGCGTGTTGGGGCTTTGCTTGAAAACGCATTGAAAAGCAAAGTAGTGGTATAATTGTCATAACATAATTAACAGAAATAACCTCACCCTGCCCGATAGTAGTTTCAAGCGTTGCATTACAAATCTTTCCCTTAACGTTGGGAAAATTATTGGTGACAATGTCACGGAGATTACTGGCGATACTGCTAGAGTGCTAGATGACCTAAAGATCATGTACAACTGTACATAGCATCCATCAATGATATTGATCTCGTTCTTTTAGGCTTTTTATCCCGCCTTTGGTTTTGACTTATTTCAACAATTATTATTTATTAAACTAATAAGTCACAACCAAAAATCATAAACCATAAACCAAACGAACAAGGCCATTATCAATCATGGCATGTTCATATTAGTTTACCATTATCAATCATAGCATGTTCATATTGGCTTAAGCCAGAAGTCAATATGAACACATGGCTTCTCAAGACGGCTTCCTAACGCTTTTGCTCCCGTCTCACTTCGAGAATAGGTCAAAGAATCACGAACGCATCACACATCCTACTCTTATTTTCGTCTCACGTACGCATATCTTCCTCATTTTCTCTACTGCTCGCCATCTCTTTCTAAAATTACTTCTTTTAGCCACTACTTATTCATGTTCAGCAAAAACCATCAACTGCAGTCAATATAAACAAGATATTGTCTTGTTCAAGATGATCTGCCATGAAGACACCACCATGCTCAACTGGGAAGCGAAGTGAGCAAGGATAAAAGCCACTGATTGCAATACATACGTAAACTCCCTGATATCTTTTTTTTCATTTTACCCATAATGAGTTCATCCCTTCTCCATACAACGATATAAGTTACAATTTCTCCAAAAGCCATATGCTACAGAAACCAGCACAATCCCAATCCAAAAGCACCGCTAGAAATGTTTGTTGAACGTATAATTCGCCGAGTCGGCAGATGCACATTGTTATGTAAATCAGGGCGATGACGGCAGAAACATGAACAAACCGCAGAACGCCGCAACAGTGATCGGTAAATGAAGGCACCCCGATCCAGGAAGCTAAAGTAAACTACCGCTACTACCTGTTCCTAAGTTGCTTGCTAATGGAACTGGGACAACGGTTGCTTGAGGCGCCCCTCGCCATCAGCAACCCCGTCCTCGTAGGTGGGGCTGCGGGTTGCCGAGCTCAGTTGAGATTGTTGGCAAAGAAATTCTGCCTCTGAGTGCCGTGCATTAAGAGGAACCTCCAGCAGCAAGTCTTGATCAGAACCGTTGTCAATGTACTGCACAGGGGCCAGCATAGATAATTTATCTGGTGGTAACATGAATAAGTTACGTCCTCCAGTGCAGGCTATATCTTTGTTGGGATTGCCAGATTTTGGCAAAATTGAGCTTTTGAACTGAGCCATAGCCCCAGATTTAGAGACTCTTTTAGGACTCCTCATGGTTCCTTTTAGTTCTGCATGTTCACAAGCAAAACAAATCAGAAGGCTTCTCCGTGTTACAATAAGGAAATGACGAAATTGGAATTGAATACATAAGACATTTTTCAGATGTCTGCATCTAGAAACAATACGCAAGTCAGAATCAGAGGAACTAAGATTGCTGACCTGAGTAGCTTTGCAATTGGGTTTCATGAGGTCTTTTGAGAGGCTTCATGGTGGACTTGGTAAGGCCTTTCGAAGCACTGGTCTTTTCTTTTCCTCCTGTTTCCTTACTGTCTTTTCCCTAAACAAAGAGAAACAAACACTCAATCATGTATTGATGTACAACCAAAGCTTGGCAGTCCATAACTTCACATATGCGGTGAAGAGAAAACCACTGAGGCAGATGTAGGGTGTGTTTGGTTTGAGCCCCCCAAGTAGCCTTACCAAAATTTAGGTCAAAGTGAGGGCATGACCAAAACTTTAGTAGAGTAGACACGTTTGGATTGCAACCATGCCAATAGCTACAAAGATTGCCAAAATTTCCCCAAATGTGAGTATGGCATGTGGATCCTATATGGCATCTAATTTTTTTACACAAAAATATAGCCAATATGTATCTTGTTTTGTTGATTAAATCGCAAGAAATACAGTGATGTAAACGGAACACAAATCAGATACACAGTTTAGAAGATATTATCGTTTGAAGTTTGTTAATAAAAAACCGAGTGCAATTAGTGCGACCAATCAGCTGCTGCCACCTCAACATCAAAGCTAGCCTAAATTTTGGTGAGCAAATTGCTTGCCCAGGAATTGCCTTTGCTTTGCATTGGCTTAAATTTTTCACGGCATGCCAATGATTTGGCATCAATCCAAACGATAGCCAAATCATGAAGGCTAACCAGGCACAAAGGGCAACAAT